>OY540822.1:5063479-6484412 GCA_961205875.1 Sialis fuliginosa | reverse complement strand
AGAACTGAATTGGCCACCACAAGGGCCACACTAGCTCGAGTGCAGAGACTAGCGTGCCTCAGCATTACGGGCGCAATGCGAACAACCCCGACGACGGCTATGGAGTTGCTGCTTGGACTCGTGCCTCTATACTTAGTGATAGAGGCTGAGGCCCGGGCGGCGGCGTACAGGCTGATCTGTACGGGGCAATGGAAACCCACTCAAGAAAATATGGGACATGCCAGAGTTGCCTCAAGGCTGAGGTCAACCATTCCCATTTCCCAAATGGGAAGTGACGGCATAGTCCCCTATATTTCCTTTAGTAAACACTATAAAGTGCACATCCCACAAAGGGAGGAATGGCTCCCTAACAACCGGTCCTTTCTAAAACCCCATGGCCTCGTCTGGTACACAGATGGGTCGCGGAACAAGCTAGGTACCGGTGCAGGAGTTTATGGAGAAAAGCCCAGGGTCAAACTCAAATTTGCCCTAGGCAAATATCCCACAGTCTTCCAGGCAGAAATCTTCGCGATAATGGCCTGTGCAGAAGAAAACCTCAAAAGAGGATACAAATGGAGACACATCTACATTTGTTCCGACAGCCAAGCGGCCATTAAGGCCCTAATCTCTCCAGAGATAGGGTCACGATTGGTTGAGGAATGTCGGCAAACACTCACAAAACTCTCAACTGAGAACTATGTGAAGATCCTATGGGTACCAGGCCATAGTGGAATCAAGGGTAATGAAGAAGCTGACGCTCTAGCGGTAGCTGGAGCGAATGAACCTTTAACAGGTCCAGAACCAGCCTTCGGAATATCCCCAAAAAACGTGAGGCACGAGATCTGGAACAATGTAACCGAGCGGTTTCAGCAATCTTGGACCTCTAGACAAAGACCTAGACAAGCGAGATCCTTTATTAAGGGCCTCTCGTCTAAGTCAACTAAATATCTTCTGAACTTAAACAGAAGACAGCTTAAAATCGTTACGGGCCTCCTAACAGGTCACGGGCGAATGAACAGTCATCTCCACACTATAGGCATAGCGCCTAACCCACAGTGTAGGAAATGTCGATCACAGGAGGAAACTTCTGAACACGTCCTTTGCATTTGCACAGCACTTGCTGAGATAAGGAACAAACACCTTGGCTCCCCTTTTCTTGAGCCGAGAGACATTCAAGACATACCGTTGAACAGGATCCTTTCCTTCGCGGAAGCAACGGACCTGTTTAAAGAATGAAGTCTTGGTAACCTCAAGGGGGCACAATGGGCCCTAGCGGCCTAAGTGCAGGAGCCTCGCTCCACCCCCCTTTATCTATCTATCTATCTCCAGCCATGAAGGTTGGAATTTCGTTATTTGTAGTGTTAAGATTTAAGATTTTGTCCTGTAAATACATTACAAGTGTATCATCTTAAAAATTTAACAGCAATCACAACTGTCAAAGAATTGCTGAGTTGCTTTAATAATTATAAAGTCCCTGGCGAACAGCCCTTCTACGTTTCAACGAGTCATGGACAATTTTTTACGTGGACTCCAAAACGAAAGTTGCATAGTTTATTTAGACGACATAGTAATTTTTAGTACTTCCCTACAAAAGCACATAGACAGATTAAAATCAGTATTTGAAAGACTAAGACAATCTAACTTCAAAATACAACTTGATAAATCGGAATTTTTAAGAAAAGAAACAAATTATTTAGGACATGTAATTACACCTAACGGAGTAAAACCAAATTCCGACAAAATTCATGCAATAAAAAAAATTTAAATACCAAATACACCAAAGGAAATAAAAAGTTTTTTAGGCTTAGTAGAATACTACAGAAAATTTATTAAAGATTTTGCAAAAATTATTAAACCCCTTACACAATGTCTAATGAAAAATCACAAAGTGATTCATGATCTCAGAACTTTATAAACGCCTTTAATATGTAAAAATTAATTAACCCTTTGACGACCACGGGGACACCGGTGTCACAATTAGAAATAATACAATAAAACAGTAATTAAGAAACTTATTTTATCTTTTTGTTAATTATATAGTTTCTGAACGTACCTTTTTCATTTTATATGCTAGCAACACAAAATAAAAAATATCGTTCTTTGTCTATGGCTATTGGAAACTGACACTTCGTTTGGCGCGCGAATCTTGTATTTTGTAAAAGTGCTTAGAAGTGTAAAACTGTTTTTCAAGTATTTACAGTGTGAAATAATCGTTGCCTGGTAAGTAAATTTTTATTTTATATATTTATAAAACTATTATTTATGTTGTCTATAACGATAAGTCATTATAAACGTAAAGGGACACCGATGTCCCTGTGGCCGTTGAGAGATACTATTTATGAGGAATAATTATGTTGTCGTACTGATGTTTTTCGACAAATACCCTATTTTTTTTATTCGTGTCGTTACAGATTATGTTTCGCAAGGGACGCGGCGTTTTCGAACTTAGAGAAAATGAAATACAACAGATTTTGATGGCTGATAACAGTGACGAAGGGGACGATTTACTGCTTGACGAAGAAGATCAAAGGCTTTTGACACAGGATGATGATCAAGGGATTATTGACGTGGAGATTGAAGATACGATAATTCAACATACTGACTCAACAACACCTGAGCCTTCAACGTCCACAGCAGCACATGTGACCGAAGCACAGCATCAACAAGTCTTCAAGTGGAGTTCGAGAACATACGTACCAAATGTTTTTCGTGACGTGGAATACGACTTCGGAAAAGTGCAAATCTGTCAAGAAGTTGAAAATGTACTATTGACTCCCTTTGATATATTTTGTTCAGCAACTAATTTTGATAATTTAGTACAATATATAGTATCGGAGTCAATACGATATGCTCATCAAAATGGACGAGAGTTTACTATTGATCTCGAAGAAATGAAAGCATTTCTTGGTATGAATTTAGTCATGGGCTATCATATCTTGCCATCATTGAGGGACTACTGGTCTACAGAACCAGACATGGCAGTACCATTCATATCGAACGTTATGCCAAGGGCCCGATTCGAGGAGATTCGCAGGAACCTACATTTCTGTAACAACGAAGCAGTAAAAGACACAACTAGCCCTGATCATGATAGAGCATACAAAATTCGACCCATAATAGATCACTTCAATACTTCGTTTCAAAATGCCCTCAATAACACAGAAAAACAATCAATCGACGAGCATATGATAAAATTCAAGGGGCATAATGCAATGAAGCAATACATAAAAAATAAACCTGTCAAATGGGGCTTCAAATTATGGTGCCGATGTGATGCTGCGACTGGTTACCTATTTGAATTTGATTTATATACGGGCAAGCGAACTTCTGGGATTGAGTTTGGATTAGGTGAATCAGTAGTACTACAGCTAACAAAAAAGGTTGAAGGCTTAGGATGTGAAATTTATATGGACAATTTCTTCAATTCACCTTCACTACAATATAAGCTGATTGATCAGAATACTAAGGCGTGTGGAACAGTTCGAACTAACAGAAAACATCTTCCAAAAACTGCACCTGCTGACAAAACAATGAAGCGTGGCGATATTTACACAACAAGTTTCCATGGCATAAGTTATGTCAAATGGATGGATAATAAAGGAGTACATCTGTTGACCAACTTTTTGTCGCCTGTAGAAACTGGCATCGTAAAGCGTCGCAAAGCTGGTTCAGCGGACAAAATTGACGTAAGATGTCCTAGGATTGTGTCACATTATAATAAAAATATGGGAGGAGTAGACCTTATGGATCAACGTAAGGTCTGCTATGAAATAGATCGAAGATCGAAAATAAAGTACTACCTTCGCCTTTTTTTTGATTTGTTCGATATATCAGTAAATAACGCACATACCATCTATACTATGCTGCACAGTCAAAAGCACTTAGAGGGAAGCCTGTTGTCCACCTTGCAGTTCAGACAGGTAGTCGCCAGGAGTTTGGTAAACGGTTACAGTACTAGACAACGTGGAGTCCCTACTTCAAAAAAAAGTGCAGTGAGCAAATCTGTGAAGCGGCAATTACCGATGCACCCCATGGAAAAATCCTCCACCAGAAAGAGGTGCGTAAATTGTGCAAAATATAAAAAAGAAAATCGAACAAACAATATGTGTGTACTGTGTCAAGTTCACCTATGTTATACTAATGAAAGAAATTGTTTCGCTGATTACCATAACTAATAAATAGTATTTCTATTATACAAGCGTATTTATTAACATATTACCCCATTCCCAATAAGCAAACTTAATAAAACTAAAATTGAGATTTTTTGAGTGAAACGTATCTCTTATCGACCATAGGGACATCGCTGTCCCAAAAAATCTATAATATTTTAATGTGTTTTGATTTGAAAATATATTTTTTATAGACCTAATGAGTCAATATAATTAGCTAAAATACTTGCATAAGGTCTAATAACCTTATGGTCCTGAAAGGGTTAATGAACGCACCAATTTTACAATAGCCTGACTATACAAAAGAAGAGAAACAGCGGTTGTGTAAGTTTACATTTTATTTATTGTATTTTAATTATTTATTCATTTTGAAGGAGAGTGGTTCACAAATGTTTTCCAAATAATGGTCGAAGTTTTTATGCATGTCAAGGTACGCAAGGTACGAAATGTCAGTTAAATAACAACGAACGCCTCAAATATTGCATTAGATTCGGCCTTTCTAAAGGATCTATAGGATATGATAAACCCATAGTATTCGCTTCACGGATACAGTACCATTGAAAAAGAACTATTAGCTATCGTATGGGTATGTAAATATTTTAGACCATACCTATTTGGTAGTGAATCGCGAAAAAAAATAATTTAACAACGGTTTATAGTCAAAAGGAAAGTTCGGAATCGTTAATACAAAAACAGAATTAGTAACAAGATTCAACAAATCAACTGTTAACCAATTAATGACGACCAAGTGAACCAGTCAAAAACTACTGGGTGAATTTCAATTCTTTACACTTTGAATCAACATACTCCACGTAGAACATTTGGTGACGAATCTAGAATAGAGAGATACTATTCAACTCGAAGGAATATCGGGCATGCAGTGGATTCGAACGATGATATTTTACATTTGGTTTATGTGGTTAGTCTATATTAATTTCTGTTTCGTTCATATTCGAATATTCTTACCCAAAATTTAAAAGATCCACAAGTTATGATATTGTGTATGCTTTGAGTTCAAATACTAACGATGGTTCATCGATAATATAAGAACAAAATTTTAACACCAGCGAAGGTTTATTGCCAAATATTGAAAATACAAAACTTATCTTTCCAAAAGAACAAATAAAATAAAATAAAAGTAAATATGACAACAACACCATTAGATATGTATATTTAATAATTTTAAAATCCCAGATGCAATCAAGGATTTACCAACATTTAACGGTAATCCGAGCTTACTTTATGATTTTATAAATAATGTACAAGAAATTTTAGGCATAATACCAAACTCAGATAATAATTATTTAAAATTCATAACTAGAGCAATAAGAAACAAAATAGTTTGCGAAGCAAATGAAGTACTGAATATGTATGGTACACCAGTAATATGGTCAGAGATAAGGAGAAGTTTAATTTTATATTATTCTGATAACCGTAATGAAACTTCCCTTATGTACATACACTTTGACAAAATAATGAAACTGTAGAAACTTTCTATAGCAAAATCATTGAATTTTTTCGACAATGACGAATTTAATTAATATTCATGAAACTGACGTCAATGTAATATCAGCTAAACATAACTTTTATCAAGAATCTGGAACAATCGATACAGGAACAAAATACATATGACGTTAGAAAAACACCACAATTCAGTTAGACAAATCGGAATTTTTACACAAGCAAGTGGCATTTTTTGGATACGTAGTAACTAGAGACGGAGTAAAACGAAATCCTGAAAAAATTTTCGCTACCAAAATTCCCTGTTCTAAAAACAGAAAAGTATAATACTGAATTACCTACTATATTATTGTAACAATTAATGTTTTCTTTTTTTTGCTACAATCGTTTTTGAAAAAAGAAATAACCGTCGGGGCTAAAATTAACAAGTTGACGGGGTAAGTTTTACCTGTTAAAACTTACCTCGTATATGGGGCTATTATTAACAGTTGCTTGACTTGTCGAATTTAAGTAAGAAATGTTCATTTAATTGCAACATGAGAACCTATATAAGAAAAACCACGCGGGAAACCCAATCTAACAAGGTCTACGAACTGGGGGCTCTAAAAATCATAGAAAAAAGGATAGTATAGAGACGTAGCCAGAAAATTTAACCTTTGTCATGTTTCATTATTTAATTATGTAAAGAAGGGATTCCAGTTGAAGTGGGCTACAAGCAGCATCCATTGATATTTACCAAAAAGCAAGAAGAAAAAATAACAGTTTATCTACATATTAAAAATTGCCAGTATTTTTGTATAGGTACTTATTATTATTCTCAATGACAGTATAAGAATTAATCATTTCCAAAACGAATTAAAAAATATATTGTTACTTCTTAAAGTTAAAATAATTAGTACCAACCAAAAAAACGCATGAACAAAACTTTTCAAAAATTTGAAAATTTCCACAGGCGAATAAAAGCTTTCAGTGAATTGAAAAGTTATGAAGCTTTCCAAAGAAGACTTTTCACCTTTACATCACTACTCACTATCACTGTTGTAGCAGTTATAAAGTTCATTGTTGTGCCTGAGTAAAAGTTGCACTGCTCTGTAGTTACCAGACCTGAACGCTGCTTGTAGAATTGTGGAGCCATTAATGTCTCTAATATTTACATCGGCACCTTCACTCAACAATACTCTCATTATGCCACACTCACCGAATAAGGCGGCCCAATACAGAGGCGTTCTGTTGTGACTGTCACCTGCGTTTATATCACATTTAGTTAACCAGGACTCCACATCATAGACATTACGTCTCCACACAGCGATGTGAAGTTTTGTAACTAAATCACTACCACTGTCACTATGGTCATGGCTGTGTCTCAATAACAATATCAATGCATTGTATAATTTTGTAATAAATCCACTGTCTCTGTCACTGTCACTGTCACTGTCACTATCTCTGTCACTGTCATACAGATCATTTCCGTGTCTCAATAAAAACTTAACTAGTTTATAGTTACCAGTTCTGTACATTAACTGTAAAGGTCGCTCGCCGTAAGCATTGCTAATGTTAGCATCCGCACCTCGCTCTAATAACTTTCTTATTGTTACTTCACATCCATGCATAGCCGCCCAGTGCAGTGCAGTAAACCCATTTATGCTAGCCTTATTTATGTCTGCACCTCTATCTAACAAAACATGCAATGTGTCTATGTGACGTTTAACAGCAACGAGATGTAGAGGTGTGTCACCGTCTCTGTCACCTCTGTTCACATCTGTACCTTTACCTAACAATGCAAGCACTATATCTGTGTGACCTGCTTGAGCAGCTATGTGTAATGCCGTATGCCCAACATTAGTAGCTATGTTCACATCTGCATTTTTACCTAATAGTGCAAGAACCGTGGCTGTGTGACCTGCTTGAGCAGCTATGTGTAATGCTGTATGCCCAACATTAGTAGCTATGTTCACATCTGCACCTTTACCTAATAGTGCAAGCACTGTGTCTGTATGACCTAGTTGAGCAGCAATTTGTAATGCAATATGCCCATTATTATTAACTATGTTCACATCTGCACCTCTATTTAACAGTGCATTCACTATGTCTGTATGATCTTTCAAAGCAACGAGATGTAGAAGTGTGTCCCCGTCTCTATAACTTATGTTCATATCTGCACCTCTATCTAATAGTGCAAGCACTGTGTCTGTATGACCTTGTCGAGCAGCAACTTGTAATGCTACATGTCCAATATTAGTAGCTATGTTCATATCTGCACCTCTATTTAACAGTGCATTCACTGTATCTGTGTGACCTTGTTGAGCAGCAATGTATAATGCTGTAAACCCGTTATTAGTTATGTTCACATCTGCACCTTTACCTAATAGTGCAAGCACTGTGTCTGTATGACCTTGTTGAGCAGCAATGTATAACGCTGTATTCCCGTTATTATTAGTTATATTCACATCTGCACCTCTAATTAACAGTGCATTCACTATGTCTGTGTGACCTTCTTGAGCAGCAACGTATAATGCTGTTAACCCGTTATTCTCACATGTGTTTATATCTGCACTCGTATCTAACAGTTTATTCACTACATCTGTGTGACCTTGTTGAGCAGCAAAGTGCAATGCTGTTGACCCATCATTATTAGCTTTGTTCACATCTGCACCTCTATTTAATAGTGTATTCACAGTGTCTGCATAACCTGCATAAGCAACACAGTGTAATGCTGTAAACTCGTCATTATTAGTTATGTTGACAACTACACCTCTATTTAACAGTGCATTCACTGTGTCTGTATGCCCTTGTTGAGCAGCACTGTGTAATGTTGTAAAACCTTCATTATCAGCTGTGTTCATATCTGCACCTCTATTTAACAGTGCATTCACTATGTTTGTTTTGCCATTAATAGCAGCATTATGTAATGCTGTAAACCCATTATTATCACCTTTACCAAAAACAAACTGAAATATCGCAGTTTTTTTGTTTATATTGTTTTCAAAGCAGTAATTCATTAGTTGTTTAACATTTTCAGTGTTTCCCCTTGAAATTGCAGTTTTCAGGCGTTCGACTAATTTATAACTATCTGATTCATATAAATGCATTTTATTTAGTATATTTGGTTTATTTTTGAAACACTGTGATACAAAACTTGCAGTCTCTAAGTTGTTCTCAATTGTGGCTGTGAATAAAATACTTAATAGAGGATCATTATTTTCAACAGTTTTGAATATCTGTCCTAATAAAGGTATTCGTTCAAATATATTTGAATAATTATTATTTATAAAGAGTCTGTATTTTGATTTTGTATCATCATCGCTTAGTTTATCTTTAATGTAATTGTTTATGAATTTTCTTAGCACAGATAAATCATTCAAAACTAAAACTTTTGTAAACAATATATCAATTACTAGTTCTTCACTGAAATGTGTTTTTATAAATGTTGATGCAAAGTATTCTGCAAAAGTTCTATGAATAAATTCTGCTTTTTGATCTCTAATTTGTGTAATTAGTCCTACTTTCATAATTCTGGCTATTGTTTTTTCATCAAGTATTTTTTTGTTTTCATATTCATTAAAAAGAAACTTCATTGCCAAATATTCGTGTTTTTTCTTATAACTGATCTGTAATTCTTCATCATCACCTTTCACAGACGCGTTTGTTATGTCTTGTTTCTTTTTTTCGCTTGAATAAATTTTAAATTTTTGGTTAACAAATGTATTAAATATTTTAGACAGATTTAATAATTCTTCTATATGAAATTCTTCGTCTGTATTGTTTTTTATTATTTCAGCAACAATTCTCAACAACAGAGGAACTCCACATATCTCTTGTAATTCAGATTCCTTATTAATTTGCTCTAACACTGGCTCAGTGTCTATATTTTTTGATTTCAATACGAGATTCAAATATGAAATTTGGTCTTGTTTAGTAAACGGTAGAATAGACAGTGCAAATGTTTCCAGTAGTTTTTCTAAGCTGTCTGTTTGAGCCGGCCTGGTCGTTACAAACAAACTAATATATTTTAATTCTCCTAGTGACCGAATGAATTTAAATACGATGTCCTTGTAGTCAGGGCATACTTCGTCAACTCCGTCCAGTAATACAAATATTTTATTTTCATTTCGTATAACAAAATTTAAAAGATTATTGGAAACTACAGAAGGTTTAACTTCTGCTAGTAATTTCTTTTTTAGAAAATTGATAGTAGTTTGTGGACTATTTAAAATTGGCTTTTCTTTGAATGCTTTAGTATGGTTGTTTACATTTAAGCGGATAATTATTTTGCTTGGATGTTTCAACTGTAATTTATTAAATACACTACTAGAAAGTGTAGACTTGCCCATTCCGGGTTTGTCGGAAATTAGTATCGCATTGTTATTTACATTGCAAAGTTTATCTTCATCTATAACAAAATTATTTAGCTCTTCTTCCAATAATGTTTGAACTCTATTTTCGTTGATGAAATGTCTTAATTTTGTTAGGTCGCCATTACTTTGAGTCCACGTTAAATATCCATTTTGTTTTTCAAAATGATGAATAGATTTGCCAGGATTTTTTTTACAATTAGTTTTAAAATTATGTAAATTGTCGACTATACATGATTCTTTAAATTCGTTTATTTTACTTTCTTCTATCACTGCAGAAGAATATAACTTCCTTTTAATATATACATCTAAAATATTAATATCTTTACGGTTGAAACTTATTTCTAAACCTCCGTAGTCTTGATTGAGGAAACACTGTATAACACCATCTGTTATTACGTCGGTAAGTTCCTCCACTTGGTTTTCTGTTAAAAGACTAGAGTTTATATTCAGAATATCACTAAAACTTGATTTCTTTTCATTAAATAATACGCATTTTTTGTCTAAGATATACTGCTTGGAACTAGTAGTTAAAACTCTGAAATAACTTTCATTGTCTTCACAAACTAGATCATAGTTAAGAATGTCTGTTAATTTCATATCGTTTGGAACAATGATGATATATTTTTGGTCGTCATTTTTCGGAATAATCTTTTCTAATTGGTCACTGCTTTTAATACAAACTATTAGAAGGTTAAATTCACTAGCAGTTTCTATGTCAGTCACTTGTTTGATGCTGTAAACGTTGTTCATGGTGTATTTGTTCACGTCAGGTTTTTCTTGTCTTAACTTTTTGATTTCTTTACAAAGTTTATGAAGACAAATTTCTGAATTAATTGATTTAATAGCTAATATTGTTTTGTTTGAAATGAAAAATTCATGTATTGGTATGTTGAAATCAAAATCCAATACACCGTCTTCATATTTATTACCATGGTATATTTCAATATCTTTTTTTGCATTTTCAATTAAATCAGATATTTCTCTTGAACTTATTTTCTTTTTATTAAACAAAGAATCATCCAGTTTATCCACCAATCCACACCGGATTTTTTCTGTTGATTTCGGTAGAATTTCTTCTATTTTATTGTTTACAACACATTTTATTTCTTCCAGGTCCGGTTGATCCACAGCAAATATTAGTTTGGTAAAAAATTGTTCCCACTCTTCTTTTGTAATGTTAGTGTGTTCGAAAAATATATCCACGTTTATTTCTTCATTAAGTTTATACTGAGATCCCTTGTCTAATATAGGTATATAAAATGCTTTAGATGGGAGTAAACATGTTTCTTTTCCCGTCTCTTTTTTATACCACTTTCTCAGGTGCCCATTTTTGTCAAGCTCAAAACTTGCATTCGTGTATATAATAAATAAACAGTTTTCAGTGTTTTCAATTTCCTTGAATGACTTATAAAATTTTAATAAACTGTAAGTCTCTTTTTTATCGTTGAACAGAAGATTACTAGTCTTGATCATGTTGTTAGATTTTTTATTCTTGATTTGTAAGAGCAAACGTGTCCAAGGTTCACTTTGGTTGTCTCTGTACTCGTACACTAAATCGTCAAACATGCCGGCCTCTTTGTCCTCTTGGTGTAATTTGTACTCGTACTCAGGATTGGTTTGTTTGTGTTTGTGCCCCTCTAGACACAAACTCATCGCCACAAAGTAGTGGTAATCGATGCCACGCTTGTTTCCGGCAATTCCGCTATCCTTTTCGACTTCTTTCTTTGCATCTGTGTAACAAGGTATCACGGTTTAGAAAATAATTAAAAAATATAAGTAAATGAAGGTAAGAATAAAAACTAACAAGTTATAATATATAACAACGTGGACAATAACCCGAAAAGTTAGTTATTATGGACAACGGCCACGAAAGCTTACCAAGAAAATCGGATAAGACAATTATTTTGTTAAATGTCTTGGAAAATTTTAACAAAAAAGTTTTATGTTATTGAATGTTTTGGCAATTCTGAAAGTTTTGCACGGGGATGTCTGATTTTTTCTAAATTTCAAGATAACTATTTTTTAGAAAATTTTTTCAGCCTTAAAACGCTACTTGTAACATTTTTTGATGATATGTTATTCTAGTTTGTATGGCGAATGGATAGATTCAAGAAATTTGGCAATCAACTTGCCTCGTTCACTTGATTTAACTTAACAGCCCCAGATTATCATCTCTGGGGATTTTTAAAGCGAAAAAAGCTTACAAAATTATTTTCATGATAAAAATCTGTTACTGAATCTTTAAACACATTTTTCTCGAAACCACTTTTTTCGGTTGGTGGGAAGCAGAAACAAAATTCTAATCAACTGATAGGGCTATTATTTTAACACGTTGTTCTACACACTGAGGGTCGAGACAGTCTCGGGTCGGTCTCGGTCCGGTCTCGTTCCAATCAAATATAAATAAACAATTAACAATGAAATAATTCACACTATAGGTTTTCTTTTGAAGGCTTTCGTGACCGTTGTTCATAAGAGCTCTTATCTTCAGAAGAGTTTCAGAAACACTTTTAAAAAAGACTCCGATATGAGAGTCAAAACGTCAAGTAGTATCATACGACAATATTTTTCCTTATATGTGTCTTTTTAGAGTTGTAGCCAGTTATATAACTGTTACACGTGCTTTACTAACTTTCTAAAAAAACGAAACTAAAAATGGCTATTAGTTAAAGATGAATTTTTGGAGGTTTTAAACTAAAGTACCCAGTTATGGAATAAGTTTGGCAAAACTTTTTTTTGCGTTCATATAAAAAATCTATAAGTTAATAAATGGAACTTTTTAATGCATTATTTGATCGGCCTAGATTTTCTCTATAACGCCATGCTTCCAAAATTTAATATTTTTCATGAAATACAAAAAAAATATAAAAAATCTGTGAGCATAAGAAGTTAATATACGAGAACAGAATTTATTGCTCAATAATTAATTGTCGGTACCCTGAGTTCCTAGGTTAGACAATTGGTTAACATGTGTTCGATATCGGAAGAGATGTGGAGGAAACTGTTCAGTGTTTTTGAGCAAAGAACAGAGCAAAGGCAGGACGGACTTATCAATCAGTTTTTTGCAATTAAAGATACAGTGGCAAAACATATAGCGAAGCTGAAGAAGATTTGAGTTAAATTTCAAGACGAATCGTAGAAAGAAGATCAAGTAAAGTTGTCAGAGTCTCTATTTTTAAACCGTGTTTTAAATACAATGCCTTCCGAATATTTCGAATTTATTAATGCGTGGGAATCTGTTCCTAAGGATCAACGTACGTTAACACTTTTAAGAAAGAGGTTATATACAGTGAAACTTCGGTTAATAGAAAGAAATGGAGAAACAACAAGTAGCAGAAGTTTGACGACTGCGTATGTTGCAAGAACAACCGGTCAAACATTTAAAGTCCAAAGAAAAAGTATGATGAGATATATGAAGGTAAATCACGTAAGTCTGCGTTCGTTGGAAACATAAATGAAGAAAATTCCAGTGATATGTGGGTGGCTGATGTTTAATAAAGGATGTTAGTAAGCCTGTGTGCCACAACATACATTTATGTACACTCATCCAAACAATTAAAGGAACAAGAAATTAAACATTTTTTTTGGTGTTTGGTCGTATCGAAATAAATAAAAAAGCATTTTAAAGCTTCAAATTTCTAGTTTTGAGATTTTTTAGCATACTTTTTTTTGAGTTACGGTTATCGCACAATCATAAGAAATAGTGGGACACAAAAATTTTCTTATTTTTTTAAATTTTTTTATGGGTCCGCGGGCTCGGGAAATTTTTTTTCAGTTAAACCAATGCATTGGTCAGTTAACTTGTTTATTCAGCTTTAATTTGTTTTTTTTTTGGACTCTGTCAATTTTTTTTGCCGAGATATCTGACTTTAAATGAAAAATGATTCTTTTGTCTTCGATCATCAATACAGGGTGGGGCATTTAAAGTGTTACAGTTGATTATCTCAGAACCATCGCATATTTAAAAAAAATGTTTCAACCAAAAAATGTTTGGTTGTGAGGGGGTAATCGAATATTAATATTTATTTGCTATTTTAACGTGGCCTTCAAGGATATTTGAAGGTGAACATCATTTTTTTAAATAGGAACCTATAGTTTTTATTTAGTAATCTTATTCTACGTGAAAAAACACGAATCTTTCATTGAAAACTTTTTTTTGAACAACCCAAGCTTTTTAAGGTATCTCACAAAATAATTCGAGATTTTGAACTTTCAAGAATTTTTTACTCAGAAACCACAGATTTTAGAAAAAAAGTACAGGATACACAAAATATTTATTTTGGTCTAATAAAGCGTGGAGAATTATTTAAAAAAATTTAAAAACTTTTAAAAACTTTTTCTATTTATTTTATTTTAGCAAAAACAAAAAAAAGTACGAAATGTTAAAAAAAATCTAGAATAATTCTCCAAGTTTCATTAGACCAAAATAAACATTTTTTGTATCTTGTACTTTTTTTCTAAAGTTTGTGGTTTCTGAGTAAAAAATTCTTGAAAGTTCAAAATCTCGAATTATTTTGTTAGATACCTTGGAAAGCATGGGTTGTTCAAAAAAAAGTTTGTAATGAAAGATTCGTTTTTTTTCACGTAGAATAATATTACTAAATAAAAACTATAGGTTCCTATTTAAAAAAATGATGTTGACCTTCAAATATCCTTGAAGGCCACGCTAAAATAGCAAATAAATATTACTATTCGATTACCCCCTTTCAACCAAACATTTTTTGGTTGAAACATTTTTTTTAAATATGCGATGGTTCTGAGATAATCAACTGTAACACTTTAAATGCCCCACCCTGTATATCAGCAACTAATGATTAAACAGTAAATTTAAGGGCAGTTTTAAAAACTTGAATAAATTTCCTACAAGACCCTTTCATGACTATTAGAAAAAAATATTTTTTTACCCTCACTATTAGTTTGAAAAAATACAAAAAAATGACCTTTTATGGTCTTTTAGTAAATCTATCGCTACTTTACAAATATTGATGGAACCCTTAAAAATTTTTGTGTCCCACTATTTCTTATGATTGCGCGATAACCGTAACTCAAAAAAAATTATGCTAAAAAATCTCAAAACTAGAAACTTGAAGCTTAAAATGCTTTTTTTTTATTTCGATACGTCCATTTTTCACAAAAAAAAAGTTTAATTTCTTGTTCCTTTAATTGTTTGGATGAGTGTATAATCTATGTAATAAGATATCATGCGTTCCACTACTCGTGTACAACCTTGTAATAAAAAGTACAATAAAATATATTTATAAAAAGCAATAATTAATTTACAAAACATGGCGACGAGATAAAACGTGAAGAAAAGAGATTAAAATAATAAACCTGTTTGTCATTCATCACGTAGATTAACAGAAACTGAAAAGTTTTATGCACAAACTGAAAAACAATTGCTAAGTATTGTATATGCTTGTACAAAATTTCATGACTATATTTATGGTAGAGATTGTATTAAAATACATATATACAGATCATAAACCATTGCTATCAATATTGAATAATAAAAATATAAATAATATAGGGTCGAATAGACTACAAAGATTAAAATTATTAATATATGGGCAAATCCACAGAACGTGGCCGCTTTGGGGAACGGCAACAGTGCGCGTGTGGGAATGTATATTACCCACCCATAAGTACACGGACTCAAAGTATACTTTATTGTGGATGTAAACATGGAGTTACAAGTCGATTGCTTGATTCATATAAAAACTGCAGCACAATTTGCATTGAAAAATCGGTTATTTTCACGTTTTCAGAATGGAACTTTTAAAAAAAGAAAAATTCATACCACCGCAATTTTCTCAGATTCAAACCAATGAATCTGAAATTTTTACTGGACATGTTTTTTGGTACAATGAACCTTTTCCCGGAGTTTCAAAGGCGCACACCTCTTACATTTCATATGCGCGATTGTTTTATCCAGTGAACGGCAATTTCAGCGTTTTTTATTTGGTTTATTTGCTGTAACTTTTGGAACATCCAAAGCACACTCCTGAAATTGAGACCAATTATTCTTCTCTTTGTTACGAAGATTTTGAGACGACATAGAAGAGTGTGCGTTCAATGTTCCATTTTGAAGAAGCATTTGAGTATTTTAATTTAAAGCTAATGCGGCCACGTTCTGTGGATTTGCCCATATATACAGATCATAAACCATTGCTATCAATATTGAATGATAAAAATATAAATAATATTGGGTCGAATAGTCAATAGACTACAAAGATTAAAATTATTAATATATAATATTGATGTAAATTATATACCAGATAAATATTTATATGTGGCTGATACATTATCAAGAGCTTATATAAAAGATTGGGTAGATAATGATAAAACAATGTTAGATATAGTGCATAGTGTAACAAGACAAATTAGTGTAACTAAACAAGAACATGAAAAGTATGTTAAAAATATAGAAGAAGATAAGATTCTTAAAAATGTATAAAATTTTGTTAAAAATGGTTGGCCAAATACAGAAAATAAAGTATCTCAAGATTTAAAAATTTATTATAAAAATAAAAATAGAATTTCTATAATTGATTAAATGTTATTTATAGATAAAATAATTATAGTTCCAAAACAGTTACTTAAAGAGTTACATGAAGCTAGACCTAAATAATTGTACTATTGGCCAGGCATTTCACTAAAAAAAAAAAAAATGTATTAAAATGTAAAATGTGTGAAAAATATAAACCAGCAATTAGTAAAGAGCCAATGCTGTTGCATGAGTTGCCAGAAACACCGTTTAGTAACATAATTACTGATATTTGTGAATATGGTAATAAGAATTATTTAGTAGTAAGTGATTACTTTACAAAATGGATAGAAGTAAAACAATTAAAAAATAAAACAGCTTATTGTGTAATATTAGCTTTAAAAGAAATATTTGCAACTCATGCTATTCCAAATAATTTTTTTCTGACAATATGCCAATTGGGTAATATGAATTTTAAAAATTTAGTAGAGAATGGAGTTTTGAATGCAAGACATCAAGTCCTCATTATCCACAATCAAATGGTAGAGCAAAAGCAAGTGTAAAAATACAGAAATTACAGAAATTGTCCAATAGAAGAAATAGGTTTATCACCAGCACAAATGTTGTTTAACCGAAATCTTAAAACAAAGGCACCTATTTTAGCAAGTAATTTGAAATTAAAAGAAAATAATAACAAAGGAATTTTAAATAAATTACTGATTAAACAAAATTTGGCTAAAAAATATTATGACTTAACAGCAAATGAAAGAAATGGCTTTAGTAAAAATGAAAATGTATTAGTAAAAAAATATACAAATAACGAATGGGTAACTGGAAAAATAATAGAAAAGGCAAATCAGTTTAGATCCTATTTGTTATATAATAAAGAAAGTAGAATAATTAGGAGAAGTTCAATCAAATAGGAAAGTATTTAAATCCTTATGAAAAAGAAACAATAGTTGTCGAAAATGATAATAGTAATAGTGACAAAATTGAAAAATGTAATAATCAAAGTACAGAGTTATAAAATTCAAAAAGACAAATAGAATCTAAAAGAATAAGAAAAAGACCTGAGAAATTTAAAGACTAAATTGTAGACAATCAAACAGATCTTTCAAGGAAGGGAGATGTTTAATAAAGGATGTTGGTAAGCCTATGTGCTACAACATACATTTATGTATAATCTATGTAATAAGATATCATGTGTTCCACTACTCGTGTACAACCTTGTAATAAAAAGTATAATAAAATATATTTATAAAAAGCATTAATGATTTATTTATAAAACAGCTGATTCTGGAGCTAGACATCATATGACACAAATAAGAAATTGGTTTACTTAATTTGAACTGTTTCAGAAAGCTCGGTCTGTGGTTGTCGGAAATGGACACTGCATGGAAGCTATCGGAAATGGCAATATCAATGTAGAAATGTTGATAAATTAGAAATTATCTTCAAGAGGTCCGGTACGTGCCTGAAGTAAAAAAGAACCTTTTTTCAATTATTTCGGCAGTTGGTAAAGGTCTGATTGTAGAAACAGATAAAAACTATTGTAAACTGGTAAAGAACAAGAAATCCGAAGCACTGGCTCTTCGAGAAAACGGGTTGTGCTTGATGCAAGTGCGGGTACTAGTTCCTAAAGGCAGAGCTGAAGTACAGAAACTCTACAAATTTGGCATGAGAGATTAGGACATCAAAATTAACGTCACGTACAAAAATATCTCAAGGGACGTGGTATTGAAGTTGAGATGGACAATGAGTTATGTGATGCCTGCGTGTATGGAAAAATGCATTAAGTTTTGGCAAACGTAAGGATCGTGCAACCAAACCTGGTGATCGAATAAATGCTGATGTATGTGGATCTTTGTCAGAGAAATCACTTGGTGGGAACAGGTATTTTGTCGATTTCAAATATGTATTGTTCAGTTTATTTACTTAAAGAAAAGTTTGAAATTAAAGAGAAATTCAAACAGTTTCTTGCTGAAGCTAAGATGGCTGGACACACTGTCAAGGAGCTATTAACAGATGGAGGAAAAGAATTTTATAATCAAGAAATGTATAAGGTGGCAAGTGAATTAGGGCTTAATCACCAGAAAACCTTGTCGTACACACTGCAGAACAAGATAACCGTACCTTGGTTAAGGCTGCCAACCGTCCCGGATTAGGCGGGACGGTCCCGGATTAGCGACCCATATCCCGCTTTACTATTGATACCTAAATTCGCCCCGGAAACTTATTAATTGTCCCGCATGTCCCGCATTTAGAAATATGGCACTTAAAATATTCTAATTGCACGAGTGTTAGATCCGTGCGCATGCGCCAAGTAGTTCACTATTCGAAATATGATTGTTGATTGTTGAAACAAAATTTTTAGCACAGTGCACATGTAGTTATAGATCGGTCATTGTTTGCAGTGTACAGTCATTGTCGTCAGTGTTTGTACTGTCTGTGTCTTATTGTTAGTTTGGGTCTATCGGTCTATTTGTTGTATAATAAGTGTAATTATTAATGAAATATCGGTGCTCTTAAAACTGTGTGTTTGGATTAAGATTAGAAGTTGAAAATATTAATTTCCGTTATCTTTAATATAAACTATGTCGCCGACAAAACGATTTTGTAAATTTAATGATAATATACGTAAAGAATATCCCTTTTTACAAAAGGGTGTTTCAGTGTCGGATGTTTATTGTAATAAATGTATGGGGAATTTTTCAATCGCACATGGGGGTAAAAACGATATTATACGACATTTGTCATCAGAAAAACACAAAAAAGCAATAAATATTGCCTCTACATCCAGATCTTTAACTAATTATTATCGTCATGATAAATTTGGTGAAAAGGAAGCAGATCTCGCAAAATCAGAAGGATTGTGGGCCTTTCACACGGTACGTCATAATCACAGTTTTAACTCTATGGAGTGTACCTCAAAGTTAATTCAAAAAGCATTTGATAAGAAATTTTCGTGTGGAAGAACAAAATGTGAAGCAATCATAAAAAATGTTATTGCACCATGGAGTCTTGATTACATCATTAAAGAATTGGAGGTTGTACCATTTGTTTCCATATTTTCCGACGCATCAAATCATAAAGACATCAAATTATTCCCCACTTTAGTGAGGTATTTTCACCCCAAAACAGGTGTTAATATAAAATTAATAGATTTTGTGAGTTTACCGGGGGAAACTTCAGATATGATACAGAATTCTATTCTATTAATTTTAAATAAACATAAGTTAACAGACAAAATCGTCGGCTTTTGTGCTGATAATACCAACACTAATTTTGGCGGTGTTACCCGTGCAGGACGCGGCAATGTATTTTACAAGCTGCAGGAAAATTTAAATCGACCAATTATCGGCGTCGGGTGTGCAGCGCACATTATACATAATGCCATACAAACAGAAAAAACAGAAAACATTGTAATTAAAGTATATTCATACTTTTATATATACACGGTACGTGTAGAAGAATTAAAAGCTTTTTGCGAAGACGCCGAAACCCAGTATAAAAAAATCTTGGGATACAGCAAAACGCGATGGCTCGCTTTATTGCCTGCAGTGGAAAGAATTTTACAGATGTACAATCCGCTAAAGTCGTACTTTTTATCGCAAGAAAAGGTTCCAATTGTATTGCATAATTTTTTTTCCGATGACTGCTCTGAGTTGTGGTTGAAATTTATTCATAATCAAGCATCTATTTTTCACAACACAGTAAAAAAGATAGAATGTGATAATATTAGTTTTGCTGAAGTATCGGAAATATATTTTGATTTAAAAGAAAAATTGGCAAGTAGATTTTCAGAAAATTTTATACCCATCATTATAAAGCAACACCTATCCAAACTAGAAGAAGAGGGTCTTATTAATAGAAATTACTTTATGGAACACGTGAGAAAATTTTTTCATAACTGTATTCAATACTTAGATAAATATAGCCACCAATATGACAGTTTTCAAAGAATAACTTGGATTTGTTTAAATAAAGCTGTTACATGGGACGATGTTGTAATTACTATGCAGCTCTACAATGAAAGAATTCAAGCTAAAAATCAGATTAATGAAAGTGAAATGTTTGACGAAATACATACTTTAAAAAAAATTTTAACTAATGAAGTGTTGTCAAAGTGGAGAGAAAGTAGCTACGACACAGTGAAAAGATGGCAAGAAATTTTTGAACATTTTGATAATAATTCAATTCCATATAGTAACCTGTTACTACTCATTCAGTATTTGTTTTGTCTACCTGGAACAAATGGACCCATTGAGCGAGTATTCTCCCTTGTAAATGCAATGTGGACGTCTGAAAAAACTGCGCTTAAAATTGAGACTGTTCATGCAATGTTGCAAGTAAAAGTTAATATGGGAAAATGCGAGAACTTTTATGAAATTTTGAATTCTGACTTTGAACTGCTGAAAAAAATTCACAGTGTGCAAAAATATGATTTTAAAAGACAGTGAGATATATAAAGTTAATATAATTTTAATGTTATAATAATAAAATATTAAGATAAAAATGGTGAGTAGATATTTCTTTTTGGTCCTAAAAAAATTCCCGCATTTTGTTCGTAAAAGGTTGAAATGTCCCGCATTTAGTTTGTCAAAAGTTGGCAGCCTTAACCTTGGTGGAATCTGTGAGAATCATGTTGCATAGTAAAAAAATGCCAGAAAGTCTATGGGTAGAAACAATAATGACAGCGGTGTACCGTACAGGACCAACGTCAACCGGATTCAAAAGTCCTTATGAACTATGGTTTGATAAATCCCCCTTCATAAATCATTTGAAAGTATTCGAAACAGAATGCTTTGTTCATATAATTAATTTTATATATATTTTTTGTTAATATAAAATCAACTTGTAAATAACAACCTCATTCATAAATAGTACATCTTCATTCATTATTTACAATTTATTAAAGAGAGATTGTAGACTTTGTTTACAAAAAAGCGATAAGCTGCGTCGAAAAACTCGTTTTTTCTGTCAAACGTACTCAAATCTAGTGTGTCAGCAACATTCAAAAATCGCATATACAGGATGTCTAAATAACAGGGGACAGTATGGGGATCTCGGAAACTATAAGAGATAGAGATTCGGTTAAATGAGAGAAAAGTTACCTTTAAGAGGGGACAGTTCAATGCTGTGTTTACATTTCACAAAAATTTCATAGCCGACTAGATATTAGCCAAAAACCATTTTAGTCCGAATTTTTCCATCGTGAATATTTCTTAAGCGACTTGAAATTTTAGAAAATGTTTTAAATAAATGCTGTAGGGTTTAGTATTGTCTATTTAGAAATATTTTTTTAATTTTCAGAAATCTCGTAGTTTTTGAGATATGAGACTAACTTATGTTTTCTTAAATAGGAGCAATATGAAATTTTGTAATTTTTGAACAGAAGATTTTATTACCTTTTCAACGATATGCAACTTGATGCACTTAATTTTCAAAATATCTCAAAAAATGATCAAAAAGTATTTTTTATTTATTTAATAATGTATGATCCAAAGATGGCTATGACAATCAACAATAAGATTTAAAAACAACTGAAAATTTATTTTAAGCTAACGTAGCATGAATTAACTATTATATTAATAAAAAAAATACATATTTTATTTATTTAATAATTTAATACACAATACAAGCCAAAGATGGCTATGGCTATCAACAACAATATTTTAAAAAAACAATTGATTTACTTATAAGCCTTTTTATTTATGAAAAAAAAACAACATATTTTAATTTATTTAATACACAATACCAGTCAAAGATGGATATGGCTCACTATGGCTGCAACAATGAGATTTTTAAAACAGCTGAGAAATTGTTATTATAGACCTAATTCCGTTATATTTTTTCATATGGGGTTGTGTTAAAGATCAACTTTTTGTAAATTTATAAAATTTGATAAAATTGATGAAGCATTAAAAAAAATAGTCATGTACTGCTATTAAATGTCCAAACTGAAATACCTATAATAAACAAAGCATAACTCTGTGAAAGATGTCATGGAAGGTAGTTTGTACAGTTTTGGTATAAACATTTTAAATTTCAAAAGTTGTTTTAATTTTTTTAATAATTTTTCTTATGAATACAATTAATTACTAATCACGTTTTTTATAAGTTAATTTAATATCTTATTGTTGACAGCCATAACCATTTTTGACTGGTATTGTGTATTAAATAAATAAAATATGTATTTTTTTTATTAATATAATAGTTAATTCATGCTACGTTAGCTTAAAATAAATTTTCAGTTGTTTTTAAATCTTATTGTTGATTGTCATAGCCATCTTTGGATCATACAATGTATTAAATAAATAAAAAATACTTTTTGATCATTTTTTGAGATATTTTGAAAAGTAAGTGCATCAAGTTGCATATCGTTGAAAAGGTAATAAAATCTTCTGTTCAAAAATTACAAAATTTCATATTGCTCCTATTTAAGAAAACATAAGTTAGTCTCATATCTCAAAAACTACGAGATTTCTGAAAATTAAAAAAATATTTCTAAATGGCAATACTAAACCCTACAGCATTTATTTGAAACATTTTTTTAAATTTCAAGTCGCTTAAGAAATATTCACGATAGAAAAATTCGGACTAAAATGGTTTTTGGCTAATATCTAGTAGGCTATGTAATTTTTGTGAAATGTAAATACACCATTAAACTGTCCCCTTTTAAATGTAACTTTTCTCTCATTTAACCGAATCTCTATCTCTTATAGTTTCCGAGATCCCCATACTGTCCCCTGTTATTTAGACACCCTGTATACTTGTTTTGCTTGCATTTCTGAAGATCAATAAATGAGTTCGTATCATATTCCATCATAGAACTCATTGTTATCCTTTTTTTTCGAACAACATTGAAATAATTCAAAATAAAATACAAAAATAAACGAAAAAAAAAAAATTTTTTTCATAATCCAAATACGTTTTAGTATTTTTTTTTTCGTTTACATGTGGAAAAACATATGCCGAAACCACTGAGAAAGGTAAGAGATTAAAAATGTTTGCCTGTTTGTGATAGAAATGAGTGTGAAGATGAGTCAAATTTACATACAAATGCATGTAAATGCATAGGGGTCCAGCCAAACAACATGTGTCGGTCCGAAAGTTATCGGAATAGGTGTCGGACGGAGAGTTAAAGAAAATCAAGGACAAGTTTGTAATGATGAACAGAAATGGAGCCATAGATAAGAGGGTATTAGAATTTCTAAATCTGAGCGATAAGAAAAATCTGAGGAAACCGGCTCGATTTGACGATGTACTTGGCAACGGTAACAAGATCTGACTTAGCGTTGCCTTAAGTCTGTTAACTCAAGTGCTGGATCAACCAAGGGTGAAACATTATTTAATGCTAACAAGGGTTTTCAAGTACTTAAGAGGAACATTAAAATTTGGAATTTTATTTAATGGAAAAGGAAATTAATTTTTGGAAGCATACAGTGAAAATCAGACGATCAACGTCAGGAACTCTATTTAAGTATAGTGGTGGTTAAGTTAACACCAGAGAAACGTTGCTCTTTCGACGGCAGAGGCGGAATTTGTTGCTGCCTGTCTTGCTGCGACAGAAGTCACGTGGTTGCAACGATTATTCGACGAATTAGTCGGTACTGTGGATATGCCAGTTCTAAATGTAGATAACCAAAGTACTATTTGATTAATGAAAAATCCTGAGTTTCATAATCGTACGAAGCACGATTTAAATTTGTTCACGAAATATTTGAACGACAGCAATTAGGAATTAAGTATGTATCGTCTGAACAACAACTAGCTGGCATCTTAACCAAGGCGTTTATAAAGCCTGTATTTGAAAAGATAAGATCTTATATCGGAATGATTTGTTTTTCAAATGAAATATAAGGACTCTTAATCTTTATTTCAATTCAGAGGAAGTGTTAGAAATGGAATACGAAATAAAGTTGGTTGTACTGATTGAAGTATCAAATAAGTTGGCGGGAAAAAGTTAGTAGAATCTGTGATGAACAATGAACAGTGCAGTAAACGTGTTTCATATTTGTTAATGCTTTTATACTTTGTATCTTAACTGTACAATTCATTTACATATAAACTTGTACGTATTCATTTAATAAATCTATAAAACAAATACTAATCTTAAAACTACTTTCACATTTGCTTTTTTTATATAACCCAAAACACTCAATAATTAATAAATTAATAATTACTTCAAAAACCATTTAACTAACTTCAAAAAACAATTTTATTATGACACAAATTAGATGCAAACAATACGTTTCATAATAGGAGACACGCATCTCGGATGTTTCATAAATAAGAGACTAATGACAATCAGCGTTCCTATAATGAAACATGTATTTATTTATTTTTTATTTTATTTGGGTGTGTTTCGTCCATTGAGTCGCTAGACTCATTGAGACATTCATTTAACGTTATTGTTTATTTGTCTGTTTGTTGGGTTATTTGTTTATTTTTTTGTTTGTTTATTTATATGTTTATATGACCTAATTTAACCTATTTTCCCTGAACACATAGACATGCACACAATGTGTAGGAAATGAATAGCTTCGGGCCAACCGAAGCATTTAGGGCAAACGAATATAACGATCGGGATTTACACAATAGGAATGTATTTATCAATAATGCATCCATTAAATAATTATATCATTTCATTCATTAATGGCTTATCTACAATTTTAGTACACAAAACGAAGTATTAATTTGATTAAAATTGATTAATATACGTGTGTTTCATAATATGCGCTGTTTTTCGCGTTGTTCCATAACTGGGCACTCTACCTTATATTAACTATTTTTTATTATTTTTAATCGTAGAACTATGCATATGCTTATTTTGTGTAATTTGAAGCACCCGTATTAAGTTAAAAAAAAAACAGCAAAATCTGAGTATAGGTACATTGCCCACTATTACCTTGAGTGTGTTAGAAAAATATAATTATATAGTTAAATGTTGAATAAAAGAATACAAAATTACAATTACCTCGAGATGTTGATTTTTTGGAATCCATGCTTATAAATTTGTTCTATATTTTTTATCAGGAATGCAAATTTCCAAATTCATAGGCAGATTATTATAATTCATAGGTATCGAACTATCTTCTTTTTTTGTTATTTTTGATAAAGGAAGGTTCCTTTTGCAGTTAATATCGATATCCAAGATGAAGCTAGAAGAAAAAAAATTTATTACAATTTTATTACAAATATAGTGAGGAGTCTATATTTAGTTTTATTTTATCATAGTTTTAACAATGATATTACTAAATTGATTTACGTAACAGACTTATAGTCGGCCGTTAGTTTGATTTGGTTCGAGTTGCAAATCAATTTGTCTCTGATTAAACATGGATCGGGAGCCGGTAACAGTAAATATGCCGTTATCGCGGATTTAAATAAGTTTTATATTAGTTGACGGTTAACACTAGATTGACGGAGCGAGTCAATTTGACTCATTTACAATTTTATTGTTATATACAGGGTGAGTCATATCAGGTGGAACAAATTTGTACCGTGGATTGAGAAAAATATTTTAAGCAAAAAACATTATATAAACATGTGTCCGGAAATTTGTCATGAGGGGGCTACAGACCTCAAAGATTTTATTCAAAATTAGTTTTTATTTAATATCTGGAGAACCCATTATGCTAAAGTTATGAAATTTGATACGGGATTTAGTATTAATAAGTATTATTGATGTCCAGTATTAACCAATTATAATTTAGACCAGGGCTGTATGGGGCCAGTAGGCCCATCGATTTTTATCTAGTATTTTTTTGTTCTTTAATTTTTTCCTGTGTTAGACATTTGAATAAGACTGTATGAAACAAAATACACAAAAATATACTTTGCTCATTTATCATAGGATAAACCGTTTACGACCAATATCGATGCAAAAGAAAGCATACCGAATTTTACTTAATACGGATGCTTGAAATTAAACAAAATAAATCTATATTCCTGGTTTTTGATTAAAAGTAAGAAAAAAGTTCATGTACATATATCACCTAATACGTGTCCTCTTAGACCTATAGCTAGTTCTATTAATATTGCAAGTAATTTACTAACATAACTAGAAAACTATACTTAAAATGGCTATTTGTTGGTAAGGATGAATTTTTGGATATACCTCTTATTATTTTTTTGTCTTATTTTTATCATAGAACAAGAATATAAAAATATTTTTTGTGATTTGAAGTATCCGTATTAAGTAAAATTCAGCATCCTTTCTTTTGCATCCATATTTCTCGTAAACGGTTTATCCTATGATAAATGAGCAAAGTATATTTTTGTGAATTTTGTCTCATAGTCTTATTCAAATGTCTAATACAGGAAAAAATTAAAGAACAAAAAAATACTAGATAAAAATCGATGGGCCTACTGGCCCCATACAGCCCTGGTCTAAATTATAATTGGTTAATACAGGAAATCAATAATACTTACTAATACTAAACCCCGTATCAAATTTCATAACTTTAGCATAATGGGTTCTCCAGATATTAAATAAAAACTAATTTTGAATAAAATCTTTGGAGGGCTGTAGCCCCTTTATGACAAATTTCCGGACACATGTTTATATAATGTTTTTTGCTTAAAATATTTTTCTCAATCTACGGTTCAAGTTTGTTCCACCTGATATGACTCATCCTGTATATAGAAAAATTGAAATAATTTTTTTTAAAACATATTTTGGTTTTTAATAGAATTATAAAATGTATACAAATACTAATTCCTTCTCCTCCCTACTCCTAAGATCCAAAAATCCATATGTACTATACCTATTTTGACGGATTTGAGTCAAATTGACTCATTAAATATTTTTGTCGTTTTACACACATGTAACTTATTTCTTGTGCATAAATTTTTTTTGTAAACACTCTGATGCGAGAGTTTTCATGTTCAAACTTGTCAATTTACTAGTTAGAAATCTATTGCAAACTTGCACATATAATATACAGAATATTGAAAAATGGTTTAATTGTCAAGTTCAAGTGTCATGCAGAAGAAATAGAAGTAAAGGCGTCTATGCTAAATGTAATAAAAAAATCTGCTGAAAATGTATTTTAAAAACAGAATATAAATTGTTTTGAATAAAGTTTCTTTCAAATAACATTTTTTTTTAAACTTAAATTTTGATGTTTGAATCAAATTGACTCATTTCAGGCAAAATAGGTATATACTTAGTGATGTAACGAATATTCGCATTCGTGAATATTCACACATTTTTTAACATTCGCATTCGCAAGAAAAAGTGCGAATATTACTTGTTTTTGTAATAATAAAAAAATATATTTTTTTATCTTTTATATTAAATAATTCTTTTTAGGAACTTAGGAACAGTAAAATTTATTTTTACTTCCATGTTCTGAAAGAAATAGAAATATTGTAATAAATATATTACATCAAATTACTCTGGGGTAAGTACCCCATTTACCCCTTCCCTACAATTATGAAAAACGCAAACGCTCGGTTTTGTCCTAAACTCTATGTGTGGCTTTACCAACTCCCATGCAAGTTTTTGTTGGTCAAACATGTCTATATTTCTTAAATTAATAAAATATAATAAAAGCCCAAAAAATAAAACCACTATTTTTTTTTACAAAAATGATGAAAATAAAAAATCGAAGCACAACAAAAATAGTTACACCGTTAGGCGCGCGGCATACATACGTAGACCAACCGTTTTTAATTCGCTATAACTCAAAATACCGCGCTAAAAAACTGAAACTAAGTAACTAATAATATATTTGGATATATATTCAGCAGCTATTCAAAAGGGCGTGTGTGTAAATAGGGTATAAGTTTTAGTTGTAGCAGTTTTTAAATAAGTGCTCTACGCATGTACACCGCGCGCCTAACGGAGAGTTAGGTTAGTTTTATTAAAATCTCTGGTAACTGGGCTAAATATAATTATCTAATTAGTTTTTACTATAATTACTTAATTAAAAATAAGTACATTTATAAATATTCCCTGGTGACGCATTTCAAAACTTAATTTTTTTTAAATGTCGGCGCCTATGTCACCCTCTCGTCAGCCCTTCATAGCCGGATACATAAAAACGTTCTACGAATATATAAATGATATCATTCAAGGCCATTTTTTATTATCAATATTTATTTATCATTACTAAAACAAAAATAACCAAAAATATTTTGTTTAGATAAAATGTATATGATAAACTGAATTTACATATATGAGCCGTTGATTTTGAAAGTGGCCTAACTCCATTTATGTTTAAACTGAGATATTAAAGAGTTTGCGTTTCAATAAAATTAAAAACATACGAGTAAGATATTAATGTGCCACATTGATTAAGTGTTTCTAAGGGAGTTAAATTTATAGTTACTATTAAAATAACCCCAATTATTAAATTAATAATATGTGTTTTTTACCACAAATGGAGTTAGGCCACTTTCAAAATCAACAATTACATTTGTTATTAATTTAAAAGAACTCAACTCCATTTGAAGTTAGTTAAAATGCTTCAAATTGATAAAAAAACAAAACACTCATTTTAATTTATATTATTTCTTTGTAAATCTTAAAAAAATTATACAATTCAGGAAATCTAAGTATGTATACAGGTGATTTTTAAGTCTTGAGATTGTTTAATATCTGGAAAACTATGGATGTTTAGGGAAAATATTTGGTACAAAAGTTTCAGGATTTAGAGGGGCAAAATCAATGGAGTTAACAATTTTGACCTTGAGTGGAGGTTTGAAGGTCATTTTGGGGTCAACAAATTTTTTTCAAAGGAAATCTATTTCTTTTTTTGAAGATTCGTATTTTGCAGAAAAAAATAAATAACTTTTGTCTGAAAAATTTTATAAAAAATTTCAATTTTAACATATTTTTTTAAATTTTGTAACATTAAAAAAAAATTTTTTGCTTTAAGAATTTATGAAATTATAAAAAAATTATTTTTTTAAACTGCATTTTTCCTCAAATATTTAAGATAATAATTTCAAAATTTTTGATCACAAAAAAATTTTTTTGATGTAAATTTTTTTTAAAATTACGTTAAAATTGAAATTTTTAAAAAAACTTTTCAAACAAAAGTTGTTTGGATTTTTTTGCAAAATACAAATCTGCAAAAAAATAACTAAGTTTCTATTTAAAAAAATTTTGCTGACCCCAAAATGACCTTAAAACCTCCACTCAAGGTCGAAATTGTTACCTTCATTGGGTTCGCCCCGCCAAATCCTAAAACTTTTGTACCAAACATTTTCCATAGAAAGCTTTCGTTTTCCAGCTATAATAATAAATAAAACAACATTATTAACCTTTTCGCGCCGGGGATTTTTCCTTTAAAATTGACCTCGCATTTTAGCTGAATTTCATGACTTAAATGAATGAACTTCTTATGACAAGTCACCACTCGGAGTGCTGGTCCATATATGGACCACTCCCGGAGAGAAAGTTAAGGCTAATGTAAAAAATTATAAGTGAAGGTTCAAGAGCGCTTTTCAATGTTTTTTGATGTGCTGATTACAATAAAAATAGTGAAAAAAATGTCAGTTTCATATTTGACCTTGAACTTTGAAGGTCAAATAATGAAAATGCGTATTTGAGCTTGAAAATGGATATACCTATGTTTTATGAACAGCTAAATACGATAAAAATAGTAAAAAAAGTTCTAGTTATCTCTTTGACCTTGAACTTTGAAGGTCAAAGCATGAAATTGGGTATTAGCGCTTCAAAAGTGGCACTTCATAGTATTTCTGTTGGTAAGAAGGCATTCTAGACAGTTCGTAGTGCAGAAGTTCTAAGTTCTACCCTCGGATTGAACGCCCAATGGGACTTCACAGTCCCTCAGTGAGTGAAAGTGCATGTAAGTTCCTTCACTAGCTCCAGACACCTTGGAATTTTATAATTCTACAAAAGGCTTTCGCTCTTAGCGTTACCCAGAATCAACGACGTGGACGTTTACTATGATAAATAAAATCTAGGTACACCAATTTTCAAGTTTTTTAGCGCAAATACGCCCTTTCTTACTTTGACCTTCAAAGTTCAGGGTCAAAGAAGTCACTAGAATTTTTTACTAATTTTATCGTATTCAGCGACTCATAAAACGTAGGTATACCAATTTTCAAGCGCAAATACGCATTTTCATTGTTTGACCTTCAAAGTTAATTTTGAAGGTCAAAGATGTAACCAGGATTTTATCAATGTTTTTCCTAAATTTAGTGCATTAAATTGACCTTATAAATATCTATTACGTTCGCTTTTCTTGTTGGTCCATATAAGGACCAGTCCCGGAGCGAAAAGGTTAATAATGAAGTGGAGTTAGGCCACTTTCAAAATAAACTTTTTAACTTGAAATTAATTCTGAAAATTAATGTGTTCAAAAAAATTTTTTCCTTTGAATATATTTAACCAAAAATTGTTTTTAATGATAGTTTACTTCTAATTATACACGTTACTACAGACAACAAAAAAATTTGAAAAATGGAGTTAGGCCACTTTCAAAATCAACGGCTCATATATGTATAATAGGATCTTGCCTTCTGGGTATAAGCTTAATCGATTTGGTCGTTTTATTGGTCAACGTTTCGTTGCACATTGTAGTGGACATCTATTGAAAGTGCACACGCTAGAACGACCAAATCGACGCGGCTTATACCTAGAAGCCAAGATCCATATCAAGATCACCGCGGAAGCCTAAAAGCTTGTATATAATATGTATAATATATTTTTTATAGTTAAAGATGAAATAAAAATGATTTTTCAGTTTTTACAATTTTGTATACAAAATATTTAAATTAGCGATTATAGTGTCTCCAGCGACAACTATTGACACTGGTTTGAAAATGTTAAATACACTCACGGAAAAAATTAAAGGACCACTGTTATTTTTCGAAAAAATTGCTCATTTTCAAAGTAATGCCGATAGGTCAGATATGATCTGTTTTTTACTTATAGGATATGAAAATTGAAGGAAATTTTATTATCTTTTCGAATTTAGGGGTATTTTTTTGTTATTAAACTTATTTTTGTGACCAAATCGCGGTTTAATAAAAAATTAAAAAATTGATTTTTTTTTTACAATTTTGAAAGATGCCCACGGGGATGTTCAATTTTTTTTCTAAAATTTCAAGATAACCGTTTTGTAGGAAATTTTTTCAGCTTTAAAACACTTTTTCAAATTTGTTTTATAATTTTTTGGTGTCGCGATATTCGAGTTTGAATGAAAAAAGTACCAAAAAGTTTTAAACGACCATAAAGGGCCTAATGTTGGTCGCACAGAAAATAAAAAAAAAGAATATTAAAGCTTAAATAATCACCTATTGACTAGTAGCATTTAAAAAATGTTTAATTTCAACTTAACCCCTCAAATACGAAAAACAAGAGAATGTTTAAAATGTATACAGAAATTAAGTTCTATCAAAGAATATGAAAATTAGACTTATTACCTTCTATGTGAACAAAGATTCCAGTAAAAATCTTTTAATTTGGCTGAGAAATTGCATTTTCAATTTTTTGTATACGTTTAGGACTTCACCGTACTTTTTATAACAAGTTTTTCTTTGGGATTTTTTTTTCGAATAACAATCAATTTTTGAGAAAAATTCTAAGAGGGCAAAAGTTTTTCTTTCTTGTTATAGAATATTCAATTTTTTCAGATGTTTTATATCAATATTGTGGGATAAATTTTATTTTTAATAGGGTACTTTTTCATTCAAACTTGAATATCTCGGCATCAAAAAATGTGACAATCATTTTTTAAAAAGCATTTTAAAGCTGAGAAAATTTACTAAATGATGAATATCATAGAATTTTGAAAAAAATCATACATCCCCGTGTGAAACTTCCATAATTGCAAAAAATTTCAATTTTTCAATTTTCAGTCAACTGCGTGTGGTCATGAAAAAATTTCGACAGTTAAATTAATTTTCATTGAATTTTCACCGCTTATTCGTTCAAAGTAACTGAATTTTTTTTGTCCACACGTAGTTGACTAAAAAAAAATAATTATTTATTTGCAGTTATAGAAATTTCACACGGGGATGTATGATTTTTTTTTTCAAAATTCCATGATATTAATCATTTAGTAAATTTTCTCAGCTTTAAAATGATTTTTAAAAAATGATTGTCACATTTTGTGATGCCGAGATATTCAAGTTTGAATGAAAAAGTACCATATTAAAAATAAACTTTATCCCACAATATTGATATAAAACATCTGAAAAAATAATGAATATTCTATAACAAGAAAGAAACAATTTTGCCCTCTTAGAATTTTTCTCAAAAATTGATTGTTTTTCGAAAAAAAAAATCCCAAAGAAAAACTTGTTATAAAAAGTACGGTGAAGTCCTAAACGTATACAAAAAATTGAAAATGCAATTTCTCAGCCAAATTAAAAGATTTTTACTGGAATCTTTGTTCACATAGAAGGTAATAAGTCTAATTTTCATATTCTTTGATAGAACTTAATTTCTGGATACATTTTAAATATTAGATCTATGATTAAAAAAAGGTTATTTAAATTCGAACATTCTTTTGTTTTTCGTATTTGAAGGGTTAAGTTAAAATTAAACATTTTTTAAATGTTACTAGTCAATAGGTGATTATTTAAGCTTTAATATTCTTGTTTTTTATTTTCTGTGCGACCAACATTAGGCCCTTTATGGTCGTTTAAAACTTTTTGGTACTTTTTTCATTCAAACTCGAATATCGCGAAACCAAATTATAAAAAAAATTTGAAAAAGTGTTTTAAAGCTGAAAAAATTTCCTACAAAACGGTTATCTTGAAATTTTAGAAAAAAAATTAAACATCCCCGTGGGCATCTTTCAAAATTGCAAAAAAAAATCAATTTTTTTATTTTTTATTAAACCGCGATTTGGTCACAAAAATAAGTTTAATAACACAAAAATACCCCTAAATTCGAAAAGATGATAAAATTTCCTTCAACTTTAATATCCTATAAGTAAAAAACGGATCATATTTGACCTATCGGCATTACTTTGAAAATGAGCATTTTTTTCGAAAAATAAAAGTAGTTGCCAGCCAATAATGAAATATTTGTATGTTCATTCACGGTCTGAATTCTGTAATTCAATTTAATAATAAATATACATAAATAATGGAGTTATTAGTAATGAAGCACAATACGTTGGTAAAAATTCCACAGATCACACTTACCTATTTAAATAATATATATTTCCAATATTTTATGTACAACAATTGCTTAGTAACTCGTTGAGTAACTTGAACGCACCACACAATAAATATAGTCACGTAGGCTCTGACTGAAACACAATAAACAGATAGAAGCAGTGGCTGATGAAGGAAGGAACACATAGGCGCAGCCTTTTTATTTCATAGACCGCTGAAAAACAAAATGTACAATTAATATTAATAATATGATAGAAATCGTATTTAAAATATCAATTATAGTGTTGCCAGAAGTAATAATGTTCACCAACTGCTGAAGTGGTTAAAATAATCTTTTAAACGAATTTTTTTTTGTTCAAATTGAAGATGTGCTTGTCACAATTAGTTCAACACTTATTTAACCTTTGTTTGACACACTGGGGTACAATCAACCCCACGTTTTTTCTATGTTAATTTAAAATAACCAAATCTAATCTAATTTTCCAATTTTTTTAATATACATTCTTTTAATATTTTACTATATAACTTATACAGTCTTCAAAAGAAACTTTTCAAAAGCCTGTAAAAAAATTCTCAAGTAGAAATATTTAATATTTTATTTTTTATGATGATTTTTGTCGATGGGGTACAAAAAACCCCAATGTGTCAAGTATGCTATTCTAGAGAAGTGTGTCAAACAAAGGTTAATGTAACACAGTTTTGTTAAAAAGTGTCATATTAATTTGAAAATTCCGAGAAATCATTAATGTAATGTTGTTTCAAAGTCCAAAGAGTAACAACTTTGTGCGTGCATCGATGGCAGGTGTACAACTATTGGAGGGGTGAAAAATGGAAAGTGACAATTTCAAGTGTTGAAAATAATGTTTAAAAATGTATTATTCTAAAATAATACTAAAATTCACAATAATTATTATCTGTATAACTTATTTGCACCCAAAAGGTACTATCTTATTAATTTTAATAATATTTTATTCTATTAACCTTTTGGTATCACCCCTTAAGTTTAGGTTAACAAAAAAATAGGAAGATTTCAAACAAATTTTAAAAAAAAACTATATAATTTGTTAGAAACAACCACAGTTAATATAAATTTACAATTTCAATAAAATACAGTTATTTTCAACCACGTTTCTACCCTTAATTACATTCTTTTTTTGTATTTATTAATGTACTTTGCGATGGCGTTAAAGATAGTTCCAGTTAAATGTTTTAAAAATCTATTTTTGGGGTTTTTGTTTCTGGAAAATTTTCTCCGTGTTGAAACAAAATGAGTTTGAATCAAACAAATTTTTATTCCAATTTCGTAAAAAAAATACCCTCCTTGTTCGCCCCCCCCCCATGCTCGGGGCCCCGGGACACTGCCCCGGTGATAGTTATGGCACTGCATGCTTGTCATATTTTAATGTAGACAGAAAAGTACTAAGGGCCCCGCGGCTTTTCGGAAAAAAATATCTCTTATTGAATTTACCATCTACTGTCCAATAATTGATACGGGGTGTCCAAATCGACAGTAATTAATAATTTAATTTTAGGGTTTCCAATTTCGATTTGATTTAATCGAAAAATCGATTTTTAAAGCTCCGATCTATGTTTTTTTTAATCGATTTTTCTGAATTTGCCCACATTAAACGCCCCGAGTGACACCCGTTTCATTTTTTAATAAAATAAATCCTATTGTTTGGTTATTTAAAGCTTCCAAGGGGTAAAATGTCTAATAAATTGAATCAATTGACTTTTTTTTGGTAATTTTCACGTCTATAAGGGGTGATAACCGTCCAATTTATAAAAAAAATAGAGCCCACTGATATTTTTTCTGTCGTAAAAAAATCACAGGGGGTGACACACCCCCCCCCCCCCCCCCCCCTAGCGACGCCACTGCCAATGGCGTCTTTATAACATTTGCTACAGGCCCCGCGCTGACTTAATCCGGCACTGTTCGAATATAACAGCGAATGTAAACTCGCCATCACCCCTCCGTGCGCGCCGAAATGGATTCTTCTATACTACGTTATCACCCTAGGCTGACGTCACTACGGAAGCATATTCCAGTGTCTGATAATCGGTTCGCGTAACATTTCACCGTGTAGTATATTTTACCATACTTTATATTTTCTATGCATACAGTTAATGTGAAACAATCGGTGGATTTTACATACGCCACAGTGAGATTTGAGTTGTGCAGCTAATTTCATGCGTTACATAACAAACTGACACACAAACATTGTCACCCCTATACTTACCGGAAACAAAATTATAATACACGATCTGAAAAGAGTATAATTTTTTACTTAAAAAAATCAATTCTGTTCCGTAAAAAAATTTATTAAGAAATAAAACAGACACAAACATATACATATATGTATATTGCTTCCTCACCATATCGAAGATACAAGAAGCTTTGTGATTGTTTTAAAATGAAAAAAAATGTTCTCCGATTTCAAAGTTTTAACTTAATCTTTCCATTTCAGGTCAAAACAAACACATTTCGTTCCGTGTCTGTCTGTCCCCAGAATCCTTGTCACACGCATAAGTCATGAACCACTGAACTGATGTTAATGAAACTTGGTTGGCTTGTTGGGTCTGGCTAGAATACGGACCCTTTTCAAAATCGTGTGTAAGGGGGAGGGGTTACATCCCAAAATATTTGTAACACATGTTACGTAAAAATTTTATAGAATCTTTTTTATAGAGCATTCAATTTTATATAACATAGGTGACCACAACTTTTGTAAAAAATCGTTTTTTTTGTTACGAATCGTCATTTGTTTTTTTACAATAGGTATTTACTTTGACACATTAAATGTCATTTTGACGTTTGCATAGCAGAAAAAAAATAGATTAAGATCGAAATTCTCACAATATTAAAAATATATGAAAAATAAACAGGAGAAAAATTCGAATTAATATTTTTTATTAAAATTGTATAAAAATTAAATGATTAACCAATGGCAGCAGTCCATATGAATACTTCATCGGTTTTTACTTAAATTGTTTAATAATTAACTATCTTAGGTGAATTTAGCACAAGTAAGCACTGTGCAAATTTTTTTTTAACAATCAACACTTACAGAAAAGCAAAAAACTGTATTAATAAGAAAAAGTTTACATATGCATATAATTTCAGAAATTATCAGATTTCATTTGAAGCCGCACTCGCAATAATGGTAACCAATTTGATCCCCTCAAAAAGTGCAAAAAAACTTAATATTTTATTTTTATAACTCAGGTCTATTATTGGTTCAACATTTACTATAATTATACAAAATATAAGCTTTCTAAAGCAAACGGTTCAATAGCTAGAAGGCTGTGACAGACAGACAGGCAGACTCAGATATTTATGAAATAAATTAAACATAACAATTAAAAAGATCACTGTGATTTTCGATCACATCTATATTTACATTGACCGCATTTAAATGGTCGTTTATTAGTAAAAAATGTACCGGAATTCCGGTCCGGAAATCACGATTTTATTCTTTGCCGGAAATTTAAAATTTATCATTACTCTGTACAAAGAAATTCATAAATTATATACGTTATTTTTGTTTAAAAAATGAAACATAAATATAATAATTATGATATAACAACACATTACTAACATAAATTTTAATGGAAACAATCATTTTATAACACAAATGCAGTTTTTTTACATTTTGTTCGGCATAAGTATGATTGTAATTATAACATTAATAAATTGACCTTAATTACTCAACTTATTTGTTAATTCACCAAATTTAATTTGTTCATAATAGGGGTCGCGGCGATCTAAGGGCACTCGATACTCTTAATGTTAATGGTGTAAGCCAGGGCTGGCCAACATGAGGCCCGTCGCGCCCTTTTGTGCGGCCCGCGGCCACATTTGAACAAATTATATTTAATAACGTTTTTTTTTAAGTATCAGGTTATTTAAAATACCTGAAACTGGTTTTATTTTCCCATTGGTTACTTTAAAATAACATTTAAAATATTGTTTTATTTATGTATTATAGCTTAACTAAAAGTTTTAGTTGTTAAAAATTTTCGTTGTAATTGCCACATTTTTCTTAATTTCTTATATGGGCGTGCGGGTCTTGAATTTTTCTGGTCACGATTGTGATCCGACGTGAACGTAAGCTATATTTTATTTTTTGATATTCGCGCGTTTTAATGCTTAAATACCTGTGACTTAAAAGAAAAATTAGAAGAAATATAATGAAAATTATTATTTATAAAGTATGTTATGATGTTTCTTCTAATTTTCTTATCTTTAAATTGATTTTTCTATGGAAAGTTGAAATTTGAAGCATGAAATATGACTAAAAAATTTTGAATTTTAGATTTCGTTGAAATTATGTTTTTTGTACAGAAAATGAAGAAAAAAGTTGAAATTTTCAAACCGCAGGTCTGTATCTCAAACCGTTTTCGAGATATAGATTCTCAAAGTTTACGTTTTTTCTAATTTTGGGAAAAAATAGCCGTAACTTTTGAACGTGTGGTCGGAATTGATTTTAGTTGACGAATTTGAAATCAGAGTGTCAAAATCTATATAATAAAATGTATAACACTTCAAAATCAGACAAAAAAAATTTTAGCCCCAAATCGACATTTTTTTATGAATTCCGGTAATTCCGGTTCCGGTCGGAATTGAAAATTCCAGTTCCAGTACAACCCTATTTATTAGAGTGTTTTAATTTATGTGTATTCAAACTAGTTTTTCGATTACAACTATATTCACATTGTTCGCATTTAAAAGGTCGCTCATTAGAATGTGTCAATTTATGCATATTCAAATCAAAATTTCGTGTACAACTATAATCACACTGCTTGCATTTAAAAGGTCGCTCATTAGAATGTGTTAATTTATGTGTATTTAACATATCTTTTCGTTTACAACTATAATCACACTGTTTGCATTTAATAGGTCGCTCAATGGAATGTGTTAATTTATGTTTATTCAAATCACTTTTTTGTTTACAAGTATATTTACATTGGTCGCATTTAAAAGGTCGCTCATTAGAATGTGTTAATTTATGTGCATTTAAACTACCTTTATGTCTGCAACTATAATCACACTGGTCGCATTTAAAAGGTCGCTCATTAGAATGTTTTAATTTATGTGTATTTAAACTACCTTTATGTCTACAACTATACTCACACTGATCGCATTTAAAAGGTCGCTCATTAGAATGTGTCATTGTGTGCCTATACAAATCAAAACTTCGTAGGCAACTATAACCACACTGGGCACATTTAAAAGGTCGCTCATTAGAATGTGTTATTTTATGCCTGTTCAATTCAAAATTTTGTGTGCAACTATAATCACACTGTTCGCATTTAAAAGGTCCCTCTTCACTTATATCTTCATTTTGTTGTTCCTTATTTTTAATGTCGGCGTCTGGCAGATTTTCTTCTTTAACTTCCAAGTGTTCCTATAGAACGACAATTATTTCATTGAAAATAAATAAAATGAACCAGATGTTATATCCCCGACATTTGTGGATGTACAGTCGCCTGCAGAACTCGTCTGGCACCCTAAAGGCTAGAATCGCTTACAACAGATTCCAAATTTAAAGACAAACATCGTCGGTTATCTTTTTCTATCAAGTTTAATATATTTAAATACTAAAATTTGGAATATCAAATATTTATTGCCATAAAATTTACGTATACAATTTTCAATAGATTACATAATAATTTAATTGCACAAATATATATGAGTACTATAAACGAAGAGTAGTTCTTTATCTAGCAAATGAATTTCAAAATATCTGTCTTTGTTTGATACATGGAGAAATGATTTAAATATTATAATAATCAAATGGGAGAAGCCTACTAAGTTTGTGATAAACGAAAATGAATACAAACTGCAAGACCATTAATGCAGGCGACTGAACAAGTCTCATGATTTTTTAAAGACTTTTCGACGGATTATTTCCAAAATAACGAATTTTCAGAAAAAAGTTTCATGGTTTGGAGGTGGCTAAATATTGACACTATGGAGTGACCTTAGAAAGGTCACTTTGATGGGTTCAACTTTTCTTTTTCAAATTTAAACCTATATTTTTTGTTGCAGATTCGTAATTTAAGAGATAAACTAAACAACTTTTGTTTAAAACATTTTTTCTAAAAATGTCACTTTTTTATGATATGCAGAATTGTTTTTCAAATGTATTTTTAATTTTTTATGCAACATATTTATTAAAAAAATTCTGAAAAAAAAAATTGATTTACAAATTAAAAATATCTGCCTTGGGAACCACAGGACTTTCTTATACGTAATCCTAACAGTGAATAGTATACGTGATTCTTATTTTATTAAAACATTTCTGACAAACTAACAAGATAGAATAAAATGAATAATATAGGAAATATTGTTCTCTCCATTATACATGGTGAGTCATATCAGTTGGAACAAACTTGAACCGTGGATTGAGAAAAATATTTTAAGCAAAAAACATTATATAAACATGTGTCCGGAAATTTGTCATGAGGGGGCTACAGCCCTCCAAAAATTTTATTCAAAATTAGTTTTTATTTATTATCTGGAGAACCCATTATGCTAAAGTTATGAAATTTGATACGGGGTTTAGTATTAATAAGTATTATTGATTTCCAGTATTAACCAATTATAATTTAGACCAGGGCTGTATGAGGCCAGTAGGCCCATCGATTTTTATCTAGTATTTTTTTGTTCTTTAATTTTTTCCTGTGTTAGATAAGATTGTATGACACAAAATACACAAAAATATACTTTGCTCATTTATCATAGGATAAACCGTTTACGAGCAATATCGATGCAAAAGAAAGCATGCAGAATTTTACTTAATCCGGATGCTTCAAATTACACAAAGTAAATGTATATTCCTATTCTATGATTAAAGGTAAGAAAAAAAGTTCATGTACATATACCACCTAATAAGTATCCGTTTAGACTTATAGCCAACTCTATTACTGTTGCAAGTACTTTACTAACATCACTAAAAAGTGATACTTTTAATGGCTATTTGTTGATAGGGATGAATTTTTGGAGGTATATTTATATTAATTTTTTGTCTTATTTTTAATTATAGAACAAGAATATAAAAATATTTTTTGTAATTTGAAGCATCCATATTAAGTAAAATTTCTGCATGCTTTCATTTGCATCGATATTTCTCGTAAACGGTTTATGCTATGATAAATGAGCAAAGTATATTTTTATGTATTATGTGTCATACAGTCTTATTCAAATGTGTAACACAGGAAAAAATTAAAGAACAAAAAAATACTAGATAAAAATCAATGGGCCTACTGGCTCCATACAGCCCTGGTCTAAATTATAATTGGTTAATACTGGAAATCAATAATACTTATTAATACTAAACCCCGTATCAAATTTCATAACTTTAGCATAATGGGTTCTCCAGATTTTAAATAAAAACTAATTTTGAATAAAAAAAAAAAAACCCCCATGACAAATTTCCGGACACATGTTTATATAATGTTTTTTGCTTAAAATATTTTTCTCAATCCACGGTTCAAGTTTGTTCCACCTGATATGACTCACCCTGTATAACAAGTGATTTTTTTAACGTAATAACTGAAAACGGATGTTTACTCTTGTAAATTTTTGAATTTTCGAATTATTTTTGAAATAAGAAAAAAATGTTTAGATAAAAAATGTCGAGTATGTTATTATCTATAATTTATTCCCCATACATTTTTTTCCAACATTTATGATTTAGCCAGAAAGAATTTTTTATGTAATTATTTAGATTCACCTACACTGTTCACTCTCAGTATTACGTATAAGAAAGTCCCATGGTACCTGTGGCAAACACACACACTGTTCAACCTCTGCAATACGTATAAGAAAGTCCCATGACACTCATGGCAGATATTTCTCCTCTGTTATGAACCATTTGAATTATAATAAAAAAAAATTTCTTCAAAAATTCCTTTTTACGAAAAAATGAATAGAACATAACTTATAGATATAGATATTACCTATATTTTTTAACTTGACCATTTTTCTCTATTTCGCACTGTTTCAGAGTAATTCGAAAAATTCAAAAATCGACGTAGGTAAACTTATTATATTTATTACTGCATATTCGGTTGATATTTTTGAAAACTGTAACAGGGTATTAAAAATTATTCATGAGGCGAAGATTTATTTGTTTTGTGTTTTTATTATTTTTGAAGTATTTGATCAGATGAATTAATTATTATTTTAATTTATGTAACTAAAAACTAAATCATTAGTACTTGGTTACCCCAAAATATGTATTCAAATGCTGCAGTTTTCGGAAATAACAATTGTCAAAATTACAGGAATCAAATACAAAACCTTCAAACCGATTAAATTTTCGTATTATGAATGTCGCAATTTTCGAAAATAACAATCGAATATGTAATAATTAATGTAATAATTAACTATTTAAAAATATTGAAATTAATAGTAGTGCTGATCAAATCATGTAATACATGAGACTTGCACATCTGTAAATGCCGGGGATATAATAGACAAGTACCGAATAGAATTTTCAACATACATTTATACATATATGAGAGCTAGAAACGTTGAAAATATTAATTTTTCATATTCTCAATTATATATTTTTAGTACGAGTGTTTTGGGGCCGCTGTTTTTTTATATACTTTTACTTTTACGCATGCGCGGTAGATGTCACGCATTGCGATATATACTAACGCAATCTTTATTTACTGTAAAAAACTAAATATTATTAAATATAAACAATGTTTGTCATTACCTTGAATTCTTGCTTATAATATATTGAACATTCATCATAAACACGTATATCTTCCAGAGGGTCGACTTCTTCTTTTATATCTTCTTGTTTCACGTGAAACATTTTTATACACTATCGATTTTTAGGTTCACTCTTACAATATAAATTAAATTACAACTCTCGACTTCGTAACTCAAATAATAGTGACATATTCACTGAGAACTATCACAAAGTATTAAACTCACGATAAAAACACACAGCGAAAGTTTAACTACATATATGTATTAGATGTTTGTTCTCACACGTCAATCTATAGCTACCAGTTGAGATTTAATGGTGGACATGTTCTACATACCAGTGTTTCTCAACCGCTGCACAGGTCATAGATAAGATAACATTCCTGTTGTACCAACTGTTAATTTTTTTTTGTTTGGCGGATGACTTAAAATTTCTATATACAATAAATAAAAAATATACAATATATAATAAATAGAGATTGGAAAAACAGTTTTTCAACTATTGCGAAAAATGCAGCTATTGTAATTTTTATTACATATCTTCATCGATTTCAGAACCCAAATTAAACCTAATTTGAAATCAACTATTTGCAACTATTTTACCTTTCCAACCATAGACATAGAGAATGGATAGTGCATTCTGTATTAACTCAATGGTGTAACATCTGTTCAAAAAAGGAGAGAGAGATGCAGTGTAGTTTGGAATATATCTACCTCTTTTTCTAAGAATCTGATTGGTAGCTTACTTTAGTTCAGGGTAGTATTTCTGTCTGATATATTTTTGTATATCTATCTTGTGATTTTTGTGCAATAAGTTTTTTATTAGAAAAGTAAATAATATAAACAATAAACATACTATAATGGTTTATATTTCATCGAGGAAATTTAAAAAAAAATCAATTGATCTGATAGAAATTTGCAAAATTATGAACGGATATTCCGGGAAAATAACATTTTTGCTACCAAAAATATTAAATATATATTAATAAAAAATAGTTTTAAATCAATTCCCATGTGGTTGCTACAAAATTATGAGGTTGATTGCACTTACAAACAGCACATACAAGATTTACTTAACAAAATTTTAAATATTTTTCGATTCTTTTCAGACTTTGTAGAGTGTAATACTAAAGTATGAAGATTATTTCATGAAATATCTGAAGTTGTCGCTCAACTACAACCAAAAAAAATTTTTTTATTTCAAATTTTCAAAAAAAATTTTTTACTTGATAGAGTATGCGCACCTTCTTGAAAATATTACTTGATGTGCGCCTTTTTAACTTCTACATTGTACCATAGTTTGAACTTAATCCAAACAAAAATTTAAAAAAAAAATTATTTTTTTTAAATTGAAAATAATTTTTTTTCAAAAATGATTAACTTTTAGAGGCTAATAATTGGGCATAAGAATGCTCACAGAAAGAGCAACATCCACAATAAAAATTAGCCAAATCCGTGTTGAGGCCGATTTTACATTGCTACCCGGCTACAGCCTTTTGAAATGTACAAATCTCTGCGTTATAAATTACGTAATAGAAGTTACAAATGATATAAATTATAGCTAGAGTCGTTAACTTACATATAAGAACTTAATTTTCCCTTTCCTATAACTATTTTGGTTAAATTAGTAAAGATTTTAATATAATATAATACATTTTTGACATTGATTATACGGCAGATTCAACTTAACAAAAATATATTTTAAATTTTGACAAAAATAATAAAATATCAAAAAATACTTCGTTTACTTTGTTATCAAATTTACATACATAACAGTCGTAGAGCGGGAAATTTAAAATGTTGTTGTATTATAATTTATTTCTCGGAAACGGTTTAGTGAATACTTATGATATTTTGCATAAATGTTCAACTAATCAAATACTATACTCCTTCCAAAAATTAGAAAATCGGTAGCTTTTTATCAATGTGTTTTACCTAAAAAATGTCGAAAATTATCAGTTCCCCATAAGAACACATGTTAAATTTAAATCAATATATTTCCTAAATGGCTTAGTGAATCAATTTAATATTTTGTTTATTGCAATAGAATGCTAATGAGAACATTCCAACCAATTTTCATGTATTTGGTAGCATTTTGAAATACATTCCATACATCCTTAAACAAGTCAGATCGTTTGACAGAATTGCAGCCAAAAACAAACCTTTGTACAAGAAGCCATATGTTTTTAGAAAGGAAAAGATTATGCAGTGTGATGAAATCTTGATACTTCATAAGAAAACTCACAAGGGGAAGCAACAGCACGGTTAATGAGAATTTCAATGAGCTTGTGGTATGTCAAACTAGAGCAAAAATAAAAAGACACGTGTCCAACAATTTGATCTCATAGGTCTTAATTACAAAGATAATTAACATTGAAAATTTGTGTATTCAATATAACCGTGTATTATGTTCGCTCGAAATATAAGTGTGTTGGCCCTACGGTCAACGCGCTGGCGTCTCGCCTGGTTTTATAATTTTGATTTTTATTTTTATTTACAATTATTTTTTATTTTTTTGTACACATTACCTCTCCCACTTGCGTAAAAATCGATAAATTAAACATTAATAAAACATATATTATTATTGACAATGAAAATATTGATATATACGCCAGTACATAATTATTAATTTGTTTTAAAGTAAATTTAATTTATTATTGACACAACTCATTAGTTTTTAATTAATAAATTGAAAAGTTTTAATAAAAAACAAACTTGAAAGAAACCACAAACATCTATTGTCAATAATAATATATGTTTTATTTATGTCTAATTTATCGATTTTTACGCAAGTGGGAGAGGTAATGTGTACAAAAAAATAAAACATAATTGTAAATAAAAATTAAAATCAAAATCTTAAAACTAGGCGAGACGCCAGCGCGTTGACCGTAGGGCCAACACACTTATATTTCGAGCGAACATAATACACGGTTATATTGAATACACAAATTTTCAAAGTTAATTATCTTTGTAATTAAGGCCTATGAGATCAAATTGTAGGACACGTGTCTTTTTATTTTTGCTCTAGTTTGACATACCACAAGCTCATTGAAATTCACATTAACCGTGCTGTTGCTTCCCCGTCAGATATTTTTTAAAACTTTTCTAGTATGAACAAAATAAAATAAAAGTAAATGGTAAAAATTGGGTCAATCGAGAGATAAAAAAAAAGGTTTTCAGTCATTACTTCATTTTAAATTGAATGACCTTTTTTTTAGTAAAGGAGTAGACTAACTACAGTTTATATAACTATATGATCAAAAAAAAGGTCATTCAATTAAAAATTCTAATAATAATTTTTTTTTAATTTTCCATATTTTGGGGGCCCTCAGCCACCTCTTGCCCCGGGGCCTCTGAGCTTCTAGTTACGGCCCTGGTCATATCCCCCCCCCCATCACAAAAAGGTATCTACGCCACTGTAAATGTAAACCTGTATTTTAATTTTATCGCGCCCCACAGGTTGAGAATCGCTGGGTTAAGTAATTACTTTTGAAAAAATCATTTTATACATATTGTGGAGAATATTATTATATTTAATTTATGTCCCGTTTATTTTTTTTTATCTTTTATTAGTTTATCAGAATTAAAAAAAAAATAGAATCACGTACACTGTTCACTCTCAGTATTACGTATAAGAAAGTCCCGTAGCTCCCATGGCAGATATAAATAGAAAAATGGTTAAAAAAGGAAAAAATGTTATTTTTCCGTATATTTTTATTTTAAAATCTTATTTTTTGTTTTCTGGCACCGAAAAGTGATGTCAACTTTTGTTTTTCAAACGGAACATTCTGTATATTTTTTTATTTTTAGATTATATCAGCTTTAAATTTTTTTTACATATATAATAAGTTATTTACTTTATTTATTTAGCTTTAAAAAGTGCTTTATTTTCAAATTTTGATAATTTTTTAAAAAGGGCAGTACCCGCGTCTCTGGGGGCCCCACGGCTTTTCGGAAAAATATGTCTAATTGGATATACCATCCACCGTCCAATGATTGATACAGGATGTCCAAATCTACAGTAATTAATAATTTAATTGTAGAGTTTCCAATCTAGATTTAATTTAATCGAAAAATCGAATTTTAAAGCTCCGATCTTTAATATTTTGAATCGATTTTTCTAAATTTGCTCACATTAAACGCCCCGGGTGACACCCGTCTCATTTGTTAATAAAATAAAGCCTATTTACCTCCTTTTTTTGGTTAAAAAATGTCTAATAAATTTAATCAATTGACTTTTTTTTTGATAATTTGTCAAATCTATAAAGGGTGATAACCATACAATAAAAACAATAGAGCCCACTGATATTTTTTCTGTCGTAAAAAATTCACAGGTAGTGACACTCGCCTAATGCACAAAAAATAAATCCTATTGACTTTTTTCAGAGTGGGGGACACTATCGATTTCCGTCCTGAGTCACCCCCCCCCCCCCTATCAATGGCCTCTTTATAACATTTGCTACAGGCCCTGCAGTGACTTAATCCGGCACTGAAAAAGGGAGGTCAGTCTTTGGGTTGATCCTTGGTGTGTAAACTGTAACAGTCGCGGTATACATTTTGAGAGCCCCTGGTTGCTGTTTTAGCATGCTAGACGCTAGATCAGCAGAAATGGTAAACAGTCACCGTGCTGCAGTGGCGTAGGAACGGGGGGGGGTTTTGGGGTCAAACCCCCCCCCCGAAATATTTTATGTTTTTAAAATATATGAAATTATTATTAAAATTTTGAATTATTGAATGACCTTTTTGTGATTATAACCCCCCCCCCCCCCCCCCCGAAATGTTCAATCTTGTTAAAGGATGCGAAATAATCATAATAATTTTCAAATGAATGAATATATTTATCTGCATGACTAAAAAAAAAAAAAGTCTTCAAATTTTCATTGGGTGACCTTTTTTTTTTTTTTAGTTATAGGATAAAATTGTGGATCATTTGATTCAAAATTGTAAAATAATTTCGCATATTTTGTGAACCCCAAGCTTAACCCCCCCCGAAAATTTTTCTTACTACGCCACTGCCGTGCTGGCAACGAGTGTGGTCTGTTTTGCTGATCTTGCAAATTACGCCGCGAGCTACTGGGTGACCGCGGGGCTAGCACAAACCAGGAGAGGCAGTCGGTTGTAAATATTTCGCTGGAAGGGTGGGTTTTTTTTAAGTGAGTGCGTGTAGGTGAATGTATAGTGGGTGTGTGTGGTGTTACGATCACAAAAATATACAGTTTATTATATTATTAGTGTTTCGTTGTCTATTATAATTTCGACCGTAGGGGCTCGCGTGGCTCCAGCAGTGGGTAGGGTCTTTGTATAAAGCATTTGGGCACGTATATTTAGAGTTTGGGTTATGCTTTCGAAGTAGATATATGTTATCATATATTAAACATACTAGTATGTTTAATATATGATGTTATTGTTGAAAAGCCAACAGATTGCGAGATACTGGTGCTGAACCCATAAAACCTAGCCAAGGTTTGGAGCTCAGGGTGAACCGACGACACGTTTGCCGCGCGATCGAGTCAACAACGCGCTGAGTCGAGCGGTAGTTGAAGTTGCCTACGCGCGCTTCTTGACTCTCAAGAAGCGCCGGTGTATATAGAGTTAACCGTTTTGCGTAAGTAGGCAACGTGCAGCACGCGTGTGTTCTAAAGCTAGGTTAAAAAAATATTTTTTTTAATACCAAGGCATGTTAAAATGTATAATCAAAGCAGCGGATTTTTTCTTATTTTTTTCTAAATCAAAAATGGCGCCTGCAGTGGCTTTAAAGTAAATTTAAAAAAAGGTATACACCAAGGGTGTCCAAATGTAGATCTCAATTAATAGAATATGACCATATTTTTATTTTTTTTCTAACTCATAAATGGCGCCAGCAGGGGTCTTCAAACAGTATTTTATTTTGCCCACCCCAAAAAACTTTGTAACAATTGGCTCAAAAAATTTGAAAAAAATTTAGTAACGAGGCTTTGGTGGGACTACCAACGACAAATATTAAAGTCAACAATATCTACTTAAGTTTTGAAATAATAGGGAGGGGCGTCATATAATTTTTTATGTTTATTTAATTTTATTAAAAAATAAAAAAGTGTCAATTTCCGCTGCTTTGGTTATACATTTTAACATGCCACATGCCTTGGTATAAAAAAAATGTTACCTAGCTTTAGCTCCTTAGAATATATGAAATTATTATTACAATTTTGAATTGATTGACCTATTTTGTGATTATAACCCTCCCCCCACCCCCCGAAATATTCAATCTTGTTAAAATATGCGAAATAATTATAATAATTTTGAATTGAATGACTTTTCTTCTTTATGTTATATGACTAAAAAAAAAAAGTCTTCAATAACTACTTATTAATTAACTTTTAATTGTGTAACCTTTTTTTTTATAGGTCATTCGATTATGATAATAATTTCGCATATTTTGGGAGCCTCAAGCTTACCCCCCCCCCACCCGCCCCCCCCGAAAAATTTTCTTACTACGCCACTGGGAACTACATAGGTACCATAGTTTCAAGCCAAACCTAATTAATTTTCTCTTGATGTCCATCTTACAACTATGTCGTCCAAAATATGACACCATTCCCTCATCGATAGACAAAAATACTCCAAACTGCATATTCTTTTCATTTATCAAATCAAAAAGAGGTCTTAGTTTTGAAAATATATCGCTTTTATCAAGTTGGTCGTTATCTAATAAATGTATGTTTTACTTTATGGAATTGAATCTGTTCCTACTCATACTGTTTCTAACAAGCATTACTCCTTTATCCTCATCTTTCGACCAATACGGTTTTGTAGCTGGTAACGTATGATAACCCGAAAAAATTAGTATGCCGAAAAATCATTTATGATTCTACACAATTCTTTATTATATTATATTGCTCAATATTGAACGGTTTAAGCAGCGTACTGCAAAAGAGCGCGCCGGCGGCAAACTTTTTTCCGACTTGATTCACTATTATCGTCACTGCTTAGTTGTTATGTTACCTAACGTAACAAAATATAGCCTATAACTTGGCCAGAAAACATATCTATGAATTAAAAAAAACACGTAAATCAGATAAGAGGTTCTCGAGTTATAAGCGTATTAACGGACAGACAGACAGACAGACAGAGAGACGTTGAGCTTTATATATATTAAGAATTCACTATGAAAAATCATGCAAAACTGCCGCACTTGTGTTACCCGTCCGTCACGTCGGAAGATAACTGCGCGACATATTGGCGGCTTCTTACTGAGAATCCCAACTTTGCGTGTACGCAACAATAATAAAATACTATAAACGCAGTGTCAAATATCTTGTTATGTCTCCTTTACTAAAGGTCAGTTTAATCTAAATTGATAACTTGGAAAATGTAATTCAATTCTGCGCCGAAAAAATAGATCGACGAAAATATAATAGACGCAAACCAAAATGTCGTTATAGTTCAAAAATTTGCAAAAATTAAGCTTTTTGATTATATCGATGTATTTCATAAAAAACGTGATTCCTGTTCTGTTAAGAATAAATTGTAGCAGCAAAAAAGTTATTTCATTCATTGAAATATTTAAAAAACATATTGTTTTAAAATGTTTCGTTTACGCAACGTTGGCGATTAATGGGTTAAATTACATTAATTAAATCTAAAAACAGGTGTGCATGCGTCACGGCCATAATTCAGAAGAAACATTTTATGCACCACTGTGATGCGCGAACTTTAGCGAGTTTGGCGCCTATTATCATAATAGGCAATGAAGTTATGTTTACAACATGTTTTGGGGTACTCACAAAATTGATTTGAAACACGGTATAAAGAAGTCAATTTGTACAAGAAAACATTATAAAATGGAAAAACAACACACCTAGCTGAATCTGAAAACAAATGACTGCAAATCTACATGTTTTAAATTATGATAGTTGATAAATTGGGTTCACATTTGTTGCATAACATGTAAGTTGATTCTTTTTGATTTCTTATTCTAGTAATTATAATGTTTAATTTGTTTATTAATTGCAGATGTTCTATTGTATCTGCATTGGCTGGACCAGTGATGGAAATTGTCAGAAAATGTATAGTTAATGTGAAAATGAAAAACGAGGTGATAGTTTCTTGTGCCAGGTAAATTTCTATATAGATAATAATATATATTTACATGGACGCCTCTCGATTTACAATTGATTTTAGTTACGTGTTAAACACTCGTGTACAGTTTTAGTTGTAACGCTCGTGATAGCAAATGTAAAATTTTTCTGTTAAATTTTTATACCATGTAAATAAAACATATGAATGTTGTTTCTCTGCCTAAAATATAAACATTACGAGGGTTTGTTTTTTTGTTACAATCAAGTTATTTTGTGTCTACGTTAATGAAGTCACAAATGAACATGCGTCATGTATTGGTATCATTGTCGTAGGTTTTTTATTCTGAATGAATTATAAACACGTGTTATTATTAACGATGTAATTAAATTGTTTGTGAATCGAGTGAGCGTCAGTTTTCTACGCCCTCGTTTGTTATGACAAGGCGTAGACGTTAAAGTGTGCATACGTGAATGTTGCATTGAACTTGAGTGAACGGAAGGTCTAACGGGTAATGTGTGCGTAATACACACAGACGCTGCCGCATGAATTGATTAACAAATATGATTTATCATCAGTGTCATTTTAATATCTCCTATTTAGCCCTAAAAGCCAGATATATCTTTTTCAAAACCCGGCATACTTTTTTAAAGCCGGTCATATATTTTTTTAATAAAAAAAAAACTGTTAGGTATTTTTAATTGTTTATTACTAATCAATCACAGTTTTATTATATTTGTAGAAGCACTTGACAAAATACTAATTGTGCTGTAAACTGATGATTTTGTGGGAGATGATGGGCTTCCTGGATGTGAAGCTTCTTTTTCGTCAGACTAATCACATTTCATTTCTATCGTAACTTCTTCTGGTAATTCTTCATTCATTAAATAAAGCTCGTCTTCTTGCTCAAAATCAAAGTTTTCTAGAATTTCTAGAGTAGATTGACCAATTAATTCGCTCATTAGTTGTGCTTTCCTTGTTATTGCTTCATTTGGTGAACTCTCTAATAAATTCAAGTCTTGAAATATTCTGCGACTAACTTCGATGGCGTTCGTGATATCCTGCCCACCAATTGAATTTCATTGCTATTTTATTAGACAAATGATCTTTCAGCATTGCATGAACGCTTTCTCGTGGTGTCGAACCGCCCTTATAAGATAACTTCTCTTTCCTATATATATATAGTTATTCTAAAAAATATTTTAAAAATCCAAGATAAAAACGTTCAATAAAAGATTAAATAATTACCAAATATTTATACCAATCAGCATTTGCTTCAATTGATTTTTCTAGTTCATCAAATGAACTCATAGGTTGATAGGTAAATCAGGAAAGCCATTTGGTTTTGACTTTGGGTTAACAAATGCTTGCATTATTGACAGCAATTGTATTAACATAAAATTATTTTGATCCTCTTTGGCATTTATATATCCAAGTTTTTTTAAAACATGTTCTTGAAATGATCTTATTTTTCTTGTTTGTGGTATAAATGGTACTTCTGTATCATCTTGGCTTGAATACACTTTGGTTGCTGACAGTGGCGTCACTAGGGGGGTGCGGGGGGTGCGGACCGCACCGGGTGACACCATCACAAGGGGTGACACCCAAATGCAAAACATCACTATCTACGATTCTGTCACTCCATGAAATTATTCTTATGCATTGTTTCACCTCAGCCGGCCCAGCGCACTATGGAAAATTTATTAACAACAACATATCATAAATGTTTTTTACTAAAGTCCCTACATACATTATATTTTAATTTTATTTATTAGATTAATGGTCAATCTTTATTCTTTACTATAATGCAGGAATTTCACATAATTTGATGTAAAAAGACTATTTTTGAAGCCTTACTGTTCATTATTTTTGTGGATTTTCAATTCAAACCTGTTCGTTTCATCACTTTAAAAGTTAATTTTCTATAAAACTTTGTAGGAATATGTATAATGTATTATACATTTCTGAAAAGCTCATCATATGGAGATTTTGGGACAATTTTACGTTTTTAATTATACGGTTCAGTTAACGATTAATTAATTGAACAATAAAATAAGGGAGAAAAGAAAATTCTGGCGGACTCGGGTGAGGTCTATGGGGGTGTCGTGAGGGGGGTGACACCATGAGTTACCGCACTGGGTGACACCAACCCTAGTGACGCCACTGGTTGCTGATAGAATTTCACATATTAATACAAATGAAAATAAAAAATATTTAAAAAAAAATTAGTTAAGGCCAATTTTTTCCCCTATTTGTCTAGCTTCCCTTCCTTGCACTTTTGCACATATTTTTAAATCATTTTCTACAACTGCTCTGGAGAAATATTTAAATAGATATGAGATTCTATAGAAACTACAGATTGGTTAATATATTTTCGAAAGTATGAAGCAAGACCAACGAATTGCCGTACTTGATGAATATTTAATGGTTTCGGAAACAGAGAAACAGCGTTTAATTTATTTGGGCTAGGTTTTATGATACCACCTGATATCTCGCTTCCAAAATAATCGACTGAGTCTTTTAGAAATTCGCATTTATTGACATTAAGTGCTAACCCAGCTTCATTCATAACGTGTAATATCTTGTCAAGTCGTTCAATACCTTCTTCTATAGTTTCGGACATTATTAGCACATCATCTAAGTAAGCAAGTGCAAATTCATGTCTGTATTGTTCCAACACCATGTTAATTGCACGTTGGCACGTAGCAGATGCATTGCATAAACCGAAGCTAACGCGGTTGTATTGGTAATGTCCATCAGGAGTTACAAAAGCAGTACATTTCGACTATCAGGTGCCATTCACCTGTTGTGGACAACATGGTTTAACCATGTTTTTATCATATTTATGCAATTGACAAAATATACCTTTTAACTAATCAAATGTAATTATATTCCTTTTATTATATTATTTATATTATAAGTTTCAAATTTAATCTAACTTAAAAGGTATCGGCGTCAACAATCTCCCCGCTCTGGACGATAGTTTCAGAACCCACTTTTAGGTCCTGATTGTTGTCTTTCGCCGGTTGGTGTGCAGGGGTGATGAAACTAAATCTAAATTTTTATAGGGACGATGGGCCCTATAACGGGTGATGATACTCACAAACTAAACTAAATCTAACCAAAATTGAGCCCGCTGATCCAGATTCAGGCGGGATCAAGTTTATTCCCCAAACGGAATAACTCACAAACTAAATCTAACCAAAATTGAGCCCGCTGATCCGGTTTCAGGTGGGACCAAATTTATTCCCCAAACGGAATAAGGTAAACCTGGACGAAAGGTGCTTCGTCAGGCATAAAGTAAAGGTAATGGGTTTCGAGTTCAATAGGAGATTTGACTATATTTGCATCATCTTTACCAGCATAAGTATTGGTATTACTTTTAGATGTTGTTTTAAATATCATAAAAACCCCCATAAAAGCTAAGTCAGGGTATTCTGATGTGGTAACAGGTGGTGATATTAGAGAGCAGAACCTATCATACGATAGGTGGGCTACCAATTTTGCGATGTTCTGGAACTGCGTCGGAGGTAATAATTTCATTAAGATGTCTATATACAATGGTTTACTCTGTACCATAGCAGTTGCAAAAGCTGTAGCAGCCGCTATATTATGAGCCGCGCCCTGTTCTATCATCCACTGTATAGGGCCAAAGGAATCCTCTTTCCTCATAGTATATAAAGTTATAAGAATGTTAAATATGATGTCATTGTTCAACCCTTCTTTAGGATACATCTTCGCAAAATTAGAGATTACAATAGGGTTTTATTATATTATATATAATATTTGTGTATGTATGTTAGTATTGTTTTGACATTTAGGTACAGTTCTCTACTTTATCATTATTTCGGCTTACCAAGTGTCTTAAATCCCCCATTAATTTATTTTTCCCACCATACCTGTATTTACATTCCCTATCAATTCATATCTATTTTTATATATCCGGTTTTGTGTTTCCACCTGTTGTGGACAACATGGTTTAACCATGTTTTTTATTCTAATTTTTATTTATTTTTGATCATATTTATGCAATTGACAAAATATACCTTTTAACTAATCAAATGTAATTATATTCCTTTTATTATATTATTTATATTATAAGTTCCAAATTTAATCTAACTTAAAAGGTATCGGCGTCAACATTCTCCCCGCCCTGGACGATAGTTTCAGAACCCATTTTTAGGTCCTGATTGTTGTCTTTCGCCGGTTGGTGTGCAGGGGTGGTGAAACTAAATCTAAATTTTTATAGGGACGATGGGCCCTATAACGGGTAATGATACTCACAAACTAAATCTAACCAAAATTGAGCTCGCTGATCCGGTTTCAGTCGGGACAAAATTTATTCCCCAAACGGAATAAGGTAAACCTGGACGATAGGTGCTTCGTCAGGCATAAGGTAAAGGTAATGGGTTTCGAGTTCAATTGGAGATTTGACTATATTTGCATCATCTTTACCAGCATAAGTATTGGTATTCCTTTTGGATGTTGTTTTAAATATCATAAAAACCCCCATATAAGCTATGTCAGGGTATTCTGATGTGGTAACAGGTGGTGATATTAGAGAGCAGAACCTATCATACGATAGGTGGGCTACCAATTTTGCGATGTTCTGGAACTGCGTCGGAGGTAATAATTTCATTAAGATGTCTATATACAATGGTTTACTCTGTACCATAGCAGTTGCAAAAGCTGTAGCAGCCGCTATATTATGAGCCGCGCCCTGTTCTATCATCCACAGTATAGGGCCAAAGGAATCCTCTTTCCTCATAGTATATAAAGTTATAAGAATGTTAAATATGATGTCATTGTTCAACCAAGAATCCCCCATTAATTTATTTTTCCCACCATACCTGTATTTACATTCCCTATCACTTCATATCTATTTTTATATATCCGGTTTTGTGTTTCCACCTGTTGTGGACAACATGGTTTAACCATGTTTATTATCATATTTATGCAATTGGCAAAATATACCTTTTAACTAATCAAATGTAATTATATTGCTTTTATTATGTTATTTATATTATAAGTTCCAAATTTAATCTAACTTAAAAGGTATCGGCGTCAACATTTTCCCCGCCCTGGACGATAGTTTCAGAACCCACTTTTAGGTCCTGATTGTTGTCTTTCGCCGGTTGGTGTGCAGGGGCGGTGAAACTAAATCTAAATTTTTATAGGGACGATGGGCCCTATAACGGGTGATGATACTCACAAACTAAATCTAACCAAAATTGAGCCCGCTGATCCGGTTTCAGGCGGGACCAAATTTATTCCCCAAACGGAATAAGGTAAACCTGGACGAAAGATAATTCGTCAGGCATAAGGTAAAGGTAATGGGTTTCGAGTTCAATTGGAGATTTGACTATATTTGCATCATGTTTACCAGCATAAGTATTGGTATTCCTTTTGGATGTTGTTTTGAATATCATAAAAACCCCCATATAAGCTATGTCAGGGTATTCTGATGTAGTAACAGGTGGTGATATTAGAGAGCAGAACCTATCATACGATAGATGGGCTACCAATTTTGCGATGTTCTGGAACTCTGTCATTGTTCAACCCTTCTTTAGGATACATCTTCGCAAAATTAGAGATTGCAATAGGGTTTTATTATATTATATATAATATACTAGCTGACCCTGCGAACTCTGTTCCGCCTTAAAGGCAATAAATAAGCCGATTTTCGAATTTAGTAAGTTAATTTTTTTCTTAGAAAAAAAAATGAAGTACATTTATCATTTATTATTGTTTCTGCATTTCAGTACATAGGTTGCTCTTCACTTAAGTACCTTGTGATACACGACATTTTTTGTTTTCTTATCAGGCGCAAAAACAAACAACGCAGATGGTCTTCCGACCCGTGAACATGCCACATATAATTGACCATGGGAAAAACATGGATGTTCTAGATTCAAACCACAAACTTTTAAGGATTGGCCTTGTGATTTGTTGATGGTCATGGCAAATGCAAGACGGATCGGAAATTGAAGTCTTTTAAATTCAAACGGCAAATCGGTTGGGATCATCGGGATCCTCGGAATGAGAACTTCCTCACCTTTGAATTTTCCTTTCAGTATCGTCGCGTAAATTACATTGTTCATCAATTTTCTAACCACCAAACGCGTACCGTTGCACAGTTTTGGTTGGTTTATGTTTCGAAGCATGATTACTACGGAGCCAACCTTTAGGCGTAAATTGTGCGGTGGTAAGCCAGGCACATCCAAGGAGTTTAAAAATTCAATTGGATAGTTGGTGGCTTCATCTTCATTTGTGACGCAGTCAATAGATTTGAATGAATGCATTGTTCCAATGATCTTATTTTGAATTGTTTCTCTTGAGAGTCAAGAAGCGCGCGTCGGCAACTTCAACTACCGCTCTACCCGGCGCGTAGTTAAGCCGATCGCGCGACAAACATGTCGTCGATTCATCCGAGCTCCGAACCTGACTTGGTTATATGAGTTCAGCACCAGGGAGTACGCCTGCAATATGTCGGCTGACTGTAACAATGAACTACAAATTTTAACCACCCAGAATAGTCAAACAATTACATGTGTGAACAGATTACATAATATTTCCTTGTTCGTGACACTCAAATTCACTGCACTCTCACGCACTCGCACTCACCCCGTACCTTTTTAAAAAAAGGTCCCTTCCGAAACCAAGACCCGCTACCGATTGCCTCTTCTCGGTTCCGCTAGTCGCGCGGCCACTCAGTAGCTCGCGGCGTAAAATCCGCGAGGTCAACAAAACAAACCCACACTTGTCGCTAGTACGGCGACTGTTTACATTTACACTAACCCAGCGTCTAGAGTACTTAGTTCTTATGAAGAAGCATTGGGATGTTTGGTAGAATAAGTTGATGAACGTGATCGTCATCATAGTTTAACAAATCGCTAACTTGGTTTGGTCCAAGTTAGCTAGGTGTGACTATAGATTCTAAGGTAGAAGGGGATTTACAATATGTTAGGCAATCAAATAGTGTTACAAGTGGTTCTGGTATAGGCAATGTCTCTAGTGGGTAGTCCTTTGAGAACTTTTGGAAGAATGTACGTTTAGATTTACTGTGAGAAAGACAATTCCAAAGAATAACCGTGTTGTAAAGGGGTACCAGGCGTCTTGTTGACGCTTAAAATAGGAGTTATTATGTATTACTTCGTCCATAAGATGCACTGTATAGTACATATTAAATGCGTATAATGGTTATTTTGTTAAATTTATTAATTTGTAAATCATTGCTAACGTGATTTGACACTTCGAATTTCCAATTTTCGTTTATTAAATTGATAAGAGTTTTCAATTCACTTTCAATTTCTGCTGATGCAATATCAGCATAAATACCGTTTTTTATGCAAACATAATTGCTATATTGCAGCATTGTTTTAAAGAGGTGCCAATATTCATTGCGTAGGTGGGTGATTAATGGAATTCGTTATTTGTATCGTATTTTGCTACATTTTTAGTCGTTTCAACTATTGTATCAAAATTTTCTGGCGCATATCCGCGAGTTCAGCAAAATAGACCTACACTTGTCACTCGTACGGCGACTGTTTACATTTACGCTGACCCAGTGTCTAGTACTTAGTAACCACTAGGGGTTCTAAAAATGTACTACCGCGGTTGTTACAATGGAAGAATAGCTTCTTTTATAACTTCGGCTTCATACGTAGTACCTAGTGCATTGTAGGGGACAAAATCATATAGAGACACATATAGTTCAGCCTTTTCTTGGCAATATTCTTCAATTTTTTTCGTATTTATTTTGAATCCGGAACACATTGCATCTAAAATTACTTTTAACCGATATATAAAATTTTTATCGACTCCCGCTATTGCCGCCGATATTTCGTATTCCTCAAAAAACCCTCTGCTGGTATTCCCATCATTTGTATTACCAGAATTTGTGAATTTTACAAAATTTACAAATTTCTTGGCTTTTTTTATAGTTTCCTAGAGATTTTTTAAATGAATTCCATTACGTTGAACTGTTTTTGTGATTTTATTAAATTCAATGGATATTTCATCTCGTGCTTATTTTTTTTATTTGCTGTTATTGAATCTGTTATTTTTTTTTTTTTTATCTATAAAAACTTTCCTTAAACTTTCCTACCCGGTAAGTTTATGTTTAAAATTATCAACTGGCAGAGGCTGCATATTATCTGACACGGTGTTCCGGGCTAGAGCTCTCTACCAGAGCTTGCATTGATGGATCTTCATTATGTAGAAAGTTAAACCCGATCTTCAGGGTGAAGCTCACAGCAATAGTGTCCGTTCTAGGAAAACCTAGTTCCCCGTCTCGCGTACCGCTGTAAATAAAGCCATTCGTAAAACATTGCTGTAGCTCCTGGTTTTACATTCTGAGCGTAGTCAGTGAAAGTACAATTGTGTACAATTAATGCAGAACCAGTTATCGTGAGATGATTTCGGCCCTGTTTGCAGTTAAAATAAAGTCATTTGCAAAAGCCAGTACGGGGATGTCAACATTCCGACCTTATATCCTGGGAGCCTTTTCATCGATGCCAAAAGTATGTCCATAATGGCATTAAATATAAACGGCGACAGAGGGTCTCCTTGTTTTAACTAAATCGCCGTCCTGTTTGTTTTCATTGGCCGCATCATATTTTGTCAATAATCATGTAAGACATGATACCTTCCCAAAATTTGTCCGTTCGCGGAAATCTCTTTCGATAAATTTTATTAATTCTTCTGGAGACATTCTTTCAAGTAATAAAAGAAACAAATGAGTAGTCTTGGCGTACAGATAGTGACCGTTAACATCGAAAAACGACAACTTCTTTTGAATTGTTTTCAAATGTAAAGCCCAATTTCCAGTACATTCTGCTACGATGAAGTGTTTCATTGAAGAAACAATGCGGAAATACCGAATCCACAGACCTCTACTTTTAATGTTCTTCAATGTATCGTCTAATTTTACCAATACATTATTGACAGTTTCATTTTGAAACAATTCGACCATAACTGATTTGTCAACATCATACAATAATCCATTTATTTCGTCACGTTCTCAATCGGAGTAATAAATGAGATCGATTTTTTTTTCATGCTAAAACGAAATGAATCAAAATGTGTGCTCTGACAGCCCTCGAATAAGCATGACTGAACATAATTTTATCAACACTATTAGGAGTGTAAATAACTGACAGTAGTTCGTTCAACCCACTACCAACCAGAATTCGCGTAGCTCTTGCACAAATTAGGTAACACAGTTCCATAACTTCCCCGGACTTTCAAGGCGAGGCTTTTCTTTCTTTCCAATAGGAGTAAACTTCTATTCTTGGTTCCAAGCAATCTTCTTAATCCTAAACTAATTATAGCTCGGAATCTATCTCCCTCAACAGCTGTTGGATTTGCCTGGATAAATTTTGCCTCTAATGAAACAAATGTCTCATGTATAGTCTCCATTCGAGTACCTAGGTTTTTGAGATTTTTCATTTACTTTGGTGAATTCATCAGATGGACATGGTGGTTTGATATAGATCAAAAGATCCCACCAGAGATCAGCCATAAATATCGACGGCATCTTATGGAATACCGCTCCTAACTTCATTCTTTCCGCAGAAGTACGAAAGTAGTAAATTAAAACCACTAAGTCTAGGAGTGACAAGTTTTTGAACTGTACTTCCATATTTTTCTGTTACTAAAGCAATGTAATATATTGCATCGTAATTGTTGGGTAAAAATAATATTTTAGTATTCGAAAAACTTTTATGAGCTGTTACTTCAACCATAAATCTATTCCATCCTGGAATATTATCAGTAGGTACAGTGCCACTTAGTCATACAATCACATGAAATCAATCACAAGTTGGTAAAATATTGTAACATTCAATATCAGAAACTGTAAGAGTCTGCAAACCACTTAATATTGGTTCGCCATAAGTCATAGTTCCATATACATATGTACAATATATAATTCCATAATTGTGATGCATGTATTAAGCCTTTCTGTTATATCTCTTGTTGATTGGCATGGATTTTGCTCCAATATTGTCTTTGAAAGGTAGTCGTCAAAGTATTTAAATGAAATAGCATATTTAACCGAGTTCATCATTTATCTGCATATGTATCACAAAAATTGTCTTTCTAGTTTTTCCAATTTGAATCCAATGTAAATTTTATAAGCATGGAGCTGTACCAGTGTAAGCAAGAGACTTCTAAGAATAATCGAAGAACTTCAATTTTTTCTTCATCATTTTCTATACCTACACGGTTACATTCACTTTCAAATAGACTTATCGACTTGATTTGAATTAGACTTTTTACTTGTAAATATTTCTAACAATAAGACAAATTTGTCTGATAATTTTTTTTAATTTTCCAACGTTATTTTGATTATTTTCATTTTTTATGTCAGCGAATTTCTTTAATATTTTTGTCAATCCTTCTTCCGTAATACCACCTGTAGGAACAACAAGTTCTGTTGGTGTAATCTCTTCCAAAAAGTAATAGTTAAATTGTACATTTTTATCTTCATCCATATAAGTATCTGACAACTTTTTTGTTAAAGAAATCCACACTTTTCTAGTTTGGTGTCTTTTTTATTTTTTTAAAAGCTGTAGTTTTTATTAATTCTGTACGTAAATTCACTGGTTGAAACTCCTCTGAAATCATTTATGTTTTTTCTTCCATCGTGGTAATTGAGATTAGGGTTATCAAATTTGATTTCCCATCTGTTGATGCTTTAACTGCAAACTCAAATAAATCAATTTTTTTCCATTGTTACAACAATAAACAAGACTGTCGTTTTATAATGTTATTTGTTGTTTCTCTTGAAGAATTGAGACTTTAAATAAAACAAGACCGAGTTTCTCTGTAAAACAAGAGTTTAATATTTATTGCTAACCATTTACACAATTTACGTTATATTCTTTTATAATTCGTACCTATAAAACAAGAGACATTCAAGTTTATTCTGTCTATGTCAGTTTCTCTTTTACAATTTTAATAATTATTATCTTTTTATTAACAATATAAACATTCTCAAAAATTGTACACACTTTTTTTTACATACTTCAAGAAGCTCTCTATTTTACCGGCACTCGGACAAATTCATAACGAGATACGCGGCAAATTACAAATTAAAGAAATACGTTTTCTTTACATTTACATTTCTAATAGTATGACATCTCACTAAATAATTTGGTAAAATTTGATATGGGATATAATAATGAATTTGGTCAATATGATCTTATTTCAATTATCGTATGATCGTCCCCCATTGATGAGGTACTTACAATTAGATCATTTTTGCAAATATTGCAGTAACCTATAATTCTAAACATTTTTTCACAATGAAACCAGTTATATATGCAGGTACACCTTTATTTATAATATCTAAATTCAAATTAGGTTTTTCTAATAAAATTGTATCGATTGGAATGTTGATATCAGCTTCTGTAGTATAACTTACTGGGCTTTTAATTATTTTTTGTAGATTATTATTAAGTAAAGAACTATTACCTTCCTCACAATTAGCACCAGCAGAATGTGTAGGCATCAAATTATTTATTAATTAAGATTTAAATGAATTTTTAAAAGTTGAGCAGGTTGAATTTATAAATCATGGTCCATAACTGCGAATACACCCAAAAAAAATTCAACAAGATCTTCTGGTACAGAGGAATTAAAATCCATCTTGTTTTAATTGATTTCATATATCTATATATATATGTATATAAAAGAAAGTCGTGTTAGTTACACTATTTATAACTCAAGAACGGCTTTACCGATATGGCTGAAAATTGGCGAGGAGGTAGCTTAGAGCCAGGAGACGGACATAGGATACTATTTATTCCGTTCGACAGTGTTCCCGTGTGACTTGACATAAAACATCAGTCACTATAAAACGTGGTATAACAAAAAAGAATCAGACTTGGAATAACAAAACACAAATGACAGCTATGTAATGGACGTATTTGATTTTTATAAGAAATCAATATTAAAACTATTTCTATTAAATAAATAACAATTATAATGTAATAATAGAGCCATTGCCTATCTCAAAAAGCTAAGTAATTTTGTCTATGAATGAATGGTTGAAAATTTGAGTTTTTAAATAAATATTTATAACTATTTATAACTCAAGAACGGCTTTACCGATATGGCTGAAAATTGGTGAGGAGGTAGCTTAGAGCCAGGAGACGGACATAGGATACTATTTATTCCGTTCGACAGTGTTCCCGTGTGACTTGACATAAAACATCAGTCACTATAAAACGTGGTATAACAAAAAAGAATCAGACTTGGAATAACAAAACACAAATGACAGCTATGTAATGGACGTATGGATGACAATGGCGGTTTTTGGATTGCAATCCTCAAATACCAACGATGAAATTTCACGCTATCAAGTTGGTCGTTATGTAAACTGTAATGAAGCGATTTGCTATAGCCACCCAGCCGGATGCCCTATACTGTGGAGAGAACGGGAGCACGGACAGGTGTGGCTTTGTTTTGTTTAAAGAAAACTACCCAGAGTCTACTCTAACTGTACAATTTATTTACAGACTAAAAAAAAACAAAAAAAAAATAAACAAACTACGCTTTTACAGCGGCTGCGAATAATACATTTAAATAGACTAAAATAATTAAAAAAATATTAATAACCCAAACCAACAAACTACGCTTTACAGCGGTCGCTAATAATCCAAGTACAATAAAATAAGTAATAAAATTGACACTAAGCCCAGAAAACCTATGCGTTATATTCCCCAATCCCTACAGCACTACTGGCCACACCGACCCTGGACTTCACGAACACCCGTGTGTCGCGCGCTGCCTATATCACCCCTTAGTTAAATTATTGAAACTCGGCGCGCTTAGGCAGCTTCAACTACCGCTGTACTCAGCGCGAAGTCGACTCGCTCGCGCAACAAAACGTGTCTTCGCTTCACCCAAGCTACGTTGGATCCAGCACCAGGTATCGATTTAAAATTGGTCCACAGACTTTATAACAATGAAATTTAAAGATTAATGTTTCTCAGCATACAACCCTGAATGGTGCGAATCTAGTTTTCTAGATTCCGTCACTACCTATGCTGGAACCCCACGTGCTCAATTGGTCGTCGATTTTAAATAAGATCATAAAAAAAATAAAAACAAATAAAATTTCCAACTTAGACTTACCCCAGCATAATCCCAATTTGTGTACTCACGTACACTCACCTCCACTGCACCCTCACAAAACTACCGTTATACCCCGTAACGAAGAAATTTAAAAAAAACGAAAAAATAAAACCCCCGACAGAAAAAAAAAAAGAACCCTTCCCGGCACGAAACCCCAAGACCGACTGACTTCCCTCCGTTTCACCGGGCCCGCGGCCGTCCGGTTGCCCGCGGCGCAAATCCGCGAGGTCAGCAAAACATACCTACACTTGTCTCTAGCGCGGCGACTGTTTACATTTACGCTGACCCAGCGTCTAGTACTTAGTAACCACCAGCGATTCTAAAAATGTACTACCACGATTGTTACAAAACAATAAATTCTTTGATACTGTAGTATCCTTTTTCTATTAAAATTTTTTTAAATATATTTTTAAATTTATTAGATGGTAAGTTCCTAAAGCAATCTGGAACTGAATTTATCTTTTTATAAGGTGTGATGTAATTCCTTTTATTTCTGTAGGTATATATAGTAATTTTTTATGTCTAGTGTTATGTTCATATTCAGTGCAAAACGATAAGAAAAACAACCAGTTGTTTTTAACAAAGCATGCTGCTTCGAGGATATAAAGGCTGGGTAGTGTTAGAATTTTAAGTTGAAGGAAAAGTGGTTTACATGTATCTCTGAATTTGGCTTTCATAATTATTCTGATACATTAGTTGCATACAGTCTGCTGAGTTTCCCCAGAAAGTTATCTCGTACCGTATTATATATTATATATAGTATCCCCGGAGCGCTTACAAAACAGCAAGTTGTAACCAATGTAAATCTTTCAGCACTGGTTATCTGGTTGACTTGTATTCAACTCATATGTAGAAATAGGTTCGTCTGACGAGAACCACCATAAAATATGTTGAAAACGTCTATAATCCATTCTAATTAGAATCTGACGATACATTTGTCTTATATCTGCGTTAAATGCTATTTTATGCAATCGAAAATTAAAAAACATAGTTAAAACATCAGGTTGTAATTTAGGGCCACAATATAACAATTCATTTAATGAACATGAATTGTCTGATTTTGCACTGGCGTCAAAAACGACTCGCAGTGGCGTGCTGGACAATCGGCCTTAAATACACCATGATGCGGTATGTAAAACGCAGGCAAAGATGAATAATCATCAGATCATTTGGACATATGTATGTCCTTGATTGATTAGATTTTCTAGGTACAACCTTTCTTCGGTTTCTGAACTCGAACGGTGGTATGAATTTATGTTTATTTTGATTTTCAGAAGTGCGGAATGGGCTACTATTGTTTTGAGATGCTGGTTCTAATATTTGTTCTTATCAGGTTCATTATTCGGAGAAAAAATGCTCACTGTTTGGTGATCATGTGCGACTGTATCTTGCATAATGGATGGCGACGGTGTGGTTTCTCTAGCAATTTTTGGAATGTTCTCTATTAAACTAGGAGGAGTACGAGGATGTTCATTGTGATCATTTTCGTCGCAATAAGTGATATCAGAACCAAAAGACTGAATTCGATCCTTCCATGTAACAGTATTGATAAGAATATCATATTCTTCTGATAGTTCTGTAGTTAGATATGACTGTAATTGAACAGTACTGTTAGAAATTACTAAATTATTTATTAAATTTGTTCTGTTTGTAATTTTAGAAGAAAAGCTGTTAAAATCATTTATATTTTTATTGAAAATTTCTTCATTTATTTTTAAAGTTTAGATGCAACACTTAGTTTTTTTTTCGTGTCTCGACACATCTCGACGACAATTCCCCCTTCCTGATTTCGCCTTACTGTCTCGTTTGTGGAGGGCTGTATACGGGCCTTCTGCTTTCGCTGGTTGTACTACCTCTGTGGCCTCCTTAGATGGGGATACCCCTGTAGAGCCCGTCGTTGACATGGCTGGTGGTCGTCCCTGCGTTGCCGACGACATGGAACCATCCCCATACTTGTGCTGTGTATGAATATATCGCCTCCTCCATAGCCAAAGGTGTGAAAGCACGGTTGATATTGATGCCCTGTAGGTTTGCGTCACTTCCTGTGATGCTTCTTGTTATTGCCGTCAATACTGCGTCCCGTTCCCTGGGAAACATCATGTGGTTAGCCAATACATTGAGTTGGTTACTGTCATAAATTCCCGCTGTAGCCAGTTTGTGTAAATTGGTATATATCCATTTCTGGGTAGCTCCAGGTTTTAGAATTTGTGGTGGCGAAGTTTCTACGGTAGCCGGTGTCAATCTGTACCAAATCCCCTGCAGATTAAACATTGGCGCCAGAAAAGGGTTGCACGAAATCTGGGTCCCATATCTCTGTAAAATGTGCGTTCTGGGTACCATATACATTGTCTCGTTCATGTATAATACCGGTAGTTCCTTGTAGCATTCCGTCGACGTTTTGATCTGGACCTCCACCGGCGTACACTTAAAAATATGAACCACCTCCCCCATGGTAGTTGCGGTATAACCGGGCCCCTTCATATAATTATATGCGAACTGTTTTGGTGAAACTTCTGCTGATCCGTTTGATTTAAGTGCCCCATGTCGAGACTTTCCTCGAAAGGCTTCGACTTCTCGGTGTGGAAAACCTCATGTCGAGATTCCGATGCTTTGATCGGCCATTCCCGGATATTGGTCTCAACCTCTCGTTCGATCTTTTCTACCAGTCCTACTACCGTCTTTACCCCTACGGTTAATGGCTGTCCAGATACGTTAATCAGTTTGACAGTTACATTGCCGCTATCTCCTACCATCGCTACAACTCTGGCTGACATCACTCCTCGGATCAAAACCTCACATGGCTAGACCATCACATTGTGACCTTTTGGAAATGCATCTTGAGTGGCTGTACACACACACTCGCTCTTAGCAGGTATTTTGATGGCTTCCTTTAAGAGAACATGAGGTCGGCAAACCCCCTGATTCTACTGAACCTCCCTCCGTTGCCGCGGAAGTTGATTCGAAGTCTTCATTTCCCTGACTTGAACTTGATCTTTTCCCTTCAGACCACAGGTACTGACCGTCCCAGCAGCCGATCCTCGAGCAATTACCTTCAATTGGCGACGAGTAGGTGACTCTTCAAAACTGACAAATTTCTTTTCTATCCGTTCTAGTTTGGACTCACTCCCGTACTTGGCGACATCCTTCAAACAGTTTCTCCTGGTGTCTCTTTCTTGCTCCACGTTCGTATTTTGCTCCTCATTATTCTTCCCGATTCCCGTTGCTTGCCCTAGATTCCTCGAATCTTTATTTAAATTTACCCTGTTCCCTTTCTTACTTGCTTTTGATTTATGACCATCCTTGTCGTACACATATTCCCGTTTCTTCTTATTCATCTCTGGCTTTTCACAGCAGCCCCCAGATGCCCCCTTCTTACCATCTTCCTATATATTTTCTTTCTTCCTGCAGGACCACTGATTGGAGTCGGGTCTGTAGCCCGCCGTCTCCCTTTTGTGGCCCTGGATCCCGCAATCTCCAGTTGCCCCTCTCTTAACATCTTCCCCTATATATGCTTTCTTCCTGTAGGACCACCGGTTGGAGTCGGGTTGGTAGCCCGCCGTCTCCCTTTTGGTAGTCCTCATCCTATTATAATAGCTTTCTCTCTTGGCCTCCTCTTCTGCTGCTTGACATCTGAGATCTTGATTGGTTAACAACTTACTGCGAACACTGCCCAGTTGAAGTCTGTTATTTATATAGTCAATTACAGCTCCATGGTTTTCTAGGAAATCTCGTCCCAGCAGTCCGTCAGCTTTGATTAGTAAGTCGTCACACACGATACAAGTCACATCCTTGAAGTGGCCTTCAATACTCAGTTTCATTGCTGCATATTTGTTACTGAAGTATTCATGTCCCGTTATACCCATTAGTGTGACCGCTACTCCTTCAAATGTCGGTAGGTGCCCGGCTTGAATAACCCGGCGGTCAATTAAAGATACAGAAGATCCTGTGTCGATGATGAAATATAAAGTTTGGTTATTCAACCGCGTTCTGATCATACTGGGCACCTCATCCCCCCCTCTCCAAATGTGTGGAATAACTACACGGTTTTGTTTTTGTGCGCTTCGGGTCGGGGTCCATTCGAATTCGCCTTGGTGTTTAACGGCCTCCCGAAATTTCTTTGAGATCCCCAAGTTTGTCTTTTGTATCCCCAATTGGGCCCCTGTTGATGTTGAGGGCACCTCTTCTCCAAATGTCCCGGCTTTCTACACGTCCGACATACTGGTGAGTTTGGGCAATTGTAAGCAAAATGCCCGAATCTGTAGCAATTATAACATTGCGGTCCCATCCTCTTGTCAGGCCCATTATCCTGGTTGGCTTCCCTGTGTTTCCCAGCAAAGAATGTATGGCATTGTCGATCAACGATGGTCTGATTTAATTCTTCCTGTTCTGCCAGTTCTGCTGCCCGATCAATAGTGAGGCCCACCTCCCGCATGTATAGGGTTCCTACGGCTTTCAAAAGTTCTTTGTTTAACCCCAGCTTGAACTGCATCAGGACGAAATCTTCGAACGCCTTGATAACTCCCTCGCTTTGTGTTCGTGTTGCTCCACGTAATTCTTCTAGTAGATGTTATGGTAACGTGATGGTAGCCACCCTTGACATCAATGAAGGGGTCCTCTTATTCTGCGAGCCTAATAGTCGCTCAGTTCCCTAGCATATAGCCAGTGAACTGGATAAATCGGAAAGGGCAGGAAAGCATATAAAAATTAATTCAAACTTTGTTAGTCATAACAATTTTAATATAAAAGAATAAAAAAAGAAAAAATAAATAAAAAATAAATATTTAAAGATAAAACAACATATCACAACAATAGAAAAAAAATACGAATTTAATACAACACAATAAATTTACACCCAATCTCTTACCTTACGGCGTAGGAGCATCCCTTAGCTACCTATGCATATCTTTATATAGTCAATTTGCTAGTCTAGATTTATTCAATATTATGACAGCGAAGCAAAATATTACCTACTTTTGATAAATAGTTAATTGCGAGTAGGTTACTGTAATAAATTTTTTTGCCGCGCTGCATTTTTTATCGGTAATGTATTCAGAATGTGGTCGTTCAAGTGTTTCCGGGTTTTATTTGAAATTATTTTGTTATTCTTTAATTGTATTTGAAAGAAAATCTTTTCCTTGATCAGATAATATTGTTTTTGGTATTCCGAACATTGTTATAATATGTAGTACTAATTTATTTGCTACCGTAATTGCTTCGTGATTTGATATAGCATGTGCAAAACAATATTTTGTTAATTCATCTTGTGCAATTAATATAAATTTATTGCCATCTTCAGTTAATGGAAGAGGTCCAACAATATCTATACATAATTTGTCAAAAGGTTGTGTAGCTGTAGATGTTATAGTCATTGGAACTTTGTGTTACACGTGAAGTTTTATTTTATTGACAAAAAATGTTTTATATAATTACGTATATTATGATTCATAATTATGCCATTTATATTTTAGTTTAAAACATTCTATCCTATGCCATTTATATTTCTGTTTAATACATTCTATGAAAACCGCTATGACCAGTTGTCAAATAATCGTGATTTTCTTTTAAAATAATTGGTATTTCGTTTTCATTTGGAGTTGGAGTTTTATTTAAACATAAATTAATTTTTATAAGATGAATTTTGGAAAACATAATATATCTCGTTTATCTAAATACGCGTTTATTAAGGAACGTTTTAAATCTTGCCAACTATTAATTGTACCAGTAGAGATACTAATTGCAGCTTCTCCTTTTATTTTAGCGAAGATACTCGACATCAAATATTCATTTTGAAAGTCACTCGTATCTTTTGTATAATAGAGTTTTGTTACTAATTTTTCACAAATATTAATAATCTGGGTAAAAGTTCGCGTTCTCTGTGGAATTCGGGAACCATGTTTAAGTATTCTGTCTTAAATACTGCCATTTTGAGAATAATTTATTGTATAGTTGGAGGGTTTAATGTAATTTAATTTCTTGTGGACATTTGGGAATTTTGGATGGAATGGTCTAAATTTGAATCAGAGTCAGTTAACAATATTGTAATTTTCGCGAAAACCTATAAAAGATATCTGGTACTTACAGTAAAATAAGTGTCCTCTCCATTCGATGATTTCCACTCAGGAACGGATTTGTATGTAGTCTCAATGTCCGCTCGGTACTTGCACTGGATACTCTTCTTTTAATTATTCTTGATATTCACTCAAGTTTGGTTTATTTTTGGAAAAGTCAATAAATCGTTGAAACGAACCGAATTTTTTTAAAATTTTTATTTTCGTTTGACCGTCCTACCGACTGCGTCAATTAATTGTTGTTTTCGGATATGTTTTTTTAAAAGGTTTATTTATTATGAAGTTTACAATACGTTATCTGACTACAGATTGAATTCTATATTCAATAAATTACAATACATCGTTTCTAAAAAGGAAATTACATATTAAATTACATTTGCATTTTATCTGGTAAAATGATAAGTCGATAATTCCCATCTGTGGACGTTGCGATTGAAGTAAACTAAAATGATGAATAAGTGTTTCCCAGCTATAGATGTTTTGATTGTTGTGAATATAACTTATATGTAATATATGTGAATATATATCATGATAAAAAATTGATTCTAAACAACCCATTTAAAAGTGACCTAAAAATTACATAATTTTCATTTTGTATTACTTAACGATCATTTTTGATCGAGTTATTTGCGTCGAAACATTTGTTGTTGCTTTCTCATCGTTCTGCATTGAAATTAAATGTTACTCCCCGGCCGCCTGTACCTTGGTAGCGTTGATGGAAAGGTGGTACAGGGCGAATCCGGTTTTCGTAGGTCTCTCAACTTTGCGGGCCTGATAGCCGCTCGGCTGGCTTGGCTTTAGCCACCCAGCCGGATGCCCTATACTGTGGAGAGAACGGGAGCACGGACAAGTGTGGCTTTGTTTTGTTAAAGAAAACTATCCAGAGTCTACTCTAACTGTACAATTTATTTACAGACTAAAAACCCAAAAAACAAACAAGTTACGCTTTTACAGCGGTCGCTAATAATATAATTAAATGACAGTAATTACTAAAAATGATAATAAACCCAAAACAAACAAATCACGCTTTTACAGCGGTCGCTAATAATACGATTAAATAAAATATTTAATAAAACTGATAATAAACCAAAAACAACCAAACTACGCTTTAACAGCGGTCACTAATAATAAATTATGAAAATCAATTCAAAGTTTATATTTTTAAAAAGCAATTTTATTTATAAGCTGTTTACAGATTGTCTATTACAGAGAGACTAAATATCTTAAGATGCTAAAGCGAAGTTCTGATGAACATACAGGTGATAAGCAGAGATAAAAGTGTTATGTGATTACTATGCTATTTATATGATATATAACTCCTCCCTTGTTAAAACGGAGCTTTATCTTCTTCCTTTTGAAATTCTTTTAATTCAAATCTATCTTTTATTTTATTCTTATTATTCTTTTTGATAATTAATGCTGATGCAATAAAAATAATAATGATAAGTGTTACAATTACTGAATTAATTATAGAATGACTGTTCTGTAATATTTCAATTTCATGAATTTTAGGTTTTTCATTTACAATGATATTTTGTTTATCTATTTGTCTTAATTCAATAGTTCTATTACTTAATTGTTTTTTATTAATATTAAAATTTAAATTTTCAAAGATTATTTCTTTGTTTGTTACTATATAATTATCTAGATTATATTCATTTATAACACAGTTTCTATTTGTTTTAAATTTATATATTCCAGTAATGTGTTTATGTTTTTCATAATCATTACATTTAATGTTTAAATTTTGGTCAATATTACTTGCTATTATAACAATATTAGAATTTTCAATTTTAATTATAAAGAAACTCTCATAAATTTGATGATATCTACATTCATCATTATTTTGCAAATTGACAATATTGCTTAAACATGTACTTACTTCTACATAGCTAGTTTTACAGAAATAATTATTATGTGATTTAATACAGTCATCCATTATTACTAATTTGTCATTATTTTTCATAATTAATTCCTTGCTTAGATCTAACATATACATTTTTTCGTTATTATAAATAGGTATGGGAGTTATTTGGATAAGCTTATTATTTTTATGTACATACATAGGTATTTCTAGTAAATATTCTATTATATCATCTTCGAGTTTACAATGGCTGGTAATTTGTGCCGAAATATCCCAAAAGTTTATATCTGTAATTTGATTCGTAATTTTTTTTAATTCATCTAATGTGATTATTGAAGAGTGTATTTTATTTAAACTGCAAAAAGTAAGGCTAGTTTCGATTTCTGAAATGATCTCTATTAAATTTATTGTTAATAGTATTAATTGGTTTATTACATCTTTAATAACTAAAACATTTAACCAATTCAGTTCTTTTAATAAATTTTCGGTTTGCATGATTCTTGATTCCAAGACAAGTTCGTTATGTTTAATATTTTCTATTTGCGAATTAAATTTATTAATCATTTCTTTATTTACTTTAATTGTTTCGACATTTTGTTTTTCTAATGTAATTTGATTTTCTTTAATTTTGTTAAATAATTTTTCATATTTTTCTTCATCGGTAGCATCTAGATTTCCGGTTATCGTTTTTATTATATTCCCTAAGCCATTTATTAAGCCTCTTTTAGTTCGTTTCTTTTTACTAGAAATATTTTTAATTTTATCATTTAAGCGATTACAATTAAATTCTAAGATATTAATATGGGTTTCTAATTCCCGTTTATATTCGTTACTTTGATTATTAATATTCAGGAGTAATTCCTGTTTATGGATTATAATTTTATTAAATTCTAGTTTAATAGTAGTTAGATTATATAAGTAATAATTATATTGTGAAGTTATATACGTGAAAGCGTCTCCTAATTCTAATATATTAAGTCCAGGGTTCTGGTTGATCTCTTCTAATTCTTCTAGTCCATTTGTGCATCTGCAACAAATAGTCTTGGTTTTTTTATTTTGTCAATTTTATGTCTTTTGTTGTTATTTATTTTTATTACGCCTAACGCTGGATTATACCTTTCGACTTTATGAGTTTTAAATAAAGGTTTTTTGGTTTTTTGAATTCGACGTTTCCCTTCTTTAATTAAGACTTGACTGGGTAATTGTTCTGGTTTATTACACGGTTTACTTTGTAAAAGAAATCTTTTATTTTTATTTATTTGTATGTTTTGATTTACTAGTTTTTTAATTTCTTTCATTTTATTTTCGTGTTCCAACAGGCAATCTTCTAGAACAATTTCCGTTTCAAAAATATTTTTTATTTTATCTTTTCCGAATAGGATTTCAATAGGTGTTAATTTGGTTGTGGTGTTAATAGAATTATTATAACCTATTAAAGCGAATTTAATCTTTTCATGCATATTGGTATTTTTAAATTCTGTTCTCTGATTAATTATTCTAAGATGTTCGATTAAGGTTGAATGAAACCTTTCAATACAACCGTTACTTTTCGGGTTATCTACACAGGTCATATGAATTTTGATCTTGTGCATATTTAATAATTGTTTAATTAAATTATTGTTAAATTCAGTTCCACTGTCGTGAACTATTTCGTCGGGGACTTTGTAACTGTTGAAATAATTAAGTAATTCTTTAGCAATTGTGATTGCAGTTAAGTTTTTTAGGTGATATATTTGTCCAAATTTTGAAAATTGATCTATTATAGTTAGGTATTTTTCTTTTTCTAATGTGAGGGTATCGACATTAATTATTTGAAATGGTTGGGAAGGTGTTTTTGTTAAATTGTCATTTAATTGATATGGGTTACGTTCGTATTTATTTAGTTGGCAAAGTTTACAATTATTTATATATTTTTGAATGTCGCGATACAGATTTGGCCAATAAACTTTCTGTTTTAATTTTTGATAGGTTTCTAAAATTCCTCTATGATTAGTTTTACCTTCATGATAGCTCATGATAGTTTCTAATTGTTCATTTTCATTTTCTATATCGTCTAATAAATATTCACATTTAATAAGTTGATATGAATCTTTAGTGAAGTTATTTTTTAATACTTCATTAAATTTTAAGTGTAAGTCCTTTTCAAATAAACAATAATAATTACATTTTGGTACAAGATAGTTTTTTATAAAATCAATAATTTCCTTTTCTAAATTTTGATTATTCATTTTAATCGTTATTCTTTGTTTAAGTTGTTTAAATAATTTTTGTAAATTAATTTCTGTATCTGAATCATGTGATGAAATTATTAATTGGTTTCTGCCTGTATTGACAGCTACTTCTTTATAAGTTATTCCGTTAATTTCATTTTCCTCGTCTGAATGACAAGTGTCTAAATCTATATCACTAATTTGCGGGGTTATACTATCGTTATCATTAACATTCACTTCTTCGGGTAATACGTGAACTATGATTTGGATATGAGTATCTTTAAATAGTTTTATTATTAAATTCTCGATAATTTTAAAATCTATTTTGTCTAATCCATTGCAGATTTTTGGCATATGTAATTCAAAAATTTCGTTTTGAATACAGTAGTCTCTAAGTTTAGTTAAACAATTTTGAATAGTTTCTACTGTTGGTTTTTCGTAATAAAACTCTTTTGTTATTAAGTGAAATAAGGTATTTTTGTTATTGATTGATTGAGTGAATATGTTACCTTTAATTTTGTTTTGTTTATTTAGGTATTCAGTGCTGTTAAATTTCGATTCTATTTGTTCAGCAAAACCTTTACCAAATTTTTTATCTGAGGATATACAATGAACTAAATTATGGTTTTCAGAGAAAATATCTTTATCGGTTTCTTTAATTTGAAATTTTTGTCTAATTCGAGACAGAGCGTCTGCATTACTATTTAATGTTCCTTTTTTATATTCTATTTCAAAATTATATTCATCTAATTTAATTTTCCATCTCATGAGTTTTGAATTTGGATCTTTTAATGACATAAGCCAAACAAGAGGTCTATGGTCCGTACGAATTTTAAATTTGTTACCATAAAGGTAAGGCCTAAAATATTTCGTTGACCAAACTATACTAAGCAATTCCTTTTCGGTTGTTGAATAGTTAATTTCATGTTCATTTAGGGTACGTGAGGCATATGCGATGGGTAAATCTTTTCCGTTATAATTTTGACTAAGTACGGCTCCTAGCGCGTAATTTGATGCATCTGTTGTTAATATAAACTGTTTGTTAAAATCAGGGTATTGAAGTATGGGTGCATTTATTAGTAAACTTTTACTATGTTCAAAACAATTTTTATAATCAGAATCATTTATGTCTATTTTATTTCCTTTCTTTAAACACTTTGTCATAGGTTTAGTTAATTTAGCAAAATTCGGAATGAATTTCCTATAGTATCCTAGAAGTCCTAAATATGTTTTAATTTCTTTTTGCGTTTTGGGAATGGGGTATTCTTTAACGGCTTTAATTTTCATAGGATTAGGTTTAATGCCTTCTTCTGATATTACATGTCCTAAATATGCAACTTGTTTGTGTAGAAATTCTGACTTATCAAGTTGAATTTTTAAGTTATATTCTTTTAATTTTTGGAATATTTTACTGATGTTTTCTATATGTTCCTGTAGGCTTGTTCCAAATATAATTATGTCGTCAAGGTAAATGAGACATATTTTATTAATATGGTCTTTTAGAACATAATTTATTAGCCTTTGAAAGGTCGCCGGGGCATTTTTGAGGCCGAATGCCATTCTGGTAAATTCAAAATGACCATTATCCGTATTGAAAGCGGTTTTAGGAATAGAATTTTCCACCATTTGCACTTGGTGAAATCCAGATGCAAGGTCTAATGTTGTATAGTACATATTACGACCTAATTTATCTAATACGTCTGTTATATTCGGAATCGGGAATTTATCGTCTATTGTTTTTGAATTAAGTTTGCGATAATCTATTACCATTCTAAATTTACGTTTGCCGGAGGCATCTAATTTTTTTGGAACCATCCAAACTGGTGAGCTCCAGGGAGAATAACTTTCGCGAATAATTTTGTCTTTTAATAATTTTTCGACTTGAGATTCTATCTCTTTTTTATAACATTCCGGGTATCGATACGATTTTGAATAGATCGGGATTTCGTCCGTTGTTATAATTTCATGTTTAATGGCACTGGTATGGGATAGTGTTTGATTATCTTGCAAGAATAATTCTTTGTATTTTATAATTAATTTATTAATTTCGCGTTTTTCTTCGCTATTTAGATGTTCAGTTCTAATTTTAATTTCGTTAGTTTCCATTACATTTAGATTATTTTCGGTCTTAAAATATTGTAGTTTAAATGATTTATTATTAATTTTAACACTGTTATTTTCAAAATTCAATTTTACTTTTAATTTTTGTAATGCCGGTAATCCTAATAGAAGGTTAAATTTTTTATGAAAGTCGAAAATAAAACATTTAATTTGTTGATTTTCGATATTTAAATTAACATATTCATTTCCGGATGTTTTGCCTGATGCTGTTATGAAAGTAAAGGGTTCGTTATGGATTTTATATTTATCTGGATAATTTTTTACAAGATTTCTACTTATCATATTTATAGATGAACCGGTGTCTATTAGTATTACATAGTCTCTAACTTTTAAAAACGGTAGTTTACTATTACAATTGATGTTTAAGATTTCTCCGAAATTGTGAGGCTGTTTAGCTCTAAAAAAGAGTTATCGTCACAATTTTGGTTTTCTAATTTATCTGGCTGTGTACTTTCGAAGTTAGTTTCGTAGTCTGTTTCATTATTATCATCATTTTGAAGATTAGGATCTTCGTTATTAAATAATTCTTCAACTAGGTAATTTGGTGAATTTGTTTGTGGTTGAAAATAATTAGTCTGACGTGGTGTGAAGGTTTGTCTTGTCTGTGTTGACATAGGTGTTGGTTTTGGGTAATTTGTGTATTGGGTATTTTTGATTTGCTGTTTAGGTACAAAAGTTTTAGGTTGAATATTCCGTTGTATATTTATAGGTCCTGTAGGGAAATTACGTTGAGGTGTGTTCTGAGGTTTAAATGGTATAGTTTTTTGTGTTTGTGTGTATTTTAAATATTGAAAATCGTTTTGAAGTAACGTTTCTATTTCATTTAAGTTAATCGGATTTCTAGTTGCTAAGTTATTCCTATATGGATCGCTAATGGTTGTAATAAAATGTGACACAATTAATTTTTCCGAAAAATTGACTATTATTAGTTTTGTGTTATTATTTTCTTCTTCAACATTTAGCTTTGACTTGAAAGCAAGAAACCTTTCTTTTATTACCTCGAGTAATTTATACGGATTTTTTATACTTTGTATTTTTAAAATTTCGTTTATTATAGTAACTGAATTTGTCTTGTCTTTAAAGTTATTTGTCAAATGTAATTTAAGAGCGTTCCAATTTTGGAATTCTGTATCCTTAATACTATCTAACGCTTTATCTATAATTTTGCTTTTAATGCTTAAAAAAGCGATTGCCGAATCAAATTCATCTAATGGTGGATTTATTGTCCCAAGTAAATTTTGAACAGTATTTACGGCGTTTATAAATGTTCCTAATTTATTAGGGTCCCCATTATAAGTTGGGATTGAATTTAAAGCAAAGTTTATTTTGTGTGTTCTATCAGCCATGGTTAATATGATTATAATAGAATACTGACTTTACAATAAATTATAAAGATATATATATACACTATCAATGATTTACAAATATAATATAATATAAAACTCACTTTAGTAGTATAAATATTATGTTGATTACTGCAATATTCATTTGCGGTTCTGCTGGACTGGCTCTCGAATTCTGCGGGCTCTGGGTCCTGGGGTTAACGATGCTGGCACTACCTTTGGTGGCTCTGCGCAACGGAGTCTCGTTCTGGGTTCTGTGTCTGAAGCTTGCTTTTTCGAAATTACTGGCTCTCGTTCTACGGGCACTGTGTAATTTTCTTAAATGTGTGGATCGCGAATTAACGTTAAAACGAACAAAATTTGATTTTAACGGATTAATTCTTTTTCGTAGAATTCCGATCAGAATCAATGGCAGCTCCATGGCTCGCTAAGAAATCTCGTCTCAGCAATCCGTCAACTTTGATTGGTAAGTCGTCACACACGATACAAGTCAAATCCATAAAATGGCCTTTCTTCAGCCAGTTTGACCTCCACCTCCGCTTTTGGTTCCGTCATCTTAATTTATTATAAGTCCCACCTTATATACATATTAAAAGTATTTATTTTTTTAGAGGTTTGGTCATTGGTTTATTTAAAAAAATATAAACATATTTCTTTAAAATATTATATTTCAGACGTTTCGACCATTGTTAGTCTTCATCAGTGTCTAAAAAATTTTAAATATAGACATGTTTTACAATATTTGACATTATAAAAAGTTATCTTTAAAAAATGCAATTACATATAAAACTATTTTCAGCTTAAATATCTAAACAATTATATACATACATATATGAGAAAGACCTAAACCGAATACTATAATATAATATATTCCTTATAAAACCCCAACAAAAGAAATTTACTAAATATTAATAACTTAAGGTATTTCTCGGAAAAATTAAAAGATTCAAGAGTAAGCTCAAATTTTGTAAAAAACTAAAAAAAGGTTATTAGAAGCTCCATTCAAAATCTTAAAGTGATTGACCATCTGTGAACGAAGATATCGTCAAAATAAAATCAAAAATTTAACATTGCGAGTATAGGGATTACGATATTTTAAGCGGATTTTCAATGAAAAAGTAAATAATTTTATGTGAAGGAAGATCAAGAAATTTATGAAATTTTCAGGGAAACTAAATTAATATAATTGGAGTTAATATAAAAAATCTCAAGTATTTTCACCACCCCGTTTTTAAGTTATAAGTAAAATAAAAACTTATTTTCTGATAAAAAATATCACGGTACTAGCTATGACAACGCCGCAAAGTATTGACAATTGCCGCGGTATTTAAAAATCGTACGTGCTGAATATATTGTTCTTTTAATTTTAAGGAATAATAAAAATAATAAAAGCCATTTCTTAATTATAAACTTATAATATATAACAAATTCAGCTGCAAATAATAGTACACGTTATCACATCAAAACATTAAATAATATGTAGCTGTCATCAGGAATACAAAAGTCACGCATGCGCAATAGAAAAAACGTTGCCAAATTTTATACCACGGCTATCTTGATTTTATAGTACACTTGTTTTTCCTTTTCTAACATATAGCGTACCTTGTTTCTCCCCGAGAAATACCTTAACAAAATCATACAAACATGTTTAATTCAGCCCAGCTGATATCAATTAATTTTTATACATCTATATCTATATCAGCGTTTTTAAAGTATTTTTGAAGAATTGTACTGAACGTTTCGTAAATTACTAAAGTCCGCCCGGGTTGCCGGTAGCATATAAAATAACCCCTAAAATCTAACCCAGGTATATTTGGAATTTTTTTAAAATTCTGTGATACATGAAAGATGATAAAAACAAATATGTAAACTTATATGAGATAATCGAGACTCTTTCTCTACAATGAAAATAAAAGAAAAAAATAACAACTAAATATCGTTTTTATATCCTTTTTTATCTTGAAATATTGCACCTCTTAAATTGAAATTGTGGCCACCTTTTTATGGGTTTTACGTATTTACAAATACTAATATAAAAACCAGGATTAAGTCAAAATATGCTACATTAAAAAAGAGGACATTTCAATATAAAAAAAGAAAAAGAAAGATCAATGCTCAAAAAGAGAACATGTTCTCTTTAAAAGAGATATTCCGGCAACCCTATTTGAAGGTAATGTATATTATATGTTTATACCATCGATTGAGAGACACTGGAATATTATGGAAGTTGTGTACAATCGGCGCGCGCAACTGGCAAAATGTCTGCTGAGACATTATAGCTAGCGTCAGTTGTTGTATTTTACAGATTGTGAGTTTAATATTATCCGTTAGTTCTCAGTGATTCAATCACTATTGTTTGTGTAACATAATCCAGAGTTTTGTTTATTAAATTTTAAAGATTGTACCTCAAGATCGAATCAAGTGCGTAAAAATGTTTCACGTGAAACAAGAGATAAAAGAAGAAATGTGTGTGTCTAGAATACATAAGTATATTGAAACTTTTGATGAATATGAAAGATATTTCAAACAAGATATAAATGAAGAAAGCGATCCTATGTAAGATATTGAAAACGAATTTGCAATAAATTATAACCAAGGACCCCAGGTAATGAAAAACATTATTTATTTTAAGTAAGTACAAAATAGTTTTAAACAGTTAATAATGTATGCATGTGTATGTTTTGGTAGATTTATTAAATAAGTTATTTATCGTTTTAGTGCTTTATGAAAAATATATACATATTTGTTGTATTATCTAAATGTGTTCTTATTTATGGAGAAAATATACACATGTGTTGAACAGTTGTTATAAAGCTGGTCGAAAAGTCATTTCACTAAAATTAAAATTAAAATAATTTTATATTTCGTGTTTTAAACTATTATTTAATTACAAAAACAATTTATTTTTAATATTTATGATAAAAGTGATATACAGTTTTAAATAAACAAAGCTAAATTTTTTTTTTTATTATAATATTTTATACTTATATACTTTTTGGTCAGATCTATAGGGATCGTGCGTGAAATATAGAGGCAGCACTACTGTCGAAGTAAGCGCTCTCTAGTGTTCCTTTGCCGAAGATAGTGGCATCAAAACATTCATTAAAAACAACATAAAATATTTATAAATAATGGAAAAAATAATAAAATATGGTTTTCAACCAGTTGTCAATAGTATTATACGTGGCCAAAATGATGAAAAAGGGAAAAAATTATTTAACTCTAATCATGTCTATGGTGTAGTTGAAAAACAAAATAATTTTGCAAGTGTCATAACCGCTAAAGTCGTGCCGCAAACAAGTGTGTCAAATACTTATGATGTGAAAGTTTTGGTACGTATAAAAATTAAATTAAACTCTTTATTGCAATTAAATTAAAATTCTCAGTAATTTAGATATGTGAATTGAAATAATAATAAAAATATTTTATTTTAGCTTGGAAAGAATCGAAACATCAGTAATGCTGTATGTACCTGTAAAGCAGGTCTGGGAGGTAAATGCAAACACATTAGTGCGTTGATTCATTATGTAAATTCTCCAGAAAGCTCATCTTCAAAAACAAGTCACTTGCAAGAATGGGGTAAGCCAACCCAACGACAACTCCTGGGATACGATAAAGGTCAAAGAATGTCGAAGCTCTTTACCCCACAGCCTTTGTGTCGAGAAGCATTAAAATTGGAACCTGTCAAGATTACGACTGCTAACTTACCGGACTCATTCGCCAACACACCTCTTGGAAAAATGTTAAAACTCGAGGAAAAGAAAAATGTTGTTGTTACACCAGCTGAATCACTCTTGAAAACGATTCAAATGAAGATGAAACAAACGCTTATGGAAAAAGCGGAGAAAGTTGTGAGTGATATATTTTTGCTACAATCTGTGAATCAAAAATACAGTGTAGAAGTAGTCATAACAAAAGATTTATATACGTTTTACAAACAGAATGTTTGTTGTGATTTTAAAACTGCTTTAAATTTGAGTGTTTCAACCATTGAACAGTCAAACAGTAGCGAGTGGTTTAAACAACGTACTCTACGGATAACTGCCAGCAATGCGTACAAACTGAAAGGCCATCGTTTCAACGTAGAAAAAGTAATGACAGATTTATTAAATCCAAAGATTACTCAAAATGCTGCGATGATATATGGGAAGAAAAATGAAGATGTAGCTTTGAAAGAGTATAAACAATTACTTGATCCGAAGTGGGAGGTTGTCAAAGTCGGAGTGATAATAAGTCTGCAACAACCATGGTTGAGTTGTTCTCCAGATGCTATTTTAGTATATGGAGAAGAAGCTTGGCAGAAACAACTGGTTGAAATAAAATGTCCATACACCTGCCGGAAAATACCTGTTTGGGACAACGAACTTGGAAAGTCGAACGTTCCATACTTGAAAACAGATGAAAATGGGATATATTTAAATCCAAGTCATTCAATTTATATTCAAGTTCAGCTCCAAATATATGTGACCAACATAAGTTATTGTGATTTATATATTTATTCACCACAAGGTAGTGTGCTACTGAAAATCCAACGAGACAACGAGCTATTGGCTAACTTAATTCCGAAACTGGAACAATTTTATTTTAGTGAATATATCCAAAGATTACATGCTAAATTCTGTACTAAATCTAAGTAAAATTACTGTTATTAGCAAAATCATCAAGTTCTTGTTTACATAATTATATTATGTATTGATCAGAGAGATAACAATTTGCCATCGATGTCAAGTTACATAACTCTGATGGTTTTAAAATCTTGATAGAATTTAAGAATAATGGTAATAATACGTTTTAATATTTTTAAAATTTTATTAAAATATTTATTTACTTAAAAATATATTAACTTAATTTATAAGAATTATTAAAAAAAAAAACTTTAAAAATGTTAAATTAGTTAAAAAATTTTATACTAAATGTGATAAAATAGAAATATTTAACATTAAGAAATAAAAACTATTACTTAACTTACACTTACCTGCTGTTCAAATAATAATAAAAAAAAAATATTAAACATTTAATTTTTATTGCTTTCTATAATAAAAACATTTATATAAATATTATGTATCGATTTATTTAATACAATTCCCAATTCAATATATTATTTACAATTTTTCTCAAAAAATTTTACTCAACTACTTCTTTCTCTTTAAACAATGGTTTCTGAACATTAATTAAGGCGCAGATGACAAAAACTATCTCATCAATATGAGGAAATAACGAATTTGGTACTTTCGATAGAATTTTAAAGTCCTTGATTCGTTGATTAACGCGTTCAATGTGTATCCTTACAGAAGCGATGTTGTATGTTTCGTCTACTTCTTCCGGGGTAAATTGATCTTTGTGACCAAAAGGAGGCATCACAAAAACTGCATTTTTATTTTCTATTTGGGTTTTTATCTGTGGAAAGCCTTTATCAGCAAGAACTACATCACCAGGCTCAATTAAATCGACTAAACCACAATCATTCGTTATAAAGCAATCACCAGCACGACCACCATAACATTTAGAAATAAAACTGATAAATCCACTTGGCGTACAACCCACCATAAACTTCACTGTATGATGATGCTTATATTCTGAATACATTAATACCCTTTGATTTACTTCCGGTGGTATTTCGGTATTAACTTCTGTGCAATCAATTATGACACGAGTGTCTGGGTAGTGTCGTTTGAATGATTCTGGTAGAGATGCTTGTATACTTGATTTCGAAGGCCAAAAAATAAAATTTTTCAGTAAAATATTCAATTCTTGTATATGCTTTACAAAGATTCTATGTGCTGAAGTTCGATGAATATTAAACAATACTGAAAGTGCGGTAAATGATAAACCAGTTTTTAATTTCATTAATGTAATTAATAAACTGGTTTTTTTGTCTATTTTCGAGGTTTTACAGTCTGGAAGTAAAGTTAAGAGATATGAGAAAATTGCCAATGACACGCCCGTTAAACTGCTCATAACTTCGTCTGTAGTAATTGAAGATAGTCCATGGAAGCCTTCACAAGATTTTGTGAGATCCACATTTATTGGATCACAACTTGAGACTCGGACATCCTTTGAAATTGGTATATTTGCTTCGCAATTCTTATCTTCTGTTTTCTTCATTGGAATATTAATCTGTACTGCTGCAGTGCTTATACCGTCATGATAGTCCTGATTGCAAAAAAAATATGTTAATTCTTCGTACGTTTCATCTACAACTGTCTCCGTTTGACAACTTATGCTTCGTTGTACAGGTTTAAAAATAACACTTTCAATACTAGCATCAATCTGATTCTGATCAACACTATTAACATGCACATTATCACTTTGCTCCATTACTGAATTAATTGAATTGGTGATATTTATCGAATTCTCGGTTTCATTACTCACAAAAGATTTCTTAATATTCGAAACTTTTAATAATTCACGATTTTTGACTCGCTGGAAACGTCCCAAGGATTCTATATTTTTTTTAACATTTTCACTTCCAGGAAAGATGGAAGGAACGTAAGACGGATGTAACGGATGTTCCGATTTTTCGTTGTTGATAAAATGAGAACTACAAATTCTCGTATATTTATTTGGTTCCCAGTCTTTGGGATTTTCTCTGAAAACAAAACAAATTAAAAGGTTAAGTTTTTATTATTACATAAATGTCATAAATATTAATAACTTAACTATCAAAATTATAGTTTTTTATATGCCCGAGTTTAATCTGAACTTTTATTTTAATTTTGTAATGAATTGTTGATTAATACTGAACTTACACATAATTTTTTACTGCTTTTATCCACTGTTTACGTTTTGCTATTTTCCATGCGGCTCCAAACATGCTATCTGGGAATTTATAAAATTTCACTTTCACATCAACCCCACGTTTTTGACGTGATGTATTATTACAACCACGGATGCAGCAATTCTTTCTTGAAGCTGACATAATTAAAATAATATCAATTATTTTTAATATTAATTATTAAAAAATAAATCACGTGTAAAAATTTAATAAACGATGCCAATTATTTGAGATATTCACCACTAGTTGGCGTAAAAGTCTAGATGCACGATCCCTATTACAATATTTCTTGCAATTTCTTGTCAGTAGTATAGCTAGAGTAATAACCGTAGACATTAAAATAAAACAGATTTTCAATGAAATTATTTGGAGCAGTAAAACGATATTTAACCATTAAATATTAGTTGGCTTGTGGACAGTGCTCTGCACTAATGTATATCAACCCACACAAAGCTCATTTCGAGATATCAACGTTTTTAACGCGTGCAAAGGAAAATACATTCGTATTTTTTTACATTTATTTTTATAGGAAAAACATAATTTGGGGTTTGGTTGATCAGGTTAATAGATCCATCTTTAATAAAATTTGAGGTAATGATAAACATTAAAATAAATAAATGTTGTGTTGGTAGATATTGCAATATTTGATGTATGCCGCGCATTTGTAAATCTAAATTTAAGTAAAAAAACAGCGGTTCCAAAACGATCATTACAAATATACATATTATTGAGAATATGAAAAATGTACATTTTCAAGGTTTCTAGCTCTCGTATACACAGGTGTCCCAACACAGTGTCAAAGTTCAATATTTCATTTGTTATAACAAAAGGAAAAAAACTTTAAATATAAAAGTTGTCAGAATAGACAAGCAGCAAATTTTGAAAATATTTACATCTAAACAGGTATTTAATAAATGCGTTAATACAAATCAAAGTGACATTTTTTTAATTGATAATCTAAAAGCATTAATTTTTCTGGACATTTTGATATTAACATGTGTTAGGATTATACTGAGCGGCTTAGAAATTATGACCATTATTGTAAGAAAATTGGAATATTTTTAACACCTTCTAATTTTCTAATTACAACAAAAAAAATTTGCAAGAAGTAGTTTTGGTATATGCTCTATTATTGCGATATTACATCAAACATTTACAAAATTGGGCTAATACGGAGTGTATTGGTGTCCCCTGTCGTTGTAATTATGTTTTTTTTAAATATATATTTATTATAAATAAATTTTAATCATTTTTTTTAATTTCTTTAGATTGATTTCCTTTAAATTGTTGGGTAGTTTGTTGAAGCATTTAATACAATAAATACGGCCCTTTATACGCTGTCGTTAATGTTGTGGCTGTTGTTTTATATTCATGTTTTGTTCTGGTTTTGTAGTTGTATGTATGCACAGATACGCTATAGTGAAAAATGTTTGTGTTTTTTAAAGAAAACGCAACATTCATATACAGTAGAAACCGGTTATAACGACATTGAAGGGACCGGAATTTTAGGTCGTTATAACCGATTGTCGTAATAACCGATAATTCGATTTTTTTAAGGTAATTTATCAGAAAAACTAAAAATTTCATGAGTATGCTGAAATTTTGTAAAATTCATAATCTGTGAGTGAAGATATCGTCAAAATAAAACTAAGAGAATAATAAAATATAATAAAATATAAAACATTTACGAATACTATATGATATTCAGAAGCGACGGAAGTGACACTCAACGTTATTTTACGGAAACATAGTTTGACATTTCGAGGTGTGTTCTGATTGGTTGCTCTCCACCAATCATGTACGTATACGATTTGAAATCTACATCTGTTTTCTGTTTATTAGAATTAAATGTAACCTACAAAACATGATGTATTAAATATATAATTTAAAACTTTTTATTTGGAAATTAAATTAAATAATACAAAGTAGGATACCTACAGACTATAGACATTATAACATGTATTTATTTTAAATATTCTGTAATTTTAGTTTGTTTGCAACACAGATGTACGTATGTATTTAAAAAAAATTGAAACAAAAGTCGGTCCGTCGTACAAACCGATAAAATTATCCGAAATTATTGTAAACAGATAGTCGTTAAAACCGGTATTTCGTTATAAACGGTATATTATAAAAGGCAATCATATGGGATTCAGCCGGGACTTTAATTCTGCGTCGTTATAACTGGTACGTCGTTATAACCGGTTTCTACTGTATGTATAAATCATAGATGGTTAATATGTTTAACTTTTTTAAAATAGGCCTGCAAGATGTAGTAGAACCAACACCACAAATTGTTCTCAGATAACGTTTTTGCGTTATAAATATGTTTTTAACATGTGGAGAATTGCCCCAGAACATTAATCCATATCGTAGTTGTCGCTCAATAAATGCATTGTAAATGGTTTTCAGAATAGCTATTGGAACTATGTGCACTAATATATATTTGTTTATTTTTGTATTGATACTATCAATATGGGATTTCCACGAGAAATTTTTATCTACTTGCAATCCTAAAAATTTAACTACGTCCGTAAGTTGTATATCTCCGTGATTTGATTAATTAATTAACATACATTAATCCTTTGTTCTTAGTAGATATATTGATACATCTTCAATAAATTTATTAATTTTTCTTCTTTTAAATCTCGATTTCTCCGGTGCCATATATATTCAGCCAGACAGTTATCAAACTCTCCTTTTACATAATTCGTATTCAGTTTTCTTTTCACTGCACTCCATGTACCTTCAATACTGTTGGTGTGTGTGCACCAGATTCAGGATCAACAAAATTATAACTATGGTTCACAGTCAAATGCACATATCCTTCATCATTTAAATAATAATACGCCTTCCAGCAATCGGACATTATTGTCGAACCAGGGCGTATGTAATGTTTAATTATTTCTAATAAAACATCCTTACTCCTGGACTCGACCACTTTCATGAAACAATTATTCGTCCCTCTATCAATACCTCCAAATACCCATTTGCCATCAACCATCCTTCCTCTATTATACTTCCTTTTGCCAAATTTACTCTTGTCGATCTCAACAATTATTCCATCTTCGCCAAGTATACAATTATCTCTTTCACCAATTTCAAGACATACCTCTACAAAAATTCTTCCAATCAATCACAGTTTTATCACTTATTCTTAATTCAAAATTATTCGACAAATTCATACACCACATATACGTCGTATTTGTATCACACTCAAATTACTCTTACTGAACCATGACCATTTTCTCACAGACCTTTTAACACTATGCTTATTCTCTCCTTTCTTCTGACAGTACCATTCATACTTATCTGTTATTCTCTTTCGTTTAATCAATTTTATATTACAGCCACACTTTGGACATCTATACTTTCTTGCAATTATTCCCATGTCTATACAGAAATCAATTTCCCTCCTTGGATCACCAATTTTGTAAGTTTATTTCCATTTTGAATAAAATTTCGTATAAAAATGACTTCGAAACCGAATGATTAATTTTCATACTGCTTATTTAATTGTTGACAATTAACATGCATATTATTATACTGTTTGTTTTTTTCTATTATCATTTAAGATTTGATAATTAAAGCTTACAGATATTTACGACTTCAATAAATATACTGTAATTGAGATACGAATGGACTTTTTTTTATATAATTAAAGAATAAACTTTAAAAGTTCAACACATCATCAATATTGATGAATTTGGTGCTAATTTCATTATTCAATAATGTTATAATATTAACAGATTTACATTCTGCAGGTTTGGAAATATCCTCACACGCTTTGATGGTTCCGTCAATGTTAGTAATTAATTCATCACTAATAAAATCACGCACAACATTAAGTATGTCAAACATATAATAATCACGCATAATGGCATCAATAGTAAGGTCATTTATATCAACTACGTCATCGCTTACATAATCAGTTTTAAATTTTGTTTTATCCAGCGTGATTGTTTCATCTTTAATCGCCGCAGTGTACCCTTTAGCAACGAATGAGTACAATAATCTTTTGGATACCTGACTAAGTCGCCATTAGATATATGAAAATTTAGGTGAGCAATCATGTTCAACGCAAAATTCTTTGTATGCATCGCTGTTTTCTAATTAAAGTTTAACTTACTATCTATCTATTTTTAAAAACTAATAAAAATTAATTTTATGTATAATCTGAGACATAATGTATCAGAATATAGATCCTTAAAAATATTTGTGACGTTGACTTTGTATGCATAACAATTCTGTAATTTATTGTTTACTAATTCTAGTAGTCCAGGAAAATTACTCTGACTTCGAAAAAATTCCGATTTTTTTTGATACCTTTATTTTGATGTCCTAAGCTTATCCTCAAAAGTACTCTTAATTTGAATCGTAGTTTTTTTAGGGTGTGAATTTCAGTTTTTTAGAAAATTATATTTTTATAAAAAATATACTTTATAAAATTCTACATAAAAATACCTCTAGACTTTTTTCGTAGAATCAATTGTGTATATATTCAGTTGTTGACAAGTGACATAAGAAATACTAAAAGGCTGAACTCAAGATCATATCTTGCAAATTTCAATTCACAAAGGTTCAGGAAAAGAATTATTTGATCAATTTCTGAATGGTCTAATTCAAGAAGAGTAACTGAGTCTGAAACTTTTCGCCAAATAACAGTTTTCTCTGACAATTTTGCTCGGACTTGAGGTGTTATAGAGGCAACTACACTATCATATAATGCTGGAAATGTAAAGATAAAACAACATATCACAACAATAAAAAAAAAAAACGAATTTAATACAACACAATAAATTTACACCCAATCTCATACCTTACGGCGCAGGAGCATCCCATGGTGTCTTCTTTCGCACCCAAAAATCGGATTATAATTGACTCCCCTAAGCTACCTATGCATATCTTTAGTCAATTTGCTAGTCTAGAATTATTCAATATTATGACAGCGAAGCAAAATATTACCTTCTTTTGATTAATAGTTAATTGCGAGTAGGTTACTGTAATAAATTTACTACTGTAAATTTTTTTTTGCATTTTTATCGGTGTTACATTACTCCCCCGTTTTGAAAAGATAAATACCCACTATGGTATTTATCCTTTCCCAATTACTACATGATGCTCCTGCCTCGCAAGTTTACTTAACTAAATCTCTTAAAGTCTCTACTTAAAGTCTCACATTACACATACTGCAACACTTAGTTTTTTTCGTGTCTCAACACATCTCGACGACAATTCCCCCTTCCTGATTTCGCCTTACTGTCTCGCCTATTTGTTCCATTAACTGGACTTGGAGGGCTGTATACGGGCCTTCTACTTTCGCTGGTTGTACTACCTCTGTGGCCTCCTTAGACGGGGATACCCCTGTAGAGCCCGTCGTTGACATGGCTGGTGGTCGTCCCCGCTGGTCCTCCCTAGGTTTCATGACATGTAAGAGGATGTTGGTCACAGAATCCCAGCAGGCACCGACGAGGTGGAACCCGAACCCGAACATCTGGTACAGAGTCCATCCGTGGAGGATGGTGTCGATGCCGAACTTGATATCCTAGTGACAAACCATATCCCCACTAATCCCGTGACTGCGTTGCCGACGACATGGAACCATCCCCATACTTGTGCTGTGTATGAATATATCGCCTCCTCCATAGCCAAAGGTGTGAAAGCTCGGTTGATATTGATGCCCTGTAGGTTTACGTCACTCCCTGTGATGCTTCTTGTTATTGCCGTCAATACTGCGTCCCGTTCCCTGGGAAACATCATGTGGTTAGCCAATACATTGAGTTGGTTACTATCATAAATTCCCGCTGTAGCCAGTTTGTGTAAATTGGTATATGTCCATTTCTGGGTAGCTCCAGGTTTTAGAATTTGTGGTGGCGAAGTCTCTACGGTAGCCGGTGTCAATCTGTACCAAATCTCCTGCAGATTAAACATTGGCGCCAGGAAAGGGTTGCACGAAATCTGGGTCCCATATCTCTGTAAAATGTGCGTTCTGGGTGCCATATACATTGTCTCGTTCATGTGTAATACCGGTAGTTCCTTGTAGCATTCCGTCGACGTTTTGATCTGGACCTCCACCGGCGTACACTTAAAAATATGAACCACCTCCCCCATGGTAGTTGCGGTATAACCGGGCCCCTTCATAAAAAAAATCGGTGTTACTCGATGTACTCGTATGTGCAGTTGGTGTGAATCTTGCACAAACATGTGTTTCGCGTTTGTGCTATTGGTTTGACTACCGACGAATGAAATTTACAAAACGTGTTGTAAGCAATATTCAGTCTTGATTTTTCATTGAACTGTTTGTGTAGATTCAATATAGTATTGTTGCACCGTGAGACGAATGTTCTCGTCTTCTTGAAGATATTTTTCTATTGTTTTTTTTATCTCTTGCCTTTTTTCTCTCTTTTTTAGTTCTGCTCCTGTTTGTTCTGTTGTATTTTCCTTTTCTGAAGTCTTCGTTGATCTCTTGGCCCGTATTCAGTACTTCGCTAGTTTGGAAGCTTTAAAGCCTTTATCCGTAGTTTTAAATTAGCATTTTGTCTTATTAGCTTTTTTTTTAATTTCAATTCTGGATTTTGGTGTGAGCGTCGAGACTGTGCTACTAGTTGTAGACAAGGCTGGGCTGGAAGATGGAGAGTTGATTTGATTAGGCATAAGCTTCCGCGCTTTTCTGGTGTCGCGATATTTTTTAGCTCTTTCTCTCGAAGCTTTACGTGTGGCGCGTTGTCCGCGGTTAGTCATATCGACGATTCCTTTTACGAGCTCCTTCTCTTTTTTAAGGGCATCTCTATCTTTAGCTCTTCGTGTAAGCATATTTTACAGGTTTACTTGAACAGTTCATGCAAGAGCATTTACACAATGATGATAACATTTGGATACACGATTTCATTATTTTGTTTGCAATCGGGACAGGTAAAGCTAAATGGATTACATTTTTATATTTGGACGGATGAGAGAATATAGAGATGTACGGCTGAATGGATTACATTTTTATATTTGGACGGATGAGAGAATATAGAGATGTACGAATTATTTTGTCGTTTGTTTTATTGGCATTTTGTTTATAATCTATTATTATATTATATATATTATACAGTTCGTGTACGATTTCATGTATCGAAGTGATAGTAACGCCTTTCGTTATTGCAATCAATATTTTTTTCGAGATAAACTTCACCTTGATAAATAAATGCTACATGTTGACCAACTTCTCGGACAACATCTGGAAGAGCCAGTACGTCTTTTATCAGTTTTTGACCTGTAGCTAAATTAATCAAAAAAAAAATTCATTTTCTGTCAGTTTTTAAAAACTAATAAAAATTAATTTTATGTATAATCTGAGACAAAATGTGTCAGAATATAAGTTTTTAAATAGGGTTCTCACATTTACTTTGTATGCATCGTGGTTTTATAATTTACGTTATAGTACTTCTGTTAAATTTCTGTTAAAACGCTTGTTTTGTAACTACGTCTGCGTGACTGTAACTTACTATCTATCTGTTTTTAAAAATTAATAAAAATTAATTTTATGTATAATCTGAGACAAAAAGTATCAGAATATACGTCGTTAAATAGGCTTCTTACGTTTACTTTGTATGCATCGTTGTTTTCTAATTTACGTTATAGTACTTCTGTTAAATTTCTGTTAAAACGCTTGTTTTGTAACTACGTCTGTGTGACTGTAACTTACTATCTATCTGTTTTTAAAAGCTAATAAAAATTAATTTTATGTATAATCTGAGACAAAATGTATCAGAATATACATCCTTAAAAATATTTCTAACGTTGAATACATACGATTAACAGTTCTGTAATTTATTGTTTACTAATTATAGTAGCCCAGGAAAATTACTCGTGATTTTGAAAAAATTGGGGACCTTTTGTTGTGAGCAATGGATTCTTGAATTTCATCATTTCTTACATATGAATTTCGTCGTATCTGTAGTTCTTGGGGTTCCTGAGGGCGACACCCAGGGTAACGCCACTGATTATATATAATATAAAAATAATATTTTTTATACAAAATGCATTTTTAAGGATGTATAACCCGAGACATAATAGTGGAGTGCTTTTATCAATTATATTTGCTTCAATCAATTATATTTAAGCATATTGCTACCTTTTTTTGTTTCGACCTTGACGTGAAAATCGGTCTAATGTCATGTCTCCTTAATAATTTGCCCAAACGGTCTGTTGTACCGCGTACATACGGAATTATGACCGTAGATATGTACTCGGGATCCGGTTTCGGCTCGTCTGTTTTGGGGCGACCTCACAGGAGGTAAACATAAACTCTACCTCAAATTTGAACCTCTGATATCGTCTTGTGTGTGAAGTGTATTTTTTTGGAGACTTCAGGTTTTTCTTGTAAGTTCCGTTTCCACTTATTTTTACTCACTTTCTGTTCGGTCACTGGGACTGAAATGAAGTTTTAATTGTAATAATGAACTTGAATTGAATTTTATTTTATTAAGAGTTCGATTTACTATTTAATATATAATTATTATATTTAATAAGTTGGATTGTGACTATTCTTCTTGAACGTTCTCTAAAAACTTGTTTATTTTTAGTATCAATAAAAATTAACAACTTATTTTTGTTACATCTTTGAACAAAATATTCTACGTATATGTTTCGACATTAACTTAACAGGACTTAACTACTAACTTCTTATATCGGTGATTGTCAATCCAAACATGTGTTGTTCTATCATGTTCTACATTCGTTTAAACCGATTCTTTCATTACAAAACATAACCTATCAAAGCCGCCAATCAATCCATGATAGTTAATTGTTGATAAATTGTTGCTGCAAACTATAAACAAAAAACGCTATATGCTTACCTTTGTGCTAACTACACCCTTAGCACGAATCACTCAAAATTACATCAAAAATCACTTATTTACATTTGCGGAAACAAAAATATGTAACACTATATCTTGAATTTTATTAAATGTATCAATTACATTCACATTAGCATAAATTAATAGTCTTATCAGTATCATTATATTCTCTAAAATCGTTGTATAAATGATATTTTGGGTCAATACCTGGTGATAAAAATGACTTACAATTTTCACAATAATCAATGTTTAGTATTTTTTAATAAAATACCCGATTATATAAGATATTGATTGTTTTTCACCAGCTATTGAATCAGTAATATTATTTAATGGAATATCATTAATATCGATAAAGTCTGTTACAACGTTTAAAAGCCTTTTTTCACTATTACCTTAATATTTATTCTTATTATGGATTTCTCGAGATTTTTTTGCTGCTGCGAGACACTTGGCCTTCCAAGTAAACATTGAAGACATTATATAACAACGAACGAAGGCTGAGCTGATATGAATTAAGATTTCTCTAGTAAAACATCTTCATCAGCTTGACAATTACTTTTTCTATTTGAAACTGAAACTAAATCATTTAAAACTGATGGCTTCAAAGCAGCGATGAACTGATAGCAAGTAGGGTTGGTATTTGTTACACCGTGCTGTCTAATTAAACCAAGTAAATTTTCTAAGCTATCTTGACAAATATTGTTTGGTAACAAAAATTCAAAGCCAGCACTTTGACATTTTTCCCAAATCATAATTATAGCTTTCAAAGTTGTAAGCCAGCCTTTTCGACATTGAGAGGAATTTCTAGGGAACATTGTAGGATCGTTAGGATGATAAAACATCCATTGATTCACTTTTGATAGCATATCTTCATAAAACTGAATATGAAGAGATTTTTTAGTAATTGCGGACCGTAACAATTTACCATGTGTAAAAAAAATCTGCAGTGTCTGTTATATCTTTGAAACTATCGGATAGTCCAGCAAAAGTATACATACCACAACTGACTTTGTAACTAAGCTGCCAAGCTGCAATTTGGACTTTTATTTTATTTTTATTTGTTAAATCAAAATGGTGTGGTTTTGAATTATAAGCTATTGGATTTTTACATAACTGGTCTTGTTTAAAAAACGTTGGGATATCAGACCATTTAGCAATTTTTTTATTTTCTAATATTAAATTATATTTCATTAAAGTATTTCGTGTTGTTTTCAACAAGTGGGAGGGGGGGGGATCGAAAATTGTCATAATCTCTTTACCATTTACAGTGAAACAAGGATCATTTAACTGACAAAGTTGGTTAGTGGATGCTACATTGGTTGACCTTTGGTCACAAACAGTAGTTATTACTGTAATTCCTACAAGACTGTAGATTTTGTATCATTTCAATAATTATATTTTTGAGCGTACATGTTCCTCGTGTAAAAAAATAGGCAATGGGCTTTCCAGTTTCCACTTCTTGCAAATCCCATGTAACATAAAAACAAGCGCGTGGATAGCTATTCTATCGGTTCTACCAAAAGACCCGAAATCTTCAAAACCTTGTATGATATCTCTTACAACATCATACTTCAAAGATTCAGCAAGTGACATTTAATCGAACATAAGAGTACAAAATCTATCGAATGAAGACATATTTATTACTCTACATATATTTTAATAAATCGAACACTTCTTTATTTAGACCGGTCTCAAAATTAGAATTTATTTAAAAAAAATTGCATTGAGCATGATGTTATTGACATCTTCCTGGATCTTGTACAGATCATCCAATCCTCCCTCACCCTCAGCTAACCGCTTCATAAATGCCAGAACTAATTTATCAACGTAGTGTGATGATCCTGCTCTACTCTTATTGTTAGGACCAATTCCCTTATAAGATTTCATTGAGTCAACCTCCCCGACTTGAATTAGGAGACAAGCTGCAAGATATGATAGATTAGGTACTGCGGAACCCGCTCCTGAAGTTTTGTACCCGAGAAGAACATCAGTGCAGCAGACTTCTAAGATTTTCTTTAAAATTTTGAATTCAGCCATCATTAGTGAGTTCGTGGCAGCAAGACCATTCCATGGGAATGTAGGATAATTGTTTATCGCCTGGACAATGTTAACAATCGGGGTTAAGCCTCTGAAAGCTAGGAAACTCGGCATTGGTTCGATAACGACATTCTTCAGTGCTTCCATAAGTGTCTTAAGATTTTCAAGAATGTATATGGGGTAGATTAATTTTCATAAAATTGAAATTTATTTTGTTGGGATTTTGTCGATTTGTCTTGTTGAAAATATACATTTTGGTCACTTCCTATAAATTAATCTTGTTGAAATGAACATCGGATGTTCCTGTCTGCCGAAGATCACTCTTTTTTCTGATCCCAGAGGATTCCTCCTCCGTAGTAAGAAGTTGTGCCCTTCACCTTGCCGATTCCCAATTTTAAGTAATCCGCGTACATCTTGTCTGATATGAGTTTGTCATTGAACAAACTTGAGGCACACGCGGAAACTCGCCAGGCTTCCTCATACTTTGCACAATTGGTCATTTCATATGTATTCTTGCTCGCTCGCTCCTACTGTTATAAATAGCAGGGCAAGGACTGTAGAAGTTGAATGATAGTTATTCATCTTCTACCGTGTTATGTTCTTAGTATTCGAGATTGTTTGATAATTTTCTACAAAAAGTAAGTTTTAATAGATCATACAAATCCGCATACACTTTGTATTTGTTATTGAGTCTTCAGTTTCATAGTTAAATTCTGGATTTGTCCATTTAAAGCTCTGATAAATGTTTTTAGTGTGAGATTATCGTAATTCTTTTGAGTAATTATTTTTTCATCATATTGCTCAATTTTGAAGTTATTAGACTTCTTGCATCCTGACATCGCATACCAAAATTGTATGGTGTCTCACCTTTCGAAAATATCTGCCATGGGTGTCATGTTTACGTTTAACGTATTACGAGTTGCACAGGAGGTAGGCATAAACTCTACCTCAAATTTGAACCTCTGATATCGTCTGTGTGTGAAGTGTATTTTTTTGGAGACTTCAGGTTTTTCTTGGAAGTTCCGTTTCCACTTATTTTTACTCACTTTCTGTTTGGTCACTAGGACTGAAATGAAGTTTTAATTGTAATAATGAACTTGAATTGAATTTTATTTAAGAGTTCGATTTACTATTTAATATATAATAATTATATTTAATAAGTTGGATTGTGACTATTCTTCTTGAACGTTCTCTAAGAACTTGTTTATTTTTAGTGTCAATAAAAATTAACAACTTATTTTTGTTACATCTTTGAACAAAATATTCTATGTACATGTTTCGACATTAACTTAACAGGACTTAACTACTAACTTCTTATATCGGTGATTGTCAATCCAAACATGTGTTGTTCTAACATGTTCTACATTCGTTTAAACCGATTCTTTCATTACAAAACATAACCTATCAAAACCACCAATCAATCCATGATAGTTAATTGTTGATAAATTGTTGCTGCAAACTATAAACTAAAAACGCTGTATGCTTACCTTTGTGCTAACTACACCCTTAGCACGAATCACTCAAAATCATATCAAAAATCACTTATTTACATTTATTTTTTAATAAAATACCCGGTTATATAAGATATTGATTGTTTTTCACCAGCTATTGAATCAGTAATATTATTTAATGGAATATCATTAATATCGATAAAGTCTGTTACAACGTTTAAAAGCCTTTTTTCGCTATTACCTTAATATTTAATCTTATTATGGATTTCTCGAGATTTTTTTGCTGCTGCGAGACACTTGGCCTTCCAAGTAAGCATTGAAGACATTATATAACAAAGAACGAAGACTGAGCTGATATGAATTAAGAAATCTTAATTCATATCAGCTCAGTCTTCGTTCTTTGTAAAACATCTTCATCAGCTTGACAATTACTTTTTCTATTTGAAACTGAAACTAAATCATTTAAAACTGATGGCTTCAAAGCAGCGATGAACTGATAGCAAGTAGGGTTGGTATTTGTTTCACCGTGCTGTCTAATTAAACCAAGTAAATTTTCTAAGCTATCTTGACAAATATTGTTTGGTAACAAAAATTCAAAGCCAGCACTTGGACATTTTTCCCAAATCATAATTATAGCTTTCAAAGTTGTAAGCCAGCCTTTTCGACATTGAGGGGAATTTCTAGGGAACATTGTAGGATCGTTAGGATGATAAAACACCCATTGATTCACTTTTGATAGCATATCTTTATAAAACTGAATATGAAGAGATTTTTTAGTAAATGCGGACCGTAACAATTTACCATGTGTAAAAAAAATCTGCAGTGTCTGTTATATCTTTGAAACTATCGGATAGTCCAGTAAAAGTATACATACCACAACTGACTTTGTAACTGAGCTGCCAAGCTGCAATTTGGACTTTTATTTTATTTTTATTTGTTAAATCAAAATGGTGTGGTTTTGAATTATAAGCTATTGGATTTTTACATAACTGGTCTTGTTTAAAAAACTTTGGGATATCAGACCATTTAGCAATTTTTTTATTTTCTAATATTAAATTATATTTCATTAAAGTGTTGTTTTCAACAAGTGGGAGGGGGGGAGGGTGGATCAAAAATTGTCATAATCTCTTTACCATTTACAGTGAAACAAGGGTCATTTAACTGACAAAGTTGGTTAGTGGCTGCTACATTGGTTGACCCTTGGTCGCAAACAGTAATTATTACTGTAAGTCCTACAAGACTGTAGATTTTGTATCATAATTTGTCAAAATCGGGTGAATTTCTATTTGGAAGAAGCGCATTGTCATTCAAATGTACGTTATTTAGCAGCCAACGAAATCGATTGACAGGCATAAATTGACTAATATGTATGTATTACTTAATTATGTAAATGAGGTGATCCCACCAGAGATCAGCCATAAACACCGAAGGTATCTTATGGAACACTGTTCCGAGTTTCATTACTGCAAAGCTCTTATAATCAGATTGAGAATTAGAAGATCCGGATTTGAACTCCAATAATCTGTAGCTAGACAAAGGTTTTATTCCTATTAGAATATTTATTCCTAAAAAACATTCATTTCAGTTTTGTTTGTTGATTTTCCCTGTTTTTAGTTGCATCTGAGAAGCATATAGGTTTATTTGAAAAACCATATCTTCTTTCATTTTCTTTGTTATCATCCACTTCTTGCAAATCCCATGTAACATAAAAACAAGTGCGTGGTTAGCTATTCTATCGGTTCTACCGAAAGACCCGAAATCTTCAAAACCTTGTATGATATCTCTTACAACATCATACTTCAAAGATTCAGCAAGGGGCATTTAATCGAACATAGAGTACAAAATCTATCGAATGAAGACATATTTATTACTCTATATTTTAATAAATCGAACACTTCTTTATTTAGACCGGTCTCAAAATTAGAATTTATTTTAAAAAAATTGCATTGAGCATGATGTTATTGACATCTCCCTGGATCTTGTACAGATCATCCAATCCTCCCTCACCCTCAGCTAACCGCTTCATAAATGCCAGAACTAATTTGTCAACGTAGTTTGATGCTCCTGCTCTACTCTTATTGTTAGGACCAATTCCCTTATAAGATTTCATTGAGTCAACTTCCCCGACTTGAATTAGGAGACAAGCTGCAAGATATGATAGATTAGGTACTGCGGAACCCGCTCCTGAAGTTTTGTACCCGAGAAGAACATCAGTGCAGCAGACATTCTCAATTTTGTTAGCAAAAAAAACAAATTCAGGAACCACAGTTTTGATAAAAACATATTTTTACTTTGCGGAAGAGTAATTGCCGATGGTATTAATGTGAACCAGTTGTCACAGTTTCTGCCTGACCCGTGAATAGGTTGAGTCAAGGTCTACAGATAATAATCAGCAACAAATTAGTTCATATTAGGCACAAGCCCTGCCCATAAGAATAATAAATATTCAGTTAAAAAGGAAATATAGATAAGGAATAATTTAACACAAAGAAAGAAGCAATAGCTTTTCATACAAATTTTTTATTTTATTTTTAATTTATATTTTTTTTATAATATTTATTTTTAAGGATGTATAATCCGAGACAAAATAGTGGACTGCTTTTAGGTTTGAACCTCGAAATAAATTCATTCAAAATAATTTTATTTAAGTTTCTGTTAAAGTTGAATGAAATCTTTCTTATCTTAGTTCATATGAGTTGATTCTTTATCCAAATACACTTCACCATTGATTAGCATCACAAAGTAATATTATCTAAAGATCGTACTCGTCAGGCTTATTTGGAATGTGCATTCGAAACGAACAACGGCCGTAAAATCCCAGCAGTTGCTCATTCATTGTACAGCAATCGGTCGGATAATATAATTCTTTAGACTTTTGAATTACATGAATTGATGCAAGACGGTCATCTTGGCGGTGATCTTCTCTTGTATTTCTATCGTCAAATCGTAAGCAATTTGTAAGGAACTCAAATCTTGAACCACAAATTGTAGCCTTAAAGTAGAGCACCCCTGTTTCTTTGTCAAACAATTCTTTTGTTGTTACAGCGTTTATGTTCAAAACACCATTATATCACGTACAAATGATGGTCGTGTACTGCCTGGGCCCAAATCATTATCAAAATTGTACGATACAATACTTTTAATTGTAGTTGTATCAAAAAACAGTGACCAAGCCTTTAATGCCGTACGAATGTTTTTCGCGGATCCTTTACTGATGGATGCAATATTATATTTTGTCTTGGAACCCGTGACGAACGTGATTGTTGTCCGCTCCATTTGTATTTTATTTGTACCATATAATCTCGTCGACACTCCCAAAACTTTCAGTAAATTCTGTGTTTGACTTTGCAAAATCGACAACGGTATATCATCTTCGGAGTCAGATGATACAGGTTCATGAAAGTCTGGGATAATTCTGTCTATCTCGTTATCAAATATATCACCTCCAACATAAAGTTCATTTTCGTCATCGTCTTCAAGCAGAAAGCGTTCAATAGATTCGTTATCAATTACAAAATTTCGACTGACACTCACCTAAAAAGCAACACATTTTTAATCAAAAAACAGATAAAAACGAAATAATTTTTCGAATTATAGCCGATTTTACTACCCAAGAGTGCTAAAGCATCCTGCGTTAATTATTTACAGTACTTACCGGTACGACATCCAATTGGCAACTAGCACAAAATGTTGGATACAAACTGACAGGAGAATAGATAAAAAAAACTGTGTTGCCATCCGAAATGCTCGATTGCAATCTGATAAAAACGAATATAATGCTTTTCGGTTCCCATGAAACGAATTTATAAATTTGAATATAGAATCGATTGAAATTATTTCAATCGGCTGCGATTGTGGATCTTGATTAACATCGTGAAAATTATTTTGTTCTACACTATCACTATTATGTGAGAAAATTGGATTTGAGGATTAAGTTGCCATATTTAAAAGAAGTAAATGTAAATGTTCAATCTTACAAAATTAGTATTGATGTTAGATGTTGAATCATTGAAATTATTGGATATTGTGGTACTATCCGTTGTTTGATTGATTGCGATTTAACGTGTGCAAAAAATGTTCTTTGTAATTGCACTATAACAGCGAATATTTATTCTAATTCTTTTGCAAACACATCAAAGTTATTTTTATGTCACAGTGAAACGATTAAAGTTAATGTAATAGATCACGGAGTTTTTTAGTTCTACAAATAACACGATAAACTGTTTATTTTAATTTGTACTGGAACAATCGAATGTTTCTTCTAGTTCGCGCACAAACAGCAAATTTAACGATGTCTTGTAATGAATAGTATAAAAATCTTTTTACACTTTTTTTAAAAGCTAAACCGTTGTTACACTTTTCTTCAAGGTTTTCCGAATCGTAACGAGTGCGCCAATTGTTGTTATTGTAAGTCCTTGTGACTGTACCAAGTTATGTAGGCTACCACTCTGGTGTTATCCAAACTGCCGTCGTGGAACAATTAATGTAACACATTACTTTTATATACATATATATGTATATTTCTTGAAAGATTTATTAAAGATGTTAGAGATACAGTAGCGGCCATGAAAATGTTACCAGTTATAAATTTTCAAATAAATTATATTAATTCTATTATTACGCCTAGTATTTGGGAATGTATATAGTATTTATAAAACAAACTTTTTTAATATTCATTGGATATAACAAGGATTAAAAAGATTAAGTGTCTAGAATCGTTAAGGTTGTTATTGATTAAAATATTGATACGTTTTGAAAATATATATTTTTACAAAAAAATAATATAAATTTACAATTTCTTGCTATAATAATATTTTATTTTGTTTACAAAACATAATAATCGATATTAATAGTTAGTAGTCCCGACTTTATTCTGAATAACAGCTTTAATAAGGGCCGGCATTGAATTTATCAGTTTCCTTAAATACTTTTCTGTTAGGTCTTCATTCCAAACCTTTTCAATCACTGCCTTCAATTCGTCAGTAGTTGTTGGCTTCTTTTAATTAATTTTCTAACTCATTATATGCCAAAGGTTTTCAATTGAGTTCATATCAGGACTATTACCTGGCCAATCCATGGTTGAAATACCGTGTTCAGATATAAATAATTTTACCTGGAAGATAAGATAATATAAATGTAAGGTATTGTCTTTTAATATTGTTGGCAGTAATATTTTGAATAGAAAAAAAATATACTCACAGATTTTGCCCGATGACATGGTGCAGATTCGTCTTGAAATCTTGAAATATGCACGTATAAATATCATGATGATATGGCGTTTCAATGGAAGGGAGTAAATATTGCTCCAAAATTTCTATATATTTTTCATCGTTTATATTACCATTTACAAACGCCATACGACCTAATGAAAAACATCCCCATATCAGACATTAGACATTCCGCTTCCACTGTGTTTTCAGAAGTCGATGTCTCCAAGCGATTTGCTCTGTGATTTTCAGTTTTTCATTTGATCTAATTTGAAACTAATTTGGAAAATACTAAAACTTATCTCCTTAAAGTGTTTTTCTAAACGTTGTTCCATTTCCTGGATTTTTTTTGTATTGCTCGTTCAACATGTATCAACTAATGTACATCAATTTGTCCAGTTGCTTGCGCCAACACCGGCGGTGTCACACCTTCCGCTTCCTCTATTACTACTGACAACTCTAATATGTATATTTTCCGAAACATTTTCATTCGCCGTCGTCGCACTAGTCGTGAACAAGTTTTCATAAATTGTTTGTGGTACAAAAGTTGACGACGCTTTGATGAAATTTACTCTTTTCTAATTCCTTCCTTTTTGCTAAAACACAAAAACAAAACAATTATATATCAGCTCTTATACAGGTGATCTATAACGAGTGTAACAAACTTTGAGAGTAAGTAAAATACTTAAAAATAATTTGAAAAGTCCTAATCAATGTACGGCTAAAAATTCCAGCAATTTGAAATGAATAGCTTCAGTAGTTTTCCAGATAATAAAAAAGTTATCATTTTTTAAGGAAATTTTAACACGTATCTCGATTAACCGGCGTTTTAGACATATACGTTAGAACTTTATTTTAGATATTCGTATTTAGACCCGAAAAACCCTATGTATGAGACTATGGTAAAGTATAGCTTACAAACTTTCATACTTAACTCTCCGTTCTGAGTAATTTTTTGTACCCTTCGTTGTGTGAAATGGCCTAGCCAGGCCACATATGAGAAAAGGCTATTAAAACTACTAGTTACAGGGGTAAAACAATGTAGAACACTTAGCATCTAAAAAATATTTATTTGTTCGATGTTCCTGCGGCTAGACATGCGTTGCAAGTGTGTTTTTTGGTTTCTTTACCGTGGGTTAGGCACATTGCCTGTATCGCGGTAGCGAAGATGGAATTTGGTACAGGTTCGAATCCGGTTAGCGTGGATTCGCTCAACAATGCGGGCCTAATAGCCGCTTGGCTGGCTTGGCTATAGCCACCCAGCCGGAGTTCCTAAGCTGTGGAGAGAACGAGAGCACGGACAGGGGTAGCTTTGATTTAAATAAAATGAAACTGTCCAGGTCTATTCTACCTGTACATTTACACAACCCGAAACCCGCGACCGACTGCCTCCTCTCGGTTCCGCCAGTCCCGCGGCCACCCAGTAACCCGCGGCGCAAATCCGCGAGGTCAGCAAAACAGACCTACACTTGTCGCTAGTATGGCGACTGTTTACATTTACGTTGACCCAGCGTCTAGTACTTAGTAACCACCAGGGGTTCTAAAAATGTACTACCGCGATTGTTACACAAAGGTGGCAGGTAAAAAATGTGTTTTTTTTAATTTATCCAGTTTTGTACATAGCTTACACAATGCCCGGTGTTGTGAGCTCACAGGTTTGGGTGCAGTTCTTGGTATTGAAAGCATGGAAGTTGATGGTGGATCCTGTAAGAAGATAAATATAGAATATACAGCCTTGGCCATATGTATTAGGCAATTATTACTCTACTGAATAATTTTGGAACTAGGTAATTTCGAAAAAAAAAACGAATGTATACCAGTTATAGAAATGTGATTTTATTATAAAACTAATAGATACAATTAATATTTTATGGACCCTCCTCCAGATTTTATTAATAATTTAACCCTACATGGCATACTACATACTAATTTTTTACATAGATCTGGTGTAATGGCATTCCATTCTTCTATAATTTTTTGTTCAAGCATATTTTTTGATTTACATTTATGTTTTGCTATTTTGTTTTTTAAAATGCGCCATAAATTTTCTATTGGTGACAGATCAGGAGACTGGGGTGGCCACGATAATAGTTCAACGCCGTTTTCTTCGAACCATTCCATTGCTTCGCGGGATTTGTGGCACGGGGCATTATCTTGTTGAAAGAAATAATCCGCTGGATCGGTTTCAACTAATTTTAAAATGGAAGGCTCCAAAACTTCTTTAAGCATGTCTAAATATCGTTTAGAATTCATACGTTCTTCGCATAAAAAAACTTCGCCGACGCCACTGGCAGACATGCGACCCCAAATCATGATACTGCCTCCTCCAAATTTAACTGTAGTGATTAGACATTCTTGACGAAAAGCTTCTCCTCTTCTTCTTCGAACGTAGCGAGCCCCAGGTTGGCCGAATAACTCAAGAAATGAAAAGAAAAATCAATAAATGATGTTTTTTTGTTTTTTTGTTTTTTTTTTTTAAAGGCAGATGATGATTTTTTTTGTATCTAACTGGCTTTATAATTAGTAAAACATTAGTTGAACTATACCTCTACGTTAGATTCATCCGTCTATATCACTTTAGCCCAATCTTCTTTTTTTCGCTTAGGAAAGACGTAATTTTTTTACCTGTCTGTCAGAAGTGGCTTTCTTCGCACCTTTTTCCCATACAAATTATGTTGCACAAGCTTTCTCCTAACACTCCTCGTTGCCAAATTTGTTCCATGAATCTGCATCAGTTCAGAAGATAGTTCTTTAGACGTTTTCTTCCTATCTTGTAGAGAGATTCGCTCCAAAATACGGTCCTGTCTCGCACTGGTTCTTCGTTTTCGGCCACTTTTGGATCGATTTTCGTAAGATCTAGTCTCGTTAAAACGTTTAATTGCTCGCCAATTGTCAATTCCCTTTTTTCGGCATTATTTTATTATTTTGTTTTTTCGGAACTCTCTTATTATTCTTATTCACTCTAGAAGACGTGTATTAGAAGTAATTGTTATTGAAAGAAAATTCAAACTTATATTACATCCCCCTCCAGTTCCCTACCTGCTTAGTGTATTATTATTCTACCTTCTCAAGTCATTAAAGTGTCTAAGAAACATACCTTTAATCCCTAATTCTTCGAAACCTGTTAATGTAAACTAAGTGACTCAAATCAGCCAAGGCTGTATATTAGTTTGATGTAAGGTGTTTATGTGTGTATGATATACTTACATAAAATTTTTGCATTGCCAATCTGATTGCTGGTCTGCCATATACCCTGGGATTTGCAGCACGTCTTTCCATATTTGGTCTGATTTCTTGCTCGTCTTTAAATGCTTGTATTTAACATAAGAAGCCAAACAAGTGACGTCAAGCATATTATAAAACATGGCTAATGGCCATCGGTTTGTTGTTCGTTTGCAACTGTAGCCGGATACCATCTGGTCCATTGTGTCAATTCCGGATTTGTTTTCATTGTAGTCTAAGATGGCTGCTGGCTTATATTTGTTTGAAGATTCTGTGGCTTGTGTATAATGTTGTGTTGACAATACCAAAACATATTTGTCTACTTTGGCAATGTAGGATAACATAGACACATTTTCTTCCAGAAAAGCAAACAAAGTCTGGTACAAGGCTCGATTTTTTTTATACAGCTTTTTATTTTTGTTCAGCGGAAAGCATAAAGGAAAAATTTTTCTGTTTACGTATACAGTGCCTACGATTATCAATCCTTTTTACATTTGCATCTAATCAAATTCCTTATAATACCGGACATTAACCGAACTTTTTCTTCATTTCCATGTTTTGTCATTAATAAGAGTGATTCCAACTTATAAAAGTAAATATATTATTTGAGAACATTAATATAATGGATTCTAAACTCATTATAATCAATATATAGTAACAAAAAAGTCATGTAAGTACATTTACTGACCAAAACAACAATGATGACTTGCTGTTGCATGACTTATATAACTTTTATTAAGAGATCATATTTCAGTCACTTATTTCTCAAATATGTCTAATGGAGTATCAAATTCGTACTGTTAAACTCTTTTGTTTTTGATCACTTTTTTAGGTTCTGGAATAATAGCCAGTAATCGTAAATTGTCAAACGACTCGTAAGACAAATCAGTTTTAACCAAATCAAACTTTTTCCCTGTATCGTCATTGACTTGAAAAACATAATTTTTACTTCACCGTCATTTTCTACTTCACTTAACACCATGCCCAGATAAACGTAGTCTTGTTTCGAACTGGAAATCTTTTCCAACACGTGCATACCTTGGTCTATTTTACTAACGTGAATATTTTCTTTCTCGATTAAAGCATTATTATTGCCGGGTTCAGTGGAAATATTATCTTTCAATGTTGATAAAGGGACATCTTCATCTGAACTTAGACTGTATTGTAAAATAACTTTTTTATGTTGAACTATATTACTTATATCTGCCAAAAAATTAGAATCGTTGTCGATGTCTCTTGGTTGCTCAATCCTAGGTTTCAGTAGATAGTAATCTTTCAGATCCATGCAAGTGCAAAAACCGGCGACAGAATACTACTTCATCAGTTGAGAAGTTTATAGGCTCTTTGCGATTTTTATTTAATTTATTATTATTATTAAAATATTATTGGGTTTCCTTCAGTTAATTTTGTATTACCTTAGGGGATGATTATCGTAAAATACTTTCATAGTGGGTGGTTACGTCATAAAAGGAAAACACCCTTAAAATTTCACGTTTCTAGGACCAGGGGTTTCGGCTGGGCGATGACGAATCAGTCAGGACATGTTATTATATGTATATAAATAATATATAAAGTGTTTCTGTAGTTAATAGATACCATAGATTTTATCTATTTTCGCGGGAAATCTTTTGACATATGTATTGCATTATCAATCTAATAATAATAAATGCGTGAATTTATTCTGTGGCGTGAACATGGCTAAAAAATATAAACATATGTATAAATTTTCCTTTTAGTATTTCATGGGTGAGAGGTCAATAAATAAAAATGTGTTATTGTTGCATAAAACCAGCGCTATTAATTTTTTCGGAGTCTTCAGACTCCTTCAGTGCGTCATTATAATGATTGTTACAAAATGATATTGGTTTTGTTTGAACAATTAAAAGGTGAACTAAAAATTAAATGTAAGAAACAGCATTTTTTATATGAGATACTAAGAAAAAGATATTAAATAAAGTTATATACTTACAATTAACATTATATAGAAGTATTTAGGTTTGACAATTATTGAAATTATAAAATTTATAAAAACATTTAAAACTTATAAAGTAGTTAAAAACAAATTCTTATCTAATATCACATTATAAAAAAATTTAATGTTATAAACATATTTTAAGAAATAAATTTACATTTTAATTTAGAATTTAAGAAAATGACCATTTTTGATTTTATTTTGTTTTGCTTCGAGGTTTTAGGTCATTAAAATAGTTATATGTGTTATAACATTATTTATTCATTTAAACGTTTCGTCATATTACAGACTTCTTCAGTAACTACAAAAACACATTACTAAAATTAAAAACTAAATAGCTGACAGGACAATATTTTTAAAATTTTAAATGTTAAAATTATAAAATTACATTTATATAATACTAATTTTTATATATATATAAAACAAACAGTCAAAATATAATAAAACTTATCATGTAAAATAAAATAAATTAAAAATAAAGACATAAAAACTTACGTATAAAAACAATCTACTTTTAGAAAACAATAATACTTATACATATTTTTGTACAACAATAAGACAAATTTTCAACATTTCTCATGGAGTTCATTTTGTTGTTTGACTTAGTAAGTTTGAAACATGAAAATAAATAACAGGTTTAAATTTGAGTGTGGTAACTACAGACTGACTTCCCTCTGTTCCGCCGGCCCCGCGGCCGTCCGGTTGCCCGCGGCGCAAATCCGCGAGGTCAGCAAAACAGACCTACACTTGTCGCTCGCGCGGCGATTGTTTACATTTACGCTGACCCAGCGTCTAGTACTTAGTAACCACCAGGGGTTCTAAAAATGTACTGCCGCGATTGTTACAGTAGCTCGCTGACAAAACTCGAAGTTAAAGTTACAATTTTGTTATCCTTCCAGGCGACAGTGGATAATTCTGTGTTATCCAGATTGGCCACATACTCCACCGAGTATATAATTTTTAGATAACTGCTCATCTATTGGTAGTTTGAAGTCATGTATTCTATTTCTTATTATTGTATCAAGACTTAGAATATAGCCAAATTAGCCAAATATTCAAGTAGTTATAATGATGTTAAGTAGTTGTTAAAGTAGAACCTTTAACTTTTGTTACTTGGGTTAATATTGACTTGTAGTAGTCAGTCGCGATGTTTTGCTGGTAAAAATGGCGCGGGGTATAAATAAGTTACCTCTCAGTTACGGCAAGTATTTATCTTTTATTTCAAAAAGAAATAAAATAGACAAGAACACAGATAACCACAACATTTCTTATAATTAGTTTATACTAAACTTTGGTTATAAATGATTGTTACTTTTTGTTCTTTAGGAAAATTCTATATTGTACGTAAAATGTACCTAATATGTATGTTTATATTTTTCATTTGAAAGGTCTCTCGGGATATGTTGTTAAATACTATCGCCACCAGTGCTAACTCAGGTCTGCCGTAGTCCAGCAAGGCAGTTTTGGCCTCCACATCCTCCAAGAACGTCCAGAGAGATTCTCCGGACTGCTGGCGCCGACCAACCAGTCATTCGATCAATGATTCTTTATCTGAGGATGTTATAAATTTATTAATAATACTGTGCTTCAATTCTCTCCATGTCATATCTGCACGGATATTGTGGTTAAACCACCGCAAGAAAGGGCCAATTGATTTATGTTGGATTTCGAGAATGAATTGCCTTTCGGCCAAGAATTTTTGTAAATAAATATTTTCTACAGCTTCAACAAACAAAATAAGCTTCATCACAAGTGGTAATATTTTTAAATGCATCTAGCCCTGACGGGTTTGACGACGCAGATGACGAACTTGTAGTGAGATCTGCGATTTTAGTTAATCATATATCAAAAAGAGAAAACGTATAGTATAAATAAATACACAAAGAAATTATATACCAAATATGCATGCTACTTCTCTCTCTCTTAATTATAACTACAACATAGTAACTTAAGAAACATTTTTTGGTATCTCTATTTTATCTTAATCAGACTCATCGTTCTCTGAATCACAATTATTACAAACAAAGTAAATAAAACCTCTGTTTGAAATCCAACCTTCACCTGGAACATTGTCAGTGTACTTCTCGCAGCAAATCAAACAGAAGTATTCATCATCAGAGCTGGAATCACTGTTAACCTCTTGTAAAATAGCTTTTTTCACTTTTTCATCTTTTTTATTTATTTTTTATTGTATTTGAAAGATCAAGCTTGAGACAAGCACTAGCGAATAATTCTTTAGATATTCCTGAACATTCTGTTATACTTGGAGATGCACCTTTTCCATTCAAAAAGTATCTCATGAAACCGTTTCTTACCATGACAACTCAAAGAGAAAAAGTTTTTAACTATCGATTATCAAGGGCTAGGCGAATGGTCGAAAATGCGTTTGGTATCCTTGTATCAAGATTTAGAGTTTTTAAATTAAATATAGCCCTAAAACCTAAAAGAGTTGATGTCATAGTATTAGCGGCATGTTCTTTACACAATTATACGTATATATAAGTTTTATTAATTCATTCAGATGCTCGAATATATCAGCCATATATGCAAGTTTGGCTATCCAGTAATCATCATCAAAGTGCTGGTATAGTTCGGGCATATTTTGATCTAAAAGAAACTTACGCACCTCGTAGCGAAGCTCAAACAATCTAGCCAAACTTTGCCTAGGGATAGCCAACGAACTTCAGTATAAAACAATAAGGATTCATATTCGGTTCCCATTTCTGCACAGAGTATTCCGAAGATTCGCGAATTTAAGGCTCTAGATTGAATTATGTTTATTTTAATGCATTCATTCATCGTGTTCAATATCTTATTGACAAATCTTGCTATACCAGGAACAATAGTGATGAATGATTGTACTTGCTTTTCAATATATTCGTCGGTCGCATTGCCAGTCTTTATCAATGTCATAAGGATGGCCAATAATCCGTATTGTATGTCAATACGAGCGTGTTTCTGCTCCAGGGCTGACAAAATTAGAATTAACAAATCGACTTGATCTAGGGTTAATAATGGAATTGATGTTTGAACTAAGAATTTGTTCCAAATATCTTTAATGTCTTCATTTGTCCAAACTAGGCTTGTTTTAATTCCAAGTTTGTGTAGACTTCAAGAGCTTCATCAGCTGTTATTGTAGAAAAGTTGCTGGCATATGTAAGTGCTTCTCGATGTATGCAGCAGTGTATAAATTGTATTATCTGGTGTCATTGTTATGCCCCGGCAAATACTGGTGGAATATGTTCTTATTCTTGCTTTGAAAGTTCATAGAACCAGGTTGGGGACGAGTACCAATTATCAAGGTACACAGTGTAGTCCTTGTTCATCAATTCTTCCATCAAGTCGAGGACAACCTTGTGGCTAGCGAGAACCGGTACTGCCGGGTCAAGTGCACTATCTTCATGGCCAGTGTATATCTTGAATTTGTAGCAATACCCAGAATTGCTCTCACAAAGTTTGTAATATTTTATACCAAACCAAGCTCTCTTCAAGGGATTGTACTGGCAATAGCCGAGTCACCCACGAAATTTCATCAGTGATTCGTCAATACTGACATCCTTCTCTGGCTCATAAACTTCTGAAAATTTCTTGTTCATTTAATCAACAACGTAACGCACCTTCGAAATCTTATCCCTAGGTAAAGCTTCTTCATTATTCGAAAAAATGTAAATATTTACAAATTTGGGTATACCTTGCCAGCGACATAGTTTCGGCGAAAATTGGCGTCGAATAAATTTAACGCTTCATCCAGTAACTTTGCAACGAATGTTTCTTCAATTACCCCATAAGTACACCGAGTGCAAAGTGGGCCTTTCGTTCATCAGGAGTAGTAACAAATGCTTCGTCATTTGTGTCAACAAGAATTTGCGATGCATACCGGTTCTTTTCATCTGACAGATGTGTCCAAAACTCTTCTGTGACGAAAGCAGAGAAAATATATTCCGCTGGGCTGTCACCCAAATCTGTTTTATCCCATTCAATCCAGAAAATGTATGCACAATAGGATCATTACTTCGATTTTTCCATTTCCATTCATTTGCAGTAGGAGTGGGAGTAATCTTTTAACGTTTTGATAGGCCCTGTACAGTTGAGGTTGATAGTTCACTCTTCACCGTCTTCACTTTCAATTAAAACATTTTATTTTGATTTGGACATCTATTTTTCTTTGGTAAAGCTTTTTTATCTTTTATTTTCTTTAAACTTGTATTAATTTTTGAGCTTTATTTTCTACAGCTCTTTTCAGTTTATTTTATTTTTTCTCGATTCTTAATTTCCGACGATTTTATTTTTCAACTTCTTTTGCATGCTTTGTAGAAATTTTTCTCTCTTCTTCATCTCGGGATGGAGTCGAAGATATAATGAAACTTGTTCTTTCCGTGTTTTTCACCTCCATTCGCATTGGAGTATTAAATAATTATCAATTTTAACGTTCGGATCATCTAATGAAATAATTGTAAAACTAAATGTGTCTCCACAATTTGTAACTTCAAACTAAATAAATAATCAGATTAATATTTTCATGAAAGATAAGAAGAATTCCTCACCTCATCAATATATTCAACAGATTCTATTTCTGTGCATGTAATGTCTTCATTGAAAGTTCTACTTTGCGTCCCATTAATAAAAATTCCACCGAATATGTATACCCAAGTTCCTGAAATCCTTCATGCTGTTTGGATTTTTCTGCTCCGACGAGACTCTTAAAATCTTCCAAATGTATTGTCTTATTATGATTATTTGTTTCAAATTCGTCATCACCAGTAACATGATATTGACTATTTTTTCCTAGACATTTTGTGTAATCAATAGCATCAGGGTTAAACGGGTAAAGACCACATATGCGAAAACCATTTACAATGCTAGGCGTATGGATGCACGTGTCCACCACACTTTTCAAAATAGAGGCGAATAATTTTTTTGTCAGTTGCACTGGTCATTTATTATTTCATATTTATGATGTTAAGGTAAACTCGGACAAAATAATATTCAATTATCAATTCATAATAAATAAAAAGCAAAAAATAAAATATGTCTTTAAATATTATTTGTACTGCCAACATAAAAAAACTATACAACGTTAGCGAAGTCGCGGGCAGGGCCGTTAGTACTTTATAATACTATTATATTATTGTTATTATAACCAGCGCATGTTTTAGGGGGAGAGAGAGGGGGGGGGGGTGCCAGGACAGGAAGGGCGGCGCACATTGTGGTATAAGTGAATTTTTTGTTTCAAATCAGTGTACAGGCTGTAATTGTTGAGTAATTTTTTTTTAATCTGTTACTCCCCGGCCGCCTGTACCTTGGTAGCGTTGATGGAAAGTCGGTACAGGACGAATCCGGTTTGCGTAGGTCCCTCAACTTTGCGGGCCTGATAGCCGCTCGGCTGGCTTGGCTATAGCCACCCAGCCGGATGCCCTATACCCAGCATAATCCCGTTTTGTGCACTCACATACACTCACCTCCGTAACGAAGAAATTTAACAAAGACTCAAAACAACAAAAATATAACACCCCGTAACGAAGAAATTTAACACCGACGAAAAATTTCTTAAAAACCCGTTAAAACAAAAAAAAACACCCCAACAGAAGAAAGAAGAAAAAAAAGACCCTTCCCGGCACGAAACCCAAAGACCGACTGACTTCCCTTCGTTCCGCCGGGCCCGCGGCCGTCCGGTTGCCCGCGGCGCAAATCCGCGAGGTCAGCAAAACAGACCTACACTTGTCTCCAGCGCGGCGACTGTTTACATTTACGCTGACCCAGCGTCTAGTACTTAGTAACCACCAGGGGTTCTAAAAATGTACTGCCACGATTGTTACAATGCTCCCCCCTTTTTGAAAGATAAATACTTATAATGGTGTTTATCCTTTCCACACATACGTCACGAATCAGGATTATGCTCCCCCCCCTTAACCTAATTACAGCTTATAATTACACAGGAGGTCGCAGCCTCCTCACCATTCACTCGCGTGGCTCAATCCGCTTTGATACACAAGTTCGGCGGAGAGCGTACACTGCGGCGAACACTCACGTCACTATTTTGGTCACACACGCACAATACGCTTATGTCTCTGCTCTGGCTGGCGGTGATCCTTCGAACTGCAGTCTGCCTAGCCCATTCATGGCTGTTAGCTGACCACGAACACCATGATATGGATCTAATGGACGGTTCGTATCGGTTCGATCTTCACTTACTTGTTCGGTTACAACATTCGGCTGACTTTCGGCTATGGGCCGTCGTCCGTCCCTATCTGCTCTTGGCTGCATCACATGCAGTAATATGTTGGTTACAGAGTCCCAACACGCACCGATCAAGTGAAATCCAAAGCCAAACATCTGGTATAAGGTCCACCCATGAAGAATTGTATCAATGGCGAATTTTACTACTCGCACCACGAACCATATACCCACTATGCCCGTGACTAGGTTTCCGATGGCACTAAACCATCCCCACAGTCTAGCGGTAAAAGAATAGAAAGCTTCCTCCCACGCCACTGGTGTGAAGGCCCGATTGATATTTATATCCTGCAGATTCGTCTCTGCACCCGTTATACTTCTCGTTATCGCAGTAAGAACTGCCTCCCTCTCGTTCGGAAACAACATATGCTTCGCGAGCTGGTCCAGCTGTGCGAACTCGTATATTCCTGCCGTCGCCAGGTTTTGCGTATAGGTTCGTGTATGTCCATTTCTGGTTGCCGCCTGGACGAAGAGTCTGTGGCGGTATCGCTTCAGTTATCCCGGGCGCGAATTTATACCACGCCCCTTGTAACTGAAACATAGGCGACAAGAGAGTGCTACAGGACACCTGCGTTCCGTATTTCTGTAGGACATGCGTACGCGGTGCCATGAACAACGTCTGGTTCTGGTACTCTACAGGTAGTTCCTTGTAACACTCCCCAGTGGCCTTTATTTTCACGTCGACCGGGACACATTTGAAAATGTGGATGACCTCGCCCATGGTTATCGCGGTGTATCCCGGTCCCTTCATATAATTGTAGGCGAATTGTTCGGGAGAGACTTCGGCCAGGTTCAGGAGATTGCGAATGACTTGCCGCTCCAGCTCACACTTTTGATTCTGGACCGCGGCGTACAGAGATCTAAACTCTCTGGCTACATTCTTTTCCACGTAGATCAATTTTGAGTTGATATACGTAAACAGATCTAAGTTCTGCGTGATTGGTGGTGTCTTTTTCAGGAGAAATCGCCCTGCTTGTCCCTTTATGATGATCAGTTTCGGATGCTCAGTTTGCCAGGCTTGGTGCCCACACACAAAAGTCTTTCGGGCCGCCGTCAATGCAAACGTAGTCTGCTGCGAAGTGACTGTATAAATTGAATGATCGTCGTCTCCTACAGACGCTACCACACGCGAATTTCCCTCGTATAATACCATGAACTTCCGTATGTCGCAAACCTCACTCTGCTGTACCTGCCAATAAGTCTCCCCGCCTTCCAGGTCTACGCACTCGGTGTCGGCGTATGTGCAGCCCGTCCCTGAACGGAGTCGGATTTGGTCATTGTCGATGTGTACCAACGCGTTGTAATCCGCCAATGTTATCTCCACAGATGCTTGAACCACGACGTCCTCCCAAGTTCCATATTGGTCCGCATACGTCGAACCCTTGCACTTTCCGTCAAACGTGACAGTGCCCGCCAGGACAACATTCCTGGTTACTGTCTGGTTACGCTGGAGTCCGTCTAGTAAGAGATTGTGGCCCATGTTAAGCTTCAAAAATTGGTGCATTCCCACGCACTGTTCCCTGCCTACGTTCCAAATATATGAAGCGTGCCCATTTCTCACTTCGGACGTATGGGAGTGCATTCCACAATGCGTGACATGGCGGTTAATGGCTACCTTGCACTGGTACACCCGTTCGTTTGCCAACTCTGCTAGTTGAATCAATTGTACATACGCGTCACGTTCTTGCAGTTCCCGTGTCGGCCTATCGCACTCAACGACTTCTAGTAAAGAAATCGATGTAATGTTCGGCTTTACGCCAGCGCACTCATATGCAACTATTGTCTCACCCGGCCTACATAGGCTAACCCACACGCCAACGGCGATCCACAATGCGACACGTTCCCTGCAAGTCATACAACATTAGTACAACTCAACACACACGACTACTGTCTACCATAACGTCACAACTAAAGTTAGTAAAGTTCCGTCACCACACACCGTACCCATGCACCGTTGTTAGTGCCCCTACACCCCACAATTACCACACCACACTGATTTTCCTATTTACCAATCACATAGATTGTCCCACGATCCGCTCACCTTATCGTTCGTCACTTTAGTCACATCTGTCCTCTACTACCTACCGAATGTTCCGACGATTCTTTAGCGTTTACGGTCGTATATCCAAGGATGATCGCTTACGCGTGCACGGTTCCGTGTACGGTACCGTGGTGTAGGTTGCTCAGGTGCCTCCGGTCCAAGATTCACCTCGGCTGGCTCATCACGAACTGCCTGTATTTCTTCCTCAGGAATGGCGTCTTCCGGAGCTTCTGCATGTGGTGCTTCTCCCTGCTCATCTGGTACTTCGTTAACTTCATTTGGTACCTCTTCAGGCCCATCTGATAGACTGTCAGATCCATCGTCCTCCTCGTGGTACGACTCGCTTGCCGCGTCGTCAAATACGTCCTCGGGTAATAATCTATCAATGTCAGCATGAGTATATCGCGTGTTGATATCGCCCAAGTCTGACTCTGAGTCATCCCATTCCGTATCTTGGCTGTCTGCAGGTACAATCGTCCTTCTTCGACGCTCCACCCCCACTTCTTCAGGTGTTCCTAGGCACAATTTGAGCCTGTTGGCATGGACGAGTTGTTCGTCTCTCCCATTGACCCTTTGAATTCTGAACAAGACGGGTCCTTTTCGTTCAATTACACGGAACGGTCCCGCCCATGGCTTAGCCAACTTCTTTGACCCTTTCATTAACTGCTTTGGGTCATGCAAATAGACCCTGTCTCCTACCTGGAATTCTCGTGGTTTCGCTCGGCGATTGTATTGCTCGACTTGCTTATCGGTCGCTTCCTGCGAGTATTGCTGTACTTGAGTGAACGCGCTACGTAGGCGTTCCATCATCTCGGCGGCGTAGTTATTGTCGTAGTCGTATCTGAGTCGACGTGGTGCAATAATGTCGTCGTATGGCAACTCCATGTCCCGCCCATGGATTAGAAAATAGGGACTTTCCTTGGTCGTCGAATGTACATTATTTCTGTACGCCATTAGAACATATGGGATCCACTTATCCCAGTCTCTTTGGTCTGGACGTATATAATGTGATAGAATATTCTTGACTACCCGGTGTGTCCTCTCAATCATTCCATTTCCCATCGGATGGTACGCTGTTGTTCGAATCTTCTCGATTCTGAGTAACGCACATACTTCCTTCATTAGATTGGACAGGAAATTCGTTCCTTGATCCGTTATTAACATCCTCGGGGTACCATGTCTGGTAACCACTTGCGTCACAAACGCTCGTGCAATGGTATCAGCCTTCTGATCTGGTATTGGAATGGCCTCCAAATATTTGGTGAAATAATCCTGGAATGTCAACAGGTATTTGTTTCCTTCCAGTGTGGTTACTAATGGACCAACAATGTCCATAGCCACACGTTCAAATGGGAACGAGGTAGCTGGAAGACGTTGCAATGGAGCTGGCTTACTAACCGCTGTCTTCCGCTGTGCACAGGAAACGCACTCCTCGCAAAACTTCTTGATATCCCTGGCCATATTCGCCCAATAGAATTTAGTTCTCATAAAATCAAGCGTACGTTTGTAGGCTTGGTGGCCCGTAAAACACGTCGCATGGTAGTCATGAATCACTCTGTTTACCAGCCCTCTCGGTACAACCAACTTGTCATGGCGGCCCCCTACGGATCTCGACTTATATAAAATCCCATCTTCGTCTAGATAATACTCCTCGCTATCTGGATTTGCTTCTATTTCGTTATAAATAGGCTGCAAGCTTGTATCGGCTCGCTGTTCTTCTTTTATGAGCTCTCGGTCCCAAATCGGCTCTAATTGCTGTGGCTCTGTGTCTACGGCATTTACTTCTATACGTGAAAGCGCATCCGCGTTTCCGTTCTTCCGCCCAGCCCTATGAGTTACTTCAAAGTCATATTCGGCCAATGTAAGGGCCCAACGAGCTAGTCTAGAGCTCGGATCTTTTATTGACAACAGCCATCTTAGCGGTCTATGGTCGGTGATGACGCGGAACTTCCTTCCATATAAGTAGCAGCGATAATGTTTTACACCCCAAACAACTGCTAAACACTCCCTCTCGGTCGTAGAATAGTTGCGCTCGGCTTTATTTAACTGCCGACTGGCATAGGTCGAGACTCTCCCTGAGTGGCTTTTGCTTCACGGTATGGAAAACTCCCCTTCTAGGTTCCGATGCTTTGATCGGCCATTCCCGGATATTCGCCTCCTCTTCTCTGTCGACCTTCTCTATAAACCCTACCACTGTCCTTGCCCCTACGATCAGTGGTTGCCCGGATACATTAATAAGTTTGACAGTGACTTGTCCCTTATCTCCTACCCTTGCCACAACCCTGGCTGACATCACGCCCCGGATCAGAACTTCACATGGTTCGATCATCACATCGTGCCCCTTCGGAAAAGCTTCTTGAGTGGCTGTACACACACACTCACTCTTAGCCGGTATTCTGATGGCTTCAGTCAATAGAACTTGAGGTCGCCAAACCTCTTGTTCCTCTCGTTGGCGCGAGAGTTGGCTCACATCCATCTTCTTCCCGCTTCGAGCTAGATCGCTTTCCTCCAGATCATGAGCGTTGCTCGTCCCCGCTGTCGATCTCTGCGCACATGCCTTCCGATCTTGACGGTCAGGCAGCTCTTCAGATCGGACAGTCTCCTGTCGTACCCGTTCAGCTTTAAAATTTCCCGAAGTATCTTTATACTTGGTAACTCCCTTTAAACAACCCTGTTCAAAAAAATTCGTGGGACTGCTGCTTTGTCTTGAACCCTCAGTCTTCCCACCCCTTACGGCCTCCACCGATTTGTTCCCTTTACGCTGTGCTCGCTTCTGTCGGTGACTTCGCCGACTTTTCACTAGGTACTGCCCTATTTCATTATGGGCGAGCAATGGCGTCTCTACACCCCCCAGTTGAATCGATCCTTCCCCAAAATTAATCACTGCTCGGTGCTCTTCCAGGAAATCCCTTCCTAGGAGTCCATCGGCGCGGATTGGTAACCCCTCACATACTACACACCTCGCTGTCAGTACTGCGCGTCCCACTCTCAGTTCCATTGTCACGTACTCGGTACATTTGCTTTCGTGACCCGTGATCCCTACAATGGTCAAAGCCGGCCCTTCACGTGTCTTCAGCTTCCATGAGTCTACTACACGTTGATCGATTATTGAAATCGTAGATCCTGTGTCGATGATTAAATTTATTGTCTGGCCCTTGAGAGTGGTACGGACAATACAGGGCACTTCGCCCCCTTCGTCCCATAGGTGTGGAATTACATGAACTTGCGGCCTGATGGAGGGCCTCCGGAGCGGGGCGCCTTCGGAGGTGCGTTGGAGTTTAAACCCCGCTGCGTCGAAGATGTATTTCGCGTCTGCTGTGAGCGCGAGGTGGAATTCGACCGCCTCCGAGGTCCGCTCAAATCTCGACATCTCCTTTCCATGTGCCCAGGCTGCTTGCACAACCGGCAGACCATCCGGTTGTTGCACTCACTGGCATAATGACCCTTCTGGAAACAGTTATAGCACTCTATGGCCCGATCGCCCCCTCGACCCTTGGAATCTGATCTTCTCTTAAAATGGCCCCCTGGTGTGCCCAACCTACGCTCGCCTGCTGGGTACCCCGATCTCGCGCTGTCATAGCCTACTTGGGGCGCTCGCTTCGGCTCGCTTCCTCGAAAGTTTAAGTTACGGCTAGTGCGGCCTCTTGATGGCCCTCGAGTCCGCTCATTTTCCCGGTGGACTGGTCTACTAGCACGGTGCCCTCTTGATGGTTCCCGCTTCCTCTCGTGTTCGTCACCGTTCAGGAATAACGACCCCTTTTGCTTATGAATCAGCAGCTGATTTAGCTCTTCTTGCTCGGCTAATTCAGCGGCACGATCGATCGTAACATGCCCTTCTCGCATTAGCGCCGCCCCTACATATTTCAACAGCTCCCGATCCAGCCCCAGCTTGAATTGAGTTACGATGGCGTGTTCAAAGGATTTGATGATACCTCCTTCATGGTGAGTCAAGGCCCCCGCCAACTCTTCGGCTAACGCCTCTTGACTGGCTAGCTTGAGTCGCGTTACGTACCGCCCCACTGGCTCACCACGCCTCTGGAATATTTGTGCCATCTTAATTCTGGCCGCCCCAGGTATCGATCTGGGCGTAAATTTATTGATCATTCGTTCCCTAACGAAGAGGTAAGTGGCGTCTGGATGGCTGAGCACTCCTTCGCTTTTATAATATTGATATGCCGCCCCGATCAGTCGACAACGTACTATCTCCAAGGTTTGCTGGTCCGTCAGTCCGTACAGGTTGGCAGTATGTTCCAACCGATCAAAGTAGTCTCTAGCATTCTCTCGTCCAGAGAACACCTCAAAGTTTGTAAAAATTTTGCCCAAATTTACAGTAGGTCCCACGCTACTAGGCGCTGCCCCACTAGTCCCTGGATCATTAGCACTCGCCATTTTTTTTTCGGCCCACCCTACTATTTACGCAAACACACCGTTCAAGAAAAGAGAGAGAGACGGGTACTCAACCCTAGCACCACGTACAAGTCGCACTCACCCGGCCACAGGAATTGAGAATGAGGAGGTATAGATAATGCACGCCACTGGCATGCCACCAAAGAATAACAAAGAACGAAACCCTCCGGGTCCACTACCGGCATGAACTTTGATAAGTACGATAACACCGCCGTCAGATTAACGGCCAGTATATACTCCCTGAGCCCACGAACGATGAAAATTGCGCGGATTATAACAATATATTAGATATATAGAAATACCTCTACAGGCATAAATTTTGACAAATATGACAACCCTGCTGTCAGAGTAAAGGATTAGAACATCCCTCCTGAATCAACGAATGACGAAAGTGAAATGATTTCAACACAACTTCGACCAATAGGTCTATTGAGATAAGATACGTAGCCAAGTGTGCTCTCTCTTTCCTTCAACTTCCATACAGGTACTTCCCATACATGCAATTATACTTCTAACCCTAACTTCACTACAAAACCCCTCATACGGATCCTCCTAGAGCATCACTCCTAAATTCTTGCGCGAAAAACTTCATCCAGATCTCTGACTGTTACCCGTTCTAGAACTCCTCTACAAAAAAAGAATAAAATAACCTTGTCGTACGGGTCCCTTTCACCTGCCCACTTCACACTCTCCTCACACACACTACGAATCCAGAAGGAAGGAAAATTTATTTCCTTGAACTTGGGTAACCCCAACTCTTTAGCAACAAATTAGCAAGCTTAATTGTTTCCCTTCCTTCCCTTCCGTAATCCCTACTATGGCCTCCCTACACAGTTGGATACTAATGACCACTTAGTTTCCCCCCTTTTTGTGAGAACCTACCAGAAAAAAAAAGAAAATATAAAAATTATTAATTAAATTGAAAAAGAAAGAGCTACTTTTCAAAAGAAAATGCAAAAATAAAAAAATTTCAAAACCCAAATTTTAATTCTTTACCACCCTTAGAAAACTATGACTTCTCCGTCCCAAATTAACTCAAAACCCAAAATTACCCCAAAATCCCATAAACTACGCCCACGCCGCGAATTACTCGTTTAAATGTAATATGTTAAAATTACGTAACCCCAACCACTTATATAGTCTCACGACCAGCAATTGTCTATTTTTCCCAAAACCCAATTCTAACAATTACGCACACGATATATAAATATAATAAAAAAAAAAAATTTCAACCACAAATTCAAAGTATTAAAAATAAAAATAAATTTGTCCAAGCACTCCCAAAAATTTAATTTTTCACACCCAACACTTCAGTAACATACAACAGCGAAATTCCAAATTCACCCCTCCAAATTGTAAAATTAAAAAAAAAAAAAAAAAAAAAATTTTTAAAATTCACCCCCCCATAAAAAAAAATAAATCTCTTTTGTTTTTCAAAGAGAAAAAAAAACCAATCAACCAAACAAACAACAAAAAAAAATTCAAGATTCTCCCCCCTTCGAGAGAAAAACAAAAGATTTAAAACCAATCTTCCCTACAAGCTCCCCAAACTCCTTCAGGATAATAAAAACTCTCCAGCTCTTCCAAAGAAAGCGAAACATATAATTACAATTTTCCACTCTCAAAATCCATCAAATTTCCGATCACATTCCACCCCTTACACAACACCCCAAAACTTCAATGTCTTCAATACTCTCGAACCCCACACAGCGAGAACAAAAAAAATTATTCAAATCCAGGAATACGAAATCAAAATTTCAAAATTCGAATTTCCACCCAAAATTACTTCCAAAATTCCCCCAAAACCAAAACGAAGAGAAGAAAAACTTCACACGTCTACCCGCTGAGTATTTCCAACACTCAGACAAACTCCATAAGTTTACCCAAAATTATTCCCAAAAAAAAAAATCTAAAATTATTTCCAAATTTGAGCAAGAAGAGAGAGGGAAAAATTCAAAAGTCCTGCCCAGAGTATTTCCGAATTTGTCCAAACACAAAACACAATTTCTGCCCGCACTGACCTTTAAAAGTTTCAAAAGAGAACCAAAATTTCTCCCCGAAATTATTTTCAAAATTTTGTTTGCAAAAAGCAAAATCAAAATTTCTGCCCAAAATGATTAATAAAAATTTGCAAAAAGCAAAATCACAATTTCTGCCCAAAATTATTATTAAAAATTTGCAAAAAGCAAAATCAAAATTTCTGCCCAAAATTATTATTAGAAATTTGCAAAATAGCAAAATAAAAATGTCGACCCAAAATTATTTTTTTTTTTTTATAATAAAAACTAAATTCTTTGAATTTAAGTGCACTCAGAACCCGTAAAAATATATAATTACAAACCCCACCAGATTAGAGAAAAATAAATTCACTGACAAAATCTAAATTCAGAAGCCCAAAATTCACCACCATGTGTTCATTTTTGTCTGTACCAAAACTTCGCTTATTACTCCTTAAATTTTCTACACACAACAAAAAAAAAAAATTTCAACAATGGATCCCCTCTTTTCGACTGCAACAATGGACTCTCTCTTCTACGCTGCAACAATAACTTCTTGCTTGAAATACCCCCAATTAACAATGAAACAGAGAAAACAAAACGCTTGAGTCGGCCGTTTCTTGCCACAACGAGGGTGTCGTCGTGATAATTTCACCTGCCCCTCTGTACACACTCTCGATGTACAGGGGTTGAACAACCCTATTAACCTAAGATGAGTAAAAGAAAGAAAACATATGATATAACCCAAACCCTAAATAACCAACCTAAAAAAAATATTTAAAAACCCAAAAAAAAAAATTCACAATGGCATGCACCCTACCTTGTATCTCCCGTTGTCCTTTCACTCCTTGTTGAGGAAATCCCACCCAGCTGCCACCAATGTTACTCCCCGGCCGCCTGTACCTTGGTAGCGTTGATGGAAAGTCGGTACAGGACGAATCCGGTTTGCGTAGGTCCCTCAACTTTGCGGGCCTGATAGCCGCTCGGCTGGCTTGGCTATAGCCACCCAGCCGGATGCCCTATACCCAGCATAATCCCGTTTTGTGCACTCACATACACTCACCTCCGTAACGAAGAAATTTAACAAAGACTCAAAACAACAAAAATATAACACCCCGTAACGAAGAAATTTAACACCGACGAAAAACTTCTTAAAAACCCGTTAAAACAAAAAAAAACACCCCAACAGAAGAAAGAAGAAAAAAAAGACCCTTCCCGGCACGAAACCCAAAGACCGACTGACTTCCCTTCGTTCCGCCGAGCCCGCGGCCGTCCGGTTGCCCGCGGCGCAAATCCGCGAGGTCAGCAAAACAGACCTACACTTGTCTCCAGCGCGGCGACTGTTTACATTTACGCTGACCCAGCGTCTAGTACTTAGTAACCACCAGGGGTTCTAAAAATGTACTGCCACGATTGTTACAAATCTTAGAATTCTTTGTCCATTTGTTAAACCCGATTTTGCAAACAATACTGCTAAAAATATGCAATATTACTGCTCATCCACTCTATACAAAACATGGATATCCTGACAATTTACAGTCATTCTAGTATTAAAACTAAGCGCAGCAAAGTACACTTCATTCATATTAAACGATCTGTCACCAAACCGAATACAATGTCCCAAAATCATGTCATACAATGACTTATCCACACACAACACAACTCTTTCATACAACACCTGCTCACCAGTCTATTGGATTTATTTTTAGATTTTGAATTTTGTCTATTAGTATTTCAAATAAACCTGCTGTCGCAGCTTGATTGCTAACGACTCCTTTCAGTTCTTCCGAGTTAGTTTCCTGCCGACTTGCCAGCGAAGGTATTTCTCTTTTTTTTTAATTTAGTTTCCTCTTTTTTAATATTTAAAAATTTAAGGCGAATAAAAACAGATTGGTGACAAAATGACTTAAACATAAATTTCACATGTGCAATCGTTTATTCTCGTAGAAGGAAATAAAAGACTCCTAAGCCTTGGTAAAATTGTCAGTAGTTCATGGAATGTTCTTTAGCTGCTCGGTAGCGGAGCCAAATAAACTGTTCTTAAGGTATTGAAGCTTCTCAATTGAAAAGGCTGATGAAATAGAGAGGACAATTGATGTAAATAGATCCTTGAAAGGAAGCCACTCAGGGACAAATCGCCGAATAATACTTATCAGTAATATAATAATATATCAGTAATCTTAATACATATCATTACAAAACATAACAAATTTCAACATGGCATTTAACCTCGTGCGCAGTTGTTCTGCCGTACTTAGTGAAAGATAATGAGAGAGAAAACAGAAGCGACTCACAGAGTAGCGTATCGCCCTATCTCCCTCTCTCCCGATTACGTACGTATAACCTTGTGCAGAATACCGCGTCACAAGAAAAGACATGAATAAACTTATCAATTTTGCAACAATTAAAAAAAAGAACATAATATATAGAATTTTGAATAGTGTAATGGTCCTGTCTTAACTCAAAGAGGTATGATGGCCGACAGCACCTTACAAATAAAATTATATATAAAAAAAATTACTATAAAAAAAAAAAATGTGTGTGGGATTTTTTTTTAAATAACAATGAGAGATCTGTTTAAACTGAATTTATTTTCTTCCAAATCTTAAATTTTAATACAAAAAAAAAAAACTTCAATACTAAATCCTAATTACCCTACTAAAAACCCAATACCAAAATAATAATAATGAACATAAAATTTTTTTTTAAACTCTTAAAACTAAACTTATCTTTATACTGAAACCACTTTTCTTCCTTCCACTTTAATTTTATACTTGACTAATAACTCATATTATTTATATTCTTTTAATACCTTTCTTCCTTTTAAAACACTACTATATCTTTATACTAACTTGTTTATTTTTTAACTTCTAATTGTTAAATTTTATCTTTCTATATCTTTTTTTTCCAACACTGCCTAGTTCGGCAACCAAACTCCTTCTGCCTCTGCCCTCATTCCCACAGTCTCACTTGAATCTTCCCCTGTCCCCTCACTCACCTTTAGAACAATCTTTCAACAATTAAAATATCCTATCCAACAGCAGTTCCGAAACAAATTTCAATCAGTGGTTCTTAACTTATTATTATTTTTTTATACATACTGTAACTCACATAGTGACCTGTTACAGATGCCCTCCCTTAAAATAAAAAAAATTTGTATAACAAAAAAAAATTTTTTTTCATTCTTACATACTAATCTTAATACTAAAACTACATCTTACAACTAATAACATTTTTCAACTTAATACTAACATATTTCAACTTAATACTAACATATTTCAACTTAATACTAACATTTTTCAACTTAATACTAACATATTTCAACTTAATACTAACATTTTTCAACTTAATACTAACATATTTCTATCTCTACTCATTTTCCCACTCATACACCTCTTTTAAATTTCATGATCTTCCATATTGTCATAATAAGGTTTCATGTTTGCTGCGTTAAATAATTCCTTAAAAAAAAATATTTCTGACTTAAATTTTTTCTTTACATGCTTAAAACTTTTATTTTCATTACTTCCTCTTTTCTGTTCCTCTATCCGAAAACGTACATTTTTCTTTTTCTCTAACTTAAACTTATTTAATATTTCATTCGTCTTTATTAATAATTTTCTGTCCATTATCAAAATATCTTTCTTTTTTCTAGCTTTCCCTCTAAATTTCATCATCTTAAACTTTCTCGTCCTTCGTCGCAGCATTCGGTTCATTTCTTTGTCAATATTCAAATTTTTTCTCCACATATTCTGAAACTCTAGTTTACTTTTGTAATTCCTATCGACTATTTCTTTTACATCTATTTCATTTATACTTCTGATATTTAATTTTACTTCATCAATTATCTCTGAGATTGTTTCTCTACCTTCATCAATATTCTCCTTCCAGCCATTCTCGCTATTTTCTTCCTTTTTCTCACAATATTTCTCATCTAACAAAAATAATATGTCTAAATTTAATTCTTCGCCTTCTGAATCTTTAACTTCCTTGATTTCTTCAGTATTTTCCTTATTCTGATTCTCTTCTATGACTTTTAGTTCTTCGACTAACATTAAATCTTTCCTTAGGACGCACTCGTCTTCTACCTTTACTGATTCTTTGATTATTTCTTTATTTAATAAGTATTTTCCTAAGACGCCCTCGTTTTGTACCTTTACTGATTCTTTCGTTACTTCTTTTTCTCTGAATAAATTTTCTAATCCTACATTTCCCTCAATCGCTTCTTCTCCCGTTTCCCTTAACCTTTTTCTTTCTCTTCGCGTATCATGTTTCTCGGTATTTAACTTACTTTTTCCGGTAACTTCAAAATTTTGCTCATTTTTTATAAATTGATTTTCTACTGACTCCCTTTTTTTTTCTTTTTCCTTTGCATAATTCTCACATATCAACAATATTCTCTTCAAACCCTCCGCTCTCTTATTTTCTAAAACTTCGTCATTATGATCATTCTTCTTTTCATATAATAGATCTTCTTCTTTTAACAAACTATCTAAACCTGTACTCTCCTCGTTTTCTTCTATTATAGATTCTTTTAACATAACAACTCCATTATCATTTATTTTCACCTTTAAATTTTCCTTCTTCAAATCCTCATCTTCTCTTTTAGTTAACCCGTTTCTCTCCACGCACATCACTCCGGGCTGTCGGTAATATGCGCCTCCTAGTTTTCCGACATATTCTGCCTTTCACTCCTTGTATTCCCATTTCTCTCTTCTCCCCTCTGTTCCATATTTCTATCGTAATTTCTTTCCTTATTTTCTTCTCTATTGCTATTAATATTTTCTCTATTCCCTTGGTTAATTGTATTGTCATTTCGGCCGTTATCCCCTCTACTGTAATTTCTTTCATTGTTATTATATCTATTCCTATCATACCTGTTATTATCATATCGGTTTAGTTCATAGTTTCTATTATAGTTATTTTCATATTTTCGCGGGTATATTATTTCTGACTCGTCCAAAATGCTGTACACCTCAGCGACGTCATACCTCCCCACTGCTCTTAATAACGGCCAGATACATGGTTCAAAATGTTTTGTGATTATATTTATTATTGTTTCTTTTTTCATGGGTGGTTCGAGGTACTTCGCTTCATTATATAATTTAATAAAATACTCTTTCCTATCTAACCTCAAATATTTGTAGTTATTTGTATTATATAACTTTTTTAACACCTCCTGCTGCCTGTTTTCGGACCAGAAATTTTTCTTGAACCATTTTTTGAAATCGTAAAAATTTTCAATATCACAAGCCTTAAAAAGCTCGAGGTGTTCCCCCCATAGACTTTTCTCTATTATATCTAAAATATCTCTCTCTTTCATAAACTGACCATTTGAATTTACATATTTTTCTAAACGCCTAATGAATTCTATTGGGTGTTCATTACGTTCCATTTTTGTGAAATCTTCTCCCCTACCCCTTGATGACCACCTATTCCCGTTCTCCCTTTCTTCTAAATCCTTTCCACTATCTGACATTTTTGTTTCATTTTTTGTCTCTATATCTTTTTTCAAAACTACTATTTCTGCCTCTTTACCATCCAATTCCCTATTTTTGTCAATATCGCTAATTTTACCGTTCATTTTTGTGATTTCACTTTTTAAGCTTTTCATTTCCTTGCACATTTCCCTAAGAAAATCTTTCACGTCATCCATTTCATTATTTTTTCTGATGGGCGTCGATGCCCCGAACCCTGAATCATAGTCAGAACTTTCCGTCATTTCTACATTATTTTTTCCTTCCGCCATCATTCCTTTCACACACAACAAAATACTCAATATAACCTCTCTCTTACTCAACAAATTCAGTTCAGAAATCTCTATTATTATTTATCCCGGTTCGTTGAGCCCCCAATCTGTAATGGTCCTGTCTTAACTCAAAGAGGTATGATGGCCGACAGCACCTTACAAATAAAATTATATATAAAAAAAATTACTATAAAAAAAAAAATGTGTGTGGGATTTTTTTTTAAATAACAATGAGAGATCTGTTTAAACTGAATTTATTTTCTTCCAAATCTTAAATTTTAATACAAAAAAAAAAACTTCAATACTAAATCCTAATTACCCTACTAAAAACCCAATACCAAAATAATAATAATGAACATAAAAATTTTTTTTAAACTCTTAAAACTAAACTTATCTTTATACTGAAACCACTTTTCTTCCTTCCACTTTAATTTTATACTTGACTAATAACTCATATTATTTATATTCTTTTAATACCTTTCTTCCTTTTAAAACACTACTATATCTTTATACTAACTTGTTTATTTTTTAACTTCTAATTGTTAAATTTTATCTTTCTATATCTTTTTTTTCCAACACTGCCTAGTTCGGCAACCAAACTCCTTCTGCCTCTGCCCTCATTCCCACAGTCTCACTTGAATCTTCCCCTGTCCCCTCACTCACCTTTAGAACAATCTTTCAACAATTAAAATATCCTATCCAACAGCAGTTCCGAAACAAATTTCAATCAGTGGTTCTTAACTTATTATTATTTTTTTATACATACTGTAACTCACATAGTGACCTGTTACAATAGGTATCACCAAATTAGACTGTACAATGCAAGATTTAAGAATATCTTAACAAACCGAATAAATTAAAAAATAGTTCTTAACTTATTATTATTTTTTTATACATACTGTAACTCACATAGTGACCTGTTACAATAGGTATCACCAAATTAGACTGTACAATGCAAGATTTAAGAATATCTTAACAAACCGAATAAATTAAAAAATATATACATATATAAAGCAAGTTAGAAAAGTTAAGTGTTATTTATTTACGCTTTCTCTGACCAGACACTACAGACAGTTCCTTCCTTCTTCCTAGGCTGGATATGATTTTCCATGCTTTTACTTTCCTTCCTCCATTAAATTTCTGTTTCCTCCCATCTCATCGTTTGTCGGGTGCACCATGCAGGTTCAAAAAATAATATTCGCACGGTTCTCGACCGCCTTTATCATTCAACGATGTTAAATGAAATTAGTTAAGTGTACTTATTTCTTAGGTAAGTATTTTTTTGAGACATTTTTCAGCTTTCGTAAAAGAGTCTTACATCGACGACTGTCTCTATAATTAATTTACATAGCTGTGTTCGATGATTGCATTTTGAGAAATAACATGACTGTTGTCGCCCTTCTGGGCTTCGTGGTAAATGCATGGACTGTATAATTCGCTGATCGGAGAAACGACAGACGGCTCCTTCATAAATATTAAAATGCACAAAAAAGGATTCACCTTTTGTCTTCTTCGGTGGGATTTGCCCACCCACGATCCCTGTAAAAGGAAGGTTAAAAGGACAAGGAACGTAGCGGGGTTTACCCCCCTGATCGGACTGTAAGATGATTTTCTTTCTACCGTACTCCAAAATTCTCTTTTTGAATGACACTTTTAATTTGACAACTTGTCTTGCAATGATAATAAAATGGTGTTTACTTTCATTCACATTAACAACACACATTAATTCTCTATTTTATTTCGATGGTAAGACTCGACTCTTTACGTTTCGCGGTCTTTCAAGCGCCATCTCTCAGTGGTATCGCGTAGTGCGTCAAATTCAAAATTTAACAAAATGATAATTTTAACTAAAAAAGGTATCGGCGTCAACAATGACTATTCATGGCTGTGTTTAAGGTAGGTAAACGAATCGTTCTGAAAATTTCATTGACTAATAAAGACTTGATGTTTTTTGATCCGAAACGGTTTTGGTTTTCTCTAATATAGTTTCGGCTGTTTTGCAAATATCACAAAATCTTTTGCCGGTGCTACAAATGGACCTCTGTTTTTTAAAGCCGATAAAATTGGCATTTCCTCACCAGCCAACTGCTCTATATAAATCGAGCAGTCTATAATTCTGCGAAGTTTGTAAGAAACATAACCATCTATGTATTCTACAACATTTTCTGCAAAAACCGATAGATTACTCCAGGATTGGACATAACCATGGTCAAAAATAGCTGCAGGTGGAATTGAAATTCCGAATGGGGCAAGCAATTTTTTAAGTAAGTAGTAAACACGAGAACTGTCAAGAACTGCGCAGAAGGATGCGCGGCTACTATTGAAGACTTGATGTTTCTTGACCCGAAACGATTTTTGTTTTCTCTTAATATAGTTTCGGCTGTTTTGCAAATTTCACAAACGTCTTTTGCTGGTGCTACAAATGGACCTCTGTTTTTTAAAGCCGATAAAATTGGCATTTCCTCACCAGCCAACTGCTTTATATAAATCGAGCAGTCTATAATTCTGCGAAGTTTGTAAGAAACATAACCATCTATGTATTCTACAACATTTTCTGCAAAAACCGATAGATTACTCCAGGATTGGACATAACCATGGTCAAAAATAGCTGCAGGTGGAATTGAAATTCCGAATGGGGCAAGCAATTTTTTAAGTAAGTAGTAAACACGAGAACTGTCAAGAACTGCGCAGAAGGATGCGCGGCTACTATTGAAGACTTGATGTTTCTTGACCCGAAACGATTTTTGTTTTCTCTTAATATAGTTTCGGCTGTTTTGCAAATTTCACAAACGTCTTTTGCTGGTGCAACAAATGGACCTCTGTTTTTTATAACCGATAAAATTGGCATTTCCTCACCAATCAACTGCTCTCTACAAATCGAGCAGTCTATAATTCTGCGAAGTTTGTAAAAAACAACCATCTATGTATTCTACAACATTTTCTGCAAAAAAATGTTTATTAGCCATTACTTATTATGAAGTGCGATGGAGATAAAAGCAGATAGTCATTAGAATCATCAGACATAGGTTGGGAATTGAGGACCGCTTCGATTTGTGTCAAAATAGTTAAAAATTCTTCGTATGTATGGGTATTCAGATGTAGTCACAGGAGGTGTTATTAGTGAGCAAAATCTATCGTAGGAAAGATGTGCTACTAGTCGTGCCATATTTTGAAATTGTGTAATAGGGATGAGTTTCATGAGAATGTCAATATATAGAGGCTTGCTCTGCACCATTGCAGTAGCAAATGCTGTTGCCGCTGCTATATTGTGAGCAGCTCCCTGCTCGATCATCCACTGCATTGGACCAATAGCGTCATTGAAATGAAATTTAGTTGATTTTATCCCCGCCTCCCACAGACCTCCGAAATTGGGGGAATGTGGGGGAATAAAATGCCACGCAATGCCTTTTAATTTAAATTACATCGTTATTTTTGTTTAAAAATTCATATAACGCCTTAAGTTTCGAGCTTGCTTTTACAAAATTTGTCGCATTATCCGAATATATATATATATATATATTCAACTATATCGCTGTTTAGGTAAATGACCCATTATATAATTATGATTAATGTGTAATGATACCAGACTGCTTCTTTCACCCGGTGCATAGCTTGCTGCGATGTTTGGGATCGTTCTCCTGAAGGATGTAGTCCTTGTTTTTATCGATGTACCAAAGCTTAACAAAGATTTTTTGTATATCTCCAGCATTTTTTTATCTCACTACCCGGATTCACCCGTAACCATGTAGATGACGCCTCATTAAAACTATTTTTTAGTGACTTAAGTAAAACCTATCTAAAAACTGGAGGCGATGCGTTGTATGGGCAGGGAGAGATAATATTATTGTTATATTCTCGTGCAAGATGTATAACGTCAATATTTTTTTACAGTGTATTAATAAATGATTTGAAAAACAAATTAAACATTTATTATTACTTGAATTTTTATTTTCGACAAAAAGCAATTGTCTCGATTTATGATTGACCGAAGATACTACGTAAATTTGTGCTTGTTTCTTGACGAATGTTAAAACTTCTTCATAAATGAAAATATCACTTTTACGTCGATGGTTCTCAATCAACGAACGAATTTCAGGATCGAGTTTACTCCATATAAATACATATGCCTTAATAAAATCTAATAAATTGATATTTAATTTCTATAACGCTTTAAAAGCACTATCGCATTATTCAACAATGTTATTGAGATTATTAGAAGACGCTGTTTGCACGGGTTTAAAATCAATAATTTGATCAAGATAATTCGTCGTTAAAATACGAGGGTTTTTATATTTAGCAACGAGAGCCTACCATATGAAAGGTTTACACCAGTGAGTGTCAAACCTGTGCAGACGCCGGCCACTTTTCCGCTTAATTGACCCATTAAATAATTAACCTTGTCAATGTCATCTAATTTGTTATTATCGTGGATAAGACTTTTAAATAATTAAAAAATGGAGACCAATCTTTAACATTGCCCGTGAATGTCGGTAAGGTTAATTTCGGTAAACGTGGAACACATGAACGTGATTCTGTTCAAGTTGAGACTATTCATCGAGTTCGGCAGAGAACATAACCTGACTTTCTAAACGTATTGGTGCACTTGTTGATGCTTGTTCTTAAGGCAAATCTCTATCCGTGACAGCAGAACACAAAAAATCGTCGTCATTAAAAACTTCTGGATTAAAGGGATGAATGCCAGCTTTCTAGAATCCGTTTAATATGTTGCTTTGACTCAATGCTTGAGATATAATTGTCATAATGAATCCAGGAATATATAAATTGTAATTGTTTTGCCTGGATTGGATAACATCCAGTTGTTCATAGTTGTGTCGTATCGAAATTTAAAGGAGGAATAAACTGTAATTTATTACTGCAGTATGGGGGAAGAGTTAGCAACGTGATCCCATTATTTCTGGCAAAGTTAATCGCATCAATGCTTACATGACTCTCGTGATTATCTAAAATTAAGAAAGAATTTCACAAACCTTTTTGTGGTCATTCTACAGCTTGGAGAAGCGTTTCCGGATGACCCTTCAGAGTCTTCAAATGCGAAATGATCTTAATACCTAACCCTCGGAAATATAAAGAAAGGAGATATCACGTTTCCGATCGCATTGACGGCGAAACAAAGTGTTACAGTTGTTCCTCTATCTGCAGACGTGACTTGTTTGACCTGGCTATTACTTTTGGGCATTCTTGTACAGCCGTCACAATTGTATGTAATTGTAATGTAAAATTATATTTCTCGCGCACCATCTATAAAATTGTGAAAAAATCGCCGACATTTTTTTGATTAAAACTGGTGGCCCGAGATAAGCTGGTGGCTTCGGGTGTTCTTACACTTATTTCTGGATTTCTGGAAAAGAAATCGCGAAACCTTCTTTTCAACGAAGTTGTTCGTCGTCCAGTTTTTATGAAACTTCTTTGAATTCAATTTTGCAAATTCAAATGCCAATTGCATTGCTTGTTTTCTGGTCAAACCGTAATGCATTTTATTACATGACAGTAAATATTTAAGAAGTAGCTTTTCCTCAAAAATTATAAACATCTGCGATTCTTTATATTGACTATATTTTTCTTCAAAGTTATGTACTTTTTGTTCATTCAACTTATAAAGTCTAATGTACTTTTTGTTCATTCAACTTATAAAGTCTAATGTACTTCTGTCGATTCCACACTTGATGGATGTTTTTCTAATAGAATTTGCAAATAAATAGCTATGAATAATATCTCGACTCGCCAACAATTTAGCATCAGTTTCTAGATTGATAAGAATACCAGTATATTTATGGTGGAACTCGTAATAGTACAGAGGACGGGTTTTGTCCTTCATGAGTTATAACCAACCCCCATCAACTTTAAAAGGTCTTAACTTTTGATGAGTTTCACATTCTCTTAATAGTCTTTTTTGGATTTCTCGTGTTTTTTTCTGGGCAGCTAAACACCAAGATTTAAAATTAAGCATTGAAGACATTTCAAACGATTAATAAGAAACGGATATAACCAAATGATTTTTTATTAAATTTTAAGGTCAATTATTATTTTATTTTTTTCATCTATGGCGTTTTCTAATTCTTTTTTGGTATAGTTTTAAAACCTAAAAAAATGAAACCACCGTTTATACCACAAAGGGAGACATGAAGCACCGAACATGTCTCCCGCACGAGCCATGGTGCAAGTCTCCCGCAACCAATACTTGGACATGTAACTTTTGTCACAAAAAAACCTTCAATCATAGAGAAAAAACACTTAGCATACGTCAAACTACAATTACCAGGCAACGCAATAGTAGTAACACACAATACGTACCTCAATAAACACGGCGTAATCAGAAAACTAAACCACGTTTCACGCCCTGACAGCCGAACAAACTAGCCATCTTGCAAAATGGCAGCATACTTGTTATCGGCCTCCCTCGCGCGACCAATGTTTTATTCAATCAGTCTTGCAATAATTATAATAATTAAATACAAACTATTAATTTTAATGACTGGTAACACGCAATATTATCAATTCAAATTTCACAATCAAAGAAGAAAGATTCCCAACAAATATTAAATCTTTTCAAGTTTGCCCTGAAGTTAATTTCAGATGTTCCGCTACATGTGTGACTGAATAACCCACGAGTCTCAAACTGTTTCAACTTTCAATATAATTGTTTTATATAGTGACAAAAATAATTTCAAAATAAATAACCGTTTGTGGTACTGTGGTTCAATTGGAGACCGCTCATAAAAAAAATTATTATAATAATAATATATAAAAAAATATTTTGGGTATACAAAAAAAAAACTGTTAAGGAATATCGTGGATTGACAATTATTAGTTTCTTAACACTGTACTATGGGCCATAAGGTATATTAGTCCCAACTCTTTCCAAAGAATCATTTGAATTTCTTTTTTTCACTGAGCAAATGCAGCTTCTTCAGTAGTTACATTTCATTTGCCAGGCCTTGACAGGAAGTCTGTAAGAAATGTGCAGGCAACATTCCAATATTATAATCCACGCATGTAATGGACTGAGTCCATACATAAGTGATTTCGTGTCCGGAAAAAATAAACCCTTTTGCTTATTGGATAGGTAATTAAACAACTTTGGAGTCGCATGACAAATAGGGCAAGTTTGCATTGATTTTGTACCCGTAAATATATTTAACAACTTGCCGTCTATTAAAGTTGAAAACAATGAAATATGTATACTTCAAGTATCATCCAATGCAACTACAAAAGTTCTCAGCTTGTCTGTTTGGTCCTCTATGTTCCTTTTTTGGCTCAAAATAATGTCCTTTGTTTCTTTAGTTTGAAATATTTGAATAGGATGACAAGTTCTTGGCGATTGAACCGCTCTGTTATTCCACAGAATAACGTTGTCTGCAGTAGACAATCGCAAAGGAATAAGTGTTGTAACAAACAAGCTTTCATCACTCATACTTACATTGTCATCCATTGATTTGTATGATTGCTTGTAAGGTGAATGACCAGTACTGACATCCATCCCCAAAGTGACGAATTTGGAAATGTAAAATTCTTTAAAAATTAGTACATCTTGGAAATCCAAAAAATAACTTAAATATTATATGTATGTTACATACACCGTAATATCAATAAATTACTGTGTCAAAGAAGCGCGCAAAAATTTCACATTTTAATTATTTGTCCTGGATTCCAAAGACACTGGGTATATTATAACAAAATTCAGGGAACGTATTTCAAAAGGACACGGCACAATCCTTATGGAAAATGGGTTCCGTCCAATTTTTTTGATACTTTGCAAATTGATAGTTCTCAACAAGCTGACCAAAAGTCTCAATGGGCACGAAACCCGATACCCCCCCCCCCCCCCCAAAGGTGATTATTGGTCAATTTCCTTACCGAAATATTTAATACTGAACCTATAGCCACCCACACAGTCACTAACTTTAAGCCTGACATCCCCCAAACATTCAACTACTTTACCCATCAATACATGCTTGTCTGTAGTCCTCTTCAAATATTCTCCTATTCCATCTATAGGACCTTTTCCGTGTCCTGGTTTGCTATAGAACCAGGTAGCTTTGGTTATTTGTTTACAGCACTCCACTGAGGTCATTAACCTCAAATTAACGTTTGTGCGATTCCTATATTGCGACGTAGGTTCATCTGAGAAAATGAAATGTGTTCTTTATCGACAAGAATTGTTCTTAATATTGGTTTCACGTGACCCCATACTGCATGCGTTTGGTGGTGACTTACAGTGACAAACGAGGGTGTCTTCAAATTGTACTTGTCATCTTTATGATGATAGGCTCCAGTATGAATTGTTAACTGCATTTTAGATGCACCAAAATGTGTTGATTGAATTTCTCTGTCGTATTTTGTAACATAATTTTCTGAGAAATCTATTTGCAACATTATTTCGTTTCTCTTTAAATTCTTTTTCACTTCATTTTTATTTTTGTTGTGATAGTAGATACCACAGAACATATAATAATATAGAAGTAGCATATGTACGAAATAGCATGGAAATCTGTGTAGTCAAATTCGGTATGAGACGTGCGGACGGGAACGCACAGAAAGTGGGGAGTGAAGACAGGATAGTATTAAGTTGTAAATAATTTCGATTTTTATATTATAAAAGTCTATTGATTTCTTAATAATTATAATATGACAATAAAATTAAATACAAAAGTTACGTATGTTTTGACGCAAAATCCAAATTTGCAATAAAAATTGGGAGTTTCTATCTAAGATATAAAAATTGCCCCCTCCCCCCCTGTGAGTGGGTGGTCGAGATTGATGTAGTTGAATAGCTTTTTCAAAAATATTGAACGTGTATTTTTTTGTTTTTCGATGAAGTATGTACTATTCGAAATATTCGACCGTCCTGGAACATATTTGACAGCCTGTATATAAATATCTGGTGTTAAAATTAGATCATTTTATTGTCTTTAATAATAATTAGTCATTTGTTCTGTGCCACTGTCGAACAGTATTATTATAATATACAGTGTATTCCAAATCGATTAAGCCATAGGAAATTTAACAGGGACAATTAGAAATGTTGTAGTAACCTTTGGTCAAATTTAACGATATATCATTGGTGCATTTTGAAATACCGCCACAAAATTTTATAATATTGCCATTAGTATTTTGTTTTCATTTTTATATCTGTCAAAAATTACTAATATTTATTGTAATCACAGAATAATTCAAACATTATTCATTCTGATATTATAATTAACTAGTACACGATTAAAGAAAAATTGCAAATGGATACATTTAGGTGTTATTTCTAAGTAAGAGATTTATTTAGCGTCGAATTTGAGAACTGACCAATACCATTGAGTAACAATACTTTATATTTCAAGCATAGGTAATAAAATAAATAATAATAACTAAAATTAAGTTAAGTAACGAAAATATATTAATATGTTTTAGAGGGCATAATAAGTATCGCAATTTTGAAGAGCTGTTTAAAATCCAAACTTAACGTCAGAAGAATCATTGACTATAACTGATTCATAAACACAATATATTCAATAATTTAGAAGAACTGAAAGAACATTTGTTATCCTTTATTTATTCTTAATGTATTTTTTAAATTAAATATAGTTCTTTTTATGTATCCACTGTTTACTGATTTCGTTCCAGTAAAATTTTGTAAGTTTAAATTAGAAATTAACATACAATCATTTAATTTGTGTGTAAAAAATAAATGCATACATATAAACTGGAGTATCATAGAAAGTAAAGAATAAAACACAACATAAAATTAAATAAAACATCCAAGATAAAATTACAATAATATAATTAATTAATAGTTTAATTCGTTACTTGCACCAATATGTTCCAAATTCTGCGATTAAAATGTTTTAATTATGATTATTTTCATGATTTTGACAGATATAAAATTGAAAACAAAATACTGATGACAATTTTATTAAATTTTGTGGCGGCATTTCAAAATGCACCAATGACACATCGTTAAATTCGATCAAAGGCTACTACAACATTTCTAATTGTCCCCATGTTAAATTTCCTATGGCTTAATCGATTTGGAATACACTGTATATAATACTCCTATATAGCCAGTCGTCCATTTGAGCTTGTAAGAGGAACGGGGGCCGACATAGTGAGATGAAAATAAGTATCGTTGAAATCAAGTTTTAGATTTCAATTCGCTTTTCAACTTATTAATTCCAAGTCTGAAGATTTTTCGATAGGTATAAATCCTAAAAAACTCATTTATTACAACATCTGACGTTCTTGAATTATCACTGGTTTGATTGATGGTAACATATCTGATTATCATGGTCATCTGTTCAGTTTTGCTAGCATCGGGAGTGCAATCTAAGATGATTGAGTAATATTTTGATTTACTAACTGCTTTTAGGATATGCTGTCTAATGTTGCCAGAAATTATATCAATTGGCTCATTTTGAATAGTTTTACTTAAGTAGGTTGCTTGTCTCTCCTCTTTCCTCAAAACCATGCGTACATGTTCTTCCATAACGGGATCAAACTCGGCCAACAACTCAATCAATTTTAAAAAGTTGCCATTGTTATTTTGATACAGTTTATCAGATGTGCCCTGAAATCCCAAGCAACTTCTTCCTAACATTTTTATGATACTAACAATACGCATCAAAGCTCCATTCCAGTGGTTTATTTCTAAATCTATTATCCTTTGAGATTCTACGTCTATTGTTTTCGATGCTTTAAGCCTGCGCACAAGTTCAAACCAGGATATCGTTGCTTCTACGTGGCTTCTTGATGTTTCGTGAGATTTTAACGTTTCGCTAATATGTCCCCAATTTTTGAAGCCATCGTTAGATAAAAGGGATGTAGTATTGTTAAAAATTTTACAACAAAAACAATATGCCGCATCTTTTGTAATCGAATAAACAAGCCAATCCCCCAAAACTTATTCGCCATTATTAAGTTTTCTCTTGTATATCCTCGCAGTAAACCTGCGACCCTTATTATCCTGCGGAAATTTATACTCATACAGAGGATCTGGAGGACCTTTATTTACTAAAAATATTCTTTCTGCATCTCGTAATCTGTCGGGCCAGGTTGCTGGATCGGAATCCAAAATTGTGTTTAAGTTTGTTGTCTCTGTCTCGCTAACATCTTTTGAAGATGAAGATAATGTTTCTATTGCTGCTATAGTACCTGTAGTCGCAGTAGTATCTGTAATAGCACATATTGTAGACGAGTTAAAATTTTGTGTGCGTTCAAAATGCGGTTCAAGTGCAGCTAAATCAGTTTCTTATTCATATACTAGCGGTGTCTCTGACTGTGAGGAACAAACACCTTTCTTTAAGAAGGAATCTAATGCCCCCGCTTGCTTTTGACACCGAACTATTCCATGGAGATGTAGAGTGTTCTATGATATTTTCTTTTAATAATTTTTGTATTTGTCTATTTACCTCAGTTTTGTGTACCTCAAGATAACGATATGTTTTTGCGCTAACAGGTATTTGCGTAGAGGTAGGTATTTGGTGTGTTACAGAATTAGTGTACGTCAGTGTATCTCCGTCTAGATAAAAAATGTTATTATATTTATGACAAATTTCTAATAAAGATTCTTTTTCTTCTGAATTTAGGTGTGATAACCGTAAAGAGTTGGTGATTTTATTTAATCGATCGGAACTACAATTTATTTTTGTGTTATTTTGCGAGGACGAAATGTTAAGTACGTTAAAATCGTTGGATTCTGATTCAATTGGTTCTAACAAAATGTCTAGTTTATTAATTTTTACCGATTTTTCTGTAGTGTTTAATATTGTTGTGACGGCAGTTTTGTCTTGGTTTACTTTAACTAGGCTAGAGCATTAGACTTGTGTAGTTCACGAACGAACTAGTTCAAAAGAGCGCTCCCACACGAGAACTAGTGGAACTAGTTCGTATGCGCTCCGCTCTTTTAGTTCAATAGTTCCGATACACTTCAAATACACTGTTCTAAAAATGAGATTGTACGATTTTTATGTTCAATAATTTACGTTTTCAATACTTTATTACTAATTTGGATTTATTTTACTAAAGATATATTATATTGAATTTTTTTTAGTTCTCATGAATGCAATATGTCTGTCAAAAGGACGTGATTTTTATATTATTTTATGACAATCAACAAAAAGGAATGTCACAGATTTTAATGAAATTTAAATATATTGCTTATATTACTCTACAGTAAATAATGTTTCAAAATTTTCATATATATCGAGGGTTCGATTAAAAAAAAAAGATTAATGCAAATATGTATACATTTAAAAATATCGATCTTGTCTATAAATTAATAACGAATTCAAAATTGCAGCAGTTTGAATTTCTATAGTTTGATGAAAAAAATAGTAATACAAAATTACTAATTAAACAATTTAATTATACATTAAAAATCCAACAATCCAATATATCTAAATCAATTAATTTTGTCATCATATAGTTCGGAAAAAAATTATATGAACTAAAAGAACTAGAAGAACGAACTAGTTCATTAAAGACTACTGAACTATAGGGAGCGCTCTCTGTCATGAACTAAAATGCCCAACTCTATAGAGCATAAATATACACCGTCTAGTATTGTGATTTTAGGAACTATTCCTTCGTTTATATTTTCGTTTAAAACATTAATTGAAACTACCGTCTCGCTTCGCGGAGATAGATAAAATATTTTATTTTTATTATCAAACGAGTTACTATGATTGTAATAATTGGATTTAGTTTCTATATTTCTATCATCGATATTCGAGTTATTTAATTGATCACGATTTTGTATATTAGATTTAAGCGGAATCGATTTATGATTTGGTGATTTAATAAGGTTAGATATAGGATTTTGAATATGAGTTTGATTTACGCTTGGATTAGGATTTTGAAGATATTGAGCTTGATTTGGTAGAGTTTCTGAGCTCGATTTTAATAATGATTCCGTATGTTTTAAAATAAGTTTGTGATCCCCTAGTTGTAAGAAATCGTTTTCTAAATCAATCTTGGCCCTAAATGCTTTAAGTAGATCATTTCCTATAATACCATGTGAAGGTATTGGAAAATCATTGGGAACTACATAAAAAGTATGACTATAGCAAAGGTCATCCAACAAAATGGTTAAGTGACAATAACAAATTGTTCTAAGAGGATTCTCAACAGAATCTATGCCCTTAAGAGTTATGTTCTTATCCTCATAACACGATGTGTCTCCCTTTAAATTTTGCAATTTTACTAATGATATGTCAGCCTCCGTGTCTACTAAAAAAGTTGTTGGTGAAGGGTCAAGCTCATTGACGTGTAGATGAACATATGAAGTGATAGATTTTAGATTAATTAATGATAATCGGCCTGTATCAGATGCGCATTCCGTGACACGACCGGATGTCCGGAATTTTTGGAGTTTAAATGAGTTGAAGCGTTAAGATTATTTAATGTAGGTGGATGTGTTTGATTTTTCCTACTATTGTTGTATTGACGTTTCCGACATTCACTAATCAAATGACCAAACTTTTTACAGTAATTACATATTTTAGTAGTTCCGTGATTATTACTCTGATTTGAAAATTGCCTTATGTGGTTCCTATCTATATTATTATAATAACTTACAGTATTTGAAATAAATATAGCATATCTTCTGAATGTTCTGGATGTGAATTCTGGATGTGAAGTGAAGTTCTGGATGCTTTGAGATGTTCTGGATGCTTTGAGATGTTCTGGATGCTTTGAGATGTTCTGCATGCTCTGAGATGTTCTGGATGCTTTGAGATGTTCTGGATGCTTTGAGGTGTTCTGGATGCTTTGAGATGTTCTGCATGCTCTGAGATGTTTTGGATGCTTTGAGATGTTCTGGATGCTTTGAGATGTTCTGGATGCTCTGAGATGTTCTGGATGCTTTGAGATGTTTTGGATACTCTGCTCAGGACGCTCTGTTCTCTGTAACTCGGATGCTCTTCGATTTTCGGATTTTCTTTTTGAATTATCTCTTGAATTTGAATTATCCCTTGATTTATCCCTTGAATAATCCCACTTCTCGGACACAAGTTTTGTAATGGGCGTGTGTGTGTTTGTGTATGATTTCGGATCAGGATGGATCTGACACCAGCTCAATGAGAGCGAATTAGAAGACTTATTAAACTTTTAAAAAGATATATTTATTAACTTCAACACTTTACTCCACACTTTACAATGAGTTACAATATAATGGATTATATATATATATTTCTTACAAAGGTTTTTTGGGATAATGGTCAAAATAAAAAATAAAAATTCCAATTTGATATGTAGTTTAGTTTAATTTTAAAACGTTTCGGGGTTTATTTCTCCCCATCTTCAGTAAAAATATGTTTTATATAAAATCTATAACAATATAATACAATTAAGAATATAGAAACAATTGTACACCAAAAAAATAATCCATAAAAATATATAATATAATTAAAAACAGTTAAAATGTAATTCTTTTATATATAAAATAAATTGTTTTAAAGTTAACATCTATAACATTAGTATATTACAATAATTGAACCAACAATACAATATAGACCATATGTCTAACATTAGAAGCAAACTACAACTTATAAGCTAAAAAAAATTTTAAACATTTAAAAAACATTTAAAAAATCTTACCTCTAACTAGAGACTGATACAATAATAGTAGAATTATATAAAGCCACTGTAGCGTGGTTTATATGTGAAATTGACATTTTAGTGAAAAAAAAATTAAAGGATTTAAAAAATAAAGTTAAACTTATATCCTGTTTAGGATATAAGGTAAAATATTATCTTAACTTAAGTACAGAAGGAATGATGGTCGCCAAGAATGAAGATAACAAAACATTAAAAAACACGGTTAAAATTATAAAATTTCGTGGGATGTTATATTTCGACAAGTTTTTTATATATATATATATGTTATAGTTTTACACAGTTCCAGAGGTATATTAGAACAGAGTTTTGTCTTCAAATGAATTCTCTTCTATATCTTTTGGAAGTATATATACTGGTTTAGTGATAAGACACCCGGTCACAGGCCAGCGCGTGACTCGTCGATGGTCAATAGTTTGTTTATTAACAAATATACCTCTGTACCTTATTGGTGAGTAATGCACACTCACTGTTGTATGCATCATGTACAGGGGTGTACATTACACAGAAACTACTTTTTTTATTTTTTCAGATAATAGTGTTATATAAGGAAAGGAGAAAAAAAAATTGATCTTCATTAATTAAATTGGAACAATCTGCATCAGCATTATTAATAATATTTTTATTATGCCCATATAGAATACTTTTAAGTCTTTTGTTAATAGTATATTTAAGAAAATTAATAGGATAATTATTTAATAAAAAAATATGCTGATTTGATATCCGTCGTCTCTGTTTATTTTTTTTTTGTTTTTGAGAATCTCGATCGATTCTCGGATAATGCGGGGGTAATAGCGGGATGTTTTTGCTAGAACCTCGGTTTCGTCGAATCGGATACTATGGTTCTGCGTGTGCGCATGCTCTGCCAACGCAGATTTGTCTAATTGTTTTAGACGTGTCTGTCTGGCATGCTCTTGCACCCGTGTCCCTATAATACGTCCGGTTTGGCCGATATACACGACCCCACAGCTGCAAGGAATAGAATATACTCCTTCAGTGTGTAGTGGTATGTAGTCCTTGGGGTTCCTGAGACTCTGGGTGATTTTGTTAGGGGGTTTACCCAACCGGTCTGTTGTGCCGCGTACATACGGAGTATGACCGTAGATATGTACTAGGTATCCGGTTTCGGCTCATCTGTTTTGGGGGTCGTCTTGCCGTGTATGGCCCCCGCAATGTCCCGGGTTCTGTAACCGTTCAGCTTGAGGGCTGAGGTGACATTATCCAGTTCACTTTGAAGGTTAGTCGAGTGTGACAGGGAGAACGCTCTGTGTATCAAAGAGTTCACCACCGAGCGTAATTGGGAGGGATGGTGGTGTGACGACGCATTGAGGTAGCGGTTCGTGTGTGTGGGTTTGCAGTAAACACTGTGTACTAGCGAACTCTTAGGGGTACGTTCCACCAGGACATCTAGAAAGGGCAATTTGCTTTCAACTTCTGTTTCCATGGTGAAACGGATGTTGAGGTGTTGACTGTTTAGGAAATCGAGAAAAGAGGGGAGTGTGTCCCGTCCATGAGGCCAGACGACGAAAGTGTCATCAACATATCTGTACCAACATGTCGGTTTGAGCGGCGTATGCTCGAGAGTTTCAATTTCAAATGCCTCCATAAATATGTTGGTAACAACTGGTGACAGCGGGGAACCCATGGCGGTACCTGATACTTGTTCATAATATTCACCTTGGTAGAGAAAATATGTCGATGTGAGACACGCTTGAAAAAGGTCCGGAAGGCTGCATGGCTGGTCGTGGGGACCCAAGTGTTGATTAATAATATTAATCGTGTCCTGGACTGGAACCTTAGTGAATAGCGACTCCACGTCAAAATCACTAAGATGTCACCGGGGTTAGTTTTGAGAGTTTTCAGGATCGACACAAAATGTGACGAGTTCCTGATGAGATATGGGGATTTGCCCACGAAAGGTTGTAGTGAGTTCGACAAAAATTTTGCCAGCTTGTAGTTGGGTGAGCCTATAGCACTCACAATAGGGTGGAGGGGAGTGTTGGGTTTGTGGATTTTCGGCAACCCGTAAATCTGAGGCACCCGGGAGTCCTGTGGGAGGATAGTTTTCTGGGTGGTGACCGGGATGGTGCTCGAAGACTTAATCAAAGTTTTGATGTAAGTCTCGGTTTTGGTTGTGGGATTGCGTCTTAGTTTTTTGTATGTTGTCTCGTCGGAAAGTAATTCGTCCATTTTTCTGTGATAGTCGGATGTGTCCAGGACCACCGTGGCGTTACCTTTATCTGCGGCATGGATTATAATGTCCTCGTCGTTTTTAGGGTTTTTCAGGGCTTCCCTTTCGCCTCGTGTGATGTTGAGTTTCGGAGGTTTCGCATTTTTCAGGATCCTACTCGTTTCATGACGGATATTCTCCGCCACGTCCCTAGGGACCTTACTTAGTGCTGATTCCACACTACACACGAATTCCTCCATAGGAATCGTCCTCGGAGTAATGGCGTAGTTCGGTTCCTTAGCCAAAATGTCTGTAGCATCCTGGGAGAGGGGTTTTGTTCATTAGCCAAATCTAACACTATCCGATTTTTTCGGAGCATATCATTCCCCAAGATTACAGCTATATCTAAATCTATTGCTATTATAAAATTTTGTTTCCACGTGAAAGGACCTAATCTAATCTTTAAACTTATATTTCCGGTTATTTTCAAGGTTGACCCATTTGCTGCCCTACATTCAGACACCAAATGAGGCAAAACCTTACGGTCGCTAAAATATTTATTAAACAAACTTAATCCCATAAAAGAGTGCGTTGCACCCGAGTCAAGCGGTGCCAAAAAAGAGATATTTTCTAAAACTACCTCCACATAGGGTAGAGATACGGCATTAACTTTAGGATCAAGTAAAAATTTATTAATAACGGGGTTCCTGTGTTTCATAAAGGAAACAAGACCTGCCACCAGGTTTCCTGCAATTTGTTTTTTGCATTATCAACATTTCTATTTGGCATTGCCTTTGACTCATCAGATCTTTTCAAAAAACATGAATCTATAAAATGGCCTTGTCGGCGACAATATGAACAGTGCGGTATTTGTCGTGTTCTCACCTGACCTGATGTTATTTGCGTTCGGGGCGGCGGCGGAAGAGTCTCTCCAAAGCGTCGTTGGTACGCTGCCGTCTGCCGTGCCAGCTCCCGAAATTGGTTAAAGGTGGTCGGCTCAGAAACGAACCGCATTGCCTGAAACGCCTCCTTCGACACGTTGTTTAAGGTTTGAGCCACCAGGGCCTTATCTGGACGTTCATAATGTAAAGGTAACGCCTTCGCTTCCACGTCGTCTATATACTCGGAGAGACTCTCCCCCGCGCGCTGCTTCCTCGTCACACAGCTCTCGATGAGGGTCTCCCTATCTGAATTTGTGATTATTTGTTTACGTATAATTGTCCAATTATGGTCTTCTTGAAGGTGTTGCGTCAGTCAACGTTTTAGAGGGCCTATGGAGCACCTATGTACCGACTGCAAGAATTGCGTCTCTGAGATTTGACTTAATGAGTGAGTGTTATCCAGTTTTTCAATGAAATCTAGTAATTTGCGAGGATCTAGTCCATCGCATTTGGTTATGTTGGTGAATTCATTCGCTCCTGATGGGGGCGAAATACTGGGAGTGACATTTATTTTAAGATTTTGGATTTTCTCTATAAGAGATTCAAATAAACCAGCGGATGCTGTTTGATTACTAGCTATCCGATCCATTGCTTCCGTCGTGATGTCTTGACGTACTGCCAAACCTGCTATTCCTAGATCCACTTCCCGTCTCCAGGGATCCGTGGTGTGCGTTGACAGCTCAGCGCCTTCCTCCCGGTCCAAAGGTGGTGGACCCAGTGAGTCGTCCGCGTTTTGGTTCATCTCAACCTTGGAGTTGTCTTGGTCGTTTCTGCGACTCGCTGGTGGTCCTCTTTCCTTGCGGTCCTTGGACGTAGTGCGGTACGGCATTTCTGTCATCCGCCACAAACAAACTCGGACTTTTTACTTCTTAAAGACACACACAAAAGCACTAAAATAGATTATAGATATGAAAAACGGTATACAAGTGAATAAAATAAAATTTTTGGTCAATTTTTTTTTTATGAGTAATGTCGGTGTAGGGTATAATAAGAAAGTTATATGTCTCCCACTACGATCAACTACGCTCTGCTACCACTGCGGCGTTTATTAAACCCAGACACAGTGTCACAAGGGTTTAAACTACGTCTCCAGGTGGGTTCGGCCCAATAAACATTTATTGCCCCACCGTCATACGTAGCGCGCTTTAAGAGAGTGAAAACCTAAATACTACGATAAGACTTAATGAATAAAATAATGATTGAAACCATGGTACAGATCTCTGCTACCAGGAAGGTTAATAATAATAGATCGTAAAGGGATTGGCGCCCTTGCCTGAGCCAACCAAAACACAATGTAAATAGGAGAAACGTTCTCCAAATAATAGAATGTAAATAAAATAAAATAAAAGATAATACGTGTGGACAGGGTTAATCACTGTCTTTAAATTTTTAATCCACCGTTTCAATCACTGTCAAACAGAGTGTACGCAATATCAGCATGCCTATCGTAGACCTTATTTCCTAGGGATTTCCGTGTCACCAGAACATTACTCAGAAGTAGCCGAAACTCCTTACTGCTTGTGATGTTAACTGTATTTACTCACTGTAAACTAAAGATTAAAAGAAAGGGCCAGGTTGTTGATGAATGATACCATGTGTTTCTTAAAAACAAATCTTAAAGAATTTATTGACAAAATAAAATTGAAATTCAAAATTATATAAATGAACAAACGATAAACTCTTTTGTTAAACACAGATAATGCTTGTAAATCAAACACATTATAAATTAGAATGTTTACAAACGTGAAACTCAAAAACACTTTATACTAATATGTAATCAAATAAGAAATCAAAATACTTCATCTTTAATATGTTAAACAAATGTGAAATCAAAATGCTCTATCTTTAATATGTAAAACAAATAAGAAATCAAAATACTTCATCTTTAATATGTTAAACAGATATGAAATCAAAATACTCTATCTTTAATATGTTAAACAAATAATAATTCACACGAGGCAGAGAAAGACTGATCACCATCAATAAAATAAACACCCGTCTCACTACACCATAAGTGTAAAACGTCAACTGCACAAAACACAACCTCAAAATTATGAACTGTCAAAACAATATATAAAATCGAAATGGCCGCTGATATGTGTGAACATAGCAAGCAGTCCTTCGAAGATACACAACTACTATGCGCGCGCAAACGACGCTTTAAACTCAGCCCGATGTCTATCTCTCTCTATCTCGTGGTCGAAAATATGATTTATGGAAATTGTAAAGTAACACAGAATAATAGAAAATAAAATGGATAATACACTTTATCTCTATTTTGCAATTTTGGAAGATTTGGAAACTGAGAACATTCTCTACTTCCCAAGTTTTGTTTGTATTCGCTGGGTGCGTAAGGCATAGTGGGGGACACAAAAGTGATGTCAGCGCCCGCTGCGGACAATACAGAACTACGGGTGGCTTTTTATTATTTATGACCATAAAAATAACACGTGTATCAGTTTTAATTAAATAAATAAAATAAAATGGATCATCAAAGTTGTTGTGTAGTCGATTGCAAAAATACTAGTAGAAATAGTAATTGTAAATTTTATAAGTTTCCGGTTGCCAAGTGGAAATTAAATCAGCGAAAAAAATGGATAACTGCTGTTAAAAGGCAAAAGTAAGTAATACTATAACCTACAACCGTATTATATAGAATAATATCATATACATGTGTATATCGTGTAAGAAAACGGAGTAATAATTTAATTAATTTTTTTTTGTAAAGTATTGATGGATCGTTATGGTCTCCAAAACCTATGGATGTTATATGCAGTGAACACTTCATTGGCGGTGAAAAATCAGATGTTGAATCAAGTCCTAATTACGCTCCAACTATTTTTCCATCAGTTTATAGAAGACGTAAAGCCAACGAATCCGCAGTTTTGAGTAGGTACGTAAAAAAATTTAGTTTCGATTAAAATATTTACATTACTTAATAGAAATAATCGATTAAAAAATTCAGACATATTATTTGATATAGTTAATGATTTAGCAATACCTGTTTTATTTAATTTTATTTTTATTAATATTATCGAAATTTATTTATTTAGACACAAACGCTTCATGGACAGGAGAATAATAAAAAAGTCAACGGCTGAGATAGATCCAGTGATAAATATTATAGAACCGTCTGAAATAACCGATGAACCTAATACATCCATGAATCAAACGGTGGATCAAGCATGTGAAGCAAATATATATTTTACCTCCGATGTATCATCAAAAACATTTATTTGTAATCGTTATGTAACCAGTAACAAATGTGATGCTGAGACACAAACAGATATTCTAGAATCTTCGACGTCAAAAATCATTACAAATAATAAAAAATTAGTTAACAAGGAGTGTGGTACACCTCATAGAACGTTTGTTGACCAAGAAACTCAAATAACCAACACGTTTCAAGGATTTTCATCAGTTCAAAAAGAAGAACAACTCATTGATCTTGCTGGAGTAACATTTGATAATTTTAATTTTTTATTAGACCGAACAAAGCCGCCTAAAAAATGTACCGTTGCTTACAAAGATAGACTGTTTATATTTTTAATGAAATTAAAAACAGGACTTACTTTCTCGGCTCTTGGCGTACTATTTAACGTTCATAGAACAACGATTTCACGAATTTTTTTCGATATCTTGGAACAATTAGGTAGTACGACCGCTAATTTAGTATTTTGGCCGGATATTGATGTTGTTCAAGCAACGATGCCTGAGTGTTTTCATCCTAATTACAGTGATACTCGGGTTATCATTGATTGTACTGAATTTAATATTGAAATTCCTGCTAATGTTGATCATCGGGTTTATTGTTACTCACATTATAAAAAAAATTTTACTGCGAAGGTTCTCATAGGTATTACTCCAGGAGGATTTATTTGCTTGAAATCAAAAGTAGCTGGTGGTCGTAAATCTGACTCTCAAATGACTATTGAATCAGGTTTATTAGACCTTCTAGAAGATGGTGACATTGTTTTGGCTGATAAAGGTTTTCCGGAAATTAAAACAGTTATCGATGCAAGTGGGAAAAAATTAAAAATGGTTATTCCACCTTTTTTAGTGAAAAAATCTGAATTTACAATACAAGAGACTCAAGAAACTTACAGCATAGCAAAAGTAAGAATTCATGTTGAACGGATAATGCAACGATTAAGACTTTATCAAGTATTAAATAAATTTCCTGAAAATCTATTTCATTGTGTAGATGACATCATACATATATGCTGTGTTTTGGTAAATTTACAACCACCTATAATTTCCAACAAAAAAAATGAAGAATATAATTAATTGTACAAAATAATTGATGTTTTTTAATGAATTGGTAGATTTATTAATTTTTTTGGTCCATTTACTAACATTGTAATTTAATAAAATATGTAAATAAATATTCTTAAACGTAAAATAAACATCAATGAATAATTTTAAACTTTTAGTAACACATAATAAAGCTTTGCTTCTTATATAATATTAATATATATTGAATAATATTAAATATAACATCTTATTAATTAAAATATAATCATTCAGATGGATTAATAATGTTTTTTCCTGTAAAAGCCCGCACTGGAGAGATCTCATTACTATTATTGTTATCAATGTAAATTTCATTTTCAGCACAACTATCAGTATTAGATGTATCAATGTTTTCATCATTTTCTGTGTTTGATTCTTTAGTCATTTCCATATAAAGAGCAGGTAAATAATGTTGGAAATAAAAAGTTTCGCTTTTTGAAATTACTTTCTTCAAAAAATCCTCATCACGAAGTACTTGTATTAAACAACAACTATCTGGTATTGGTGAATATATAAAAAGATCACAAACATTCATCCCACTCACATACAATTGTATTTGAACTTGAGTATAGTAACAATCAGACTTCTTTAGTTCCCAGGTGCCATTAATAAGTTCTAAATATTTGACATTGCACGAATTATCAGATATATTTATCACAGGTTTATCCTTACATAAAATGGGACATTTAAATTCAACTAGTTTAGAGATACATCCATCCTCTACAACTACTCCATCAAGGCTCGCGCAAAGCCAAGGCTGAAATTTACAAACTATAATACCAACACGTTTTACAGTACAGTTATTAACTCTTTCATATTCTTCTCTTGCAAGAGATTCATTATTTAATCCATACCTAGTAGAAACGCAATCAATTTTTTTTTGATGTAATATTTCTGACACTAGACTTTCAATAGTTTTAGTTGTTCTTACTTTAATACTGTGCACGTTTTTACTAGCAGACAATCTTAGTTGTCTAGCAGCGTACCATTCAGCGCAAGTAGATTGTCCCAAAGTTTCACAGCATAATTTGATAATGTCTTTTTCGGACATTTCAATTTTTTCTAGATAAAATTTATCTAACTTAGGGTCTAACTTACAATTCGTTTTGTATTGCGTGTTTTCATCACAATAAATTAGAAAAGTAATTGCACATTGTTCACAGTCTTCTTTTTCTAAATTAATTTCAACTTGTTGTAATAATGAATCCATGACTCTTTTGACCGTATGTATATTAGTATTTTCAGCTTTTGCTACCATCACTTGTTTTAAAGGAGATTCCTCTGACAGTTTAGAAATGTCTATTTCCGGAGCCTCATAACATTTTCCTCTTTTTCGGGGAAACATTTCTTCAAAGTGTTTACCCTTTGCATATTTATTTTTTGCAAACTGTCGGGCACTAGGTTTGCCCCAAACTTGTTCATGACTCGTTTTTGATGCACTCTCTTCATTATTAATGTAATAAATCAATGCTGCGACATGTTTGCATTTCTTGCTCTGATTGTAAACACAATCACACTTGACATCTGTCACAAATCGTGTCTCATTAATCTGAAATATTAAAACAATTAAAATAAAGTTTATAACAATACAAACAATGATAATTGTTGTATGTAAGTGATATAAAAATTGTTATTACATTCAATGATGTTGTGTAAGGCGTTGAATTGACTGATGCTTGTCGAATGACGCGCGATTTAATTAAATAACTTTGATTTAATTTTCGATGTTCTTCAACATCTCTCACGTGCTCAGCCAAAACTAAATTTTTACCCTTTATCAGAGTCTGTGGTTGAAAAATAATATTATGTGTGATAGATTGAAAACCCGTTCTCAACACCAATTCCATTTTTTATCTGCAAAATTAAATAAAAAAAATTAAAATTTAAGATACATTCGTAAAAATATAATTATGTTAAATAGAGCTATTTGTTATTTTATATATTATTTTAGATTGTTTTTTAATATTAATAATGATTTTTTATTCTATATTAATTTTACAATAAACATCTTGACAGATGTCTTAACCTTATTTACTTATTGAGACTTGTTTTAGTTGTTGTATTTATTTTACTTACTGTTTTTAGCTGACCCACGGAAAAATTTTTAATTTAATATTCACTCTGTGTAATATATCACATTTCACATTGAAAAAAAATTTTTTTCAAGTTGATTTTATTTTTTCAATAACTATTTAACATCCAATACATGTTTATTTTCTCAAAAGAGCCACCGTAAGTTGTATCGTTAGATGGCGCTGGGGTCACGCACCCAGCGAATAGCAAAAGTTTTGCAACAAAGGCAGATATTACACTTTTAGTTTTGATTAAATTTAATGTGTCACCTTGTAGTTTCAAATTAGTCTCGTTAAATCTGGCAAATAAATCAGTCATTTTTTGAGATAATTAAATTGTGCCACAAATCATTGTCTTTTCTCTTCAGGAATTCCAACACTGAATCAAAGAGCGAATAGAAGCGATCCAAACATGCACTTTTAGATAACCAACGTACTTCTGTGTTAAGTACATAGTAAACGATTATAGTCATCATCATTTTCCAAACAAAGTTGAGGAAATAATCTCTCATTTAAGGCATTCCTTTTGATTTTCTTAACTGCTCTAATGACATAATGTAGTGATTCGTGCAAACGTTCACTAAGGTTTTTTGCGACCAAATAATGTCGATGAATGACACAATGTACCGATAATACATTCTGTATAGCTTGTTTTAAGTATGCCAGAAAGCCTCGGTGTCGTCCTACCATTGCCGGAGCACCATCAGTAGCAACGGAGATGATTTTAGTCAAAGGTATAGCTTTTACATCGAAAAATCTTTTTAATTCAGTAAATAACGTTTCACCTTTCGTATCAGTTTCCAAACATTTAGCAAATAACAATTCTTGGGAATTTTTTTCTTCTTTTACAAATCTCACGTAAGCTAAAAGTAAAGCTTTGTTTCCTGGTAATGTTGACTCGTCAAGCTGTATAGAGAATTCAGATGTTTTTAAGTAGTCACATAAAGAGTTTTCTACACACTGAGCCATTTCGTCGATCCTTCTTCGTACAGTATTATTACTTACAAGTAACACTACCCAACGGTAACTCACCGATTTGAATGAAACTTAACATACTTATTAAACACCGAAAAATATTAAATACGTGTTTTTTTTTGTTACGGCTAAATACGCTTTTTAGGGGTAGAAATCACCCCTCAACCACTGGAGGTGGAAACAGTTATGGCTAATTATTTCTGAAACGATACATTTTCTGAAAAAAGTGCTTAGGACCAAAGTTGTAGAGTTCAAAGTGATGCACTTGATGGCGACCTTGAGGTCGATTTTCAAGGTCATTTGAAAATCATTTCATGTTTCATTCACCTTGAAAATCGACCTCAAGGTCGCCATCAAGTGCATCACTTTGAACTCTACAACTTTGGTCCTAAGCACTTTTTTCAGAAAATGTATCGTTTCAGAAATAATTAGCCATAACTGTTTCCACCTCCAGTGGTTGAGGGGTGATTTCTACCCCTAAAAAGCGTATTTAGCCGAAACAAAAAAAACACATATTTAATATTTTTCGGTGTTTAATAAGTATGTTAAGTTTCATTCAAATCGGTGAGTTACAGTTGGGTAGTGTTACTTGTGAGTGATGATAATAATAATAACGGACCTGCATGTAATAATCGTACGTGTTCAAATCTACCAATTAACATTGTCAGTGGATGACTTCCGTTTAAAATCATTGGGTATTTTTTATCAAATACATAATCCGCGTTTCTTAATCTACCTCCCACCCGCAATATTCCAAATTTATCAAGAAATGGATTTAAGTTTAATAATTTACTTTTATTGTTAATTTGTTTTTTGTTCGATAGATCCTTAATTTCAGCATAAAATGATTGATTTTGTGCCAACTTGATTAAAACAAACAATGCATTTTCTAATTCTAAGAGAGTAAGTACCCCGTAACATCTTTGTTCTTTCTTAAGACAGTTTTGTTTAAATTGAATTATGTATGAAACAATTCTTTGTAATGTCGTTATTTTAGAATACTTGTTAAATAAATCAAATTGATAAACCTCTAAACTAGTGGTAGCCAATACAACCTTTAATTCTGGTAAATTTGGGTATTCGTTTACAAAGTTTTTATTTACCTCTAATGGCCGTGATAACCATTCAGGGCCGTTCCACCAAATATTTATAGCAAATATTTATGTGGGGTTTATACCCCGAGATACTAAATCCGCGGGGTTTTCCTTTGTTTTTACATGATGCCACTCATTTATATCAGTGATATCTTGTATTTGTGCTACTCGATTAGAGACAAATGTTTTATATTTGTTAGGTGAGTTAAAAATCCACGAAAGTACTATAGTTGAATCACACCAATAAACATATTTATCAAATTTAATTTTTAAAGCTGATTTAATCTTTTTTGATAATTGAGCTAGTAATAATGCTCCACAAAGTTCTAATCTACACTACCGCTCAAAAGTTTCCGGGCAGTGATAATTTTTGATGAAAATAGTTATAAAACTGAAATTATTTTAAAACTATTGAACTTTTTTGATTATATAAAGTGATTAAGGATATATTAATGAAATAAAACAGTTTTAGCAATATATTTTTTATTTCAAAATCAATAAAGCTTATACATGTCTTTCATCGAAAAAACCACCTTTTACTTTTACAATTTTCTCAGTTATTCTCGGCATTCGTTCTATTAATTTTTGGATGGTTTCTGGTTTTATATTCTTCCAGGCTTCTTGTAAAATGTTCCAGAGATGATCCTTTGATGTAGGACAGTGTTTTCTTACCTCCCGATCCAATTCATCCCAAAGGAGCTCTATAGGGTTAAGATCAGGTGATTGAGCCGGCCAATCCATATTTTTGAGCGTGCCGTCATCTTCCTTTTCAGCAAGGTAACTCCTACAGAGCTTAGAAGTATGTTTTGGGTCGTTATCCTGCATGAATATAAACCCAGGACCAATTAACCGCAATCCTGAAGGAACAGCATTCTCTTCTAATATTTGTTTATAGTCCTCTTTCTTCATAATTCCATCTATTCGAATGAGATCTCCAACTCCCGCAGAAGAAAAACACCCCCAGACCATAACAGACCCCCCACCATGCTTCACAGTTGGCACTACACAAGCAGGAATCATGTTTTCTTTTTCCGTTCGTCTCACGTAAACGCGTCTTTTTTGCCCGAACACTTCAAACTTAGATTCGTCTGTCCATAGTACATTTCCCCAGTCCTCAACTGTGAAATTCTGGTGATCTTGTCCCCACTTCATCCTTTTAATTTTATTTTGATGTCGTAGTAATGGTTTTTTTACCGCAATTCGTCCTTTTAGGTTCCACTTGTAAAGCCGTCTTTTTACTGTTGATACAGAAACACCTTTAGTATGAGAATTGTTGAATGCAGCGCGTATTTGAGGTGCTGTCAATCGTCGATTTCTCTTGCATATTACTTTAATAGTCATATCCTCAGCGGCTGTCGTACATTTAGGCCTTCCACTTCGTTTTTTGGTCGTGTTAAGGCCTGTCGACCTAAACCGAACGATTGTGTCATGCACTGTCGACTTCGGTATTTTTAATTTTTCAGTAATATCTCGTTCTGAATATCCTTCAGCATGCAAAGTTATCACCGAAGATCGTTTTTCAACACTCAAATCCTTTGATTTTTCCATCACAAACGATTATTATAAGATTTTAGCACAATTATGATGTCCTTTCAGAAGTACAACAACAACTGAAGGAATAAGGGTTGTGGTCAGCTTTTATACCCCCTAAGCTATCAAATCTACCTGGTAGTGATTAATTTTATTCTCAAATCCTAAGTAATCCGAAATTGTTGTGAATCAGAGAAGATTAACTGTTAAAATGTACAAACGTTAAATTCGACGAAAAATGATATTTGGTGTATTTTTACCTGAATTTCAGTAATCTTCAAAGAGGTTGCAAAAATAAATACCAAACATTAAATTTTAATAGTTCTGTGTAAGAACCATTAACGTGTTCTTTAAAGTGTACTTATATAGTCAAAATAATTCAAAAAAACAAATAAAATATGATGTCTGTAAGTGCCCGGAAACTTTTGAGCGGTAGTGTAGGTATTGTAATTTTTTTTAAAGGAGAAACTCTTGATTTTGCACACAATAATCTAATACAATAATTGCCAGACTTATCTGTTGATCGTATATACATAAATACAACACCCATACGCCTTTTCAGACGCATCTGAAAAGCCATGTAACTCAATGTTCACATGATTTATAGTCAATATACGAGAGTGGTTTGAAAAGTCCGTGCAAAGTCAGAGAGAGGGTACTACTGGCGCCTATCGAAGTTATTTTCAGTTAGTAGCATCTCTTGGAAGAACACACACTAAGTTTCAGCCAGATCGGTTTATTTCTTTGTGTTTGGCGTTCTTTTTTGACAAATCTGTAAAATAGGCATTCGTTTCTGCAATCACCTCCTCGTTTGAGTAAAATCTTTTTCCCACCAGCCATTTCTTCAAATTGGGGAACAAATAATAGTCCGAGGGAGCCAAATCTGGAGAATAGGGGGGATGTGGAACCAGTCGGAACCTTACTTCCATCAGTTTTGCGACCACAACTGCTGAGGTGTGAGCTGGTGCGTTATCGTGATGGAAAAGGACTTTTTTGTGGGCCAATTGTGGACGTTTTTCTTGCAGCTCGGTTTGCAAACGGTCCAATAACGATGAATAATATGCACCTGTAATAGTTTTACCCTTTTCATCCATCACCATATCATGGATTTTATCAATGATTTCTGGAGTAGTGGCCGAAACAGGGCGTCCAGAACGTTCAGCGTCACTTGTGTCCATATGGCCACTCCGAAAATTTTGAAACCACTTATAAACTGTTGAAGGCGCAAAGTCACCACAATGTTTATCAAGCTTATCTTTAGTCTCCTGAGGCGATTTGCCTTTCATAAAGTAAAGTAAGTAATCAACATGCGAAATTCTTTTTCGTACATGTTTTGAAAATCTCTCGACTTCTTCGATTCAAACGAACGCCAAACATAAAGAAATAAACCGATCTGGCTGAAACTTGGTGTGTGTTCTTCCAAGAGATGCTACTAACTGAAAATAACTTCGATAGGCGCCAGTAGTGCCCTCTCTTTGACTTTGCACGGACTTTTCAAACCATCCTCGTATATCTAGGTATAATAATATCGTTTAATGATTGAAATTGTTTTTGAAATTCAATCCAAGGTTCAGTCTTAGGACCCACCCTATAGAATATTTCTGGTTAGCCAGCTACCGGCTGACTGTGAAGTGATTGCATATGCCGACGATATTTGTTTTCTCGTCAGTGGAAACAGAGAGATTTCCTCATTATCTGGGTGTTATAGATGGCAACACATACTTTTGGAGGCACCAGTCAATATTGTTTTTTTTTGTGGGGTTATGTATCGTTTTAATGTCCCAAATTGTTTTATGATGTTATTATTGATGGATTTGGAACGATAATTAAATCTAGAACTGGTAATTTAGACCAAAAAACATTTTGCCAACAAGACACCATAAAGGGGATAACAAAATATAAACATGTCTTTTTTGGCGTTTACATCAACAAAAACAAAACGGCAACTTATGTAATAAAACAGACCCTTATACAAGTCTTGAGGCTGTATAACATATATGTATGATATGCAATATCTCGGTCTGAATATCCTTCTGCACGTAATGTTAGCACAGAGGACTCACATCTTTTGATTTTTCCATCACAAACAATTTTTCTTCGATTTTACTATTATTATTGTTACTTTCAGAAGTTCAACAACAACTGAAGAAATAAGGGTCTGTGGGTGGCTTTTATACCCCCCAAACTATCAAATCTACCTGATAGTACTTAATTTTATTACCAAAATCAAAAGAATCCGATATAGTAGTGAATCAGAATAACCTGGGTACTTCGTGTATTTTTACCTGAATTTCAGTAATCCTCAAAGAAGTTGCGAAAATACATAGCTAACATCTAACCTTAATTGTTCTACTATGTACTGGACCATTATGGTGTGCCTATATAGTCAATATTATTAGAAAAACAAATAATACACGTATATTATTTCTGTAAGTGCCCGGAAACTTTTGAACAGCAGTGTAACATATGTTATTAGTAACAATTACGGAAAGTTGCAAAAATAATTTGTTAAAATAACGAATCATTTAGTTTTTTCATTTGGTGTAAAAACATTAGAACATTTTTTTTAGAGTACCTACCTATTTATCAATATATACTTTAAATTAATTTTAAAAATTATAACAAATGTAAAACATTAATTAATTTTATGTAGGTGTTATTGAAAAACAATAATATTTAAAATAAATTCACCTATTTATGTCTTACTTATTTATAAATTTATTTACATATAATACATACCTACCAATAATTTCCCTCGTAAATTATATGATAAACATTATTTTAGAAACCTAATTTTACATTATATTAAAATAAAAATATATACGATTTTATTAACATTTTTATTTTCATATTCTTATCTTTGAGAGCAAATTTCAGTCTTTTTCTCAAATTTATATACAAGTAATTTACATAATGGAAAAAATATATGTAAAAAATTAAACCGAATTTAATTACCTAGCTTATTGATAATTGCTATTGTACTAAAACGATATTCAATGACAAGTTCCAATTTTTTAACTATTAATTTTACAAAACCCGTAAAACAAACGTTATCCGAAACTGTGAAACCACCAAAATGAAATCATATTTAATATATTATATTATATAAATATTTTATGTGCGTGAGTGCATATTGTGCAGATAATGAAATAATGATACAGGTATTAGGAATATACTTTATTTTATGATATATTTTTCTTCTTCGCAATTATAATTTATGGTTACAAATAAAAGTTATGCATACATCATCTGCCAAGGAACTTGACCAGCTTCAGATACAAAATATTCACTAAATTCGTTTCTTATTAAATTAGCCTCCTGTGGTGATTTCCTTGGAACTCGCTGTATAGGAAAAAATGTTTCAAGGGTTTGGGAATCTTGTCTGTCATCAATCGTTTCTGATGGGTTGTGATTATTTTCTGCAGTGCTTATTAAATAATTATGAAGCAGTACGCACGTCAAAACTATTTTTTCAACCTTTTGTGGTTGTAATGATATCGGCTTCTGTAGAACTCTAAAAACTGATGCCAGAATTCCGAATACATTTTCGACCACTCTTCGTGCTGGACTTAAGCGATAATTAAAATTTCACTGCTTTGAGCCATATTCTTGAGGCCCAGCGTACGGTTTTATTATATTTTCCGATAGTTGAAATGCATCATCTGCAATAAATACATAAAGGACTCGTTTATTTCTTCCAGGTAATGCAGTCTTTTCCGGTATTTTAAATAAATTGTTTTCAAGGGCTTTGTAAAACCCAGTGCTTTTAAAAACACCTCCATCTGAAATGCGCCCTTGAGCCCCGATGTGGGCGTATATAAACTTATATTTTGCATCTACAATAGCAAATAGGGCAATACTAAATGTTCCCTTTTAATTTAAAAAATCACTTCCGGTGTTAAACGGTGCTTGAATAACTATGTTTTTACCGTCCATGCTACCTAAACACATTGGTAAATTCCAAAAAGTATTATATTCATTTGCAATTTTTTTCCAACTTTCAGATGTTGCAGGAACCTTACCTGAATTAAATTTTGAAAATATATAATATATAAATAATAATACTCTAAATATAAGTTATAAACTTATAAGATTAAATACAGTAAATTTAAAAGAATTAGAACATTTACAAAATGTATTAGAGATTCAAAAGACTCAATGAATTTGACGTTTATCGTGTTTAAAAGTAAGATAGTGTATTTTTATTAATATTTTATTTCGATGTTGGTATTGAATGTTGTATTATATATTATATAGTGTAAATAGTTAGCGATAAGTGAAATCAATTTATAATAGGTTTTACATATTTCAATAATTAATGAAATACTATCACCATTAGACAAGTGGCAAGTGATTGTGTTCATACAAATATTTAATCCAATGCCATGACAAGTCGTGGCATTGAATGTACTGTCTGTTACAAAAACATCGGAAGATATGAAGATTGTATTGATTGTAACATATGTTGCAATCGATTTCATATTCAATGTGCAAAATTAGATATTGCAACTTATAGACAAATTATCAGTGATAAAGTATTAAAAGAATGGATCTGCTTCATATGTGACAATAAAAAGGAAGATAAATTAACGAGTGTAAGTTCAAATATGAAGACAACAGAAGAAAAACCAGAAGATTATACTATTAATTATTAGTGAAGGAAACATGGATGATATCAAGATCTATGAAATACTAAAAAATGAAAATAAATTTCTGAAAAATGAAAATTTACTATTAAAAAAACTGGTGACTGAGATGGATGATAAATTTATGCTATTAAAAGAAAAAATTAGATTTCAGGAAGAAGAATTGAATAAATATAAGTGTTTTTAATAATAATGAAAATAGTACCAACAATAAGACTGATCAAACAAAAGAAGTACAGAAAAATGATTCAGGCCGACAAAAAGCCTGACCAAGAAAAATTTCATATGGGTCCGCCAACAATTCCAATCTGGGGGCTCGTGATAGTATGTGGAGGCCATAATTGCAGCTATAGCAAATATATTTTGTATTATAATACATTATATTATATTGAAATAAATTATTTATTTATTTTCATCTCAAATGTGGAATTTACAATTCCCAATTTGAAATTGATTAGTCTAAATTTTAACTTGAAATGGTATAATCTCCTTTATTAACATATTGTTATACACTTCACGAATGACCCTCAAATTCCATTTACTCCGCTAAAATATTTTTATTTACACATTGTGCGTTCGTTTATAGATGTCACTCTTTTTTTAATTTAAATAAATTCACGACATTAATACTTCATGAATAACAGTAAAAAAATAAAATTATTTGTCACTTAAAGAAACAAAAAAATATATAGGGGAGAACGGGGTATTGTGGGCCACGGGGAATCGTGAGCCAGCGCCATATTTTTTTTCCTAGTGAATCATGATAGCTGCGAACGATAAGCTAATATTTCCATGATCAGTAAACGTGCGTACCCGCATCGTTATTTTGCTCTATCAACAAATAAAAATTTGTTGCTCCCGAAGTATCATTTTCACTTCGTGTGTGGTCTATTATTGTGACACATCTCTGTGAATCCACGCAGGTAACTATGTTTATAATATTCGTGTCACTTCAAGCTTTCGAAATAAAAAAGAAATTTTGCATTACGTAATTTATTTGCGGTCATTTTGTAAAAATAAGGGTTCGGGGAATTGTGAGCCACTTTTCGCGGGGAATTGTGAGCCACTCAGTTTTTGACATTTAACGAGCTAACTTCACTTGTTTGATGTTTCTTTATGATTGTTTATGCAAAATGTAAGCACTAGGCTAGTTAAGAAGCGAAAAACGACTCAAATAAACACAAGTTATCGCCAGGACGGCAGGTACCGCTAACAGCACCTATTTCAGCCGGTATGTGGCCGGTGGCGTTTGACGCATGCGCATAATGCTTATTTATCATGATATCTACTATATATAACGAAGTGTCCTCACTGATAATCATTTTTTTGACCATTTCCACTCATCGGAGAACCTTGAAATTTGGTATATATATTCCTTGGGGGTTAAAAATACCAACTAGTGGGCCTTTTTTGAATAAGTTTATAAATGGGGTTACAAGGGGCCTCCAATTTTTCAAAAAACGATTTTTTTATTATTTTTTTTTATATTTCTTGGCCGATATAATGTAAGGTTCAAATTTCAGATTTAAAAAAAATAAAAAATGTGATGTAAAAAACTATCAAAACGAAAATCGTTATTAGATTTTTTTTTTTAAATACTTTGGTTAATTGACAACCATGAATCCGTGTCTGATTTTTGAAAAAGATATGTTAAAGAGGAGAAAATAAACAAAATACGTTTACATATAATGTTCTTTAAGCATCTACTAAATTAATTGTAAATGTCGTAACTATGGATACATTATATTTTATTGATTATTTTTAAAAATTTTAAATGTCAGTGGTCATTTATAATTTTGAAGTGAATGTGTTTAATATGAACAATAAAATATAACAAAAAAGATATATAAAGAACATAACGAATGAAAAAATATGCACAACTCTAATGTAATAAATAATTAAAATTTTCATAAATAAATTTGACAAAAAAATTGAAGACAAACAAATACAGCATTCGGACACAATTCGACAAACATTCGGCGATAGATATGTGTTCCCGGCACAAATAAAAATTAAGTATATAATGACATTTTTTTAAACATAAGTCATTGAATTATCAATATTTTTACTTTCATAGGTATAGGTATTTTATTATATTAATTTGTAATCATAAATATCAGAAGAATTTATATAATTTCAAATTAACATTGTAATTTTAAATGATATTTTTTTAATTGTTGTTTGAATCTGTACATCTGTCATCTTTACCCAACTGTATTCATACTAACCTAAAATGTACATTTACAAAATTAAAACAAGATGTTGATTTATTGCGAATTGTTACGAAAACTTCATTCAATTTACAAGTACCTATATTTGATTGTATTTTTAATATTCATAAAATGTTCAAATCATGTAAGTACATGATGTAATACAATACATGTACCATATATTTAAAAGTGACTAAAGGTATATGTTATATATTAATTTAAAATTGTTTTAATTCTATAGTTATAACATAGAAGTCATAAAATAATTTTTTGTCGTTGTCATATTAGAAACAAATGTCATAATATGTATTTAGTATGCAATATATTTTCATACGACAAGAGTTGAAAACGCATCGTAAACAAATATACAGCTAATCCTCGACTTATAATTGTCTTTGTCTCTTTTATACATGCACATATTACATAAATGAAACAAACAGTTCCGGGAATTTCCCAAAAATTTAATATATTACCTATTATTTATGTAGATATTTTTGGGAACCCGCAACTGTTTGTTATGTATAGAAAATGCGATTCGCTTCACATCAAGGAAAACGTCAAAAGCAAAAATATGTACATATTGTATGTGTTAACTTACGACTTATTCTATTTACGACCGATGTCTAGGAACCTATCTCGGTTGTAAGTCGAGGAATATCTGTACTACGATATATAACTATGTCTTATCAGTTTAGGCGTAAAAAATATCCAAGTTAATATTCAATGTTCTTAAATGCTGCGAGAAGTTCAAACATGCTTGACTGATTTAAATTTACTTTTTTCATTATTTTATATATTACTTACAAAATAACCAAGACGTTCCATTAAAATTTCAGGATTTGTGAAGTGTTCTGTCGTAGGAAAAGTTTAGGAAGCACTGTTCTACATCATACTTCAATATCAATCAAATTGAGTTATTGAGGGTAAAAATATATTGAAAAAACGTCATAGAGAAACCATATTTAGTTTGTACAATAGAGTTTTAACAGGTACGATTTTTATAAAATATCTTAAAATTAATAAAATTAAGTTGATATTTTATTTAAAAATACATCATTTCACTTTATCGATACTGAAGTAATTAAATAATTGTTCATACTTTTAAGAAGTCATATTGATAAAAGCCTAGCTGTAATGAATAAATAATAAAGCACTCCGTCACAGCTCTATATTATTCCGTCGCGGGAAAGTACCTACCATATAGGCCAGTCAATATGCTTTTGAAACCCCCCGAAATTACTACTGATTGTGAGTTGGAATCTAAAGTCCATAGAAAAGGAAAAAAACACTCCTCCCCCTAAGAAATTTTGATACCGGACCCACTCAGGGCTAGCTACGTCACTGGTTACGATACAATATTATTGTTGGTTACGATATTTCATAAAACAGATATCGGTGCTTACAATACATTGTCTGAAGGAATACAATAGTAAAAGTTTTAACAGATTTTTTAGCGGAAAAGAGAATTTTGTCGCTTATACACTGCTTGTCACAATTAGTGGGACACTTTTTCAATGTAACACAGTTTTGGTAAAAATTGTCATATTAATATAAAAATTCATAAAAATCATTAGTGTGGTATTGTTTCAAAGCCCAAAGACTAAGAACTTTGTGCGTGCATCGATAGCGGGTGTACAACCCTTGGAGGGGTGAAAAATGGAAAGTGACAATTTCAAGTATTGAAAAAAAAAGTTTAAAAATTGTTTATTCCAAGATAATGATAAAATTCACATTAATTTTTATACGTAGAACTTATTTGGACCCTAAAGGTATAAATTTTTTTTTAATCAATATTTAATTCTATGTACCACCTGTTGTCATCCCCTAAATTTAGGTTATTAGAAATATAGGAAAATATGAAAGAAATTTTAAAAATCTTCAAGGGTTGTTAGAAATAATCACAATAAGTATAAATTTACAATTTCAATAAAATCCAGTAATTTTCAACCACTTTTCTACCCTTTAATATTCAACCCCGTGTGTATTACAATTAATTCGAACAACGTAGGTAAAGATAAATTTTTGAAATTTACAAAATGGGTAGTAAACTGTATATACAACTGTACTGTATGTTAAGAAACACAAATAAATTATAAGGGTAGACACCAACCCTTAAATACTAAACCGCCCCAAATAGTAGGGTAGAATATTAAATTTAAGTGTGATTTTATAAGAAATCAATTAATGCTCTTATTAGAAGATTTTTGTAATTGTAAGTATTTTGTCCTTGATTACGAACCTTAATCTCTTGTGGCAAAGCTTCTCGTTTAAAACGTGAACTCAATCTACTTTACATCAATTACTTATTTCAACATGATAGTTGAGATGCCAAATTAGAAAATTGACAGCAGTTCGGAAACCAAGTTCATATATTAATTTTAACAATGAAAACCTATAGAAAAAATTACGGCTAATACGGAGAGTCTGGGGGTCCTCTGTCAGATTTGTGAAAAAAAAACGTATATAGTTATTCAGAATAAAGTTGTAAATAAATGTAATTTATTTATATAAAATAGAAATAACAAATAGAGGTTAAGTATAATAATAATAATAAAGTTAAGTGACTTACTTTGGATCATTTTTACCAAATAAATAATAATAATATATATATAATATAATTTATACACGTGTGTGTCTGTGCGTGTGTAACTAAACAACATCCATAGATTAAGATATATGTATATTTATTATTTAATATAAAAATACATAAATGCATTAAATACATAGTTTTAAAAATTAAATTAAATTAATGTATTTTAAAGTTATGTTTCACAGATGAATGGGCGGTTAGCTTTGCAGTAATAATTACCAAGAGTGCCTTTAATATACATCACTCCACAGTTGTAGTCTTTATTACTATCAGGATAACCTGGCCACCATTTGTTAAATCCAGAATCCGCCAAAGGACCGCCTGAAAAACAATACCAAATATTTTATTTATATTGATATATTTTTTCTAGAATTTTGAATGTTTTAATTAAGGTAACGGCACTAATGATTGACACAATAAGAAAACTAATATCTTCGATTTTTTGCAGAAGATATATTTATTCAATTATAATCAAAATGGGTGTGTTAATCATTACACACACTCTTACAAATTAGCTTAAAATTATAATAAACAAAGTAATAAACATATAACTTTATTGAATAAATCATTTTTGTATACTCTCACTTATAACTAATGTTTGACACAGCAGAAAAAAAAATCACTATAAATTGACATTCTCGGCTCTAATAGATGACATAGAATAATTTTCAAGTTAATACGTATTTTTATCGTTTCTGGTAGTAATATTAATTTATAAATTATCCATCCACATTGATTGGTGACTCAAACTGATACTTAATCCTGTCACCGGTTATAATCATCTGTGGTGGCGACAGGAGTTTGACTATTTGTGATGCGTTAATAGTACTAATATCAGTTTCATTTTCCTTAAAAATAGTTTTTGTATTATCACAGCACATCATTGCCATAACGTCGAAATCTTTTCTTGATCTCTTCTGAATGATACAGACATATTTGTGATATTTCTTTTTTCCAGGGAAATTAACAAGTATGTAATCATCTTGTTGTAATTTTTCATAGTTAATATTTTTTTCTAACTCTATATTTTCTCTTTCATCATCCTTATCAGTTTCTTCACTATCCTTATCAGATTCTATATCATCAATACTATCTCCTGAATCTACCCACTCTTCGTCAGTACTTGTATCACTGTTATATAGTCTTTTTTGTTTTCTTTTTTAAATTTGTCTTATTTATAAGCTTTTGCTTTTTAATTTCTTCGTTGAGCTCTTTTTTCTTTCTTCTGCCCTTCTTTTCTTTTCTTCTTCAATAGCAGCTTTCTTATTTTCTTTATCTTCATGATATTTTTGCCATGTAATAGAAGATATGACCGCTGGTACTTTCTCTTTTTTTCTCTTTTTAATATTTTCTTTTGGTGTAGGCCAAAATAAAGCTCTTTTGAATGGACTTGGAATAATCAGACTAGAGGTTGAAGGTAAGGTTGGGTTTATTGGTGGAACACTGATATCTCTGTTCTTCTCCATATTTTGTTCATTATTTTGGATTATTTGAGGATAATTGCTCTCATTCTTTTTATTAGGCGTTTTGTTACCGACGTCTATGAATTCACAAACATCTGGTAAAATAATTTGTTTCGGATTTTCAATCACGCGTGCAGGTATACTTTCAAGATGAACATTATCTTCCAAAACAGATTCATTTGCATTTCTAGTTGCTTGTAAGGGTTGATCAATTGCTGCTTTAGATGCCAGATCATCTTTTTTCTGTTTTAATAGAGATTCAGTGTTCTTATAAAATTGAAATAATGTCAAATCTTCTTTCACTCCAAACTACTCGTCACAATTCTTAAAAGCCGTAATTTTACTATTGTCAACATATTTTTCCAGGAAGTCAATACCAGCTTCCAGTTCTTTGATCTCTCTTTTTTGTGCAAAATTTTCAGGCATTGATATTGTGTTTAATTTATCGTCACAGCAAACTGCATCAGGATTCCATGGCACAAGCCCACACTTGCGAAAACCGTTTTGAAAAATTGTGGGTACCAATGTATCTGTTATGACTTTTTTCAACAAAGGGCAAAAGTGTGTTTTTCGCAAAGTTGGCGAATCTATATTTTCTACACGCCATTGATGGACTGCACTTTTCCATGCACCCTTTAGGCTCCGGAAAATAGCTACATCCATAGGTTGTAGTAAATGTGTGGCGTTGGGATAGAGCGCAACCAAAATAATGCCATTTTCAGAACAAAACTTGCTCACTTGAAAGGTCAAGTGCGACGTATGACCGTCCATAAAAAGTATAACTGGCTTTGGGATTTTTGTTTCGTCCAGCCATGTATTAAATATATTGGATATATATTCATAAAATGTTTCTCCGGTCATCCAACCATTATCAGAACGTCCAATGCCCCAAGACTCGGGTACTGAAAGACTCAATTCTCTCGGTATTCTCTCGTATTTGAAGATAACCATTGGAGGTATGATATCGCCAACAGCGTTGCCCCCGAAAAGTACAGTAAGACATTCTTTTTCATCTGAGTTAACTTGTTGATAAACTGATTTTTCACCTTTAGCCGCCAGAACTTTATTACCTTTAGGATTTAAAAAAAATGCAGTTTCGTCCATATTGAAGACTCGGTGAGGATCTTTCAAAATACTGTCAAAATTGTTTTCGCTAAAATAACCGCACTTCTTCAAACCACTTTTTTAATTGAAATTTTGTTACCGCAGCTCTGGTAGAAGTCAAATTTTGAGAAACTCGAATAATCAGATCTGGGTGACGTTTTATAAAGCTACAGTACCACCGCTTTCCAGGTCGACCGTTAATGAAGGGAGTGTCTATTTTTAGATCATCAACTATTTTCTTTACACTGTCTAAAAGTTGATCTTTTGTAATGGGGAAGCCGATTTTTGCCATACTTTTTACCCACGTTACCAACATCGCTTCTACTTCCTCAGATAAATAACAATTTCTTCCCATTTGGCGTTTAATCGGTGTTTTACCCTTATATTTATATAAAAGAGTAACTCTGGGCACACCATGTATTTTTGCAGCAGTTGCGGTAGGAACCCCTCGCCTACAATCTTCTAAAGCTGCCTGCATATCTGTTTCCGAGTAACGAAACATCTGTCCTTTTATTGGTGGCATTTTTCTTCATATACTTGCTTCGTATTCTGGAAAACCAATGATTGACATTTCTATTACTCAATAGTTGACACTATGTCTACTATTAGGTAGGATGAACAAAAAATATTAATTCTTAAAAGAAACCAAAACAGAAAGAAAACACATGTCAAAATAGCTCAAAAATTACTCATAATGTAAATTCAATATGATCACTAATAGTTGACATACTATGTCAACTATTAGATTTCTTTAATATTATGAACTAATAGTTGACACGTAACAAAAAAAGATAAAAATATGAACGTATCATCACAAATATTCTTTAAATCAATAATCTGATACATTGTTATCACATGTGAGATGTATTAATAACCAGAGAGAAAAAAAATTATGTAATAATTACCTTGACAATTGCGGCGTCCTAAACCAAAACGTTAAGAAATTTTTAAACACGTGTTTATACCAGCACATTGGCAACAATTATATTTATCATTTTTAAATACTTGGCTTACCGAATTAAGAGTTTTCGTCTGTTTATCATAGATGGCATTAGGTGTATTTATACAATATTTTCGTTCGAATACACGCGTAGAAGAGCTTATTAGAAGAAATTTATTTCGAAAGTGTCAACTTTTAGGGATGTGTCGGTCATTAGTGCCGTTACCTTATTTATACTTTAAATGAATGTTTAGTGAAACTTTTCAAAATAGACCTAGTTTGGTTACAAATAAAAACAACGAAAATATCATGAAATGTTGGTCTTTTGTGAGAAGTTTCACTGTATTTGGTTATTTACCTAAAACAGTTACAAATTCGCTATTCCCGGACACTCTATAGAAGCCTACATGTACCGGATCATCAGAATTTATTATCATCCCATGGACCAAATCCGCCTCGGCTTGAGAATTGATCACAATTAAATGACCCCCCTCTTTTACACAGGTGTCATTTGCATTCTCCCAATCAGTGGCATTCTTGTGGTATTTGTAATAACCACGTCCAGGGAAGAAAATGTAATTATCACCGAATTCGAACACCTTCTCAACTTCCTTGTCTGTTGAAGAAATAATTACAAAACATTATTGGACTCGGGAATTACTGAACCGATTTCAATGCGGTTTTCACCAATAGATAGATTATTTTATTATTTTATGAAAATCTAAGATTTAATATCAAAAGACTAAAACACTCTTTATCAAGTTGTGTTTTGTTTCCATGATGTCAGAGCATACAACTGTCATTTAGGTATATAAAATTTATATATATAAAATTTTTATATATAAAATTATAATTTTGTCATTATAGAATATGTAAAAACAAAAAACATCACTGATGAAGATAAAAAATGTTATTATCGAAAAAATATATGCGCATAATTTTATGAACGTATAGCTAAGTATTATTAGCATTCTTCTTTTTTGGCTGACCGAATATCCCAGAATAAAAAATTATATTTGTTCATAAATATATATGTAGAGAGAGACAACGCAAAAAAAATACAGTAGACATTCCACACTGTGAATGTCCATTATTGTCCTTACTGTGAACTGCACCATCAGTTCTATTATAAATGACAGCTGTACTAAATATATTTTTAAGTATATATACAGGATGGTCCGGTTTGAGATACATATATTTTAAGAGCTGATTCCTTGGCTCATTGTGAGTAAAAAATGTAAGGGAAGGTAGGGTCTATCTTCAACACCCTCTGAGCTACAGGTGTTTAAAAACTTCCTTCAGAGTAGTACTTACAAACAAAGATTATCTCATAACTTCCAAAGTAACGTAACTAGAGTAACCACAATAAGTCAGTTTCATAGGTAATTAACTAACATATTTTTCAGTATTAGCATTACTGCTAGCCGTGTTTCCAGGTCAGAGTTATTGCTTATCAATGTTAAAAAATATGTTTATTTTTTAAAATTTTTTTATGAAAATGACATTTTTCCCCAAAAGTACCTATAATATGTGGTATTTTTTATTATTATTTTGGTGTGTCATAATGTTACCTACAAATTCACTATACCAAGTTGTGACCTGGGTCTTACAGTTTTCCCGTTATAAATTTATCTAAATAATACCCAAAGTGACTATTTTGCTACCTACCCTATTAAATGAAACAGTGATAATTTTTGTTTGGGGACACACTACTTTACTATTAATGAAGTAATTAATCGTTTTTAATTTCCATTTTGCGCTTCTCTATTTTTGCGCCGTGTGTTTGTATCCATCTATTATAGCTGTTTAGGTATTTCCCTGTGAAAATTAACCAAAATATGTTTTTCGACTAGAAATAAAGAACTTAGTATGTATAAATTGCATATACACCTAATTCTGTTTTTACACGGTAGATACGTTCCAGAAAAAACCGTGTAAAAAAAACCGTGTAAAAAAAGACATGAAGTACATAAATTTTGTTTGGTCGCCAGATGGCGTTTATTTAAGCTACGATTTGTTTTTATACTTGTTCTTTAAAATTTAAATCAAATGGCTTTTTATAATCGTGCTAAATCGAATCAAATCGTGTAAAAACGGAATTTTTTTTTTTTTCTAGACCGTGTTAAATCAAAACCGTGTAAAAAAAGACCGTGTAAAAACAGAATTGGGTGTATTCACATTAAATGGGTCAATTTTTCACAGAAACACCCGGACCGAGATTTCCCCTTAAACCGTCTCTGAAAACATCAAATACCTATTTAATAATGTTGAAGTTATTTTTAATGGAATATCATTGTAATTTGACATCAATTCTGTAGTAGGAAGATATCTTGTTCTGATATACACTAATGTGGGGGTTAAGAATATTAACCCTCTATCCTTTACAATTATATTAATCTTGATGTTTTCTGTTTTATTATACGCACAAATTTATGATATTTCATAAATATTCTATGTAAAATTTTCGTAATAGCATCGAAAGTAAAATTGAAAATAATGCGAAAAATTATTTTCTCAGTTTACTATGATTTAAAAAAAACAGCACTCCTTGTGTTACTTTAAAACCGATATTAACGAACTTGGACTTATTTTAAAGAAAATATTTCAGATTTTTCTCGATGCTTGAACCATGTGTTTTATTGGACTTTAACCGTAAATTCTGCCATAAGAGCCCATGTTAATTTAAAAAAATAATAACTTTGAAACTATGTTGTAAAACCTTTTGAAATTTTGTGTGGGTACTTAAGATTTATAAAGGAGTAACTTCTCCAAATTTCAACTATTTCTCGTTGAAATTAGATACCTGCCATACATCCTTAAATCATTAATTTCATTTTGTTGTGAGCAGTTACTAAATTTCCAAGTTTTTATTGATTTGCTATCTATTAACTGACGATATTCATTTATATTTATTTTTTCACATTGAATGTGAAATTTATTGAGAGAAACAGAACAATCAATACTATCATCGTATCTGCCTACTGAATTTGAACATTTCATTTTTTCCATACTTCGACTTGTCATCTTGACAGCTACTTGTTAGCACAGAAGTACATGCCACTTGTTATTTAATATATTTTTTTATTAACAAATACGTTACACTAATAGTAAATTTTATCATAATTGATACTTTAGCACTAGTTTTTAGTAGTTTTATCAAATTTAAAACATAAAATTGATTAAAACTTACTATTATTTCCAAAATACACTAAAAAAGAATTACTAAACGCACAAAGTATCAATCATAAGCGTATAAGTAATATTTAGTTTAAAATTAACACTGACCTGCTAAAATTAATCATCAATATATGAATTCTTATGCACATAATGTATATTAATTTTTCAAATGACAAATAATACACATTAAAAAAAAAGTTGACGTAAAAGAATCATATAAATACGAATTTACGGAAATTGGGGCACATATAATGCAGGTCACTTCACGCAATAAAAGGTGAAATATTTATTCGTTTTGAAGGGGGGGGGGGGTACATGAGTCTTATTACACTTTTATTCTAATCAGGGATTTATTTATTATGAAGGAAGAACATGAGCAGTGTTTCATGTAAAAAAGGAAAAATCATGAAATAAATTGAAAAGAAAATGTTTAAAATTAATAATTATCAAAATTGAAAAAGTTCATATAAAACTAATTGTAAATGAATTTAAAATTTTCCGTGTCGCGTGCATTGTAGTATGAACTGGAATGTCGTTATAGATGTACTACGCGAATCAAAAATTTTATTCAAATATGGCGTCCATTTTTACGTCAAAAATTTTATATTTTTATTAAAATAATGATTTTTCTGACAATGACACTTACTTTCTTCATTAGGAATATCTGTTATTTATTATAAATATAATATTTAAAGTCTACCTAACACTCTGCTCTTACAATTAGTGATAAATTTGCAAAGTTAAAATTTCTCTAAATGTCATGGAGTACCTAATTACAGATTATTTAGATATTTAAGACACAAATATTTTCAAAACTATTGTTTGAGAGGACAGGGTTGTCAGAGAATAAAAATTGTGCCAGCTTTTAACATAAATAAATGTAGAAATGTGTCAGAATCTGAATCATCCTGATCGATTCCAAATTTAAAAAACAGTCACACGCTCATTATAATTAGGACATAATTTACGTTGTAAATTTGATTTATTAATGTCTTCAGTCAAAACAAATGTTGATAAAAGACAAAAAAGACAGGTAACATATTATAAAGAAAAAATAATTGTCGATTTTAAGATAGGATAAAATTTCATGGATCGAAAATTATTACGAGTTGTGAGGATAGCCAATACTTTTTGAATTTTATGTTATAATCCTTCAACCGGCTTTGTTGAAGAGGTTAGGCCCCCACTAGATCAGCTACAATCGTGGATTCATCGATCTAATAATTATGAAAATGTACCTATATGTTGTTTTTAAATGAATTGCGTAGAAAAAAAATGTAGGGGAATAAAAAAAAAACAGTAGACGATTTAAGTAAAATAAAATTTTACTTAAGCGATAGAGATATGTTTGTAAAGATAAATGCTTATAACTCTGACACAGTGCCGGTCACGATTGGTGTACCTCAGAGTAGCAATCTTGGACCGCTGTTCTTCAATTGTTATATGAATGACTGCCAGATCACTTAGGAGCTGAGAAAATAATTATGTATGCTGATGATGTGACGGTGTTGGTGGCTGCCGATCATATTGAGGATGCAAAAAACTTGACAATAAATATAATTAAGCAGTTTCAGTCGTGGTGTCATTCTAACCAACTGATTGTTAATATTGACAAAACTTGTGTTGTGAATTTCAGATTAAGAGATCAAAATATAATAAATAATATAATAATATATAAAGATACAATAATGCTAAAACCTAAATTAGAAACTAAATTTTTAGGAATTAATATTGATGACACTCTGAAATTCACAACACATGTGGATGACATTTGTAAGAGATTGTGTAGGTGTTATTATCAAATTAGAATATTAAAACAATATTTAGAAAAGCACCAGTTGATGGCATATTACGAAGCGAGTGTGAACTCAGCAATGAGGTACGGTGTTCTGCTGTGGGGTAGCACTGTGGATGCTGGGAGAATTTTTATAATTCAGAAAAAAATAATAAGATTAATTTTTACTTAGGAAAAGTCAGGAAGTTAGGAGTATAGGTACCTCAAAATCTTAGTGGACGGAATAAAGAAAATAGCATGTCAATCGCCACAAGTCTGCTCTCACGGGAAACAATCGAGCCTTTTTTAGGTAGAATTATAACAGGTGATGAAAAATGGAATATCTATGACAATATCGTTTACAAAAGACAGTGGCTTGATAAGGATCTGCACCCCTACCAAATCCGAAAGCAAACATTCGTGGAAAAAAAGACTTTATTGTGTGTGTGGTGGGATCGTCGAGGTATAATTCATCACGAATTGTTGAAGTCAAGTTTAAAGATTACTGAAGGTACATACGTTCAGCAGCTGCAAAGAGTTCAAGAAAAACTCCATGAAAAGCGTCCTGAACTCACAAAAATGGAAGTTATTTATGACTCAACATAATATAAATAGCAATTATAGTGAATTGTTAATATGATACGAAATTTGTATATTTACAGTTTAGTTGTAAGATAGACATTTATATTAAATTTATCAGAGAATAAAGATTAATTTCGGTAACAATGAATTGTCGATCACAATAAACTACTCTGATACACAACAAATATATTTCTTTAGAAACACTGAAAGAAATACTGAATGTATAGAAAGAATACAATTTTCACGTTGCATTAAAATTTATTTGGTCTATTTAAAAAATAGTCATTCGATGGGTTGTGATTTAACACTGCAAATGCAAAGTGTGTTGTTTTGACACACCTAAGTGTGTCATTTTCTTGTAGTCATATTTAATCCCTTTTTTGGTGTGTTATTTTATGAACACACTTTAAGGTGTGTAGTTTTAACACGTTTTTTCTTCAAAACGTGTTATTCATTTAGGGGAACACGCTTTGAAGTGTGTAGGTACTGAATTAACACACTACAAAGCGCGTTATTGTAATAAATCTGTAAACCACATTTTATTAAGAAATTATTATTGAACTACTATAAAGATTGATACAATGATTTTAAATAATACTTACACACTATACATAATAATTTTTTTCTTATTTTAATTTCTCTGAATTTTTCAGAGCATGAACAAATTTTACCAAAGTAATATTTCATGTTCCATATATTGAAGCATATTTGAATATGCTGCCGGATAACTTCGGTTCCAAACGAAATAGGACGCAAAAAGAATTGCAGTTATTTGCGTAGCGCTTGGATTTTCTATTTCAATTTTCACATCTTCATCCCCAACGATGTAGGCACATTAGACGGTATTTTGAGCTGTGTATACTACTACACGTGGTGCTTCAGACTCTTTGGTAAGAAGACAACTAGCTGCAGTCATTACCTGCAAATGCAATTGAAATATTATTTCCAGTCAAAAAAATTTATATAATAGACCAAGAGCTGGCTGCAAAAAAACTAACCTATCGAGTAACAAGGTAAAATGTTTTTTAAATGTTAGTACCCATAGCGACGATGAGAAAAATCATTATATTATTATGCCTGGGCAGAACTTGTTAATTTTTCAGGAGGGGTGGGAGGGGGGGGCGCTAAGGAGCTAAAGCTAGGTAAAAAAAACATGTGGCATGTTAAAATGTATAACCAAAGCAGCGGAAATTGACCCTTTCTTATTTTTTAATAATATTAAATAAAAATAAAAAATGCTCCTCCCTATTATTACAAAATTTAAAGATATTGCCACATACCTTGGCATAAAAAAATATTTTTTTTACCTAGCTTTAGCTCTCTAGTGCCCCCCCCCCTCCTGAAAAATTAACAAGTTCCACCCAGGCATAAAATGATTTTTCTCATGGTTGCTACTAACACTTAAAAAACATTTTACCCTGTTACTCAATAGGCTATTTTTTTGCAGTCAACTCTCGCTTTATAAGTTCTTGATATTTTTTAACAGATACCTCTTTTACTACTACGATTGGTATAATCTTCTTAGATGAGAATTTCTTGCTTAACAGATGATCATACAATTTTTTTATAGCCTGTATTTTTGTGACTTCACTATTGTCATGTTCAATTGAAAAAACCTCCATCAGTTTTTTGATCATGCAGTCAATTGTGTTAAAAAATTCGTTTTCATCTAAATTTTTGAGAATAAAAACTCGTACAAGATCTGTAATTAAATGAAGTATAAAAAAGTAATTGAGGAGAAGAACATTAAGTAAGAGAATTCTGAAAAATTGAATACCATTCCATCATCTTCAAGTGACGGATATTTTTTTATTATGTCGATAATTCGATTTGCCTCATTTTCAATCCAGGGTCTCCGATCATTAATTGTTATTTTTAATAAATTTTTTATATGGGAAACATTTATTCCTTTAATGAATTTCTTTTCGAGTTCTTTTAGTGTGTACTGAATATCCGTTTTATTTTCTTGAATACTACAAATAATGATAAAAATAGGTAAAAAAATATTCAAAAAATTAAAAATTACGTTCCCTTGATTAAATTTTAAGATAGATACTTACGTGTTAGTAGGGACAAGTGCAACATTATTTGAAGACAATTTAGCTTTTCCAACCTGCTTTTGTTTATTTCCTTGATTAGATTCAGTTTTGTGATTTCTGCGGTGATTACGAACCCATGTACTTAGTAGAAGCTGAACCAAAAAAAATAATTTAATTAAATATTAATATTTATAAATTGTATAAATTAGTTATTATATTATAATTTATGGCAAATATTACAATTAAATAAATAAATAATAATAAGAAGTATTTATGATTGGGTAAAAAAATTATACTCACACATCCGTTGTCTCCTGACTGAAGATTCGAATAGGCTTCTACGATGGTTTGACTTAAGTTACTGTAATCTTTGGGTTTAGGTTTTCCATTTGTTATGTACCACAAGTAGGTTCCCTAATATGCTATAAAATATTTCCGATTAATGGAAGTTATCCCCTCTTTTTCAATTTTTTGTTGTAAATCATAAGTAAGTGGTGGTAATGATACATTCAAAGGGATACAGCATTTTTTTCCAGTTGACAACTTTTTAGTGACTACAGGTTCGTAATCAACATCATGACTGGTGCTTGGACCTGCTTGCTGTAAGGTATTTCTGTCTGGTATTTTTGAAAAATGAATATCGTCTTGCATAACCTGTGTGAAATAAAAAGAATACATACATTTGATATTTTTATTACTTACTAGTATCGCCTGTGGTCAAAATTTGATCATTCAATCTGATCTGTTAGTGTTCTTCTTCGAGACATAACACAAATATAAGTTCTGATGGCCTTATAGCTGTAATGTTAAAAGACCGATAACCAATGCACCCGTGCACGTGGTTCAATTCAAAGTGTGTGTTTTTTTAGTTTTTATTTTAATTTTTAATTGCAAACACTGACATTATTTAAATATATTGTTATTCTGTAAAATATCTTAAGAATTTATTTGTTTTCAATGTTTATTTTTCAAAATGTACAATTTAATATATATTTTTTAAATTTTGTTGATAAATAATTCGAAACTGGGATTTTAATTAAATAAAAAATCATTTATGCTCAAGAATGGTTATGAATGGTTGACAACATTTTGAATAGTATCTATTGTAAAAACCGTTCATAAATAAATAATAAAAGTTACTTGAGCATAAATGATATTTTTTTTATTTACAATCCCTGTTTTGAATCATGTAAATTGTACATTTTGAAAAATAAAGATTGAAAACAAATAAATTCATAAGATATTTTACAGGAGAACAATATATTTAAATAATGTCACTGTTTGTAATTAAAAATAAAAATAAAATTTAAGAGAAAAACACTTGGATTCGAACCACGAATCATCGGTCTTTTATCATAACCACCAGACCAAACAGACGCTTATATTAACAGTCTTAACAAATAGCTATCTATATGCAGCATTAGAAGTTGCCCTTCCGGAACGAAAACCGAAACGAAAAAAATAACGGTACGAAGCCCTGGAAAATATTAACGTTTTCTACAACTTTTATTGTAAACATTTTTTTCTAGTATGAACCATTTGAAATATAATTTTAAAAAAGAAATGATTATTTCCTTACACAATTTTTTTTTAAATGATTAGAACAAAAATTATAGATAATAATATTCTCTACAACTTGTATCATAAACATTTTTTTCTAATATTACATTGTTTCTAATAATATATTAATTGCATTAATGATAGGTGAAATGGAAACAGATGCAGCACAGTTCATAATCAACATCAGAGAAAACTGTAATGTCTCTAGCAAGGCGATAGAAAATATTATTGATGGTGTCACAAATTTGGTTGATGTGTATACATCAATACTATTAGTAAGGATTGTTCAATTTTTCAAAAGCATTGTGATAAACTTAGAAACTTTTTTTTTCTGAATTATTGTATTATTAGTTTGATAAGTATAGATATTATCAATGTAAAGATCATTATTAATTCATAATCATATATGGCTAATAAAAATGTAATTTCTCTGTATGTACTTTTCAATTTTTGTTGAAAATTCATGTATTAATAACATTGATATTTTTTGTACAGAAACAAATTGAAGAAAAACAAGACGTAACTAGCCATGATGTAAAATTTGAAGATATTATATCAATATTTAAAGGAGAATACTCCCCATCTGTGATATTTTCATCGGTTCAAACGAAGCATAATTTGGATCGGGTCCTTACTGAAAAATTTAAGATGGTTCCCTCAGTAAATATCGTTGTTGGTAAAGGTCTTAAATGGAAAAAGAAGATAAACTCACAACCAAAAATATGTAACATAACATACGATGCTCAAGTTGTATCTTTATTAGATAATTTGAAGAATCCTCTGGGGAATAAGGAAGTACGGAGTAGTTTAAGTCGAAGATTTGATGATGATCAAGTGATGCGCACAGTTTTAGATGGATGTTATTATCGACAGCATAATTTTTTTTCAAATAATGAAAATGCTTTAGCAATTATATTATATTATGATGATGTCGGTATGGCCAATCCTCTTGGTGGAAACTCAAAAATTCACAAACAATCGATGTTTTATTGGACTTTAGCTAATCTCGATCCGAAGGTGCGTTCATCATTGGATACAATTCAACTATATGCTATAGTTAGAACTGAATATTTGAAGAAGCCAGGTGCTTTAGATAAACTTCTAAGACCTTTTATCACTGATATTAACACTCTACAGACAACAGGAATTGAAGTTAACATAGGCAGAGGAAGAACAAATACTTATAAAGGATCGTTATTGTTTTGTGTTGGAGATACTCCGGCATCGGCGGTACTGGGTGGATTTAAAGAATCAACTGCGGCATATCGGCTTTGTAGATCTTGTACAGCAACTCATGAATCTTGGAAATTACAATTTTGCGATCAACATTTTGTTCCACGAAATATTGTAAGTCATCAAGATATTGTGAACATTGTTAATGATGAAACAATAACACCGGCAGCTAAAGCATTTTGGCAAAAGTATTATGGCGTTAATCATAGAAGTCCATTAATGGACATTGAAAAATTTGATATAACAACTTGTCTTCCTCAAGATGCTATGCATGTTTTGATTGAAGGCCCGTTAGAAATTTTAATTAGAGTTTATTTAGCATATTGCATTAAGATTCTGAAACTGTTTACATTAAACGATTTTAATGAAAAATTATCAAATTTTAATTATAAACATTTTAAGAAGGATAAACCTGCTTGCATAGAATTGCATCATTTAGAACCAACGAGTACTCTACGTCAAAGTGCAGCTCAGTTATTGACGCTGGCACATACTTTACCGTTCATAATTGGTGAATGGATTATCCTTTCTGAGGACTTTGAACTAGAAGAACATAATTCTTGTTACATTCGAATATTACAAATTGTGAATTTATGCCTCGCATACGAAATTCATGCCACTTCAACTGACTTGTTAACTCTAATGATTGAATCATTCATTGTGATTTTTAAAGATTTATATCCAGAATATATAGTGCCTAAGTTTCACTATTTAATACACATCCCTAGATACATTAAATTATTTGGACCTGCAAGACAACAATGGTGCTTTCGTTTCAAAGGTACTCATGCCTATTTTAAAAGTCTGATGTCAGTTGTACGTAATTTTAAAAATGTAGCTCTTACTTTAGCTTATAGGCATCAAGCTCGCTTGTGTTCGAAACTTATTAGTTCGTGTCCTGGTATGCCCTGTAAAAAATTTCTATACCAAGGTGATACTGTGAATCCAGGAGAAACAGTACCACTTATAAATCTTCCATATGCAAATCTTTTTTACAATTTTATAATAGAAACTGAACGACCTAGATGTTTAATGCTAAAGACTTCGAAAGTTATAGTTCAAGAAGTTACATATGCATCAAAAAGTATTGTATTATTAGACTGTATTGATGATAGTATGCCAGTCTTTGGAGAAATTGGTGAAATCTTTATCTGGAATAATAAAAAGTTTCTTTTGTTGTCATTATTAATGACACAAATGTACGAATCAAAATTGAACGCATATTATGTTATTAAGTCTGTAAACAACGAGATGTCTGTAATTGATATTGACGATTTAATTTTTCCGCATGACTTATCTGCTTTTAATGTTATGAATAAAACATATGTTCCATTAATTTATCACGAGCGTACTGAATTTTATGGTTAAAAATTATAATAAAGAGTTTTTGTAATTATTATATTAGTATTTAATTTATCTTTTCATTTCCTCATTAAAGCTATATTTACCTATATTATATTCTAACACACCAACAAGTGTGTTTATTTTCAAAGTGTGTAGTACTCCAAAAAGTGTGTTAGTAAATATTAAATGTGTCATTTCAACACACTCAAGTGTGTAAATAATATTTTTGGTTATGATTTACAAATTATTTTTTACACACCAGAGTGTTACTCTTTTAACACGGATAAGCGTGTTAATTGCAAAGATCAAACGTGTAAACTAACACACTTAATCTTGACTACACACTTATGTGTGTCAAATAACACACTCATGTGTGTTTTGTAACACATTTTGGTGTGTTTTTAACAAACTAGCATTTGCAGTGTAGTCATGATACCATATTCGTATAGAACGATTTGACATTCACGTCACGTCATAATCTTTCGCCATTTTGATTGAATTGATATTTGTATATTAAATTAATATAGAAAAGAAAGTTTATTATCTGATAGGTGAATTGTGTAAGTGCATTAAATATTCACCGCAAAAAGATATATCGGGTGTAAAATTGATACGTCAAGGATTAATAAACGCAACTACAACTGACAGCATTCTGAAGATGATGCTACAGGGAAAATTAATTATTTTATAAAAAGAAGACCCGGATAGAAATAATAAAATATGTGATGTGGAATTGTAGATGAAATTTCGGATAAAAGTGATGTCCATATTGTTTTGATATCAGCAACTAAAAGTGATAATAATATCGTGCCAGAGGATAAAATTGTTACAATGAATTTAGATATGCTTTATGTGGCTGATTAATCGAAGAAGAAAAAAATTATTATGTAGTGTATATTATTTAAAATCATTGTATTTATATTTGTTCAATAATAATTTCTTAATAAAATGTGGTTTACAGATTTATTACAATAACACGCTTTGTAGTGTGTTAATTCACTAACACACTACAAAGCGTGTTTAAAAAACTAAGGAGATGATCTTTATACGAAATTGTGAGTTTTACTTAAATTATTATTGTAATTACTAAACGATCCTTTGAAAACAATACTACATAACGGACATTTTAACACCAGTTTCTGCGGAGTTCTCTCTCACCAAACGTAATTTCAGATATCAGCTGTGACTATAAAACGATTAATCGAAACGATTTGAAATTTGAATATGACATATGAGTCTTTTGACGTGTTTATTTTGTAGGAGAAAAGAAACGAAAAAATATTGAAGCTCATAAAAAAAATGATGCAGGTCCGTGGAGATTAAACAATACAATGAAATATGACATGATATGATTTGTACTATTAAAGCAGATTTGTAACCATTCTTGCCTTATTATAGATGTACGTAAAAGTTATTTAACGAGAACGAACTTAATCCTAAGGTAGAATGTTTTTTTATAGTATTTAACTTTGATTAGATTATGTTAGGTTAGTGAAATGAGTTTATTAAAGATATAGAAATGATGCAGGTCCGTAGAGATAAAATAATAAAATGGAGCGTTTGTTTTTTGGGTTGCCATTTCAGATTTTAGCGTTCGAGTTTTCTACATATTTTTAATTAGAGTTGTTGTACTCCAAATTCCAAAGAAATAGTCACAAATGCAGCATATGGTTTGTAATATTCACTTTTACATTAACCATCTCTGATTTTATTCCAGGCTAGCAAAATATGACATTGTCATTACAACATACGAAATTGCTACAATGGCATTTAGTAAAAAGGCATGCACACTTTCAGGGTCAGTGTAATTTTAAGAACCGTGTAATTTTTATCTTTTTTTTATCCCAGAGTTCTATCTTCCGAATAATATGGAAACATATCATCCTGGATAATTTTATAATTGAAAACATTAGTTTGAAGACGGCTAACGCAATAGTAACATTAAAAGGTCGTTACCATTGGGTATTAACAGACACACCATTTTCAAATAAAATAAAAGATATGTGGAACATTATGAAATTCTTGGAATTCGACGATATACCGGTCAAATATTAATCTTGGTTATTCTTTAGGAGATAATTTTGATGTTGTGTTATTAAAGAAATGTCAAAAATCTAACGCCGTAAACAAAAAAAAGCTGCAAGACGCCATCCATTCAGTCACGCTGCGACGCACAAAGGATAAAGTGTTCCTACCCATAGATAAATGTTTGAACATCAACATTAATCTCAACATGGAATATAAAACACTTTATGAAAAGGCATTGTTGCTGTTGAATATATTATTATTTCAATTCCTTAAACAACGAAAGAGGAAAAACTCGTCGACAAGGAGATGATTTTTATACGAAATTGTGAGTTTTACTTAAATTATTATTGTAATTACTGAAAACAATACTACATAACGGACATTTTAACACCATTTCGAAGTTTCTGCGGAGTTCTATCTCACCAAACATAATTTCAGATATCAGCTGCTATAACTATAAAATGATTAATCGAAATGATTTGTAATTTGAATATAACTTATGAGTCTTCTGACATGTTTATTTTGTAGGGGAAAAGAAACGAGAAAATGTTCAAATGCATAAAAAAATGATGCAGGTCCGTGGAGACACGAGAATAAAATGGAACAAAATAACGGAGGCGTTGCATTGGTGCGATTTAGTAAAAAGGTATGCGCAGTTTCAGGGTTTGTGCAATTTTAAGAACCGTGTAATTTTTATCTTTTTTTTATTCCAGAGTTCTAATGCATGCATTTGGACAATTAGCACCTTAGCTTCCCGTCTTTTTGTACGAACCAAGTGATGTGCCAAAAATATTCAAAGAAGATATTGCTCAGTACCAAAATCTTCACGTATACTGGAGCAAATCAGGTTTGATGGGAAGTGAAATAGTGAAACATTAGATGGATGAAATTTTTCTCAATGTTGTTGATGATGAAAGCGTTCGAATCATCGATGCATGGACCGGATATTAACAAATGATGCATATGCCACGAATTGTAGAAAAAAAATAATTAAATATCGTTCAATTGCCACCTGGATCAACAAGTGTTCTCCAACCAGCCGACGTCTATTTCAACCGGCCATTTAAACATTTCATTCGACGAAATTGGGTTAAGGTTCGCTGGCAATACAACGACTTCGTTTTGCTCTCCCCTAGCTCACGGACAAAAAGTAACAAATGAATCAGTTCATTGGCTAAACATTGATATTCCTAGGCAAAATCTATATTTTAGATTCGAAAATTCAAAGATCACTGTTTTTTTACTTGCAATTTCTTGTTACAGCGGGTAAACTGTTAATAATGCTCGGTTCCGGCTTTAATTTTTGAAATAAAAAATGCTCTTCTGAAACTTCGTGAGTGGATTCATTTTGGCGTAGCCTACAACTTTTTTTTATCTTTTTTCGTTTTTGATGTGGCATGTGTCAAACATGTCAATTTAACGATGTATAGGAAATTTTCGAATAACCCTTTTTTACTTGAATTACAAGATTTAATAATGCAAATATCGGGAAATATATTTGTTATATTTCGTTGAATGCTTCAGAATAATAATAATAACACGCGTATTTAACAAAACTTATTTATTCTTATAATGAAAACAACGTGTTTTTATCTGTCTTGCTAAACATAGACTATATTTATTTTATAATGTTGTTAGTACATATTATGACAGTTAAAAGATGGCAGCACTAGCTTTACAACTGTATTTTGATATATATAGTTCATAACACCCCCACTATATCAAAATATCTAATTAATTATTCAATAAACACTTTGAACACCCAAAAGTTTCATGAAATGATAATGCTTCACACTATTTAAGCCTGTCTCTAAATATTCAAGCTTTACAATTTTATTATCAACACAATCTCGACAAAAACGATATCGAACATCTATATGTTTTGTTCATTTGTGAAACGCATTATTTACAGACAACTTGAGAGCACTCTGATTATCATTAAAAATGGTAATAGTACATGATTCATTGTTTATTTCACGTAACAAATTACGTAAGTATATAGCCTCTCGACATGCTTCTGTAATAACAACGTATTCTGCCTCCGTGCTTGATAAGGCTACAGTCTTTTGTTTTTTTGTTTTACACGAAATTGCAGATCCTGATAATGTAAAACATAATACTGTATAGGACTTTCTATCTACAACGTTACTTGCCCAATCGGCATCAACAAAGCCTTCTAACTGTGAATTACCATTCTTAGTATATTTTAAACCAAAATGTTTTGTTTTCTTTAAATATCTTAATACTCTCTTTGCGTAAAACCAAGTTTCATTGTTAAAACAACTGTTAAACTGACTTAAGAATCCGACAGAAAATGCAATATCTGGTCTCGGTAAGACTGCTAAATACATTAAATTACCAATTAGTTTTTGATATGGAACTTGGCCCTCACAATTTTCTTTATAACTAATATTCAATTTTGCCTCTAAAGGAGTATATAAGACATAACTTCAATGGAAAGTATAGAATGTATGAAATAAATAAACCTAATATAAAATGATAAATATAACTAACATAGTTAAAATTTTAATCTTTTAAATATTTCAGAAAATTCACAGAACACAGAATTCTCGATGTGAGAACGATGAAGCCAGTTAAAATTAAAAATACGAAGTAGTATATTGCCCTTTTATGTATTCTTAACGTGGATAAAATGTAACCTTCAATGAACAAACGTTTCAATCAATATATTTCAAAATATTCAATTGTTAATAAATAATATACTGAAATCGTAAATTGTAGAATTATGTATTCCATTGCTAGGTACTATGTTTTTATAACCTAAATGACAGTTGTATGCTGTGACATCATGGAAACAAAACACGACTTGAAAAAGATACTTTTTAATCTTTTGATGTTAATTCTTAAATTTTCATAAAATATTAAGGTATTTCTCGGAAAAATTAAAAGATTCAAGAGTAAGCTCAAATTTTGTAAAAAAACTAAAAAAAAGGTTATTAGAAACTCCATTCAAAATCTTAAAATGATTGACCATCTGTGAACGAAGATATCGTCAAAATAAAATCAAAAATTTAACATTGCGAGTATAGGGATTACGATATTTTAAGCGCATTTTCAATGAAAAAGTAAATAATTTTATGTGAAGGAAGATCAAGAAATTTATGAAATTTTCAGGGAAACTAAATTAATATAATTGGAGTTAATATAAAAAATCTCAAGTATTTTCACCTCCCCGTTTTTAAGTTATAAGTAAAATAAAAACTTATTTTTTGATAAAAAATATCACGGTACTAGCTATAACAACGCCGCAAAGTATTGACAATTGCCGCGGTATTTAAAAATCGTACGTGCTGAATAAATTGTTCTTTTAATTTTAAGGAATAATAAAAATAATAAAAGCCATTTCTTAATTATAAACTTATAATATATGTATAACAAATTCAACTGCAAATAATAGTACACGTTATCACATCAAAACATTAAATAATATGTAGCTATCATCGGAAATACAAAAGTCGCGCATGCGCAATAGAGAAAACGTTGCCAAATTTTATTTTAATTTATACCACGGCTATCTTGATTTTATAGTACACTTTTTTTTCCTTTTCTAACATATAGCGTACCTTGTTTCTCCCCGAGAAATACCTTAATAGCCACGATACTGCTCAGAAAAATTATCTAACTATTGGTGAAAACCGCATTGAATTCGGTTCAGTTATTCCCGAGTCTATAAGTCACATACAAACGAACATTCATTTTTATATATATGTATATCTTATATGATTTTAATTTTAAATAATTTTTATGTAATTCGTTATTTTGAAAATACTTTTTTATAATCGACAATTGAAATTGCTGAAATAGAAATACCTGTGTCTATTTCGATATTTTTTTTTATTTTTTTATATTTAAGCTAATTTTATATGGTTCATTAATTGATTAATCTTTATTTAAATAAAATAAACCATTTAAATTTGGAATGTTCTCATTATCACAATTATTTTCTAAGAAAGTATGTTTATTTTTAAATTTGTTGTAATTTTTACCATTCTGAGCCTTTTTATGTTTTACATATTTTACTTAACATACATATATGCCCAAGAAGTGAGCAGATGTTACATTTGCTGTTTTTAAAGTAACAATTGTTTGGTTCATGATTTTTTAATCCATAATGCTTACATTTAATTTCTTTGTTATGTCGTGTTTAGACCAAAGAAACAAAACAGCACACATCGTATTTAAAAATGCATAGAGTTTATTGCACTTTTGTCAAAAAGACACGATGTTGCTGTTTTGTTTTCTCGGTCTAAACACGGCATTACGGTTTACAATTGTTTTTTCTTAACACATTTAAATTACCGTTCGTTGAGGAACTTGTTGTTTACATTATGTACTGCATCCCTTTCCACTTTCTCTAATGACAGTGAAATCTCTAAAGCTTTTGCACTGACCTTGTTTGCGGGTGTCTGTTTCGTTATTTTTCTTATTTAAAAGGATTTTTTTTCTTATGTTTTGATTTCTTGCCGTTATCCTTTATGAAACAATTCGTTTCGCATATACTTGATTCTGAATCATGGGAAAAATGTTGTCGTCATCGTTTAATATATTAAGTGCTGTTGAAATTACTTCTCCTGTATTCATTGGTTTTACGGGAGGAAGCATTGCGCTACCGCCCGGAGTAAAGTCACTCATTCCCTCACAATTATATTTTAACTTTTCACTAAATAGTTTTATGTTAATGTTTAAAACTATATTATTTCTATATCTAGTTTATTCTGATTAATAAAAAAAATATAACATTCGATCACCATGATTAATTAAAATCGTGAAAAGACTATAAATAAATACATGATTTTTTTGACATATTTCTTAATAATTAGTATAGACAACACAGTTAAACTAGAAATGATGAATGAAAAATACAGAACTTCAACGGGGTTTTATTTTCAGCTGTTTAAATGAGAAGTATAAAAACTATTAAAGGGGCAGACCCACATAGAATTTTGAAAAAATCAATTTTTTTTGCATTTTCTCAAAGTAGAATATTTCAGAAGTATTCTCTGAAAATTTCAGACAAATGTCCTGTCCATAGACGATTCAGTGTAAGTTCCAAAGTAAATTTTTTATCTGCATGCAAATCGTACTCAAACTTTAAACGCGTTTTTCTCGAAACAATGTTTTCGAAGTCGTTGATCACTGTAATAATAATATAATATTTTTTGTAAATACATATATTTCATATGGAAAAACATTTGTTATTAATTATTTTAATGCGTGGCCAAAAAAAACCCTAAAAAAGAGCTTTTTTTTGGAAGTCCCAACTGGGTCTGCCCTCTTAAAATAATAAATAATATTAGAACAAATACCTATATCTTATGTAAGTAAAAATAAAATATGTACAGTCGCCTGCAGAACTCGTCTGGCACCCTAAAGGCTAGAATCGCTTACGACAGATTTCAAATTTAAAGACAAACATCATAGGTTATCTTTTTCTATCAAGTTTAATATATTTAAATACTAAAATTCGGAATATCAAATATTTATTGCCACAAAATTTACGTATACAATTTTCAATAGATTACATAATTATTTAATTGTACAAATATATATGAGTACTATAAACGAAGAGTAGTTCTTTATCTAGCAAATGAATTTCAAAATATCTGTCTTTGTTTGATACATGGAGAAATGATTTAAATATTATAATAATCTAATAGGAGGAGCCTACGAAGTTTGTGATAAACGAAAATGAATACAAACTGCAAGACCATTAATGTGACTGTACATATCATTTTTAAAATGGTTCATATTATAATCATAAATACATTTCTGTTTTATATTTTTATAATCATATTTTATAGTTAATATTAGAATATTATATTGATTTAAAGACAATAATCGACTAATTATAATATTATACATACTTTCGATATTCAATCACATTTTTAACTACAAAAATAACTTACCGAATGCACTCATAGAACTGATCGAATTGACAATACTGTTCAAGTTCTTATCATTCTTATTCAAACAGAAACAAACCGAAAAGGACTGAATGTATCTAATCTAGATTGATTTTCAACTCTTTTCTTATTACATTTATGGCGCAATAAGCTAGCTGTACCTGTCTTACTTTTGTACATAACAATTGGCATATAGTGCACTTACAATAATGTTGCACAACTCCTTTGTAGCAAATTAATTCAAAATGTGCCCATACTTTGCCATTATTTGCATCGAAACTGAAATTAACCTCTTCTGTTTTTTGTTTAACTTTTATTTCCATGTCGAATTTTGTAAGAAATATTTGTTCGTTATTTATTCGTCTCACTACTCTCACTGTAAAAAAAAAACAATATATTTATTCAACCATACATAAGATGATAAACATTGTTTCACATATTTAATTGTTAATACGAAATACTACAATTGGCTACAATAATAATTTTAAAGAAGAAGCACTATAAAATGGTCAGCATTTCCTATTTGAAATTTCAAATCCTTCTGACGGCACGCCAAAAATCCCCCAGATTAAAAATGTATTGATATCATACTCTGTATTATGATCGATACAATTTTATTTCCATTTTATCTTTCTTTGTTGTTATTGTATTATCTGCACTTAAAATGCAGTTAAGAAAAATAATACAAATATAAAATATACACATTAATATGTGTATTACGGTGTTTTTTTATTATTTTTTATTTTTATTTTATCGGTCCCGCAGGCCTATGTTTTAGCTTTGAATCAAAAGTTAATTGTCCCAAAATTTCAGACTCAGATCAAACCTGTGGACGGCGCAAACCGAGTCTTTTTCCCATTTGATTAACATGGGAAAAATTACTTTTTTACTTATGCGTGAATATCTCGTTGAAAAATTTATTTATTTTAATTTCTTACAGCAGCATATCATAGAGAATTAAATTTCTTACAAAAAAGATCCCAAGTGCTCAATTCATAGATCGAATATTTTTAAAGATATGTTCGTTTGAACATTATCATAAAAAGTTAAATCCAATTTTTATGATAATTTTTAAACAAACATTTCTTAAAATTTATTGGATTTATGAATTGAGCACTTAATTTTCTACAAAATATTCCCTTGAGAAATGTTCAAAATAAATTTTTTTCAACAAGATATTCACGCGTAAGTAAAAAGAAGTAATTTTTCCCATGTTAATCAAATGCGAGAAACACTCGGTTTGCGCCGTTCACAGGTTTGATCTATGAGTCTGAAAATTTGGGACAATTAACTTTTGATTCAAAGCTAAAACATAGGCCTGCAGGACCGAAAAAATAAAAATTTAAAAAAAACCCTAATGTGTATAGGTATTGCACGAAAAAAATCATTCAAAATGTGTGAGCGCCCGAGATAAAAATTATAGTATTCCTCGAGTATTCTAGAGTCTCCCAACGACCCTCGCAGTATTCCAAAGCGTCTCTCAGAGTATTCCGGCAACTCCCAGTTCATACCAGAGTCTTCCATAAGAATACTCTTGAGTCTCCCATAGGAATACTCGAGTCTTCTGAATTTGGTGGACTTTAAAGTTTAACATTGGCCGTAATGAAATGTTCTATCGGGAGATTTAAGTCTCCCGTAGAGAGACTGGGGTCTCTGTAATCGTCTGTAATTTTTTGAACTTATAATATTTAATCGAACTTATAAATTTTTCGTGGCTCAAAATAGATTTTTCAAATTTAGTAATATAACAAAATTTAAAACTAATCTCCCTTATTGAAAAAGAACAATTTTTATAATGATGTACTTTTTTAAACGTGTTTTTGTATTTATTTTATTATAATTATAAGACAAGATATTTACACACAAATAATTATTTATTTATAACATTATTATATTATAATTCGATATTTTTATTTTATATGTTTATTCATTTTCAATTAAATTAACTAAATCTAGGTTCTACATAAGAAAGATTTTCTGCCATTTGAACATACACAGACACTATTTAAATTATTTACATCTACAACAACAGTTTCTTCACTTTGAATACATTCATATATGTATATATGTAAAATAAATTTCAAGCATTGGATGAAACCGTGGAATAATGTTACATGATTTTGTATTAGCAAAATATTCAGCAGGCGTGATAAAAAAAATTGTTCGTGAGCGTGCGTGATCGTGAGCAAAAATTACTCACGCGCCCAGCTCTACCTTAGCTACATTCATTAAATTTTGTTGTTGTATAATTAACAAAAACTTCGTGTAAAAGTAACAAAAAAAACATAATCCAAATTCAAAATTGATATTTTTTGTTTAAATCGTGATTTTAAACGTTTTTATTATTGCAAACCTTTTCATTATGATTTTGTCCTAACAATCTTCATCATAAAAATTTGACTGGAAGTCAATATTTTCCTCATTTATGATTTCTTTATCGATTTTATTCTATTCCGAAGGTTCGGTTTCGGCCAGTTTCGGCCAGTTTCGACCAAAAATCCGTGTATTATTATCGAAATCTCCACACTGCAGCCGCTCATAACTTTTTACGGAATGCACACAGACTCTAGTAGAAAATACATTAGAATATAAGCAATAATAGTATTCATACTTCCCAACACGCTCCAGAGACTTCTTCCACAAATTCATCCCTATTAAACATAGGATCTTCAATGACCATGAACTTAGCGAAGCACCTATTGCAAATCAAAACGAAATTAGGTGGATTATTTGTTGCTAATTAGTTGCTAATTAGTTACGCTGATTTTGATTTTGTTGCTCAATTTTTTCTTTATTTTTTTGGGTGCTTCGCTAAGTTCATATGAACTTAGCGAAGCACCGCCCCTTAAAATAGCTTCAGACGAATCAGAACACGGCTGAGAATTTGTTGCTAATTAGTTGCTAAATAGTTACGCTGATTTTGATTTTGTTGCTCAATTTTTTCTTTATTTTTTGGGGTTTTTCGCTAAGTTCATATGAACTTAGCGGAGCACCTCCCTTAAATAAGCTTCAGGCGAATCAGAACACGGCTGAAAATTTGTTGCTAATTAGTTGCTAATTAGTTACGTTGATTTTGATTTTGTTGCTCAATTTTTTTTTTTTTTTTTTTGGGTTTTTCGCTAAGTTAATATGCAGTTTGCAAAGAACTCCCCCTTAAATTAGCTTCAGACGAAATAGAACAGAGCTGAGGATTTGTTGCTAATTAGTTACGCTGATTTTGATTTTGTTGCTCAATTTTTTTTTTATTTTTTTGGGTTTTTCGCTAAGTTAATATGCAGTTTGCGAAGAACTCCCCCTTAAATTAGCTTCAGACGAATCAGAACACAGCTGAGAATTTGTTGTTAATTAGTTGCTAATTAGTTACGCTGATTTTGATTTTGTTGCTCAATTTTTTCTTTATTTATTTGGGTTCTTCACTAAGTTCATATGAATATAGCGGAGCACCGTCCCTTAAATTAGCTTCAGGCGAATCAAAACACGGCTGTGAATTTGTTGCTAATTAGTTGCTAATTAGTTATGCTGATTTTGATTTTGTTGCTCAATTTTTTCTTTATTTTTTTGAGTTTTTCGCTAAGTTTATATGCAATTTTCGAAGCACTCCCCCTTAAATTAGCTTCAGACGAATTAGAACAGAGCTGAGAATTTGTTGCTAATTAGTTACACTGATTTTGATTTTGTTGCTCAATTTTATTTTTATTTTTTTGGGTTCTTCGCTAAGTTCATTTGAACTTAACGGAGCACCCCCCCCCTTAAATTAACTTCAGACGAATCAGAACACGGCTGAGAATTTGTTGCTAATTACAAAAAAAAAAATTTCGTAAGTAAAATTGTTCGATGCGCTTGTGCTATAACATGTCGATTTTTTTAACATTAAAACATATTATTGTTATTGTATTTACCTGTATGCACTGTTAGACATGATAAAGCTAATTTAAGGGGGAGTACTTCGCAAACTGCATATAAACTTAGCGAAGCACCCAAAACAATAAAAACAAGCTGGGGTGGGGTCAGTGGCGTATTTACCATGGGGCCATGGCCTAGGCTGAGAGGGGCGGCAGATTTCTTTAGTTTCTTTTAGTTTAATACAGAATATTAAAAACAATAGGAAGACAAAAAATTAGTAGTGAAAAAAAGGTCCCCAGTTTTTAATTTTTATTATATTTTGTTCTACAGCGCTTATAAAAACAGTTATCACTTCTATCAAAAATTAATTATATTTTCTCTTAGTACAGGGCGGAAATTTTGTTTTGCCCAGGGCGGCACTTAAGGTAAATACGCTACTGGGTGGGGTGAAACCCTTAAGGTCCACACAATCAACTTCCCAACACAGTATGATTATAAATACTTGAATACTGATTATTTATTGTTTCCGTATAGTTTATGTGAATATTTTTTTAATATGAATATGAAAAATTTAAATGGAATTGGTCAGAAATAAAACTCACCTTGGTATTATGAATATTAGTTTAATTGTATTATGAATATTAGTTCATATGAACTTAGCGAAGAACCCAAAAAATAATGAAAAAATTGAGCAACAAAATCAAAATCAACGTAACTAATTAGCAACAAATTCTCAACCGTGTTCTGATTCGTCTGAAGCTATTTTAAAGGGGGGGGGGGCTCCGCTTAGTTCATATGAACTTAGCGAAGAACCCCAAAAAATAAAGAAAAAATTGAGCAACAAAATCAAAATCAGTGTAACAAATTAGCAACTAATTAGCAACAAATTCTCAGCTGTGTTTTAATTCGTCTGAAGCTAATTTAAGGGGGAGTGCTTCGCAAATTGCATATAAACTTAGCGAAAAACCCAAAAAAATAAAGAAAAAATTGAGCAACAAAATCAAAATCAGCGTAACTAATTAGCAACTAATTAGCAACAAATTTTCAGCCGTGTTCTGATTCGCCTGAAGCTTATTTAAGGGAGGTGCTCCGCTAAGTTCATATGAACTTAGCGAAAAACCCCAAAAAATAAAGAAAAAATTGAGCAACAAAATCAAAATCAGCGTAACTAATTAGCAACTAATTAGCAACAAATTCTCAGCCGTGTTCTGATTCGTCTGAAGCTATTTTAAGGGGGGGTGCTTCGCTAAGTTCATATGAACTTAGCGAAGCACCCAAAAAAATAAAAAAAAAATTGAGCAACAAAATCAAAATCAGCGTAACTAATTAGCAACTAATTAGCAACAAATAATCCACCTAATTTCGTTTTGATTAGCAATAGGTGCTTCGCTAAGTTCATGGTCATGGATCTTCAGTATCAAAATCATGTGTTTTCACGTTTCGCCGAGCGCTCGGCTGTACTCGACTCGATTCGTACGTCCGCCCGAATACTTGACGTCTTGGCGTGTAACGCATGTATCAGCTAGTCAGGTCCTCAGAATAATAAAATAATTACATTTCTTTGGCATATTATATTCTAGAAATATCTATAAGTTATAGATTTTTCTAAAATATATGCCAAATAAATGTGATTCCACTGATTTCTAGTAATTGTATGTTCCTTGTGCAGAATTAATGTTTTTTTTTTCTATAAAAAAGATATTTGATATAAATTTTTTGTTATTGCAATAATAAATGATTCTTAATAAATTATAATACATATAAATATGTAGTTGCTTTGAGTTTAGTTTTAACGTTTTAAGCTATTAGGCCCTCCGCACACGGAGCAACCGTTTTGCAACGAGAATTGCAAACCAGTTGCGTAAGCAACCGTTTGGTGACTTTGCACGTGTAACGTAATGGCCCTCCGCACACGGTGCGACCGAAACAAAACTTATTTGCAATCAGTTTCCAGTTGGTTTCGTGCAACTGTGCTTGCAATTCGAATTTTGGTTTCAGTTGCGTGGTTGCATGATATTTTAGCTTTATAATTATAATAATATTATTTATTTATAATTAAAATTATTAGAAAATTATCATTATTCCTATTAATAATTACCTACTTAGTTATAAATAAATGATAAGTTAATAAACATTAAATTCGTCGAGGAGGTGGAAAAACATGAAGTTCTATACAATTATAACCTTCCTAGGTATTCAAGAATGCTTGACGTTGCCAAAAGTTAAAAAACTTAAAAAAATCGCGTTTTTTCTTCACGGCAATTCCCATAAAATTGTCGACTGATCAAGATTCAGTCGCGCTCGTATGCGGAGCGAGGACTTAAATCGATTGCAAACCAGTTGTAAAATAGTCGCTTCCGCAACTGGTTTGCGATTCTCGTTGCAAAACAGTCGCACCGTATGCGGAGGGCCTTAATGTTGAAATTTTAAGCGGATTTAAATTATTCTATATCTATATTATTTTTCCTAACCAAAAATGAACAAAAACATAAATAAAAAACTTGTTTCGATTTTTTTTTTAAGTTTCGGTTTCAGTTTCGGCCGAAACTGAATTTAAAACCGAAATTCGGTTTCGGCTCAAAAATCAGTTTCGGTCGGTCATTATTATTCTCTTCTTTACTTTTGCCACTTACATGTTTGAAAGGATTAATGTTTGGGACATTCATATTATTCGAATCAATGACTTCTTCGTCCAATTCCGAATATTCATCCGATATAGTGGATGTGGACGATCCATCATTACACAGTAAAAAATTTTGTGTAAAATCAACACAATCCTAGTGTTAGAATCCGTCGACACAATTTTAGTGTTAATTTTCAACACAAAAAATAGTGTTGAATTTTTAACACAAATATTGTGTCAAAATTAACATTAATTTTGTGTCGACTGTATCTAACACTAGAATTGTGTTGATTTTACACAAAATAAGTGTTAACTCATTTATTATTTGAGTTTGAATATAAAGGTTAGGGAATTAATTAAGAATAAATAAATTTTTCATGCTTATAATATAAACATGGCGCCTGGTACTAGAGGCACGAGTTCTAAGGACGATAATAGTGAAAATAATGATATTATATCGCAAATTAAAAAGTTAATAATGTGCGAAGAGTTCAGTGAGATTTTCGAGAATATTGTGCGCAAAGCTGTAGAAGAAAACAATAGTAAGTTAGAAAATAAAATCGATTCATTAGAAAAGGAGATTTATAACCTAAAAAAAATAAATTAAAACATGGTGAAAACTATCAATGAAACAAACCATAAGAAAACAACAAATATTAAAACAAATGAAATAATTAATCAAGAGAGGGCACCATATCAATCATATGCACAAGCTACTAAAAACAAGTCTACACCTAATATACCACGCCAATCAGCTGTTACAAATAATAAACTAAATACTCAGAATAATAGAAATGAAAATTCTAATATAAACCAAATTGACACACAAGAATTGTCTGTTACAGATACACAGAGAGAAAAGTCATGATAATTTTTATACAGAAAATCTTAGAAAAATTACAGTGCTCTCTTATAATGCGTGCGCAATCGACGATACAAGTAAAAAATATTTATACGTCCATATAAAAATTATCAGTGCTTACATTATATAAATTGCTTTTTTATCACGCTAAAAATTACGGTGCTAGCATGGTAATATTTGGAATCTGTATCAGAAAACTGCCTTACCGATTCAGTAAAATTTCTATAGCTTATTATTTTTTTTTTCAAACAGAAAGGTAAAAACAATAAAAAGCAATTTCATTTTAAGAAAGTTATCGATTTATTTATATAATATACATTGTTTTGAATTTTACAATTAATAATAGTTTACAAATATAGTTGTAGGACAATTTACATAAAGATATGACAACCAATACATGTGCAAAGAGACCGATTCACAGAACAAATTAAATATAAAATAACGTATTTTCAATATCTAAAATCTAAACTAACCTATATCTGTCAAAACTTATTTTACAAATAAAACTTCTAAAAATAACACATTAAAACCGAACAAAACATTATTGTAAAATATTTATCACCCACTTTCATTTAAAATTCGCACAAAACAATAATTTTAATAAAATAAAAACAATCATAGCCATTTTGAATCTAAATATGCTACATTTCCCGCTTTAATATTATTCACAACACTTTTTAATATAAATTAAAATATAATACTTTAAAATCACGATAACATAGAAAAATATCTTTAAAATAGAAAACACTACACAATTACAATATGTACTTTTAAAACAAATAATACATTCCAATACAAGTATGTAACTGTCAGCTTATACGCCGCGCCGTCGGAAATCGAAAATAGCCGACTGTACTCGAACCTTACTACCTTGTTTATGCTGATAGTAAAATTTGCTTTATATCCTAACTTTCTATTAAGATATATCGAAAACCATAAATCTGAGATCTAGACATGATGCGTATGATTTTTAGAGAATCGTTTTACAAACAAAATAAAACCATACATACATCTCCACAATAAACAGTTAATGAGATATCACATTTTTAGTTTTTGTGTTTTCAACATAATTGGTATCTTCTGTCTTTTTCTTTCTTTCTGCTTTTGCCAGATATCTTTGAAATATCATTGAATTTTATAAGTCAGTATTGTAAAATTTATCAGACCGCCTAATAATTTACATCAACTTAAATAGCATTTTTTTTAAGAAAAACAATTAAAAAATACAAATTTGTCGAGATAGGAACTTTTTACTGTGCTGTTTTATAAATTTCGCTGGCCTGTATTTTAAAAAATAATATTGTGTCCTTTACTTTTTATATTATGAATTTTAATTTTTCTTATTTTACCGTATAAAATTGACCATATTCGACTTTCGCACATCGTTTATAGTGCAGAGCACAGTAATTTTTCTAAAATTTTTCTCTCCGTGTACACCAGACAACAATGATGGATTTGTCGAGGTAAATAATAGAAGAACTCGTCGTATTGTTATCGGAAAAGCTTCTAATAATAATAGTTCTCTACATTCGGCACCCAGAAAATTATGGATATATTTAGGTCGCATAGAGAAAACAGCAACAGAAGAAGATGTATTAAACTATCTGAAAATGAAACATCCAACACAAACTTTCGAATGTACACGACTAGAAACTAAAGGGATAAACGCAAGCTTTCGAGTAGGCATAGACATCTCACTTGAAAAAGAAGTATATGATGCCGAATTTTGGCCTGAGGGAGCTATAATAAAAAGATTTAAGTTTTTTCGATCGAAACCAGCGACTTTTATCCAAAGACAAAGTGATTAATTATATGAATATACTTCATTTAAATATACAATGTCTACGACATAAAACGAATCTAATTGAACTATTCTTGTGTGAAAATAACTTTAAAATTGATGTACTGTGCCTAACAGAGCACTGGCTCAACAATCAAGAAATAAATCAAACCCATATAACATCATTTAAATTAGCGACATCCTTCTGTAGAGACGAAAAAATTCATGGCGGCAGCTGCATTTTTATAAGTGAAAAACATAACTTTATCATACGTGATGATTTATTAAAATTTTCTAAAGAATTAACTTTTGAATGTAGTGCTATTGAAATCACTGATGTACCTCTCATAGTGTTGTGCATTTATAGATCCCCATTAAGTGATCCTAAAGTATTTTTAGATAACTTTCAAGAGTGTTTAAATGAATTATATAAAAGGGTTCCGCATAAAGACATTGTAATATGCGGAGACTTTAATATAGACATTCTAACAAATACAAATATTAGTGATGAATTTCAAGAAATAAGTAATATATTTAACCTAAAATTAACAATAAAACAACCAACTAGAATAAGTAAAAGTTCCTCTACATGTATTGATAACATCCTAGTTAATTTTGATAAATATTCAATTAACATAATCGACAACACACTTTCGGATCACACTGCGCAACTACTTAAATTTAACTTTAATAGCACGGATACATCCGTTACTACAGTTACATATAAAAGACAATATAGACATTCTCAATTCGTAGAATTTATTAAGTTACTTAATAATGAAACATGGCTAAACGTATACAACTCTCTTAATTCAGAAGACGCATATACACTTTTCTATGAAAGCTTTAAACATTACTTTGATTTATGCTTTCCTGTAACAATCGATAAGTTAAATAAACCTATTTCTAGTAAAGATAATTTTAATTGGATTACCCAGGAGATCAAACAAATGTCTAATTATAAAAGAAATATATATTTATTATTAAAAGATTGCAATAAATATAATATTAATTGTGAAAATCTAAAAAATGTGTATAAAGACATATGTAAAAACATTCATAAAAAAGTGCGAGAAAGTAAACAGAACTATTACAGTGATATTATCAACAACTCAGAAAACAAAACAAAAACCTCTTGGGGCCTTGTAAAAAAATTTACAAATATAAACAATAAAAATATCTCAAACAATATTATTAATAAAATACATAGAGTAAGTAACAATTGCCCAATAACCGATCCGATTGAAATAGCCAACGAATTTAATAACTATTTTATCACAGTATCAAATAATAATCTTCACTCAAATCAACAAAATATTAAAAACTCTATCCCAAATAATGATAAAAGTCTATTTCTATTTCCGTGTACAGAAAATGAAATGTACAATACTTGTATAAGTATAAAAAACAAAAATTCTTATGGCTGGGATGAAATTCCTCCATTTTTATTAAAATACTCAGTAAACTCGATTACCAAACCATTAACCTATATTATTAACAAATCTTTTGAAGAAGGTCATTATCCAAATATTCTCAAAAAAGCAATAGTAACACCAATATTTAAAAAAAATGACAATTTAAATATAAATAATTATAGGCCAATTTCAATTTTACCTACATTTTCAAAAATATTTGAAAAAATTATCGCAAATAGATTTTACAATTTTCTTTTAGAAACATCTCAATTCTGTAACGAACAATTCGGTTTTATCAAAGGTAGAGATATCAAACAAGCAATTTTCAATAATATGCTTAAAATTACAGACGCCTGGAATAATAACGAACAGGTTATATCTTTATTACTTGACCTCACAAAAGCTTTCGACTCTATAGATCACTCTATTTTACTTGAAAAATTATACTTTTATGGTATTAGAGGAAAGCCATTAGACTTAATATCTTCTTTCATTTCCGAAAGAAAGCAACGAGTTAAAATTAAAACAGAACGAACATATACATTTTCATCCTGGAAATTAATAGAAAAGGGTGTCCCACAGGGATCTGTAATAGGGCCTTTGTTATTTACTCTGTACATTAACGACCTACCAAAATGTACCAAAAATACAATGACACTTTTTGCAGATGATACAACAATAACCTATATACACAAAAACATAAATGATCTCTTAAATAATATTAACAATTCATTCGTAAGTGTTTTGCAATGGTTTAATTCAAATGCACTACACATAAATATAACCAAAACACAAAGTATCAAATTTGGAGATTATGGAATAGCATTGAATTCATTTTATCTAAATAACAATACTATTAATATACAAAATCACGTCAAATTTCTGGGAATTACAATAGACAAACAATTAAACTGGAAACAACATATTAGTGAAATAAGTACAAAACTTTCAAAATTCTGCTACGTCCTAAAAACACTTCAAAATATAGTAAAAGAAGAAACTTTACTTGTTGTATATCACGCATACATTGAAAGCAGTCTTAGATATGGTTTGATCTTCTGGGGAAATTCTGTTAACTGTATAAATTTATTTAAAATTCAAAAGCGTTGCATTCGCATCATTGCTAATGTAGGTATGAGAGAGAGTTGTATTGAACTCTTTAAAAAATTAAATATACTCACACTTACAGATCTGTATATCTACGAATGTGCAGTATTTTTAAAACAAAATAGTAATATTGCCAATATGTTTATAAATAATCATGATTATGACACACGATATAAAAACAAATTAAAACAAAATGCAACAAATTTAACGGTAATACAAAAAAACATTAACTATCTTATCAAAATATATAATCACATTCCTTCAGAAATAAAAATATTACCCCTAAAAAAATTCAAAATAATGCTGAAAGCTAAATTAGTTGTCGAGTGTCACTACACGATAGACGAATTTTTTTCTAATAATAATTAATTTATACTGTAAAATTTATTACACTTCTACACTAAATAATGTTCTTATTATTTTCTTGTTGTTTGTTTTCAAATTGAATTATATATTTTTTTTCTTGTGACTGTTTCTATGTACTTTTTTGTATATTCTATGGAAATAAAAATTCTATTCTATTCTATTCTATTCTATGAAGAAAATTAGTTTATTTCATTTCTTTAAATTTTAGTCAAGTACCAACAGTCTTCCACTTAAATATATGATTTATGCCCGGTATTATAAAGAAATTGCATGGGCGCAAATTCGCGTCTGCGCACATTAGCTGTCAAATAACGCTATCAATTGGGTATTAAATTGTTACGAAATTGCTCGATATTTTAAAGCAGTGGTAATAAATAGACACATAATAATGTAATCGATGCATGTACATTATATGGGTGTACACAAATATGTATTTTAAGTCTGTGATGTGTTTATATTGAATTTAAATTGACACATAACCTAAGTATACGATATTCATGTACAAAAATATAACGTGTTGTGGTAAAAATTGAAAATTAAAATGCTGGTAAGTAGTAAATATACTTTTATATAACACATTCATATATATCATAGCTCTTTAAAGCAATTCCTGCATTTGGAATTTTTTACAAAACGCTTGAAGATGAAAAACATTGTTTACTTTTAATTGTCACATAAAATTTATTTTTATATTATACTTTTATAATATATAGTATTTATCTCAACTTTTTGTATATTACAGAAACGTTTCAAAATGTCATCAATTTCATCTGTATCATCTGGACATTTTATATCACATGAATATTCAGTATTATTTTCAGATAACTTTGAAAATAACATTCAAATACCAAGAGAACCTTAGGTGTTCAGAGAAAGAAATGATCCAATCCTAATGATTGAAAAAAAGATTAAAAAATGAGCATCAGAAGGTGGCTGGGAAATGATAGATGTTCGAAAAGTGGTATAAGTATACGGTAAGAAGCGAATTTACAAGCGTCATAAGGTGGTTTGGATACAGCAGAAGCTGATCAAAAAGCAGCATTATGTATATAAAGGAATCGAGAGCAGTGGAGAAGATATTCAGCCGTATTCATAGTTCCTCCTTGTTACTAAATTTACGTTTCATAAAACTTCCTTGACTACGAAGGCTTCCTTATCTCAAGGTTGGTCGGAAGCTTTCTCAAGGCAGCTTTGAATACAATTTTAACTGTAATGCTGACAATGTGTATACAAACATAACATAACATAAAAGTAGTTACACATTTCAATCTGTAGCTTTGTGCTGTCATTACCTTTTTAGACAAAGTGAATAAAGGAAAAAAAAGATAATGGACAATGAATTTAAAAAAAACACTTTATTTATAAACTAAACATTATTAATAACATAACACTAGTAAGTCACTAAAAAGTCCTAAAATATTCATTACTTCTAGAAGGAAACCTTGAGATCTGTCTATGAAACAAGGGCGCCTTGGATATCTGTGATAGCCTTGATCGAGGTTTTCTCCGACCTTGCGATAAGGAACGATTATGATTACGGCTGATTGGAGATGAGAGTACTTGAGATAAAACATAAGTATACTGCGATGCTCTGTTTTGTAAATCAATCTGAAAATAAATGTATAATATTGATTAAAATGTTTTTATTATTGCAATGTTATGATTGGTCTTACAAATATTATTTCGTTGTCACTGCTTTTCTCTAATAAGGCATCTGAAATAAAGAAAAATTAAATTAATTGATATTTTAATTATATATAAATGATAAAAAATTACCAAAAAACAAACCGAAAGATGCACAGCTACCAACAGGATTTCGTAGCTCCCTAGTTTTATTTCCAATTGTATGTAAAAATATCGGTATGGAGAACCATACATGACTTCCATGTTCTTTCTATCTTTTTAAATAATTTTTAAATATACATTTTTTTAAATATTTTCTTATATAACCTACTACTATGAATATACATATCGTAATACATTAAAAAATCATAAATACTTACAACGGTTACAGCTCTTTTTGCCATTTGTATATAAATATTAATTTTCTAATGTCAAAAACATAAAACACATTCGTAGAAAAACTAATTTGACAATTTGAATTTAGTTGCATTTGTTTCCAAGGAAACATGAATTAATGACATATTAGTATTTAAAATTCAAATTTTAAGTGTGTTTTTCACCCCTTTAATGGCTGTTTAGGCACGTACAAATAATAAATGTCCCTTAGATTCAATTGAACTGCAAATGTACCAAATCTTATCAAAATTAGTGAGATAATACTCGCAATATTCACTTTTTAGACGAAAAAAGTTACAAAATTTCGAATATTTCTAAAACCCCTAATGCGATTAGCACCAAAATCAATAGGTCTGGAGTACTCACTGAGACAAACATTTTCCCCAAAAATAATTCAGATCGGTGCATTTTTACAGTAGTTATCGTGAACGAAAGAAAATTCTACATCCGCACAGACACACAGACACACAGACACACGGACACACAGACACACAGACACACGCACAGCCGCCATGCGGAAATTAACTTTTCTTTAAGTTTTGAAGTTAGTACAATCAGAATTTGTCATTTTCTCGGACACGATTTTTCGATGGTATTACAATACTTCCATTTCTTTCAGAACATGGAAGTAAAAATTCGTCTTATAAAATCTATATTTTTTTTAATACATCTATAAAATTAATTCAATTAGTAATTTGTTTGTGAAACTTATTTTATAATAATTAATTACCTTCTCATCCGCACAATCTTTCTTGGCTTTTTTTTTAATACTTTCGTAAAGATTTTTTAATTGAATACCATTACGTAGTTGGCCTGTCTTTGTAATATTATTGAACTTGCTAGCTATTTCATTCCACGTTTGATTTTTTTTATTTGTAGTTACTAAATCGGCTGTCTTATTTTCGATAATATCTATGCATTTTAACACCAGCTCTAATAAAACCTGCTTATCATCATCACACTGTATCCTTTTTCTCTCATTTTAATTTTTTTTTATATACTTAAATAAACTTTTCTTCAAAATAAGTACTTATTATAGTATTTTGATTTAGTTGTTTATCATCATAAAGAAATGTCAAATTGAATAGTTTCCTTTTAGTGACATTGACTAGAAGTCTATTTTTTCTGTATATCACAAAATCACAACAGCTTTTAAGACTGCTGATTTCTACTTAATAACACGCATGCGTGAAAGTCATAATATCTACGATTTCATTGGCTACATCTTTGAGTAATTATCATTTACATTTAATACCCAGTAGATAGCGTTATTTGACAGCTAATGTGCGCAGGCGCGAATTTGCACCCATGCAATTTCTTTATAATACCGGGCATTACTCATCATAAACATATTTAATACTTATTTTTTTTTTTTTTTTTATAAAAAATAATTAGTTATTATCACTGAATTTTCGGCATCCAATTCGTGCAATTCCCAGCTTTTAGTGTATGGTAAATCTAAAACATTGATGACAAATGTCTGAGATGTTTGTTCAATAGCGTAACCAAAACAAGAAGGTGATATTTCTTCAGTAATCCATGATTCACAAACAATATAAATTTGCGAATCGATCTCACAAAAAAATAAAGTTTTGCTAAAAGCTGGTAACTTATTTATAAACGATGTACAAATAAATTTATTAAGAATTAATGTTGCTCCTCTGAAATTAATACTGTTGCCCACGGTAACCAATTTTTCTGACAAATTAACATCTGTTAAGTGATTAATAATGGCAGTTTTAAATTTAATGTTTCCAATTTTTAATTGTTTTTTATTTAAAAGGACAGGCTTGCTTTCAAAAGAGGTCAAGTTATCATTCCAATAAGACAGTACATTTTTTTGATGGCGCTCTGATAAAGTGTATGCGATATCTTTAAAAAAATTTAATTTCTCTGCTAAATTTGTAAAATAGCCATTTTTGCTCTCATACCTCATAGTCCATTGTATTTTAGGAGGACCCATTTTTAAAATTATCAAAGAATAATGGTAAACTAGGTGATCTTTAGGACTTAAATTGACAGAATATTCTTGTTTTAGAAGTTGATGATGCTCTTTGATAAGATTAGGTAGTGTATTCAACATTTCTCGAGTTATTTTTGGCGCAAGAACAATTTTTAATATATTCAATAGCAATAAAATAATTTTCCATTTATTATAATTTTTGTCTCTGATTTTTAAAATTAAATCTTTTAAAATTAATGGCAAGAAAGAAATTAAGCAGAGAGTTTGAGCTGCGTGTTGGCCAATACTATTCGAAGATTTGCTGAGGTTTATAGCACTGGGCTTATTTGGTCGGTTTTCCAAACCGTAATTAAATGCATGTATTCTATTGTTTATATCATCGAGATTGATTAATTTAGATTCAACGAAAAAATTTAAAGTTAATTTTACGTCTCTTTGGCAAATTCCTTCTAAAAAGTCATGAATCACGTCGATACTATAATTCTCACATATTTTAAAGTTTTTTAGATCGCAAAGAGGACTGTACCGTTTAATTCCAAAAAAATTCAATGTTTCAGCATTGGCGCAAGTTAGTCTTTTTGCTAAGTATTTAAAACTTTCTGAAGTTCTTAATTCACAATTTTCTAAATCACACGTATCTTGAGCATCAGTTTTAGGAAGCATACATATTCTACAATAATAATGAGATGAGAAAGACTCATTCATTCCTAATAACATAGCACCACCTAAGTTGTCAAATGACAAAGATACAAGTGTTCCTTTTACGATGGAGTTTAAAGATTCGACAAATATCCCCTCGGTTTCTAAAATTTTAATGTCATTTAAAATAACATCCAAAACTGGATTTATACTAAACTCTTTTATGTCTAGATTATAGCATAATGCTAATAAATGAATATTATTTAAGTTAGAGTTTACATACGAAGGTAAGTTTAAAATTGTAAAATAATAAGCTCCAATTTTATGGATTCCAGATCTACTACCAAGTGGATTACAGACCTCGAATTCATCGAAATAAATTTGTAGTTGAATGGCATTAATATTTTCTTTAAAAAATGAGCTGTTTTGAAAGACTTCACCGTCACTAAAACTGCAATAATCAATATTATTTGATTTAGGACGAAATGCAAAGTAGTCTGATACGACAGAAAATTTTAATAAAAACTTCAAAGTTTCGAGTAAAGGAACATACGAAAAAGTACTTGCAATTGATACTTGTTTGTAATGCTGTTTATTTCTGTCATACTTAGTTTCCATACGTAAGCCATGCGGTTTTTTTCAGGTTTTACTATTAATTGTTTTATATTTTTATCGCGTAAATATTTTGTTAGATGATTTTCTAGAGGAAATTTGAATTGATTTACAAGGCAAAGCTGTTCATCAACATTCGTACAAGCTATCAAATCATCCAGCAAAGGATAAACTAAATCTATATTTGTTTTAAGAATAGTATCGACAGTCGTTTCTGGTAAACCGAGCGCATATAATTTTCTAATGTAATCATCTATTTTATTTCGTATCTTTTTTTCTTTGGAATAAATATCAACATTGTGATCATTAAATGTTTCAATCGAATTATCATCTGCACTATCAGTATTAGATTCAACGCTATTAAGGTTAACATTTTTATTACTTTCTGGGGTATTCATGTTATTGACATGAGGATAATTGTTTTCTGTATCATTTTTGACTGAAATACAATTTTTTAAATATTTTTGGAAACCATAATAAGTCGCATAATTATTTAAACAACCAGCACAACGTAATGATAATTTTGAACCTTCATATAAAAAATGATAATTACGCAAATGTTTACACAAATCACTGATGGTAGTAAACGGTAAGCTACAGAGATAACAATTTAAAGACATATTTAGAACAATGTTAAGTTACAAAATTAAAAGTTTGATTTTCCTATTCTATGTTAAATTGTGATGTTCATAAAATAATATATATTATATCACAGACAAATTTATAATCTAATGACTAAAAATTGTCTTAATTTATAAGAAATGTAGTTAAGATTTAAAACTGAATAAGTAGAGTAATCTTTAAAACCTTTTACGTAGCTTCAAGCTTTGTAATAAAATCTTGTACCTTATTGGTACACTTACTAGGAATATTATAAAAATAACTTTGCAATAAAATCCAAAAATTTATAAGATCACTTTCGAACTGAACATTGAACGAATAATGAGCTTTAAATAAAAAATCAATAGCTCCAAATATATTGGACGCTGGTAGTGATATATAATGATTATCAATTTTTAAATGGTATTGACTAATAATATTTTCTCTTGATCCAGCTGCAATAAGTTTTGGTTGACGGGATAGCTCTCCACTTGTCGATAGAATTGGAGTTCCAATCTAAAAAAAAAAAGCTACTTAAAAAAAGTACTTAATCGAAAAATGTATAATACTTATGTTAAGCAAATGGTTTTTTTTATACATACAGGTCTAAATACTATCAACTTATCAATTACACTTTTAGCTTTCCCTCTATTGGCATTTTTTTTTCCTCTAGCCGTTGGTGGGAGCAATTGCGTTAAAGCAATGATTGAGTTAGTCTCGCGATCCCATACTGAAAAATATTCGATTAATATTAATATATTTTTAATAATTATGAATATGGTATCAAAATATTTTTATGTATGATTAAAGAACACTTGAATAGATTTAATTGTCATTGATTTTATATTGTACATACCAAGTAAAGCCTCGTCAAGCTTTTCGGCTGCGTATATATTAAATATCTTATCGACTTTCTTTGGATAAGAGTCTTTAAAATTGTTTGAGTTAATGTCTGGGAAAATTAACTTAAATTCAACATCAACCTAAAAATAATCATATAATCAAGAAAAATAGGTACTATGATTGTTTATGAGTAAAGATTCAACATTTACTTACCAACTCGGGGATATCTAAAAATCGTGGGAATGCTTCAAAGAAATGCTCGTTTAAATAGAGGCTTCTTCGAAAATCAAATGTGTTGATACAGTTTTGGATTATTAAGTCTTTATCATTCACTGTAGCACTTTTCATAAAATCAATTGCAGCTTTAATATCAACCGTTTCATCAACAGGATTGTTTGTTTGTAGCAATGTATCACCAGGCTTATGACAACGATTATCTTCAGATACTGATTTTGACCGTTTAATACGTGATTGATTGGATAATCCGTTCGCTATAAATCCTGTACCGCATTTAGGATCAAAAAAATGTTCCTGAAAATTAAACAACCATATCAAATACTGTATAATAATAACCCCAGATTTTATACATTTAAATCTATTTAAAACGGCTCAAATAGTAAATATAAAAGTGTCAAGTGATTTATACTTACATAACCTAGACCACCTTTCGGATTTCGGAGTTTTGGAAATAAGTCTACTATTGCCTGTGCACATTCAGCTTTTTCCCATGCGTGTAATGATCTTTGCACTTTACTTTTATGATCCTTCAAATGGCTAACGACCAATGAAACAATTTTTTTTCGGTTTGTATCAGTCACAATACCTAGCTTATTGTATTCTTTAAATAAGTCTTGGCCATTTGGGCTGTCAAGAATTATTTTTTGTAATTTCTAAAACGAAAATTAGTTGTTAGTTGAACAATTTATTATTCTTTTCACATGAATCTAAATATTTATTTTCAATTTGTAATTTTAAAGTAAAAACGAAGAATTTTATAAATTTCTATGCATGACTCACCTCTTTGGTAAGAACCGTTGCTTGGGCATGAGATTTTAATTTTTGCTTTTTAGCAGGAACTTCATAATGTTCTTCTCCAGCAACAGGACTAATATTTTCCAATGATGATGAATTCACAAAGTCAATAACTGGTAAATTCAGTGAACATTCTAAATTATCTAGAATTGTTACATCTGTAGGATTAAAATTTTTGATGTGTAATATCAGACGTAATGTGTATTAATAAACAAGTGTAATTAACAAAAAACTCACCATTCAAGATGTTATGATCAATACATTTTATTTTTAATGTAACACCTCTGGGGCTGGAGAGAACGTAGTCGACCAAAATAGCATCCAACCTAGCATCATCTGAATCAGTGAAATAAAACTCTGTTTCAACCAAACTGGGAAAGACTTCACGAGCTGTAATAAACAATTATATTTTACAACATACATAAAGAATGAGTTTGATAAACAAATGTCAGAAAGTATAGAAATTAACCTTTGGAAATGAAATCATTTAACGTAACAGGTAGTTCTAATTTCGCCCAAACTTTTTTATTTAGCCAATGAAAAATAAACATAATATTTCCTAGTGAACTATCAGTCATCTACAAAAAAAAATAAAACTAGTGTCAGAAAATATAAAGTAAAATTGCAAAAGAAAAACATAAAATCAATAAATTTTTTGAAATTTTTTTTTATGAATTTGTTAAATTAACAGAGAAATTGTTCAAAGTCTGTAATTTTTAATAACTATTATAAATTGTATCGTTAAATAACAATTTATGTAGCAAATTTCTTATAAGAAAGTGAGGTTAGTTGAGCATTTTATATGATTATAAATACAGTAAACTTTTACTTACTTTAATTAATATCAATTTTACTTTTTTTTATTCAGAACAATCTGGTTTTTTTTATCAAATATATTTAAATAAACTTTTTTTCATAAAATTTAACACTAATTTATACGCCCGAGTGGTTAAGTAGCTGTCCGGTAAAACAATGCGTTTGGCGCGTAAACTGAAGAAAGGACGCGCCAACAACACAAACTTAGTGTTAATATTTCCCGCTTGACACTAATTTTGTGTCATTTTATCTAGTAACACACAAAAAGTGTTAATATCGTGAAAACAACACTATTTTCATGTTAAAATTCAGGTAACACAAAAAAAGTGTCAAATTAACACACAAAAATCAACACACAATTTTTCAACACAGACCGTTTTTGATGCAAATACACAATATTTTTTACTGTGTATGAAACAAATTTTCGTTTTTTTCTTCATTGCTTGTGCAGAACATGAAAACGAAGGTGCTGATAGTCCCGAACACCCCGGTTCGTATTCTTGTATTCCTAAAAAATGCATCGAATTTCTATAAAGACTAACTGGAGTAATTATTTATTATTTATCACATTAAAATTTTTTTTCAGATTATTGAATTAAAAAAAAATAGTTTTATAAAATATTATTATATAGAAAAACAATATAAATATTATTTTTTAAATATATGTACCAATATGAAATGTTGAGTTTATTTGATGTACATGTTTATCAGTAAAAAAAATCTACCTTAATACGTACCTATATCTGACCTAATATATATTTTTAATTAATTAATGTACCTACATAGGAAGCACCGACCAATTCTGGTTTGGGTACTAATGTAACCATACTATATAAGGGATTTTTTTATCTCTTTCGGAATTTTTTTTTTAATCGTGGGAAAAAATCGGTATTCGAATCTTTTTAAAAATATGAAAAAATACTTTCTGCAGAAATTTTATAAACCAGACACCACAAAGGCAGCATTACGAAGTGCAGGGGAGGCATATGTTAAGGCAGTATATGGATTTACCAACAAAATATATTAAATTAAATATTATGAGATTCATGCTCTTTCAAAAGTCGGTTCAAACAAAAAGTAGTATTGCTTGAAAGTCTTTACTTCCACCAACATCTGAAGCTCTTTACGAACACTCATTAAGAGTGCATCTGCAAATTCAAACATGGCTTGGAAGGAAAGATAAAAATTCATTGGTCTTCGGTTGGAAAAAATCTGATAATGGTTTGATGCTAATTACAAGCAATTAACCAGCAATCCCAGAAAGTTTGATAGAAAAAAACAAAATGTTCCTGTAGAAAAGGTGGCAAAACAAATACATGTTCGTGCAAATCTAAAGAAAGAAATTGCAGTACTCTGTCGTTTTTGTAAAGGCACACTGAGAAAAAGAATTCATATTATCAATGTAAACGAAGTTGACTCAATTCCGCCGCGAGTTTAAATACGGCGAAGTACGCTACAAGAATGACTCAACCACTGGGCGAGTTTAGAGAAATATGTTCGGTCAATCCCGCCGTGAAGTTGAGTTGACAGTATGCATTTTGTAGCAAATTTTTACGATAGCCATACAAAAAATTTGTAGTCTATTAAGAGAAATATATACTTAAATTAATATATTACAGTTTTAGTTTCAACAAAGGTTGAGGTTATAACAATAAAATATCATATTTTGTCAAAAAACGAAAAAATTTGAACGAACATATAGGTATAGTTCAGTAAACTTAATTTTAATTTTATTAGATTTCTTCATGATTTTAGCTCAATTGTAATACAAATTGTATCAGGAAAGTATCGGATCGGTGTAAATTTTCAATGTATTCGAGTAAAATGCTTGAACAATTAATTTTAAAAATTATATATTTTGTTCAAATGATCAATTATGTTATTTAAAGGAATTTCTTTCATAACAAGAAATATCATGTCAAATTTCCATGTTTTTATTTATGGTGATTAATAATTATAAAACACACAATTTACCAAAATAAATCATTTTATTATCCTATAAAATATATGATTACAATGCTTTTAGAATATACATACATACATAATAATAGCTACCTTAATTATTACATATAATCCTACATGAATAAAAAATATGGAATATTACTTATATTTTCTAAAATATTAATTATTAATTAATATATTAATTGTAAAAGTTTTCAGAGAAATTATTTCCTATGATCCTAAAGTAATTATTTGTCGTCAATATTTTGAACCGAGCGACATATGTTTTTTGCCAATGAACTATCAGTTCATTGGAATATATGTTGTTATTGTTGCAACCAGGAAAGACTTTGATTGACTTCAGCATCTGAAATATTCAGTATTAATTTTATGAAACTGTGTTCAATTGAATAGATTATACATCAAATGGTGTTGATGCTCCTTCTATACTTCCCCCAGCAGCTGATGGATAATTTCCACTTGATGGAATAATTATATTTGAAGATGATGCAACTACTCTGCTGTTTTCTTTTTCAATTACACTGTCAGTAGTCCTGAGATTTCCCAACACTTTCAATAAAAGTATTTTTGGACCCATTTTGATGCCTATTAGCCCTAAATCTTCTTTTTTTAACTCCAAAAAACAGTACCATCAATACACTCGTCTAAAATTTAGTAAAAATAATTACAAATCGTATAAATACACACAAGTAATTATTCATAATAATCATTAATTAACTAAATCGTTTAAGTTGTTTTTCAGTTTTTCTCACTTATTAATTAAAATAAACCCAAGAATCAAGTATTTATGCCTTCTTTGACAGATTATTAAGGAGAAATTAGTTACAATAAAATATGACGTAAGCTTATATAAAGTTTGTTGGATTTTGATGGGTTCCAACAACAGAAAGGTTTAAAATGTCCTAAACGGGGTACATTAGTAAAACGATTGTCAGATTCTTCGTTACATTCAATATAATATGCATGTAAATTTACATTAAATTCTACCGTTGTGCAAGTCGATATTAAAAAATGAACTTCAGTGCCATTTAGAATAATAATTTCTTTTATTTTTCCAAACAACGGCAAATTGTCTGAACGAACTATTGAAACTTCGAGACAAACGTATAAACCAAGACGAAATTCGACACCGTTTACTTTCACTGATCTTGCCAAAAGTACCTTGTTATTTAATGTATAATTTAATTCCAGCAAGAATTGTCGACTCAAAGTGTTCTCGACAAATTCTTCTATTCGAGAAAATGCTTGTAAGCGGAATAGCTGAACATCTTTTCCACCCCATTTTGCACTTTGCCCGCATTGAAAAATATTTATTAAAGTCTTAGGGGGGTTCTTAAAATTACGAACAACTTGAGCTCTAGCTTTTGCAGCACCATGCTTAGCTTCTTCACGCATACACCAATAGTTGATAGCTGGGCCAGACCATAAGATGCACTCTGGATAATGAGATAAATGATGAAATTTGTTAATCTCATTAACATCGGGAAATAAAATTTTAAAATTTGTTCGAAACTGTTTGATAAGAGCATCAAGATAAGGGATTTGTGAACGAAAAAGTTTCGGAACAAATATTATTTCCATTATTTGTAATAGATTTCTTATCTATATATACTGATCATCACTTGGAATTTTATCTGACAGTAAAAATGGTAAGGCTCGAATTAAGCACCAAGTTTGCATTGCTTTTTGACTTATTAAATGATCTTTTTTCCTAAGCATGGAGTCTGTGAAGTTAGCTGAAGGCTTATTAGTATTTTCACATTATCCCCATTGAAAAGATGTAATATTACCATTTAGATATTTCGTATCAAACTTCTTTTCCACTAATATATATTGTTTGAGAACTAATTTTATAATCATTGGACAAATACCACAGAGGAAGTCGTGCATTGGGTCAAATATTTTGTTACTAGTAACATGAAAGTATTTTGACTCGTTCAAACAACAATTACCACGCATGCCTGTACCTGATAAATTATCTGCAGAAAAATTCGAGTTCTTCAACAAATCTAAATGTTCTTGATATAAATTTAGCGTGCGTTTCTGACCAAGTTGAAGAGATCCAGCGTGTAAATCATCTCTTGAATACATACACAAACGACAAAATTGATTAGATGATGGTCCTAATAGATTAAATACATCATGCACAGCAAGTCCATCACCAATGAAAGCAGCAAGAGTTGCACGTAAAGTAAAAGGACCATGTTCTGTATGAACTAATATTCCTTCATCACTTTCTAGTGCACTCAGATCATTCAAAAAGGGCTGTAAAATATTATTAAATCCGTAGTTTTTCACATCTATGTCTGTACATAAAAGAAGTACATGAATAGAATTCAGGTCAGAGTTAATTTCTGGAGGTATGTTTTGAATGCTATAATAGAAGGCTCCTAATTTATGGATTCCAGTTTTAGATCCTAAAGGATTAACTATTTCCAATTCGTCATAATACAGTTGAATTCGTAGAGCATGCGGATATCGTCGAAGAAAGTCGTGAGTTTCAGCATGCTGTCCATCAAGAAAAGAGCTTAGAATGCCGTCTGGTGACTTTTGTTCATTCAAAATAGCTTGTAAAACATTAGGATTAGAAATTACTAATTTAAGAGCGTCGATAATGGGTACGTATTGAAAAGTTTCCATTATCAGTGTGGGTTCATACGTACCAGACGTTCTATTAAGTTTTTTGTCCATTCTGTGTCCAAGCGGAATTTCAACTGGCCTAATATACGCACAAGACGACTCTAATTCTGTAATTTGATCATCAAATCTCCTTAGTCCATCAAAAACATTAGTTAAATCAAATTTTTTTAAAACATCCTTGGCGGCATCATTGTTAATTAAACCTTGTTCAATAAGAAAATCGTTTACTGTATCTTTTAAAAGACCACACGTATTAACCAGTAACTCTTCACATTCATCTATAATATCTATTAAAGTTGATGTAGTCATAGATGCTTTGCATTGTAATCGACCAATCATTCGCACTATATGACGACGTATATTAAACCCGAAATTATTATTATTATTATTATCTTCATTATTATTATTGTCTTCATTATTATTATTGTCTTCATTATTATTGTTATCTTCATTATTATTATTATCTTCATTATTATTGTCATAATTATTGTCGTTGCCGTAGTTATTATTATCGTGTTCAAGATTTTCGCCATGTTGTCTATCATTAAATTCAATCAGCATATGATTTTTTTTTATATGGCGTTTGAATGATGCAAATGTTAAAAATCTGCGTGAACACCCGTTCTGAGCACATTTAAATCCTTGATCACCGACCCCATGACTCACGGTTAGCCCATGTGCATTGATAAAATGTCTTTTCAATCCCCATAACTCACCGTTGATTTTTTGATGACAAATGAAACAATTTAATCGATCCATTGTGAACGAATGATTGATTAAAGTGACAGAAAAAATTACTTACGTCTTAATTTCTCAAGAGTTTCATCATCATGTATAGTCCAGTAACTTTATACATCACCGCATGCGTTAAATCCGGTAGTTCTGATTTTTTGCAGACTTGTTTACGATGTTGGCCTAATGAATAATCCAAGTTTGTGACCTCGAGCGCCGAACGCAACTTTGTCAAAAATCGAAAAAACCGCGAAAAAATCGTTATTTTTTCAAATTTTGGCGATTATAACCCTAAAGGACTAGTTTTTGAAAAAACTTTTTTAGAACTTTTTTAAAGTAGATTAAATTTGCTACAATATGACACTAGAATTGTCTCTGTAGACCCAATAGTTTCCGAGATTAAACCTTTCAAAGTTTATCATTTTTTTCGAACTTCGCAATTTTTTGCAATTCTGTCGTTCTGAATGAATTTTGACCCTGATTATACTATCGAAGCCTTGTACTTTTATGATGGGATGTTAAAAAAGAAAATGAACGATGATGTTTAAGCTAAGCTACGAATAATGAAGTAAAAAAGATAAGTAAAACAAAAGTTAATAAGTTTATTTGTTAGGAAATTGAGTAATATTCAAAATCAAAAAATTAAATTAATTTAGCCCTCTTGAAAGGTCCCGGTTGAGGTTCGTCCGTATCTGGACGTATTGGGATGGCATATCCCCATCAGGGGATGGTGATGAATTGTCGACGTCTTGTGCCCACAAGTCATCCTCCATTTCGACATCGGACAGATCGTCGCCTTCTGGGATATCTACTTCTGCAACATCAGGTATATTGTCACAAGGTGTTGTGGGGCTGCATCTCTGGTCATCATTTTGGGGTTGAGGCCTTGTGGTGTGGATATCCACCCCCAGGAGAGAGGGTTCAGTGTGACTCTCAACCACGCCTGTACCTTTAAGAAGATTGTACATGAGAATAGAAAATGATGAATGATATGTAACTGATGCAAGGACAAATTTTTACCTGATGGTATGTCCGCAAGGAGTGAAATCGAGCAGAGTCTCGTGTAGGAGGTAACCTGGCTAGATTGAAGCTGGTTTTCGTCGCAGCCCTGGTGAATAGTTGGTACCGCAGCTCGTCAAAGTTATGGGTGTTGGAGTTGCCTCCGTATAGAGCAATTATGACTCGCTCTCCTGCTGCTGCTATCTCGTCAGGTGTAGAGTTGGTGTCGAGAAAAATCGCAGCTTGCTTTTCAACGTCCGGATTTTTTTCGACTATGGACATCATTTGCATCTTCCCTAAGCCAAAGAAGCAGGATGTCGAGTCACAACCACTAAAGGCATGAATGAAGAGGAAAAGCTCTGGTTTCAAAGAGGATTTTGAAGAAGCGATGCTGGAATACATGACATCTGATGCTTTGCCTCTTCCACATTTATTGTAAAAAATTTCACGTTGGTTTGAGATCGCAGTAAGGATGATCAGCAAGTCAATGTCCTCACCAACGACTACCACTATATCATAGGTAGAGGCAGCAGTTACAGCTGTAGTGTTGATGAGCCTATCAGCATCTTCCTCTGCTTGGAGTACTTAGGCATGAAATTTTGGTTTTATAGTTCATCACCATACCATATAATATTTTAAATGTTCTGTTGTATTATAACTATTTAATAATAATAATAATAATAAATAGTGTATGCCAATAATAATAAATTAAATTCTAAGTTTATCTAAGAAGACAAAAATTAAAACTTTACCAGTTTATTTAATCTTAATCTAATATTACGTGACGACGATGTTGACATGTTTTCATTATCAGAGATAATTGTGAACGACTCACTAGAAGAGATCCCGGAAGATCCTGAAATGATCAACTCTATATTTAATGCTGTCTCTGTAACCACGGTAAGGTAGCAAAATAGATAAGATGGCGGAGCACTGGGGACCAATTGCTAGGTTCCGATTCGTGACTTCACACGAGCAATACTAGCACACTCCGTCGGAGGTAATTGGAACTTCATCCCGCTAGAGTTATTCGAGTGACGTCTAAAATATTGCAAAAAATTGCGAAGTTCGAAAAAAATGATAAACTTTGAAAGGCTTAATCTCGGAAACTATTGGGTCTACAAAGACAATTCTAGTATCATATTGTAGCAAATTTAGTCTACTTTAAAAAAGTTCTAAAAATTTTTTTTCAAAAACTAGTCCGTTAGGGTTATAATCGCCAAAATTTGAAAAAATAACGATTTTTTCGCGGTTTTTTCGATTTTTGACAAAGTTGCGTTCGGCGCTCGAGGTCACAAACTTGGATTATTCATTAGGCCAACATCATAAACAAGTCTGCAAAAAATCAGAACTACCGGATTTAACGCATACTACCCCATACATTCAGGCGACAAAGTTACTGGACTAGTATGGTACCTTTAAGTTTATTAATCAATGCTTCAACGGTCAAATCCTTATACTCTTCCATGTTTTTCTGCAGAAGAAGAAAAATATTATAAAAGAAAATAATAAGATGAAAAGATGAAATTTTTTTTATAATTATTCAATTATTTGCTTCTAATGATCTTACATGAACAACTCATAAAATGAGAATAAATATGTCTCTTCGAGACAGTAGTTGAAGAATGATATTGCAAGCTTTAAAGGATGGCATTAATTTCAAAAATATGTATGTAAAAGTAACAAAAAAAACTAATCTTTTAAATACGTATCGAATGATAACAATAAAATTGTGCACAATTTAAAATTTTAACTTATTTGATTGATCCAGATCTAATTTCATAAAATTATTGATACTCATATATTTTATGACTTCTGAAAATTATAATTATGAAAAATCTAGAAGATAAAGTACGAAAGACGTTTCACGCGTCTGCGCAAGTGTTCTGTCGTCTCTTCTTCACTTATTCAGAAGTGAACCGGATACAAAACTAATAATTGAATTCATGATAAATATAATTTTTAAACTTAAAATAATATAAAAATTCAATCACGTTTTATCAATCTTAAATTTATAAATAGCCATACGCTGTAAATTATTAAAAAAATTTACAACAATATGAACTTTGAAAAATAAATGCTAACTGTTGTGAATAAAAACTAACCTCTAATAAAACTTTAACTTAAATAATACTTACGCAATCAGGTAAAGAAATGAAATTATTTCACACTCAAGTCTGCAATATTTTTTAGTAGCAGAATGCCTTAAATCTGTTAATCAGTGCTATTATTAAAGCTTGTAGTCTTTTATGTTTATTAATTTCCAACCACATATGTTCTGTATACATTGTCGTAGCTTTTCTGCATTTGCTTTGTGCGACTGCGCAATGGTCTATCTTGACTTCACTTATTTAGAAGTGAACCGGATACAAAACTAATAATTGAATTAGTGAAAATGTTAATTCTTTAACTTAACGTTAAATAAATTATTTACTGCATTTTATTGATTTATTGCTAGTTATAAACTCTAAGTTTTTGGAATAATATTTGATGATTTTATATCTGTTGAATCAAAAAAAAACAACCTCAATATCAAAAGAAAAATTAATCAATTATTGTTTTTAATAATTAGGTTAGGTTTTGCCTAGCCAGAGATTGACAGCAATGAGCATCGATTTATTGACAGAGTATTTTTATAATAATAATAATAGTATGATAATTATTTTGTTAGAGTATCAAATTGTATTTACTTACCTGTCTGCACTATCTTTATAAAAATTTCAAGTCAAAGGTGGAAAAATTTACTATAGTATTACGGTATAACTGACCAATGAAGAGATTACATTTCATTATAAACCTTTTCAAGTTCACAGGATTATATTTAAATCATAATAACTAATAACCTTATACAGTGAAAAAATATTAAAACATTTAAATTATTATTAAACAATTATTCGGTAGACTATAACTAAAAGTATCATGACGTAATTATAGTTAAAAAAAATAATTTACTTACGATTTGAGCCACTTGAGTAATAAGTAAAATTTCACTAATTAATTGTTAGAAACACTAATTACGAAGTAAATAACAGCTTTATTTCAACAGTTAGTGAAAATTACACTAATTTACTTGTGAATCATAGCTTCACTGAATCAATTGATGAAAATTTCACTATTTTAATCGGTAAATTAACTAAATATTTAGTGAAAATTAAATCACTTAAATAACTTGCGAAATATCACTTATTTGAAGTTAAAAACATTGATTGTTAAGTGAATACAGCTTCACGTCCGCAATTAGTGAAATTTTCACTAATTCATGTTTAGAGAGTACAAGAATATGATATTCTCAGCTCACTCAAGAGTGTTTGTTTTGGATGAAGACTTAAAAATTCTTAGGTTGAAATAATCACATATTCTTCGTTTAAGTAAATAGGGTAAAACCGGGATAGATGCCGCACTTTTTGAAATGGCCTCCTAATTTAAAAAATATTAATTAATCCTGAATAATCTCTCTAAATATAGCTAGTTTAATCTTTTATATTACATTATGACTTGTTTTTGTTTACCTAACAATTACAGATTTTGCATAAATTAACTTTTTGCAGAACAATTTATTTAAGGATAGATGCCCCATCATGAAAATGCTAAGAAGGATAGGTGCCTGCCGTGTAGGATTGATGCTCTAGCGAATAAAATAAGTAAAATACATATAGTTTTAAAATGTTTTATTAGTAACCTTTAGAACATAATAAAATTTTTAGAAAAATAACACAACATAGAGGTCGACATTTTTTTTATCCTACTTAATTTAGGTTAAGCTGGAAAGTGCTTTCGGTTTTCCACATCTTGAGCAATAGTTTTTGAAAAGTGTACAGGTTATACACTGAATCCAGTCGGATTTTGCTTTGTATTTTTATAGTTTTCAACAGGGCTTCGAACCGTTATTTTTTTCGTTTCGGTTTTCGTTCCGGTTCGAGCAAAAAAATATATTTCGGTTCGGTTCCGGTTTTCGTTCCGCAAAAAATAACGGTTTTCCGGTTTTTTCGGTTTTAAAAAAAAATTATCTGTGTTAAAAAAATGTTCTACCATAATTCAGAATATTTTATGGTACTTGTATGATAGTCCGAACGACAATTGAAGTGGGCATTAAGATCATGTTAACGCGCGTATTTTAACATGTACTGAACCGTAAAAACCGATATTTTTATTTCGGTTCTGTTCCGGTTTTCGTTCCGGCAAAAATAACGGTTTTTCCGGTTTTCAAAACATTCTATGCAATTGTCTTTGTCTGTATCTTTAGGATCATCTTTTCCATCTCTCTCAGTTTTCTTTACATGCAAACCTTTAGTTTTCTTTCCTTTAGTTTTATAGTAGTTATTGGGTAGATTTTCTTCGTCATCGCTGTTTGAACTGTTAATAATTTGTCGTTTTCGTGAGGTTCGACCCTCATTTACTATTAAATAATTATTATTTTCTTTATCACAAAAATCAGTCCAATCGTCATCATCTTCTTCACTAAAATAATGTATTAGGTGTATGAGGTGATATATGCCTCTAAGGGCATCTATACCTCGAAAAATCGGGGCAACTATCCTTTTTAATACGGATAGATGCCCTTTTATTTCTTAAATAAACTAAAAACAAAAGAGCTATTATTTACACCTAAGTGTACAGGTAATGAACCAGTGTACTGGCATAATAAAAAATATAACATAATTTATTACTACTTATAAAGTTATACAACGGCAAATATTTACCTCTGAAACTTTGAAGCATTCGTCGCGTTCGTTGCGGAGATAATCACACGCACAAACGAGATACGTTTGTTCCGCTCGACAGCCTTCGGGGGATTAAGGTGCGGGGCGCCTACGCTTCTTATTTAAACTATTAATTCATAGTCGCGAATTTGAGAAATTAGGTTTTTTAAAAACGAGGCGTCTATCCCACTGCGGCATCTATCTCGGTTTTACCCTATATAGCCAAGATTATTATCTTATTTCAGGCAAGAATATTATTTCTTATTGTAAAATCATAGAATGCTTGGATGAAGTGCATGTTACCTTATTTTATGAATATATTATTTTCTTATTTTGACATGATTGAATTCTTTCATGAAGTAATTATTGAGTTAATTTAAGAATATATTTTTTTAATAGAAAATTATCATTTTGTACGCAAAAATAAGTATTATCTTTATTTAAGAATATACATTGTCTGTATGAAGCATTACAAATTTTGAATGAAGAGAAGACATTTTTCAATCAAGTAAAGGTTAACTTAATTTAAAAAACATTTGTTTCTTTATAAAATTATGATGTTCTTTAAAGAAAAAAACTAGTCTTTTGAAAAATATATTTTTTATTGTGAAATAATGAGAATTCAATATAATGTAATATAACAATACAATTACATACAACAATATAAGAATATTTACATATTAAATTAATATAATTTTTAGTGTCTAGAAAATGCTTTGTCTTATTTTAAAATATCTGTTTTATTTTAATATGTAAATAATATATATTATTTACATATTAAAATAAAACAGATATTTTTTTTTGTATCATGAAAATAAATTATTTTTTAATGTCTATAAAATGCTCAGTCTTATTATAATATTGATATTTGTTTATCTTATACATTAAATGATGAAGAATTCAATATAATATTACACACTACTTGAACATACAACAAAATACTGATATAATATTATTTACCTACATATTAAAATAACACAGATATTTTCTTTTTTTTGTATCATGAAAATAAATTATTTTTTTAATGTCTATAAAATGCTTAGTCTTATTATAATATTGATATTTGTTTATCTTATACATTAAATGATAAAGAATTCAATATAATATTACACACTACTTGAACATACAACAAAATACTGATATAATATTATTTACATATTAAAATAAAACAGATATTTTCTTTTTTTTGTATCATGAAAATAAATTATTTTTTTAATGCTCAGTCTTATTATAATATTGATATTTGTTTATCTTATACATTAAATGATGAAGAATTTAATATAATATTACACACTACTTGAACACACAAAAAATACTAATATAATAGTACTATTTACATATTAAAACAAATATTATTTTTTTCACCTTAAAATTAAAATAATATAATATATTTTTTTGTAATACTAAATTTAAGCCTTGTTTTTAACTTTTAGTTAAGCTTATATAAAAATGTTCACTAATACAATGCAATTGCAAAGGTAACGAATTACACTGATTAATGCGAATATTGTTTTTTTTTAGTTTTAAAAACTTCATACGCTTTGTAATGAGAGTTAAAACCAATAGTTTCTAAAAATAAACAATTTAAAGTGACTTTTTTTCATTTTTAATATCAATATAAATTTTGAGAATCTTATAAAATTTAGGATCATTATATTCATTAAATTTGTGTAATATTGCCATACCAATGTTATATTTTACACCATTGATTTCATACCAGTCAACAGAATATTCAGAAATATTGCTGCCAGGTATGAAACTAGCTTTACCATATGATATTGAATCTGGTATCCTTTCTTAGATAAATATCTAAAGCAACATTTCAGTTGATAGCGGATTACAATTGATAATGGTAATTGTTTACGAGAACTAATAGAATGACATACGTTTTTTAATTCTTTATGTTTTGATTAATATTTAAACGAACTTAATAAGATTGGTGGTCCGTTTTTTAAAATTAAAGTAGGATAATGAGTAAGGTAATGATGTTTGGGTTTTAGCTCAGTGTTAAAAACAATCTGATAACTGCTGTGATGTTGGTCAATTAAGTTTTGTAAATAATCAATTATTTCATAAGTAAAAGTATGTAGTGTCAATACTTCAGTAATTTCTAATAATAAGAGATAATATTGCCAGACACTGTCATTTTCTTGTACTAACAATAAGTCACCAACTAAAAAACAAAAATTTCTAACTAAACATAACATTTCTGTAGCAGACATTATAATACACTTATTTAATAGGTGGTTATTGTTAATCGGAGGTGGAACATTTGTTTCCAAACTACTATAACGAAAATACTTTAGTCGAGAATTTAAGGGGCTATGCTAGTTTATCGGCCAAAAAAAGGTGTTTTTCACAAATTTTTTTCCAGCAATCTATGACAGATATCGTTCTAAATCTTTTTGGGTTTAATAAATGCACTATTGAAGTACAAAAAATTTTTTTTTAAATTAATTTTACTATACATATACATATGTATATAATGCAGCCATGTATGCAGGTATGAAAAAAAACAGGTGCGCAGTGTCCCAGTGTTTTAGCAGGAACGAAACACCTGAAACACAAAACAAGATATGTCTTTTATTCAGTAGGTGGTTGGCTATGGCCTCAACTAGAATTTTAATTTTTGGGGCAAAAATAACAAAATGGCGGCTGTTTGAACAAACGGAATCGAAAAAGACCCTTTTTTTTCTTGGTTTTTCCTTGTAAAAAAATAGAAAAAAATTGAATTTTGACATAATCCTAGTTCCAGCCATGCCTATATATGTAACAAACATGTGGTTAAAATTTCAGACCGATCGACCGAGTAGTTTTCGAGAAATCATTGGGACAGTATCGAAAAACATCATTTCGAGAAAAACGCGTTTAATGTTTGTTTTTTTTGAAATTGTTATAAAGTGATACTTACAACTAATCAGTAAAGTAAGAGAAAGTATACTTAGAAGGCTCAGATCACTCTAAAATTTTAACACAATATTTTCGAAGGTATTTACTTTCGAAAAATGAAAAAAAAAATCGATTTTTTGAAATGCATAAACTAGCATAGCCCCTTAAGCGATTAAGCGTAAAGTATTTTTATTTATCAAATGATCAATAATCAAACCCATTCCGTATCGGTGCACCCCTTCCATAAGATCGTGCATTACATCACAAGACCAATTATCATAAACATGAAAACTAAGCAATTCGTGCCATATGCAGGATTCTTTAATTCCAATTTGTTTTTTCACATGATCATAGATATTAATTTGTCGAATACTATTTATGTTTTCTATTGTCTGTGTCTTGGTGTCGGTTTTTGATGTTAAACAAAACCTACAATAATTGGTAGTGTTGAATTTTAAAAATAAACCGAGTATGCTGCTGAATACCTAAATTATCCCCTGCCATTGTTATCACGACAAATTTTATATTAATTTCTGTATTGTTAATGTTTATAGTAATTCCTGTTTCTTCTAACTTTTTAAAATCCATTATAAGCTTTTGAAAAATTGAACTATTACCTAACATTGCTTTATCCTTGGAATAAAACAAATAAGTTAAGAATATATTTTCTAAACGACTAGACATATCAGGCGGTATAGTGGCTATAGATGTATACACCGCACCTATTTTGTTTTTTCCTGCATGACTTCCGAGAGGATTACCACTATCAAAGTCATCATAAAACATTATTAATGGGAAATAAAATTTGGTCCTTATCATATTTTTCAGTAATGTTTTTCCATAAACTCCCCTGAACTATATTACGTAATACTTTGTTATCGGCAGTTTCATTTTCTTTAAGCAATTCATTTTGATAATTAAAAATTGTAAAAAATACCCCAGGTAGCTCTAAAAATAATTTTAAATTTTCCTCAAGTGGAACAAGATATGCTTTTTTTTCTTTTAATGTCATTACTATCGTATCATAATTTTTTTCACTTTTTTTTATGGTTCCTATTTTAATACTTATGGACTTTATATAATTTTTTGAATTTTCGAAGTGTTTAATTCGTTTGTATTCGCTATCAAAATTTGAAAACGCAGTACACACATTTGAACAAATTTCTAGAACTTCCGCAATTTTATCTTTTTTATCTTTTTCGGAGTTATTATATTTCAATATGGCGACTAGAAGCGGACGTGTGAGAAATATGTCTGAGTCTAATGATATTGAAAATACTATCGCAGTAATAAAAGATTTCTTTTTAAGTGAAGAGTTTAGTGCTGTGCCAAAAGATATTATTAAAATATCTGTGGATAAAGCTACAAGTGATATTAAAAATAAGTTATTAGTTATTGAAGAACAAAATGCTAAATTACTAGACGAAGTTAGCCTGTTAAAACAGGAAAGAAATAAGAATCCAGTGACTACAAAACCATTACTTTCTGATGTTGTGAAATATCATCGAAACAAGAAGTAATCAAAAGTGTTGTTCCAAATCCGAACAAAAAAACTCAATTAAATAATCCTGATAATACTTCTCGTATTAACAGTGGTACCAAAACGATTGAAAAAACTACCCACGGAAATAGTGCACATGTTATTACCGTAATTTCGGGTGACTTTGGACAATTTTAAACTTTGAACTCAAATTTGACAATGAAGGACTGTTACTAGAGGGCTTGAAATGGTCTCAAAAGTTTAGTCTTGACCCAAATAATAAGTTTCCAAACGAAAAGAAGAAAGTTTTTTTATTTTTTCACCTTTTTTTTTTAAAAATATGTCTGTCAAAAGTCACCAGAAAATCCGTGTGACTTTGGACAAACATGTTTTTTGAATGTATTTCTAAAGATAAACCTCATATATGTGGCTTTGAACGCTGAAATCGTTTTTTAAATGTTCTGGGTTGATATAGGCAATAGATTAGAATAGGGGTCACCAAACTTTTCGAGAAACGGGCCGGATCGAATTTTTTTTAAACAAAGGGGGCCGGACGAAAAATATTCTTGTTGGAATCCTATTTGAACATTTATTTACATGTGAAATTAGCTATGTAAATAGAGTATTTATCGTTTACAGTGAAAAATATCTATTCAAATGTAGATAAATACACATATTTACATCAAATCTTTAAATTATATAAAATTAATATTTCTTATATGTATAAAAAATATTTATATATAAAAGTCAGGGGCCGGATGAAAAACTTTGGAGGGCCGGATCCGGCCCGCGTGCCGTAGTTTGGTGACCGCTGGATTAGAAGGTTAACACAATTAATTAGGTAATATAATCTTTATAAACATTTGTGTAAAACATGATAAATATTATAATATAGGTTTATAATATAAATATAATAATAATAATAAATAATATAAATATAACATTGCTATAAAAAAAAGTAACAAGTACTCCAACAGTTATACGGACGATGTCCAAAGCCACCCTATAAAAGTACTTTTTTTTTTAAAGGTGTATAAAATATTTGAGGTTAGGAATATTATTTTGATATCAACTATAAATTAATAACAGTATACAAGTCAATAAATCATAACAAAACCGTTGTCAAAAAATTAAAACCACAGCTTGGTTGTTAGAAGTTTTGATACTAAAATTTTAACCAAATTTTTTTGTAAAAGTTTAATGCGGTGTAAATATTACACACTTTTATTTTTTTGCTCCGACTATATTCACATGCTTGCTAAACACGAGCTGATTGATAATAATACTTTATAACTGACTTTGTTTGATCTAATAGTGTAGCCAAATGAGAAAAACAAAATATTCCCATTTTGTCCAATGTCACCCTACCGTCCAGTCACCCGAATTTACGGTACTAATACTGAAAATCATTCAGATATCATCAATAATATAAACATAAATGATGGAAATGATGAATTTACAACAGTTGTCAACAAAAAGAGGCAAAGAAAATTAATACATGGAACCTCCACTGAAGTAGATATTATTAAAGCAGCCGAGAAAAAAAATATACATCTATTTAGGAAAAGTTTATAAAAATACAACCACTGATGAGGTTGTCAACTTTTTAAATAAAAAATTTCCAAATAATAAATTCACATGTGATAAACTGCAAACTAATGGAACGAATGCGAGTTTCAAAATAGAAGCTGAATCTGAGCTAATGGAAAAAATATACGATCCAGCTACTTGGCCTCAAAATTGTGTAGTTAAAAGATTTCTTTTTCGCACCCAATCTGCCAGATTTTTCAACTGAAAAATTCCAACACCCTGAAGATCGAAATTCAAAAGTATTTAAAACAAGAGAAAATAAAAACCAAAAAATAATAAACACATTCCAAATCTCAAATTTGAATCTGAAAAATAGTACAGAAATGAATAATATACACAAAAAAGAATTAAACAAAATTTTGTCTATTTTGTATAACTTTTGTCAGAAAAACGTTTGACAATGAAAATAATGATCTTGAAATAAAAAAATTTGATTCTAAAATTAAAATTAACAGAAAAAAATTGGTCGCGCCAGTTAGAAATTGATACGGAATGAACTTTTTTGATTTTAGAATCAATTTTTTTTATTTCAAGATCAATGTTTTTATTGTCAAACGTTTTTCTGACAAAATTATCCAGATATCATACCATAAAAGATTATTGCAAATATATACATTTAAAAATATCGATCTTGTCTATAAATTTGCATTTCTATAGTTTGATGAAAAAAATAGTAGTACAAAATTACTGATTAAACAATTTAATTAAAGGTATCTACATCCAACAATCCAATACATTGTCATCGTATAGTCCGTAAAAAATTATATGAACTAAAAGAACTAGAAGAACGAACTAGTTCATTAAAAACCATTGAACTATAGGGAGCGCTCTCTGTCATGAACTAAAATGCCCAACTTTACTTTCAACAACAATTTTTTTCGCGACATGTGGTTCCATAGCTTTCGCCGAACCAATAAAATTATGTCTGCAGTCGTAATTGGCCACAGGAATGCCTTTGCGCTTCGCAACATCGCATTTTTTGCATTTACGATTGCATATTGAATAGTCTAAACCAGTCCTCTTAAAACACCAATTATTACATCAAAACCATTCCAGCTATCATAGTTTCTACCAGCACCTCTTGTACTCCAACCCATATCGTACGAAATCATTAATCTAATCACATCCTCAAATGAAATCGGAGCTTGTTGCACAATATGTGAAGTACCGGCTAAGGATGGTTCATTACCAGGAACAACGGGAATTATAAAACCAAATTGGAATTCTTCTGGTCTAAAATTAAAGATAAAAATAAATTTATTATAATACATAAATAAAAAATAAGAAAAATATTCAATAATTTATTGTTATTTCAAAAATAATAAACATGTACAGAATATAGAGCAGTAGATTTGAAAAAAAAATAAACCAATCAAGTTCTGTTAGTTTACTTCTTCAAACTTACAATTATTTTTGGAATTCCAATGCTTAACTAATTGTATGTAAAAATGAAAACGTTAAGCTAATAAAATATTTAACTAGTAAATAATCCTTCGCAGAGTGTATATATACAGGTATATTTTATATAAAATATATTAATTATACAAAAAACTTACTAAAAATTACTACAAAAAAGGTACATCCAGTTGAAAAATTACAAGTAGAAAGTAAAAAATAAAATAAGGGAAATGTGCAGTTGTAAAATTTTCTTAAAATAACCCCTGTCAGGATGTTAATTATAGTTGTTTTTCGATGATTGTAGCATTTTCTCGTGTCAATTTTTTCTCCAGTGCTGTTGCTTTCGTGCAAGATTCTTTAGCGACTTGTTCTGCAGTTCGTCCAGCTATATATTCATACTTCTTAAAGGTGTTAAAGTCAAAGCATATTTACAGAGATGGGTCCACCCTAGTCCACTATGCAGAACACCGATAATGCAAAAAAAATCCCCAAAAAATATTAATAATTACTAATAATTAATTCAATTAATAGCAGAAATAAAAATGTCAAATCATTATAAAGCTTCATTTTGAAATTATACATACCTATTACAGTTTTTAAGTTGATGTCAAAATAGGTTTTACGTTTGTCAAGTGATTCTTTCTGCTTTCCTGTTGAAACATGATTAATAATAAGACACTTATGGCATCTTACTAATAATTGAGATGCCATGCCACGTCTAATTTCATTTACAATGAATTGCAAAGAAAGTGCTTCTTTACATGAAGCACATCATAACTGCTCACCGAGAATTGTGAGTTCGACAATTCTTCGTCCATGAAAAAAGTCGGGTCGTTCTTCGTCAAGATCAGTCTCACTTATAGGTACTTTGTCTTCAATGACATGTATTGTACTCAAAGGCACTTCGTCTATACAAACAAGTGTTGTATTTTCAGGTACTTTGTCTTCAATTGGATAGTTTCAGCTTTTTAATCCAGATTGTTGTTGGGCAAACCGCCTTTGGTATGTTCTTTTGGTAACAAGTTTACCATTCCAACGATAATTTGCTTTTAACATTGTATTAATAGACGATAATACTATTGAAATGTGATTGACATCTAACACCAACTGTTTACAGTGTCATAGTGTGCTGTCAATTTAAGAAAAATGAATAAATAGTTTTCAGCGTAGCCACGATCAACTTTTTTCTATGAATGCTAAATATTAACGTTAATTAAAAATAATAATTTGTATTTGTAGTATATAGACTATACACTTACCTTTTTAATGATATATAAATAAGATTTAATAATTTAAGTCAATAAATATTATTAATAATTTTAGAAAAATTTAGTTACAAGAAGAGATTCAGGACATTTTCACTGTCAAAATTTTTAATTCTTAAAACAGAAAATTTGCAAATACATATAATGTAAAAACGTCTACAAAATTGAAAAATAGTTAAAAGTAAGTAAGTATTCAATGCAACTTATTGTTATTATCAATTATTTTCATGTTTTTTATATGTAATACGTAGATATTTGAGAATTAAAAATTTTATGTACTTTTGAGCCCGATTGTATTTCAGGAAACTCCTTAAAGTTAGCATATGAGATGCACTCTACCTTATATCTTGCACGCAGTTGGTCGATCTCTTTTGCTAAGAAAAGTTTTAGCGACCGGAATAATTCGAATGTCGCGGCCAGAAATTAGCAGCATCTTTATGTAAGTCTGTATTTTTTGATAATGAAAAAAAAAAGATTTTGCGTCGCATGCTGTGACCAACATATAACATATAGCAATGGTGTTCGTACTTTTTGCCTCTGCGGTCAAGTTGTACTTGTCCATTGAATTGGTTAGCCTTCCAGCCAGTTGAAGTCGGTTTACTTTTGGGCTTACAATTCGTCTTCTTCCCTTAAGTAATTATTTCCAGGAGTATAGTTTGGACTCTTATTTTAACGAGGTAACCACTAGCAAATCGATGACTGATTGTGAGCCTGTTTCTACCATACGAAATGTGATAGACTTGCTAATTTTAACAAGAATACCCTTTAGTAGGTTAGTGGTCTGTCACGGTATTCCCCCATAAACAAGATCAGGCGTTCAAATTCTCGACAATAATAACATGGTTTTGTCTGGGAAGCCCTTGAAATTTTTTGGTTCATTCCGCGAAATATAGCAGCTGTAGATGTATGTTCCAGCTACCTTCACTTCTAATTGACTGCTACTCACTCATTCGATCTTCTATTGGTACGGTAGCGTCGATGGTAGCGACGCGATCTGGTAAAAATCGAAATACAATCGGATCAATTATTATTAATTAGTAAACAATTAAATCGTTTAGAAATTCTCTTTTGCTTATATTTATGTAGTTCTTGAAGATTAATTAGGTAATTTCTTTTTATATGAAGTTAAAAGCCTAATTAGTATAACACTTAGTTCTTGATAACTGATGTAATTCTTTAAATGAATATAAGAATATTATTCATGCATAACACATAAATGGATACTATTTTCAATAAATAATTGAATTAACAAATATATTGATTTAAGAGCTTGAAGTGCTTATAACAGTAGATGAAATAAAAAACTACATCTGACGAAAATCTCCAGTCATTTAGTTTAATAAAAAAAAAAAGTTTGTGATATGGAAATATGGTGCGAGTTGGCATCAGCTCCGAGTATCATTTCCCTTCCCTTCTCCCTGCAGTCTTGCACTAAACTAGCTACCTCTCTTGATGGTGGTGGTTCTGGGGAGTCGTAGGGCATGTACACTGCCGCCACCACCACTTCTCTGCTTCGCTGCCCGAGAGTTACCTGCAACTTTACAGCGACTAGGTCCCTCCCACAAAATTCAAGAAGTGGTGTAGCAGTTATGTTCCTAACCAGTAGGTCTTTCCATTGAGTTGCTGCAGTAGAGTTGTACCTGGTTTAGGTTTAGTCCTCTGACCCTCCCCCTGAAAGTCCAGGGTTCTTGGATCAGTGCGACATCGATCCCTTCCCGAGTAACTCTCCTGTTTACTACTGCTGCCGCTGCTGGGCTGCGATGTAAGTTTATTTGAAGGAATTTCAGGTTACTCGCCATCACCGTTTGTTCCCTTTCCTTCTGTTTCATTATTTGGTACTTCCTTCTCCGGTCTTGTTACTAAGCACTACAAAGTAGGCTTTTCCCATTCCAAAGGGTTTCATTTCCAGTTTCTCTAACACCGGTATGGATTGTTCATTCACGCTAAGTATTAATCGGATTCTCCGCTTTGAGTCCTCCTTAGTCCTTTCGTGCACAATCCATCTTCCCGTGTTGAGTCCTGGATTCTGTTTTTCTAGCCTTCCGAAGACTTGGCTTACGTCAGGCGGCGTTGGGTTGAGGATGTATGCCATAACCCTTACATACTTTGGCAGTTCATCTGTTGCTACTACTTGTAGGTTCGACCCCTGCCATTTCTGAAGCGTCGACACCATCTCTCTCAAGCACTTTTCCGATTGAGTGTCGGCACATACCACTTTAAGTGCACCTCTATGAAGGAAGGTCTCATGAAACCGTGGAGCAAACTCCCCTTTCGGTATGCCGTCCACTAGTTCCATGATCCCCTCCTGCACCAGACATGACTGCTCTTCGTTAATTTCCTCCAACTGCCCCCCGTGCACAATGGTCACTTTTAAGTCAGAAGCCACTGATGCATAGGAATTTGAGGTAGGTCCCCGCGGTTTCTTCGATTCCTTCTCTGTCGACGGTGGTGTCTCCAGAGAAGGTCTTGTTCTTTTAACGGTTTTGCGTTGAGTGTCAGGTTTGTCCTTCGGTTGTCTTTGGTTGCCCCCAGATATGTCCGGTTGCTGACTACCTGTGGCTACCTGTCGTCCCTGTTTCTTCAACTTTCTCTTGGCGGCTCCACTGAGTCGCTTACCGCGCAGAGTGATCTTATTAATGTCATCAGTAAGTCCTTCTACGCGGGTCTCCTCAGTGTCGCCTACCTGGAGTTCTACTGTTGAAGTGTCCTTTGGTCCCTCTGCTTTTAGATTGAGGTTTCCCTGTGGGTCCCTCTCTCTGTTCAGGTTCCTCGAAGGTCCCTGTTTTTCTCCTTTGGTCTCTAATACATTTAGATTTTTCATGTGTGTTCCCACGAGTATCCTGGGAACTAACAGTCCACCCCATCAGAGCCCGGTTTGCCGGGGTAAGGTCTTTATACTCTCTCTGCGAGGCGACCTGGTATCCCAGAGGCACCGTTCGCGACACTGTTCCCCAGTGTCATTCAGCCCTAAGCATGGTAGCCCACACCATAGCTTGGGTCCCTTTTAGTCGCCTTTTACGACACGCAGAGACTACGGTAGGGGTATTCTGTTCCGACCCTACACTTGAAGTGCTTACAACAGTAGATGAAATCAAAAACTTCAACTGACGAAAATTTCTAGTCTTTTAGTTTAATAATAAAAAAAAAAACGTTTGTGATATGGAAATAGCGAATTATGCTTACGTATTGCAAAATATTATAACCCCTGCTACATGCTTCACTCAATCCAGCAAATAATTTTTGCAGATATAATTATTCCATTTTTATCGATTTTACTTGTTATTTAACGAAGAGCTTCTTTACGAGCAGACGATTGTACACAATATATTAAATGTTCAGCATTTACCACTTTTTCTCCTTTCACAAAATTTCGACTTGTCGCTGATGATTCCAAAAACTCAAAAAGTTCCTTTAATAATAGAAACATAATTTTTCAAAACAACTTCCTATTTTCATTAAACAGGTGTTTCAAACTAACAGCTGACAACAGATCCGATAGGAATACTTTTTTCACCACACGGTAAATACATACCAATATTTGAAATGAAATGAACAATACAAATTTTAAATATGGCTTTAATTATATTCTTTGACAGCTTTTAATAATCTGTTTGGATAACCAGTATGTGTAGAAAGTACTTTATATTTTATCTAAGTTTTTTTGAAAATCTAACTCGATTGCTTGTTCACTAAATGATTCTAGTCCTTTAATTGTTTTGCGAAAAAAATATAAAACGTGAAAGAAGACTTTTGGAGTTACACAAATATCTAATTTTAAATAACTTATTGATACATTGTTCGTTTCTGATTTAAGAAATGAAGAAAAGCAAGAATAACAACGTGTCGAAATTCATCCAAACACTGTACAATGTACATATTTTATGAATGTAATAAAGCAGTTATTCCGAAGGATGTGATTTTATTTGATGATGATGATGATTGCAGATTGTTGTCGACTGGATAGTTCCTTCCAACAGCTCAGTGGTGTTTTATTTATTGTTTTCGTGTTAAGTGAATTAACAGACAAGATGGAAGAGGAATGTGCTGATGGGCCGATCATCGCAGGTTGACACGTACAGGGTGGCCAGGTACAGGGAATGTGTAGGTTGGGAGCTACTAGGGAAGGGTTGACATTTATCTTATATAATCATTTTTATAATTTTAGGTTACATTTATTCAAGAAGTTGATAATGTGATTGTAGCTTGCTTTGTTTTGTAATATTTCCTTGTATTCTTCCGTATTTATTTTTTATTTTTTTTTATTCATTTTTTAATTCTTTTCTTTCGTTTTTGTACCTGGGGCATTTTATGATTAGGTGTTCGGCATCACACATTGATTTTTGATCGCATTGACAGAATGGAATAGGTAATATTCCCATGCGGTTTGGGTGTTGTGGTGTATTCAGATGGTTGAATCTTAATCTTGTAATAATTGATATGTTGTTTCTAGATTTTATTGTTTGCTGCCCTATAAACCACGTTTTTTTAGGTATTATGGGTTGGATTTTTTTATAAAGTCGTCCTTTCGGCCTGGAAGAGATTGATTTTATTTAAAAATGTTTTGCAAGAATTTCCTGCAAATACAAGTTCTCCATGCACAAATACTACTTACATTGCATAACATTGCATTGCCCATTTTAGACTATTTTCTTCAAAAATTCTATTGACATATGCTTATTACATAGGCGTATCAAACAATTCTACCAAAATATGGATCTTTTTTATACAATCTACTACGCATATGCCTATCCTTATTTAAAACAATGCTTTCTATGTTGGGGTAACTCTGAGACTGCCAGTAGAGTGTTTATTAAACAAAAAGCTTTAATACGATGTTTCTTTGGTATGAAACAAATCACATCTTGTGCTCCATATTTCATAAAATATAAAATACTTACACTAGCAGGTATATATATCTTGCAAGCTTCACTCTATGTAAAACAAAACTTAGATGAATATCAAATGGGGTCTGACATACATAAACACAACACAAGGAATAAATATAAGCTCTTAACTCCCAAAACAAATCTCAATGTTTTTAAAAACAGTCCTCAAGTATCCGCCGTAACCATCTACAATAATCTTCCTAACGATATCAAAAATATTCATGCCTACAACAAAGGCTGTAGCCGGGTAGCAATGTAAAATCGGCCTCAACACGGATTTGGCTAATTTTTATTGTGAATGTTGCTCTTTATGTAAGCATTCTTATGCCCAATTATTAGCCTCCAAAAGTTGATAGTTTTTGAAAAAAAAAAATTATTTTCAATTTTTCAAAAATATTTTTTTTTTAAGAATTTTTTTTTTGGATTAAGTTCAAACTATGGTACAATGTAGAAGTTGAAAAGGTGCATATCAGGTAATATTTTCAAGAAGCTGCGCATACTCTATCAAGTAAGAAAAAATTTTGAAATTTTGAAAAAAAAAATTTTTTTTCGTTGTGGTTAAGCGACAACTTCAGATATTTCATGAAATAATCTTCATACTTTAGTATTACACCCTACAAAGTCTGAAAAGAATCGAAGTGGTAGAACATACTTTAAAAAAATTAAAATCATTGGAAGTCAATATTAACATGTACAAATGCTATAGAACTAATGTAATATAAAAATAATATAAAAATGATATAAAAACAGTTATTTAAATAAAATTAACTCGAAATATTCAATAAAAACGCTTCTGTCTCCCACTACCCGTTTGTCTTACCGTCTTGAACATACATACATTTCTTATGGTGATATACACATTACACATATAGTCTAGGCCACTTTACACGAAAAAGAGTTTCTTGAAATAATTCATATAACAAAGCTATTTCAATATACTTTTTTTTCGTTGTTGGATTTCACTGGAAGAGGGGGTAAGTGCAAATATTTAATTTAATATAAGGGTAGTAAAACTACACGATGGATCACTAAATGTGTAATTTTGTATTTAAATAATATTAATATAAATGTATAATAAAATAATATAATGCAATATAATAAAATATAAGGGATGCTTAGGCGCCCCTAAAAAACCCTTGTACTTAAAAACGAATAATTTTGTTATTTTACATAATTCCACCTCACTTATTATTTTAAAGTTAAAGAAATACAATAAGAACAGTTGGTTTTAGATACTAGGTACATAGAAAGGGTTTAAATTGTATTTTGGGGAGAAAGAAGGCAAATTTTAAATTTCATATAAGGGTAGCATACAACAATTAAATATGTTAATTTTGTTCAAAAGCTTGCCAAAAATAAGAAAATTATTGTTTGGACGCCATATTGGTCGCCATCTTTCATATTGAACTTCCGGTCAATGTTTCGACTTGGTAACAGGGATTTTCGGATTCAGCAGGGCCAAAATACTCTTAATAGCTTTGTTTGCAAAATGTTATACGAAGTACTTCAAGAAACTCATTTTCATGTAATGGCTTGGACTAAATGTGTATATCACCATAAGAAATGTATGTATGTTCAAGACGGTAAGACAAACGGGTAGTGGGAGACAGAAGCGTTTTTATTGAATATTTCGAGTTAATTTTATTTAAATAACTGTTTTTATATCATTTTTATATTATTTTTATATTACATTAGTTCTATAGCATTTGTACATGTTAATATTGACTTCCAATGATTTTAATTTTTTTATCCACGACTTATATATAATACATGTATTACATACGTAGTTTTTACTATATAATGCTATGTATTATTCACAGAGGCAATAATGAATAATTTGAGAACGTGTGATTGGTGCACAAGCGGGTATAATGACCATTATACCCGCTTGTGCACCAATCACACGTTCTCAAATTTCTCAAATCCATACTAATATTGTAAATGCGAAAGTGTGTCTGTCTGTCTCTCTGTCTGTTTGTTACCTTTTCACGGCCAAACCGCTGAACCGATCTTGATGAAATTTGGCAATGAGATAGCTTGCACCCCGAGGACGGACATAGGCTACTTCGTATCTCGAAAATTCGACCCCTAAGTAATTTCAAGGGGGGTGGAATTTTTTATTTTTTTTTAGTAATTAATATTTTACCCCCCGTTACATATGAAGGGTTGTAGTTGGTTTTATTCGATTCGGCGGGAAAAATACTACGGGAGTGGGGGTTTTAGGGGGAAAAACAACCCTCTATCTCGCATAGGAGCCGAGATATTTACGATTTTGTATAATGAAAAAAAACTCAAAATAAGAAAATTTTTATATTTTACCCCCTGTCACATATGAAGGGTTGTAATTGGTTACATTCGATCTGGCAGGAAAAATACTACGATAGAGGGGTTATAAGGGGGCAAAACAACCCCTTATCTTTAATAGGAGTCGAAACTTATATTATAAATTCTAAAGTATATCTCTCAGTCTGTCTATTTGTTACCTGTTCACGGCTAAACCGCTGAACCGATCTTGATGAAATTTGGCAGTGAGATAGCTTGCACCCCGAGGACGGACATAGGCTACTTCGTATCTCGAAAATTCAACCCCTAAGTAATTTCAAGGGGGTGGAATTTTTTTTTTTTTTTTTAATAATTAATATTTTACCCCCCGTTACATATGAAGGGTTGTAGTTAGTTTTATTCGATTCGGCGGGAAAAATACTACGGGGGCGGGGGTTTTAGGGGGAAAAACAACCCTCTATCTCGCATAGGAGCCGAGATATTTACGATTTTATATAATGAAAGAAAACTCAAAATAAGAAAAATTTTATATTTTACCCCCTGTCACATATGAAGGGTTGTAATTGGTTACATTCGATCTGGCGGGAAAAATACTACGACAGAGGGGTTATTAGGGGTCAAAACAACCCCTTATCTTACATAAGAGTCGAAATATAAATAAATGAATGAAAACCAAAATATAGAAAAAAATTATTTTATATTAATTTGAGGTTATGTATGTATTCAGTTGTGTTTTATGAAAGTTATTCAAATAGTCGTGGATAAAGTACAGTATACTACTCGCAATAATGGCTATTATTACCTCGGAATTTCTTCTCCCTCGCCGCTACGCGGCTCGGTTCGAAAATTATCCTCGGTAATAATAGCTATCATTATTGACTCGTGGTATAATATACTATTAAAGTATGTTCTACCACTTCGATTCTTTTCAGACTTTGTAGGGTGTAATACTAAAGTATGAAGATTATTTCATGAAATATCTGAAGTTGTCGCTTAACCACAACGAAAAAAAAATTTTTTTTCAAAATTTCAAAATTTTTTTTTACTTGATAGAGTATGCGCAGCTTCTTGAAAATATTACCTGATATGCACCTTTTTAACTTCTACATTGTACCATAGTTTGAACTTAATTAAAAAAAAAATTCTTAAAAAAAAATATTTTTGAAAAATTGAAAATAATTTTTTTTTTCAAAAACTATCAACTTTTGGAGGCTAATAATTGGGCATAAGAATGCTTACATAAAGAGCAACATTCACAATAAAAATTAGCCAAATCCGTGTTGAGGCCGATTTTACATTGCTACCCGGCTACAGCCTTTAAGTGAGAACTTTTACCACGAGGGTCCAACTCATACCGACCGAGAATGAAAAAATTTTTCTTGTCACTTTTAGTTACTGTTACCAAAACTTGGTGGCAGCACCAGTATTAAATCGAGTTTAAAAAATATATTTTTATATATATAGGCAATACTCTTTACATTTGTGTTATTTAAGTAAAAGACAAAAGTTTTACAGTTTGCAGAAAAATTTGATCTATATTATTACGAAGAAGTACGAAATATCACGACGAATACAAAGCATTTTGAAGGGGTGAAGGGGGCGAATGTGTCGTTGAAATATTTGAAAATCATTGTAGCAATTGTACTTATTAGTCGCAAATAAGTAATTGTGATAAAAACAATTTTAATTGTGTTTCGACTTTGAGTTTAGACAAATTTTAAATTTAAGTAATTTGAAAATGTTTGATCTTCAGTTTACTGCTTATAAACATTATTGTAAGTGTGTAATGTGTAATCAAAAACGAGATGGAGTAAAATTTTATACATTACCCGTAATTTGAAACAGTAAGTAAAACTTTATTTTAAATTTTAATTAATTACCTAAGTACATATTATATTGAAATTTAAAAAAATGTTGGTTGAATATAACTGGATTTCATTGAAATCGTAAATTTATGTTTAATGTTATTGTGTCTTATAAACCATAAAGACTTTTTTAACTTGCTTGAAACTTTCCAATATTTCTTCTTAAATTTAGGTTATTTAGGGCATTATAATAAGGGCATGATACATAAAGGTAAAGAGAATAAAATATATAAGAGTTTAAGGTGTAAATAAATCTGAATTTTACCATTATTTTGGATATACGATCAAAAAAAGTATACAAATAAAATATAAAGTTATTGTATGTTAGTGATGTGTTTTATTTTACAAATATATAAAATGAATATAGGTATTCAATATATAAAATATACTGTTTAAGGATATTATTTGTGTGTATATATTATAATATTCTAATTTAAGTTAAACAGCAATATTGGTATAATACTTTTAAAATATTTTTAGTTTCATAATAAAATCAAATTAAAAATGCCTTTCAAAGCTATATATGAATTATAAAATTACAAAAATACAAATTTAGATTTACTATTATTTTTACCATAAACACAGAACTTTCAAAATTGCCCATTTTTCTGTACAAATATCCCAAATTCTAGGGCCGTAACTAGAAACTCTGGGGACCTCGGTGCAGCAAGTGATTGAGGGATGCTGCCCTGGTGCTAGTTACGGCCTTGCCAAATTCTAAATGTTGAATTTGGATTATATCAAAGAAATTATCTTTAGGGAAATGAATCATATTTGTATATCTTATATAAATAATATGTATAATACATTCTTTTATATTTTTACTAACTATGATTTAATCTATTTTTAGTGCTCAAGAATGGTTACAAGTTGCTGAGGTAAATTATGACAGTGAATGTACCGAACAATGACGTCGTTATTTGTTCTTTTGCGAGCGTCATATTTTCATCAAAATGATTACTACAATGCACAAAGAACAAGACTTTTACCACATGCAGTATATACCCCATCGCCAAGTACTAGTGCTAAACCATCATCTGTTCCACTTGTAAATCCTGAACGTACTGATGAATCTAATGATACAGAACTAAGTCTCGATTTGTTATCTTCTATTCCGATGATTTCTGAATCTTATGACACAGCATCGTCTGCTACTGTTTCCATGAGGCCTGTTCGTGGACAAGGAAGTGCCACTCAAACATATGAAGATATTATTCATAAGAAAGACAAGGAAATCAAACATCTAAGAAAAGTTGTAATGAAGAATAAGAACGAGATTAAACGTCTTATTCAAATCGTAGGCAATAGAAGATACTTGGCGACTAACGATATTTTTAAAGATTTAAGTTCTGACGCTGCTATACTAATAGTAGTGCAGTTTAGAAATAAAAACCACTCGGCAAAGGGTCCTTGGTGTTTTGGGTTACGGTATGTTCTTATAGTACGTTGATTATATAAATTAGCGTTTGTATGGGAATATGTGTAAATTAAAATCATGGGCTTGTCATTTCCCTTCTCGTTGCAACCAAGTTTGATTATACTTAAATTTTTCGATTATTATTTAATTTTTATCAATCTATACTAATATTTGCTTTTTTAAATATTTTTACTTTAAATTTAATTTAAAAATTGTATGGAATATTAACAAATTTAAATCAATTTAGTTACTTGCATTGAATATTTGAAATACTTGTATAATACTGATTGAATAATTAATTTTTTCAGGTGAAGAGCAGTTTTAAAATATACATATATCATCATTTTACTTATTGCGAGATTTTAAACAAGAAGGTAATTATAATAATATCAAATATATATACTTATAAAAAGAACTATTTTATCAAGATATTTATGTTCTTATTGCAGAAGAATCTTCACTTTGGAAATGATCAGAATGATGTACCGGACAACAATAATTCTGAGAAAAAACCAATATCTGGACCAGTTTTGTTAGTAAAGACAGACCTTGTATGTGTACATTGTGTCGAAGACTGGCATGTTTTATTTTCTCATGTAATATTTCGCTGCAAAAGGTAGCACATTTTATATTTTCACCACGAAAACTAGCATTTATGATGATTTTTACTGCAAATTTTAAACATGTTGCTTTTCGTGATAATATTATTAAACTATTATTAATAAAACATGCTAGTCTTTGTAATAAGCGTCAATATTATCTTGTATCACAAAATATCACACCTATTAGTCATATGAGTAGTATTCTTTGAGTTACATAATACTGCATGTATGAGCAGTAGGTGTGGTTGCAGTCTATACAACATAAATCGTATCAATAATAAAAATGTTATGTTATTGATAATATCGTTACTGCATTTATTAAGTTTGGAATGTATTTTTATTTTGAATTTTTATGCCAAATGATACATTTCTCAATGCTGCATGCGCCTATTAAACTCATTTCCCAATATTTAATATGGAACCAACTTTGCTAAATCATTTTGTGCTGTTAGAAAAGTATTACATTTATATAATCAGTGTTTTACATCTTTAAAAATTGACCAAAATTACAACTCACTTTTAATTCGGCAAGCGCAGAAGCAATATATACTTGATAATGATAATATAAAAGTAGTGACAATAAATATAATAATAACTAATGACTTAAACGTCAAAAATTTTTGAAAAAAAATTACAAACAAGCTTTTGATTCACTGAATCATTGTCAGGTCTTTAAAAATGAAGAAGAATTACTTGTAATTTTTCTTCAATAAATTTTTGATGTTTAAACGATAAAAAATTTTGTATACTTTGCTAATTTTTATTTTATTAAATAATGATTTGTTACATATACTCGTATGCTTATGTAGTTGCCTACCTATATTGAAATTCTAAAATATTTTAAATTTATTTTTAAACTTAATTAAAATCTGAACAGTATCCAGTTTTGTTCAAATCTTTTTTAGTTATACATTTAATGTAGTTGTAATTTAAAAAATATTAACATTAATGAATTAAATGAATATAGAAAAAGTCACTGTTAGTAAATAATTTATAAAATACTAATTAGCAAATGTAAATTGTTTGAAGTTCTGAATTTTTATTTGAGATATAAAATGAAATATTGAATAAGAAACAATGCAATTGTGTTCTTACTTAATTTGTATGAATATTAAAATTTGTTTTAAAATTTTATATTAAGATATTCCTTGACAAATTAAGAAATATGAAGAGCAAGTCCAAAATTTTTAAATAAATAACAGAAGAGTAAAAGAAGTTCCAAATAAAATCCTGAAATGATTCAGTACCTGCGAGCAAAAGATATCAAAATAAAATCAATATATTTAACATTGCGAGTATAGATATTATCATATATTATTATATTGAATTGGCAAAACTTCAGTATCCGACGTACACTCTGATTTGATATTTTTATTTGGTGGCAATACTGTATTTGAGTGATGCGCGCGCATATGAGTTGTCAGTGACCGAATGGTGCTCAAACGGTAGAATATATGCGACCGCCAATACATTGTAATATAATATTGTATTATATTAATAAACTTACTTATTATGTTTATCAATATATGATTATTATATTATATTATATTTTATTGTTATATGTACTGGTATTTATAATTATCGAGACCGTAGTTTTATGTTCACATATGAATGACACTTCTAAAATATGTGTGTGTATTTTATTTTTCATATATATGTATAATTAACCAACGTAATGTGTAATAAGAAATTCTGGTAGGTTCCGTGAAATTTTGGGTTTGGTGTAGATTTTTCCTTTATTTGTCTCTTTTATATATGTATGTAGGTATATAATATAATTGACGTCACGTTATACCTACATTTTTTAATTAATCGATTTAAAATTAGCAAAATATGATTCAACATACACAAAGGAATTGCCGGTAAAGGATTGGAAAAGGTATAATACAAAATTTCAAAGCAATTTGTTTCGACTTAAACCGATCATCAAGTAGCTAAGCCGGATACCAGCATTAAAAATTTCTTGGATTGCACGTACATATTGTTTTGACTCTTACCGGCCATCCAGTGGCTATCCCTATGCAAATTAATGTAGGACTATCATAAACTTTAGTAATCCCTATTATCCTAGTACATTAAATATTGAGACTTTTAGCGGAGTTCATGTATAGATGTGAAATAAAAACCGCGGGCGATATATTTGTACGTTTTCTCGAAGACATTGCGAACACATACAAACCAGAAACCCACGATTAAAAGGAAGATCTACACAAAAGACTCGTGACGTCGATTATATTGCGAGAACATATACAAAAAGGGGAGATCTACATCAAAGATCCAAAATGACACGGAACTTAAAATTAAATAATTAATTAATTAATTTTCTCCAGTTTCATGACTGAGTTTGAATCACAGGACGGTCCCACTAGGGACCAAAAACGAATCAAATCAGTTATTACACATTACATTGGTGAAAATCGCGTATTTATAAAAAAAATATATAAAATATACTATACATATGTATAATAAGTAACAACATGATACACATAATGAATGAATGAAAATATATATGTAAATAGTAAAAAATATACTAAAAATAATAATCAGTTATATTATGTTGATAAACATAATGAGTTTATTAATATTTTTTTTTTTGGCATTAATTTGCATATGCAGCCAGTTAATAGTTTATTAATATTATATTACAATGTATTGGCGGTCGCATATATTCCACCGTTTGAGCACCATTCTGTCACTGACACAACTCATATGCGCGCGCATCATCCAAATACAGTATTGCCACCAAATAAAAATATCAAATCAGAGTGTACGTCGGATACTGAAGTTTTGCCATTGAATTTATTTTGACGATATCTTTTGCTCACAGGTAATGAATCAATAGAGCTTCTTTTACTCTGTTAGTTATTTATAAAATTTGAGCTTACTCTTGATTTTTTTTTTCAATTTTCCGAGAAATTTTACAAATCATGCAATATTTCTCTTTTTCGATCATTTATCGAACCTTGTTGCTTCCAGTAAAATATCTTAATTAAATATAATAAGTATTGTATTAAATATAGTAATCTTATAATTAATTTTAAATGATTTTTTTAAATTTTTCTGTTAATTAAAATATAATGTATGTTTGCTTGCTAATTAGAAAAATATGTTAATAAATATTTGTAAAAATATTTTGTTTTATTTCAATTATTTTCATTACAGATTTACAGTTTAAATGCAAAATATTGTAATTGCAATAAGTTATATCTTATTTGGTGATATATTTTATTGTAATTACGATATTTTGCATTTAAACTGTTGAGTATAATTAAATACAATATATTGGAATGAAAAGGGATTTGAATTTCGCGCTTCGGAATCGTATAGTTACTGTAACCATAGCCAGACGGCAGTACATATTGCAGTCAAAATTTTATAACGAAGACTTGAACCCCCGTGACTTTTACTAACTATTTAATATCAAAATGTTTTTATAGTATAAAAGACCTTCTTGCTAACAGTTGAATTACAAACATATTACATATACCACCTCACCTATGTATGTAGAGCTTAACAATTTGCAGTTACTATTTCTATATAATTTATATTTCTATGTAAGACAATATTTGTTTTCTATTCTTATTTTAATTTTTATTATAGTTTATAAGTTTAAATTTAGATCTTTTATATTATCGACAAATGTATGAGATCTGTAATGGTTTACAAAAATGCTAAATAAATAATAATAATAATAATATATATCTTATTAAGGGCGACCCTTTAATAAGATCTACCTGAACGCATCGAAAATGAACGTTTTTTAAGGAATTTTTTTAGGGTGTGCAAAGTTAACAAATAAAATAAAAATGCTTTATTGTTTATTGAATATTGATGTTTGAAAAACGATTTACAAAATTTTTATAAAAAATAAAAAATATATTATGGCATTTTGGAAGATCCTGTCGGTCGGCTGATAACTGCTCGAAATATTGATGGATCTGAAAAATTCAAATATTCAAAAGGTTGTCGTTTTCATTCATCGAGCCATTTTTATGACAATTTGTATTTAAGTTTCATTTGTTCGTGCAAAGTTTTATTATTAATAAATTTTTTTTTAATTAAAAAAAATGGCTCGGTGGACGATAAAAAAAAGTATTTTGAAGCTTTAAAAAGTATTAAAACTATTCGAGTTAACATGCTGACAGCAATCGAAAAAGTAGTTTTGAGAAAAACGCGTTTAATGTTTCGAAGCGTTATGAAGAAAATTAGTGGAATAATTTTTTTAGTAAACTGACGTACAATCCGCCATTCCAGCCAGCTTTATATTGTATCCCATCTTCTGCTTGTATTTGATTGTTTTTATATTTTTTTGTTGTCTCCTAGTTGTTTGAGCTTGTTTAGTAGCCTAATGTGTATGAATCCTAGCGTGTTTATATTGGTTATATTTATTGGTGTAACTTATGAATGGAATTTCATCAAGAGAAAATTTTTAACAATTTTTTTTGTATAACTTCTGAATAATTTTGTCAGAAAAACGTTTGACAATGAAAATAGTGATCTTGAAATTAAAAATTTTGATTCTAAAAAGAGAACTAGTTCATTAAAAAAAGAACAAATTGAAAAAATTAAAAAATTTGTATTGCGGTTTACGGAAATCGATAAAATTGGTCAAACATATAAATAATCATATTATTTTATTTTTATTAAATAAATCTTTCTTTTTCTGATTTTAAATACTTTACATATTAAATTTTTAAACACATTTTGAAGTTATTTTTTTATTATTATACAGTTATGTTAAATTATCTATAAAAGCCTGTATCCACGATACAAGAACTTGGTCCTAGATTTTGGACTGAGTTATTGGATCATGGACACTTAACTTATAGTTACAACTTTATAATTTTACCTATATTATTTAAAATAATATTTAAATAAATAAAATATAAAATATAGATAACCAATAATCACTTAACTAATTTTTATATAAAATATACTAAACATTTTCAGGTTTTTCGTATTTTTTAGAATTTGATACATCTGACAAAAATTTTGTATTATTTTTAATTTGATCATAAAAATGTTTGCATGAAACATTTTTAAAATTGTATGTCATAGTTATTATAGATTCAACTGTTGATATATTCAAGCGATTTCGTTCTTTTAACCATTGCACATTAATCATTGAAAATATCCTTTCTACGTTAGCATTATGGCCAGAAATCGAAAAAAAATGACAAATTGTCAATAATTCAGAATAAAATTCTGAATTACTGCACTTTTTGAAATATACCTGCCATTTCAAATGTGAAGTCATTTTTTTAAACTAGTCACATTGATGACTTTTTTCACAAAATTGTTTTAAATTGCAGAACTGGTCAAAAAATTTATATCATCAATAGAATTTTCAATTTTGGAATTACTTGACATGTAAACAATTTTTCTCTTGTGAACAACGTCACTCGAAAGTAATGCCCCTAGTTCCCCTATTTTGTTTACAATATGAGCACAGTGACGCAACACGTTTGTTGTTATATATATGTTATACTTTTTGATGTCTTCTACAACGTATATAAAGGATATTGCGCTCGTATTAAAAATTGCGGTTGAACATGCAAAAAAGTGTACTTTTTTTAAATCGTAAAAATACTTAATTTGACTGATCTGAACGATACATAAATCCTATAAAAAGATGAAAATATTGTATGAACCTTAAAATACAAGCACTAAAATTTTTTTAATTAATAGGACAATTTTTAAATTTTGACCATTTTTGGGCCAAAAACCCGCTTTATAGACCCTCATCCTTTTATTTGTAATATTTTCTAATAAATATTCTTGAACATATTTAATCAATTCATTTTATATTGAGTTGGATTGATCTGTAAAAACATGTTTCTTTTTACTAAAATATCAAAAATTTCGTTGATATTCCTTTTATTTATAGAAGATTTGTTTTCGTGATGACCACGAAACAATTCTTATTAAACCAGTAATACTGTGACTTCATTTTCATTAAATGAAATGAGCACTATTTTGTAAAGCATCGTCTCACGAAACCCTTAGGTTTTTTTCGGCGAACCCCTTTCCACCCTTAGAAATATCTTAAAATAATATTTAAAGTAAATCAATGTTAGTTATAGTTAGGTACTTTATGTAGAAACAAACAATTAAAGACAATTCAAGTATTGTATTTCGATAAGTTATTTCCTTCCCTTCATTAGGAAGCCCTATAAAAGCAGAAAAACACATAATTTTTATTTTGACTCGCCGAACCCCCGGAGACGTACACAGTAGGGTGGAGTGAAAAATATTTTTTTTCGAATCTTCAAAACGCTATATGCGCAAAATTTGCATTTGTATATCCTTAAAACACCTACCGAAGGAATTTGTAATTGGATATCATCCTGAGGTTCCTAAATGATTTTCTTTATTAGAAAAAAAACATACATTTTTGGGCATTATATCTCGGTAACGGGGCAAGATATTTGAATGCGCAATATTTTAAATTAAAGAGACATTCAGTACCGTTAAAATGATATATAACAGTCAAACATTTATTACAGTTAATCGTTTGAAATAATAATGTTTTGGTTTTAATTACTGGGATAAATTTTTTAGCAGCGCTTTTAATAAGATTAGTAAAATTTCTATTTCATTATCTAGGTCATTTTGATTTGTAATTTTTGGAGGTAATTTAATTTCACTATTAATATAATTTTTGTAGTTTAGCCAATCTGCTGCTTTATAATTAAAGTAATACTTTTTTTGTTTAAATTAGGTTTAGTGTTATATAACGAGAAAATAATAGAATTGTGATCAGAATTTAGTTCGTGTATTGAAATTGGATTTGTTATGTTTTTAATGTTCTTAGCTATTATAATATCGATAGTGCTGGGACAATTTTTTATGTTTTTTGGAAAATGAGTAGGAGTGTCAGGGAAAAGTATGTTTAAATTAAATTTAATTATGTATTTCAAAATTTTGTAACCATTATTTTTGTTTGAGTTACAATTCCAGACAGTATGTTTTGCATTTAAGTCACCCATAATTATTACCTTGTCGTTGTAATTTTGAAGAAATTTTAGGTGTCGATTATTTAGTTTTTTGTTCGGGGAATTATACAGTGCGTTCATGATGAAAGGAACAAATTCGTTTAAAATTCAGGTAATTATTTTGTGCAAAAACGCTCGGACCCGTCGATTAGTATTTTTAATTGCGGATTTTTTGACATAAGAAAATTATATACAGGTTGTCTCAGAAAAAACAAATGCAGTCATTATTGATTTTTTTAAATGGAACACCCTATATATTGTACCATTTTTGAATTGTGCGATAAATTCTGAACACTTTTTGTACAGAATATTATATCTCTAAAATCAGTGGTTTTCGGAATAATGACGTTTGAAGATTGACATTTTGAAATACTCACAAGTCAAATAAAATGTTTAAATTGATAAAATACACCTTGAACATTTTTTTAAAAGCCAACAAAAACATCCTGGTATGGCAAAAAGAAAAAACATTGAACTTTTTTTTTCTTTTTTTTTTAAAAATGTTCAAAGTTTATTTTTTCAATTTAAACATTTTATTTGACTTGTGTGTATTTCAAAATGTCAATTTTCAAACGTCATTATTCCGAAAACCACTGATTTTAAAGATATGATATGCTGTACAAAAAGTGTTCAGAATTTATCGCACAATTCAAAAATGGTATAATATATAGGGTGTTCCATTTAAAAAAATCAATGATGACTGCATATGTTTTTCCTGAGACACCCTGTAGTATACAATTTTCTTATGTAAAAAAATCCGCAATTAAAAATACTAAGCGTTTTTGCACAAAATAATTACCTGAATTTTAAACGAATTTGTTCCTTTCATCGTGAACGTATACTGAAAATATAGCTATGTTTTGATTTGAATTTACTATATTTACCCCAACAACCTCCATACCGATATTGTCTATTTTTATACTAGAATATTTTACATTTTTATTTATTAAGATGGCAACACCCCCTCCGGAAGAATTTCTGTCATTTCTATATACAAAATAGTTTGAAAATTTTAATCTAAGACTAGGATGTAATCGAGTTTCATTTATTTCCATAACATCAATTTTGTGTCTATTCATAAAATATTCCAGTTAATGTTTTTTATTTTTTATGAAATTTGCATTCCAGCACCCTATTTTCAACTGTTTAGTCAAAGATTTCTAAAATACCTTCTATAATAAAGCCTGTTTTAGTCAAAGAGTCGTTTGCTGTTTTTATTTTTGTTTACAGTATTTACAATAACATTTTTTATTTTACTTAAATTTAAACTATCTAATACTGACTTGATATCGTGATTATAGTGTTGAATCCTGTTTCTGCCGGTGCACTTGTTGACGTCGTATCTTGTTTCTTGCCAGCTACCACATTGGCCCAGGTTTTTTTCTTGATTTTTGTTTTGAATTAATGTTTTTGATTTTACAGATGTTCGTTGTCTTGTTTCAGATTTATTTTGTGATCTACTTTCTATGATTTTTGCGAATACTTCACATTCTCTTGAGTTTGCTTTATGATTTCCTTTACAGTTTGCGCAGACGAGCATAAAGTCGTTCGGTTTTGGGCGTTCTTGTACACTATGTAGTTCTCCACATTTTAGACACTTTTTGTTACGATGGCAGTTTGGCGCCACATGTCCGAACCCTCGACAGTTGTTTTTAAGTTTCTCCCATGTTACAACACACTCACATATAGTTTGTTTTCATAATGTTTTGCATTTTCATATCTTTTTCAAAGGTAACAAAAAATAGAGGAAGAGGATACGTTGAGTTATCACTGGATTTTTATTTATGATTATTTTAAGATTATCATTTATTTAACTTGGAACGGGGTTACTTTCGACTTTATGAGACTCGTATTTAACTTACTGTAAGATTTGGTGGAAGGTTTCTTGCTACCATTTTAATTTTTTTCTCAGATTCAGAAGTGAATGTATAAAATTGACTATTAGATTTCTTTAATTCTTGTATTATGTAATTGTAATCTTCCATGTTTTTTTGTGTAATATAATATATTACACAAGCTTGTTACCTCTGAACTTAATATCTACTTCTTCTTTTAAATTTTCTTTTAATTTTTTAATGTTTTCTGTGTGATTTTCCACGACATTATATGTCACAATAGGTGGAACTTTTGTTCGTGATTTATTGCTTTTAGCATCAGATTCTTCTGATTCGTACGCATTCAGGATAAATATATAAGCGAGATTTTGTAACAATTTTTTCTTTAGTTAATTCAATTAATATTTTAGTATGTAAAAACGGAAATATATTATATACATGCATGGACGCCGGGAGGGGGGTGCAAGGAGGTGCACTTGCACCCCCCTGGCAAATGAAATAATTAAGAAATACAATTGTTATTTTAAAATTTAATTCATTTATATTATCAGGTATTTCAAAATCTTCATCATATTTCCGATAAGGACCAACACTATTGCAACTTTGCTGTAAAATTTTAGATTTTGACACCATATTTTCGACCAAAATAAATGTCCCGAATGGGTCCATTAGAAATTTATTTAAAAATCGTTGCATTGCCAACAATTGATTATGTGCAGTTATAATTTGAGTGCCATAAATAACTTTTAAAAATTGTCCCTTTAAATCTTCAAATTGGTAGCACGAATAAGCCCATAATGGTCCAAAATTTCGTACGCACTCAGGAAGATGCAAAATAAGATTAATGTTGATAGAACAAAACTTCAAGCCATATACGAGTTTAAAGTAAAAACAGACCTTGTAACTTTATATTCACTTAAAACTTAAAACAATCTAACGTCTTTACGTCTTTCGTCTTCCATCTTACTTTTTCCTCTTCTTCTCCTTAAGCTCTTCCTTGGCGGTCTATTTAAATTTTTGCTTATGTATATTTTTGGAGTTTACAGTTCGGCCATCCTGTTGTTGATCCGTCCCGGATCATCATCATCTTCATCGTCATCTTCTTTTTCTTCATCTGTACTACTTGTTTCTCTTTAATTCTCGCAGTTTGTAGATATATGGCCATACTGGTCACATTTAAAACACTTTGGTCCCTTTTCTTTCTTCTCACAATATGTCGATTTGTGACCTGGTTCACCACAATTGTAACATCGGGGTATTCTGTTCTCTAACACAGGACGAACTCCCTCAGTTGTTGTAACATTATATTCAGTTTGTCGATGCTTCATTTGTGTCATTGTAGCCTCATACTGTTTAATTTTAGCCAACAATGACTGTACGTCATCCAGTTCACACACAGATAATGTTTTGATAATTTCACGATCACATAAACCCGCGATAATATATTTCAATAATGCTTGATCACTTATGTATGGACTTTGTCCCGCCATCGCTACCATTTCATAAACATAATCTTCGATTTGTTCATCATTTCGTTTTTGACGTTTCATCAATTTCAAATGTATATCCGACTCATCAAAATATACCGGAAAACTTCTGATTATATCCTTCTTAAAAATGTCCCAGTTAATAATAGAATTCACATTCGCATCGAACCAATGCTTAGCAGCACCACGCAATTTTCCAATAGCTTGATACAACAACACTCGTTGATCCCAGTTATACACCAAAGCAATTTCTTCTAATTTCCGTGTCCACACTTTTGCAGTTAATCCATTTTTCGCTGTTGGATTGAATTCTGGTATCACAACACTACTAGATGCGTCAAAAAATGTTTTAGTTTGCTCAGAGTTATTCATTGTGTACATATGTTTTTCTTCTTGTAACAAAGCACGTTCACGATTTAATAGTTCTCTTTCGCGATTCAATAATTCTCGTTCTCACTGAATACAATTTTCTACATCAATTTTACTTTGATTTTGAACCGGAGATGACATAGGTACACGCTCTATGCCATTTTCAAATGTTTCTATGTTACTTTCCGCCATTTTATTTTGTTGTTTATTAATATTCACAAATCTATTATTAATGTTTTAATTTTATTGTCCACAATGTATTTTTATTGTTCACAAACAATAAATAGACAATTAACGTGTTAAATTGTTTATTCTATAACAAGTTCTATATTTAATGTCTCACTTTATCTCTCGTCACTGATATATATCGTCTCTGTCTCGCTCACTATGTTCTATTGTTTTTTTTTCGCGTCAAAATTTTCACTATGATATTATAGCGTTTATCTGTCTCACTCTTTCACTTAACGATATATTGTCCTCGTCTCACTCACAATATATTATGCAGCCACACTATTTTCACATTTATGTCTTTTACGTTGATTCAAATGTATCCCACTTCTGAATTGTAAAGTAAAAACAGACCCTGTAACTTTATATTCACTTTATTTATTATATTTCTTACAATTACTAATAATTTCACGTCTTAAAAACTTAAAACAATCTAACGTCTTTACGTCTTTCGTCTTGCGTCTTCCATCTTACTTCTTCCTCTTCTTCTCCTTAAGCTCTTCCTTGGCGGTCTATTTAAATTTTTGCTTATGTATATTTTTGGAGTTTACACGAGTATACATTGTATACAATCAAATAGACGAACATATATATGTAAGAAGTAACAAGCAATGAAAAATGTTCCAAGTATTCTGGCGGCATGACTTCATTTAGAACAGGTAAAGAGTAATAGAAGAACCACATTTTGAGTTCTGATGCTTTCCAGTGCAAAAATTCGATGGTTAGAGGCATGGTGGTCAAACGCTTATGAATGACTTTTTTTCTTTAAATAATGAAAATGGTTCTCGACTGTAAGCTGAATTGAACCATTTATTATTTTAAACATTTTTCACAACTTTGTAATTTTCTACTTGTTTAATGTTATTAGACCATCCTCTTATTATATAATTAAATTAACCCTTCTCATACCGTCAAATCATTTCTAAATTTATAGTAAGGTTTCGCGTAATTTTCTACTTGTTTTATGTTATTAGACCATCCTCTTATTATATAATTTTTAACTAATGGTAAAGCTTCATCTTTTTCTGTTTCTATTTTGAAATTTTCTTTTTGTCTGTCACTCATAGGTAATGTTTCTGTAAGCAAACATATATGTGCTTCAATTTCACCGTCTGTTGTATCGTTTTCATCCTCTTTTGTATCTTTTTTATAAGCACGCGATATAAAATCTGCAATATGTAAACTTTTTCCCGGTTTATAAATAAGATCTATATTAAAATATTGTAAACGAATAATCATTCTTTGTAATCTAAGTGGACACTGATTTAAAGATTTTTTAATTATAGATATTAACGGTTTATGATCAGTTTCTACTATTACTTATTTGGCATAAATAAATTGAGAAAATCTTTCACAGTCAAAAACAATGGCGAACATTTCTCTTTTTATTTGCGCCCAATTCTTTTGACATTCTGTTAATGATTTTGAAGTATAAGCTATTGGATTTATTCCGAGCGCCATTTTTGAATGAAAAATTACTTTTTCAACTAACTACTGGTTCAAAAAATCTGAAAAAATTGGTAACGAGGCTTTGGTGAGACTACCAACGACAAATACTAAAGTCAACAATATAAATTTAAATTTTTGAATAATAGGGACGGGCGTCGTAGAATTTTTTATTTTTATTTTCATATCTAGGCATTTGGGGTGTCTTTGCGATTTCTCCATTGGCAATTACTTAGTTTAAAAAAACATAAAACAGAACCAAAACTACATTCAGTTGGATCTCTGTAGACAATACAAGATGAAGGATTTTGTAAAGCCCGTGTACATTTTTCTATTTTTCAGCAATCGTAAATATTCTTCGATTTTCTGACCTGGCAATAAATGTTGCATTGTTGAATTTATATATTGAATTTATATTTTGAATAATTCGGTAACAATATAGTTTTAAAATTAATTATTTGTATAAGCGAGATTTTTTAACTTTTCAACAATTTGTTCGTTAGTTAATTCAATTAATACTTTATTATGTAAAAAGATATTATATACATGTTACATTCCTTCAATTTGTTATTTAATTGTTCTATTAGTATATCTAGAGAACTTTTGAATACCTGTATTTCAAATCTTTTTGAAGGATCTCTAATTGATTCATAATAAAATATTTTAACTTTTCGTAATCTTTTATTTTCCAAAGTATTCTTAAATGTTCAAAGATTTTGCTGGTTTTTCAGATTCTTCTAAAATTTCGTTAAATCTCATATTTATTAAATTGATTTTAGCAGTTTTTAATAAATTGGTTGCTGTTCCTATATCGGTTTGTGGATTTTGTAAAAAATTTTACAGTGTTGATTATTGACAATATTTTTGTTTGGAAAACTACCATCAAAACGAAGTCAAAACAATTAATTTTCTTTTCTAAATTAACAGCTAACTTTTCAACAATTTGTTCGTTAGTTAATTCAATTAATATTTTTTATGTAAAAAAATATTATATACATGTTACATTCCTTCAATTTGTTATTTAATTGTTCTAAATGTTGCATTGTTGAATTTATATATCAGGTATTTCAAAATCTTCATCATATTTTCCGATAAGGATCAACACTAAAGTGACCAGAATTCTAAAACCCTGATGCGGGACACATACGAAAAAATATTTTTAACAAAGATAAAAAAAAAATTAATAAAAATTTTTTTTTATAAAAAGACCTTTTTTTTTTTTAGTAATCAATTGAAATTCAATTCTTAATTATTTTGTAAATAAACAATATACTAAAAAAAAAAGGTCTTAAAATTAACCAAATTAACATGAGGATTTTTTTCTGATCTAGATAAAATTTTGTAAATCGCACAATCATGATAGTATAATGTTATAATGTCTAATCCGGGACGTTTTTCGGGACGTTTTCCGGGACAATTTGTGATGCGGGACAGGCCACTCAAATCCGGGACTGTCCCGCACAATCCGGGACGTCTGGTCACTTTAACCAACACGATAGCAACTTTGCTGTAATCTTTTACAGATTTTTACACCATATTTTCGACCAAAACAAAAGTCCCGAATGGGTCCATCTAGACTATTGAGTGTGCATGTCATATGGCAAATTTCTTATCTATGAATATGCTATTTCTATCACACTCATATGGGAAATCGGACAGTCTTTGATCTGCCATTGTGGCAATCGAGATTGTCAAATTCCTTACCCTTTTTCATCCTCCCTATGTTCATATGGTCAAATTCTAGTTGGCACAACAGGGAAATTGCATTTTTATTAGAATTTTAGTATTGAGTTTGTTGTGTTTATGTTATATTTAAATCAAACTTATCTTATCGAGTGATGGATTACAACTGAATTTATTTTCATATTCTTACATGTACATACAATGTACTAACATTAATATAATATTATTATTTTACTTTAACATGACAATTCCATGTTTTATAATTTTATAAACTATTTTAAATATTAAGAATATACATATTTACAAATATTAATTATTTTTATTTTACCATTTGGATTTGAATAATTCAGGTGGTCTACACTTTCGACCGTATTAAGTAATATATGGTCGATCCAAAATTATATTAGCGTTATTGATATCATCATTTTTAATATTATGATTTATTTGTACCGGTTTATTTGTATTTTGAAAAGAAAAAGGAAGTGGTTTTATTGCATTATATATATATTTTCTATTTCTTTCTAGAACTGTGCCATTTTTCATTTTTACATTGTAAGCTCTAGATTTAAAATTTGTTTTATTTTCGATTATTTCAGGTTGCCATTTCTTTTCTTTTTGTACATTTACTTTATCACCGTCCTTTAAATCACTTTTCTAGTCTTTCTATTATAATACTTACGTTGTTTTTCTTGATTCATATATAGTTTATTTTTTACAATTCTTGGTTTAATGATTTTTGATAACAGTAATTTTTTAATCATAGGAAGAATACCTCTTACTCGTTTACCCATTAATAATTGTGCAGGTGATCTTAAATTTTCTAAAGGAGTATAACGATATTCTAACATTATTAGATAGAGATCACGATTATCTTTTAAACCTTTTCTTAACATATTTTTACTGTTTGTAGAGCACGCACTACCATACCATTAGATTGAGCATGAGTTGGTGACGAAAATTTTAATTTAATAGATAGAACATAACTGTGTTTCTTGATCAGAAAACATTTCTAAGGATATGCCGTGACGTGAAAAAATTGATTTTAAGGGTCGATCCACACTATCGTGCTGGTCTCAGTCCGGTCTCGCTCCAGTCAAATAACTAGGAAAGCTCAACTTATGGGTGAGCTAATTGCCCAGTCTACAATATAAGTTTTAGAAAACTTTGTTTTTAAAGATTTAGACGAGTTTTATTTATCAAATGAAGTACTACCAGAAGAAGTTACGGTAGAAGCAAAAAGTGACGAGTTGGGCGAAGAAAAACCTGCACGTTCAGAAAACATGCCATCTCCTACAAAATCATCTCACAGCATAATAAGTGTTTCGTCCATCACTTCTACTAGTACAGAATCGTCTGATGATTTTCAACATCCTGAAGTGTCCAAGTGTTCCGATTATGTATCTTATGACAAAAAAATTAGAATAGTTCAATTTGCCAAAGAGCACCCTAATTGGAGCTTAAAAACACTTCAAATTTCTAGATGCGCTGCACTAAAAAAAAAAATTGATATAGAACAAGGTGTTGGTGTTAAAGAAAAGTACATGATTAATAAATGGACATTTGCTCGATTTTGTGAAGCATGAAATAATAAAGAGCCAGTTACGACGAGGATGATTTAACAGTGGGCTTCTGTTGCTGCGTTGCAGTATAATGCTACGCCTGGGGCGATAAAAATATTATTCGACGTAGCTAAAGTAAATCCCACTAATTAGCGTACCTGAATCTGAACGAAAATCCTATGCACCCAACTCAGTCCGATTAATATATTGAATAAAAATAAAGAATTACACTGTTAATAATTACAAAGCTCGCACTTACCTTTTATATGGATAAACACAAGTTTCCAGACAAATATGCCCAAACTAGAACTCCTACCAGGATACAGATGACAATGAAAACCAAACACCAACAAAGGAAAGATTCCAATAATAGACAGCACATTGATGATATATTTTTATTAGTGTAGAAATAAGAACTTGTTAATGACAATAGTTTACTTGACAGGAGCGAAGATGAAACTCGACATCGACTAATAGAATCCCGGAACCGTGCTTTACGTCCTTTTATAAACTTTTTAGAAAACTCGGAAAAGGTAGATAAAACTATAGCAGTCATGCACATCAGGATGTTGTGGTTAGTTGCAACCTTATTGCAATCTACAAACCACTTCATCGCTGATATGTGGTAATGCAATATGCAATTTTATTGCTATATTCCCATTCAGACAAACTATAATTTTATCAGCCTACTACGCGATAATTTATTAAATGTGAAAAATGAAATATCCGCTCGTAACATCTTCCCTCCTTTCTTAAACATGTCGTCTCGACATGGCATTCAAATAATAAACACCAATAATCCTTATAAACTAATACAATACAATTATATTCCTCTCAAATGAATTACACAATCATACATAATCCAATACTTAAGTAAAATATATAAAATATATTACGATGCGCGAAAAGAAAAGCGGCACCTTGTCACGCGTCCAGAAACTTGATCAATCGGTTCGGAAAAACGGTTCGATGGATCAATTTCAAAATTTACAGGGCTGTTGGAGGTACATTAAGCTGTAAAATCACCTGGCAACATTAATCTTTCCATCAATATTTGTAAAGTAGCGATAGATTTACTAAAAGAACATAAAAGGTCATTTTTTTGTACTTTTTCACACTAATGGTGAGGGTAAAAAAAATGTTTTTTCTAATAAAGTCATGAAAGGGTCTTGTAGGAAATTTATTCAAGTTTTTAAAACTGCCCTTAAATTTACTGTTTAATCATTAGTTGCTGATATATTGATGATCGAAGACAAAAAAATCATTTTTCATTTAAAGGCAGATATCTCGGCGAAAAAAAATTGAGAGAGACCAAAAAAAAAGCAAATTAAAGCTGAATAAACAAGTTAACAGACCAATGCATTGGTTTAACTGAAAAAAAATTTCCCAAGCCCGAGGACCCTTAAAAAAAATTTAAAAAATTTGAAAATTTTTGTGTCCCACTATTTCTTTTGATTGCGCGATAACCGTAACTCAAAAAAAATTATGCTAAAAAATCTCAAAACTAGAAACTTGACGCTTTAAAATGCTTTTTGTTTTATTTCGATACGACCATTTTTAACAAAGATACAGCACTTCAAAAAACACCCCAAAAAAATGTTTAAATTCTTGTTCCTTTAATTGTTTGGATGAGTGTATAAACAATGCATACACAAAAGTATCCTAAACAAAAATTATTATTATTATTTTTTTTAAATCATCAACCCAAACCTCTATTTTCTTTTTGTTATTCTTATCATAATAAATCATACAATATAAAAAATATATCCTAAATATTATATAAGTATGTATGTATATAAAAATAATCATCACACAAATATATGTATATCACTACTACCGTTTGTTGTGGTTATGCTCTTCTGTTATCGTTTGTATTTTTTAATTGCATGACGACGCGTGTCAGTTTCATTCATGGATATTGTCATGTATAGTCTTGACTTTTGAATTATCTACTATACATGACAGATATGAGGAAGTTGATAGTTGTGACATTCCAGTATTATGATTCATTGCAAATTGTTGTTGGAATTCCTGTGGTGTTAGGTATTCGGCCTCGAACAAGGTAGATTCTGTGTCTCGTCTGGTTACCGGCCGTGTATTCAGTAGAGTTGGGCATTTTAGTTCATGACAGAGAGCGCTTCCTATAGTTCAGTGATCTTTAATGAACTAGTTCGTTCTTCTAGTTCTTTTAGTTCATAGAATTTTTTCCGGACGATACGATTACAATTTATTGATTTAGATATATTGGATTGTTAGAATTTAATTAGTAATTTTGTATTACTATTTTTTTCATCAAACAATAGAAATGTAAACTGCTGCAATTTTAAATTCGTTATTAATTTATAGACAAGATCGATATTTTTAAAAGTATATATTTGCAATAATCTTCTTTTTTTTTTTAAATCGAACCCTCGATATATGGAAATTTTGAAATATTTTCAATGATACATTATTTATTGTATTGTAATTTAAGCAATATATTTCAATTTCACTAAAATCTGTGATATTCCTTTTTGTTGATTGTCATAAAATAATATAAAAATCACGTGCTTTTGACAGACATATTGCATTCTTTTGAACAAAAAAATTCAATATAATATACATATCTTTAGTAATATAAATTCAAAATTGGTAATAAAGTATTGAAAACGCAAATTATTAAACATAAAAATCGTACAATCTCATTTTTAGAAGTATTTGAAGTGTATCGGGAACTATTGAACTAAAAGAGCGGAGCGCATACGAACTAGTTCGTCTAGTTCTCGTGTGGGAGCGCTCTTTTGAACTAGTTCGTTCGTGAACTACACAAGTCTAGTATTCAGACTAAACGACGAACCTTGACACCTGGGGTAAATTGGTGAAATTGACTCGTGATGGTGCAAGTGGTGCTGTAGAGTGCGGCATCCTGCGGGCAGCTTTCCAACGATGTTTCATAAAAATACAAAGAACAACGAGTAGTATTATTGTGATTATAAACAATACAATTGAAGCAAACATGATAATATACAAAGAGGTTAATGAGGGCCTATCAGAAGAAGTAGTTGGGATTTTCCATTGATAATCTATAACTTTATCCAGAGAATTAAAAGTTGGAAAAGATGGAGATCCGTACTCCGGAATATTTATAGTATTAAATTTAGTCCAAGTTGCTGGTACAAGTCTTTTAATAGATAATTTTTCAATACTAAGACAAGGATATAAAGGAGATAGTTCTGCATTATTCTTAAAAGTTATTTTACAATTTCAAGGTAAGGATAGTATTAAAGCCCCGATATTCTCATTAGTTTCTACCATTGAGGTATTTCCATCACAATCCAAAACGATGGGTTCTTTTAAACTATTAACCATGAATGTATGTGCATTAACAAGTATAATCTTCCTATAGTATTGTCACGTAGCATTATATACCTTAGTCATATTGTCACGTGGCCGAATGTATATTAATCATATTAAGGCATGAAGTAATAAACTATTCTTACATTTTTCACTTAGTAACAACTTTGCTTAAACTATGTCATTTCAAATGGGTTATCAACTACCGCTTCCTGTTTTTATTGATTAATATGAATTCTTAGAACTGCGCCTTGTTTACAGGACGTTCAGTATGACTTGAGGAAACTATGTCATTTCAAATGGGTTATCAACTACCGCTTCCTGTTTTTATTGATTAATATGAATTCTTAGAACTGCGCCTTGTTTACAGGACGTTCAGTATGACTTGAGGAAACCGCATTTATTCCAACGACGCGGGAAGTGGCCCCTCTCCTCCAGAGGGCACTATAAAACCATTTTTCTTGGGCCCCGTCGGAGAGAGTGTTCGGAGAGAGTGTTCGGAGACGGCATCGGTCTGGCATTACCCTAGTGGTGTAATCGCGTTCTTCCAAATTATAATCTAAATTCTAAATTACTTAATAAGTCTATTCGATTTTATCTTTTGGTTCGTTCAGTAATAAATTATAACGCGCGTTCGTAGATTTCACTCTCCTCGCAGATAGTGTCTATATCATTTATTTAAGTTACTTAAGACTATTGTATTTGCGTAATATAAATCTATATAAGTTTGTGTGTTTTTCAATAAAGTGTGTTCTATTCATTAATTATCAATGTGTTGTGCTTTGTCATACTCCATCTGTATCGTTCTCCTGTTCCTACTGGTGCTCATTCTGGGCTCTATCATAATTTGGCAACTCATCAGTCCTACTTGGTGTAACTGTGAGATATAAATCTGGTAAGTACAATGTTTACTTATTGCTTTTGGTGATAATTTAGGTTTCCCTTTACTTTCCATCTGATTATTTGAATTATTCTGGTACAGTTGAGGAGAAGTTCTTATGTATTAAGACTTCAAGCTATGTGTCCGCTCTAACGCCCCAGGAATTTAACTAGTTTTTTCATATATTATTTGACATATAAGGGCGGGACGTAGCATTTGGTGGAGGCGCCGATTCAAATAACAAAAGGGGAATTTTATTTTATTATAAAATAACTTTTAATGTCCAGTTCAAATTTAGAGTCTATTGAAGTAGAAGCTAGGAGAAGTAAAAGAAAAGCGGGGTTACCTCCTACACCACCACTTTCACTCAGCACTAATACTGACGTAAATAAACCAAATTTTAGCACTACGTTAATCTCAAGCACGATTATTGATAAGGGTAACGAAGAAGGAAATTTAGACGGTACTTTAAACTTAACAATTAATAACACAGACACAGAATTAAACAACACAGTAGAACAAACAATTATCAATATGCATCGCACACCACCACCCACCACTGACAATGTTTTTCAAACTTATAGAGAATCAATTTCAATAAACACAAATGACTTAAATGTCACAAATAACACAACACAACAACGACAACAACAATCACAAGCACAACAGACACAAACTCAGGACAATACGAACGTAAACTATACATTACAATTTAGAGACCCACATTATAACAGACAACCCGCAATACTTAACGCTATAAACCCACCGACGTTCGACCCCTCGAAAGATAAAGACACCGACGGATTTCTGCGTCAATACGAAAAAATTGCTTTTAATAATCGTTGGGATGATGAATTAAAGATAACCTCATTTGGAATGTGCTTGTTGGGATCGGCAGACAGTTGGTTTCAAAACTATACATTGAATAAAGATAATTTAACTTGGAAAGTAATAAAAGACGACTTTCAGAAAATATTTAGGACAATAGACTTTGATGTTGAATTAGCCAATAGAATTAGGGACAGAAAGCAATTAGTAGGTGAAAATCCTTTAGCATTCGTACAAGAAGTAGTAGCGTTGACAAAACAGTTAGACCGCGACGCGTCGGAGTCTAGCATAATTAGAAACATATTTCAAGGGCTGTTACCTGAAACTGCGGAACGTCTAGGATTTTTTGAACCAAGATCGTTACAGGATATAGAAAAATTTTTAAAACCAGTAATGTCGGGTCAAGCTTACCGTAAAGCTAGCGAAAAATCTCGGGAACATTTAAATAAAAGCGAAACAATAACTAGGGAAGAATTAGATTCGAAAATAGGGGAAGTAATAAAGCAATTTACAGGAAGTAATAAAAAAGTACAATTCAGTAGTAATTTCAATAACAGCCCTCGACGTTTAGAAAATTTCCAAAATCGTCAAAATTTTAATCAACCGTTTAATCGACAAAATTTTAATAATCAACAATTTACACGTACAAATTTCAATAATCAACAAACACACGTACCGCGAAATTATGACAATATGCAACCAAGTACATCTAGAGGTAACACTAATATACCTACACGTGATACATACAACAACAGATTTTTAAGACCACAAAATAATACACGAACTACAGACGGACGACCTATATGTTTTGAATGTAACAGACCAGGACACATTCAGAGGAATTGTCCTAGACTGAATAGGGTTAACAATCAGGGAAACTTGAGGGGCAATGTGTAATTTCGGGTTGCACACCGCTATACGATCCGAATTCCCGAAAATTTCAACCTATGCGCTTAGTAATGTATATTAACAATAAACGAACAACAGTTATAATAGATACAGGGGCAGGATTGTCTCTAGTATCACAAGATTTTGCATACGGTAGTACACTTTCACCACCTGACGAAGATAGATTATTCATAGCCGCTGGAGGATATGTTATAAAAGAATTGGGTAAAATAACATTACATATAAATTTTGGGATGTGGGAAACATATTGTATAGCATCGGTCATACCTCATATAGGTATAGACAAAGTTATATTAGGCATTGATTTTTTAATAAAACATAAATCTATAATTAATATAAAAGAAGAATTTATTACTTTAACAAATACATTAAATAACACGTGTAATATTTCATTACGCGAAGATAAAAACATTGTTGTATACGAGGATACAGGGGGTGAAAGTGCTACAACCACAATAAATAACGAAGGATGGGGAGATCTACCAGAATACATTGGTGATGCAACCCAAACACAATTAAAAGTTTATTCTAAGTGTGATATGATATGCCAAGCCAATATGATAACAAATTGTATAGTTCAAATAGGTGAAAAAGACAAAAGCATTGATACTCAAAATTTTTATATACTTTTTCAACCGAATATGGCATTTTTAACATCAAATTATTTAGAAATCATTAGATATCCAGAAATACAATATGACCTTACATATGTAATAAGTATTTACAATAAAAGTCAATTTAATTTTTATTTAAGACAAAATACAACATTAGGAAATTTTTATATGTATCAAAAACGTTATAATGTTTATAATATTAATACAATTGTTAATTTGGAACCGAAAGTATATAAAATAAATTCAGAATTAGAAAATTTTCAAATAAATAATTTAAATGAAATTCTTAATGAATATGAAGACATAATGGCTTGGGATACGACACAAATTGGGTTGACGGACAAAATCACGCATAGAATAGACACAGGTGACAGTAAACCTATAAAACAGAGGCCGTATAGGGTTAGTCATAAGGAAAAAGAAATTATACAAAAACAGGTGGATGATATGCTGGAAAATAATGTAATCACAACATCTATTAGTCCGTGGTCGAGTCCGGTTGTCCTAGTTAAGAAAAAAGATGGAGATTGGAGATTTTGCGTTGATTACCGGAAATTAAATGAAGTTACAAAAAAGGATGCTTATCCATTACCGGTTATTGAGGACATTTTAAGCTACTTGGGTGGATCAAAATTTTTTACAAACTTAGACATGATGAGCTCTTATTGGCAGGTCCCGATACATACAGATGACAGACACAAAACAGCATTTGTTACCCCCGATGGACACTATGAATTTAATATTTTAAGTTTTGGTTTATGTAATGCACCAGCTACGTTTCAAAGTTTGGCAGACATAGTCTTAGGTGAACTAAAATGGAATGAAGCGCTAATTTATCTGGACGACATAATAATTTTTAGCTCCACTTATGAAGAGCATTTAGTAAGATTAAAAAAGGTTTTTAAAAAATTAAGGGACGCTAAATTAACACTTAATCCAAAGAAATGTAATTTTGCAAGTACAAGTTTAAAAATTTTAGGTCATGTTGTAAACGAGTATGGTATTTCTCCAGACCCTGAAAAATTAGAAGCTATTAAAAATTTTCCATTACCAAAGAAAGTAAAAGATGTTCAAAGTTTTTTGGGACTTTGTAATTACTATCGAAAATTTATTAAAGATTTTGCACATACAGCTAAACCATTATATAAAATTACTAAACAAAATAATAAATTTACATTTGATGAAAATACATTAAAAGCTTTTGAATTACTAAAAGAAAAATTAATTTCTAGTCCAGTTCTAATGCACTTTGACTCTTTGGCTGAAACAGAATTAAGGGTAGATGCATGTGGGTACGGGATAGGTGCCATACTATTACAAAGAAATAACAAAATTGATAATGAATTACACCCAATTGCATATGCATCCAGAAAATTAACAACGTGCGAACAAAATTATCATATTACTGAACAAGAGTGTCTAGCAGTAGTTTGGGCCTTAGGCCATTTTAGACCATATATATGGGGTAAACGAATAAGAATTGTGACTGATCATCATGCGTTGTGTTGGTTGAAGTCAATTAGGGACCCTTCAGGTCGCCTGGCAAGATGGGCCATTAAATTACAAGATTACGATTATGAAATTAGTCATAAGAGCGGATCCACTCATAGGGACGCGGATTGTCTCTCGAGATACCCGGTATGGGAAGGTAGCAAAGAGGATGAAACAAACGCTAACCACATTGAAACTTACTTGATGGATAGCTTTGAACTGTTTAATTTACAAAAGAAAGATGCAAAATTAAAAGAATTAATGATAAAATTTAATAACAGGGATAATGAGGGTCCAGCAAGTAGACGTAGATTACAAAATTTTCGTTTAAATGACAATGGTCTTTTTAGAATAATAAATTCAAAATTTGGGGAAAAACTGGTACCGGTTATTCCGGACAGTTTAAAATTTGAAATTCTTTTTAATCACCATAACGATCCAATATCGGGACATTTAGGTTTTCATAAAACGTTAGATAAAATTAAGAACAGGTATTATTGGGATAATTTAAATAAAGATATAGAAAAATATATAAAAGGGTGCCAAGATTGTCAGGCCCGAAAGGGGGCGACACACTTGAAACCCGCTGGACTTCTTAACCCTATTAAAGTTAGGGAACCATTTGATCTAGTAGGGATGGACCTTTTAGGTCCATTCAAAAGAAGTAAATCAGGTAAAACCTTTATTATTGTTGCAACTGATTACGCCACCAGATGGGTGGAGACCAAGGCTTTATCAGACAGTAAATCTTTCAATGTGGCGAAATTTGTTGTAGAACAAATAATTTGCAGGCACGGCTCTCCACGTGAAATTTTGACAGATCAGGGAAAAGTATTTCAATCACAATTTGTGAAAGAAATTATCCAATGTTTAGGTTCACGCAGTATTTTTACAACAGCGTATCATCCGATGTGTAATGGTCTAACGGAACGATTTAATAAAACTTTAGCTAACATGCTGAGCTGTTATACAAATACCGCACAGACTGACTGGGATGAATGTTTGTGTCATGTGACGTTTGCTTATAATAGTTCCAAACAAGATTCTATGCAACTTTCACCTTTCATGCTATTGTATGGTAGAGAACCAATTCTCCCTACAGAAGCCCAATTAAGTCAAAATTTCGAGCTTAACTCGACAGTAAATATTAGAAATAAAATTTTGGAAATTAGACAACTTGCAAAAAATAATTTACATGATAAACAGAAAACGGATAAGATCCGATACGATAACAAACATAGGCACGTAACATTCAAAATAGGTGACAAAGTAAAAATATTCACCCCCGTCAGACAGAAGGGTAAAAGTGACAAGCTACAGATGAATTGGCGTGGACCATACACGATCTTAGAAAAACTTTCAGACATAAATTATGTTATTAAAAGATTAAAGAATAGAAAGTTAATGAAGGAAACGATTCACGTGAACCGTATTTTACCTTATTACGATCCCTGGGATAATAGTGATAATGACAAGGTTGATGACATAAACCTTGACAATGATAACGAAAGCGGTACTAACGATAACAATAGTCAATTAGGGGAAAACAGAACAAATAAAAGATACAACCTGAGAAAGAAAAGCTAAATTAATAAGATAATGCAAATAAATAAAATAGCTAATAGTATTTACTGAACTGATAGGAGACTGTAATGAGGAACGTGAAAATTCAGGCAATGATCAATGTGGTCTTACAAGTAAATGATACATAATTCAGAAATTTTTTTTTTTTATTTAAATTTTTTTTTTCCCTTTCTGTCATTTCCATTATGAAATGAAATCGTATTGAAGTATTCTGATTTTAAAATAATTGATTAACTATTATTGACTTTTCCATATAAGAAGAGTTAAAATTTAATTATTATATAAAGGAAAAATTCATTACTACATCAGAATACTTTGTAATATATTAGGAAAATAATCCATGTATGCATATCTTTTAAAGGGTCAATTCTTACTCATTTCCGGTTTCAATTTCGAAACAAAGGGATATTTCTTTAATATTATAATTAGATAAATGGGAAATATTTAATGAAGAACCATTTTTCAATCATGGATTAATAGAGAGTAATCTCGAAATTATTTACCGTATCATTTTCTCTAATGGGTTTTTGAACCAGGCGTACCAAGATAAAGTAGGCCACATTTCGGTACCATTGGTCTTTTTACTGAAGTTTTTTGTAATACAATGTTATTTTTCTTATACTTAATTGAAGCATTTATATATTTTTTTTTTTTTGATTGAAACATTTACATTTTCTAATTGAAACATTTACGTTTTCTAATTGAAACATTTACGTTTTCTAATTGAAACATTTACGTTTTCTTATTGAAGCATTTACGTTTTCTAATTGAAACATTTACATTTTCTAATTGAAACATTTACGTTTGCTATTTTTTTTTTTCCGTATCAGGAAAATGAGGGTTTTTAAGGGATAATTTCTATTACAATTATTATGTGCTAATGCATATCTGCATGTACTGTCTGCTATCCTATCTAACAAACAAACCCTTAAAAAACACCTAATAGCAAATATTCAAGTCCCATGACATGTTTTATGTAAATTGTGTGTGGTAATACTAACCACAATACTACCGAAACAAAATTAAAAATTCTGTAAGTGACCATTTTTCTAGTTTTTTTATCGTTGACATGTTCCGCTATATCACAATTGTTATTTAAAACACTAGCCACAATACTACCGAAGAAGGATCTAGTATTATGGATATCTCTTAATGTCACTTGGACTCTGTTTTGGTAAACAGTAATAAAGCACGTAAAAAATTCGATATACAAATTCGATAACAAAACATATTGATTATGTTTTGAATACAAATACATCGATTTATATTATTGTATTTTGTTTTAAATCTTTAATCAGAACAATTTGTATCTCTCATCGATCTTTTAATTATACCTTCTGCAAATGAATACAAGGGCTTGATTAATGTTCAAGGTTTTCATTTGACAGAAGGATGATTTTCTTTTAAATAAAAATTCATATATACCCTTTTTAATGGGTTTATATTTTTCTCTGTCTATGTTTCATATAGATAAATTACTTCTGTGAATCTATTTAACATTGAATCATATTGGTATCTCAAAGAACAATTTTCGCATTAGCATCGTAATACTCCTTTTGTAACAGATGTATTGGGTTTTTCTATTTTGTTTTTGTATTTTTAAACATTTTTGTATTTCTAAACATTTTTAAACATTTTTAAACGAAAAGATCTCGTAGGTCTTTTAATTATCTCCCCTGCAAATGAATACAAGGGCTTGATTAAATTTCAAGGTTTTCATTTGGCAGCGGGATGATTTTCTCTTAAATGCGAGTTTTTATACATTTCTTTTGATCACTTTATTATAAAGTTGTTCATTATAATTTTCACTGTATATGTTCTATATAGACATATTCCATCTATAAAATCTATTTAACGCCTATTCTTAATGGGATAGGTTAAAATAAGAATAGTTATGTTAAATCAATACAATACAATCAAGTTACAATTTTAAAATTTTTTTTTTTTGAATGTTTTTGTTCACATAATAGACTCATAGTCTACAAGTACAAAAATAATTAAATCAAAATTAATTATGTCAAGAGGAAATAAAATTCCAACAATATAGGGCAAAACAAATACCGAAACGTACTACTATCCATTCATTTTTATGAACTATGGAATTTTTAACAACATATTGACCACATAGTATTTGTGATATTCTTCAATCATTGTTATGTTGTTATCTATCTATCTTTGACTGAATCAACCGTCTATCTTGAAATTACAGCAGTATAAAATATACTTGACATATCTCTATTCGCCCTACTTAAACGTTTACATAGTCATATTACTATTCGTCTCAAGTTCAGTATTCCATTTCTTGGAAATTTTTATTTTTTTTATTTCACGTTCGGTTTTAACCGATTTACTCGGTTATCTAATATCCATAAATATAAATATAATTATTGAAATTATATAGCCTAAAGTGAACCTTACCCACTTTTCCATGTAACGCGCCCCCTAAAACCAAAACCTGCGATGATCGGCCCATCAGCAACCTCCCATTCCATCTAGTATTCCTATTAAAGAACCCTAACAAAAATATAATAAATTACAATATAAGGATATTAAGATACCAATAAGATGTTGATATACGACATTAATTGAAACTAACAGTACTATCCAATCAGTTCAGGAAGTGAATCATTTCTAACGTTAAAATCATATATAAAATAATTAAAACATTAATACACCGCTAAGAAAGGTTGAGTAAAATGAGTAATTATCTTTTATTTGTTCAATAAAATACGCTTTGTACAATTCATTGGTTCTAAAACGATCATGATGAATTGAATAAAATCTTAATCGGCGCACACAGATGAACCATGGTTACGGTGTTGTTATATAATAACAATTCTCGTTCTCATGTTTGTCTTGTGAATCAGGTGCTGATATTATAATGATATTACTATATGATATAGATTAATATTATTATAATTAGTTATAATGAGTTGAAAGGAGTGAGCAAGGCTCAAAACAAACAATTTTTTGGATCGAGGTTCACCCTCGATCCCACGATATGATGAGAAACAGTCGCCCGCTATATTCTAAATTTTCTTAACCTATTTTCAACGGTGGGCGGGACCGTGGAGTATTTTTTTTCGGAACTGATAACCACTCTGGCAGACCTGGATCACCAGAGTTCGAGTGTATATTGCATATGCTCTTTAGTAGAATAAGTTAGATATAATAAAAATGTAGTGAGTAAAATAGCAACAACAAACTTTTGTTCTTATTTTTCTCAATAAAGTGTAGGAGTTTTAATTTTTTTTTTTTTTTTTTTTTTTGTTTTTGTTTGGAATTTTTTTTTAATGTTGATGCGCCATGTTTATAATAATTTATGTATTTGGTAATGCGCCAGTTTTGTTAGATTGACTTGTGCACAAGAGTTCAATCCACGTATATTGTTACAGGGAAGTAACAATAATTTTTTTTTATGTAATTTTTTTTTGTAAATGGTTTCTTACCGTACGATGATGTGCCGTACGAGGTTTTATGGTTTTTGCCGTACGATGATGTGCCGTACGAGGTATAATGATTTATGGGCCCAATGTTTAATGGTTTTTACCGTACGATGATGTGCCGTACGAGGTTTAATGATTTTTTGGCGCAATGTTTATTTTTTTTTGTTTGCCGTACGATGATGTGCCGTACGAGGTTTTAAGGTTATTGCCGTACGATGATGTGCCGTACGAGGATTTATGTATAAAGTCGACTAGAAGTAAAAGGTTACTTCAATAATTTTTTTTAAGGGTACCCGTAACGTAATGTAATATAAATTTAATTTTTATTTTTTTTATTGTTTTAGATAACAATTACGAGTATCCTGCGGGACAAAAATTTAGAATTTTTATTTTTTTTGTACACTTGCTAGTTGTACTGATCAAAATGGAAACGATCATAATATTAATGGTAGCATTATATCTAAACTCTGTAAATGGCGAACCAATTGAAGTGGTAGCCGGAGCTTACTTTCAAAATTTACCGAAACCAATCACATATGAAACAGCCATTCCTATTATATTCTGGTCGAAATCAGAAATAAATAATTATTATAAACCAACAACTAATGCGTTTATGTCAAATAGCGATGACACATTCACATCTCCGACAGATAAAATTCTATTGGATGATGGTGATACTTTTGGCTGGGGTTTCCAAATAGCGGACAGGAACCATATAGATAGTCTTTTCACAGACGAGGTCAAACAAAATTTTTTATTTAATAGAATTAAGAATCACAAAATTAAATTTCAAATAGTAAATATAAATCTTTATAATACAGAAAATTTTCAAAGAGGTAACAGAATTGCAATAGCAAATAACGAAACTTTTATATACACTAGGAACAATGAAATAATTCAAGCTTGTCAGAATAAAATGTTAACACCAAATTTAATCAATCCAGATCAAATTAGAAAAGGGCTAAATTTATTAAATAGTAAAATTATGAATTCAGGTTATGAATTAGCAGTAAAAAATGTAAATCAATATTTTCATATGCATATACTTGATTGTATGATAGGTGAAAATATATTGATGGGTCTACACATCCCTTTAATCAGGAAATCATTAAAAAATCCTACTTTCATCAGGTTTATAACCATTCCTTTTACATGGGAAGATACAACATGTAGTATAAACATTAGGTCTTTTGACTTAGTAAACATAACTGAACATGACAACATAAAAGTAATGATACCACGGTGTCATTCACTAAAAGATCAGTTATGTCTTATTATTGATGCGTATGACGACAGTGTAGACGCAGCTGCATGCGCTGAGGTAATCATAAAAGGTTCCTCTGCGAGAAAGGTATCAGCACTATGTCCATTTACCTGTAGAAAAACACTTCCTTCATACCGACACATTACTCTGGTAGATCCACACACCTACATATTAAACAGTGTAAAAGAAGATATTGAGATTATTTGTGGAAACAGTTCGACAAAATTTATAGATAAAGTAAAAGTAGGAGCTTTAATTTTTTCATTGCCATGCAATTGCATTATTTCATTCAAGGATGGAAAACAGTTAAGTCCAGGGTTTCCATGTCTTAATAATAAAGAATTTAGTATAAAAAGACTTATACCAGCTTCATGGTCCAGATTTAACACTATTAACATACCTGGTTATGGTTCCTTGTCTTTCACAACTTTTAACGATTACACTGAGGTAATTAAAGATAATTCAAACATAGCGGCTACACCCCTCATTGGTTCCCCATCAAATAACAATTATTATTATGTACTAACCACTGCAATAGTTAGTATAATTCTTTCAATTACAACAATACTACTGGTTATTATTTTTTACATGAAAACGCAAGTGACGCAGCCCCGCAGGATAACAACTTTCCGACCACCTTCAGTTATTATGAGCTACAGCGCGGAAAATTCACCGATGATGATTCAAGGGAACGTGTCATCCAGTCCATCTTCTTCAAATCTGAGCGCCAGGCCAGCGCCTAGACGAGAGGGAGAATGTGAATATCTTCAACACGTATATGAAATACCCCGAATACCACCGACACCCCAAGCGATCAATGCTACTTATATGACAATGAGTAGACGCGCCTGATCAGCCCGTATACAAAAAGTCATATCATTATGGATGCACTGGCATAGCCAACCAGTGACTAGTCCTAATGTGCGAATCGTTAGTGACACATCATCAACAATGACACCTGAATTAGCCAGCAGACGTCATATCATGTGAGACACCGCCGACACTTGGACCTAGCCAACCCAGTGCCATGACTATACTCATTCAGACAGGATGTCCAGGAAAGAAGTAATAAAATATTAATGTAACAATTTATTGTATTTTACTATATTATCTACCTCATAATACCACCGAAACTATTTTTAAATTTTTCTAATATATATATGTTTATCTTTATTTTTAAGGGAAATCTAATTTTAAAGAGAAAAATAATGTAATCTAATTTCATTTAGTTGTTTTGTTATTATGCATTCAAACATATAGAAGGTATGAATGACATAATTATATAATGTTCCAACCACAACTATTTATGTGATAAGCGACAATGCGCTACCGCGAATATAAAATAAAAGTTACATTATTTTCATCTAACCATTAACAGTATAAATATATACTATATAAATAATGATATTGATTTTTTAATAAAATAATAGTTAGTTTAAGTTTTACACCTTGTGATAGTAACTCATATCATGGCTCTTAAATATCTTGGATTTTGTTTTGTTGTATATTTTATATTTTCAATTAAGTATCAAGTCTTGATGAATCACTAATATCAGTTACGGCATAAAATGGTGTAAAGAACACGGTACCAATGTCCTATGAGAGAACGATAATATGATATTATTTTCACATTACTAAAATAAACCATAGTACCTAAGATACTCTTGCAGAATGTAGGTGATCAATAAAATAGGTAAATTGATTAATTATTTTTAATAATGAATAACTTCATAATAATAGTTATCAAAATAATATCTATAAGAATTACTGAATTAGTACGGAAACTTAAATTTTATTACAGTAATATTTAAAATAATCTAGTATGACAGATTAAAATACATTTTCTAAGAAAAAAAAATATTTTCATAAACGGTTTCAGTACTTGTTATAGAAAATTTAATATAATCTAAGAATAAAATAATTTTTATGTAATTAATAATTTTGATAAGGTTTAATAAAATATAAATGCATATACAATGCAAGGGTGGAAAATAAACAGAGGCCATTTACTATTGAATTAAATACCTCTATATATATCATATATTTCAGTAAAATAGAAGAGAACAATTAAATAAATATATATGTATAATTATCATAAAATATGTATTAATATTGAATGTTAGAAATTTATCATTACTCCAGTAAATTTTAAATTGTTCATACAAAGACACATCTGGAATAGATAGTGACATGTCGGGGCGACATGTACTGGAGGAGGGGGAAAATGTCACGTAGCATTATATACCTTAGTCATATTGTCACGTGGCCGAATGTATATTAATCATATTAAGGCATGAAGTAATAAACTATTCTTACATTTTTCACTTAGTAACAACTTTGCTTAAACTATGTCATTTCAAATGGGTTATCAACTACCGCTTCCTGTTTTTATTGATTAATATGAATTCTTAGAACTGCGCCTTGTTTACAGGACGTTCAGTATGACTTGAGGAAACTATGTCATTTCAAATGGGTTATCAACTACCGCTTCCTGTTTTTATTGATTAATATGAATTCTTAGAACTGCGCCTTGTTTACAGGACGTTCAGTATGACTTGAGGAAACCGCATTTATTCCAACGACGCGGGAAGTGGCCCCTCTCCTCCAGAGGGCACTATAAAACCATTTTTCTTGGGCCCCGTCGGAGAGAGTGTTCGGAGAGAGTGTTCGGAGACGGCATCGGTCTGGCATTACCCTAGTGGTGTAATCGCGTTCTTCCAAATTATAATCTAAATTCTAAATTACTTAATAAGTCTATTCGATTTTATCTTTTGGTTCGTTCAGTAATAAATTATAACGCGCGTTCGTAGATTTCACTCTCCTCGCAGATAGTGTCTATATCATTTATTTAAGTTACTTAAGACTATTGTATTTGCGTAATATAAATCTATATAAGTTTGTGTGTTTTTCAATAAAGTGTGTTCTATTCATTAATTATCAATGTGTTGTGCTTTGTCATACTCCATCTGTATCGTTCTCCTGTTCCTACTGGTGCTCATTCTGGGCTCTATCATAATTTGGCAACTCATCAGTCCTACTTGGTGTAACTGTGAGATATAAATCTGGTAAGTACAATGTTTACTTATTGCTTTTGGTGATAATTTAGGTTTCCCTTTACTTTCCATCTGATTATTTGAATTATTCTGGTACAGTTGAGGAGAAGTTCTTATGTATTAAGACTTCAAGCTATGTGTCCGCTCTAACGCCCCAGGAATTTAACTAGTTTTTTCATATATTATTTGACATATAAGGGCGGGACGTAGCAGTATACTTCAGGTATTTTACAGGTTAGTGGACACAAGGACGCCATTTCCCTTGCAGGTGATCCTTTAAGGATTGCTTCTGCACATGCAACAAAATCAATGTTTTCGTCATAGACATCCGAAATAAGACATAACTGATCCTTTAACGGATGACACTTCGGTATCATTACTTTAACGCTATCTTTGTCAGTTATATTAACTAAGTCAAATGCTTTCGGACTTATGCTACGCACATTGTTCTGCCAGGTGAATGGGATTGGAATAAACCTTTTAAGAGTTGGATTCGCTAAGGATTTTTTTAATAATTGGAATATGTATACCCATTATAATGTTATCGCTTATCATACAGTCAACTATAGGAATATTATAATATTGATTAAAATTATTTATTGTTAAAATATATCCTTTTTCTTTAATTTAAAGAGCTAATTTCTTCAGAATCGATTTAAATTTATTCGTCTCAATTATGTTAGGATTAATTGTTCTACTTTGACATGCCTGGACTATCTCATTATTTCGTTGTGTTTTTTGGAAAACTTTGAATTGTTCATTTAAAGGTAAATTCAGGCTTTTTGAAGTTACCAAAAAATCATAAAAATCTACGGTCTCAACTTGAAAACCTATCGGATGTTTTTTAATCCGACTTAACAAAAGGTCTAATTTAAATTCAGTTGTAAACAAAGCATCTATATGACTCCTATCAGCAAAATGGAATCCCCAACCCATAGAGTCTCCATCCTCTGATAACAATTTATTATTCACCGCATCTAACGAATCATCGACAGTATAAGGCGTATTCGTCATATTGTAATTTCTTATTTCTGATTTTCCTTTACTAGTCTAACTGGAATTGAAGTCTCATACATGATATGTACCGGCATATTTTGAAAATATGCACCCGCTACAACCTCTATAGGCTCCCCATTTACAATATTTTTACAAAGTACTAATAAAAAAATTCTTAACGATAACATTTTCCCTTGTCGGTCTAGGTTGTGATACTTAACGCCTATGCTCCGCAGTAGGTTATAATCTAAAATTAAACAATATACATATATTAATATTATTATTGAACGTTCAATATAAAAAGTATTTAAAAAAAATTCATATATATATTGCCTACACCTATATATACTTGGAACTTTTTCTTTTTTGACGGTTACTTTTCCGCATTTTTATAAACCTATGAACTTATCAAGATATTTAAGGAACAATCCAAAACTAAGATTTTAATGTGATTCATTATACTACTTAACCGGCATATTATAATTTATCATAGCGCTACAATTTTTATCGCCAACGCGACCACAATGTATAATATTGCATTATTATTTTTTCAACATCATTCGTATACCTTTATACGACTAGGAATTCCTTTACTTTTAATGTTATATTCACGTATAACACTATATTCACAAATATCTCAAAATTCAATACGCATACCTATCATCTATTTCTGGATAGCCGACAGGTATGAATTATGAATGCAACACTGTGCATACCTAATTTATTATCTGCTTCCGTGCGGATAGATAATAAATGTGATACACAATAAATGTGTATACTTGCAGAATAATTTTATATCTACTTTCTTTCGCGTAAATGATATCTTTTATTATTACTATTATTATTCCCCTCAACCTCTTTCTGTGTTTCCTTTTCAACCCCCTCAATTTATTTCTGTTCCCATGGTTCATAATACGGTAAGATTCGACTGACATGGATAGTTTCTTTTATTAATTTGCGATTTTTCTTTCGCTCGATAACATAATTAATATCTGAACGTTTTTCCAAAATTGTATACGGTCCCTTCCAATTTAATTGTAATTTGTCGCTCTTCCTTATTTGCCTTACAGGCGTATACATTTTGACTTTATCTCCCACGTTAAACGAAACATGCCGATGTTTACCATCATATCTAATTTTGTCTAATGCCTGTTTTTAGTTAAGGATAATTTCGCGTTTTCCCTTATTTCCAAAATTTTGCCCTTCATATTCAATGTCGAATTTAGTTCGAATTTTCGCCTCAATTGTGCTTCTGTTAGTAGGATAGCTTCTCTATCATACAGGAGCAAAAAAGGTGTTTGTCGTGTCGAATCCTGCTGTGACGTATTATACACAAAAGTAACATGGCAGAGGCATTCGTCCCAGTCCGTCTGCGCAGTGTTCGTGTAGCAACTAAGCATACCAGCCAATGTTTTATTAAATCTTTCAGTAAGACCATTATACATTGGATGGTACGCCGCACTGTGGAAAATAAAGTTCTGTTTCGGACCAAAAATCGATAACTTTTTTATTACTAAAGATAGAGTGTTGAAATTTTGCACAAATATAAAGTAGTATATGATGCTTCTAATGAAATAAGTTTTATAAAAAAATTTCGTAATACAAAAAAAAAAAAATAAAATAAAAAACTTCAAAATTGGCATTTATTTTATTTTTAACTAAAAATATTACTGTAAAAGTGTATGAAAATACCTTAAAATTATTAGAAACGACGAAAAATACATAAAATGCTTACCTACTAATTATAGAAATATTTAGAATAGTTTGTTAATAAAAATTTTTAGGCTGTTGTTTTTATGGAATAATGTATAATAATAATAATAATATTTTATTTGACAAAGACCAGTACAGGTATACAAAAAGTTAAAACAGCAGTAATATATAAAAACAAAAAATATATAAAAAATATACACAACTATTATTCTACTATCTCATCAACTTCATAAGGAACCATATTCAGAAAAATTTTTAATTTTTGTTTTAAATTTAGCAGATATTCTTTCATTTTTTATATCCTCCGGCAATTTTTCATAAATTTTGAAACCAGCATAAATAGGCGTTTTCTCGTAGAAACTTGTTTTATGCATGAAATCATATATATATTTCGATCTTGTATTATAATGTCCCTGTGTTTTTGACATTGTAAAATATTTTTTCTGATGCATATAAGTAATTAATTCATATATGTATATACTCGGAAAAGTCAATATTCGATGTTCTTTAAATATGTCTTTACATGTCTCTCGTGATGATAATCGAAAAATTACTCTCATGATTTTTTTTTTAATTATAAAAATTCTTTTACACTCAGTGCTTCGGCCCCACATTATTACTCCATATTTCATTATTGAAAACACGTGTGCATAATAAAACATAATTAATTGTTCGATTTCCATATATTGACTCAAAGTTTTTAACTGAAACAGTAACTTATTCATTTTTTTGCAAATAATATTAATTTGTTCTATAAATTTTAAATTAAAATCTATAACTATACCTAAAAATTTAGTATCCATAACATTTTTATGATTTCCTATTGTAAAGTCCATATCTTGTGTAATTTTTAACTTAAAATTTACTATAGCTGTTTTATCTAAGTTTACCATTAATTGATTTTTATAGCACCATAATTTAAATTTAGTAATCACTTCACTAGTCAATAATTTTGCTTCCTCTCTATTGTTTCCTTCAATTAATATTGTAATGTCGTCTGCATACATAATCAACTTTCCGATATTAACACTTTCTTCTATATCATTTACAAAACATATAAACAATAATGGACCCAAAGTACTACCTTGGGGTACTCCACAGTTAACATTTTTTATTTCTGATTGTCGATTATTTATTTCTATATAGAACTTCCTATTATGCAAGTATGATTGTATTAAATTATAAATATTTCCTCTTATTCCTAACCTTTCTAGCTTATGTAATAAAAAATCATGTTTTACAGTATCAAATGCCGAACTTAGGTCGAAGAATAACCCAATTACATACTTTCCTGAATCCAGTGCTTTTGTCATATATTCATATATTTCAAATATAGCAGTATTTGTATAGGTACATTACAGACAGATACTATATTATACTTGGGGATCTTCAGTTTCTGAAATCAGTTCGTTGACTTTCAAAAGCTTCAGAGGATCTTCATCAAGTTCCTGCACATTTTTGTTATACGGTTTTCTAATGCTGGTGATGTACGGATCGGAAGTATATAGAAGAGTATGAAATACATTCTCATTTGTAACTGATCGAGAGCATTTCCTGGCATGATGAAGGCTAAATTTTTTATAATTCTTATCACGGGATTCTTGCGCATCTTTTGAAAGTTGACCGATAGGAAGTACTGCAAAATGCTTTATTATATTTTCTCCGTGAATTAAGATTTAGTGTACTGAAGATGGCATATAGTACCATCCATAACTACTAACATAGATTCGGGCAGTTTCTATAGCATAACTACCAAAATATGAAAATAAAAACAAAAATTTCTATGGCACCCCATTTTGTCAACGACTTGCTACAATAATAAAATATAAATTCACAATGTAACAATATTATTTGTTCAATTAAAAATGTTGCTATGTTGCATGCCTTACTATCGAATAAGGCATTTGTCTCCACCCAACGCGTGGCATAGTCAGTTGCTACAACTATAAAAGTCTTCCCACTCCGACTACTTTTAAAAGGCTCCAATAAATCCATGCCAATTAAATCGAATGGTTCTTGCACTTCTATAGACTTTAAAAGACCAGAAGGTTTAAGGTTTTTGTCACCCCCTTCCGCGCCTGACAGTCCGGACACCCCTTGATATCTCTCTCTATTTCTTTGACCATGTTCTCCCAAAAGTACCTTTTTTAAATTTTATCGATAGTCTTATTAATCCCCAAATGACCCGCAATGGGATCGTTGTGGTGACTAAATAGGATTTCAAATTTTAATTTTTCCGGAATTACTTGAAGTAGATTCTCCCCAAATTTCGTATTTACTATCCGATACAACCCCTTATCTGTGATTCTAAAATTGTCTAGTTTCCGTTTCATATTACGTGGTACTTTGTCAAGATTATTAATTTTGTCCATCAATTCACACAGCCCTGGGTCCGATTTTTGTATTTCAAAAAATTCGATACTATCTAACCCATACGTATTTATGTGATCCGATTGAATCTCTTGCTCAATAGTACCTTCTAAAATTGGATATCTAGAGAGACAATCTGCATCACGATGCGTTGCCCCACTTTTATGACTTATGTCATAGTCGTAATCCTAAAGTTCTATAGCCCACCTAGCTAAACGTCCTGACGGGTCTCTAACGGATTTAAGCCAACATAAAGCGTGGTGATCAGTGACTACCCGAATCCTTTTTCCCCAAATATATGATCTCAAATGTCCCAGCGCCCAAACTACAGCGAGATATTCCTGTTCCGTTATGTGATATTTCTGTTCAGAATTTGACAATTTCCGCGATGCATACACCATCGGCTGTAGTTCATTATTTGCATTGCTACGTTGTAATAAAATCGCACCGATTCCGTAACCGCAAGCATCGACACGTAATTCGGTCTCTGCGTGTGGATTATATGAATTAATTGCATTATCATCGAATATGAATTTATTTGTTTGTTTTGTTGCATTATACAAGGGTTTATCAATGTAAGCAAATTTTTTAATGAATTTTCTATAATAGTTACATAATCCTAAAAAAACTTTGTACGTCTTTAATCTTTTTTGGAAGCGGAAATTGTCGTATTGCATCCAGTTTTTCTGGATTAGGAGAAATACCAAATTCGGTTACAACATACCCTAAAATCTTAAGTAATTTTTTAATAAAATTACATTTTTTTGGATTCAAAGTTAGATTAGCCGCTCTAAGTCGTCCACTTAAGGTCTCCTAATATTTTGTCTGCCAAATTTTGAAAAGTAGCTGTAGCATTGCATAGTCCAAATCTTAAAATAGTAAATTCGTAGTGACCATCCGGGGTTACAAGTGCGGTTTTGGGTCTATCTTCTTTACTAATCGGCACTTGCTAATAAGAACTCATCATGTCTAGGCTAGTAAAATATTTTGACCCCACAAGATAACTCATAATATTGCTACGCCGGGGCGATCGAAAGATATAACTTTGACGTACATTTAGTACCCGAACCTGAACGAAAATCCCAATGCCCGATCCAGATCAAGTAACAGGATAGAATGATGGTGAAACCAACAATAAAAGCTGAATAAACTTTGCACTTACCTTTTCACACAAAACTGCACAAACTTCCAGAGACGTAGGCCCAGACCAGAAATCCAACCACGATGCAGACCAGGACAAGGATTATAGACCAGCAGATAAATGAATTCAAAAGTAGACAACGCACGCCTTCAGGATTCTGACTTGCTCGGACCTGGTGGTCAGAGACATCGCCTGGGCCTGCATGCGCCGGGTGATCAGGAAGCGTATCGGATGGGACCCTTCTGGTGAGGACGTGGCCGAGTATCTTTCCGGTTCGCTCCGTGCCGAATTTGCCCACGACGGTGGCGACATCTCCAGCCTGTGGACGCAGGCTCGGAATGCTTGCCGCCAGCTGCGGGGCAAATTCGGTACGGAGTTCCGCTGGTGCGCGAAACGCCGGGAGCTTTTGGTCGCTGTTCCTTCGCCGAGCAGGGAACCGCCGGTTCGTGTGGTCCCCAGAGCTGCACGGTCCATGGTGATCCGGCAGATTCGGTACGGAGTGCGTCAGCACTTCCTGCAGCGGCTGATGGCGAAGCCAGATCAGGGTAAGGTGATGCGGTGAGTGTCCCGCTGGAATGCGTCCAACCACTTTATGCTGACGGGGCGGTACACGCGGTTCTGCGACTACTGTTTTGTCCACCGGGCTCGACTTGGCGTGGTCCCGTTAAACGGAGCACGCCGGTTTGGCAACGGAGACAAGCGGTATCGACGGTGTGGATACGGCGCGGCAGTGAGACTTTACCTCACGTATTGAATCACTGCGGTGTCCATTCCGCCGCGTGGCAACGTCGGCATGATGCGGTACTGGATCGCATCGCCGGGGCAGTGCCTGTCGGGAAAGGCGAGGTTAAAATTAATCAAACCGTCGCCGGAACCTACTTTAACCTGCGTCTTGATCTGGTTGTCATCAGTGAGTCCAATAAAACCGCTGTCGTCCCCTTTGACAATACCCCGGCGGCAATCGACGAGGCGAGACGTCAAAAGATCCTAAAATATACCCCACTTGTAAACTCCCTTAAGGAGAAGGAGTATGACGTCTCGCTAGACGTGATTATCGTCGGGGCGTTGGGTTCGTGGGATCCGGCCAACGAGAGGATACTCCGGGTGTTGGAACTACAGGTTTATCTGCTATTGGTATTTTAGTTTGATCCCAGGGTTCATAATACGGTAATATTCTATTTACATGTACGGTTTCTTTTACTAATTAGTTATTCTTTTTCCATTGTATCTCATAATTTATATCTGATAATCTTTTCAAAATGGTATACGGACCTTTTCAATTAATTTGTAGCTTATCGCTTTTTCTTACCTGCCTAACAGGGGTATAAATTTTAACTTTATCTCCTTCATTGTAAGACATGCCTGTGTTTACCGTCGTACCGAAATTTATCTAATTTTTGTTTATTAGTTAATTCTAATTTCGCATCTTTCCGAATTTCTAAAACATGTTCTCGCATTTCTTCTGTTGAATTTAATTCAAAATTTTGTCGCAATTGTGCTTCTGTAGGTAAAACTGCTTCTCTACCATACAGTAGAACCAAAGGAGATTGTTTAGTAGAATCTTGTTTTGAACTGTTGTATGCAAAAGTGACGTGACACAGGTATTCATCCCAATTAGTTTGAGTTTTATTTGTGTAACAGCTCAATATATTTGCTAAAGTTTTATTAAATCTTTCTGTGAGTCCGTTACACATAGGGTGGTAGGCAGTTGTAAAAAGACTTTTAGAACCTAAGCATTCTATGATTTCAGTTACTAATTGCGACTGGAAAACTTTGCCTTGGTCTGTTAGTATTTCGCGAGGTGAACCATGACGACGATTATTCGTTCTACCAAAAATTTAGCTACTGGATACGCTTTACTATTTATTAACCCTCTCGTCTCTACCCAACGCGTTGCATAGTCCGTCGCGACGATAATAAAAGTTTTGCCATTCCTACTACGTTTAAAAAAGGGCCTAATAGGTCCATTCCTATCATGTCGAAAGGTTCGTGTACCGTTATATTTTTAAGTAAACCTGAGGGTTTCACATTTGTGGCTCGCCTGACAGTCTGGACAACCTTTAATATATTTTGTTATATCTTTTACCATATTATCCCAAAAATATCGTTTTTTAATTTTATCTATAGTTTTATTTATACCTAATTGTCCTGCTACTGGATCATTAAGATGACTGTACAATATTTCAAATTTTAATTTTTCTGGGATAACTGGTGTTAGATTTTCCCCGAATTTAGTTTTTACTATTCTAAATAATCCATTATCTGTTATTAGTTTAAAATTTTCAAGTTTACGTTTTATATTAGGTTCCAGCTGTGCCAGGTTCTTTATTTTTTCCATGTAATCTATAACTATGGGATCTTCTTTTTGTAGTTCAAATAGCGATATGGGGTCTTGATTATACGTGGCTACCTGTTCACATTCATCCTCGCACTCTCTAGTGCCCTCTAAAACAGGATACCTAGATAGACAATCAGCATCTCGGTGAGTCGCTCCACTTTTATGACTTATTTCATAATCAAAGTCCTGTAATTTTACCGCCCACCTAGCTAATTGACCTGAAGAGTCTCTAACTGATTTGAGCCAACATATAGCGTGATGATCGGTAACTATTCTAATTTTCTTACCCCACAAATATGCTCTCAAATGCCCTAATGCCCATACTACGGCCAAACATTCTTGTTCCGTTATATGATATTTCATTTCTGTATTAGATAATCTACGCGAAGCGTACGCCACTGGGTGTAACTCGTTATCGGTTTCGTTACGATGCAACAGAATTCCACCGATACCATAGCCACACGCATCGACACGTAACTCCGTTTCCGCATGTGGATTGTAGTGCATGAGTACTGGAGCGGAAGTTAACTTATCTTTTAGTAAATTAAATACATCTTCAGCCTTGTCATCAAAATTGAATTTGTCTGTTTTATGTGTTAAGGTATACAAGGGTTTAGCAATATTTGCAAAATTTTGAATAAATTTTCTATAGTAATTACATAAGCCTAGAAAACTTTGTATATCCTTAATATTTTTAGGTTTTGGAAATTTTGCTATGGCTGTTAATTTATCTGTATCTGGAGCTATGCCGAACTCATTTACCACATGTCCTAAAATCTTTAATGTAGTGTTGGCAAAATAGCATTTTTAGGGTTAAGCGTCAATTTAGCTTTTCTTAATTTATCAAACACCCTTTCTAATCTACGTATGTGTTCGTCAAAGGTCTTACTGAAAACAATTATGTCATCTAAGTACACAAGAGCCTCTTTCCATTTAAGTTCGCCCAAAACTAAATCTGCTAAATTTTGAAACGTTGCCGGAGCATTGCATAACAAAAAGCTTAGGATGTTGAACTCATAATGACCGTCTGGTGTGACAAACGCTGTTTTAGCTCTGTCTTTTTCATCTATAGGAACCTGCCAATATGAGCTCATCATATCCAAACTTGTGAAATACTTTGACCCACCTAAGTAGCTTAATATGTCTTCTATTACAGGTAACGGATATGCATCTTTTCTCGTTACTGCATTTAGTTTCCTATAATCTACGCAAAAACGCCACTCCCCATTCTTCTTTTTTACTAACACTACAGGGCTAGACCACGGACTGATAGATGGTACTATTACATTATTTTCCAACATTTCACTAACCTGTTCCCTAATGATCTATTTTTCTTTATGAGCTACTCTATACGGTCTCTGTTTAATAGTGTCTATTTTATGAGTAACTAATTTTGTCAAACCTATTTGTGAAGTGTCCCAGGCCATAATATCAAGAGCTGAGAAAGCAAAAGATCAGCATTAATGTTAAAGTTTTGATCCCCTTCTTTTATATTTTCATTATAACAAACTATGTGTGACTCAAAATTAAAAACATGTAAAAACCCTGAAGTGGTATTTTTTCTAATAATGTATGAATTTTTCCCCCTATTAAATATTTCTATTTGTGATTTATCTGCCACTTTACCATTTATGTAGTCTGTTATTTCTAAAAAAAATTCTCTAAAAATTTTACATTTGGTTTGAAAACTTGATAAAATTTATTCCCATCTGATCTTATTTCATCAATTATGATAGGACATAACATTTTACAGCCTGGAAGACAATTCGTATCATTTGCAATTTTAATTTTAAGAGTATTGAAATCTAGGTCATTAGTAATGTTTTCCCAACCCTGTTTATCGTTTGTACTGTGCGCTAGTGTGGTATTATCGCTTCCTATATTTTCGCGGTCATTGTTGTTTATTATTTTTATGTTCTTATCAATAAGTGATATGCTACAACTCATGTTGAGGGTGTTAGTGAGGATTATTGTATCATCTAAAAAAATTATAATTGCGTTATTGTTTTCTAAAAAGTCGCATCCTAAAATAATATTTTTTCTATTTAGTGTTTCAACTATGGAGGCTTCACCCTCTGTTTCCCACGGTCCCAATTTTATTGACAAATTTATCCTACCTATCTCGTTAATAATTTATTTGCCCGCAGTGTGAAATAAATATCGCGTTTGGGGTGTTTTAATAGCCTCGTCTGATATAAACCCAGTGACCACTATTGAGTATGCTGAACCAGTGTCTATGATAATTTTAGTTAATTTGTTATTTATGATACCCTGAAGAGAAAGCGGTTTAAATGTTTTTAGACCAGACCAGAGGACGGATGTAGTAGCCGGAGTTACATACGCCCTCGTTGGTCGTTTCCCTGGGGTCGTTCTTGGGGTTGTCTTTGGGGTTGTCTTTCGGTCGGTCTTTCGGATGGCCTTTGAGATGGTCCTTGTGGTGGTCCATACGGTCTTAAACCTGCAGGTCGACCTCGACGTCGTTCATGATTTATGGCAGGGCATTCTGGTCGGGTGTGTCCAAATCGTCCGCATTCATAACATCGTACGTTTGTGTTTTCTCTGGGTTGTCTTCTCTGTGCCGTTGGTCGTTGGCAATCCCTAGCTATATGACCGCCACGCCCACAATTGTAGCAACCAGTTACATGTGGTATATTCTGTATTACTCTTATAGGCGCCGGTTTATGGAAAATTTATTTTGCCCTGTTGTTCAGCGGATCATAGTAAAAGTTTTTCTTGTACGGTTTCATATCTGTTTTTTTTTGTAAAATCTTCTATAATATTACTGATCATTTTTTGAAGTTCTTCTGTAGTTATTGGTTCCGTTCCGTTGACGGTTTCTTGGTTACTTGGGATTGGTTCTCGTGCACTGGGATTGGGCTCTCGTACACTTTCACTACTTTTTCGATATGCTTGTCCCCGCATCACAGGTTTTAGATACCTCTCTATATCCTGTATCGTTCTAGGTTCGAAGAACCCTAGTTTTTCCGCTGTTTCTGGCAGCAAGCCCTGTAGGATTAGTCGTACTATGTGTGATTCTGACACACCCTGTTCTAGCTTTCTCGTCAGCGTTACCATTTCTTGTACATAAGCGAGTGGATTTTCTCCCACTTGCTGTTTTCTTTCGCGTATCTTGCGATCTAAATTTACTTCGAAATCTACCGCTCTAAATATATTTTTAAAATCATCCGTTAGTCTATCCCATGTAATAACATTATTTCTTCGGACATAATTTTCGAACCAGGTCTCTGCGGCTCCCAGTAAAGACCATGCGAACGACGTTATTTTTAACTCGTCGTCCCATCGGTTGACGAAGGCGACCCTCTCAAATTTTCTTATGAACTCATCTACGTCTGGTGACCTTTTCGGGTCGTAAGTCGGAGGGTTGAGAGCCTGTAATACTGCAGGTTCTCGAAGAGTGTTAGATCTGTTGAATGTCGTTTGTCTATTCTCTAACACTGCCGATACTGTATCCTGCTCATCACGCAATCTTCTCTCTACCTCATCCCTGAAAAATTGGACGGTATTTGTCCCTCTTTCTCTTCCTCTTGATGTTGATGGAGTAGTCATTTGGTCTAGTGTTACAGGTGCCTCTTCGTTTTCCTCTACTGTCTGAGTTGCCGTCGTTTCCTCAATTTGTGGGTCCGTCATGTCTATATTGTTAGTATTGGTCGGTGGTGTTCGTTGCATACTTTCCTCTACCCCAATTTCGCTAACTCTTCCAAATTCCCCCTGATTTACTATACTATTGATACTGGTGCTTGAAAGTATATTAGTACCTCCCTGCTCTAGCGTACTCAAAGATAGCGGGTACGTAGGATCTAATCCTGCCCGTCTGCGACTTCTCCTAAATTCTAGATTCTCTGTTTCATCAGTATTTGACATTAATTTTGTATATACGTAGGTCAAAAAGATTAAGTCTATCTAATACCTAAGCTGGCGCCTCCACCAAATGTCACGTCCCGGGGTCGTGTGAAGTGAGTTAAATTTAGAGAGACGTAACGTGAGCCGAAAAATATACAAATTACAAAACTATCCAAAAACCAAGGCTTAATAATATTAGAATTTAGGGACAAAGACGGAGTACTACAGTGTGTCCCAAATTTATAGGGGCACCTACTTTTTCGGGCATAACTTTTTTTTTCTACAAGCAAACAAAACATAAATTTTACAAGGTATTTCTATCTATTATTCACGACTTCTGTCTCATTTATGTGAGCTTACGGCAATTCATTTGTTTATTTTTACAGATTTTGTGAAAAAAGTGGTGTCCCATATTAATAGGGGCATTGGGAAAAGACAAGTGTTTTTATTACAAAAACCCACTTTATTGGTAGATTTTGATTATAAATAAATAAAAAATTATCAATAGTGTCACCATAGTGCTTGAAAACCTTTTTTATTTGATTCACCATTGAGTTATTGAAATTCGTCGGGGTGGCTGTGTTGATGTTTTCCCAAACTTTCTTGATCCCCTCCTCTAGCTTCGCAACGGTCGAATACTGCCGAGCGTTGATATAAACGAGACGGACCATTATGCCCCAAACATTTTCTATCGAACTCGGATCTGGGGAAACGGCAGGCCACTGAAGTACCGGAATTTTTGACTTAGCCAACTACTCCTTAGTCGACTTGCTAGCGTGTATCGATGCGTTGTCCTGTTGAAATGTTAGTTTAGTAGAGCGGTAGCGGCGGAAGTAGGGTTTGAGGTGCTTTTCGAGCACTGCTTGGTAATTCTGGCTGCGATTCGACACAATGTCCAGGCCAACTTTCCCGAAACCGCTGTATAAATGTCGCCCATATCATAATGGACCCGGCACCGAAATTTTGCGTGGAATAAAAACGTGGATCTTTCCGACGAGAAAAAGTTGAACATTTTCTCGTCGGTCCAGACAATCTAAAACACATACAAACACCCCAAATCATAATCCAACCCCACGTAGACTTACAGGATTGAATGGCAACAATGCAAACCTAAGTTCTGTACCTTCGACCATTCATGCGTCCAATGCAACCTCTCCTCGGCAAATTTGTAGCGTGCCAGCTTGTAGTGAGGCTTCAACTTCGGCGTTTTCTGCATTTTTTCCCGAACTAAGTGCAGAGATTCTCGCTCGTACGGCCTCGGAATCGCGTTCGACATCGTAAACAAGCACGTAATGGAAAAGATGATATAAATTTTAGACCCGCTTGAGACAGAGATATCGTTGAGTCTTGAAACTCGAAGTTCTCAAATGCAGTTTGCAACAATCAGAAAGACGCTCTTCAAATTTTTAAAATGATATCAAAAAATGTCCAGATACGACAGGTATGCCAGTAAATACCGATTTTTTGTTAGTCATAGTCACAATATTCACACATATTCACAAATAAAGTGGATTTTGTAATAAAAAAACGTGTCTTTTCCCAATGCCCCTATTAATGTGGGACACCACAAAATCTGTAAAAATAAACAAATGAATTGCCGTAAGCTCACATAAATGAGACAGAAGACGTAAATAATAGATAGAAATACCTTGTAAAAATTAAGTTTTGTTTGCTTGTAGAAAAAAAAAGTTATGTCCGAAAAAGTAGGTGCCCCTATAAATGTGGGACACACTGTAGGATCGGGAGTTTAGGTAATTAGATGTATGCTTCGAAAATATATAATAGCACTTACCTTGATTTAACACAACCAGCCACCAAAGTAAGCCGAAAGGAAGACGGATACCAGTACTGCTATCAGGATGGACAATAGGCAGATGCACAATGGCATAAACGTTACAAAACAACACATGAAGATTTAAAAATAAGAATTTATTATAAAGTTTACTAATAATACTTAAACACTTTTAAAATATACAAATGAATATAATCAAACAAATAAAAGCTCTTGAGGAGAGTAAAACGATACTTGATCCGCACTAACAAAACCTGACTTTTTGAACTAGGAAAGTCCCTTATATCACTTCGCATTCACCCGTGGAAAGGGTGATTACGTGACACCATTTCTAAGATATGAAATTATTGTACACATTCCGGAAGATGCATTATCTGCAAGTATCAGGAAACTGTGGCTTACATAAATAAAATACGCATTTGAAATATGTAGTACAAAACCAGAAAAACATTGATAAAGAAATGTATACCAAGGACTTCGAATACTTCTTTAATCATCCTGGAAATGGTGTTCCGCTTATGCAATATTAATGATATTGAAAAATATAGAACGTCATTTTGATAATGACTTATAAAATAATGAAATATAACTTCACAATGTAACAATATCTACGAGTCTCGCTTCCATTAGCCCAAACTATAATAGTGGCTACTGCTGTACTTCATAATATAGCAATTGACATGAAAGAACCAGAAATATTAGATGGTCCATTGTTATTCGAGCACGAGGACATAGAACAAGAAGCTGTTGAAAATGGTGTAGACCATGCACGACAAATTCTGATCAATGAATATTTTTCTATTTAATTTATTTTAAACTTTATTATAAATTTTATTACTGAAGCTACACCCTCTGTTTCCCACGGTCCCAATTTTATTCTTAAATCTATTCTACCTATTTCGTTTAAAATTTCTTTTCCCGCGGTTTGAAACAAATATTGTGTTTCGGGTGTCTTTATAATTTCGTCTGATATAAATCCCTCACCCACTATTGAGTATGCTGAACCAGTGTCTATTACAATTTTTATAAATTTATCATTCACAAATCCGTGGAGAGAAAGCGGTTGTATTCTTTTTAGTTCTGACCAGAGGACGGATGTAGTAGCCGGAATTACATGCGCCCTCCCTCGTCGTTTCCCTGATGCGGTCTTTGCCGTTGTCCTCGGGCTGGCATCGGTCGTGTGTCTCCATTGTGTAATGTTCGGTCTCCTCTTGGTGGACCCCAATTATTTGGTCTCGAAGATGGTCCTTGGGTCGGTCTCATAACGGCAGGCCCTCTACCGCGTGGAATGTTGTAATTAGGACACTCGTATCTGACGTGCCCATATCGTCCACATTCAAAGCACTGTATTCCTGCTGTATTGCTCCTATGTGTCGGTCTGCCTCTCCCATTGAAGATCACCACATTTGGGCAGTCCGTACTTCTGTGGTTTTGATCTCCACAATGAAAACACGTTTGCCTCCTTATATTATCTAACCCTGGCAGCGGTTAGATAATATTAGGTGCCCCCTTTCTCCACAATTGAAACATACGGGTGCGTTCTGCACATTCTGTGTGAATTTATACTCACTCGGCTTTTGGTACGTTGGTTTCATGTCGTTATTATTGAGTGTTCTATAGAAATTCGCCCCGTCGGCTTGTGGTTTGGTTTTTGTGACTTTATTTATTAAATCGTCGATGATGGCTTGCAAATCTTGCTTACTCACGGCATCCATGTTTTGTGTTTGCCGTGCCCTTTCGTTGCTTTTCCTGTAAGATTCTCCTCGCATTACAGGCTTTAAAAATTTTTCAATATCTTCGATTGTTCTAGGTTCGAAGAACCCTAATTTCTCGGCCGTCTCGGGTAGTAGTCCCTGTAATATCAGACGTACTACGTGCGATTCAGAGACACCTCTCTCCAACTGTTGTGCCAACGTTACCATTTCTTGCACGTATACGAGTGGATTTTCTCCTTCCTGCTGCTTCCTTTCACGTATCTTGCGATCAAGGTGCACCTCATAGTCTACGGCTCGAAATATATTCTTGAAATCTTCCACTACTTTGTCCCAGATAAGAATATTATTATTTTTTTTCTGTATAATTCACGGATTTAGGTATTTAGCAGTACAATGGTAATATATGTGAAATAACACCTACCTTGTCTTAGCACCACCAGCCGTTGAAGTAAGCCGAAAAAAGGATAGAGACCAATACTGCTACAATTACGGCCAGGAAGCAGACAACCAATGGTAGTAGAGTAATGAAGCAACACATTGAACTTATAACAAATTTATTATAATTACTTTAAAAACAAAATAGAACTGAGAACATTACAAATATAAAATAACTCTTAAGGAGAGAAACGTTACAAGAACTCTCACCAACCAAAAGTTTGTGGTTTCTGAGTAAAAAATTCTTGAAAGTTCAAAATCTCGAATTATTTTGTTAGATACCTTGGAAAGCTTGGGTTGTTAAAAAAAAGTTTTCAATGAAAGATTCGTGTTTTTTCACGTAGAATAAGATTACTAAATAAAAACTATAGGTTCTTATTTAAAAAAATGATGTTGACCTTCAAATATCCTTGAAGGCCACGTTAAAATAGCAAATAAATATTACTATTCGATTACCCCCTTACAACCAAACATTTTTTGTTTGAAACATTTTTTTCAAATATGCGATGGTTCTGAGATAATTAACTGTAACACTTTAAATGCTCCACCCTGTATGTGAATCAACTCCAGAAATACAGATCTGTAATCATTTTACCCGACGTTCACATAAAAAATATGAGTCTTATGTTCTGTGACGCATTTTTACCCCTGTCCCTCCCCGTCCAACTATAGGAAAAAATAGAAAAAATATGTGTTAGTGCATAATGAGGGATATTTATGAGAATTTCTTCTTCTATTACTGAACTTTTTTTGGTATGTAATCGAATTTGAATGATTGAGTTCAGTTTATAAATATACAAAAAAAAATCTTAATATATGGGATCCCCTAAAAAAAATATTGAAGTAACCCTTTACTTTTAGTCGACTACATACATTACACATCGTGCGCCAAAAACCATTAAACATTGCGCCCAAAAATCATTAAACCTCGTACGGCACATCATCGTATGGCAAAAATCATTAGAAAAATAAAAATTATTGTTACTTCTCTTCTTTCAGAACCGGCGCATCAACAAATACATAACTTATCATAACAGGACGCATAATCATCAACAAAAAAAACATTAATACAAATCCAACATTATTCATATTTTATTAGGCGCCTAATCCACATATCGAAGCTTATTTTTATTCCACCTATCCTTGATCGGATACGTTGAGAAAAATAATAACAATATTTCGTCGTTATTACCTTACTCACTACATTTTTTCTATTATTAACTTATTCTAGGTTAAGGAACATATGCAATATACATTCATACTCTGACGATCCATGTCTTATTGTGTCTGGAAAAAAATAACTCCGCGGTTCCGCCCACCTCTAACAAGAGGCTAGATAAATTTCGAATATAGCGGACGTCCCTTTCACATCGTATCGTGAGATCGAGAATTAACCTCGATCCAAAAAATATTTGTTTTGAGCCAAGCTCAACTCCTTCCAACTCATTTTTTTCCTTATGACTCACCCTGTATGGTCTTTGTTTTACAGGTTTTTTATCACCTGTGTCTATTCTATGTGTGATTTTGTCCGTAAGTCCAATTTGTGTCATGTCCCATGCCATTATGTCATCGTATTTGTCAAATATTTTATTCAAGTTATTTATTTGAAAATCTTTTAGTTCTGTATTTATCTTATATACTTTTGGTTCTAAATTTACTATAGTGTTAACACTTTCTTATCTTTACGAGTCACTTAAAAATGTCCTAATGTAGTATTTTCTCTTAATAAAAATTTACTACGACCATTTTTATAAATTCCTACTGCGTATGATAAATCATATTGCATTTCTGGATATTTAACAATTTCTAAAAGATGTTGTCTTAAAAAATTTATGATTGGTTGAAGAAGTATATAAAATAATTGACTGTCAATGTACGTTGTTATATTGAGTTTAATCGTACAGTATGTAATTTTGTTAGTTTGACTTTTATTTTAATTTGAGTCACCTCGTCTACGCATTCCGGTAAACTTCCCCATCCCGCATTCTCTACTCTAATTCCCAAATCTTCGTCGCCAGATTTGTCATAAGTAACGATTTTCTTATCATCACCTAATGACAAGTTACAAGTATTGTTTAATGTGTTTGTAAGTGTAATGTATTTGTCTTTTATATTAATTATTGCCTTATGGGTTATCAAAAAATAAATTCCTAATAATACTGTGTTGATACCCAGCGGCGTAACTATACCATCTGAGGCCCGTGGCAAATCCATCGGACGGGGCCCCCGCCCCGCTAATGTAAAAAAGCTTGCAGTTCTAGTTCCATTTTTATATATCACTAAGTAAAATAGATATGTAAACTTACTAACTATTAAAACTATTGTGTGCATTTTTGGGTGAAATAGAGTAAAATTTATCCATGCAGTAAATTTTAATTTGAGGAACGTAGGAGGTATTAAGGTATTATATAAAAAAAATTAACAAAATGTTTATTATTAAAAATCTTTTTTTCGAGCTTTCTGTTCAGCAAATGTGTCAATTACAACATCAAAGTTCAAATTACGAGCTATAGAATTTTCGATGGATAAAATAGCCAAGTTGCTTAGTCTGTCTTGTCCCATAGAATTTCTGAACTTTCTTAACTTTTTATTTTTTTTTCTGATTCCTTCTTCCTCTTTCGTTTTTCGCTCCCGCTTAGATATTTTCTAGAACTAGACATACCTATTGATAACGAGTTTCCACTAATGTTAACTATTAACTTTGTCTTTGATAAAACGAAAATACTAGGACGATATCGAATAAAACGTCACAAACAACTAATTATTGAACATTAAAATTTATTTGCAACAATTGAAAATTTTACTATTGATTGTTGCCAAAAATTGTATAAATTTTAAAATATAGTAGTTTTTATTTATGTATAACAATTACGTGTAGTTGTATACGTCAATAATTGACGTACCTATACAAATCAAAGCTTAATCTTTCTACTTCTTAAATTTTAAGTTATAAAAGTTATAAGATAATCGACGAAAAAATATTTGAATACCCCTGTCCGCGCAACCACCGGAAGCGAATTTTATTTGTTAATGAAAAAATAAAAAAAGAATTAAATGTGTAAGAAAAGTAGGCGCTGAATTTCTTCGAAATTTTTTTACTGTCCCATGCAGGTCTTTAAAGTTAAAAAAAATTGTTTTACTACAAATTTTTTCCATTCTACCAACCGTAATTATTTTATATTCAGAAAAATCTTAATTAATAAATAATTCAGTTTTTTTTATTAAATTTACCTAAGGTATAGGTACAAACTTTTCATAAAAAATTGTTTTTATATTTTTCTTGAATGTAGTATTTTTTTCGGCTTGAATCAAGTATATGCTTATTTCAAGATAATTTTTTACTTGTTTCAAGAATAAAATTAGAGTTAATTTATAGCATATCGCAAAAATCTCGAAAATATACTAAATTCAAGAATACTTTTCTGACAGTGTACCTAAGTTAAATTTATTAAATTCATAATTAATAAATTTTACAAAATTTCGTAATAAATGTTAGGTTCCTCCTTTTTTCATGGCCTCTCGGGCCAGGGCCCCCCTCAGGCCGGGGGCCCGTGGCATTTTGCCCGCTCTGCCACCCTATTGTTACGCCACTGTCGATACCTATATTTTCTATTATTGCCGCTGAACTAAATGTTTCCCACATCCCATAATTTATGTGTAAATGTATTATTCCCAATTCTGGTAATGCCTGACCTCCTGCACACTCTATTTTCTACTGAATTTGGTTCATACAGCGATGTGCAACCCGAAATTACACATTGTTCCTCAAGTTTCCCTGATTATTTACTCTGTTAAGTCTTGGGCAATTTTTTGGATGTGTCCTGGTCGATTACATTCGAAACAAATAGGTCATCCGTCAGTTGTTCGTGTTTGTGTATTATTTCTGGAGTTAAATCTAGAAGTGGTTGCCTGGTTGTTATTATTAAAGCGAGGTGTGTTTTGTTGATTATTAAAATTTTGTCGATTGAACGGTTGATTAAAATTTTGACGATTAAATGCTGGATTAAAGTTCTGATGATTTTGAAAATTTTGTGTTTGTCTTGTCCTGTTACTGAAATTATTACCGAATTGTACCCTTTTGTTACTTTCTGTAAATTGTTTTAGTACTTCCCCTATCTTAGAATCCAATTCCTCCCTGGTTATTGTATTGTTTTTATTTAAATGTTCTCTAGATTTCTCACTTGCCTTACGGTAAGCCTGATCTGACATTACGGGTTTTAAAAAAATTTCAATATCCGCTAGTGATTTAGGTTCAAAAATTCCTAATCGTTCAGCTGTTTCTGGCAGCAACCCTTGAAATATGTTTTTGATTATGCTTGATTCTGACGCGTCGCGGTCAAATTGTTGAATGCAAGAGGATTTTCCCCCACTAACTGCTTTATTTGCTAATTCGACATCAAAGTCTATTGTTCTAAATATTTTTTGAAAATCATCTTTTATTATTTTCCATGTTAAATTATCTTTATTTACTGTATAATTTTGAAACCAACTGATCCCAACAAGCACATACCAAAAGAGGTGATTTTTAATTGATCATCCCAAAGATTATTAAATGAAATTTTTTCGTATTGTCGTAAAAATCCAACAGTATCCTTATCCTTTGAATGATCAAAAGTTTGTGTATTGTTTTCCTGTGATTAAGGTTGTGTGTTATTTGTATTTAATGAAATAGTTTCCCTGAATGTCTGAAAAACGTTGTGGTGGTGTACGATGCATGTTTAAAATCGTTTGTTCTAGTGTTTTATGAAAATTTGTTTCTGTGCTTATAATTGTTGATTGTTCAGTTTTGTCAAAATTCCCTTCTACGTTCCCGTTATTTATAATTGTACTTGATATTAAGGTTGTGTCGAAATTAGGTTTATTACTGTCAATATTAGTGCTAAGCTAAAGTGGTGGAGTAGAAGGTAAGCCTGCTTTCCTTCTGCTTCTCCTAGTTTCTACTTTAATAAATTCTATATTTGAACTTGACATTAAAAATTAAAAGAAAATTGTTTAAATTCCCCTACTAATTATTTGAAATGGCGCCTCCACCAAATGCTACGTCCCGCTCTTATGGGGTAGACAATAATATTAATAATAATAATAATAAATCTTTATTGTCCGTGAGCCTTATACAAGCTATGAACATACTTAATAGATAAAAATGAACAATATTAAAGTAATAATAATAATAGTAATGACGTTAACAATAATAATAAAAACAGAGATGCAATAAAAATAGTTACGAGTTGTATAAATATAAGTACTAAGATAAAAAAATACATGCATATATAAGATATATAGAAATCTTATGTTAAGGCGAAAAACTCATCGATTGAGTAGATTTCTTTCTTTAAGAGATATGTTTTTAATGTACTTTTAAATTTATTATTATTTGAAATTTCTTTTATTTCTTTTGGAAGCTTATTAAACAGTTTGGAACCTATGTAAAATGGTCCTTTTTCAAATATGGTAAGTTTATGCTGTTGAAGGCAGATGTCATTACCCTTACGAGTATTGTATTGATGATACGAGTTGTTATGTTTCAATGATTTAGAGTTTTCTTTGACACACATTATTGTCTCTAAAATGCATAACGCAGGTAAGGTAAGAATACCCAAATTTCTGAACACACCCCTGCACGTGTCCCTTGGGCCAATACTTGCAATAACTCTTATAATTTTTTTTTGTAAAATAAATATTTGTAGAGCGTATTGTGAGGTTCCCCAGAAAATCAGGCCATATTTTATTCTGGAGTAGACCTGCGGATAGTAAAAGGAGAGTAGTGTTTCTTTAGTTAAATTTGTTTTTAATACTCTAAATTGATAGCAAATCGAACTTAATTTGCTTGATAAATTCGAGCAGTGAGTACCCCATCCAGAAAATTTATCTTGTTTACTTTTAGAATTTGTTTATTGTCTACGGTTAGATTTAACCGTAAATTATCCAGGTGGTTTGCATGAAACGTCATATAATTAGTTTTGCTTAAATTTGCTTTAAACCATCTTGACATCGCATTCAGTATATTCATAGATTCAATTTCTAAATCACGTTCAGAATGACTACTGACAACAATCGATATGTCATCAGCATACATTGTTACCTTTTTATTAATATATGGTGGTAAATCGTTAATATACATATATGAGGAAAAAGAGAGATCCTAGAATGCTACCCTGGGGTACCCCCATTTGTATTTTTCTTTGTTGGGACAATACTGTGTTGTTATTAAAAGTCATTTTTGTGCACTGAGTTCTGTTACTAAGGAATGATTTTATGAGTTTCATCACAATGCCCCGAAAACCGAGTATTTCCAATTTATTTAAAAGAATATTGTGTTGCACACAGTCGAAAATAAATTAGATTAACTAAAACTACTGGGGGCAAGAGCAGACACGTAGCTCGGAGCCTAAAACATAAGGACTCCCCTCTAAGATTAAACAAATTGTACCCGAACCAATTTCAAATAAACAGTGGAAAAAGGTAGAGGAACTTAAGATATAATCAAGTAAGATAAAAACTGAAAGTTGAAAACTGAAGTACTGGTAGATTATAACAGAACCGAAGATGACCACCAATAGGAACAGGAAAATGACACAAAAAGAATACATATTAGATCGGATTGATAATATAAACTTTATTATTAATAACAGCATAAAAGAAATATTTAGATCTCATCCACGAACATGAACGAAATTATATAAAAAAATATTACCATAAATGATTTCACTTTCTCTTCTGAGTATGTATTGTTATACCGACGATAAACATAACAATTTTGAATGGATGAGATAAACTTTAACAAGAACTAAGCTTAAGTTACAAAATTTAGATTAAACGTACAAGTTTCCGAAAACTACTGATTTAGGTGAGTTCCCACGGAATGCTTTATAGTCCTCTCTGGAAGAGAGGGGATTTTTATGTAAGTTTTTTTTTAAATAAAATTTTTGCTAAAAAAGTTTATCAGCATCAGTAGATAAAAATTAATTTAGTTTCCTCTCAATGACCTATTAACACATATACACTATTACAATAAATAGGTACTTTAAATATTATAAAAAATATAGTTAAAACAAATAATATAAAAATATCAAGACATTTTATATTGCTTCTTAAATGAATTCGTCAGATGAATCACTGCCAATGATATCACTACATAAATCATAGTCAATATTTGAATCCGTATAACTATCTGATAAATTATCTACTTCCATTTCGATATCATTATCATTATTTAAATAAATTAGATTTTCCATTTCTTCAGGTATCACATTAATTGTTTTTTTTTTTCACGTTTAGAACTTCTTAGTAAAGAAATATAGAGATCTGAATGTAATAGTAATCTATCAAAAATATCCGTGTTGCCTTCAAGCCTAGATTTAGATCTGGAATGGTATCTTCGGAATCTCCTAATTACCTTATGGCCAGTCTCTAATGCCTCTTCAGATAATCGAATCGCATTTCTCGATTATACTATAACCATGTATTAATATTATATGTACAGATGTAGGCATATTATACCAACTGTCAAGTTCAATAAATTGTTCTGCTGTTTTTAAACAATACATTTTGAAGTTATTTATTTTAATTCTATATGTTGAAGAAATAACTTTTAAGATAATTGAAAATCGATGAAGAAGATTTTTGTCGAATCTTTTAAAAAAATATGAGAAAAAATTTTAAATTAAAAGATAATGTACTTTATATATGTAATAATGAAAATTAAAGAAATTTTTAAACAGGATTTTATATGAAATAAGTTAAAAGTTATTTAAAAAATATAATTATTTAAAGTATTAATGTGTTGTTTTGATTAAAGTATTACCAGTTATTCTTGCCGAAACCTCTTCATTTTCAAAAAACCTTCTGGCAATATTACCATCATTGGTTGTACCAAAACCTTGATTTACAATATCAACTTTTAGACCTAATTCTCTTTGAAAATCTTCTTGAATTTGTTTTTTTCTTTTTTCAGTTTTTTAAATTAATTAATTAAGGTTAACACATTTGGGCCCTTTCTCTATCTTAACAACGACGCTGAAAGTTCGATCTTCACAATGTCAGGTTATTTTACTTTAAAAATGTGACCAGAGGTAATATGTTTTTTGTACTGTGGAAGATTGTATTGATGTTAGCCGGAAGTTAAGTTCTATTAGTTACGAATGCGTTCATCATATCCTTTCTCGACTTTTCATATTTACACATACATACGAAGATGATGTGATTCAAATCCCCATAGACTCGGTTATCGCAATCGCATGTTGGGTTGTTTCTACAACCTATCCTATACAAATGTGCTGGGGCCCAAGTATGATTGTATACAACAACAATAGTTGATATCCATTTTTTCTCTAGTGGAATGTTTTTAAACCAAGGGTGCGTTTGAAAATTTGGTCGTTTCGAGTAATACAAACTTCCTTTTTTGGTGCTAGAGAGATTGTATTCTAACTGCCATTTTTCTCTGTTTCTTCTAGTTATCATGGTTTTATAATCTGGGGCAGGAATTTTTGCTTTGAAATGATTACCTTTCTTTGTAACTTCCTTAGCTAGTTCTTCAACTATTTGATTGTTTAAATTAGTCCATACGAAACGAATATATTTGTTTCTGATTAACATCTCTTGGGTGATGTTAAATATGTCTAGGATCACATTATTTGAAGTATGTTTCACTGGGTTGCTTAACTTTTGCAGAACACTTCTTGAAATCTGACACTATTATTGTTTCATCTTATTGGCTTCTTTTAACGCCTCTCTTATTGCTTCAGAGGTAAATATAGATGTTTCTAGAGGGAGATTGAATATTGATGATAGGTTTAGTTTAGGAATATAGAATGCACATCCACAGCAGTCTGGGTTTTGAGACTTCGAACCGTCTGTGTATATGTATATTTCATTCGACCATCTGTGTTGGACTTCGTCTAGAAAAATAGCATAATTCATATCTTCTGTGTATTTTCTGGGATATATATGATTAAGTCTAGAGACGGTAATAGAGATTTGTTCAATGTTTTCCTGGATTTTTGAACTGAGGCGTAGATTGTAACATCATCTGCATACTGTAAAATTTTTATGTTAGGGCTAAAGATGGCTTCCATGTCGGATGTGTACAAAATATGAGGGGGCTTAGAATAGCCCCTTGTGGTATACCATTATACGAGTATCGAGGACTATGTATTTCGTTTTGATATCTTAGGTAGATTACTTTTTCTTCTATTAGGTTTTGAATACCTTTTACAAATTTTATGGGTAGTCCTAGTCTTGTCATTTTGTTTAATAGGATCGGAATATCAAGCAAGTGACGTCCATATTTTTGGAAAATGAGCTCTGAATGTTTGAATATAGGGTTGCAAGATTGTCGTTTCTAAATCCAAATTGGGTTTTTGGCATAATACCATTATTTTCAAACCACCATTCTAGTCTTAATTTAATCAGCCTTTTCAGTGTTTTAGTTATGCAAGATGATATGGGTCTGTATGAGTTCGCAGAAGAAGCAGTTTTGTTTGTTTGTTTTTTTATTGGTATGATGACTTGCGTTATTAAAGACTCGGGGAGTTTTTTTTTCCCAAATTGTATTGAATAATTTGAGCAGTGGGTCTGAGCCCTTCTCTGGGAAATTTGCCAACATACTTATAATGAATGTTGTCTGCTTCTGGAGCGCTGTTGTTGTTCTTTTAAAGAGCTACCTGTAATTCTGCTTTGGTGATTTTTTGTAGAAGTGGATGTTCTTTGTTTTGTTCTTCAATCTCTTCTGTAACTCCGTATGAATTCTGTTCAATTGAAATCAATTGTGGAACAAATGGTGGACAAATTTTGTCAAAGAATTATGGGATAAAGTCGCTGTTTGTTGTTGTAACAACAAAACAAAAACAGAAACAATGAGATTTAAAAAAAAAATTGTCGCTTTCCATAAACTGAAAAGTATATTTAAAAAAATTCACTTAATCAGGGTGTCCACTGGTTTTTGGAAATAAAATTCCCTGACTTTCCAGAAAGTGGACATCCTGTTAATCCATTTTGATTTTAACTCTTCAGTCACAATTAAAATGTTCACATTTATAATATGTGATTTAAAACTCGAGGAAGCTAAAAATTATATATCTCTTTTAAAATTGATTCATTTTTCATCTAGTAGTTTTCATGTACTTTTAAAACTATAAATTCTTTACGTTCTCATATAAAAAGAAAACATAATTTAGAAAAAAATGGTCGTCAAGACATAAAAAAGTAATTACAAATATAACCTCCAATAAAAAAAAATGAATTTAATGAAAAAGTGAATGTAGGTGAAACAAATGAGCCAACTGGAAGAGAGAACGATAACTTTGAAAATCAAACATCTAAATTATCTCCATCTTCCATTACTATTATAAGTAAAAATGAATGACTTCAATTTGCATCAAAAATATATCATTACTCTGATATTTCACGAAAACGAAGTATAGCAATTTTAGATGATGTCCGTGGTCTAGTAAATAGTATATTAAAGAAAACTATTCAGGTTGACTCTGAAGATCTACAGGTTGAAATTATCGGTTCTGGTTGACCCATGGATCAAAATGTAATTGAAAAAATTACTTAAATTGCTGATAATTGCAACAATTTAGTAACTTTAGTACCGAACATGTTTTGTCAAAGAATTTGAGAAAAATCAAACATTTATTCCTCCAAAATCTTATTCACTAGGGATAAGACCAGATTTTCGTTTGCATAATCAAAGTTCAACATGATTCCGGCGACTGTTCAATTTGTACAGCTTCGTTTTGTTTTAAAAAACTTTTTGAATTGCCTTCGATTTTCAATGAAACTTTGCTATATTTTAATTCATTAAAAATAGCCAAGAAATAATTTCGAATTTCATTCAGCGAGATATTTGGACAAATTTAAGTAATAATGATGGAGAGAAAACAGTGCTTCCACTTTTTTTATATTTCGATGAATACGAAAACAACAACTCATTAGGTAGTCATCGCAGTATATCAAAATGCGCCGCAGTCTATGTCTCCATTCCGTATTTGCCTCCAAGATTTCAAGTGAAACTAGAAAATATTTTTTTATTCATATTCTTTAATACCTTAGATCGTAAAAATTTTACTAATTCTATTATTTTTCCAAAGTCAAACAAGAGTTAGATTTTTTAGAAAATACGGGTATCAGTATCGACATCCCGGAAGGGAAGAAAACAGTGTATTTTCGCTTATCGTTAGTTATTGGAGACAATTTAGGATTCACTATGTTTTAGGTTTTATAGAAAGTTTTTCTCAGACTAAATTTTGTCGTTATTGTCTAACAAATCTAATATAAATGAAATTCTCACAGAGGAGAAGTGAATTTTACGAACTGAAGCTGATTATGAGGCTGGTGTATTAAAAAAAAGCTCAAGAAACTGGAACAACAGAGCGCTGTTGTTCTAGTAAGAAGGTATTGGAAATTTTCACCCAATTAAAAACATGGCTGTTGATGTACTCCATGATATATTCGAAGGGGTTTGTAGATATATATGATATGAGACTCATTTTTCATCATTTTATTAAGGACAAATTATTTGAATTAAAGGATTTAAATAGAAATATTAAAGGCTTTAATTATAATTATGGCAGAATTCAGAATTATCTTCAGAAATTATTGAAAACCAAGTAAAGAATCAACACATTGTTATGTCTGCATTGGAGATGTTAACGTTGATAACATACATACCTGTTATAATTGGACATTTAGTTCCTAACAATAATCCAGTTTGGCAGCTACTTTTGTCCTTGCGTCAGATTATCAATTGCATACTGTGTCTTAAAAAATCGAGTATCTGAGTATTTGGAATTGCTATCAGAATTATTTCCTGGCCCGCTTAAACCTAAGCATCACTTTCTTCTACATTACAGCCAAGCAATGCGTCTATGTGGCCCACTTTGCAAAACTTCAACAATGAGGTTCGAGGCTAAACATACAGAAGGAATGCCATAAGACCCCATGTTAATTTAAAAAAATAATAACTTTCAAACTATGTTGTAAAACCTTTTGAAATTGTGTGTGGGTACTTAAGATTTATAAAGGAGTAACTTCTCCAAATTTAAACTATTTCTCGTTGAAATTAGATACCTGCCATACATCCTTAAAAAGCAAAATTGAAATCTCCGAATAACAGCATTTCTTCTTACTTCACTTAATGATAAATTAAATTTTTCATTTATAACTAACATCATTTTTATCACTGTACATTATTTTCTAAAATAGTATGTAAATCATTGTGCTGAATGCGTAGAGTTTCCATAATTGCAAAGTAAAAGTTTACGTAGATCGATTAAAACACGCTTTTGTTAACACAAGTTCATAACATGTGTCAGTAGTAACTTAGACAGTATTAGAAATTAAACATTTCTTTTAAAAACAAAAATAAAAAATATATTTTTATTTATTTCTTTCTTTCTTAACAACAATCGAAAAGTACAAAAATAAACGTAATTATTTAATTAATGATATCAGATATTATAAAAACAGTTGGAGTCAATACTGCGTATTTCTTTGATATTTCCTCTTTTTTAAGAGATTAAGAATAAATTTAAATTTTGTTTATATTAGAATTAAGAATTCACATTTACAATTATACTAAAATATAATATAATATACAGGGTGGGGCAACAGTGCGTGGAAGTTCGATAGCTCGTACACTATAATAAATTAAAAAATCTTTTTAAATTATTTTCAAATATACAGGGTGCTACAAAAAAGTGTGTCACGCTTGGTAATTTTTTTTAATGGAATGGCCTAAATATTTTTGCATATTTAACACTTCTCTTGAGATGTTTATTTATATTTAAAATATTAGCCCCATCTAATGTTCGGTTTAGACGTAATAATATATTTTATTTTTTAAATTGATTTTTACATTACTTCACTTAACAATTCACCACATCCGCGGCCGCAGCTTTGAAGACCAATTTGAATATAGACCTTATTGCAGGAGGTTGTTGTCTTTAAATATTGTAGAGCCACCATGTACAGAGTGTTCAAAATTAATTTTAAAATTTTGAAAACTTCAAAGTTATTTTTCTCGTTTTTTTTAAATGGAACACCCTATATATTTTTTAACGATGTTATGTGGAATTATAAAACGAACATTTTTTGTATATACAGCCTTATGGCTATTTGTAACCATTTTTGATTTATTGAACAAAAAGTAAAAAAGTTAACAATATTTATTAAAAATAAAACACCATGTACAGGTTGTTCATGTTGGCCAAAAAAAACAGTATCTTCTATTTCTGTCTCGATTTCACACAGCGCATTAGTGAATTTATTTAGTTGTAAATTATTTTCATTGTTTGTGTTTGATAAAACAATAAAGCATCTGTTTGCTAGCTGAAACAAAAATCATGCTGTTTTTATGGGCAACATGAACACTCTGTACATGGTACTGGCAGTGATTCATCTGACGAATTCATTTAAGAAGCAATATAAAATGCCCTGAATTTTAAATTATATTTTTTATAATATTTAAAGTATTTATTGTAACAATGTACATATATGTGTCTATAGGTCATTGAGAGGAAACTAAATTAATTTTTTATCTACTGATGCTGATAATTTTTTTTAGCTAAAATTTTATTAAAAAAAAACTTACATTTTATGCTTAAAAGTAAACACTTCGTGTCTCGTACATTTTTTCTTGCAGTATTTAGAATAATTTTTCGAAAAAAACTTTAAAAATCTCTATTGAATTAAAAACATAAAAAATATCAAACAACAATTGTTTTGTTTATTTTAAACAAACAACAATTCTGCAATATGAAATATGTTTATCTTAAAAAAGCGACCTTCAAATGGCCTTAAAGCCCTTAATTAAACATAAATAAATAATTTTTGAATATTTGTAGTTTTTCCAGGGACACCTTGTATAAAACAATTCAAATTCACATGGATTACTGGTGGTGTATAGTTTAAACTAATGCCACACCAAAACACAAGAATATATCTCCAAAATTAAGCCCAAAATGATTTTTCGAAAATTAAAGAAAAAAAATTGAATATAAGTTTAGATGTGTATTATTACTTATAATCTCATTCAAAATTAATTTTTTTATCTAATTATTAACAGAGGAGATATCGAAGAATTACGAACTTAGTACTCACCCTGTATATATATATAAATATGTTTACACATACTATACAATAATACTAACAAATAAATCTTTATATTTGTCAGGGCCGTAAATACCACCGGGGCAGTGCCTCGGGGCCCCCGAGGTTAAGGGGCCCCGCAGCAACGTGAAAATTGGAGTAAGCAAGAAAAAATAAATTAATTAAAGAATTTTTTAAATGTATTTAGTGCTTACTTGAAAACGTGATTTACTTATTACTAATTTTGATTTTAATGACATTTTTTTCGGCTTATGAACTTCAATTTTACACTTATTATCCATAACATTACTAAGAAGTGTAAAATTCTAGCTGGGAAGCAAAAAAAAGTCATTCAAATAAAAATTAGTAACAAATGTAAAATTTGTAAACTATGATCCAAAAAAAAGGTCTTCAATTTTTATTTTTTGTATATCTGGGGTGCCCCTCGGTCACCTCTAGTTACGGCCCTGATATTTGTGCAGTATATATTATCTTACTCAATTTATTAATTTATGAATTTATCGTTTTATCGATTTTTCAGGTTTAAGGAAATGAAAGGGTAGTTAGAAATGTGAATTGACTATTATTGGGGTAATTTTCAGAAACTACAACTACTTACCTTTCTAATGTGACTGATTAAAATTGGCTTGAAGCGAAACGCGCAAAAATTTGTGATTTAGACACACTGTGCGACGCAAGGACTGCTACTAGGATCACCAAGCCACTCACACACAAGTGGAAATGATATGAGACAACACATATAAACTTTTAACAAATTATTATAAAATATAAAAATATGGAACAATTAGTAAGAACAAATTAACTATCGTGAAAGGAGAGAAGTATGTACTAAATTACTCGTGAACAAAAACAACACAACTTCCAAAGATAATTCATATGTGCGTTTATAAGTACTTCCGGAAAAAAAACATAATCTGTATTCATCAGGAAACAGTGGTTTACTTATCTGTAATATGTAACATTGAAACTTCGATGATAAAGCAATTATAACATACAGAGTGTCCCAACACTGTGTTAAAGTCCAATATTTCATTTATTATAACAAATGGAAGAAAACTTTAAATACAAAAGTTGTCAGGATAGACAAATTTTGAAAATAGTTAATTTATACAAAATGATACACAACAGTTAATTTCTTAGTACAAAATGTCCACCAGCGGCTTTAATACAAATTTGTAACCTATCATTCAAATTAAATTAAATCTTCAAATAAGTTTTTAACATTTTATACACTATAATCAGTTAATGAAAAATAACGCGATTTATTTGGTGAATGTTTCTATTCTACACAGGACTTTACCAAATAACTTTATCTATCATTTAATTTTATATTTTATTTATTGAGTGGTTTTATATACTATAACTATATACAGGGTGATTCAGCACTGTCGTGCCAAACTTGAACAGTAAATTAAGAAATATATTTTAAGCAAAGAACATCATATGAACATGTGTCTGGAAATTTTTCGTGAGGGGGCTACAGCCCTCCAAAGATTTTATTCAAAATTAGTTTTTATTTAATATCTTGACAACCCATTATGCTAAAGTTACGAAACTTGATACGGGGTTTAGTATCAATAAGTATTATCGATTTCCAGTATTAACCAATTATAATTTAGACCAGGGCTGTATGGGGCCAGTAGGCCCATCGATTTTTATCTAGTATTTTTTTGTTCTTTAATTTTTTCCTGAGTTAAACATTTGAATAAGACTTTATGACACAAAATACACACAAATATACATAGCTCATTTATCATAGGATAAACCGTTTACGAGAAATATCGATGTAAAAGAAAGCATGGAGAATTTTACTTAATACGGATGCTTCAAATTACACAAAATTAATTTATATTCTTGTTCTATAATAAAAAATAAGACAACAATTTTTGTATACATATACCTCCAAAAATTCACCCTTATCAACAAATAGCGATTTGAAGTATCGCTTTTTAGTTATGTTAGTAAAATACTTGCAACAGTAATACAATTGGCAATAGGTCTAAGAGGATGCTTATTAGGTGATATTTGTACATGAACTTTTTTTTGCCTTTAATCATAGAATAAGAATATAAATTAATTTTGTGTAATTTGAAGCATCCGTATTAAGTAAAATTCTCCATGCTTTCTTTTACATCGATATTTCTAGTAAACGGTTTATCCTATGATAAATGAGCTATGTATATTTTTGTGTATTTTGTGTTACATAATCTTATTAAAACGTCTAACTTAGGAAAAAAATAAAGAACAATAAAATACTCCATAAAAATTGACGGGCCCTCCGGGTCCACACAACCCTGGTCAAAATTACTATTGGTTGATACTGGATATCGATAACACTTATTAATACTAAACCTTGCATCAAATTTCATAACTGTAGCACAATGGGTTCTCAAGATATTAAATAAAAACTAATTTTGAATAAAATCTTTGGAGGGCTGTAGCCCTCTCACGAAAAATTTCCGGACACATGTTCATATAATGTTTTTTACTTAAAATATTTTTCTCAATGTATAGTTTAAGTTTGGCACGACAGTGCTGAATCATCCTGTATACTAATATAAGTGGAGCGAAAAATGTTTTGTTATATTTTCGAATTTTTAGAAAATTTGAATTAGTGAATTTTAAGTGCGGCGCCCTTACAAAAATTAGTATTAGATATCAAGAAGTCACAAAAAAAAATTCAATGAAATTCGTGATGTTTTTAGGCTAGCACCAATCGATCAAATGCATGAAATACAATCAAATGAAAATTTGGATACCTAAAATATTAAAAAAGATTCGGCAGAACATTGGAAGAATGGAATTAAATGAATAGTTAACTGAACATGATTGGCACAACAACAAGTTATCATTATAGACCGTTTCCGTGAACCTAACCTCAAAAACCTACATAGGTAACTTAAGGTCAATTGCTCACTTTTTAGCGCTAAAAGTGCTCTGCTTCTCGAAAAATTTGCAATAAGGACTAATATCAGCAGAAAATTATTGTCTTTGGATCAAGCTCTCAATATTAACCTTAACTTCAATTTTCAGGGTAATTTCAAAGTCAAATGCCCATTTTTTAGTGTCAAAGCAAAATGCTTTTAGGAAAACATACAATGAAGGTAATCGTATGTTTTCCTACCAGCAACAAGTTATTGGTTAGGTTCCAGGAAAAGGTCAATAATAAGTAGAGATTGGAAAAATAGTTGTTATTTTCAATGAAATAGTTACTAGTTCAATTTTTTTTCGGAAAATAGTTGATAAATAGTTTTTTACGATTTAATAATAATTAGTGCAAACGAAGCAGTAAAAAATGTCGCAAATAGTTTTAAAATAGTTGGAAAGGTAGTTGCAAATAGTTGATTTCAAATTATGTTCAATCAAACTAGTTTTCTGAAAACGGTGGAGATATGTAATAAAAATTACAATAAATGCATTTTTACGCAATAGTTGAAAAACTATTTTTCCAATCTCTAATAATAAGTATTTGATACAAAAACAATAACTTGTTGCTGATAGGAAAACATGCAATTACCTTTATTATATGTTTACCTCAGATTGTTTTGCTTTTGACACAAAAAATGAACATTCAACCTTTAAATGACTTGGAACATTGAGGTTAAGATCAAGGAAAGGGTCAGCAATGAGGGCTTGATCCAAAGACAACATTTCTCTGCAGATAGTAGCCTCTATTAAATGTTTTCTTAACAGCAGAATACTTTGAACATTAAAAATGGAAGACTGACAATTAAATAACGTTAACGATTGAGGTTAGGTTCCAGAAAAAGGTCAATAATAAGTGATTTATTCAAAAACAATAACTTGTTGCTTTTCCTCAATGTGTTTTGCTTTAAACACTAAAAAATGGATATTCGACCATGAAATGGCCTCGAACATTGAGGTTAAGGTCAAGAAAAAGGTCAACAATGAGGAGTTGAATTATAAATTTAAAATTATAATTTTTTTTAAAATAAAATTAAAAATTTTCTTAACAAAAGTTGTTAATTTAAATATATTTTTTAAGATAAAGTACTAATTGATATACCATTCCATTTAAAAATTTTGAATTATCCCCAATTGAAGTTTTGAATTTTTGACATGTCGCGTATGACACTTTAAATTATCCAAATCTCAAATAATCATACATCATTAGAAAGTTCGTTATTTCTACTTTCAAAACAAATTTAAAAAATAAAATTTCATTAATATTTAACGAAACTAGAGCAATTTTAGTAAAACCTTAAAATTTGGGAACAAGTCGCCATATTTTCTAAACAATTGAATGTATGAAAAATTTTTTTTTACTAAAGTTTCTTACTTTTTTATGATCTTTAAAATTATCTACTTTTGGATACACCGTTCCATTTGATTTTGCTGAGAAACGGGCATGTACCCCTCAAACTACCCCCCAAGGAGGAGTTTTAGGGGGTTGAAAACATTTTCCTGAAATTCTTTAGGGTCGATATATATAGTAAATTTTTTATCATGAAACTCTATCTTCAATAGTTTAGGCGTAAAACATAGTTTACGGGTGGTCTGGAATACCCGGTTTAGTTATACATATTTTTATACTTTTTTATTTTTTATTTTATTTTATGTATTTTTACAACTATCATCAGTTATATTTTGATATGTTATTAACATAGTAATGTTATTGTACGCACTTTGTTTTCTTATATATTGCTTGACTTTTTCAACACATCATTGTATGTTTATATGAAATAAATTTGTATTATTATTATTATTATATCGTACCATTAATCGCTTCCTGGAAACGGGTACTACTAATGACACAGCTCAAGAATGGGACGTAAACGCACACTGAGAAAAAGAATTCATAGTATCAATGTAAACGAAGTTGACTCAATCCCGCCGCGAGTTTAAATGCGGCGAAGCTCGCTACAAGAATGAGTCAACTACTGGGCGAGTTTAGAGAAATATGTTCGGTCAATCCCGCCGTGAAGTTGAGTTGACAATATGTATTTTGTAGCAAATTTTTACGATATCCATTCAAAAAATTTGTAGTCTATTAAGAGAAATATATACTTAAATTAATATATTAAAGTTTTAGTTTCAACAAAGGTTGAGGTTATAACAATAAAATATTATATTTTGTCAAAAAACGAAAAAATTTGAACGAACATATATGTAGGTATAGTTCAGTAAACTTAATTTTAATTTTATTAGATTTCTTCATGATTTTAGCTCAATTGTAATATAAATTGTATCAGGAGAGTATCGGATCAGTGTAAATTTTCAATGTATTCGAGTAAAATGCTTGAACAATTAATTTAAAAAATTATATATTTTGTTCAAATGATCAATTATGTTATTTTAATGGAATTTCTTTCATAACAAGAAATATCATGTCAAATTTCCATGTTTTTATTTATGGTGATGAATAATTATAAAACACACAATTTACCAAAATAAATCATTTTATTATCCTATAAAATATATGATTACAATGCTTTTAGAATATACATACATACATATAATAGCTACCTTAATTATTACATATAATCCTACATGAATAGAAAATATGGAATATTACTTATATTTTCTAAAATATTAATTGTTAATTAATTTATTAATTGTAATAGTTTTCAGAGAAATTATTTCCTATGATCCTAAAGTAATTATTTGTTGTCAATATTTTGAACCGAGCGACAGATGTTTTTTGCCAATGGAACTATCAGTTCATTGGAATATATGTTGTTATTGTTGCAACCAGGAAAGACTTTGATTGACTTCAGCATCTGAAATATTCAGTATTAATTTTATGAAACTGTGTTCAATTGAATAGATTATACAAAAAACTATATTACCAGATAATAATGGTGCGTCGTCACCACTAAACTGCTCATGTGGTGAAGATTTTGATAGTTTTCAAAATTTGAAGTTGTTGTAATTTATTATGGAACTTGTTGTAGAGCCTTCCACGAGCATGCTCCGACGAATTACTTTTTGAGTATCGCTTGTAGACAGGTGGCACGTAGTAAGTCTAATTTTTTTCATTCGGGAATTGTTCGATTATTTCGTCAACCAGGTCCGACAAATCTTCATTGCTTATTTTACTGAATAAAAAGGAAGAAATATGTTAAAGTAAAAATTAGAGTGTAGGTACTATATAATAATAAAATTAAATATAATTTCAAATTGATTAAAATAACTTACTGTAAAAATTCTCTATCAAATTTTCCAAATCCCAGTTAATGAGATACTGCCTTGTTTCTTTATCAGCCATTCTTCACAATGTTCATAATGTTGTTCACTTATCGAAGATTTCATACAAACTAACAACTGACTGATTTAAAATGAGTTTTTACGTCGTAAACTGATACAAATACCTTCACAACAAAAATATTCTGGACCCTGGGTCTGATTTATTACAAACACATGTGATTATATGACTAGAGTCATAAGGTACTCGTACAGGGATTGTACACCGTCCATGGGATTGTCACAATAACATGACTCGACTAACACAACTTACAGAGAAATTACGGCAGCCGCACAGATAACTTAGAGGAAGACGATGAAGAATTTGACATAAATTTATTTTTTATTTGACTTAACCATAAAGACGAACTTATCTGAATTTTACCTTCAGTTCTTTTAAAATTTTTTTGGATGTTGACTCGAATTAATATTTTTTTATAGTAATTTCTCACATAATTCGCTCAGTTATACTGATTTTATTTTAAATCCATATTTTTTTATAATAATACCGCTCTATCTTTGGCTGAAAAAAACATAAAACCTTGTTTCAACCATCGTATTGTTGAAACAACTGAAATTCAGTTGAAGCAGTTACAAAACGGCCAATCTCGCGGCGAAGTTGGTACCATATTTTTTTTTCTTTCAGTGTAAAAAAAGTCTCATGACACTCATGGCAGATATTTCATCTCTTTTATGAACCATTTGAATTATTTTTTTTTTCAAAAATTTGTTGTTTTTTTTTCGAAAAAATGAATAAAACATACATTATAAATTATTATATTACCTACAATTTTTAACTTCACCACTTTTCCTTAATTCGCACTGTTTCAAAGTCATTTGAAAAATTCAAAAATCATCCTCAGTAAATACCCGTACCCGGTTGAAAGATCGTTTTCAAAAATAGGAGGTTTTCTTCCCAGATAAAAATTAAACTTAAATATAAAATTCCACCCTTCTACTATTTGTCGTATTTGAGTACAGCGCTTACAGACAGACAGACATTATGGCGAAAATAGTCAAAATGGATTCAGGTAAGGTCAAAATGGATAATTCCATCAAAATCCGGATTTTGAAAAAAATCGGTTTAAAAATATAATATCTATTGTTATATGTATATTCACACATATTACATATGTACAATTGTACATACATTACATACATCCTCTATCACATACACCCTGTATCACATACACCCTGTATCACATACAACACCCACAATACATACCTTAAGACAGACATACACATGAATATTATATTTCAGTGATAAACACAGTAGCACCAAATCCTTATCATATATAAATTTGCAGACTCTATAGTCCATACATCTACCCACATGTTTTCAAATGGAATTGCAAACCATTTTAAGTTCAACAAAAAAGTAACAAGGGAAATTAGTAAAAAGCAAGCAAAGACATAACATCGTCTTACAAAATTATTGGTCTGTGTGCTGTTGTTTTTATCTCTTGAACACAATTACAATATACCATATTATAATAAATATATTACATATACATAACATATTCAATCAATCTTTAATAAATATATATAAAAGTAATATGTTGTATTAATTGTACCACGACGCACTTTGGAGAAGATCAGATTGGTAAACCTACAAAACTTGGTACAGTCACAAGGACATACCATAACACTATACGTATATTTCATATACATGGTATCAGAAAGTAATAAAGATCCTACTTTAATTTTTGAAACAAAAAATAATAATATTATTCAACATTTTTATGATAAAGGTTATATTGGATATAACACATACACAAACATAAACACACATACTTATAGTACGAGAAATAAAGAAAATCTAATTTCACCTTCTACAGGCTTAACATTAATTACAAAGGGTCCTCAAATATCTATTATAAATATCTTCAACAAATTACCTAGTGAATTAAAAAATTTACCTTTAAACATATTTAAAAAAGAACTAAAAAAATATATAAATTCCAAAAATCACTACAACATTAGTGAATATGAGTAACCTAAAATTAATGTTAATATCTTATCCTTTCCTATATATAATATTAAGATAATTAAATTAAGTTAAAATCAATAAGTTAGTTTATATATGTATGTTACATAGGGTAGCCGTATATTTGAACTTTAATAATATCATATGTTAGGTAAAATTAATACATTTATTTAATATTTCTTTGTTTGTGACTCATTCTATACCATTGTATGGTCTTACAGAATAAAATTTATTATTATTATTATTATTGATTTAGAACTTTGTAATAACTTGAAAACTCAAAATAGTACTGCTCCCCAAATTTTTGGTTCAATAAAATTACACAAAAATAATAACCACTTACGCCCTACAGTGGCCGCATATAACGCACCGCAACAGAAATCATTAAAACATTTTAACGGATATTTAAAAAAACTTAAATGATAACAATTCCACAAAAAATTCATGGCAACTTCATCAATTTATTAAATACACAACTCAAAATATAAGGCGGGCCGTAATACTTTATGGAAAACTTATGCGAGCCGAAAGAAAATAAGACATGGGGGAAAGCTATTAAGAAAATAATAATAATAAAGAATATTTCTTTTATTTGACAAAAAAATAATAAGTTTATTGATTATTTACAAATGAAATAAACATTTAAATTATTTTTCTGTATGTACGAATTTCGTAATATTATAAATAAATAAGCTAGGGAATAGGGAATATTATTTTTAATTTATAATATTATGAACTTTCACCAATGTCTTCGTGGGCCGCACAATGGGTGCTGGCGGGCCGTATGTTGTGCAGGCCTGCTATAATTAACTATTTAAACTATTAAAGTTATAGAAAAAAATGGAAAGAGATAAAAGTTTTTACAAACATTAGTAAAGATGATTTTTTTCTTGCACTCAATTTTTGTTGCAATACTGCAGTGGCGTAGGAATAGGGCCCGCAGAGGCCAGAAAAAAATACGTATACGCATAAAAAACTAATAATAAAATAAAAATTAAACAAATAAATTAATAAAAAATCTTATTTAAGAAGCACTTTGTCACAATCCCGCCTTAAAGCCTCGATTACATTAGTAGAGTTAGTAGTAGAGTACAGAAGTAGAGTAAGTACTCTACCGTTACTCGCCTAATGTAAACACTTTTGGGATAGTGGAAGTAGAGTACTAAAGATAGTAGTCGGTAGAGTTTAGAGGATAGCACTGTGGTATAGTAACTCTACCGCCGATTTCCCCCACCACACCGATCACTATACTCTACCAGTACTCTACCAGCACTCTACCAACACTCTACCAGTGTAAACTGTTTTATTATTGCAGTAGAGTAGAGTAGTCGGGCGCGAAATATTTACGTATCACATGTTTTTAGTTGTTTGTTTTGTTTGTTGTGAATTGAATGTTTATTATTATTGTGGATTTTTATTTGTTTTTATTGTCCCGAATTAATATTTATGATATCATTAAAAATGAAGTGGACAGAAGAAGAAACCCTAAAATTAGTGGAGTTCTACAAAGAGTACGAATGCATATGGAACATTACTAGTGTTAACTATAAAAATAAACAACGATTAACTCTCCTCTACCAAACTACTAGCTGTGTGTAAACGGTTACTCTACCAAAACTGGTAGAGTAAAGTGAAATGGATAAAAAGTATGCTAGTATACTCTACTACTAACTCTACTAATGTAATCGAGGCTTTAGTCCTTTGGTTTACTTAGTGTAGAACAAATATACTGAAATACTAAAAATATTAATTTAGACGAAATAATTTCGGAATAAAACAAGAGGTGGTTTATAGATAAATTTTGATTAATAGAAGTTTTTATTTAAACAAATGCTAATTTTTATTAATAACAAGAACAAAATATTGTATATAATGGAAGTCTAGGAAGACTTAAATTTTTTTAATAGGAGGCCCCCAAAAAATTTGTGGGCGGGCCCCCGTTCTCTTAGCTACGCTAATGCAATACTGCATATTTTCAATTTGAAGATAAATTCTATACTCAAATATATGGTGCACCTATGGGCTCGGCTCTATCAGTGGTATTAGCGGATATTATTATGAATGAACTTATTCAAGACATTATTCTAGAGTATATTGTCCCTTTTTTTAAACGTTATGTAGATGACATTGACACGATTTGGAGACGTGGAGAGCAGTGGCGTAGGAACGGGGGGGGGGTCGACCCCCCCCCCCCCCCGAAATTTTAAAATATATGAAAATAGTATTACAATGTTGAACTAAATTACCTTTTTTGTGATAATACCCCCCCCCCCCCCCGAAATATTTAATGTTATTAAAATATGTGAAATAAGTATAAGAATTTTGAATGAAACGACCTTTTTTTTTAGTTATAAAATTAAATAACAATAGAATTTTATATCATTCAATTAGAAACTTTAATAATAATTTCGCATATTTTGGGAATACTAAACTTAACCTCCCCCCCCCCCCCGAAGATTTTTCTTACTACGCCACTGGTGGAGAGAGGCTGTCGGGGAGAGCAGAGAGAGTAGAGAGAGTAGAGTTTGTATTAAGTTCTTTATTTTGTAATATTTTCAATACTTTTCATCCTAAACTACAGTTCACATATAAACAGAAAATTATAATAGAGAAATTAGTTTTCTTATTATCAAATTAATAATTATTACTGATATATATATATATATACTCTATATGGTATACGAAAAATACTTGGTCTTCTAGATATCTCAACTTCTTTTCTTTCTCTTCTAATAAACATAAAAAATATTATTACTGCGATTTTAGAGAACAATTATTTTCACTGATTTGCAATTTAAAAAAGCTATGCTTGAAGAAGTACACAATATTTTTCTACTTAATGATTACCTAATTGATTTCTTAAAAAATGTAGTAAATAATACTTAAAATTTTGATAAATAAAATTAATAATAAAAATAATAACTACAACACAAAACAGAACTCTACTTTAAATTTAGAACAACATTTTTCTTCCTCCCATATATCCCTATACTATCTGATAAAATAAAAAATATTTTAGACTTAAAAGTATTTTCAATTTTTTTTTACTTATCCCATTGAGATAGATCTTCTAAAATGGACTTTTGGATTTTAACCCTTCAGTCACGATATATTAGCGTATTTTTTATTTCTATTTTCGTACCGATTACAATAACTTCCTGTTTTTTTGCTATCTAATTCAACAGATATGTACATCTACTACCACTACCAGAGAAGCAGATACAAATGACAACCAAAATGGAACGTCTCAAAATTCTTCATTATCTTTGTCTAGTATGTCACTTTTATATAGGTAATATATAAAATAATAATTTTTATCCACGACTTATATATAATACATGTATTACATACGTAGTTTTTACTATATAATGCTATATATTATTCACAGAGGGAATAATGAATAATTTGAGAACTTGTGATTGGTGCACAAGCGGGTATAATGGTCATTATACCCGCTTGTGCACCAATCACAATTTTTCAAATTAAAAATACTATGGAAACAAAATACACAAACTCTAAAGTCTATTAAAATGAGTGAAACGTATCGGTGATTACATGCGAAAAATGCGATAGAAGCTAATAATGGTACAAGATAATTTCCCTAGTGGCTGTTTGCGGAACTAACGTTTGACATATACTTTCACAGCTGTGTGATATCACAGCGAGTTTATTGTAATTTTTTATTCTTTACAAAAATTATAGTACGAAGTAGTGAAAAAGACTATAAAACCTCTTCGCGAGTGTGAACAGTATTTTAAAAGTGAAATGTTGATGTGTAAGTGTTTCCTTTTTTTATCATTATTCATATTCATTTCTACATGACGTTTTGTTGAAGCTTGCATTCCTTGTATTCGTTGTATTTTATGAAAGTAATTCAAATAGTCGTGGATAAAGTACAGTATACTACTCGCAATAATGGCAATTATTACCTCGGAATTTCTTCTCCCTTGCCGCTACGCGGCTCGGTTCGAAAATTATCCTCGGTAATAATAGCTATCATTATTGCCTCGTGGTATAATATACTATTATAAATTTTCTAAATGATAAGTACAAAGACACAAAAGTTATAAAATAATGAATTGTAAACAATGTAAATCAGATGCTATGATAATATAAAATTTTATTTAATATACATTATGGAACGTAACGGAGGCCAGTCGTAAATTGAGTATTATATATCATGTTGGTATTTTTTTTAAAGAATATTTGTAAATAAAAGTAAAACTACATCTAATCTAAGGAAGAAATGTCGATGTAATCGATTAATTAATTTATAAGACAGCCAATTTCTTGTATTTTCACAATTTCACAACAACAACAAAATACGTCATTTCAAATTTAACATTCATTTTTAAATTAGATTTTTTATAAAACAAGTAAAATAGTTAATATAAACACTTCACGTATGTACTTCTCAAAATACATACCTGCCTGTAGTGAAGTATTTGCAGTTTTTAAAAGGCGTATGAAAGTTTACACAGAAACTAGGAAGTTGACAACACGAGGCTGAAAACAAGTCGAGATGCCTTCGGACATCAGTAGTAGAGTGCGTTTAGGATTGAACCTTAGAATCAAATAACTTTTAATTGAATCAGTGCAAACCTTTTGAATTATGTTTTTAATGTTATAAGTCAGATCACTAACAGTATACAAATGAACAATTAAAACGTATATCACCTCAATTTGGAGGAAAAGGAGACTGCACTGAAACTGATGTGGTAGAAATTCAAGCACTTCTAGGTCTTTTACTCTGCTGGTGTTGGAAGAAATAGATGACTGAATGCCAAAGATTTATTTAAGACGTCACCGGAGATTTACTTTTGCGGTGTCTAAGGTTTGACGATAAAGATACACGAGCTTTATGCACTTCTGTAGATAAATTGGCTCCAATTAGACTTATTTGAAGAGATTGTAGCACCATTCAAAAAACAGTGCGTCTCAGTTTGTCACAATCGACGAGAAGTTAGAGGTGTTCAGAGGTCGTTGCAGCTTCAGATAGTATATTCCTTCAAAGCCAAATAAGTATGGCATACAAATTTATGCCTTGACTGATGCCAAAATATTTTATACGCTACACATGAAAGTTTACGTCGGAAAACAGCCATCGGTCGATAACTCGCCAATGGCATTGGTTTGGCGTCTTGGCAACGTTATTCATAATACTGGTCGCAACATACATGTGATAATTTCTTTACCACTCTTCCGTTGATAGATAAACTAGAGCAATAATGCAAGTTGACAATAATAGTTATAATTCGGAAAAATAAAAAAGAAGTGTCCAAACAGTTCACGGAAATAAGAGGCAGACAGGAAAAATCAAGCTTATTTGGGCACCGAGGCAATTGCACTCTTGTTTCCTATGTGCCCAGAAAGAAATTTTATTCAGAAACAAGAAATAATTTTATTTTTCTCACATGAGAAATACTCTGATTCATCAATACCATCATCAATCGAAAAAATTATCAAGCACCGCAACGTCACATTCTCAGGAGGCCCCTGAAAAGGGGCTACACGAGGATGTAAACAAACTCAGCCTAGATGGGCGTCCCAAGAGGAAACCAATTAATGATGCTGAGAAAAAGAGACGGAGAAATGCCAAAGCAGCTGCCTCCACCTCACAGAAGGAGGCATCAACCTCAGACGGCTCCAAGCAGATGCGGTCACCAGTGTAGCGATATGCATAAATATTCTGCTAAATTGTAAGCGGTGGCAACTATAGTATTGTGTAATCCCTTTGGTTAAATGTTTCTGTTGATTACAATTTTCAAAAAGGGACATTACGTAATACATGCGTAGATACAACCGAGTAGAAGAGAAAAGAGTCAGTCGTTATTACAGTAGTGTCTTGAAGATAAGATTTATAAATTTTAAAAAGTGCTCAAAGTTAAATCTAAACTGTTTTTGATTATTTCTGCCCTTTAACGTTGTAATTCACGTTAAGGTATACAGGCCCTGTGGTAGCGAGATAGATATAGGTTAATTAATTAAGTGTAATATATAAGTGCTAGTGAAAAATTTTGTTATTGTGTAATTAATAATAGTGGAGTCATATAACCGAAATTTTTTATTGAATAAAATAATCTCTCCCTACAGCGATTTTATAATTTTAAAATGTTCTAGGGATCAAGAGAAGTTCATAACTGAGTTTGTGGATTAATCCGTTTTCCGCGCGATACTTTTTTCACGACTTTTCCGGAAATTCATTGATTTTTCCTGTTTGCGGTTCGATTTTTCGCGAATATCTCGGCTTCTACTTGATCAATATCGGCCCAAAAAAAATAGGGTCACTCGTAAGGAACCCCTCTATCGATCTGTGGTAGGCGGAATACTATAACTTAATTTCTAACCTCAAATAAAATTACAAACTGCGCATATAACAAATTTTTCATTTTTTGTCAATTACTTTGCAATAAATATGAATATTTTGATGAAAATAAGGAAAAATGTATACCTCTTATGATCCTTAATAAACCTACCAAGTTTAATTTAAAAATATTCAAAATTACCGCCAAAACTGATATTTAAAAAAAAAATTGATTGACGCGCCATCTTTGGGCAAACCATCGTAGACATAGACAGAGAATGGACAGTGCATTCTGTATTAACTCAATGGTGTAACATCTGTTCAAAAAGGGAGAGAGAGATGCAGTGTAGTTTGGAATATATCTACCTCTTTTTCTAAGAATCTGATTGGTAGCTTACTTTATGAATATGTCTTCAAATTCAGATTTATGTAGAGTTTGTTTAAAAATGGAAAGACAATTTTTAAATATTTTCACCGTTGGTACATTAACTAATAATTACCTATATTTAATTATTTATTTCTAAATATATAGCCGATTAACATAAATATATCCCTTTATTATATTTTCGCTATAAAATCAACTTCACAGATTCAAAAGAAATAAAATAAAAAACTTTGAAAAACAGAAAATCCACGATAATAAGAATATATAAATATAACATTTTTTTTTGATCTAAGCAATATGTGTACAGATTGAAATAATCTAACAATAAAACTAAGGTACCCCATTATATCAAACTAGCTCACAAAAATGACACGTACATGATCTTTAAAACTTGAAAACATATCGTTAATGATATATTATCCATTGATATCTCAATTATATAACTATACAATAAAGTTTAGACGATTATGGAAAACGTTCGTTCTATACTGTGTGCCAAAAATCTGCCAAAGTACTTATGGGTTGAAGCAGTTAATACCAGTGTCTACATATTAAATAGGACTCCACGCAAAAACGAAATAACTCCATATGAAAAATGGGCTGGAAGGCAACCAGTAATGTCACACCTGATGCTTGCCGCCGTCGCCAAAAAAAACAAATGATCATCGATTATATTATCGAGTATATTACAAGCTATTGTATTATTTCTTGTAACTTTATTTAAGATATTAATTAAATGACTACATAGACGTGAACAGCTAATGCAAACTGAGTCAAATCGTAACAATGAATGGCTGCTATTTGTTTACACGTTCCAACTTGTCGTTACAATTCACAGAAATTGATGCCGGCCGGCATCAACCATCCAATCCAATTCAAATAAATCGCTACAATGTCCTGTTTACACGCAACGATAAATCGTAACAATTCGATCGTTACGATAAATTGTTACGATTTATCGTAGCGTGTAAACCAGGTTTTAGTCATGATCGATCCTGTTTCAACGATATTTTTATTTGGTTGATTTTTGAGTGATGCTTGCCTCCGTCACCTAAAAAACCGAATGATCATCGATTATATTATCGAGTATATCACAAGGTATTGTATTATTTCTTGTAACTTTATTTAAGATATTAATTAAATCGTTTTATTGAAAGAGTTAGTCATGATCGATCCTGTTTCTTCGATATTTTTACTTCCGAACGATTATACAATTATATTATCAAGTATACTACAAGGTATTGTATTATTTTTTGTATCTTTATTTAAGATATTAATTAAATCGTTTCATTAAATGTGTTTCGAACGAAATTTAAAAAAAATTAATACTAAATAATAATAATAATAATATAAATTACCATAAAAATCTGCTAATGAGAGTCATGACTATAACGAACGCTAGTACTTGCAAAGACTTTGACGCGTAAAAATTTAAGACATTATATACTGTATGAGTTTCTAAAAGGCAATAAATAATGTGAGTGTAGCTACAAGAAATTATTTAAAATAAAGTATAATATTAAACCTATAAGCTCTTTTGGAGAGAAAAGAAAAAAAAATGTTTTGCGCCTATTCCTTCAAAAGAGCAAGAGACCGTCAAAATGGGCCATATATAATAATAAAAGGAAAATGCAAAAAAGCGGTTCTGTCTTTGATGACCACTGCCTTAAAAAAACAAAGAGAGGCAGAAAGCCAAGATATCAGAGGTGTACCGCATTGCAAAAAAAACGCCAATTAAAAGGTATTGATGCTACCAAATGTATGGAATATGATGACGATAAACTCTCCAACTCGTTGCTAAAATTAGCAACTTTTTTATAATTGTTGATGTGTCTCGAGTCAATAAGATATATTTAAAATGATCACAAAGTTTCTCGTATCTTCAATATGGCGAGGAAGCAAAACATGTTTTTCGTTGAATAACAGTATTACTATTAAATCGATATTAACAACCTTATTTTAAAGAAAAAAGACATTACATCAGAAAATGAGCAAATGCACTATAGTTTCAAGATCAAATATCAAGTATTATTCATAATTTTGATCCAATGTTTGTCATCAACACAACGGATTGTGAAAATCACTTGTCGACAAATAGAACTTTGTCGTTTCACAGCGCAGTATGCAGTAACCGTCGCCGGAACATTATTGCCTCAAGTGTTTATTTGTCTACAAGAACCAAGTAGACAATTTGGACCTCGCGTAAAGGAGCAAATAAAACATTTAACAGAGGAATATAGCAATGTAGGGAAGCGTCAAAAAGAAACATATGAAGTATTCTTGGACGAAGTAATGAAACCATACATGCAACAAGAACCATTTTTATTTTTGATCGATTCATGACGGGGGTAAACTAATCCAGCGATGTATGACACAAGATTTTTTGACGACCAAAACGTGACGACATGTAATTTAAAAGTTATACCGCCAAAATGTACACATACAATTTTAAATCCAAAATGATCCAGTTTCTGGCAAAGAAAATTGCGACTTCACGTCAAGAAAAGATGCGATCACAATACAATCGTTGGTACACCAACAATTGAGTGCTCCAATCGACAACAATATGATAAAGTAAAAAAAATAATAAATAATAAACAATATCAAATACAAATCCCCTAACCATAAAAATTGTAAGAGTTTAGACTTACACGTGTTTCAATAGCAATGCTATCATCATCAGAGTCTTAAAGACACTAACTTAAAACTAAATACTACGACTATTTATATACCTTAGAAACTACTGAACCGGAACTTATCCTGGAACGGGTAACGTTGACCGTATTGGTATGAGTCATTACTTTAATAAGGTGAAAAGGTTGGACCATAGGGGTCCATTGTCGGAATTAAATACCTTACCCTTATTTTTGAAAATCTCCATACTTTCATAACAATCTAAATCTTTACTGTTAGAAACCGCTTTCAACAGATTAAGATTCTGAATTCTGTGGTGATTTTCAAACATATGAGTAGCTACACTAGACTTATTTAATCTTAAATGTTTTACATCGGCTATATGTTCTTTAAATCTTACATTGATGGCTCTTCTACTCTGACCAATGTAAAATTTATCACAATCTTTACAATTTATTTTGTAGATTCCTGATTTGTCCGTAGGTTCATCCTTGTCTTTAGGGTTGCCGAACAAATTTTTGATACTATTATTAGAACTATAGACTATTTTAAAGTCCATCTCACTAAAAATTTTTGAAAGACCTTTGGTGTATCTTGGAAAATAAGGAATCTTTACATATTTATGTTTTATATCTTCTTTCAGACTAAGAGTTGTAATGTTATTTATATTAAATCTTAATTTCTGTTTTCTGATAAGGTTAAAAATTATATCTTTAGAGAAATCATTGAATATTGCCGTGTCTAAAATATAATTGAATTCTTTTTTATAATTTTCTACTGACAGTGGGAAATTGACTAACCTATAAACCATTGAATTAAAGGCTGCCAGTTTGTGTTGCATACAATGATTTGACTTATTAGATATAAATCTCTTAGTTGAGGTATTTTTTCTATATATATCCACTTCTAATTTATTATCCTTTCTGATAACTAATGTATCGAGGAAAGGTAATTTGCCATTCGTTTCTAATTCATGGGTGAATTTTATGCTATTAAATTTGGAATTTAGAGAATCTAAAAAAGTTTCTATACTACATTTGTTTAAATCAAAAACTGCAAAAATATCGTCTACATATCTAATCCATACTCTTGGAAAGTAATTTAGTTCTTTACTGAGATCACATTCAAATTTACCCATAAATAGATTGGCAATATAAGGTGATAAACTGTTACCCATTGCTGTACCGTCTAACTGTTGGTAATATTTATTATTAATTTTGAAATAATTTTGTTTTAAACATAGGTTGGTGAGTTTCAAATATTCGTTAATATGTTCACTCTCCAAATTATTTTCAATCAGCAAATCTCTCAGATATGTTAAAGTAGTATCCAGGGGGATACTTGGAAACAATGCCGAAACGTCGAAAGAAACTAATATTTCATGTTCTTCTAATTCAATATTTTTAATTTTGTTAATGAATTCATAGGAATTCTTTACTGAGAAATTTTCTGGTTGTTTCTCTAAATTGCTAAATTCATAATTTAACCATTTAGAGATTAAATATGTTGGAGAATTTATTCCTGATACAATGGGTCTCATATTTTTACCATCTTTATGTATTTTTGGATAATAAATTAGAAGTGGATATATATAGAAAAAATACCTCAACTAAGAGATTTATATCTAATAAGTCAAATCATTGTATGCAACACAAACTGGCAGCCTTTAATTCAATGGTTTATAGGTTAGTCAATTTCCCACTGTCAGTAGAAAATTATAAAAAAGAATTCAATTATATTTTAGACACGGCAATATTCAATGATTTCTCTAAAGATATAATTTTTAACCTTATCAGAAAACAGAAATTAAGATTTAATATAAATAACATTATAACTCTTAGTCTGAAAGAAGATATAAAACATAAATATGTAAAGATTCCTTATTTTCCAAGATACACCAAAGGTCTTTCAAAAATTTTTAGTGAGATGGACTTTAAAATAGTCTATAGTTCTAATAATAGTATCAAAAATTTGTTCGGCAACCCTAAAGACAAGGATGAACCTACGGACAAATCAGGAATCTACAAAATAAATTGTAAAGATTGTGATAAATTTTACATTGGTCAGAGTAGAAGAGCCATCAATGTAAGATTTAAAGAACATATAGCCGATGTAAAACATTTAAGATTAAATAAGTCTAGTGTAGCTACTCATATGTTTGAAAATCACCACAGAATTCAGAATCTTAATCTGTTGAAAGCGGTTTCTAACAGTAAAGATTTAGATTGTTATGAAAGTATGGAGATTTTCAAAAATAAGGGTAAGGTATTTAATTCCGACAATGGACCCCTATGGTCCAACCTTTTCACCTTATTAAAGTAATGACTCATACCAATACGGTCAACGTTACCCGTTCCAGGATAAGTTCCGGTTCAGTAGTTTCTAAGGTATATAAATAGTCGTAGTATTTAGTTTTAAGTTAGTGTCTTTAAGACTCTGATGATGATAGCATTGCTATTGAAACACGTGTAAGTCTAAACTCTTACAATTTTTATGGTTAGGGGATTTGTATTTGATAAGTCATAACCATAGTTTTTGTCTGTTGTTTGTTATAATAATAAACAATTTTTCTTGGTAAATTACAAAGTATTCAAATTTAATCTTTTTTTTTACTTTTATAGATACGCTTGGTACGCAGCCAAATTAATAGAAGACAGATATATTTTTTTTAATGTGAACCAGATAAACTTCCCAGAAGAACAATTATTAATAAATAAATGTAGTAATTGTGTTAATATTCAATACAATGTGTTAATATAAATACCATCCAAAATGTTGTCAACCGTTCATAAATAAATAATAAGATACCTACTTGAGCATAAATGATATTTTTTTAATTTATAATCCCAAATGTGAATTGTTTCTCAACAAAATTAAAAAAATTATATATTAAACTGTACACTTATGTACAGATAATAATCGAATATTCATTCCTTTGGTTATTCGACTGTGAACTGTAATAAGAGTGGTAATGATACCTGCTTGAAAAAATGATTGTTTTTGTTCGAAATGCTCAGACTGTTCTACGCCCTCAAAAAGAAAATTTGAAGGGTGTTACTTATAAAAGTAATTGCTCCCTTTTGAGTGAACCCGCAGTACTTAAGGACGAGGGTAACTATGAAGAATTGAGTTTAGAAGAAAATTGAAATTGAGGCCATTTTCATCCACAATATTAACAAAAACATGAAATTGTAAATTTTTAAATAACAAATAAATAAAAATATTTATATTAAACATACATTTCAAATCGTCTTTTTATTTATTTACAATTAACAAAATTTAAGTATAAATATTTATTAAGTTTATGTACCTGTTTTAGTATGAAGGGTAACAAACCATATCCTGCCACAATTCAGGGTTATTAGTATTCAAGGATTGTAATGTTTATGGTGCAGTTAGAATTTTCGAAGTATTTTATAACAAAATTTAGAACAAAATAATTTTTAAAATTTTGGTCTCGTAAATCCTGTTCATTCATTCCTCTCGTCAGAGCGTACGGATAAGTGTATTTATTTATTTAGTGTCAATTATCATATTTTTAGTTATAGTGACATTTTTTTTATTTTAAGCACAGTGATTTATTTTTATAGTGATTAGTGACTATGTAGTAGTATTTAATATTATAGTATATTGTGACGGCCTGATCAACCGTCATATACTATCCAATTTTTTTTTGTAATTTACCAAAGGGTTTAATTTTCCAACATGTCCCTATTCAATTATAAATTTAAAGTATTGTGTACAAATTAATTAAATTTAATTGAATTAAGCAACACGGAGACAGCCTCGTCGGATCCTGTTTGATTTAGCATCGATCTAGCGATTAGAAATTGTTGTGCGATTATGCGTTTACCGAAGATAGAGAGCGTATGGCAGCCGAAGGTGACGTTACTTGTCGAGATTACCTTTGAGATTTTTTTTGAGTAATTGTTATCATAATAAGGCTATCCAGAGTTCGTGGTAACGGATTAATAACCGTCTGTCGTATCTTGTGTAATTATACCGTGTGTTACGAGATAAAATATGTACATATATATAAAGTTATAAGTTATAAACAAGAAATAAAGTTATAAATATATGTGTATGTGTATATTCTACATATATGTGTAGATATATAATTATTCTTTAATATAGGGTTTTGAGGTCATAAATAAATTTGTTAATACTTCTTTTGTATTATAAATAAATTTTGTGTATCCAATGTTACTATAATCTATTAATAATAATATATTCTATTTGTTCATGTGTTCACCTGTTAGAATATAAACATGTCTGTTGTTAACAAGATTTTGAACTAGATTTAAGTTTTAATCAAATAAAACAATTTTATTCCTGTAGTTTTCTTACTCAAATTTAAACCTGTTATTTATTTTCTTGTTTCAAACTTATTAATGCGATTTCTTCTAACAATAAGTGTTAGCCAAGATACTGGTATCGTACCTTTTTTTTTTTTTTTTTTTTTTTATATATTACATACTTGCAGTACTTTCGATTTTTGGTGTGTTATTCGAACACACGGGTTGTGAATAAAAAAACTACATTGTTTATTGACAACCGTTTTATTAATAATTATGTGGATTTGTTATATGTGTATAAATTTATATGCACTAAGGAAACTTTAATACTAAAATTTGTAACCTGTATAAAATAGAAATGCATTAGTATTATAATTTCATTATTGTTATATTTAGTTATAGAGATATCTGTAGTTATTTTTAAATTATTAGTATAATTAAAACAAATCGATTGAGGCACGTATATTATTTGACTCAATGGATTTGTATGTAAAATAAAAAAAAAGGATTTTGTGTTTTCCCCATAAATTAAGTTTTATATATGTATAAAACACGTGGCGCCCATGTATATACATATAATATTTTTTTTGTTTAACGTAATTGTATGAATATAGAAATTTATTTTTTTGTGTAAATATATTTGGATGTTAGTGTAAATTATACCGACGTTTTTTTTTATTTTCAATATACCCACCTCTTTAAGTAATTTAACCCCTTCCCGCTCCTGAGCCCTAAGCCGCGTGCAGAGGTGGGTCAAAGATTTTGACAAATTAATTCAATTTTTACATAAAAGTCCACATAAAACAGCAAATTCCCGATGGCTTGAAATTTGTAAGTCACGGTGCTCTGGAAGCCAACTTTAATTTAAAAAAATTGGTTACCTCTGATTTTTTGTACAGAATAGACTTTTCTGAAGCTCTATAATTCAATTTATAACTCTCATCGGTTTCATAAACTTAAAAAGCTTTCACTAAAATTAGTAGACAATGGATAAAACTAAGAATCTCAAACTATTACAAATAGATGAAAAGAGATCATACACTATACATCCCACATATTTATCTTTTAAACATGTTAACCCAATCATATTTGCTATGAACAAGGAATTAACTAATGAAGAGATAACATGCATACTGAACGGATACAGACGATCAACATTTACAACAGAAGCAGTAATTCAAGATTACTACAGAGAAGTTGAGAAACATGCAATCATAAAAGATGAGCATTATCACCTAGCACTTGAAGAAGTCACAAAACTTTTCCAACCCGCTGTAAAATATAGACCTGTTTCATTCCCCGACTTAAGGTATTACCCCTGGACTTTACCTACATCAGCAGAAGCGCCATATACATTTGACAATTACTGGAAAGATTATGTAAAAGAAAGTTCCAACAAGGATCAATATCAGACACTAGGATTACGTTTCGTAACTTATATAACGAAGTGTTCAAACACAACCGCGAAAAAGTTCACCGCATTAAAGACGGTATATACGTAGACAGACACAACAACGACCTAAAGTATTACAATCAAGCACATGCACGATCACACCTCGTCGCCTCAAGCGATGAAGACAAGATAAGGATGGTTTTTGGAGTTCCCAAATTAATGTTCCTATGGCCTCTCATTAACGATGGACCTATGTTATGGGGTTACGAAACCCTAAAGGGCGGCTGGTACAAAATATACCGATACATGTCAGAGAACACAAAACCTCAGACATGGTATATTGGCGCTTTTTTAATAAATCATAAAATAAGAAACCGTATGCAGAATTATAATGCGAAAAATATTTAGCATTTATTGTGTATTAACTTTTTACTCTACATAATAGACAAACAAATAAAAAAATAAAAAATACAATTAAAAAATTACAAGAAAAAATAAAAAATAAAAATAAACATATATTGGGATTCGAACTCGAGACTCTTAGTTTACAGATTTATCATTATTTTTTATAAATTTTAAAATATCAACCAAACGGTACTTTATATCTAAAAATCACAAGAGATACAATAATTTGGTTTTATTGAGAGGATTCTAAAACATATTTGATATTATCGATCCAATAATTAGTACTCGAGATATGAACTATTTTCCATTTTATTATAAGACCTTTTTCTTGCGGACTCTCTAGCCTTTCAAGTATTCTTCCGATCTTTTTGAAACTTGGTAGAAAAATCGATCTTGTAAATACCTCAGTTAAGTTCGTTAGTTAGCGGAATTCCTTTATGAATTTCAAAATGGCGGCCGTTCAAAATTGAAAATAATTCATATCTCGGGTATTAATTATCGGATTGGTAATATAATATGTATATGTTTTAAAATTCCCTTTATAAAAGAAAATTATTGTGTCTTATATTTATCAAATAATAATAAAACTTCTCGTTGACTGGACTGATTGTTTCAATTCTGCTTTTAGCACAATCTATCTGTATTGTGTACTAGCTTTTAGGTGGTATAAGTGTCGTCGAATTCAAAATAATATACACTTTCAATTAGTAGCACAGTGTAAAAATTCTGTATGCACTAGATTTAAGTTTAACTTTGAAGGCGACCCCCAATCTTGCGACGTTAATGACATTCATGTTTATCACGATTCAAATATTACACATGCGCCTCATGAATGTCATAGACGATATTTGTAAAGAAAAGCGGAAAGAAATTACCTCTGAGTTACAAGTCATGTCACCCTTAAAAAAAACTTAAATCACTGAGTGAAATTGACGAAACAGTATTTCAGCGAGGCAATTTGAATGAGGTACCTAGTTTGTCAATTTTACAAAAAATTGGCAGCGAAAGTCGAATGGAGTCTGATTTAAGTAAATACAAAATAGAGATTATGTTAAAATTGATTAACATTTATGAAGAAAAATGGAAAGGAACATTTTTAAATAATTTCATTCAGGACTATTCCATTAACCCTTTTCGAGTGTCCTTTTTTACCGATCAACAACTTGCTTGCTTGTCCTTAATATAGAAAAACACACGTTTTATTATTTTGATTCAACAGGGTAAACCCGATTATACAATATTATACATCGTTGATATTGCCAGGAGATAGCAAAAGGGGTCCTTTTCCAGTCGCTGAATTTATTAGCTGTCCACTCTGTCCCCTTCATTACTGGATTTTTACTCCAGGTGAACATTATCCTCAAAAAAATATCTAAAAAAAAAAACACCAGCCATTGAAAAATTGGAGATTGATTTTAGCTTGGCTTTATTGCAGTCTGCCTTTTTAGGTTTAAATAAAGTAAGTCTGATAGATTATGTAAATTTAATATTTAATAACTCTCACGACTGACAAAAAATGACGGTCTTACACATTTGTTCATCAAATATGTTCAAAACTTCTTTGCGCCAATTTAAAAAATTGTTTTCCGAAGACAACGCCAAATCGTTTCAGCACTCACTGGAAGAAAAAATAATTGATTTCAATTACGAATCTTCCGTTCGCTATCTATCACTTTTTTATATCGATTTTGTGAAATCAATTTTTGATTTGGAGGAAAAAAACCTCTTTCTCTGATGAAAATAGTCCCTATTATTGTTTGCCGTTGGCACAATATTTTCTGAATAATTGGATTCCTTACTTGCCGCATTGGTCTCCTATCCAAATTAAAAAAAATAATATATTGCGAGATTCAAATAGCTCTGTAGAAAATTGGCATCGTATAATTAAATATCTGACATTTAATTTAGAGACAAAAATAAGAATTCCTAGATTCATACAGAAGCAGGAAGAATCTATCGCGGGGTAGACTTTTAGAAAGAAAATACTCTCTAAAACAGAGAGAAAAATAATATAAAAACAAAATCGCAGTATATACATAGATGACGAAACTGTTCAGGAATATTGGTCCAGAAAAGGAAAAAGTGTAACTAAAAAAGAGAATAATATTTACTTTAAATTTATCTTAATATTACCCTAAGATATTATGTGACTGTCCAATATTTTCTTTTCTGTATTACTATTAAGCTGAATAGAAATTAATGTCGGTATGTACAAGAACGAAGTATTGTGAAAGGCGCAGAAGGGTAAGGAGTTAGGATTGTACATTTAAATATTTTATGTGAAATAAATATCATAATTTATTTTCAAGATTTTAATTTTTGACTTTCATGTATTTAATATTAATTTAAACAAATATATGGTGATATATGGTGCACTGCTAGTAAATAAGAAATTTAATAGGTACAATTAAAGCGATTTCAATTAAAACAACAAAACAGAAACTGTTGAAAAAATGTAACGCTCCAACTCGTGTTGATAAAGTTAGCAACTTTTCTTATAATTGTTGATGTGTCTCGAGTCAATAAGATATATTTAAAATGATCACAAAGTTTCTCGTATGCCAGGAGATAGCGAAAGGAGTCCTTTTCCAGTCGCTGAATTTATTAGCTCGGTCCACTCTGTCCGCTACATTACTGGTGCTTGGCTTTATTGCAGTCAGCCTCATTAAGTTTAAATAAATTAAGTCTGAGAGATTACGTAAATTTAATATTTAATATTTAATAACTCCTCGTGACTGACAGAAATGTTGGTCTTACACATTTGTATTAATTATCGGACTGGTAATATAATATATGTTTTAAAATCCCCTTAATAAAAGAAAATCATTGTGTCTCTAGTGATTTTTCGATATAAAATACTGTTTGGTTTATATTTCAAAATTTACAAAAAATTATAAAAGATCTTATAAACAATGGGTCCCGAGTTCGAATCCCAAAAAATTTATATTTATCAAGTAATAATAAAACTTCTCGTTGACTGGACTGATTGTTTCAATTCTGCTTTTAGCACAATCTATCTGTATTGTGTACTAGCTTTTAGGTGGTATAAGTGTCGTCGAATTCAAAATAATATACACTTTCAATTAGTAGCACAGTGTAAAAATTCTGTATGCACTAGATTTAAGTTTAACTTTGAAGGCGACCCCCAATCTTGCGACGTTAATGACATTCATGTTTATCACTATTCAAATATTACACATACGCCTCATGAATGTCATAGACGATATTCGTAAAGAAAAGCGGAAATAAATTACCTCCGAGTTACAAGGCATGTCACCCTTAAAAAAAACTAAAATCACTGAGTGAAATTGACGAAACAGTATTTCAGCGAGGCAATTTGAATGAGGTACCTAGTTTGTCAATTTTACAAAAAAATTGGCAGCGTAACTCGAATGGAGTCTGATTTAAGTAAAAACAAAATAGAGATTATGTTAAAATTGATTAACATTAATGAAGAAAAATGGAAAGGAACGTTTTTAAATAATTTCATTCAGGACAATTCCATTAAACCTTTTCGAATGTCCGTTTTTACCGAACAAAAACTTGCTTGCTTGTTCTTAATATAGAAAAACACACGTTTTGTTATTTTGATTCAACAGGGTAAACCCGATTATACATTGAAAATGATTTATTATTATACGTTGATATTGCCAGGAGATAGCAAAAGGGGTCCTTTTCCAGTCGCTTAATTTATTAGCTGTCCACTCTGTCCCCTTCATTACTGGATTTTTATTCCAGGTGAGCATTTTCCTCAAAAAAATATCTAAAAAAAAAACACCAGCCATTGAAAAATTGGAGATTGATTTTAGCTTGGCTTTATTGCAGACTGCATTTTTAGGTTTAAATAAAGTAAGTCTGATAGATTATGTAAATTTAATATTTAATAACTCTCGCGACTGACAAAAATGACGGTCTTACACATTTGTTCATCAAATATGTTAAAAACTTCTTTGCGCCAATTTAAAAAATTGTTTTCCGAAGACAACGCCAAATCGTTTGAATACTCACTGGAAGAAAAAATAATTGATTTCAATTACGAATCTTCCGTTCGCTATCTATCACTTTTTTATATCGATTTTGTGAAATCAATTTTTGATTTGGAGGAAAAAAAACTCTTTTTCTGATGAAAATAGTCCCTATTATTGTTTGCCGTTAGCACAATATTTTCTGAATAATTGGATTCCTTACTTGCCGCTTTGGTCTCCTATCCAAATTTTAAAAAATAATATATTGCGAGATTCAAATAGCTCTGTAGAAAATTGGCATCGTATAATTAAATATCTGACATTTAATTTAGAGACAAAATTAAGAATTCCTAGATTCATACAGAAGCAAGAAGAATCTACTGCGGGGTAGACTTTTAGAAAGAAAATACTCTCTAAAACAGAGAGAGAACAATAATATAAAAACAAAATCGCAGTATAGGATGACGAAACTGTTCAGGAATATTGGTCCAGAAAAGGAAAAAGTAAGTAACTAAAAAAGAAAATAATATTTACTTTAAATTTATCAAATATCAAATATTATTCATAATTTTATTCATATTATTCATATTGTGACGGCCTGATCAACCGTCATATACTATCCAATTTTTTTTGTAATTTACCAAAGGGTTTAATTTTCCAACATGTCCCTATTCAATTAAAATTTCAAGTATTGTGTACAAATTAATTAAATTTAATTGAATTAAGCAACACGGAGACAGCCTCGTCCGATCCTGTTTGATTTAGCATCGATCTAGCGATTAGAAATTTTTGTGCGATTATGCGTTTACCGAAGATAGAGAGCGTATGACGGCCGAAGGTGACGTTACTTGTCGAGATTACCTTTGGGATTTTTTTTGAGTATTGTTTTGAGTAATTGTTATCATAATAAGGCTATCCACGGTTCGTGGTAACGGATTAAGAACCGTGTGTCGTATCTTGTGTAACTATACCGTGTGTTACGAGATAAAATATGTATATATAAAGTTATAAGTTATAAACAAGAAAAAAAGTTATAAATATATGTGTATGTGTATATTCTACATATATGTGTAGATACAGACAACAGGTATATAAGGACGGACACAGGATGAAGACACCAGTTTCAGAATCACTTCTGAAGAAGACTCCGACATGAGAGTCGAAACGTCAAGTTTAAGAATACGACAACGTGGACAACAGCGCGAAAAGTTAGCTATTATTTATTTATTGTTGTATACATCTGTTGTATGTGATGTATAGTGTATTATGTAGCAATCTGCGCGAAGGTACTGTAGCGAGATGTTAACTATGTCAGGAGTTGAAACCAAGTCTCCTGTTTAGAAAAATGTAAGATCCTGTTTTAGAGCGGTTAGAAAAGGATAGCCATAGATTTTTAGAGAGGGGGAAAAATTCAGAGCGTACATCAGAAAGTTTGGAAAAACTCCGGTTCCGGCGAAGTGAAAGCCTACAGAAGAAAAAAAAATAAATAAATAATTACTAAAACATCAAAAGTGTTATCATTAAGTTTGTACCTTGCACACAGTCACTAAATACAGTCATATAGTTCGTTACAAACAACTAAATAGAATGTTACAAAACAATTTCTTAGTAGAACGCTTATATAGAACGTTTCAAATAGTGATCGTATATAGAAAATTTCAAATAGAAAGTTGAATATAGACAATATAAACATTATTATTGATATAGAATTGAATTTAAGTGCGTGTGGTGAGTGTATCCTTTTCTATCCTATCCTTCGCCTACTCGTACATTACAAGAACCAACCAGAACATCAGGCAAAGTCAATTTTGTATTAATAATAGTGTTACAATATAACGCAAAAATTATAGTCCGCTGAATCATTAGATTAGATAATAGTTACTATCAACCGAATAGTTATTACAATCATACCAACGAGCGATATATAAAACAATCCAAAAAGTGGAAATATGACGACTGTTTTTTTAGTTTACCGTCGTCTTTCTGGACTAAATATTTATCAAGTAATAATAAAACTTCTCGTTGACTGGACTGATTGTTTCAATTCTGCTTTTAGCACAATCTATCTGTATTGTGTACTAGCTTTTAGGTGGTATAAGTGTCGTCGAATTCAAAATAATATACACTTTCAATTAGTAGCACAGTGTAAAAATTCTGTATGCACTAGATTTAAGTTTAACTTTGAAGGCGACCCCCAATCTTGCGACGATAATGACATTCATGTTTATCACGATTCAAATATAACACATGCGCCTCATGAATGTCATAGACGATGTTCGTCAAGAAAAGCGGAAAGAAATTGCCTCCGAGTTACAAGGCATGTCACCCTTAAAAAAAACTAAAATCACTGAGTGAAATTGACGAAACAGTATTTCAGCGAGGCAATTTGAATGAGGTACCTAGTTTGTCAATTTTACAAAAAAATTGGCAGCGTAACTCGAATGGAGTCTGATTTCAGTAAAAACAAAATAGAGATTATGTTAAAATTGATTAACATTAATGAAGAAAAATGGAAAGGAACGTTTTTAAATAATTTCATTCAGAACTATTCCATTAAACCTTTTCGAGTGTCCCTTTTTACCGAACAACAACTTGCTTGCTTGTCCTTAATATAGAAAAACACACGTTTTTTTTATTTTGATTCAACAGGGTAAACCCGATTACACATCGAAAATTATTTATTATTATACGTTGATATTGCCAGGAGATAGCAAAAAGGGTCCTTTTCCAGTCGCTGAATTTATTAGCTGTCCACTCTGTCCCCTCCATTACTGGATTTTTACTCCAGGTGAGCATTTACCTCAAAAAAATATCTAAAAAAAAAACACCAGCCATTGAAAAATTGGAGACTGATTTTAGCTTGGCTTTATTGCAGTCTGCCTATTTAGGTTTAAATAAAGTAAGTCTGATAGATTATGTAAAACTTCTTTGCGCCAATTTAAAAAATTGTTTTCCGAAGACAACGCCAAATCATTTGATGACTCACCGGAAGAAAAAATAATCGAGTTCGATTACGAATCTTTCGTTCGCTATCAATACTTTTTTATATCGATTTTGTATAATCAAATTTTGATTTGGAGAATAAAAACTCTTTTTCTGATGAAAATAGTCCCTATTATTGTTTGCCGTTGGCACAATATTTTCTGAATAATTGGATTCCTTACTTGCCGCTTTGGTCTCCTATCCAAATTTAAAAAAATAATATATTGCGAGATTCAAATAGCTCTGTAGAAAATTGGCATCGTATAATTAAATATCTGACATTTAATTTAGAGACAAAATTAAGAATTCCTAGATTCATACAGAAGCAAGAAGAATCTACTGCGGGGTAGACTTTTAGAAAGAAAATACTCTCTAAAACAGAGAGAGAAAAATAATATAAAAACAAAATCGCCGTATAGAGATGACGAAACTGTTCAGGAATATTGGTCCAGAAAAAGAAAAAGTGTAACTAAAAAAGAAAATAGTATTTACTTTAAATTTATCAAATATCAAATATTATTCATAATTTTGATCCAATGCCATCATCACAACGGGTTGTGAATATCACTTGTCGACAAATAGAACTTTGTCCTTTCACAGCGCAGTGTGCAGTAACCCTCGATGGAACATTATTGCCTCAAGTGTTTATTTGTCTACCAGAACCAAGTGGACAATTTGGACCTCGCGTAAAGGAGCAAATAAAACATTTAACAGAGGAATATGGCAATGTGGGAAGCTTCAAAAAGAAACATATGAAGTATTCTTGGACGAAGTAATGAAACCATATGTGCAACAAGAACCATTTTTATTTTTGATCAATTCATGACGGGGATAAACGAATCCAGCGATGTATGACACAAGATTTTTTGACGACCAAAACGTGACGATGTGTAATTTAAAAGTTATACCGCCGAAATGTACACACACAATTTTATTAAAAAAATCCAAAATGACCCAGTTTCTGGCAAGGAAAATTGCGACTTCACGTCAAGAAAAGATGCGATCACAATACAATCGTTGGTACACCAACAATTGAGTGCTCCAATCTACAACAATATGATAAGGTAAAAAAAATTATAAATAATAAACATTTTTCTTGGTAAATTACAAAGTATTCAAAATAATCTTTTTTTTACTTTTATAGATACGCTTAGTACGCAGCCAAATTAATAGAAAACAGATATATATTTCTTAAATGTGAACCAGATAAACTTCCCAGAAGAATTATTATTAATAAATAAATGTAGTAATTGTGTAAATATTCAATCTTTTATAAAATGTTCTTGGTGTAATATATTTTTATGTATAAAGTGTTTTTACGATAAATACCATCCAAAATGTTGTCAACCGTTCATAAATAAATAATAAGATACCTACTTGAACATAAATGATATTTTTTTTAATTTATAATCCCAAATTTGAATTGTTTATCAACAAAATTAAAAAAATTATATATTAAATTGTACACTTATGTACAGATAATAATCGAATATTCATTTTTTTGGTTATTCGACTGTGAACTGTAATAAGAGTGGTAATGATACCTGCTTGAAAAAATGATTGTTTTTGTTTGAAGTGCTCGGACTGTTCTACGCCCTCAAAAAGAAAATGAAGGGTGTTAACATTATAAAAGTAATTGCTTCCTTTTGAGTGAACCCGCAGTACTATAGGATGAGGGTAATTATGAAGAATTGAGTTTAGAAGAAAATTGAAAGTGAGCCCATTTTCATCCACAATAGTAAGAAAAACATGAAACTGTAAATTTTTAAATAACAAATAAATAAAAATATTTAAACATACATTTCAAATTGTCTTTTTATTTATTTACAATTAACAAGATTTAAGTTTCAATATTTATTAAGTTTATGTACCTGTTTTATTATGAAGACTATCAAACCATATCCTGCCACAATTCAGGCTTATTAGTATTGAAGGATTGTAATGTTTATGGTGCAGTTAGGATTTTCCAAGTATTTTATACCACAATTAGAACAAAATATTTTTTTAAATTTTGGTCTCGTAAATCCTGTTCATTCATTCCTCTCGTCAGAGCGTACGGATAAGGACTATTCCATTAAACCTTTTAGAGTGTCGCTTTTCACCGAACAACAATTACTTGTCCTTCTTAATATAGTAAAACCCGATTATACATCGAAAATTGTTTATTATTATACGTTGATATTGCCAGGAGATAGCGAAAAAAGTCCTTTTTCAGTCGCTGAATTTATTAGCTCGGTCCACTCTGTCCGCTACATTACTGGGGCTTGGCTTTATTGCAGTCAGCCTCATTAGGTTTAAATAAATTAAGTCTGAGAGATTACGTAAATTTAATATTTAATAACTCCTCGTCACTGAAATTACACATTTGTCCATCACTTATGTTAAAAACTTCTTTGTGCCTATTTAAAAAACTATCTTTAACGGAACCCCAAACAGATATAGCTGTCAAATGTGTATCAACGATTATTCATTGCGATTCTATAAACCCTCAAGAGGAGCTCTGGGTTACGTTTACCCAGGGTAGAAATATATCTGTTCACCCCTAGTAAATGGTTTTTCGGGGGGACTTAGTTTTGTGTGGGGATTCAACTTTGTTATCCCCACTTGGACCCTTTCTAAGTATGAATACTAACCGAACGGTAAGCAGACAAACTTAGTCTATGGGTATCCGTCACCCAGCACTCCAATAGTATCATAATTGCATAGTGCTCGTAAAAAATTTAGTGAAGTGAATTAAGTGTTTTATTTGAACTTTACCAGTCTTATATCGTCAAGTTAAAAAATATCAGTAAGTTTATATTATTATAACATTAAAAAAAGCTTTATTAAATATTTTTATCATTGTTTTTTAGTTTCTCACTGCTCCGTTCTGGTGCTCAAGTTGAAAAATTATTTATTAGTCTAGACGCATCTCTGTTCATTTTTATGTAAGTAAATCATTACTATTAAATTATTTAATATTATTTATTTAAATATTTGATTTTTCAATATTTACTTAGACGTTTCTTTTTTTCTAATTTAGTACAAAAATGGCGTCGCGTCGTACACGCCGAGCATCCGAAGTTGAAGCCTTGTATGAAGAACCTCAGGAGTTTGACGACAAGCCGAGTGAAAGTGAAACAGAAGATTGTGTTGAGGAGCAAATCGATGAGTCGGACGAAGAGGGGAGTGAAGAAGACGATGTCGAGACTACTGTCGAATCTGAATCATCAGAAAGTGGAGACAACCAGCCGGACACGTCAACTGGCAAAAGAAAGCGAGGTCAACCTAGCTACCTGCGAGGTAAAAATGTTTATAAATGGAGCTCTAATATACCAGAGAGTCGACGGAAACGATCGAGGCCTAAATATACTCCAACTTCAAAAGGGCGTGGCATAAATGTGAAAAATCCCTTGGAAGCGTGGAGTGTCTTCTTCGATGAAGAAATTGGGGATAATTTTAACACATACTAATGCTGAAATAAATCGAAAAATTGTCGTGGCCAAAGCGGCTGACCCCGATAACGTGCCCGCCGCGGTCTTTGGCCTACCGACAGAGGCTACTCCGACGGTTGGACCGGATGAAGGCATTGTTTGAGTAACGCGGTAATAGTGTTAAGACTAAGAGGCGTTAGTTCCGGACACTCAGTGCCAACAGACTATAACCCTCTAGTCAGTGTGTGTCCAGTGCTTATTTTATATTGTGGACAATTTTTTTTTTTTTTTTTGCTATCTTTTTATTATCTTGTAGAAATTATGTATTTACCCATCTATAGTGTATGTGAAATAAAGTATTCAATCTAAACTTTATTCTCTCTGCTCTCCTCTACAGCCTCTCTCTCTCTCTATTCACGTCTAAATCGTGTCAAGTGGCGCCCGAACGTGGGGCCGCAAGAATTCAAGTGAGGATTCAATCCAAGACCCTGAGATGCCGAAAAAGAAGCAGACGACTACTGACGTAACGAGAGAGGCAGGAGAGTCAGGAGCAGGCACTTCACAACAACCACATCTGGGAGTGGATAACACCCAGTGGCGCCCAACAGACCTCCAAACCGTAGAGAAGGGGGTTACTCAACTTCAGACACTACTGTCGAAACTACTGGCTCAGTCCAGCCCGGAGCCACCAACATTCCGCGACGACGCCTCAGAAGATCCAGGGCATTACCTCACTCGATGTGAGGAGTACCTGCAGGAGCTGACAGTTCCAAGAGGACGGTGAGTCCAGACCATACAGCCACACCTGAAGGATGCCGCCGCTCAGTGGTAGAAGACGTATAAGACCCTCAACCTCTCATGGACCGATTTCAGGAAGCGGCTCGAGCAGAAGTTCAACAGCCCGGAAGTGATCGCCCAGTTAATGGCACAGTTATACGGGCAGAAACAAAAACCGCACGAGCCCTGTGAGGTATTTCTGCTAAACAAAGTTAGCTTATTCCACAGGATCCACCCGGAAAAGGAAAAAAGAGAAAATCCAGTTTCTCATGGAGCTTGTCAAATCAAGTATCCGTCCGTTCCTGCGTGTCGCGAAGCCGGTGACCATCGAGGACTTAGTAGGAGCAGCTAGCAGCATTGAGCGTGACCTGCAAGAAGCCCCATCAGCACCGCCGACTCCGCGGAGGACACCACGTCCTTCGCCGCCACTCCCGCAGTGACACCATTGTCCGCAGAGGCACTGCCCCGTTCTCCGGAACCCATCCCGACCAGCGGAAAACTGGCGCCGGCCCGGGGGAAGAACCGACACGACTCCGCATCCCGGGCCATCCACGTCGGCCACCGGACCAACCAGGTCACCGACGGCGTAAGATCCTTGCCCCGCATTGAAGTGATGTACGGCGGTCGCGTTCTATACGCATTTCTGGACTCCGCTGCATCACACAAGTTCGTGCGCACCCAGCACCTTACGTCCTCGCACCATACCACCGGACTCGACATACAATTGGCCCGGAAGGGGCTCAGCGCCCGCACCACCGGACCGCACACTATGACTATCACCATTGGCAGAGAGTCTTCGCCCTTCGAGGTCCTGGCCATGGACGACCTCTGAGAAGACATAATCTTAGGCCTGCCCTGGTTCACGTCTCAAGAGGCCACCATGGATTTTTCGCGCCAGTGCGTGTATTTCGGTAAAGAAAATCGACTTCATTGGGCTTTCCCTCCGCCTTTTTTGTTTTGTTTTAAATTATATATCCTCAAGTGAGAAGGCATCGTTAAAACAATTATTACGGGAGTACAAGGATGTTGTGAACGATATGATAGGGAAGGCGACCAAATACGCATATAAGATCAATGTGAAGGATGACTCGTACGTCGTCCACCATACCCGTTAACTCCACCGAAGGCTGCTGAAATGAAGGTGAATATCCAGAAGCTGTTGACGGAGGGAATAATTGAGTCCTCGAAGAACCCCTATGGAGCACCAGCTTTCCTCATTTCAAAATCTAACGAAAAGAAACGTTTATGCGTGGATTAGCGTCATCTAAATAAGAAAATCGTGCACAATTCCTTCCCATCGCCATCGCTGGAACATGCGTTTCAAGTCTTGAATGGTGCGTGTGTTTTCTCCACCATTGACCTGAACTCTGCATTTTATCAAGTGCCACTCACTCCTGAGTCGAAAGGTTTAACTACGTTTCTAGTTCCACATGGAGCGTATCAATTTAAATATACTCCTTTTGGTTGGAGCCTAGGTTTTGCTGGTCTGTGTGCAAAATTAAATGCAGGGCCGGGAAAAATCAACTTTCGCCCTCTCGTTAAAAACTCAGTCGCCAAAGGCTAAAGGAATTTTTATTTTCCTTAAATTTTTTGCAAATATTTAAATAGGTGTGAATTTAATAAAAACGATGACAATGAAAAAATCAAGAAAATGAAAGCTTGGAATAATTAAAATTCTGTAAAAAAAATAATTTAATTTACGTCTTAAAAAGTAACAGGGCAATAAAGAGTGTGTCCAAAAATCTCAAAAAATTGTACAGCTTTGGTTGCGTTCACCGAGTGCCAGCTTCAAAATGTTTTTCTCTACGATTGTTTTACACTACATAGTAAATACAAATAACTAGGTAATTGTAAAAATGTAAGATATTTAAGTTATCAGCTAAAACCGCTGTTTTCACTCACAAGCTTCTACAAATTGATCATATTACCGTATAAAATAAAATAAAAGCTTTAATTTTGTTATACTATTCAATTCATTTTCAATGAATTGCCATATCGCCGGCATTAGCGTTTTCCAAGCCATACCATTTTGTAGAGGTTCATGAAGTGAAAACAATAATTTTAGCTGACAATTTCAAAAACTGTCAGCGAAAAATATATCAAAAAAGTATTAAGATACGCAAAAGCCCGTGTTGACGATGTCAGGGATGCTTTTCTACTTTTTTTTCCACCACACATCGAAAATATTATTTTGAAGCATTCTAACGAATATGGGCGAGTTAAATTTGGTGAAAACTTCACAGAAATCGATTCGAAACTGTTGCAAGCATATATTGGAATCTTGATTTTAGCTGGTGTTTATATGTGAGTTATTATTGTTTTCTTTCCTTCAAATGATTTCTTTTTTTTATTTCTAGATCAAAAAATGAAACAACAATTGATTTATTCGACGGTGAATACGGTCGTCCAATGTTTAGAGCAATTATGCCGAAAAAAACATTCGAATACATTAACCAGATTATTCGTTTTGATGATGTCATAAGTAGAAGATAACAGCGATCTTCAGATTAATTTGCACCAATTCGTGAACTGTTCGATAAATGGTCTACTTCTTTGGCGAATTATTACAATCCCTGTGAGTGTGTTACAGTTGATGAACAGTTACTTGGTTTTCGTGGGAGGTGTAAATTTCGTCAATATATGCCATCGAAACCAGTAAAATATGGTATCAAATTTTGGTTGTTAGTATGTTCTAGTACATGTTATGTCTGGAAAATACAACCATATTTGGGGAAAGCAGTTGGTGCCAGTTCAAGCGAAAAAAAACAAGGTGAAGATGTTTTGGATCACGTTGATGGTTTGAAAGGTCACAACGTAACTATGGATAATTTTTTTTCTTCGTACGATTTTGGTCAAATGTTGTTATCGAAAGGTATTACAATGGTTGGTACGATGAGGAAAAATAAAAGAAGCATTCCACCAAAGCTTCTTAAATGTAAAAAAATGCCTTTTTATCAATCGACATTTGCAGCGCTTGTTTCGTACATTGGCAGAAAAAATAAATGTACTATTTTGCACAGCACAATGCATAAGTCTATTGAAATAGGAACCAACGAAAAAAAGTTTCCGTCAATAATAGAATATTACAACAAAACGAAAGGTTTATTCATACATATTGCGTCTTAAAATTTTATTACATTCAATAATTTTTTTATATTCATTGTAGGTGGTGTGGATACAGTCGATAAAATGCTTTCTTGCTATAGCTGCAAACGAAAAACAAATCGCTGGCCAGTGGCTGTGTTTTCAAATATGATCGATATTTCTGCTTTAAATGCTTTAATTATCTTCAAAGAAATTAATCCGAACTGGAAAACAAATCAAAAAATGACAATACGGAAAAACTCTTTACGTAAACTTGGATTATCACTCACAAAACCATACATGGCAGTGAGAAGTGTTAAACCGAGATCAGTATCATCAGCATCTTTGCTTGTCACAGCTACATGTGAAAATTCACCTACATCCGTAGGGGTGAATTGTAGTGCACAAAACTTTTACAAAAATCTTCAAATAAGAGCATTAATTGATTTCTTATAAAATCACACTTAAATTTAATATTCTACCCTACTATTTGGGGCGGTTTAGTATTTAAGGGTTGGTGCCTACCCTTATAATTTATTTGTGTTTTTTAACATACAGTACAGTTGTATATACAGTTTACTACCCATTTTGTAAATTTCAAAAATTTATCTTTACCTACGTTGTTCGAATTAACTGTAATACACAGGGGGTTGAATATTGAAGGGTAGAAAAGTGGTTGAAAAATACTGGATTTTATTGAAATTGTAAATTTATATTTATTGTGATTATTTCTAACAACCCTTGAAGATTTTTAAAATGTCTTTCATATTTTCCTATATTTCTAATAACCTAAATTTAGGGGATGATAATAGGTAGTAAATAGAATTAAATATTGATTTAAAAAAATAATTTATACCTTTAGGGTTCAAATAAGTTCTACGTATAAAAATGAATGTAAATTTTTATCATTATCTTGGAATAAACAGTTTTTAAACTTTTTTTTTAATACTTGAAATTGTCACTTTCCAGTTTTCACCCCTCCAAGGATTGTACACCCGCTATCGATGCACGCACAAAGTTTTTACTCTTTGGGCTTTGAAACAACACCACACTAATGATTTTTTATAAATTTTCATATTAATAGTACAATTTTTACCAAAACTGTGTTACATTGAAAAAGTGTCCCACTAACTGTGGCAAGCAGTGTATTGATAAAGATGATTTTATTGAAGCCATTAAGTTTTGCTGTAATACATCCTATTTTGAATTTAAAAAGCAATTTTACTCCCAGATTTTTGGTGCACATCAGTTGTTTTGGCCGATATAATTATGAATGAGTTACAAGATTCTATTTTAGAAAATACCGAATATGAAATTCCCTGACAAAATTGAAGATTTTTGTGAACGTTTTAATAAATTTCATAATAAACTAAATTTCACCTTCGAAACCGAAAATCATAATAGAGAAATCAATTTCTTAGATATTAAAATTTTAGTTAATAAAGATAATAAAATAGAAACTATTTGGTACACAAAACCTACCTGGTCTGCACGATACTTAAATTTTAATTCTAATTCGTCTATCACACACAAAAAAGAAATGTTGTTACTGCTATATTAGATCGGGCAATAACTTTTACCAGTGAAAAATATAAAAACCAAATTATTGATAAAGTTTATAAAATTTTCTTATTAAATAATTATCCTATAAAATTTAAAAAAAATACTATTAATAATAGACTTAAAGTGATTGCAAATAACAAAAATATTAATAATAACTGTTCTAAAAATTCTTCCAATGATGTTACAAATGAACAATCGTATATGTATGTCATTTCCATTTATCCCGATGCTTTCTCAAAAAATAAAAAAAATAGTTTCTAAACATGATAATAAATTGATTGATAAAAATAAATATACCACAAAAAATTTTTATTCAAAATTAAAAAGTGACACTGAAAAATTTAAATGTTTAAATATCATATACAGACTCAAATGTTCATGTGGCAGTACATATTTAGGACAATCTAAACAATATCTCCAAAAAAGACTTAATAGTCATAAATACACTAAAAACGAAATTACTGCCTTACACATTCAACAAACTGGGCATGACATTGACTACAATGAAGTAGAGATCCTCGATTTCCAATCTAACTTAAAAAAGAGATTATTAAAAGAGGAAAATTGTTTAAATTCTAGGGAAAACATTAATCACCTTAAGGAATTTTATCTTAACCTTATTAAATAATTTTTATGTTTCTTTACTATTCCTCTTATTTTTGTATTACATTTTTTTGAATTTTTTATTTTTTTAACCTTTGTATTTTTATGTTTTGATTGTTTTTTAGGTTATCTAATTGCTTTATTTCTGACATTGTACATAGAATATGTTAAGTATAATGGGAGCATTCAGCAAATCTACCCCCACCAACTCTGGTTAACCAAGATGGTGGAAATAGGGAAGAACAGCTGTGAGAACTGTCACTTTGGATATTTTGTATTAGCAAAATGAGTATTGAAATGGTTTTTGGTAAACTGTTATTTATGTCACAAATATTTTAGCCACTAGAAAATCCTGTGGATTATTATAATAGAAAAGGATTTCATTCTATTATATTACAAGGTATTCTATTATTTTATGTAACTTTATATAACATATTAATAAAATCGTTTTATTGTAGGTGTTTGTGATCATCGAGCATGTTTTATCGATGTTTTTGTTGGAATGCCAGGGCGAATGCATGACGCAAGGGTTTTTCCGAATAGTCCCATTTTTCATCGACTGAACAATGAAGAAATTCCACTCTTGCCGGGGAACATGCACATAATTGGTGACTCTGCGTATCCACTACAGAAAAATGTATTGACACCATTTCGTGATAATGGCCATCTAACACCTGCACAAAGGCTGTATAATAGAAAATTCAACTCTATTAGATCAATTATTGAAAGGGCATTTGGTCTTTTGAAAGTCAAATTTCGTAGACTGAAGTACCTCGATATTACTGATTTTCAACTAGGCAATAAGATGATAACAGCTTGTTGCATAATTTTATAATAAACCAAAATGACGTTAATTTTGAAGATGAAGAATTCAACATTGACGAGGCAGATAATGTTGTAGAAGAAGAATTCAACCAGGAAGCTAATGAAAAAAGAAATATCATTGCTAACTCCTTTTGAAGTTTGATTCTACCAAGGCTCATTAGAGCCGCATTTATATCAAAAAAGAGTTTTACATAGCACTAAACAAATACCATAACAAATGCTTACCTGAAACCTTGCACCATTTAAAACATTTAACATCATTTATTTTATTTACATATCTTCGATTATAAACATAATACAATACAAATTCTAAAAATCACTTATTTTTTGTGCTCCGTAGGATTATGACCAGAACCCTATTAATCTCACTTTGTCAACCGTCCATTAAAGTAAAAGATCTCATAAGCTATAAATTTGGAATTTTATCTAAACTTCTTTTGATACCTTGGAGTTTGATAGTTACTTGACCCTATTTTTTTTTAAATTCAAAAGTGATACCAGCAAGGTTTTATAGGGTTCGATTAGTTATATTGAAAAGTCAGCGATATCTAACATAGACATTTTTATATATGTTGTGTATTAATTAAGGGTGCACTTACCCTTAATGTTGTCCTGTAGCCGATACACGCGTAATTCACTCACTCACGATTTATTATTTTTAATTGTAATATTTATTCACTATTGGATTAACTATAATATACACACAATATTAAATACCGAACTATCGTATTGAAGTACTTGTATATGAATGTTTATACTGAATTAGAAATAATTATAAACTAATAGTTTATTAGTTTTTGCACGTTACTGCCATCTATCGATTATTTATACACTTAATATCTATTTACTTAAAATATAGATGGCAGTACACAACAATATAAAATGCTGGTAACGTCACAGTCTATTTTATAAATATTATAATATAAGTTTTCTGATTTAAATATCATCATTTCATTTATTAAACAAATGCAGAACAGATGTTTGATAAAAATATTAAAATAAAAGTTCTCGAGTATTTTATCTCACGTTTCAAAGATGAAGCACAGCATACAAAACTCAATAAATAAACACCAATCTAAAATTAAAATCACAGTTTTATTAATCTAATAACAATAACAAAAAATTATAAATAAAATAAACATTTTTGTAACAAATATAGTGAAATCTCCAAATGTCCACCTTTCGTACATGACCATCTCTTATATTATAAAAATAGAGACTACAAATTAGTTAAATATACTTAAATAGAAAAAGTTTAAAGAAATATATAACACAAAATTGTTTTATACGATACAAGAATAACCTCAAAGTACAAAATTTGTTTTTGTAATGTTGTATATAGTACGCATGTGCACTAACTCTAACCCCCACTTTAATCGAAAGACCACACGAGACCGAATAAATTCTACGGTTACTTCTCTATCTCTTTCTGATTACTTCTTTCTCACTTTGGCATTTGATGTTATATGTGACATTCTTTAAATTTTCGGTACATTCTACCGCAAATTCCATAAATCAGCAATCTAAACTCATTGTTCAGCTAACCGAAGTGGTAGGTTTGTGAATGTAACCACTGTTTGTGCGTCAACGGTGAAGTGTCGCCTAAACAACATGGGTTTAAATGTGTACCGTCCTGTTTTAACTAAAAAAATGAGGCAAACTCGGCTTCAGTGGGCTAGAGATCAACAAAACTGGACAGAAGACGAGTGGAGTAAGGTGATTTTTTCGAACGAATCGAAATTTAATGTCTGTATATGTACAAAGAAGAAAATGTGAAGAATTAAAAAAACGCTTATTTGAAAAAAAAACAATTAAGTTTTCCACGAGTGTAATGGCGTGGGGGTGTTTTTCAACTTCACGTTACAACTGGCACTTTAAAGGCACATAACTATATTAGAATAACAAGTGCCAACGATTAAAAGACAATTTTAAGGTGCGGATAGCTGCATATTTCAAGATGATTCTGCTCCCTGTCATCGTGCAAAAACCGTATGTATTTAATTTTATATCTTTTTTTGCATCTGTTCTATTATTTAGAATCATTTTTAAACGTTAAATTATTTCAGGTGAAGAAATTTCTGCAAGAGAACCAAATTAATTATCTGGAATGGCCAGGAAATAGTCCGGATTTGAATCCTATAGAAAATTGCTGCTACATAATATCAAGAAAAATATATAAAAATAAACCCAAAAATAAAGAAGAATCAACTCAAAATCTGATCAGAGTCTAGACAGAGGAGTTAGGTTTAAATGAGCACTGAAAACGAACTCACGAAACCGAATAATATACATATATATATGTATATTTGCCGGTTGGTATAATAATTTTGTAACTAGTTTTAAGTAAAAACAATTGATTTATCTTGTTTTATTACGCTTTGTCTTATTATAAATACTTTTCAACATGTGATACAATGTGATACTAATTTTATTAATTTTATTGTTTTTAAACTAAATTTAAGTTTTAATGTTTTAAAAAAAAAAAAATTGTTTTTATATATTGTTTTATCTATTGGATATCACATTAACATAATTGTTGTCTTTTTTACAAAAATGTGTACTTTTTAATATTTAAAAAATTTTTTGATGTAATATACATCTTTTACTACATACGTTCACACTTATTACTGTTTAAAGTGTAAGTATTTCTTAAAAAAAATATTTTTACATCTATGAATATCTTGTTCATCTACTTATGTTATTTGCTCATGTTTGTTATTTCTTATAGGGATGTTTGTATTATTTCTGATGAAGACAAAATGTTGAAAATTAAAATAAGCGCTGTTAATTAAAATGATTTGAACTATGGTTTAGTATTTTAATTAATATTTTGACCTGTAAAAACCCCTACAAAATAGGTATATTTAAATAATATCAATATCTAATATATAATATAATATCAATAAATATAATATAATAATATATAATATCAATAAATATAATATAATAATATAATATCAATATCTAACCTGACCATAATGGTTAGTTTATATAATAATTGTGTTTTACCAAGTAAGTTTATGAAAATAAGTTTTTTAAACATTCAATTATATTGTATTAATTTAATTTTTTAGCTGTAAATACTAATGTATAATTACTAAGGATGTAAGCACTGAGGATGGAATGATATTGTAAAATTCCGAAAAAAATAACAATAAAGCGCTAATTTTTTATGCTTCTACTACAAATATAAAAATATTTTTTTTTGACCTTAATCCCATATAAATACAATCATCAAAATAATATAAAATGATCATTTATCTAAACAAAATATATATATATATATAAATATATATATATATATATATATATAAATATATATTTTGGTTTATGTATATGACTGTTTCTATCTGAATTTTGTAAAAGGATTTTTCCTAATTTTGTGATATTATTTTGTAGATATATATATAAAAAAGAAATTTATGCACTGAAGAAGAATGTTTATAACATTCGAAAAAATAGCTATTTTATGAAATAAATGCACGTATGTGTAATTAAATAAGAATTTTTTTTTAAATTTTCTTTATTTTGACCTTGGAAAAAAATCCCAATTTGAAACAATAATAAATTATATAAATATATATATATATTTCATGTTATCCTCTTGTTTGAAATTTCTAGGTTACCTTTTGCTTGTGGATGACATTTAACATAGATAGATTTTTGTTTCCATAGATAAAAATAAAAACAAAACTAATGTAACATTTTTGTAATACTGGTGTTTTTGTTGAAACACTAGTAATCTTATTTTTCTTTTTTGTCTGTTACTTATAATGATATTTATAACTAGATTTAAGTTTAATAGTTGTTTTATCGTGTTATATTGCGTTTTATCTTATTATAAATTTATGTTTCATCAGAATATAATGTGATAAAAAAAAAAAATTTTCAATTTTAAATTGTTTTTAATACTATGTTTAAGTTTTAAATGTTTTAAAAAAAAAAAAGAAAAAATGGTTTGCAATGGTTTTATCTGTTTTAAATTCACATCAACATGGTTATATTTCTCTTTTTTTAAATTTAAAAGGATTTTTGATGTAATACGCATGGATTTGTGCCTGCATATTTGTACACATTTTACTGTTTAAAGAGTAAGTTTTCTTAAAAAAATATTTGTAATCTGTTAATATCTAGTCATCTATTTATGTTTTTTGCTCATTTTTGTATATTTCTTATAGAATTATGTTTGTCCATTTCTGATGAAGACAAAAAATTGTCGAAAATTATAAAAAAAGCGCTGATAATTAAATATGATTGGAACTATATTGTAGTATTTAATTATTTTTTGACCTTTAAATAAAACCCCTATAAATGGTATGTTAAATATTATCAAGAATAATGGTCATATATATGAATACGAATATATATATATATATATATATATATATGTTGGCGCCACTATATTTAGTGACGAGATATATTTTCGTTTCAACATGTTAGGGTGGTTCTATGACTCTACATGTTTAACATTCACGTTCTATAACACGAAGGGAATAGATATATATCTATTTTTGTGTTTTCTTGAATCCGGCTTTAAGAGTTAATTTTAACCTTAAGTTTTTTAAATAGGCCGTAAGATATATTTTTGTGCTATATATGAGACAGGGTGATTTCATGCATTGTGATTGATACATTGTTTTGTTGTACTATATTTATATAGTGAATATTTTTGGTGTACATTTTTGTGGGTACACGTGTGTGTGGGTTCATAGCCATTGCAGTGCGGTGTGCGAGGAAATCTGGAGAAAATTAGGACCTGCTCCACAGATTGGCGATTGCCATCTCCACGGCAAAGGTATCCGTTGAAACCGCATCCGAAAACCTATACGTTGTTGGAGAGAACGCTGCAGTCGGGATCTAAAGGTAGGGACTGGTTTTCTTTAAAGTATAGATCGATCGATCCATCGCGATCCTGGAGTACAGTTTCACACCCATTTTGGGCGTATATACTAAAAATAAAATATTTAGGAAATGTTAACGGGTTTCTACAAATTGTGAACCAGCGTAAATCGCGGAAGCCCGTACATTTTTTATGGTCCTTTCGAGCCCAGATATCATTTAAGGGCGCTTTGACCACTTTTTATGGTCTTTTGGAGCTGGATGGCATTGATTTTTTGGTATAATATTCGATTTTGTAAATTCAATAAAAACGTGGTTTTATACATGTTAAAATTTGTATTTCGTTATTATCCTTGTCTACGTCAGAAAGTAATACAGCGTTCTGATTGGTCGATCGATCTATATGATTTTGTTGCGCACTGTGATTTGCTTGTATTCTATGGACACACACAACTGTCAAATATTTATGTTTTCTATGGTACAGATGTATCAGCTGTCATGCAAGGTTATGTGTTTGAAATCATTCTTGTCGCTGTATAATACAATTGTATTTAAAAGTTTTTGGGACCCATTGGTTAAGAGAATATATATTTATTTACATATAGTGGCCATCCTAAAACTAAAGAGACAAAAGGAATATTTTAATAGTTCTTGGGAAATATTTGTTTGTCTTAGCTTGTACTGATAATATCGCTTGTTATCATGTCATTAAAAAATTAATTAGTATGTATTTAATTACTATAGTTATTACAAATCTAATTAAGTGAAACATTATTGTTTTTTCGGAATTAAAAAATACACTGCGTTAATTAATTCCATTTAGGGTTGTACAAATAGGTGCATATTTTTTGTAAAATTTACCCGAGCGAAACTGTCGTTTTTAAATTTGTAAAATTATTTTCGGTTTCCCAGTGTGCTATGCACTGGTTTGTATGGAACGATTGTATATGTTAAATTTAAAACGAATATTTGAAAACACTTACTGCATATGTATTATTATATATATAATTGTGTATTTTTTGAATGTACGGATTTCCGACATTTGTTTTTTTTAACGTTACCAATTAATTATTAATTTGCATATTTTGAATTGTTCAGCAGTAGTAAACAGTTTAGTTATTTCTTTAAATAACTGTGAGATTTTATAATCGTAGAACATAGTAGATGATCAGTGGTCGTCAAAAAAGTTATTTTTTCGGAAAAATAAATACATTTGATTTTTTGTTAAAATTAACAGGGGTGAACAAAATACTATTTTTTGTATTTTGCAGTTTTTTGGGACTATTACTTTCTAGTTTAGTTCTTTGGGATAATTATAGTTTTTACAGTAGTATTTAAATTTTTTGGTTTTGATCTTATCGATTGTAGTTTGGCTATTTAGTTGTGGACCTGTTAAGGTTAGATTCTTTTGCATTATCTGCGCTTGTAACTTTATTTTCCACGGTTATCATGACTGCAACTGAGACTTTAGAAAACCAATTAAAAGTCCTTGAGTCAAGGCAACAACTGTATTTTGCACGAATACAGAGAATATATGATAATTCTTTGAAATTAGATCAAGCAACTTCATTGAAGTATTTCACCTTTAAACTGGAGGGATTAGAGCAGACTAAAGCTCAATTTGAGCAAGCGGTTCATGATACTAATGCAATTAACTTAAAACTAGATAAAGAGTACATTCCAAATTTGGAACCTCTTGAGGCTTTTGATGATTTGTATTGTCAAATTCGGTTAGCAGCTAAAGATCCGCGCGTTACACCTCCAGCTGTGACTACGCACTCGATACTAGTACCGACTGAACCAAGCGAATCGCGGTCATGTGCTCCGCGTTTGCCAAAACTAACTTTACCTACATTTACGGGTAATGCTAAAGAATGGCCTACATTCTTTGAACTATTTCAAAGTCTTATTCATAATAATGACCATTTAAATGATATTGATAAAATCAATTATTTAATGGGACAATTAAGTGGGAAGGCGGCCGGTGTCTGCACGGGTTTGGCACCCATTGGTGCAAATTACCCCATTATATGGCAGGCCCTCGTGGAAAAATACCAAAATCCGCGTATTTTGGCAACTAGTTATTTGGATCAGATCCTGGATTTTAAACCATTACAAATCGCGTCTTCGAATGGTCTTAACAATATTATTGAAAAGTGTGACAGTGCATTTAAAGCACTGGATAAATTAAATATTGATTCATTCGATTTTATTAAAGCCTACTTAATTTGGACAAAATTAGATTCTGAGACGCGCTCATTGTTTGAGAACCACAGACGTACAAGTAATATTTTCACGTATGAGGAAGTTTTGACCTTTGTTAAGGACCAGGCACAGATTTATACGCTATCCCCAGTCAATAATAAATCGACCGGAGTTAGCTCAAAATCCAAACAATTATTTTTTGTTGAAAATTCAAATAACAGTAAATGTTTAATTTGTGCTTCCAACCATTTACTAATAAATTGTAAAACATTTTTATCAAAGTCACCTCGGGAAAAATATCAACTGATTAAATCTAAAAATCATTGTATAAATTGTTTTGGCCCGCATAAAGCATATGCGTGTAAGCGTAAAAATACGTGTAAAAATTGTAAGTCAAAACACCATACGCTTTTACATTTTGATAATGCGTCGGAAAAAGTAACTAGTGATGACTCACAACCTAGCACATCGTCTGATGGCGTCGCGACGCCTGGCCCGTCGGCCTTCTGCTCGACAACTATGGCCCCGACGTCCGATTTAACCGTTGTACTCTCGACTGTGGTGGTCAACATTGTTGATCTGTTCGGTGTACGACATAGGGCTAGATTTTTATTAGATTCATGTTCACAGGCACATTTTCTTACCACGAAATGCGCTAAACGATTAAAATTAAAAATCTCTCCGTGCAACTATACCATAACAGGCGTTGGTACGCGTGGTAGTTCGGTTGCCGGAAAAGCAGAGGCTGTTATTTCGTCACGTTTTGACGATAATATTAGCTACAAAATTGAGGCTTTGTTAGTTGAAAAAATTACTGATAAAATGCCAAGTTATAGAATTAATCCAGAATACATCAAACATTTATCTACGATTCCATTAGCTGACGATAAATTTGACAAGCCCGCGCCTATTGATGGCATCTTAGGGGCCCAATTGTTTTCTTTATTATTAGAGTCAGGTACTGTCACAGGAGAACCGAATTCTCCAATTGCGTACAAAACTAAATTTGGGTTTGTAGTTTCGGGCACAGTCCCAAGTAAAAATTCGTTTGACAATTCGGTTAATTCTTACAGTATACAGGTCGAACCGTCTTTAAATAATTTGGTAGAAAAATTTTGGGAGGATGAAGATTTCCCCCTCGAGCGGTTCCCCCATCCCGACGATGTGGAGTGTGAGAAACTATACGCTGCCTCTACTTATCGGGAACAATCGGGACGATATGTAGTCTCTCTACCTTTCAAAGCAGATCCCACTATTCTAGGGGATTCATATGCTACAGCCTTAAAGTGTCTCACATCCTTGGAAAGGAGATTTCAAAAGGCTCCTGAATTCAAAAATAAATATGACGCAATTTTCAAGGAATATCTGGACTTAGGTTATATGTCGTTGGTTTCACCCAGTAAAATAATTACTCCGAATTATTTTATACCGCATCACGCTGTTTTTAAACCAGACAGTCCCACAACACCATTACGGTGTGTATTTAATGCTTCGTGCAAATCAACTACACAAGTATCTTTAAATTGTCTCTTACATACCGGTCAGAAACTTCAAACTGACGTGTGTAATATTTTTATCAATTTTCGAATGTTTCCGATCGCGTTTACGGCGGATATTCGTCAAATGTATTTACGTATAGGAATACACCCAGATCATCAACGCTTTCAACAAGTGTTATGGCGTTTTTCAACTAACGACCCGGTTGCGGTTTATAGTTTAAACACAGTCACTTTCGGTGTTAAATCGTCGCCCTTCTTAGCTATTCGCACTTTACATCAGCTAGCTACAGATGAGGCCCATAATTACCCAATAGCGGCCAACATAGTACGGCGCGATTTTTATATTGATGATCTGGTGTGTAGTGTACCTGATATAACTGAAGCTAAAGATACATATACACAATTAACACGCTTATTTGAAAGCGGACATTTTAAATTGACCAAGTGGGCTGTTAACTCGACTGACTTATTACAAGATATTCCAGAAAGCGATCGGTCACCAAAAATAGTTACCTTTAACACTGATGGATTAAAGGTCCTGGGGTTACAGTGGTTTCCCCATACAGACATTTTTACATTTCGTATACAGACGGAATTCCGGGATTGCACTAAACGTAATGTATTATCTACCGTCGCGCGCTTATTCGACCCTTGTGGGTTTTTAAGTCCCGTGACTTTAATAATTAAATTGATAATACGTAGAATGTGGGCTACCCCCTTAGACTGGGACGAAATTCCTGAGAATGACATCACGGATGAGTGGAAAAATCTACAGGACGAATTTACCCTTTTACAGGATTTTAGACTTTCTCGTCACTTAGGGATTTTACCGGACGCTAATATTATGTTAGTAGGTTTTTGTGATGCCTGCCTTACTTCTTATGGCGCTGTGGTTTATGCTAGATCTATTTTACCTAACAATCAGGTGGTTGTGAACTTGGTTTGTGCGAAAACTAAAGTCGCCCCCATGAAAATACAAACTATACCGCGTTTGGAACTACTAGCTACAGTTTTACTTGCCAAACTATTAAATTTTGTGGAAAAAAGTTTAGCCGCACGCATTAAAATCAATAAGTTAGTCGCTTTAACCGATTCTACTGTCGCGCTAAGCTGGATCTCGTCCCCTCCACATAGGTGGCAAACTTTTGTAGCCAATAGAGTCGCGCAGGTACAAGATTTAGTTCTACCACATAATTGGTATCATATTGACGGTGTCAATAACATTAGTGATTGTCTTTCTCGAGGAATGCGACCTGCTCAATTTATGAGCGTGAAAAATTGGGCAACCGGCCCTGAATGGTTAAAATTAGATATTAATTCATGGCCTATTCGAAACATCTCTACTATTAATCAAGTTGATTTACCGGAAGCAAAAGTGATTTCCGTACACACTGCGGTAACGCATCCTGACTCGTTATATGAATTAATACTTCGCTGTTCGTCGTGGACGCGATTAATTCGTTCCACTGTATACGTGTTACGATTCGCACATATTTTAAAATTGTCAAACTGTATGACTACCACCGACTTACAATCGGCGGAAAATTATTTAATTAAAGTCATACAGCGTCGTTATTTTAATTCAGACATACTCGCTTTACAACAAAATAAACCAGTTTCGAATTTGATTCGTCATTTAAACCCTTTTTTACACGACGGAGTAATTCGTGTCGGCGGGCGAATCACGAAATCTGGACTAGAGTTCGAGCAAAAGCACCCGGTACTCTTGCCGCGGAGCGACCATTTTGTCGAACTTCTAATTGACAATTGTCACAGACAAAATTTACATACTGGCCCGTCCTTAGTGGTCGCACTTTTGCGCCAACATTATTGGATTGTTGGGGCGCGCAATGCCATACGTTTTCGATTACGTCAATGTAATCATTGTTTTCGCTTCAAACCGAAAAATGTTTTTCCTCAAATGGCCGACTTGCCTGCCATCAGGATAAACGAAGCAAAACCCTTTTTGCACTGCGGTACGGATTTTGCCGGACCGTTCCGGATTACATTGGGGCGCAGACGAGGCATCCAGTCCCAAAAGGCTTATTTATGTTTATTTATTTGTCTTGTAACGAAAGCGTTACACTTAGAACTTGTGTCCGCCTTATCTACGGACCTATTCCTAGCCGCATTTAAACGATTTTTGTCGCGTCGAGGTGCCTGTTCAATTATGTACAGTGATCGGGGCACTAATTATATCGGGGCCCGGAATGAGTTAGAGCAGCTACACACGTTATTAGCATCGGATCAGTATCGTACGACGATCGATAATGAGCTCGCTTCGCGTAAGATAAAATGGGTTTTTCAACCCCCCTTAAGCCCCCATTTCTCAGGAGTGTGGGAGTCACAAGTTAAGGCGGTAAAAACTATTTTATTTAAAACAATTGGTCAACAAATTTTGACCTATGAAGAGCTGAGTACTGTACTCACTCAAATTGAGGCGATTTTAAATTCGCGGCCTCTTTCGTGGCTAAGTACGGACCCTTCCGATCCGCTACCTTTAACGCCTGCTCATTTTTTAACTTTAACTCCGTTGTCGTCGTTGCCGGCTCCTGATCTGCCTGACCCGCCGACAAACCTTTTAAATAGGAAACGTTTATTGGACCATTTAGTTCAGTCCTTCTGGCAACGCTGGCATGTTGAATACTTGACTCAACTCCAGGTTCGCCAGAAATGGAAGCTCGCTAGCCCATCGGTTACCCGCGGTACGTTGGTTCTTATTAAACTGGATAATATCCCACCGTTACACTGGCCAACCGGAATTATAACGGAAGTTTTTCCCGGTACCGATGGTGTGATACGAGTAGTTGAAGTCCGCACAAAGAGCGGCATTTATAAGCGTCCTGTCGTACGCTTATGCCCATTGCCTACGCAATAGCGGCGTCACTTCTCTAAGTGACCAGAATTTATTTTTATTTTTCACTTTTTGCGATTAGGTTAGGTACATGTAAGTTAGAAAACTTTTTAGTTTTTTTGTTTGTTTTGAAAAATTTATTTTTAAATTTTCCTCCCTGGGTTCTGAAATGTTTTTCAGGGCGGGGGGTGTGTTGGCGCCACTATATTTAGTGACGAGATATATTTTCGTTTCAACATGTTAGGGTGGTTCTATGACTCTACATGTTTAACATTCACGTTCTATAACACGAAGGGAATAGATATATATCTATTTTTGTGTTTTCTTGAATCCGGCTTTAAGAGTTAATTTTAACCTTAAGTTTTTTAAATAGGCCGTAAGATATATTTTTGTGCTATATATGAGACAGGGTGATTTCATGCATTGTGATTGATACATTGTTTTGTTGTACTATATTTATATAGTGAATATTTTTGGTGTACATTTTTGTGGGTACACGTGTGTGTGGGTTCATAGCCATTGCAGTGCGGTGTGCGAGGAAATCTGGAGAAAATTAGGACCTGCTCCACAGATTGGCGATTGCCATCTCCACGGCAAAGGTATCCGTTGAAACCGCATCCTAAAACCTATACGTTGTTGGAGAGAACGCTGCAGTCGGGATCTAAAGGTAGGGACTGGTTTTCTTTAAAGTATAGATCGATCGATCCATCGCGATCCTGGAGTACAGTTTCACACCCATTTTGGGCGTATATACTAAAAATAAAATATTTAGGAAATGTTAACGGGTTTCTACAAATTGTGAACCAGCGTAAATCGCGGAAGCCCGTACATATATATATATATATATATATATATATATATATATATATATATATATATATATATATATATATATTACATTTATGGTGATTGTTATATTTTTTTTATAAATAAATATTAATTTTATTTGACTGTTGTCTGGATTGAACCTTTGGTTATTGAACCAACCACTCCCGCAATACAACTGGCGCCCAACTTCGGAACCCGAGGAACAACAATCAACTTCAATTCAATCAAAATCAAAGAAAATGTTTAAGACATCTCAGCCACACGACTCTATTGCGGACCTTAGGAGAAGCGAACGGATTTTCACCAAGATGAGCATTAACATCACTCAAGAGCAGTTCCAGTAACCCGAGGAACAACAATCAACTTCAATTCAATCAAAATCAAAGAAAATGTTTAAGACATCTCAGCCACACGACTATATTGCGGACCTTAGGAGAAGCGAACGGATCTTCACCAGGATGAGCATTAACATCACTCAAGAGCAGTTCCAGTAACTGATAGCGGCAGTGCGAACACCCACACATACGAAAGAAGGTAGTTTCTCCAAAGTGCTGGTTGCCGAGGCTGGAAATACGCGAATTAATGGATCTACGTGGCAAAATTGATAGGAGGGAACTTAGTAAATGGTAATCCGAGATCCATGCTCCCACGTTCTTAATTGACGGAACCAAGGACCCCGGAACTGCGTCCACGACTCAGATAAGCAATTTATTTATTTTCATCATTTATTCGAATTATAACTGTCGTGTAGTCCTCGACACGACAGAGTATTATTCTGCATCACCTGGCTTTGTGAAATACGGAGGACCCCTCCAAAATAACCAACATCACGATTAAAAATTATTTTGGCTAGCCGTTGCCAAAACCGTCCGAACCATTGTTGAATGTTATTAATTAATTTATTGTGTGATCTTAAGGGGGGGGTAAGGTATTTAATTATTTTTTTTTATTTTCGAAATTGAATCCGTAATATCTGAAGAATATTGTGTCAAAATTTCAAGTTAATTGGAGCAAAATTGACGAAGTTATGAGTATTTTTATACCTGCCGGATTTTTGTACCTATACCCGAACCGACCCGAGCGCCCCGACCCGAGCGCGCTATTGTTACCCGGCAGATGTTTCGCTCTCTATCAATGTAGTACCTTACCTCCCAGTTCTATTTATCCAAATTTCAAGGCAAGGACAAACGGATTTATACCTGGTTTGTATACTTTGTCAGTGTGACGTACAAAATTCAGTCAGCAGGAAATATCCTATCGAGCAGACGTACCCACGTGTTCTTATTTTCGCATAATTTCAGCTCCGTTTTCATTCATTTTTGTTGTTAAATTATTACAAAAATGCCAAAAAAAATTGGAAGGTCTGATAGACAATCAGCTAGTTCGAGATTACATCGACCCAAAAAAATTTTACCTCCCCACAAACGGAAAAGCGAATACATTACGACAAAAAGCGCGTCAGCTAAAAAAATAAAAATGACCGTTGAAGATCAAATTAGGGAGAATCTTGAACAACATTATAGGATAATTGATTTTTTATTGGTCTTTGCAACAATTGCTACGCTAGTGAAGTGTGTGAAGTGTGATGGAAAAGTAAATTTTGATTCGACTAATTGTAAGAAAGAAGGTCTTGGATTTCACATCAAAGTGTCGTGCGAAAGTTGTAAACAAATTACAAACGTTCCGTCTAGTGCACGAATAAACTTTGGTATTTACGAAGTGAATTATCGGTTTGCCTTCGTGATGAGGATATTAGGCCTTGGATTAGTTGGCTGTGAAAAGTTCTGCGGCTTGATGGATTTGTCCAGTTCATTTTTATCAAGACCGACTTACAATAATTACCTGAAGTAAATGTGCTCGACTATAAGAGAAGTAGCGAATCGATTTTTTTCATCTGCTACAAAAGAAGAAAGAGCAGCAACAGCCGAAGAAAAAAAAACTGAAGATGCCGACGAACTCAGTGTATCAGGCGACGGAACATGGAAAAAAATAGGCTACTCATCTTTATTCGGCGTCACCTCGCTAATCGGTCACTTTACTGGTAAAGTTCTTGACATTCTCGTCAAAAGTTCATACTGCCACGAATGTAAAATTTGGGAACACAAATTAAACTCTGCCGAATACGAAGAATGGCATGAAGCTCATGTAGATACTGGAAACTGTCGGGCAAATCATACTGGTGCAGCTGGAAATATGGAGGTCGAAGCCATAAAAACAATGTTTCAACGCTCGGTAAAGAATGGTGTACGATATCGCAACTATATCGGCGACGGTGACTCCAAAGCTTACTCCGGGTTAGTGAATTCTAAACCTTATGGTGATGATTTTTTAATAACAAAAAAAGAAAGTGTAGGACATGTTCAAAAAAGAATGGGCACTCGTCTACGTGAAATAGTCAAAAAGACCGTTGTAGATACCGAAACTAAGGCTGGAAAGAAAATCAAAAGAAAGTCTGTCTGGTAAAGGGAAGCTTACGGCCAAAATTATCGATAAATTGACGGTATACTACGGACTGGCTATCAGACGTCACTCTGATTCCGTAAAAAATATGAAGAACGCTATCTGGGCAACGTTCTTTCACTACAGTTCGACGGACGAGAATCCACAGCACGAAAAATGCCCGAGCGGCGCGGACTCCTGGTGCGAATGGCAAAAAGCTGCAGCTGCTTATGCATTGGATTCGTTCAAACACACGTATTGTGCTCTTCCCGAGGATGTTTTGGATGCAATCAAGCCTATCTACGAAGATCTGAGCAAAGATGCCCTCCTGGAGCGATGTGTCGGAGGCTTCACGCAGAACAACAATGAGAGTTTGAACCAACTTATTTGGAAAATCTCACCGAAGCACTTGAGTGGAACCTCTGTCGTCGTTGAAATTGCAGCTTATGTGGCAGCCAGTGTCTTCAATGAAGGTTCATTTGCTTTACTCACCTTCATGCAAGACATGGAAATCAGTACTGGATCAAGCGCTCATGACTGGGCGCGATCCACTGACTCCACACGCATAAGCCGAGCAGAGCAGGAAGCTGGACGACAAACCAAAGAAGGCAGGGTTCGTCGTAGGCAGGAGCAAAAAGATGCATTAGACATCATCGATGATAGCAACATCCTCTATGGGCCTGGCATTGATGACTCAGTGTGAGGTATGTCGATAAAATTCGCTTATAAACGTTTTAACTGGATTTTTTTGTGTTTAAAACTTTAAAGCGTTTTTCCCACAACTCACGTTTTCAAAGTCGGTGCCCCTGATAACTCCAAAACTACTGCACCGATCCTTTTGAAATTTTAAACACTATTTCTGTACATCATTTACGAGGTAACGCTGTCGAGTTTTTTTTTTTTTTGTTCATAATTTTGATTTCGCAATAACAAATTAGCCGATTTTTTCCCACAAAATTGTGTTTTTCACTTCAAAGTGTTCAAAAAAATGAAAAAAATGAGAAAAAAAAAAAAAACTCGACAGCGTTACCTGGGGAAAACTATTATCTAACGAATGAACTTTGATTTTTTGATTTCAGATGATCCAGCACCAAGTTATGAGGGGCACCGCAATTCACCTTTTTTTCGAGACACGTCCGAACAATTGCTGCCATTGCCGTATTTTTTAATATTTCTTTGTACAAATTTGATGAAACATTCTTCGAATGTCATACTTCAATGTACCATTGGTTGAGTAAAGAAATTTTAACTGTGTCGTCAGAAAAAAATCACGAAAACATGGCTTTTTTTGTATGATTTGACCTTACCCCCCCCTTAAAAAGTGTACACTGGTATGACTATTATTAGAGTTATGGTTTAGTATAAGGATTATTATTGATATATAGAATTTTATTTTGATTTTTGTATGCTCCATTATTATTTTATTTTCATTGTATAATTAATGTTTAAATATATGTTTAATTTAGTAATGAATGTTTCTTAGTACAACCGCCCCTTTTAATAATTTCGTGATTTTATTTTCAGGTATTGTGATAAGGTAGTTTGGAATCACGTGGCACCCAAAAAGAAAAAAATCTATTATTGTTTTATTTTATATATATTTTACCCCTCCCGTCCCCACTAGAGCTAGGGCACCCTACCTTTTTGTCACTTTCATAATGTCTGTCTGAATCACCGTTTGTAGCTTTTTGGTAATAAAAATCTGCAGTTCTTGTGTTCAATATTTATTCTTTAAATCATAGCATCTGTCCATCAGACCCTCGATAAATACATTTATTCAAATTAAGATCCGTTATACTTTCGTCGTTTAACTATATTGCACTATCGGTCAACGACGGAGCAAGCACATCATAAGTCTGAGTTTTATTTAACCCCACTGTCACAAACGACGCCACCTTGGATTTAGAACGTATTTACGTCAATCCCTAAACTGTGCGTCCTGACAGTCACACCCATTTTCTTCTGCAGTACTTCATTTTTTACGCAGTTCACATTTTACACCAACGACAAAGTGCTCTTCTGACTTTTTCATTGACACCAGTGATACCACTGTTTCTCCGTTTTGAAACACATTTACCAGTTTTGAAACGTTTCGAACTACACGCCATATATTTTTAAATCTGCATCGCAGATGACCTGGGCATTAACCGAAAAGTAATATTTTCTGTTAGATAATGTCCAATAAAATTGAACTACACAATAGCAGAAATGAAATGTGAATTAATAACACGTTTTCGGCATCTGGTATATTTCGAAATAGTGGCTACATGTGTTTAGTTGAGAACTGCGCAATACCACCTCACCATTCAACTTGTATCTCAGTGAAACAGGGCCGTAACTAGAGGCTCTGGGGCCCCGATGCAGCAAGTATCTACAAATACAACATAACAGAAAACAAACACTAACACCAACACGAAGGAGCTGTCGGGCGAGGATAATTAATTGAAGATATATAAAGCAAGACTGCGCAGATTTATAGGTCCAGTTTAGAGGTATATCGGAACTGGATTTTTCAATTCCGGCTGGAACCGGAATCGGCGGATTTCACAAAAAAATCCGGAGCATAAATTTTGGCGCAATTGAACGCCGCTCACAAAAAAATATTATAAATTAATATATTCATATTTTAGTTTAAAAAAACTGTTTGAAGAACTTCTTGGATAGACGATTGTAAGTTTCTTAACCCTAGTGTGTTGTACCGTGCTGACTTACAGAGTCTCTTATATTTCTATAATGCAAGAGAGCCCAAATCCCTGGTTTGTTTTAAATCAAATTGCGAAAACGCAGTATTCAAAAATCAATATATGTATAATGACGACAGAACGCCAATGGTAAGTAGACAATATATGTATGAATAATAAATAACCTTATATACAATAATAAATATAAACTAACCTAATTAAAACTTAATCTTTTTTTTTAAGTTTCAGGAACTTCACAGGACACCGTATGGGATTCTCAAAGAGAAATCAAGGAAGCCTGTTTCGGTTAAAATGTCAACGTAGTATATTTCTGTTTTGTGTTTTTCAATGTACACATAACCTTCAATGAATAAGTGATTTAGAACGTATTTACGTCAGTCCCTAAACTGTGCGTCCTGACAGTCACATCCATTTTCTTCTACAGTACTTCATTTTTTACGCAGTTAACATTTTACACCAACGACAAAGCGCTCTTCTGACTTTTTCTTTGACACCAATGATACCATTGTTTCTCCGGATCTTACATAAATGCTTGAAACACATTTACATTTACCAGTTTTAAAACGTTTCGAACTACACGCCATATATTTTTAAATCTGCATCGCAGATGACCTGGGCATTAATCGAAAAGTAATATTTTCTGTTAGATAATGTCCAACAAGCACATCATAAGTCTGAGTTTTATTTAACCCCACTGTCACAAACGACGCCACCTTGGATTTAGAACGTATTTACGTCAATCCCTAAACTGTGCGTCCTGACAATCACACCCATTTTCTTCCGCAGTACTTCATTTTTTACGCACTTAACATTTTAAACCAACGACAAAGCGCTCTTCTGACTTTTTCATTGACACCAGTGATACCACTGTTTCTCCGTTTTGAAACACATTTACATTTACCAGCTTTGAAACGTTTCGAACTACACGCCATATATTTTTAAATGTGCATCGCAGATGACCTGGGCATTAATCGAAAAGTAATATTTTCTGTTAGATAATGTCCAATAAAATTGAACTACACAATAGCAGAAATGAAATGTAAATTAATAACACGTTTTTGGTATCTGGTATATTTCGAAATGGTGGCTACATGTGTTTAATTGAGAACTGCGCAATACCACCTCACCATTCAACTTGTATCTCAGTGAAAAAGGGCCGTAACTAGAGGCTCTGGGGCCCCGGGGCAGCAAATAACCGAGGATCCCTCACTATATTCAAAATATAGAAATTGAAGACCTTTTTTACGTTTGTTACTAATTTTAATAAAAATTTTTGTTCCCCAATCTTGCTGACCCCAATTTTCCAATATTTACGCCTCTGCGGGCCCCCTATGCCCTAGCACTGTCACAAACGACGCCACCTTGGATTTAGAACGTATTTACGTCAAAATCTAAACTGTGCGTCCTGACAGTCACACCCATTTTCTTCTGCAGTACTTCATTTTTTACGCAGTTAACATTTTACACCAACGACAAAGTGCTCTTCTGACTTTTTCATTGACACCAGTGATATTGTTTCTTCGGGTCTTACTAAAAAGATAAATGCTTGAAACACATTTACATTTACCAGTTTTGAAACGTTTCGAACTACACGCCATATATTTTTAAATCTACAAATACAACATAACAGAAAACAAACACTAACACCAACACGAAGGAGCTGTCTGGCGAGGATAATACCATTAATTGAAGATATATAAAGCAAGACTGCGCAGATTTATAGGTCCAGTTTAGAGGTATATCGGAACTGGATTTTTCAATTCCGGCTGGAACCGGAATCGGCGGATTTCACAAAAAAAATCCGGAGCAGAAATTTTGGCGCAATTGAACGTTGTTCACAAAAAAATATTATAAATTAATATATTCATATTTTAGTTTAAAAAAACTGTTTGAAGAACTTCTTGGATAGACGATTGTAAGTTTCTTAACCCTAGTGTGTTGTACCGTGCTGACTTACAGAGTCTCTTATATTTCTATAATGCAAGAGAGCCCAAATCCCTGGTTTGTTTTAAATCAAATTGCGAAAACGCAGTATTCAAAATTCAATATATGTATAATGACGACAGAACGCCAATGGTAAGTAGACAATATATGTATGAATAATAAATAACCTTATATACAATAATAAATATAAACTAACCTAATTAAAACTTAATCTTTTTTTTAAAGTTTCAGGAACTTCACAGGACACCGTATGGGATTCTCAAAGAGAAATCAAGGAAGCCTGTTTCGGTTAAAATGTCAACGTAGTATATTTCTGTTTTGTGTTTTTCAATGTACACATAATCTTCAATGAATAAGTGATTTAGAACGTATTTACGTCTGTCCCTAAACTGTGCGTCCTGACAGTCACATCCATTTTCTTCTACAGTACTTCATTTTTTACGCAGTTAACATTTTACACCAACGACAAAGCGCTCTTCTGACTTTTTCATTGACACCAATGATACCATTGTTTCTCCGGATCTTACATAAATGCTTGAAACACATTTACATTTACCAGCTTTAAAAACGTTTCGAACTACACGCCATATATTTTTAAATCTGCATCGCAGATGACCTGGGCATTAATCGAAAAGTAATATTTTCTGTTAGATAATGTCCAACAAGCACATCATAAGTCTGAGTTTTATTTAACCCCACTGTCACAAACGACGCCACCTTGGATTTAGAACGTATTTACGTCAATCCCTAAACTGTGCGTCCTGACAGTCACACCCATTTTCTTCTGCAGTACTTAATTTTTTACGCACTTAACATTTTACACCAACGACAAAGCGCTCTTCTGACTTTTTCATTGACACCAGTGATACCACTGTTTCTCCGTTTTGAAACACATTTACATTTACCAGCTTTGAAACGTTTCGAACTACACGCCATATATTTTTAAATCTGCATTGCAGATGACCTGGGCATTAATCGAAAAGTAATATTTTCTGTTAGATAATGTCCAATAAAATTTAACTACACACTAGCAGAAATGAAATGCAAATTAATAACACTTTTTCGGCATCTGGTATATTTCAAAATGGTGGCTACATGTGTTTAATTGAGAACTGCGCAATACCACCTCACCATTCAACTTGTATCTCAGTGAAAAAGGGCCGTAACTAGAGGCTCTGGGGCCCCGGGGCAGCAAATAACCGAGGATCCCTCACTATATTCAAAATATAGAAATTGAAGACCTTTTTTACGTTTGTTACTAATTTTAATAAAATTTTTTGTTCCCCAATTTTGCTGACCCCAATTTTCCAATATTTACGCCTCTGCGGGCCCCCTATGCCCTAGCACTGCTCTGGTGGTAGTTACGGCCCTGCACACACACTACAAATACAACATAACAGAAAACAAACACTAACACCAACACGAAGGAGCTGTCGGGCGAGGATAATACCATTAATTGAAGATATATAAAGCAAGACTGCGCAGATTTATAGGTCCAGTTTAGAGGTATATCGGAACTGGATTTTTCAATTCCGGCTGGAACCGGAATCGGCGGATTTCACAAAAAAATCCGGACCAGAAATTTTGGCGCAATTGAACGCCGCTCACAAAAAATATTATAAATTAATATATTCATATTTTAGTTTAAAAAAACTGTTTGAAGAATTTCGTGGATAGACGATTGTAAGTTTCTTAACCCTAGTGTGTTGTACCGTGCTGACTTACAGAGTCTCTTATATTTCTATAATGCAAGAGAGCCCAAAGCCCTGGTTTGTTTTAAATCAAATTGTGAAAACGCAGTATTCAAAAATCAATATATGTATAATGACGACAGAATGCCAATGGTAAGTAGACAATATATGTATGAATAATAAATCACCTTATATACAATAATAAATATAAACTAACCTAATTAAAACTTAATCTTTTTTTTATGTTTCAGGAACTTCACAGGACACCGTATAGGTCAAGGGATTCTCAAAGAGAAATCAAGGAAGCCTGTTTCGGTTAAAATGTCAACGTAGTATATTTCTGTTTTGTGTTTTTCAATGTACACATAACCTTCAATGAATAAGTGGTTTAGAACGTATTTACGTCAGTCCCTAAACTGTGCGTCCTGACAGTCACACCCATTTTCTTCTACAGTACTTCATTTTTTACGCAGTTAACATTTTACACCAACGACAAAGCGCTCTTCTGATTTTTTCATTGACACCAGTGATACCACTGTTTCTCCGGATCTTACTAAAATGCATGAAACACATTTACATTTACCAGTTTTAAAACGTTTCGAACTACACGCCATATATTTTTAAATCTGCATCGCAGATGACCTGGGCATTAATCGAAAAGTAATATTTTCTGTTAGATAATGGCCAACAAAATTGAACTACACACTAGCAGAAATGAAATGTAAATTAATAACACGTTTTCGGCATTTGGTATATTTCGAAATGGTGGCTACATGTGTTTAGTTGAGAACTGCGCAATACCACCTCACCATTATTATCAATAATGAAGTGGAGTTAGGCCACTTTCAAAATAAAGTTTTTAACTATAAATTAAGTGTGAAAATTAATGTGTTCAAAAATTTTTTTCCATTGAAAATATTTAACCACAAATTGTTTTTTATTATCTAATTATACACGTTACTAGTCAACAAAAAAAATATGAAAAATGGAGTTAGGCCACTTTAAAAATAAACGGCTCATATTATAAGTTAAACTTACCTTCTTATTAATGATTCACTGCATTTACTTCAAATAATTAAGAAATTAACTGTGAAAATCTCAACTATTCACCAAAATACGTCGCAAAAATCATGAAATTATGATTGTCATATAAATATTATAAAACAAAATTTGTTATCCAAGTACCGCCATCAAAAATAAAATTTTTAATTCTAATTCTTTGACGCGTAATAATTATAAAATAATGCAAATGGCGTCCTGGGAACCGCTATAATAAGAGGCACTGCACACGAAATAAATGAAGATTCCTTCCCAGCACATCCACTACCAAAGGAAAAAATATATAGAAATAGCACTATTCTGATATTAAAATCGTCTCACAAAAGTCGCCGTTTTCAATCCTACTAAAGGAGATGTTGAATGTCTACCATAATTATCTATTTATCTTTATTTTAGTTTGTAATTACCTTTACATACATAATTTCTTTTTGTAATGCATTTTTTCTATAATGTTCAATATGTTCTTGTGTATTTAATCGTATTTAGTCTAAATACCTGTTTTATCTATTTTTGATCTGTATGCTAATTAATATTCATAAATAAATCATAATATAAAATTGTAAGGGATATTAAATATACGTCTTACTTGAAATAATTTCTTGCTTGAAACGTAGTACACAATCGTAACGTCATATACGAACTCTTCGGATTTTTCGTTGTTTCTTGGCGATGTAGAAATCAAAAATAAAAATCACGGTATTAATTATTCTTCATAGTTGATGTATTAAACAAATGTAATAATATAAATCACTAGTTTGTGGAATTAGTTAGTTTCAGTATTCACGTGTTGAAACAAAAGGTTGATGTGTGCACTGTACGGCAGTCATTTGACGTCTGACGCAAAATGGCCGCCCTACCAGGTATGCAAAGTTAGCGACGATGCAGCAACGGTAGTGGTACCAACCTAAAATAAAAAAATGATAAAAATGTAAATCATTAATTAAACGTAAATGAGACAATGTAAGCACTGTTAATTAACGTTATTACAATAATTAAGCAATTATCTAGCCAAATACATGGTAAACATTAACGGTTTGACATCTTTATCTACCATAACCGCACTTTTTGCCGAAAATAAAATTTCGTGAAAATATAGGTATTTTAAGTAAATAAGATCGTTTATTGTCTAAATATACTCTATCGAGTAATATATCGTATAACACATTATCGTGTTATACGATTAATTATATTAATTATTCAATTGTAAATTACACACAGTAAGACAAATATTACGAAATAATGACTGAAATCGAACCACCCATACCCGTAAGGAAAAATAAAATCCTCCGTAACTTGAACAATACAACCGTGATATTGTTGAAACTTGTACACATTGTTAACAAGACAATGGAGACTCTGAAAAAAATAAGGGTTTTTCGGTATGACCTCCTCATTTTAAGATGCATCTCATTTTTTAGACACTAGTGTAATTTCGATGACTTTAATTAACAATCATTTAAAAACTAGTATATAAAACAATACGAAATAATTACACCGAGTCAAAGTAACGAAAAGGAATATATTAGAGTTTGCAGCATTTAAGAAAAATGAATATATTCTTCAAACGAGCCGATTTATAAATCACGTAAATGCAGCCAAATTAAAAACTTTTACAAATCACAATTACAGCAGTACATCCATAAAGAAATAGTAAATCACATCTGGTATATGTTTTTATGAGATGACCCACCGATTTTCCGAAATTAATAAAAAAACAATTTCCTTAAAAAAAAAAATAATGTCCGTACTGCGCATGCGCATAGTGACGGATCATTCAAAGCGTTTGATTTAAGGCGTACAGGATTTATACATACATACCATTAGATACCTTTCGACTGGATACCGTTATCATCATGAAAATTACAGGAAAAATAGTTAATTATATGCAGCATCTTTTGTACATCTCACATTTAAGGGATGACCCACTCATTTTTTTTTATTATCAAAAAACCGAAAAAATGTAAACAAATAATTTCATTTAAATGTGCATTACTCTTGTAAAATAGGCGTGATTTTTGTGAAATTCAAGTTAAATACGTAAAAATACACGTTTCACAAAAAGGCACTATCAGATTTTTAATTACAATTCAAGTATTTTTAAAAACGACGTAAAAGTGGTACAACATATTTGAACATTACATAAAAAACCCAGCGACGATCGATTTCACGGTCCCACAAATTATGTTACAAAATTAAAAATTACGAATATACGTAGAGAAACTAATGCCAATCAATTATTTTTTTGGGTTTTTTCGATACCGCCTTTGGATTTTTCACAATTCGCAAAATTCTGAAAAACGGGAAGAGAAATACTCGATTTACAAATATGTTAATATATATCTATTGTCTATGGACAAATTTAAATCAACAATGATTTTTACGTTCATTTGAATCGCGATATATCGCGACTGGATACCGTTATCATCATGAAAATTACAGGAAATATAGTAAATTATATGCAGCATCTTTTGTACATCTCACATTTAAGGGATGACCCCCTCATTTTTTTTTATTATCAAAAAACCGAAAAAATGTAAAAAAATAATTTCATTTAAATGTGCATAACTCTTGTAAAAGTCGCGTGATTTTTGTTAAATTCAAGTTAAATACGTAAAAATACACGTTTCACAAGAAGCACTATTAGATTTTTAATTACAATTCAAGTCTTTTTAAAAACGACCTAAAAGTGGTACATCATATTTGAACACTGCATAAAAAACCCAGCGACGATCGATTTCACGGTCCCGCTAATTATGTTAAAAAATTAAAAATTACGAATATACGTAGAGAATCTAATGTCAATCAATTATTTTTTTTGGTTTTTTCGATACCGCCTTTGGATTTTTCACAATTCGCAAAATACTGAAAAACGGGAAGAAAATTTAAAAAAATTATTTATTATTTCGTTAATTAATAATATCACCAATGTCGTACAAATCACAGAAATTGTGCAGATGTGATTATTAGTTGTTTTTTTTTTTTAATTTTGACAAAAATTTAAGGTTTTAATAATGTACAAACACAATATCTCTGTATATAATATAAGTATTGTTTGTGTAACCTTTAAGCAAAAACGATTAAACTCTATCAGAATGTATAAAAGCAAAATGTCGATAATGTTTATCACCTATATTTTCAATATAAACCTCAAGTTTTCCAAAAATCAGGAAAGACTAACAACAAATTTGAATTTCCCGCAATTTAGAAATAATAAGCAATTAGATCACTTGTAACATGCGAAATGTTTCAAAATTGAAAAGATGTAAATCATCATCTGATTCGTTGGTTTAAAAATATCATTGTTTAAAAATTTTCTAAATGTATATATTATGTGATTTTTTGTTAGCATATATATGTTAGTTCATTACTTTTAATGTTAATTCAATTATTTAATAATATCATAATTAGTAAATTAGAACAAATTTACGCAATAATTAAAAAGTTATAGTTCCAATCAGATCACTTGTAATACATTTAAATTTGCGAAATGGAAAGATGTAAAACATCATCTGATTCGTTGATTTCAAATGTTAATTATTAGAAATTTGTTGATAATGCCAATAATGCGCAAAGTATTTTTTCTTATTTAGTGTGTTATGTGATTTTTGTTAACATACATATAATATTTTAATATTATTAATAATTAATTCATTTTGGTGTTAATTTAATATTTTATAGTGTTAATATTATTAAAACAAGTGTATAATGGATCAGAATTTGAACATTGAACTTTTGGCAAATTTCTTAGGAAATAACGCTAAAGATGATGATGATTTTAAAAGTATGGCAAGAAATTCTCTTTTTGGTTTTGCTGCAGAAATGTTTTTAAATACGAACAACAAAAATGCCATTAAAAGACTGTATTACATCTACACGAATAATAGTTTTGATCTCAAACTAAAAGTTGATGAATTTTTGGAAAAAAGAAAAGTCGCCATAAAAGAGAATCCTCAATCATTTAGTAATGTCGATGATTTAGAATTCATATATCATTCCAATACTGATGATGTAGTACATCATGATGATGTAGAATTAAGTACCATTGACAATGTTAAAATCAATTCTGAAGATAATAAGCTAAAAATAAATTGTGAATTCAAAATTGTCTTTGAAGAGTTATTTGTAGTGAGTGATGGTAAAATAACATTTAAGAAAACATATATGCCTTATTTAATAAATTGTATCAGTGAAGTATATAATAAATGTGAATTGAAAATCATATCGAAAAGAATAAACCATAAAACTGCTGTGATATACTTACAATGCATACATCAAAATTGCCGCCGAGTAAAATGCATTGTAGAATTCGATACGATTTCTGAAGATGATTACGTAATAGCAAATCTCTTGATCACTGGTGATCTACAACATGATTTCATCAAATTCAAACAAATCAGATCAGTTCGTAGAACAGAAGCTAAAAGAGAACTACTTTTTAAGAAACCATATGCATTTCGCAAAGAAAGAATCTTGCAATCCGATACTGCTTTGCTTAAGATAAATACTGCACCGGGGTTAGCTACAGATGCTACTATCAGGCAAATAAGAGTGGAGGCATTGGCGCAAAATGATATGTATAAAGATGATGCTGCAGATTTGTTGGATCTGACATTGCAAGATAAGTATAAAGAAATGATAAGGGGATGTATGCATACTCAATTCTGGCCAGATTGGATTTACGATGCAGCAATAAATTTATATAAAAAAAATAAACAGCTTACGTTATATTTAGATGCAACTGGATCAGTCGCCAGAAAATTAAATGTGAAGGAAAAAAGAATATTCTATTATGCAGGCGTCATCCGAGTCCCATCCGCAAGTAATGAAGAGACTTTACCTCTCTTTCAAATGACATCGAGCGTTCACAACTCGGATTACATTTCGTCTTGGACGACTAATTTTTACCGATATGCAGTTCGTAGAAACGGTTTACCATTTAATCGTGTTGTAACTGATTTCAGTTGGGCACTTATAACGGCCACGCTTTATTCATTCGATCAACTGGAAGTACCAGAATATATTGAGAAATGTTATGAATGCTTAACACAATGTGATGGAACTTTGCCTAAGGTAACAATCCACATATGTGTTGCCCATTTTACTAAACTGATTGTCAGCGACGCTGTGGAATCAGCTGGTAAAAGAAACAAAGTTTTGAAAAACTTTTTAATCGGTGTAGTGTTAAATATTTTAGCACAATGTAAAGTATATTCACAGTGCCTAAATGCATTCGGTCATTTTTGTAATATTTTGGACAGTGAAAAAAAACCGCTTCAGTACAAAAATCAATTACATATCTTTCAGAGGAGGGAAGTTATAATGAAATTGAAAATACAGAATATAGTGCAGATGAAAAAAATGAATTGGTATGCAGTTTTGATCAAAAAAGTATGTACGAAAAAAGTAAATTCTACATTGACTTCAAGACTATACGTTTCAATTGTAAAGTAGACGATGATTATGCTGAATTCACAGAAAAGAATGACTTATACTGTCCTCTCTTTTTGGACAAATGTTTGAAAAAGTACATGCCATATCTGCCGTTTTGGTCGACTTTATTATTAAATGAAAACGAAAACCTTCTGTCTAACTCCACTGTCGAAGCATGGTTTCGTACAGTTAAACATACTGTTTTAGATGGTTCAAGAAATTTTAAAGCGTCTCGATTTCTACGTCTAATATGTGAACACATGGAAAAAATTCAAAAAGAAATTGTGTATAAAATTCCAAAAAACACAAGAAGGGTCTCAAAGCAGGTAGAAAAATGGAGGAAAACTTCTAAGCGTTTAAATCGCAAAGAAAATAAATATTTAAACGTACCTAAAATTATTAAAGAAAATGTGAAAAGTGTATCTTTTGATAAAAGTATCAAAAATGAACAAAGTAACCGTTTAAATCGCAAAGAAAATGAATATTTAAACGTACCTAAAATTATTAAAGAAAATGTGAAAAGTGTATGTTTTGATAAAATTATCGAAAATGAACAAAGTAATTTTTACGACAATGGATTAATAAAAAACACTGATTTGTTCTTAAAAAAAATTGCCATAAATACAAACATGTATATTTCTAAATTTCCAAGACACAATGATTTGATTTCATTACATGAATATAGAACACTGGCAGATAAAGCATGGTTAAGCGATAAAATAATCGATGTATATTTGAAATATATTATTATAAACAAACCTGCTTTTTTGGCAGTTGACTGTGTATTAACTCCATATTTGTTTAATAAAGAAAACAGAAATGTTAAATGGTATGATGAAAGTAAAATTACTTTAATACCTTATAATAAAGATGATAACCACTGGGTACTATACATTGTGGATAGTATAAATAAAACGCTGTATTATTTTGATTCTTTATTAATTCATCAGAATGCTGCAGATGAACTGCTTCAACAGCATGCCAACTTTAAGGGTGTATTAGAAAAGTATAACTTAAATCAACAGTGGACTGTTAAAATGTTACACTATCCAAATCAAAGTGACAGCTACAATTGCGGAGTATATTTATTATACTACGCTGAAACTTTTGTTTCGAATAACGGTTTATTCGATAAATATTTTCAACCGGAACAATTGCGTCAGTCAATAAGAGAGACACTTTTAATGAAGTCTTTAAATATACAACAAGATTGTTTAATATGCGGAGGAAATATTAAAAACTTTGCAGATACGGAGTCACAATGCAACTATTGTAAACGTTGGGTCCATCACAAATGTATCAAGTTAGAAAGTTTTTTTTATTGTAGTTTATGTGAAAACTACAAAAATCTAAAATAATATAAAAAAATATATTATTAAGATGCTTTAAATATTAAAATTTTTAATTAAATTGTTTATGTAAGAGAATTCTGCTATAAGTGTTAACTTTTTAGAGCTGATCTTACGATGTTGCATTCATTCATACATTTCAAGTTAAATGTTTTATGCTAGTATAATACACATTAAGGAGGTTGGGAAGTTACAGTGTTCGGTTGCCAAAACTACGACTTGTCTTTCTAACTTGCACTCATGTATTTGTTATTACTTGTCATTTTACAATGCCAGCGCTGGTGCCATGTTACGCATTAATTTAATATATTTATACATCATTTCATACATTTTTCATGTTTCTTTTAATGTTTTCTTAATAATGGTGTGATTGAAACATGTAATTCTTGTTTAAATAATTACATCAATCTTACTGTTTTTTAAATTGATTTTTATCATTTTTGTTTTATCTTTTATCAATCTATTTTTATCAACTTCCATTTAACGTCATGTATTTACCAACATTTTCTTAAAAACAAGTTTGTCAAAAAATCTTAAATTTCAGTATTTCATTAGTTTTGAGTGTTTAAGCAACTGTGTGAAATTTCAACTTAATCTTACTGGTTTGACGTAACTTCCCAATCTGCTTAATGTTCATTTGCAAAAAAAAGAAATTGCAAATAATTTTATAATATTAGTACATAAATTGATATGTAAAAAAAATATATTACAATCAAAATATATATTTATGTACTGTACATAATGTACAAAATTTGTAAAAAAAAAAATACAATAAAATATTATAATATAGATACGTAAATGTTGATTTGTAAAAAAAAAATTACAATCCATTAGCTATATATTTGCAAAAAAAAATTGCAAATTTGTAAAAAAAAAAAATACAATAAAATATAGCTATACGTAAATGTAGATTTGTAAAAAAAAAAATTACAATCTATTATTATACTATATATGCATAAATACGAATGTGCAACTAGTTTATGTGTGTATGTGTGTGTATATATAGGGATTCCATCTTTTTAAATGTTTATTCTGTGATATTTTATTTTAATTTGGGATGTAGAGGGGGAAGGATTATATTTTAAAACAAATTTGAGTGTTTATTGAAGCCAACAAAATAAATTTTTTTATTAGATTCTAAGAAAATCTCAGGCCATTTGTTACATTTTTATATCACTAGTACAATCATTTATTGTATTTCAAAACAATTCTGGTCAATACAGAAGAGGTGGAAACCTTATATGCGTGTATGATTGTGTGTACTACGTACCTCTAAAATCGATACATTATGGAGCTGAAATATCTTTTAATATGAAGCACTCATCATTGAAAAAAATGAAAAATTACTTCTGTCTGAAAAGGTATTTGTGTCATTTTTTAATTCCTGTAATACTTGTAAAGATTAATTATATTTATCATTAATATTTCAGCATAATTCGATGACTTGTAATATGTTAAGCTGATCAGCGATCTATGATGTGTCTGTTGAAGAATGTATGGAATATATGACAGAAACAGTTTCTGAGAGACCGGCACGTTTGAATTGAAATTTAGATACTAACTGGACCATTCAGCTTGTCAACTCTGAGTTCACTATAGATAAATTAATACACAGGTCAGTACGTCATCCTCATATTTCTTGAAAGTATTCTGATTGTACTCCATTTAGAATTCTATTTTACAGATCGTTCTTAATAATAGCTGAACAGCGATCTATGATGTGTCTGTTGAAGAATGTATGGAATATATGACAGCAACAGTTTCTGAGAGACCGGCACGTTTGAATTGAAATTTAGATACTAACTGGACCGTTCAGCTTGTCAACTCTGAGTTCACTATAGATAAATTAATACACAGGTCAGTACGTCATCCTCATATTTCTTGAAAGTATTCCGATTGTATTCCATTTAGAATTCTATCTTACAGATCGTTCTTAATGATATGGACCAAGGCATGTTCACCTCAGATGAAATGAAATGTATAAGCGAACCATATTCATCAACCAAGTGGAATTGTTAATTTATTTTTTATTATTAAGCTTGATGTGCCTCTCTTAGACAGTTTTTTGAAAGCTAATATTAAAATATTTTTTATTGTACCTACAGCGTAAAATGACAGTTTTTCGCACTCGAGTGATTATTAGTCGAGGCGCCAGCCGAGACTAACAATCACTTGAGTGAGAAAAACACGAGGTGCACACAATATTTTTTTATATTAACAATAATATAATATAATTAATTTTAATATACGTTCTTGTCCAAACATCATTTCGATAGAAATTCAGGGGATAAAAAGAACAAGATATCTATCCGAACGGTTTTGGTTATAGAATTGATAAAAAATTCTCTGTAGCAACGTAAATTGTTTCGATATTTTACTATGGTATTACGAGCGTAACTTTTTGATAGTACTGTAGCACGAGAACTACCTTAATATTAAAATTCAATAAGTTAATGTAAAAATGTTTGTGTTAATATGGAAACGGTCTATCATTTAATTACACTATACATACTGAAATATCAATGTATATAAACCCAAGGTTATTTAAGTACACAGGTTGTCTCATTGAGTAGTTTCACATGTAGTCAGCTGTCAAAATCCATGAAAACTACGAATTTTAAACAATTCAATTTGACATAAGATGGCCAGTGACTTATGTTATGAGACAACCTGTATAGTTTAATAGCCTTGGTTGTAGAAAAAACTTTTTTTTATTTGTTTTATGATGTTAATATTTTACTTCATATTTGTAACATATCGCCAATTCAAAGATAAAAACACAAATGTAAAAATTATACAGTGAATTATTAAATTAATAATAAAAACAATGAATCCATAATGAACAAAGATCATAATGGGTTTCAATAAATAATTTGAATCCTCATTTTCTCAGATTTACGAATTCACACATTCGTGGTTTTATCTTGGAAACGACATTCTTTCAAACATAATTTCATGTTGTCACATTCGTCAGTATTGTCACTTGAAATTTAAATAGGTACCTACTATGAAATATTTAAACCGTTTTTCAGCAAATATGTATTGTAATTTAATGCTGTTTTATTCTGTATGTATAAATATTTCATTACCTGATGATTTTCATGTAGGTAACTGTGCTTATCAAACAAAAACTGAAAACAAACCCCCTACAAATCTTGGAAAGAATGGCACTTCACGAGTGATGATAACCACAGTTATGATATAAGTATTTGTATTTTTATTGTCAAAATTTATTATGTAAATAGTAAATAGATATGTCGGTACATATACTTGAGTACGGATGTGTATGAGACAAGCGAAGGATGTATCGAATGCCTCACTCACATATTTTGGCTATCAAAAATTATTTAAAAAAGAAGTTTTTGGAAAATACTGCATTTCATCGTTTTCTAAAAAAAGACAAACAAAAAAATAGAAGAAGACCCAAGATTGACAGTTAACACAAACATAACTAAATGGACAGTAACAGATCTATAGAAGAGGCGTAGCAGTGAAATTAGTTTATATGATGCATGTCTAGCAAAAGGCATCAATTAATATACACACATCAGCTCATTTTGGGTGAAAAATAGAAGAGGCGTAGCAGTGAAATTAGTTTATATGATGCATGTCTTGCAAAAGGCATCAATTAATATACACACATCAGCGCATTTTGGGTGAAAAATCCAGCTAATACAAAATCCACCATTGTAAAAGGACCACCACGCGGAGATATAGCTTATATAGTATTTCACTTCGAGCAAACTTGAATGACAGTAACTCAATGATGATAGCCTTGGCTTGAGAATTCATACCTCCTAAACCTGTTTCGTGCGCATTCATACTTAATTACGTGTATACCTATATATCTATTCAATCTAATGATAATTATTTATAAATAAAAACAACTTGATTGTCTAAACGTCAGGAATATATATTAAGAAAATTTATAAACGTAAGCTTTTGATTCACAGAAACATCGTCAGGCTAAAATATAATAAATAACAATGAAATACAATTCTTATAATGAAAAATATTGATATTTTAAAATAAAAATTCGGAAATAAAAATATTTATTATATATTTTTCAATATATTGTTATTTATTATATTTTAGCATGACAATGATTCTGTGAATCAAGTTTTTATTTATTATATTTAACGCCACTACTAGTGTATTATGATAATTATTTATAATATATAATAATAATCTTTATTTTATATTTATAATTATTAGATACATAGTGAAAATAAGAAAAGAATGTGTATAAAATTAATACATTTTATTTATTAACATTCAATATCATCAATACTGTTTTATTTCAAGGACCAAATTTCAAACAATGCATAAATTTATAGGAATGTCTTTAAATATCTATAATTGATGTACAATAATTCTGTAACAAGAAAAAAATAAAATAAATTATATTTTAGAATACACAATTAAAAACAAAGTTAATAAATCATGACCGAGCTTCTATCCAAGTTGAAGTAGTATTAAGCAATCGCATAGCTGAATAACGCATGTGTATTTTTCAGTTTTATATAATTCAGCGAGTTCTAAATTTTCATCGTAATTAAATTATAATCAAATGAGAATTCAAACACCACACTTTGGTCTGCATACTTCCATGTATTTCAAAAAGACACAGATGTTTAAAAAAAATGTTAATGTTGAATATTTTTAAATGAGAATAAAATAGCATTGATACAAAATGACATCAAACCTTTCTGTAATGAAAATAATTGAAATAAAACAAAATATTTTTACAAATATTTATTCACATATAAACATTTAGTTGAGTTAAGGGCTCGTGTCTGGCAGGGAGTTGAGTTAAGGCTCGTGTCCGGTAAGGTCATAGAGTTGGGACGATTATCAAAGTTGTTCTAAGTTTTAAGTCAAAGTTCTATCTGTCTAAATAATAATTAATACTTTTGTGTTTTGTGAGAACATTGTGGTAAGTAGATTATATGTTTTTATATTGAGATTTTGTATAACTATTTGTATTTAATTTTAAGTATCTAATTGTAAATAAATGTTTAGTTTTGATCTGAGTGTTTAAAAGAAAACCCTAGTCCTATAATTGAAGACCCTATTTTCAGAATTAATCGATTTCATTACTTTCATTTTTGCTTCTTCGAAGCGGGTGGCACGCTACCATATGAATTGCTGAGACTGTCTTTAAAACAATATCGTTTAAGATATTCTCAGTGATACATATTCCGTTTAAATATTAAATAAAATTCAATATAATAGTTTTAAAGTGACTGAGTGTTTATAGCTACAAAGTTACATAATATATGATGGCTGTAATACTGGATAGCCATCATATATTATTTAAAAACCATCAAATTCTAACTGGTTATTAAGCGGATCGACATGCCTATTTCACACACACACCAACATATGTTAAAACACCTTGTACATTGTTATTCTTCAATTTCCAATACTTCCCTGCTATGGAAAGATTAAAATATAATCATTATAATCATGGCAAAAAAAACTATCGGAGATTTTCACCACATATAATTTTCACGTACTTTCTGATACTGGTTGAAGACAATAGATATATATTAACATATTTGTAAATCGAGTATTTCTCCTCCCGTTTTTCAGAATTTTGCGAATTGTGAAAAATCCAAAGGCGGTATCGAAAAAACCCAAAAAAATAATTGATCGGCATTAGTTTCTCTACGTATATTCGTAATTATTAATTTTGTAACATAATTGTCGGGACCGTGAAATCGATCGTCGCTGGTTTTTTTATGCAGTGTTCAAAAATGATGTACCACTTTTACGTCGTTTTTAAAAATACTTGAATGTATAAATCCTGTACGCCTTAAATCAAACGCTTTGAATGATCCGTCACTCTGCGCATGCGCAGTACGGACATTATTTTTTTTTTTAAGGAAATTGTTTTTTTATTAATTTCGGAAAATCGGTGGGTCATCTCATAAAAACATATACCAGATGTGATTTACTATTTCTTTATGGATGTACTGCTGTAATTGTGATTTGTAAAAGTTTTTAATTTGGCTGCATTTACGTGATTTATAAATCGGCTCGTTTGAAGAATATATTCATTTTTCTTAAATGCTGCAAACTCTAATATATTCCTTTTCGTTACTTTGACTCGGTGTAATTATTTCGTATTGTTTTATATACTAGTTTTTAAATGATTGTTAATTAAAGTCATCGAAATTACACTAGTGTCTAAAAAATGAGATGTATCTTAAAATGAGGAGGTCATACCGAAAAACCCTTATTTTTTTCAGAGTCTCCATTGTCTTGTTAACAATGTGTACAAGTTTCAACAATATCACGGTTGTATTGTTCAAGTTACGGAGGATTTTATTTTTCCTTACGGGTATGGGTGGTTCGATTTCAGTCATTATTTCGTAATATTTGTCTTACTGTGTGTAATTTACAATTGAATAATTAATATAATTAATCGTATAACACGATAATGTGTTATACGATATATTACTCGATAGAGTATATTTAGACAATAAACGATCTTATTTACTTAAAATACCTATATTTTCACGAAATTTTATTTTCGGCAAAAAGTGCGGTTATGGTAGATAAAGATGTCAAACCGTTAATGTTTACCATGTATTTGGCTAGATAATTGCTTAATTATTGTAATAACGTTAATTAACAGTGCTTACATTGTCTCATTTACGTTTAATTAATGATTTACATTTTTATCATTTTTTTATTTTAGGTTGGTACCACTACCGTTGCTGCATCGTCGCTAACTTTGCATACCTCGGTGCGCAGAGTGGAGGGAGTTTCACAGCGCATGTCGCTCTGAGAATATTCACGGCGTCACATAACTGTTTTCAGGGAGTTATATACGTAGGTATTATAATGAATGTGTCGTATATTTTACATGTGGTTTATATTTTATATTTAAATATATGAGACGAACTCTACTTCACCACAAAATTATGGATTTTCGTAGGTTATACCCATTACAACTTTTGATCAGCTTATTTTAAACTATCATTTCCACACAAAAATTCAACCAAAAAGCAAAATTATTTTAATTGTCTTTTATTTTGCCTTACTTCTGAAACGGCTCGTTTGCGGACATAATATAGTACAGCGGTCAGATAGTGAAAAGACGTCTAGAAAAGAAAGCGTGACTAATGAAATATATACAGGCTAAGACATGGTGGAATCGATAGCTAGTACCTAGACCTACATTTTCGTGTAATTTTTTTTAAATTTGGTTGCGTAGAACTTTTTTAAATCGCGAAAAGGTTGATTTTTTGCGTTTTTATAAAATTCTTATTTTTCATCTTAAACTCGTTGTATTTTTTTCCCCTTTTGAGTTGGGCTAAACATTTTTGAACACGGTCTTACTTAGTTCTTACCGAAAGTAGTGGTGTAGTTTTTAAATATCTGATAAGGCTCAATTCGTTATAAATAAATGATTTGTTAAAAAAAGTTGAAAATACTGTTCGTTTTTTTCAAATGCTTGGAGAGTCGAGGGAATTTTCAAGTTTATTCTTAAAAACTATATAACACTATGAAGTATTAGTTGATAAAGTTTTCTGTGAAAAATTAGATTTTTTTGAGCAGTACAAAAGAAATGGCAAGTGTTTTAAAATATGGAACGCCGTGCGAAGCGGCGCGGTACGTTTAGTACGAGCGTAATCTCGGCGCTTGCTGGACAAAACACATCTAATTTAACGGAATTTAAAAAATTAATAAAACTGAAAAGAGTGGAGCTAATGCCCCAAAAAAATTTTACGTACCAATAAAACTTTCGGAGATATTTTAAAAAAACTCGTTTTTTTGCCCATTAGACCCATTTTTGGGGTAGAATATCCCGTCTTTTCAGTGTAATTTTATTTGTATTTTAATGTTCCTATATAAACATACTAAATTCCCAAAAAAATTATTGGATTGTTTTTGTTTTATTCGAGTGTTTTCTTGTATTTTATAAATAATTTTGTTATATTGTTATATTATATATTTATAGGTCATTTTTATATTGATATATGCAGTTTATGTAAAAACAAGATCATTTAAATTCAAAAACGCCCTACAAATATATAATACAACAATATAACAAAATTATTTATAAAATACCAGAAAACACTCGAATAAAACAAAAAAAAAAAAACAATCCAATAATTTTTTTGGAAATTTAATAAGTTTATGTAGGAACATTAAAATAAAAATAAAATTACACTGAAAAGAACGGATCTTCTACCCCAAAAGTGGGTCTAATGGTCAAAAAAAACGAGTTTTTTAAAAATATCTCAGCAAGTTTTATTGGTACGTAAAATTTTTTTGGGGCATTAGCTCCACTCTTTTCAGTTTTATTAAATTTTTTAAATTCCTTTAAATTAGATGTGTTTTGTCCAGCAAGCGCCGAGATTACGCCCGTACTAAACGTACCGTGCCGCTTCGCACGGCGTTCCATATTTTAAAACGCTTGCCATTTCTTTTGTACTGCTCAAAAAAATCTAATTTTTCACAGAAAACTTTATCAACTAATACTTTATAGTGTTATATAGTTTTTAAAAATAAACTTGAAAATTCCCTCGGCTCTCCAAGCATTTTAAAAAAACTAACAGTATTTTCAACTTTTTTTAATAAATCATTTATTTATAACGAATTGAGCTTTATCAGATATTTAAAAACTACACCACTACTTTCGGTAAGAACTAAGTAAGACCGTGTTCAAAAATGTTTAGCCCAACTCAAAAGGGGAAAAAAATACGAGTTTAAGATGAAAAATAAGAATTTTATAAAAACGCAAAAAATCAACCTTTTCGCGATTTAAAAAAGTTCTACGCAACCAAATTTAAAAAAAATTACACGAAAATGTAGGTCTAGGTACTAGCTATCGATTCCACCATGTCTTAGCCTGTATATATTTCATTAGTCACGCTTTCTTTTCTAGACGTCTTTTCACTATCTGACCGCTGTACTAATATGTTTATTAACAAAAAGCAATTGTTTTAATGTCCTCGATAACTCCTGAAAGTTTGTCGGTATGTTTACGGGACACCTGTACACATGCTTTATATTTTTATATTTAACGTCACTATATTATATTTATTATTTATATTCTTTATACATAGATAGTTATCTTAAATTAATGTAACATTAGTATTATACATGGTATTTTTTAAATACTAGAAGAGTAGTCTTACATTATATTTATTATAAAACAATATTTTCTATCCTGTTATTTTTACAGCATCGTCAGGTTGATTGTTTTAAATTGTTTGTAAATCATACGTTTTTTTCGATCGAATTTAATTACATTTCTAGTGTCAAGTTATAAATGTGAAAAATCAATCATTAACAGCATTTAGACAAATTCGCAATAGATGGTATAGATTTGTATTTTCGAGACACCATCAATTATTAAAAAAATAATTCTTTTATTTCAGTAAATTTCAAATAACGAAACAATTGATAATTTTTAAAGTAAATTATCATCACTCATGTAAAACGTAGTAAGTATTTATTTATTTATCTATCAATATATTTCTTTTCGTTTGTAGCTCTTTTTCGTACAAATATTTCTAGAATTCTCTAATCATGATTCTTGTAAATCTATTTCTATTATATATAATATCTGAATATTCAGTGCCTAAGGGGCAAAGTAGAAGATCTAGAAGTGTTTCTCAACACAGAAAATACGGGTATAGTTTGTGTTAGTGAACACTGGCTAAATTATTATTTTCTGTCACACCTACATTCTCTTTTAATGACTTCAGTAAAAACAATAGCTGCAGAGAACTCGGGCGAATATAAAGGTGAATTTACGGATCATCAACTGCGCAAAAAAATTGAAAAAAGTTATGCCAAAGATATAGTAACTGTCAATATGCACAATAGAATCGTTGTCATGCCAAAAGACTCTACAGTACCGCATTTATTATTCCAAGAATTGGAAGAATCTGAACTTCTACAAAAAGTAGCACCCCTTTTAAGAAAAACCATTCTAAAATTGAAAAAAAATCCCTTATTAAGCAACTTTTCTGTCCGAGATTTAATTGCAGGCGAGTGTTCAATCCCAGAAAATTTAAAATACTTTTACAGCACTTTATTCGGTGGTATAAATCGTAGACGCCACAAAAGTACTGCTTGTCAGAGAATCGCGAAGTCAGTCGCTGAAGACATAATATATAATGCAACCAATGGTAGCATTAACACATCAAAACATGTAACATTGGGCTTGTAATTGAAAAGTCTAACGAGTAGCAGAAAAATCATTGATATAATTAACCGTTATGGACATTACTGTAGTTATCACATAGTTGAAGAGCTGGAAACAGAAGCTACCTTCTCGTCGTCGAACTCGACAACTTCGTGTCCACCAAGTATTGTTCGATTACAACTTTACATACCGGTGTTGCCTTCGATAATTTTGACAGATACGTAGAAACCGTCAGAAAAGATACTCTCCATGACACTGTCGGTATAATTTACCAGGATATAAATCCGGAAATAAATGTCGAAGTAGCACCCGAAGAAGTTCTTACAAATTCAGAAGAAAACGACAATCTACTAGGACGACGAAGAAGAAGAACGTTCGATGCAATAACTCCTGAACTAGAACCTTGTCTGAAGAAGCCAAAAATAAATGATCTTTTATTACCAAATGATGATGATAGTCAATTATCAGCCATTAAATTTGATACTAAAATAAAACGTAATATAGATCGAACTTGGATTTTATGTCATGCATTCAAGGTTACAAATACTTCAATGTGGGCTGGTTTCAATAGCCAAGTAATAGCTGATGAAAGTCTTCCGCAAAAAATATGTTATTTAACTCCAGTAAACTTATCACCTACAGATAAGTTTGTCGTTTTTGCAACGCTAAAACAGAGTCAAAAAATTTCAAATGAATTGCAGCAACCCCTCATTCAAGTAAATTACGACTTAGCGATTGCGAAAATCGCCATGCAAATCCAGTCCGAAGAAAAACCACGATTTAATAATATTTTCATTCATTTAGGAGGTTTTCATATTATGATGGCGTATTTTAAAACGATTGGAAAATTCATCAATGATTGTGGCTTAACAACAATATTGATAGAAAGTGGTCTATTGGCAAGTGGATCAATCATCCGATGATGGTTCTTGGCCTGGAAATATTACACTTTAGATCTTTCTGTCTAAAAAAAATATACACTGATGAAGATGAAAATCGAAAAAATTATTAAAATTATTATAATTTTATTTACAATAGCATTAATAGCTTTAAACAAATCTTATTATCGAATAACATAAAAAAAATAATATACACAAAGAAAAAAATACTATTGATATGAACAATCATAAATTACCTAAAGATATTGAATTTAATCCCAATATACATAATGAAAAAAATTTTGTTGTCAGTTTAACTGATATTACTATTCCAGATAATATTAATAATATTCTAAAACTTGGACCCAACTTTAATTTACCCTATAATAAACAAAACTTACCTATTACTGATATGATAATTTCTTTGGAATATGGAATTGACAATGTTGATGATGAAAAGGATAAAAATGATATCAGAAATAGTTTTTGTTATAATGTAAAGCAATACAAAGATAACATGAAGAACAACAAAATTTTAAACAGTAAATTTAATCAATCTCTTATAAAAGATATAGCTGTTACAAAGAAATTATTTAATGATAATAACCATATTAAAGTTATTAAGGCAGATAAAAGCAATACAACTATGCTAATTGAAGAAAAAGATTATGATTTTCTTTTGTATACAAATACAAGAAATTTCATTCTACGTCGAGTTACACAATTATACATCTGAACGACTTTGCGCGTCATCGGTAAGCCGGCAGCAACTTGTCGGCTGATAACGCGTTAACACTGATCGTAGTTGTGATAAGGGAGTAGCGTTCCAGCCAGGGTAACGAAAGGTTCGACGGAACGACCCAAAAAGAACTCGGGAGAGTGACGCATCGAGCGAGGAACCGGAGGTCCGATCCTCATTCACCATTTTGGGAGTCACCACTCTCCACGATCTTGGAAGGAAAATAGGACTAGGAGTGGAGGTCCAACCTGGTCCTCACGAGAGGAGCAATTTACGTGAGCCGTAGCCTTTCCCGTCAACTGTGTCTGTGAATTAAGTATTTTATTTTATAATTGTTAAGTGCAGTGCGCGGGGTGAAATAGCCATTTAAAAATAAGTATTATTTAACTGTGCCGTCGTCATTTTACGTCCCCCTTCATTTTGTTTAGTATATTTGTTTTCCGAGTTTAAGTAGACTTTAAGTAATATAAGATATATCTAAATACACACATAAATGGACACTGATATTTTCTTTAATTTTGATACAAGATATATACATTTTTTTTTTGCAATTATATTTATTTGAATCATATGTCATTTGTTCTTTTTTTTTGTACGTCCATGTAAGAACGGCTTGTAAGGTTCATGGTTTACCTTAGGGGGCATAAACCATGTGGCGCCCAAATTAAATAAGATAAAATACTCTCAACTAATTAATCACCTTTTTTAGCTACCGACCCCCCCCCCCCTTTCTCCACTGAGCTTGGTGCAAACCCTCTGTTCGCCACTTAAAAGTACGTTACAGTACTTTTGTTGAAAATTATAACTTATAAAAACTTAAGGCAGACAAGGTAATTAACAAAAATTGCTAAGCAGCATTTTTTTTTTCAAAAATTGCACACTATTTACTATAAACTGTGTATATTTCATGCAGGTGTTTTGTAAGGTATATTCATTGTTTTTTAACTAATTTAGAAATTCACTAAGCATAGCAATTAACATATTTTTAATAGTCTGACGGGTCTAACATGTTGTTTACATGAATTCCAACCATTTTCACATTTTAAATTTGAGGTGTTCGATGACGTACCATTTTTTGTTATCAGAACTCGGTCTAAAACGTTAGAAAGTCATAGCAAATGGTTCCGGCATGCAAACAAAAAATAAATTGGTGAATTCGGCTCCCGTCCCAGATCATATACATTACAAAATGATCTGGGAACTTCCAGAGAAAACAAAGACACTACTTCTAGAGATATTAAATGAAATTTGGTTTCAACAAGTACACATGGATTACCTCAAAACCTCCAATATTCTTAAAACCAAATAATGATCCAAACTTGAGCTTGTAATATAGACCAATAACACTAATGTCATGTGTGCTAAAATGCTTAGAGCACATGACAATAATTTTCTCGAACGTATCGATGAAGACCGATTGACAATCACCATTTGAGGAGACAGAGTTAGGAATGGTTTCACAATTTCCACTATACTATATGCATCTTGTATGCCTCGGAGTTGGCAAAAAGTATCTACAAATGTTTACGAAAGGATTTGTGATCGAACAAGACAGATAGGTACAAGTTCTCAGGTAAAATGACTGAAGAAATTTCTGCAAGATTAAAAACAATAGTAGCATGGATTCCATGTGAATTTGCACTAAAAACTCGTCAATTGGAAGATTTAGATAGATTCAAAGCGACAGAATTTAGATTAATCTTACTATATGTTGGTCCTGTCGTTCTGCAGTTATATACCCGAACAATACTTAAAACATTTTATTTATTTGGACTGTGCAATTAGAATACTATGCCATGAGACTGATTGTATAGATAATAATGAATATGCTAAATCTTTGCTGTCCTATTTTGTCCGGCAATGTAGTGTACTGTTTGGTAAATAATATTTAATATATAATGTCTACTGTTTGATCCATTTAGCCGATAATGTTTTAAAATTTGGAAATTTAGATTCATTCAGTGCTTTTTCATTTGAGAATTACCTTTATCACATTAAAAAATTGCTTAAGAAGGCACAACCCCATCACCGAATCGTGGAACGTGCTGCTTGCAACTATATTGAAAAGAATATACTTTTCAATGGACCAAACGTGGAAAATATCAATATAAAAAAGTCTGGAGAATTTGGTACAGTTTCTTATATTATACGCTTCAATGGATTTACACTAACTATCACCTCATCCCGAATTAATGAATCTTTATTTAAAAATATTTGTGTCAAACAATTAAATGGAAAAGGGTTTTATTACGACATAAAGGGCGACGGAAAACAGACGTTATTAAAGGTGTCTGTTCACTGTTGCTGCGTGGATTCCGTCGCTCGAGCTATATGTCAAAATACAGTACAACATAATGGGTATTATTCATATAGCTATTGCTACATTCCGAGTAATTTATAAAAAATGAATGTTTCCCATTTGGTCCAAAAAATGACGAACTACGAACACACAATTCCCATATACAAAACGTGTCTGATGTTATGCAGGATCCGTTAATATTGAAGTCACGGGATGTAAAAGGTACTTCTATATTAACAGAGCTACCTTGTTTTGACATGATATAGAGCTTTGGTTGATATGATGCACACATTAGAATTAGAGGTAACAAATTTTATTTGGGAATTGATTTTTTTTAAATTTAGTAAAGACAATAAAGAACATTTTACTAAATTATTAATGAAGTAGATATCTTTGATTTAAACGATTACAAGGCAAAACATTGGCATACTCTTTTATTGTATTATAGTATTTCTATTTCTGAAAATATTTTATCTGAAAATGAATTAAATCATTATGCTTTATTAGTTAAAATTATATATATATATACTAGCTGGGCTCGCGCGGCTTCGCTCGCGTGAACTACGGAATTATTGTTTAAGATTTAAAAAATATTATTATATTTAAATATTTAAACTAAAAATATACACCTTAACCACAATAAGTGACTAGAAACCACAGTTTCTCCGTTTTTCCAGTAATATTTAAATATATTAAGTGAACATATATATTCCAGTGAACAAAAAGTTATCTTAATGATATCTCATCTTAGATATAGATATCTAAAACGTATCAAAAAGTTATCATATATTTCATTATCATTTATTTCATTGATATTTTTAAAAACTATCAAAATATTAAAGAAAACAAATCAGTATAAAAAGTAAGTCACACATGGGAAAAAATAACTCAAGAATATAATGCCATAGCCCAAACAGGAGCCAGAAATTCTGGGCAATTAAAATTTCTGTACGAGACGATAAAAAAAGCAAAAAAGGACTATGCAGACGATAAGGTATTTCAATATAAAAAGATAAGTATACAAACATTATAATATTAAAAATAATTTTTTAGATGGAATTGTATAAAACCGGAGGAGAAGTATATAAAAAAACAGATGTAATCGGAGAGAAATACAAGGAGTCATTTGGATGCAAACTAGTGGAATTAAAAAGTGAATATGATAATTCGACCCCTCTTGGTGTGTATTATTATCTTTAGTAATTAAATATTAGTAAAGAAATTAGCACTATTTAATTTATTTTCTTTCTAACAGATGTTATCATTTAGCAAACTTCACAAAATAAAATAAAAGAAGTAAGTATTGTAATTATATTAAAAAAATAATGTATCGAATAAAATTTTACTTGTATTTCAGAATGAAATAACCAAAGTTTCATAATTACCATCAGATATATCAGCATTTCCGTCCTCTTCAGTTATTTATTCAAATACATGTTCTCAGTTACTCCCAATTATGTCTCCATCGCCAGTTCGACATCCAACATCAACTTCCAACTTATGCAGTTCTGTATTGTCATCTAGACTCATATCATTTACTTCTTCAGCTGTTTCTGTGCTACATTCTGTAACTGTACCTGCTTTTAACTCATCCTCTTGCATATCACCATCATTTCCTTTTCCTCTGCAATTGTTTCTACAGTTATTTCTACACCACCAGCTCGACAACAAACACCTGATTTTTACCCATCCTCTTTCTTATCACTATCACTCCCTTCCTCCTCTTCAGCTGATTCTACGTTAATTTCTCCACCGCCAGCTCAAAAACTAATTTCGTCATCTGTCAAACCAACACATAGTAATAAAGATCAAATTAAATTTGATATTTGGAATTTACAAGAAAAGAGGAAACGCAGCTGACAAAGAAGAAACGCAGTTAAAAAAGAAGAGGCGCAGTTAGAATACTACCTCTTAAAACCAAAAAGGTTAAAATACAAAATGGAAAGAGGTCAAAATTAAAATGTAAAAACGCATGGAACATTAAATATTTATATTTTCAATGATTTTTAATTTTCTGATCAAAAATAAAATAAATACAAACCTGTTAAAATGTGTGTTAATAACTTCATTTCTAAATTGTGTTCGCGTAGTTCATTGTTAATTTGTATTTCATCATTTGGTACCATTACAACATTGTTGTCATTATCTTCCATATTATCATTTAAATTGATTGCAATGTTATGTAAAACCAGGGCTTTTTTTTAATATAACGCGGTGGAACGGCGTTCCGGTACCTTTTTTTCAGTATTCACGGCAGAAGCAATAGCTATAAAATCAGCACTACAAGACTACATGAACGAAAAATATGCCCAGACAATCATAGTAAGCGACTCAAAAAGCGTACTAATGACACTGCAAAACAAAGCAAAAATAAATAATTATACAATTATGGAGATCAGAAATCTGGTAGAAAAATACAAAAACATAAAAAAAGAAATAATGTTCATCTGGGGGAAAAGCCACGCCAGCATTGCAGGAAATGAAATAGCAGACACCACAGCTCGAAACGCCACTAAAAATGAAGTAAGCAAGAAAATACCGATTCCACATACAGACATAACTCCCACAGCAAGAGCTAAAGCACACGAAAACTGCCAATCCAACTATTCAGAATCCACTAAAGCGAAAGGAAAATTCTATGGTTCGATCCAACCAACAATCGCTCGAAAACCATGGTTCGACAAATTTAAAAGTTCCAGAAGTTTAATAAGAACAATAACACGAATTAGACTAAACCACGCCTACACTCCACAATTCCAGTACAAAATGGGTTTGATCGAAACTCCGCACTGCGAGTGTGATAACACCTCCATATCTGACACAAAACACATCATTATGGCATGCAAAAAATATTCAAAACAACGTAATAAACTATGGATATAACTAACAAAAAAGAACATTGATATCAGAAACAAAGAATACGCAACGCTAATATCGAACAGTAAAATATACAAAGACCTCATGAACTTCATCCAAGACTGCAACCTAAAAATATAAAGAATATATGTTACCCTAATCCCTAAGTGTACCCACAACCCACTTCCGGAACTCCAGGCCTCCCAGTTCGTCTAAACCTGCGATGATCGGCCCATCAGCAAACTCCCCATCCCTCATGTGTCCCTGTTATACACCCAAAACACACACAAACAACACACCACGATACTACTGAGCTGTCGGACTAGGACCAAGCCTGCCGACAACAAATTTGTGAAGAAAAAAAAACCCTGTCAGTATACCAGACCTTCTATTACATGTTTAATGAGTTTATAAGGGTCTGTCCAGTCATTTTTATGACTTCTGAAACCTTCAGTAAATTAATCACCAGCTTTTAGTTTACATGACAATATTAAATTTCAATAAATAAATATGCGTTTCTTACAATTTCAAATCCGAGGAAAAAAATGAAAAGTTATTATTCATATTTATATACTAAGGAAAATCAAAATACACACGAATGTCAGATAATTGAAGAACTAAATGAAGGTATATATTAAGATTATACCAAATACAAATAGACCTGTTAAATATAATATAATTGGTTTTCGTTATATTGATAAAATTAAATTCTTTATATTTGATGCTTTTGTATTATATTGATAATTATAATTAAACAAATGCTCTTAAGATTATAGTATTTTCATATTTTTTTAAATATATCAATATATATATGTAACCTGTTATTTTCTGGATATATCTGCTAATACTTGCGTAATTTATCCACAATAGCAAAATATTGAATGTCTATGAAACATTTTCTATTATAAAATGTTAATGGATATTTTTTGATTTTTTAGAATTATAAAAATTACATATCGACACCTGTTACAAACACTAACATATTTGATTTCTTTAATGACGCTAAATCCAATACCGTTTACAGACTTAAATTATTCCGAAAATTACATAGTCTACGATGTTTTTTTGTTTTTCCCATCGAGCCCTTAGAGTAAAAAAATAACCCTTGGTGGTACAAACGAACACTCAAAAGGTACAAACGATTGCACATGATAAACAATTTATTAAACAATCCAAATTGACAGCTGTTTTTAAAATGCAATAAATACATTGTTTTTTCAAATTTTGACTTTTTTTGGTATTTGTCTTGAAAGCCTATTTTATTTTGTATTTCTACATAATTATTTTCTACAAATGAACAAATACCTAAATTACATATTTTTAACAGGAAATTACACTAACAAACCTATTGTATGTTTTTTAGATTTGTATAAGTACATACAAAAAGTTGAACTGCATTGGTGTATATTAACAACTAACATTATAAATTCAATCGTTTACATGCTTTGGTATTTACGGCATTTGTATTATGAATATTAGCTACATATTTAAAATTAATAGAAAATATCACAAACGTTAATTTTAATCTGAAACTATTTTGACAGTTTAAATTTTAATAACCTTGTCTATAATCTTGAGTATAATAAGAGTTACAATTACTTTACAATATTTTTATAGATACTTTATCTTGGTAGTTTTCCAATTACGGGAGCACAGTGCGACTCAGTGCCGCATAATGTCGCATTAGCAGAGGTTTAGTTGAAACAGATTAGTTTTCAAAGACGACATCTATAAATTTTATGTTAACTTATTGGCATCACTTGCGCATTACACCAGCAAGCAGAGCTTTTCTTAGTGCTCGTCTGTGCGAGGCGTTGCCGACGATGGAACACTCGATGCTGCGCACAATGTCGCATTATGCGCTCTTGTGCGGTAATTGGAAAACTACCCTTGTATTTCTAATGTATTTAAAGCATAAAATTAAAAATGGCGACCTGTCAAATTTTTGTCAATAGTCCATAAAAAAATTGTTTCCATAGCAATGACATTTGAAATTAATTTAGTAGATGAGAACTGACAATAATTTTCTCGAACGTATCGATGAAGATCACCATACTTGACAATCACCATTTGAGGAGACAGAGTTAGGAATGGTTTCACAATTTCCACTAGACTATATGCATCTTGTATGCCTCGGAGTTGGCTAAAAGTATCTACAAATGTTTACGAAAGGATTTGTGATCGAACAAGACAGATAGGTACAAGTTCTCAGGTAAAATAACTGAAGAAATTTCTGCAAGATTAAAAACAATAGTAGCATGGATTCCATGTGAATTTGCACTAAAAACTCGTCAATTGGAAGATTTAGATAGATTCAAAACTACAGAATTTAGATTAATCTTACTATATGTTGATCCTGTCGTTCTGCAGTTATATACCCGAACAATACTTAAAACATTTTATTTATTTGCACTGTGCAATTAGAATACTATGCCATGAGACTGATTGTATAGATAATAATGAATATGCTAAATCTTTGCTGTCCTAATTTGTCCGGCAATGTAGTGTACTGTTTGGTAAAGAATATTTAATATATAATGTCTACTGTTTGATCCATTTAGCCGATGATGTTTTAAAATTTGGAAATTTAGATTCATTCAGTGCTTTTTCATTTGAGAATTACCTTTATCACATTAAAAAATTGCTTAAGAAGGCACAACCCCATCACCGAATCGTGGAACGTGCTGCTTGCAACTATATTGAAAAGAATATACTTTTCAATGGACCAAAAGTGGAAAATATCAATATAAAAAAGTCTGGAGAATTTGGTACAGTTTCTTATATTATACGCTTCAATGGATTTACACTAACTATCACCTCATCCCGAATTAATGAATCTTTATTTAAAAATATTTGTGTCAAACAATTAAATGGAAAAGGGTTTTATTACGACATAAAGGGCGACGGAAAACAGACGTTATTAAAGGTGTCTGTTCACTGTTGCTGCGTGGATTCCGTCGCTCGAGCTATATGTCAAAATACAGTACAACATAATGGGTATTATTCATATAGCTATTGCTACATTCCGAGTAATTTATAAAAAATGAATGTTTCCCATTTGGTCCAAAAAATGACGAACTACGAACACACAATTCCCATAAACAAAACGTGTCTGATGTTATGCAGGATCCGTTAATATTGAAGTCACGGGATGTAAAAGGTACTTCTATATTAACAGAGCTACCTTGTTTTGACATGATATAGAGCTTTGCTTTTGATATGATGCACACATTAGAATTAGGGGTAACAAATTTTATTTGGGAATTGATTTTTTTTTAAATTTAGTAAAGACAATAAAGAACATTTTACTAAATTATTAATGAAGTAGGTAGTTTACTAAAAGATATCTTTGATTTAAACGATTACAAGGCAAAACATTGGCATACTCTTTTATTGTATTATAGTATTTCTATTTCTGAAAATATTTTATCTGAAAATGAATTAAATCATTATGCTTTATTAGTTAAAATTATATATTATGAGCATTTCCAGTAGTTTTTTAAAAAACAAGGCGCACGTATGTCACCGATTTTGCTCTCATTTTTTTTTCAAAGTACATATCAAAAAAACACGGTTCCCAAAATCTTTTCCCCCCGCCCCCTTTTTTGGCCGAATTACGATTTTTTAAACTTTTGAAATCGAGCGAAATTAGACTTTTTTCGATAGTACCTTATTTTTTAAAATGTACCTTATTATTCATGTTATAGGGCTCATTTTCTTCGTTTTTTGTTGATCTTTCATTTGAAATCGGTTTCAGAGTCGAATATTCAATTTTGGCCGAATGCGGTACCAAAACATTAAGTTTGATTTTTTGTAAAAATAGTTGTTGGCGCCACTGGCACCAATGTGACGTTCGCGAGTTTCCCGGGCTCTATTTTACCGACATCCCGGGTGAAGAGAGCGACGGGAACAAGTTTGAATTTGAACCCGGTTCACGTGCTGACTTTTTCCGAAGTACAGTTTTTATTCCCATTTTTCACGCCCAAAAATAATAATTAATAAATACGAAATACGTTTTTTGAATAGTAGTAGAGCCACCCTAAAAGTGGCGGTGTTAGTGAAACCACGAGTGTGACAGTGGAATTGACGAGTTGCGACGAGCCGAAAGCAAGACGGCCGGTGATTGTCTCTCTGCGATATCCTTTTTCCCGATTTATCCCTACCTAGGAAATCGCCAGGGAGCGGGAGCAGGTCGCCGATGTCAAAGGTTAGTGGAAATTTGTCAATTTCCCGCGTCTGTTACACCTACGCACCCGCACAGTCCGCGGAAGCCCCAAAATCTTTTTTTAAAGAACCAGCGCACGCCCAAGTCTGCGAACGCGGCGCAAACATATGGTCCTTCGAGCCGGATCTTTTGCCGTATCCGGAACTCCGGAGAAAAGCGTATTTTGTATTTTTTAACACAACTCAAGTTTTTACCCAGGTCGCAAACCGGTAAAATCTACCCGAGTCACATTTCTAATCCCTACATTACCGGCATAACATTGATCTATGGTACAAATCAGTTCGATGGTTGTCTCTACCTTACCGGCATAAATCGATCTAGTGCAGTTATCAGATCAATGGTGACCTTTCAATTAATTCAATGATATCGAATCTCAAAAATATTATTGTTTTAATTTCTCACGGTTTTGTTATATATAATTACTCGTATAATATTTACAATTATTATATACAAAATTATTTTACCATTTATTTATATTTGGAATGCAAACTTTTTATACTCAGAAAAGTATTTTTTAGCGCAGTGTGTATAATTCTCATACAGGTTGATTATTAAGTCCCTATTCATCATTAGCCTACTGTGTTATTACACTTTTTTCATTAAAACTGTTTCGTTTAGATTAGGTGGTATTGGTAATAAATATAGTTTTTTCAATCCCCTGTTTGGAATATTGTATTACAGAGACAGGCAGTGTGTCTTTTGTGCGTGTGGTTATTATTTTGGCTCGGGAAAGTGTTCTCTCATTTTCTTTACTATTTGATTCTGTAGAGTTTTCAGTTACACAATGACGGAACGACTGCAGATCCGAGTTAAGGTTTTACATGCGAAAAAGGAATCACATTTTGTTCGCCTTCAAAACTTATACGATCTTTCAATAAGACTGCCAGATCCAGTAGCGTTGAATAATTTTACAATACGATTTAGGTCATTAGAAGACACTCGAGTTGAATTTCTTAAAACAGTGGAGGTCATTAATGAATTGGAACTTCAAATAGACCCGGAGTACGTACCTGACTTCGGAGCTATCAATAGCTTTGACGAGCTCTATTGCCACGTCACGTACAAAGCAGAAGAATTTCAAGTCATCCCTGGCAGGTATAGAAACACTACCAGAGAAGTTCCACAGCAGCAGACGATAGCTCCACGTCTCCCGAAAATCCAACTACCTACTTTTACAGGGAATATAAAAGAGTGGCCTGCATTTTATGAGTGCTTCAAAAGCCTCATACATGACAACGCTAATTTAAATGATGTTGACAAAATAAACTATTTGATGGGCCAGTTATCTGGAAAAGCAAAAAACATTTGCACAGGTATGGCCCCTATAGGCTCAAATTACGACATCATTTGGGATACGCTGAAAGAACGATACCAAAATCCCCGAGTTTTGGCACACTCCTATTTAGAGCAAATACTGGAGAGCAAGCCTGCCACCAGCGCATCTGCAAACTCTCTCAATAACCTAATCGAACGGTTTGATTCAGCTTTCAAGGCCCTGCGAGGCCTTCAGCTCCCAAATTTAGCTGATTTTACATTCGCTTACCTCCTACTTTCAAAAATGGATCCAGAGACGAAGTCGCGATTTGAGAATGCGCGCAGAAGTAATAGTATCCCCGCTTACATAGAAGTTTTAGATTTTATCAAAGAACAAGCTAACATTTACGCACTTCCCTCTGGCACCCATCAATCATCGAGTAAAAGTAAACCCCACTCGTTCTTCGTGGGTAATATTCATGCTCAAAACACGCATAATTGTCCTATTTGTGATGACACAATGCATTCTCTCATGAAGTGTCCAGACTTTGTAAATCTGTCACCTCACGACCGATATAAGAGGATCCGTGAACACAATCTGTGTGTCAATTGTTTAGGACAACATAACATCTCAGCATGTGAGAGTAAGTTTTTGTGTAGAGTCTGTAAATCCCAGCATCACACTCTTTTGCATGTTATAGACTCTCCACAGCCCCAGAAAAATACACAAAAAGCTCCTTCACCCAAAAAAGGAGCCAAGAGAGCAACTGAGAGCCGGCCTGCAAAACAAGTGGAAACCCGCACGAACCCAGAACCGAGCGAGCCAAGCACCTCGGCGTTTTGTTCTACCGTCGGCTCCACTCAACGATTGAACTCCACGGTTTTGCTCTCCACGGCAGTAGTAAATATTAGTGATCGTTACGGGGAGAAACACCCAGTTCGTTTACTTCTAGACACAGGAAGTGAAGGACATTTTCTCACCGCGGAATGCGCTAAACGCTTACGCTTAAATGTGCTACCTTTTCGCTCCTCCATAAAAGGAATAGGTGTCGGTGACGGCTATGTCAAGGGAAGATCCACTACGGTGATATCGTCGAGGTTCGATCCACAAATCCACTACCCGATAGACATTCTTATTGTAGATAAAATCACAGAGAAGTTGCCGGAAAACTCAGTGGAGCGCGAATCGTTAGATTACCTCTCAGATCTGCAACTAGCCGACGAAAACTTCGACCAACCAGCTCCTCTGGATGGAATAATTGGGGCCCAGTTGGTGCCTCGGTTGTTCGGTACGAAGAAAGTTTCCGGCCCCCTTCATTGTCCGATCGCTGTCGAGACGACCCTTGGGTACGTAGTGATGGGCTCTGCCCCCACCACTTCTCCCTCAAAATCCTACCAAACGTTTCACACTCAAGTTAAACCCTCATTGGATCAGCTCGTATCCAAATTTTGGGAAGAAGAAGAACTTCCACATCAAGTTTTCCAGCATCCAGATGACGCGCAGTGCGAGGAAATTTATCAAGCGACCGTTCAACGAGAAGCGTCAGGACGATTCATGGTAAAGTTACCGTTTAAATCCGACGCAGCCCAACTAGGAGATTCCCGAAGTATGGCGCTAAAACGGTTTTATTCTTTAGAAACTAAATTGGGTAAAAATCCCCAGTTTAAGCAACAATACTGCTCAGTAATGCACGACTATCTTCAGGAAGGATATATGTCGCCCGTACAAGAAAATACCCTCAGTTTCCCGAATTATTTTACACCCCACTTTGGAGTAGCGCAACCTCGAAGCTTATCTACCCCACTCCGATGTGTTTTTGACTCCAGCGCGAAAACCAGCAACCAAGTTTCGTTGAATGACTTGCTCTACACAGGACCCAAACTACAAGCCGAAGTCTTTGATATATTTGTAAATTTCAGACTATTCCCGATTGCCTTCACAGCTGACATTCGACAGATGTATCTCAGAATTCTGATGCACCCATCTCATAGGAAGTTTCAGTTGATATTTTGGCGTTCCTCAAAGAGCGAACCCGTCTCAGTTTATCAATTAAACACGGTGACATTTGGCGTAAAATCATCCCCGTTTTTAGCCCTAAGAACACTGAAGCAATTAGCCTTTGAGGAAGCCAAGAAATACCCGCAAGCGGCTCATGTAGTGGAGAACGACTTCTACATGGACGATCTTGTGACCAGCGTTGCCAGTCTTGATGAAGCAAAAACCGCTTACGTCCAATTGAACCAATTGTTCGAAGCAGGACAGTTCCAATTGACAAAGTGGGCCGTCAATTCCGAGGAGATGCTTCAAGATATACCTTTAGATCAACGGTCTCCTAAAGTCATAAATTTCGACTCCGATAGTTTAAAGGTGCTCGGTCTCCAATGGTATCCGCAAACCGACGTATTTGCCTTCAGTATCTTGGCTGAGAAACGAGAGTGTACAAAAAGAAATGTTTTGTCTACGGTAGCGAGGTTGTTCGACCCTTTGGGTTTCTTGGCTCCAGTTACGCTACTCTTGAAACTTCTCGTCAAAAAACTCTGGACACTCAAGCTAGATTGGGACGAGGTACCCGGAGACGAAATTTCAGCTCACTGGAAACAATTACAAGACGAATTAACTCTCTTGCGGAAATTTAGAATCCCTCGTCATCTAGGGAGTGTTCCCGATGCCGAAATCACACTCGTAGGCTTCTGCGATGCTTGCTTGGATGCTTATGGAGCAGTGATATATATGAAAGCTATCACACCGGACAACGAAACCCAGGTCCGGTTGATAGCGGCCAAGACGAAAGTCGCCCCAATGAAATCCCTTACTATACCACGATTGGAGCTATGTGCCGCTCTTCTACTTGCAAAATTGTTGGAGGCAATTCAAAACAACTTGAAGAAGCGTGTACATATAAAACATATCGTCGCGTTATCAGACTCCACAGTGGCACTTAATTGGATTTCAGCACCACCCTACCGATGGCTAACATTTGTCGCCAATCGAGTGTCTCAAATCCAGGAGATCCTTCCTTCTTCTCATTGGTACCACATTGACGGAATTGACAATATCAGCGATGGGTTGTCCAGAGGAATGAGGCCCGCTCATCTTTTGGATACCAAAGCATGGTGTCACGGTCCTGATTGGCTACATTTGGACCAATCCCGATGGCCCATCCGATCAGTTGAATCCGTACAAGGTGGAGAGGTTCTCGAGAGGAAAATCGTTTCCTTAATACTTACAAAGAAAGAAGGTCACCCCATATATAGCCTAGTCACTCGTTGCTCATCGTTGAGTCGATTAATACATGCGACGGTGTATGTACTCCGGTTTGCAGGGATTCTCCGGTCCCAGGGGGTTGTGACAACTGAGGATCGAGAAAGGGCAGAGCTCCTAATCGTCAAGGTGGTGCAACTCCATCATTTTCAAGAGGAAGTTGCATTATTAGAAAAGGGAAAGCTCACTTCTGCAGCCATACGAACGCTATCGCCCTTTTTGCAGGAAGGAATAATACGCGTAGGTGGAAGGTTGACCAATGCTCCGATAGGATTTAGTCAGCAACATCCCTTTTTACTACCCAAAAAGGATAATTTTACCACCTTATTGATCAACGACTGTCATAGAAAGAACCTCCACACTGGTCCAAATTTAGTACTGTCTATCCTACGCCAGAAATATTGGATTTTAGGCGCTCGGAACGCTGTCCGTTTTCAATTAGGAAAATGTAATTTTTGTTTTAAAACAAACCCAAAATCCACCTTCCCATTGATGGCAGCTCTACCCGCGGTGCGCGTAACAGAAGCGAAACCCTTCACTCATTGCGGAGTGGATTATGGAGGTCCTTTCTATGTCACCCCTATTCGGAAACGGGGAGTAAAAAGTCACAAGGCATATCTTTGCCTCTTTATTTGTCTAGTGACAAAAGCTCTACATCTCGAATTGGTCTCGGATCTAACCACGGATATGTTTTTGGCAGCCTTTAAACGGTTCCTGTCTCGAAGAGGAGCCTGCGCTACGGTCTACTCCGACTGTGGCACAAACTTTATCGGGGCAAAAAACAAGTTAGATGCCTTGTACCAACTCATAACGTCGACAGAATACCAGCAGAAACTCCAGAATGGATTGCAAGCCCAAAGAATCAAATGGATGTTTCAACCCCCTTCCAGTCCTCACTTCTCGGGGATATGGGAATCCAACATAAAGGCGGTTAAGACACATTTGGTCAAGGTCGTTGGAGATCAGATTCTCACGTATGAAGAGCTGAGTACAGTACTCGCACAAGTGGAAGCATTATTGAACTCAAGGCCCCTCACTTGGCTCAGCACGGACCCAGCCGAACCTGAACCATTGACCCCGGCTCATTTCTTAACCGTCACTCCTCTTACTTCGTTACCCGCATCGGATGTGAACGAGGTTCCCACAAACCATCTAGATCGCAAGCGCCTTTTAGACCAAATTGTCCAAGGGTTCTGGAAGCGATGGCACCTAGAATATTTGACGCAGCTGCAACTTCGTCAAAAATGGACCCAGCCCAGTAACCCCCCAGTAGTGGGTACACTGGTCCTGATCAAGCAGGACAACACGCCCCCTCTACAATGGCCGCTAGGCCGAATAGAAGAGCTACATCCCGGGCCTGATGGAATCTCGAGAGTAGTAACTCTACGCACAAAGACCGGCACATACAAACGGCCCGTGGTCAAATTGTGCACACTGCCCTCTCAGTGAACATTTTTATATATTTTTTAAACTTAAGTTAGTTTAGTCTCTCCCTAGAATAAGATTAGTAATAGTCCCAGGCACCTACTCAAGTGTAGAACTTCTCTCTACTCAGGTGCCAGAATTTTCCTTTTCTTTTTTTTCTTCTCGTCTTGCGCGAAATCCGTTCGCCAAGATAACCTTTTTCTTTCCCTCGTCAGAGGAATGGCCTCTACGAGCACCCTTAGTTAAAAAAATTTAGATACGCACTTAGCGAAATATCTTTTCTCTCTCCAACCCCTAACCTCTAAAGAACGGGCCTTACCCGAGTAGGTTCAGAAACTACCGTTCAGGGCGGGGGGTATGTTGGCGCCACTGGCACCAATGTGACGTTCGCGAGTTTCCCGGGCTCTATTTTACCGACATCCCGGGTGAAGAGAGCGACGGGAACAAGTTTGAATTTGAACCCGGTTCACGTGCTGACTTTTTCCGAAGTACAGTTTTTATTCCCATTTTTCACGCCCAAAAATAATAATTAATAAATACGAAATACGTTTTTTGAATAGTAGTAGAGCCACCCTAAAAGTGGCGGTGTTAGTGAAACCACGAGTGTGACAGTGGAATTGACGAGTTGCGACGAGCCGAAAGCAAGACGGCCGGTGATTGTCTCTCTGCGATATCCTTTTTCCCGATTTATCCCTACCTAGGAAATCGCCAGGGAGCGGGAGCAGGTCGCCGATGTCAAAGGTTAGTGGAAATTTGTCAATTTCCCGCGTCTGTTACACCTACGCACCCGCACAGTCCGCGGAAGCCCCAAAATCTTTTTTTAAAGAACCAGCGCACGCCCAAGTCTGCGAACGCGGCGCAAACAATAGTCGATTTTGAAATTGCCGCCAAATATTTTGGTTTCAACCAAAATACTTCCGGTATAGGTCATTTTATTCTATTTTTTATGTAGTTTCCAAATATTTATACATTTTTTAATTTGGTCAAAAACTTTTAAAGTTACACTTGTTTTTAGATATCTTATTTTCCAAAAAACGCTATATTCACACCATTAAAACTTTTTTCTCTATACACCAAATTGCATCAAATTTTGACAAAAGTTTCCCTTCTTTATCCTTAAAACAACCCTCAAAAAACATTTTTTTATATTGAGCTCCTAAGTGAGATATAATTTTTATAAAACACCTAATTACTCGTGTATTAAAGTTAAGAATTTACAGGAATTTTTAGTGTTTCTGAAATATCGGGGCTCCTGATAATCGGATAAAAAATATACCATTTAATTCGTTATGAAATTCCCTACAAATATACATAAGTTTAATTTTTTTAGATTAATTAAAAAACCTATAAAAAAATAAAAACCGAGCGAGCGCAAGCGAGCCAGTCTTAAAAATCAGTACATATTAAACAACGAAGTTATGAGACACTATTCATTACATTTAAAGTTGTTATTAAATAAATACGAAATCGATGTACAAAGTGATGAGTCGATTTGTGCAATTTGTAAAGACGATGTGCCGATAACCTTACCTGCTCCTCCAATTCCAGATGAGGTTGATTCGATGCTGCATGCAGCAGGAATGAAACTGCGTCGAATGCCGTACGCAAGAAGGATGCAAACATTGATGGACACCTTGCAGTTGGTCCATTCACGCATGCAAGAAAATATAGATGAAACCAAGTTCATATATGAACAACAGCCATGAAATTCTACAGAAGAAAATTAGTTTTATAACTTTTAAATATATGTTTACTAACGCTTGAGAAAAAAAAATTGAAAAAAATTGAAAGCCTATTTTATTTTGTATTTCTACATAATTATTTTCTACAAAATGAACAAATACCTAAATTACATATTTTTTATTTTTAACAGGAAATTACACTAACAAACCTATTGTATGTTTTTTTACATTTGTATAAGTATGTACATACAAAAATTTGAACTGCATTGGTGTATATTAACAATTAACATTATAAATTCAATCGTTTACATGCTTTGGTATTTACGGCATTTGTATTATGAATATTAGCTACATATTTAAAATTAATAGAAAATATCACAAACGTTAATTTTAATCTGAAACTATTTTGACAGTTTAAATTTCAATAACCTTGTCTATAATCTTGAGTATAATAACAGTTACAATTACTTTACAATATTTTTATAGATACTTTATCTTGTATTTCTAATGTATTTAAAGCATAAAATTAAAAATGGCAACCTGTCAAATTTTTGTCAATAGTCCATAAAGAAATTGTTTCCATAGCAATGACATTTGAAATTAATTTAATAGATGAGAACTGACAATAATTTTCTCGAATGTATCGATGAAGATCACCATACTTGACAATCACCATTTGAGGAGACAGAGTTAGGAATGGTTTCACAATTTCCACTAGACTATATGCATCTTGTATGCCTTGGAGTTGGCAAAAAGTATCTACAAATGTTTACGAAAGGATTTGTGATCGAACAAGACAGATAGGTACAAGTTCTCAGGTAAAATGACTGAAGAAATTTCTGCAAGATTAAAAACAATAGTAGCATGGATTCCATGTGAATTTGCACTAAAAACTCGTCAATTGGAAGATTTAGATAGATTCAAAGCGACAGAATTTAGATTAATCTTACTATATGTTGGTCCTATCGTTATATACCCGAACAATACTTAAAACATTTTATTTATTTGCACTGTGCAATTAGAATACTATGCCATGAGACTGATTGTATAGATAATAATGAATATGCTAAATCTTTGCTGTCCTATTTTGTCCGGCAATGTAGTGTACTGTTTGGTAAAGAATATTTAATATATAATGTCTACTGTTTGATCCATTTAGCCGATGATGTTTTAAAATTTGGAAATTTAGATTCATTCAGTGCTTTTTCATTAGAGAATTACCTTTATCACATTAAAAAATTGCTTAAGAAGGCACAACCCCATCACGTGCTGCTTGCAACTATATTGAAAAGAATATACTTTTCAATGGACCAAAAGTGGAAAATATCAATGTAAAAAAGTCTGGAGAATTTGGTACAGTTTCTTATAATATTATACGCTTCAATGGATTTACACTATCACCTCATCCCGAATTAATGAATCTTTATTTAAAAACATTTGTTAACGGTGTCAAACAATTAAATGGAAAAGGGTTTTATTACGACATAAAGGGCGACGAAAAACAGACGTTATTAAAGGTGTATGTTCATTGTTGCTGCGTGGATTCCGTCGCTCGAGCTATATGTCAAAATACTGTACAGCATAATGGGTATTATTCATATAGCTATTGCTACATTCCGAGTAATTTATAAAAAAATGTATGTTTCCCATTTGGTCCAAAAAATGACGAACTACGAACACACAATTCCCATATACAAAACGTGTCTGATGTTATGCAGGATCCGTTAATATTGAAGTCACGGGATGTAAAAGGTACTTCTATATTAACAGAGCTACCTTGTTTTGACATGATATAGAGCTTTGCTTTTGATATGATGCACATATTAGAATTAGGGGTAACAAATTTTATTTGGGAATTGATTTTTTTTAAATTTAGTAAAGACAATAAAGAACATTTTACTAAATTATTAATGAAGTAGATATCTTTGATTTAAACGATTACAAGGCAAAACATTGGCATACTCTTTTATTGTATTATAGTATTTCTATTTCTGAAAATATTTTATCTGAAAATGAATTAAATCATTATGCTTTATTAGTTAAAATTATATATATATATACTAGCTGGGCCCGCGCGGCTTCGCTCGCGTGAACTACGGAATTATTGTTTAGGATTTAAAAAATATTATTATATTTAAATATATTAGTTATTTTTCTAATAAAAACCAAACAACACTTAAATTACCTACCTAACAAAAGCGAATCAGAACAAAAAGTAAAAATAATTTTTGTTCAATTTAAATTTAAAAGTTAATTATTGAAAACAAAATAAACAATTGACAATCAAAAGAATACCGGCCTGTTCCCTCTGCCCTGCGTCTAGTTGGCACGCTCCCTTGTCGCACGCCGCGACACGGGTCGCCATCGCTTTAATAATATGTTCCCGTATATACATATATTTCGATATAAACTACACGACCAAATTGGATGCTGTTAAGGGCAAATTATATCTACATTAAGTGCTTATGACGATGAAATCATTTATTTCGATAAGGATTATTGTTTTGCAGGTCCTAAGTCCACGTAAACAGAACCTAAATATTTTTAATTTTCTTTGTAACATAAAAGCAGTCATTGTGGCTTAAATACAAAAGTTAGATATATGGTGTCGCGGACTTTGTTGTAGATCTTTCGATTCTACACAATTCTTTAATACATTATTTTGTTCAATATTGAACGGTTTAGGCAGCGTATTGCAAAACAGCGCGCCGACGGTAAAATTTTTCCGACTTGATTTACTATTATCGTCACTGCTTAGTTGTTATGTTACCTAACGTAACAAAATAGCCTATAACCTGGCCAGAGAACATACCTATCAATCAAAAAAAACACGTAAATCGGATAAGTGGTTCTCGAGTGATAAGCGCACTAACGGACAGACAGACAGACAGAGACACGTTGAGCTTTATATACATACATATATAGATATTATCACAAACAAATACTACGCAAATTAAATTAAATGAATGTGAAGTTATGTTAATGACATTTGTAGCAACGTTCCAAATTCTTTATGGCGAAAATTCAATGCGATTTTATTTACAATTGCTTTTGCATGCTATTGATTCGGCAAAAAAATGTGGACCTTTATGGGCGATCTCAACGTATCCTTTTGAAGGTAACATTCATTTTATAAAAAGTTTAATAAATGGTTCTAAGATATTGGAACAACAAATTAAAAAAAAATCATTGAATATTCGTTCATAAGTGTAAGGCATCAAAGCTCAATAGTAATGTGACTAATGGGGAAATATTTTGTGAACATTTATTTTCCAATAAACATGTATATGTAATTAATGAAGTGTATAATGGTGTTGTATGTTCTAATATGTATGGTTTTAAAATAAATGCACAAGCGAATGATGACAAATTTTTTAAAAAGTGTAAATATCGTGGAACTATATACACAAGCAAGAATCCAGTGAACTAAAAGTTATCTTAATGATATCTCATCTTAGATATAGATATCTAAAACGTATCAAAAAGTTATCATATATTTCATTGATATTTTAAAAAAGTATCAAAATATTATAGAAAACAAACAAACTGATAGTATCAGTATAAAAAGTAAGTCACACATGGGAAAAAATAACACAAGAATATACAGTCGACTCTCGTTAATTCAAACCTGCGATAATTCGAACCTCTCTATAATTCAAAGTTATCACGAGTTCCCTACAAAATCTCTTTATATTTCGAACTAAATCAATACATTTTTATACACTTGGTAATTCGAACGAAAAAAGATTGTAAGTACATTTTGCGACAAGTTCAAACTTGTATCAACGTACACGAGCCTTTGTTTTTGTTATGATTAGTTTGACTATTTGACACACACTTCTCACGAATTGGTTGGTATACAGATTAAAAGTTTATGTTAATCATGAGCCCTAGAAAGTATAAATGTTTGACGATTGCTGAAAAGAAGAAGTTAATCGAAAAAGTAGAGGAAGGTGAGAAGAAAAGTGATGTTGCAAATGTTGATATAGATATCTAAAACGTATCAAAAAGTTATCATATATTTCATTGATATTTTAAAAAAGTATCAAAATTATAGAAAACAAACAAACTGATAGTATCAGTATAAAAAGTAAGTCACACATGGGAAAAAATAACACAAGAATATAATGCCATAGCCCAAACAGGAGCCAGAAATTCTGGGCAATTAAAATTTCTGTACGAGACGATAAAAAAGCAAAAAAAGACTATGCAGACGATAAGGTATTACAATATAAAAAGATAAGTATACAAACATTATAATATTAAAAATAATTTGTAGATGGAATTGTATAAAACCGGAGAAATATATAAAAAAACAGATGTAATCGGAGAGAAATACATGGAGTCATTTGGATGCAAACTAGTGGAATTAAAAAGTGAATATGATAATTCGACCCCTCTTGGTATGTATTATTATCTTTAGTAATTAAATATTAGTAAAGAAATAAGCACTATTTAATTTATTTTCTTTCTAACAGATGTTATCATTTAGCAAGCTTCACAAAATAAAATAACAGAAGTAAGTATTGTAATTATATTTAAAAAAATAATGTATCGAATAAAATTTTACTTGTATTTCAGAATGAAATAACCAAAGTTTCTTCATTACCATCAGATATATCAGCATTTCCGTCCTCTTCAGTTATTTCTTCAAATACATGTTCTCAGTTACTCACAATTATGTCTCCATCGCCAGTTCGACATCCAACATCAACTTCCAACTTATGCAGTTCTGTATTGTCATCTAGACTCATATCATTTACTTCTTCAGCTGTTTCTATGCCACATTCTGTAACTGTACCTGCTTTTAACTCATCCTCTTGCATATCACCATCATTTCCTTTTCCTCTGCAATTGTTTCTACAGTTATTTCTACACCACCAGCTCGACAACAAACACCTGATTTTTACCCAACCTCTTTCTTATCACTATCACTCTCTTCCTCCTCTTCAGCTGTTTCTACGTTAATTTCTCCACCGCCAGTTCGAAAACTAATTTCGTCATCTGTCAAACCAACACATAGTAATAAAGATCAAATTAAATTTGATATTTGGAATTTACAAGAAAAGAGGAAACGCAGCTGACAAAGAAGAAATGCAGTTAAAAAAGAAGAGGCGCAGTTAGAATACTACCTCTTAAAACCAAAAAGGTTAAAATACAAAATGGAAAGAGGTCAAAATTAAAATGTAAAAACGCATGGAACATTAAATAAATATTTATATTTTCAATGATTTTTAATTTTCTGATCAAAAATAAAATAAATACAAACCTGTTAAAATGTATGTTAATAACTTCATTTCTAAATTGTGTTCGCGTAGTTCATTGTTAATTTGTATTTCATCATTTGGTACCATTACAACATTGTTGTCATTATCTTCCATATTATCATTTAAATTGATTGCAATGTTATGTAAAACCAGGGCTTTTTTTTAATATAACGCGGTGGAACGGCGTTCCGGTACCTTTTTTTCAGTATTCACGGCAGAAGCAATAGCTATAAAATCAGCACTACAAGACTACATGAACGATAAATATGCCCAGACAATCATAGTAAGCGACTCAAAAAGCGTACTAATGACACTGCAAAACAAAGCAAAAATAAATAATTATACAATTATGGAGATCAGAAATCTGGTAGAAAAATACAAAAACATAAAAAAAGAAATAATGTTCATCTGGGGGAAAAGCCACGCCAGCATTGCAGGAAATGAAATAGCAGACACCACAGCTCGAAACGCCACTAAAAATGAAGTAAGCAAGAAAATACCGATTCCACATACAGACATAACTCCCACAGCAAGAGCTAAAGCACACGAAAACTGGCAATCCAACTATTCAGAATCCACTAAAGCGAAAGGAAAATTCTATGGTTCGATCCAACCAACAATCGCTCGAAAACCATGGTTCGACAAATTTAAAAGTTCCAGAAGTTTAATAAGAACAATAACACGAATTAGACTAAACCACGCCTACACTCCACAATTCCAGTACAAAATGGGTTTGATCGAAACTCCGCACTGCGAGTGTGATAACACCTCCATATCTGACACAAAACACATCATTATGGCATGCAAAAAATATTCAAAACAACGTAATAAACTATGGATATAACTAACAAAAAAGAACATTGATATCAGAAACAAAGAATACGCAACGCTAATATCGAACAGTAAAATATACAAAGACCTCATGAACTTCATCCAAGACTGCAACCTAAAAATATAAAGAATATATGTTACCCTAATCCCAAAGTGTACCCACAACCCACTTCCGGAACTCCAGGCCTCCCAGTTCGTCTAAACCTGCGATGATCGGCCCATCAGCAAACTCCCCATCCCTCATGTGTCCCTGTTATACACCCAAAACACACACAAACAACAACACACCACGATACTACTGAGCTGTCGGACTAGGACCAAGCCTGCCGACAACAAATTTGTGAAGAAAAAAAAACCCTGTCAGTATACCAGACCTTCTATTACATGTTTAATGAGTTTATAAGGGTCTGTCCAGTCATTTTTATGACTGCTGAAACCTTTAGTAAATTAATCACCAGCTTTTAGTTTACATGACAATATTAAATTTCAATAAATATGCGTTTCTTACAATTTCAAATTCGAGGAAAAAAATGAAAAGTTATTATTCATATTTATATACTAAGGAAAATCAAAATACACACGAATGTCAGATAATTGAAGAACTAAATGAAGGTATATATTAAGATTATACCAAATACGAATAGACCTGTTAAAAATTGACCTATAACTATAATTGGTTTTCGTTATATTGATAAAATTAAATTCTTTATATTTGATGCTTTTGTATTATATTGATAATTATAATTAAACAAATGCTCTTAAGATTATAGTATTTTCATATTTTCTTAAATATATCAATATATATATGTAACCTGTTATTTTCTGGATATATCTGCTAATACTTGCGTAATTTATCCACAATAGCAAAATATTGAATGTCTATGAAACATTTTCTATTATAAAATGTTAATGGATATTTTTTGATTTTTTATAATTACATATCGACACCTGTTACAAACACTAACATATTTGATTTCTTTAATGAAAATTACCACTAACCCTTTTTAACCAAGAAATATAGCATTTTTAAATTTTACTGTGAAAATTAGCGTATAATTTTTTGCTACGAAAAGTAATACGTTTTATTTTTACCCTAAAAATTAGCATTTATGACAAACAACCGCAAATTTTAAACGTTTTTTTTTTTAAACACAGTTAAACATGCTAATTTTTGTAATAACTGTTGATATTATGTACATTATTTTATTTATAACTTGTGAATGTGTGTCTTTCAAATTTCAATAAATATTTGTTTGTTATAGTGTCAAATCCGAAAGAGATATTTAGCATTTTTCCAAATGCTAATAGCAATGATAATCAAAATATAGAATATCAGAAAATTGGACAACTAAATGATGGTATGTACACTTTGTTAAGAATTAATCTATAACTATCACTAATTATAGCCTGAATTTTCTATTGATAAAATTAAGTATCTCTTGATGTTTCATGCTTTTGAAATTATTAAAAACTAGCTGTGCTGCAGTCTCGCTCTCGAGGACTACAGAACTATTGTTTAGGATTTTTGAAAAATATAGCTGAATTATTTTTAATTTTTTTATTCTATACAATTCTTTAAGCTATGTGAACTTGGCAACTGACTTTGGAAAATTAAATTTTTTTTATATGCATTCGTTTGTACCTCGTTTGTACCCGTTTGTACCGCAAAAATTTCCGTTTGTAACTCAAAGGGCTAAGATATATAATTTTTTTAAAAAGGGTAGCAACCAACATTATGATATTAAAAATCTGTGAACGGCATCAGCTTCGACATCGTTTGTACCCGTTTGTACTGCAAATATTATTGGTTTTAAACAAAGGGCTAAATAATAAAAATTAAAAATTAGGGCGACATCCAAAAAGTTCCAAAGTGGGTATTTCTAATTTGGATTGTTTAATAAATTGTTTATCATGTGCAATCGTTTGTACCTTTTGAGTGTTCGTTTGTACCACCAAGGGTTATTTTTTTACTCTAAGGGCTCGAAGGGAAAACCAATAAAAACATCGTAGACTATGTAATATTCGGAATATTTTAAATCTGTAAACGGCATTGGATTCAGCGTCGTTTATACTCGTTTGTACCGTAAAAATATTTGTTTGTACCTTAAAGGGCCAAAAGGTACAAACGATTGGACATTTGCAAATCTATTATCATTGTTATTTCATATTTGGTACTTTAAATAAATTCTCTATCAAGTTTAATCGTTTGTACCTTTTGTGTGTTCGATTGTACCACCAAGAGTTATTTTTTTACTCTAAGGGCTCGAAGGGAAAAACAAAAAAAACATCGTAGACTATGTAATTTTTACCCATCCTCTTTCTTATCACTATCACTCCCTTCCTCCTCTTCAGCTGTTTCTACGTTAATTTCTCCACCGCCATCTCGAAAACTAATTTCTGTCAAACCAACACATAGTAATAAAGATCAAATTAAATTTGATATTTGGAATTTACAAGAAAAGAGGAAACGCAGCTGACAAAGAAGAAACGCAGTTAAAAAAGAAGAGGCGCAGTTAGAATACTACCTCTTAAAACCAAAAAGGTTAAAATACAAAATGGAAAGAGGTCAAAATTAAAATGTAAAAACGCATGGAACATTAAATAAATATTTATATTTTCAATGATTTTTAATTTTCTGATCAAAAATAAAATAAATACAAACCTGTTAAAATGTGTGTTAATAACTTCATTTCTAAATTGTGTTCGCGTAGTTCATTGTTAAGGAATCCTCGGAAAAATTAAAAGATTCAAGAGTAAGCTCAAATTTTGTAAAAAACTAAAATAAGGTTATTAGAAGCTCCATTCAAAATCTTAAAATGATTGACCATCTGTGAGCGAAGATATCGTCAAAATAAAAAAAAAAATTTAACATTGCGAGTATAGGGATTACGATATTTTAAGCTGATTTTCAATGAAAAAGTAAATAATTTTATGCGAAGGAAGATCAAGAAATTTATGAAATTTTGAGAAAAACTAATATAATATAAAAATCTCAAGTATTTTCACCACCTCGTTTTTAAGTTATAAGTAAAATAAAAACTTATTTTCTGATAAAAAATATCATGGTACTAACTATGACAACGCCGCAAAATATTGACAATTGCCGCGGTATTTAAAAATCGTATGTGCTGAATATACATATTGTTCTTTTAATTTCAAGGAATAATAAAAATTATAAAAACTATTTCTTAATTATAAACTTATAATATATAACAAATTCAGCTGCAAATAATAGTACACGTTATCACATCAAAACATTAAATAATATGTAGCTGTCATCGGGAATACAAAAGTCGCGCATTCGCAATAGAAAATATATACACAATGTTGCCAAATTTTATTTTAATTTATACCATGGCCATCTTGATTTTATAGTACATTTTTTTTTCCTTTTCTAACATATAGCGCACCTTGTTTCTCCCCGAGAAATACCTTAATTTGTATTTCATCATTTGGTACCATTACAACATTGTTGTCATTATCTTCCATATTATCATTTTAATTGATTGCAATGTTATGTAAAACCAGGGCTTTTTTGTAATATAACGGCGTTCCGGTACCTTTTTTTCATTGACACAAAGTGAGTTCCGGCACCTTTTTGTTTAAAAACATGTAGCTACTATACATAAATGATCTTCCTAAAATATTCAAAGATAACATTTCACTTTATGCAGACGATACAAGTGTTCTTTATAGTGCAAGTGATAAACATCAACTCATTAACTCCATAAATTGCTCACTAATTCATTTAAACAAATGGTTCCATAATAATAGCATCAAATTAAATGTTGAAAAAACAAAATTTATTAAATTCCGGGAGTATGGGGAAATTGATAACGTTTTACAGTTAACATCAAAAGATAAAATTGAATTTGAACATAATATAAAATTCTTAGGTCTTTATATTGATAAAAATCTAAATTGGGAAATTCACATTAACCATTTAATAAATAAAGTGTCTAAATTATGCTATTTACTCCGTGTTCTAAAGAAAAATACAACATTACAAACATTAATAATTACATATCATGCTCTAATACAATCAATATTGAGATACGGGATCATTTTTTGGGGATTTACTCAAAATTTATTCATCGTGCAAAACAAAAGAGATGCACGAATTATCTATGGAAAGAGTCCTAATGAACCTTGTCGACCACTTTTTACTTCCATGTTCCGAAGGAAATGGAAGTATTGTAATACCATCGAAAAATCGTGTCCGAGAAAATGACAAATTCTGATTGTACTAACTTCAAAACATAAAGAAAAGTTAATTTCCGCATGGCGGCTGTGCGTGTGTCTGTGTGTCTGTCTGTCAGGATGTAGATTTTTTTTTCGTTCACGATAACTACCGTAAAAATGCACCGATCTAAATTATTTTTGGGGAAAATGTTTGTCACAGTGAGTACTCCAGACCTATTGATTTTGGTGCTAATCGGATTAGGGGTTTTGGAAATATTCGAAATTTTGTAACTTTTTTCGTCTAAAAAGTGAATATTGCGAATATTATCTCACTAATTTTGATAAGATTTGGTACATTTGCAGTTCAATTGAATCTAAGGGACATTTATTATTTGTACGTGCCTAAACAGCCGTTAAAGGGGTGAAAAACACACTTAAAATTTGAATTTTAAATACTAATATGTCATTAATTCATGTTGCCTTGGAAACAAATGCAACTAAATTCAAATTGTCAAATTAGTTTTTCTACGAATGTGAATTATGTTTTTGACATTAGAAAACTAATATTTATGTACAAATGGCAAAAAGAGCTGTAACCGTTGTAAGTATATATGTTTTTTAAATGTATTACGATATGTATATTCATAGTAGTAGGTTATATAAATAAAATATTTAAAAAAATGTATATTTAAAAATTATTTAAAAAGATAGAAAGAACATGGAAGTCATGTATGGTTCTCCATACCGATATTTAAACAACTGGGAGTACTTACGTTAACAGGCCTGTATATATTAGAATGTTCAATTTTTGTGAAGAAGGAATCAGAGTTATTTAATAATAATGTGCGTGTTCATGAATACAATACAAGAAATAAAGATGATTATGTCCAATCTGCTACATCCTTGGCTACAGTATTTAAAGGGCCTTTGAATTATGCCATTAAAATTTATAATAAATTGCCGAAAGATCTGAAGCTGCTACCTCTTAACAAATTTGTTAAAGAATTAAAATCATTCCTGTTGGATCAATGCTACTACAATATACAAGAATATTTTGTTAGTGAAATTTAATTTATATAATACATACATATGTTAGATGTTAGTTTAGTAGAATGAATGTTTTTTTTCTTTTTTCTCTTTTTTGCCTTATTCATTATTATTATTATTACTATTATTATTATTATTTATTACTTTGTTTTTTCATATATATAATTATATTTTGTTTTTTCTATGACACGTTCAATACTCTATGTGGGGGGTACAGGTAGGTTAAATAATATAACCCTTAACCTCTACAGCGGGTGTGGATTGTTTTTGCGCGGATAATGGTATATTAAATTTATAATAAATTAAACTACTTACAGTTTGTCCTGCTGGGTGGTTCCTGGACTGCCTCCAGTGAATTGTATTAAGGTTAGGAGAAAAAAGGGGATGATGGAAATACAGTTTCACTTTTAACAATACACCAAACACATAACATAAAACAAAGATAACTTAAAATTTATTCACTTTGAATTGTAATAATAAATACGATATATATCACAAAGGTGTGATAAAATAAAAATATATATTCTAATTTTAATGCACAAAGGGTGCAAACTATGCGGATAGTTTATTTATAATAATAAGGGCATTAGCAAACGCTACTTAATAGACTTGTGTAGTTCACGAACGAACTAGTTCAAAAGAGCGCTCCCACACGAGAACTAGACGAACTAGTTCGTATGCGCTCCGCTCTTTTAGTTCAATAGTTCCCGATACACTTCAAATACACTGTTCTAAAAATGAGATTGTACGATTTTTATGTTTAATAATTTACGTTTTCAATACTTTATTACCAATTTTGAATTTATATTACTAAAGATATATTATATTGAATTTTTTTGTTCAAAAGAATGCAAATGTCTGTCAAAAGCACGTGATTTTTATATTATTTTATGACAATCAACAAAAAGGAATATCACAGATTTTAGTGAAATTGAAATATATTGCTTAAATTACAATACAATAAATAATGTATCATTGAAAATAATTCAAAATTTCCATATATCGAGGGTTCGATTTAAAAAAAAAGAAGATTATTGCAAATATATACTTTTAAAAATATCGATCTTGTCTATAAATTAATAACGAATTTAAAATTGCAGCAGTTTACATTTCTATTGTTTGATGAAAAAAAATAGTAATACAAAATTACTAATTAAATTCCAACAATCCAATATATCTAAATCAATAAATTGTAATCGTATCGTCCGGAAAAAATTCTATGAACTAAAAGAACTAGAAGAACGAACTAGTTCATTAAAGATCACTGAACTATAGGAAGCGCTCTCTGTCATGAACTAAAATGCCCAACTCTACTACTTAATGCTGCCTTTTTAATACTGTCCTGATTTAAACTCTTGCACGAAAACCAACATGTTTGCTCCTAACAAGAAATAACATGTAAAACTATAAAAATAAAATTAATTATAAACTTTATTTGGCAGTGGCGCCACCACTATGTAATGAGTTTACGAATAAAGAATTATTATTATTATTACAGGGATAACGTTTTCAACAGCAATTTTCATCCCAACTAACAAGCGCGCAAACCGTCTTTTAAGAACGCCAAATGTTCTTTCTACGACGTTTCTGGTTCTTATATGTGCTACATTGTACCTTCTTTCTACAACCGTCGCGTCGCGGTGTCGTACGATTCAGCAATGGTGTTAGTAAATAATATCTACATGGATAACCACTATCAATATATATCAAATATCAAAATATTTATTACGAAATTCATTGTTTTCAAAACGTGCCCTTACAAATGACGAATGTACTATCATGTGTAGATCCAGACCAACGTGCAACCACATCTAATATTCTTAAATTGACATCACTCACAGCTTTCACATTTAAGGTAGTTCCAGCATGAAATCACTTTTCGACAGATTTGGCCGAATTTTTTTTCTCGGGTTTATAACAACTTTATTTATGAATTCCTAAAATTTCATAATTTTTGGCCGTTTAGATCGCGAGATATTTAAAGACAAAGTTCGCGATTTTGAGGGTCATGTCCCATTTAAAGCATGTAAAATGTCCGGTCTCTCCAACTATTTTTTATTATATTAAAAAATTCACTCGACAGAATTGGAAAAAAAACTAGGAGAGTGTTGAGAAATGATTTTCGAATAAGTTAAAAAAATAAAAATAGCACCTCGCCGTTTTATTATCAAGATGTAATAATTAAAAAAATTAATTTTCGATCCATTTCCAACCTGTTCACTCAACAGATTATAGTGATCTGGCAACGCTGTGCGCAACGCTTTCTGAAATAGTGTAGAATAAAAACGCGATACTATTTGTACATACTGAGACCATAAACAAAAATACATAAACACTCAGAGCAACGTTGCCAGATCACTGAAACTAACCATATGTAATTGTATGTGTGAATGTCTGTGTGCCGAGGCTTCTAAATTTTTATCTATAGTAAATTGTCTGATTATACTATACCACGCTGGAACTACGTTAAAGAAAAAAAACCTTTTCGATTTCTAAATAGTTCTGCATTTTCTCCACCTGAATATTTTAATGTGAGTGCAATCTATTGCACCACAAACGTTAGGAAATTCACTTAAAATATTAAAATATCTGTCATGGGAGCCACGGGACTTTCTTATACGTAATCCTGATAGTGAACAGTGTACGTGATTATTAATTTATTAAAATACATTTCTGACAAACTAATAAAATATAAAATAAAATGAATAGGACATAAATTCTAGATAATATTATTCTCTACATTATGTATCAAATGAATTTTAACGTTTTAACCGAAAACGGATGTTTACTCTTGTCAATTTTTGAATTTTCGAATAATTTTTGAAATAAGAAAACAATGTTTTAGATAAAAAATGTATAATTTATTCCCCAAACATTTTTTCCAACATTTATGATTTAACCAGAAATAATTGTTTTATATAATTATTTAGATATAATATATGTATTATAGTTAATCAATTATTATTTTTAAATATATTTATGCTTATAACAAGTTTATAAATGTTATGTAATTAATTTTTTTTCAAATATCTTGAGTTACTTTATAAAATATGCTTCCCTTAGTAAAAATATCACGCCTCGCCACTGAATGTAAACATGCTTGAAATCTGATATAAACGTGCCAAATCAATTACAGTATTAACTATTTACATCGTATAATGCATCAAGACCAAACAAGAATAACCGATAAATCGTCTACTTGTATAGACAATATAATCACTAGCAAAAATATAAATTATTATACAACAAAAATTTTTCCATTGTCTTTGTCTGATCATATGACAACAAGCTTGAGGTTTTGCTCAACTCCTAACAATACAACTAACAATCAATTGTTTAAACACATACAATTATAGAAAGAAAATGAAATATTTATTTTTAATTATTTACTACAAAGCGAATGTTAGGATTCAATTTTTAACACTCTAAACCACTGGTTCCCAAACTGCGGTCCTCGGCTCCCTTGGCGGTATTGGGGAGATCAATGGGAGCCCTGGTGGCTCAGGGTGTAGTTGGGGAGCCTCAGAAGGACAAAAGGGGGGCTTTTTAATATTATTAAACCCTTTATTACACAATGTACGTTTCTAATTTGTTTGATTCATGAAAGTGATTCATAAACTTACCGCCAAAGGCACCACAAGTACCAAAACATAACAAAAAAAATGGTGAAACTGGTATTTGTATATCAGCACTACCTGTTCTTTATAGTTTTTGGTGTTTTTTATCACCAAATAATGCAATAATTAACGTAAAAATGAAAGAGGAAATATGTATTTTTATGTTACAAATACGTGATAAAATTTTCAAAAATAAAATTTGATTTTTACACCTACAATCGGCAATTTTTGAAAAAAATGGAAATGCTCGCCATTGAATGAGAAAACGTCATAGGGTAAATTTTTTTTTTAATTGTAGACTTTTTTATGTATTTTCTTGTGAACAGATGCCAAAATCTGTTAAGTAAATTCAAATATCGTAAATGATGATAAGAAAGTTCCATGGTACCTATGGCAAACACGCACACTGTTAATACGTATAAGAAAGTCACATGACATTCATGGCAGATATTTCTTCTCTGTTATGAACTATTTGAATAAAATTTAAAAAAATTTTTTTTTTAATTTGTTTTTTCGAAAAAATGAATAGAACATAAATTATAGATAACAACACCTACAATTTTGAATTTGACCATTTTTTTCTAATTTGCACCCTTCTACGATTTGTCGTATTTGAGTTACAGCGCTTACAGACAGACGGACACACATACATCATGGCGAAAATAGTCAGAATGGATTCAGGGAAGGTCAAAATGGATAATTCCATCAAAATTAATCAAAACAATTATTTATACTATATGTATATTCCATATACATGGGTATAAAAAAGTAAAAATTGAGTTTTGTGTGCCATTATCTTAACATGTTGGTAGTTAAAAATGACCATTGTTTTCGCGTAACGACCAGATTTGTTCTACAGATCGCAGCATTTTTTTCACTTTAAAGGGTTTGCGGAAACTATAATATCTCAGCGTCTATCAAACCTTGCAACATGTGACTAAAATCAAATTGTTCAGAAAAAAACGGGCTACAAGAATACTTCTAGACAAATTCACTTAAATCAATGATGTTTTAAACGATGCAATGAATTGTGAATATGTGGGATTGAAATTTTGGCCACATAGGCCTCTTATTATGCTAAATAAATTCTCAATTGGAACTTAATTAAGTGTCCTAGTTAGTAAAAAATTTGAAACCTAATCTTTTTAACACACCCCAAAGTTTTTCTACGTTAGTTATTAATGAAATTTTTAACTGAAGATGGAGAAGGAACAGCCACACCATTTTAAAGAAATTTTAAATTAAAGAATAAACTTTTTGCATTTTTCCAAAATTCTACATGTTGTGATGTATCGGTTAAGGGGCCTTTCAAAGGTTTATTAGATTTTAAAACGCTATTTAATTAATCAAAAACTTGGTCTAATAAATAATAATAAAACAAACTCGCCGATTCCCATAGTATCAATTACATTTAAACTTGATAATAACTTAATTAAATTAGCTACAGAATAACTATTTAGTTAGTATTTACTTGGGCTGCATATTTCACCTTCATTTTAGATTTTCCCTCTGGATTAATGTGATTTTGAGTTAATTTTACACAAGTTTTTGTATCGGAGCTTAAATCATCTAATGCATAAAGTGATTTGATATCATCTCACTTGGCTATTTTGTTATTAAAAAGAATTTTTTTTTTTCATAAAATTATTTCGAATACATTTTAATAAATGGGGAGGATCAAAGATATGCATTATTTCATATTCATTAACTTTGTAAATATAATCATTATTTTTACCAACATAAGATTTCTAATTGCAAAGCAATTGGTAGCTGCTTGGTCACTAACTGAACATATTTATGTATTTATTTATTTATTTCGCATCTTAGAAAATCACAGGATTTTATAATTTGTCAAAGTGAAAACATTACAATAACAGTAGAAAATAGAAATAAAAAAAATAGATTAAAATATATACTATCTAATACATATAAATATAAATATATAAACGATGCACATATATATTCATAAAATAAAAAAACTCTTACGCTATAAAAACATTTTGAATTTAAATAATTTGGAAGCTCTCTTTTAAATTGGTTGTAAGAATCTATTTCCTTTAAATTATTGGGAAGATTATTGTAAATATTAATTGACGATACTTGAGGGCTATTTAGAAAAATTATGCTATGTATTTTTGGTGTTAAAGTAATAAAAGAAATTGTATGTATATATTCGCTATGATCAGTGACCACTTATCGAATAAAACTTGAACCCTTTCCCAATTGGGAGTAAAGTGTGCGCAGCAAATATAAATATTTTTATAATTAATGGAGGTTAAGTTTAAATTTTCCACCCATATTTCTTTGACAGCTACATTTTTTGTAACACTTACTTATGTTAATGTTTTATTGGATGAATTATTGTCACAATTTGGTACAGCACAACATTATAGTTATTCTTTTATTCTTGATTGCATTTTAATAATTTTAATTACTTATTTACATAATATTTACATTATATTTAAAAATTTTAAATGGCTGTTTAGGAATTTTAGAAGAGTTCAAATTTTATACGATAGGTGGCAAAGTGGTCACTGACCATAGCAAATAATTATTAATTAATAATTAACTAATTCAACAAAAATTGTACATTGAATTAATTGATTGTAATATATTTATCTATTTAACATAATCATTTTATCAAAATAAATATTTTATAAGTAGAAAGATGCAATAAATGATAGAAGAATTACAAGATGGATTCTCAATGACATCTGTACTGAGCACCAAGTGTACTTATTAAGAAAATTTTAACAACGTTTTTTAAAGTAAGATTACAACAATGCAATAAATTATTTACGAAATGTAATTCAAATACCTGATTTTGCAGATTCGGAAGGTACAGAAAAATTTTGCTTGATAATTGAACAACATTTTTGATATTTTAAATTCTAGACAGACATTTGTGAAAAATACAAATAAAAGTCCCATTAATCAAAACAATATTGGAGAAATTAAATTAAAAGTAGCAGAGTTTGAAAACTGTATTAAAAAACTCACCTGCCCAGGCCCCAAAATAAAAATATTACGGCCCTGTGTAAAAAGAAATAGAACGTGGGGTTAAACCGTTTCCATCTCTCTCACTCTTGACGACCATGTGTCCAGTTCTACATGTCTATGGTATTTACCTACAACGCGTGCGCGAAACTTGTCAAAGTCTTCAACAAACTCCAAAAGAACTGTCATATAAGTTTGATATCTCATTTGAAAGTGCTTGCTAGCTAACAAATTTGCTAGGTCCTTTATAATACCGGACATTAGAATAACAAAGAAGTTAATATTTACAAGGGCGCCACGTGTTTTATTACAAAGATAGTAATTAACAGTAAAACACAAAATCTGTTTTTAAATATCAAAGAAAACATAATGACTTTTCGTGAATCACAATAAATCAAAATAATTAGACAATATATAATAATATTCGTTTACCTTTTATATCGACCTTCAATTCAGCAATAAAATAAATATGTCTTATATAAATAGTATTAATAACAAAATGGTCGTACGAAAATAATTCACTCAACACAAAATTAATTCTTAAAATAATTAGACAATGTTTATTCTCTTTTAAGATGGCTACACACGTAACTGTAAACTTGACAAGTATGCATGATCCATCTTTTTGTACAAGCACGCACAATTTCCCTGACACCACCACACGGTACAAGTATGCTTAAACAAACGCCAGTTTGCGCTGCTTTTTGCCTTATCCATAAGAGGAAAATGCAAAAGAAGAATCGCGGTGTAAAGAGTGGTTAATGAAAAGAAAAACATATTCCCACATTAATTTACTGAGTAAATTGAAGATATATCCGCGTAATTGGCATAATTCTCAGAATGAATAAAGCAACTTATTTGAATCGTTTGTCACCTTCTATTAAAAAGGATACGATCATGAGAAAAGCTATAACACCCCCACGAACGTTTTACAGCATCTGTAGAGCTCACTTACGACTGACGTTTGCTTGTACAAACCTGCACGTTCTTAGTACACACGTTGTTAATGGATGAATGTGTTAATGATTGTAGATGTTGTATTTTTAAAGATTATTTATTATTATCACTTATTACAACAACTAGATATATTGTTTAACTTAACATAATGTAAATGTAATGAACACTAGCGATAATTGTTTCTCTCTAGCGTTGAGAAACTCATCGTTACACTATAACACGTGTAATAGTTGCTTTCTATATAGTGGCGAGAAAGCTAATGGCGTCTCCATAGATAAATAAATACTATAGATAGGCAACTCTCATGTATTCATAAAAAATAGCGCCAAGTGAACACAGTCATGAACTAAAATTGAAAACGCGCTAAATTTAAACACCCTCAATACAGTTGTTATATTATATAATTTTTATATATAAAATTGAATATAAAAAATACATTATTAAAATAAGTAGTTATGAACACTTATTTTAATAACATAATTTTATGTTCAATATTATATAAGAATTTCATATTCTTAACAAAAAAAGAAGTATATAAAGAAAATATATTTATTTGTTTAAATATAAATATATATACAATTGTTATCAAAATCAACAAGTAATAATGAACAGCATTGTTAATTAACATTATTTTAATAAAGTATTTATTTTTCTTAGAGATGGATTGACTAATCAGCAAAAAAAGCTGATTAGTCAGCCTAAAATTTTTGTTATTAAATTAATAAAATTAATATAGCAATAAATAAAATTAATGTAGTAATATATATCAGGCAATATCATTTTAATCAGTTACATTACTTAAATTTAATTATTACTAACTTACAATAAAAATAAATGTTCTATACTCGCTACAAAAATAAAATTTCTCCATTTAGTTAATAGTCCAGTAACTTTATACATCACCGCATGCGTTAAATCCGGTAGTTCTGATTTTTTGCAGACTTGTTTACGATGTTGGCCTAATGAATAATCCAAGTTTGTGACCTCGAGCGCCGAACGCAACTTTGTCAAAAATCGAAAAAACCGCGAAAAAATCGTTATTTTTTCAAATTTTGGCGATTATAACCCTAAAGGACTAGTTTTTGAAAAAACTTTTTTAGAACTTTTTTAAAGTAGATTAAATTTGCTACAATATGACACTAGAATTGTCTCTGTAGACCCAATAGTTTCCGAGATTAAACCTTTCAAAGTTTATCATTTTTTTCGAACTTCGCAATTTTTTGCAATTCTGTCGTTCTGAATGAATTTTGACCCTGATTATACTATCGAAGCCCTGTACTTTTATGATGGGATGTTAAAAAAGAAAATGAACGATGATGTTTAAGCTAAGCTACCAATAATGAAGTAAAAAAGATAAGTAAAACAAAAGTTAATAAGTTTATTTGTTAGGAAATTGAGTAATATTCAAAATCAAAAAATTAAATTAATTTAGCCCTCTTGAAAGGTCCCGGTTGAGGTTCGTCCGTATCTGGACGTATTGGGATGGCATATCCCCATCAGGGGATGGTGATGAATTGTCGACGTCTTGTGCCCACAAGTCATCCTCCATTTCGACATCGGACAGATCGTCGCCTTCTGGGATATCTACTTCTGCAACATCAGGTATATTGTCACAAGGTGTTGTGGGGCTGCATCTCTGGTCATCATTTTGGGGTTGAGGCCTTGTGGTGTGGATATCCACCCCCAGGAGAGAGGGTTCAGTGTGACTCTCAACCACGCCTGTACCTTTAAGAAGATTGTACATGAGAATAGAAAATGATGAATGATATGTAACTGATGCAAGGACAAATTTTTACCTGATGGTATGTCCGCAAGGAGTGAAATCGAGCAGAGTCTCGTGTAGGAGGTAACCTGGCTAGATTGAAGCTGGTTTTCGTCGCAGCCCTGGTGAATAGTTGGTACCGCAGCTCGTCAAAGTTATGGGTGTTGGAGTTGCCTCCGTATAGAGCAATTATGACTCGCTCTCCTGCTGCTGCTATCTCGTCAGGTGTAGAGTTGGTGTCGAGAAAAATCGCAGCTTGCTTTTCAACGTCCGGATTTTTTTCGACTATGGACATCATTTGCATCTTCCCTAAGCCAAAGAAGCAGGATGTCGAGTCACAACCACTAAAGGCATGAATGAAGAGGAAAAGCTCTGGTTTCAAAGAGGATTTTGAAGAAGCGATGCTGGAATACATGACATCTGATGCTTTGCCTCTTCCACATTTATTGTAAAAAATTTCACGTTGGTTTGAGATCGCAGTAAGGATGATCAGCAAGTCAATGTCCTCACCAACGACTACCACTATATCATAGGTAGAGGCAGCAGTTACAGCTGTAGTGTTGATGAGCCTATCAGCATCTTCCTCTGCTTGGAGTACTTAGGCATGAAATTTTGGCTTTATAGTTCATCACCATACCATATAATATTTTAAATGTTCTGTTGTATTATAACTATTTAATAATAATAATAATAATAAATAGTGTATGCCAATAATAATAAATTAAATTCTAAGTTTATCTAAGAAGACAAAAATTAAAACTTTACCAGTTTATTTAATCTTAATCTAATATTACGTGACGACGATGTTGACATGTTTTCATTATCAGAGATAATTGTGAACGACTCACTAGAAGAGATCCTGGAAGATCCTGAAATGATCAACTCTATATTTAATGCTGTCTCTGTAACCACGGTAAGGTAGCAAAATAGATAAGATGGCGGAGCACTGGGGACCAGTTGCTAGGTTCCGATTCGTGACTTCACACGAGCAATACTAGCACACTCCGTCGGAGGTAATTGGAACTTCATCCCGCTAGAGTTATTCGAGTGACGTCTAAAATATTGCAAAAAATTGCGAAGTTCGAAAAAAATGATAAACTTTGAAAGGCTTAATCTCGGAAACTATTGGGTCTACAAAAACAATTCTAGTATCATATTGTAGCAAATTTAGTCTACTTTAAAAAAGTTCTAAAAATTTTTTTTCAAAAACTAGTCCTTTAGGGTTATAATCGCCAAAATTTGAAAAAATAACGATTTTTTCGCGGTTTTTTCGATTTTTGACAAAGTTGCGTTCGGCGCTCGAGGTCACAAACTTGGATTATTCATTAGGCCAACATCATAAACAAGTCTGCAAAAAATCAGAACTACCGGATTTAACGCATACTACCCCATACATTCAGGCGACAAAGTTACTGGACTATAAGCGTGCTGTGTCCAAATGCCACACGAACACATCGAAGATGCACAAATTCTTTTTGCATGTTTTTATGAGCAGATTTAAAAAAGTGAACTTTTTTCAACCGATAGTCAGCCTATCTCTAATTATTAGAAAAGCACAGATACTCAAAACAGTATTTATTGTAACAAAAGCCTTTCAAGTTTTCCCTTTAAACTATTAATAAATGTATTTGTTTAAATATCAGCATATCTCAATATATCAATCATTTGATAATTTTTACATTATACATTTTTTTAATAAAAAATACCAATGAAATTTCATTTCACTTTGGAACAACCAATGTATAGGATATTATAATCAGTAATAATGTATAACAGTGTTTTGACTTTAGCATTTTACACTGAATGAACCAAACACAAAATAATATTTGGCTAGCCAATACCATTCTTCGAACGGAACGAATATATTAAACATTTTCCAAAACCAAATCACATTTGATCAAAATAAATCATTAAATATGATAAATATCCTTTACTATGAAATAAATTTAAAATTCGGAAACAGTTTGTTGCAAAAATGTCAAGTATTTTTTTTATTTCTAATCAATTTATATAATACTAAGAAAGCAGCTGTTGCCACACTCAAATCCATTTTTAAACTAAAATGATATGGCGAGCATAACAATCTTTGGTTCTAAGTATCCAGTTTGTTTATTTGTCTACGCTCACCTCATTCGTAGTAAAACATTTAAGTCAAGATGCACCATTATAGTTAATAATAATAACATAGCAATAAAAACTTATTTATTTTGTAATGTATGTATGCCTAGTTAGCCAAAGCATGTAGTGTTACTCTGTTGTTCATAGCAATCCGATGTTTTCAATATCAGTTTGTAATGTCTCCTCTGAAGGCTTATTTACTTTTTTGCTCTATAAAACAATAAAATTTATGTATAGTCAGTCTTATAACAAAATAAATAGTGTCTTTGGATCGATACATGAATAGATGTGACAATTACAAAAAAATACCTTTCTTAGACTCACAATCAGACTAAAAGCATTTGGTTTCCATAAATTTGGAGAAATATTTTCTTCGTATCTGAGTCGGTTACAGTTCACCAATAAGAATTATATAGATTTTTTGGACAATGATTATAAGCATTCGGAGAATGTCCGGTTCAGAAAAAAACCAGAGTATGCTCCAGTTTCTCCTGACATCCAATACTGACTTTGTCTTTTACTAATCATGCATTACTCTGGATATTGTGCAATGAATGTAAAATAACTATTCATAATGTCTTCAATAATATGATTTTGCAGCATTAAACTTTGATAGTTTGCTTTCATTCTATAAAAAAAAGTTGGCAATTAGTTAGGTTAGTTGAATCTTTAAACTTTAATTAAGTATAGTTTTATTTTTACCTCAAATTTGTGCGATTTATCACAATGAGCATCAAATATTTTATAATTTCCATACATTTTCTGGGGATTCATGTGCTTTATTTTTCATTTTAATCCAAATATTAAGAACTTCGTACCTATATACTCCAACGGTTTATGATACATTATTTATGTATTTTTGTTATTAATGCATATGCCATAACGGTACACAACAGTAAAATAACATTATTTATTAACATTAATCAATCATTTTCTAATCAAACGAACGAAAACTATTTTTACAATCACATTTTAATTGTTTTACAAAATGTCAAACAATAAAAAATTTCAAATGTGTACTTGCATGCGCATACAGACAGCGGTAAATTCAAAATACAGTGATCATACAGTGATACTAGCGCTATAGTGTCTCCGGTGAAAAGCTTCATCCCTTCCATATGGAGTTACCATACCCTGGGCGCAAGGTTAGTATATGTATAGGTTGCCTCATAACTTTTTGACCAATCAGCGGCTGCGTGTGATGACGTCACCCTGAGGAACCTTTAAACGTTGTTTCATATATTAAGTTTTTTTTCAAATTATTTCGAATTTTTGGATATTTGTATTTAAAAAAAGTAAATATTATTGTTTATTACAGAAGCTCAAATTATTACATATAATATTTCTGCATAAAAACTTTAAAATGATGTCAGAAATCAATGCTTAAAGAAAATACATTTGTTGGTTACACATAAAAAAACACTTGTTTAAAACTATAATTTATAATAATAAAATAATAAAAATTTAGATTTAAAACTCAGTACACCATCAATATCAAATGAAAATATTTAAAAACAACTTACAATAAATCAACTTAACTAAAATAAAGAGTAAATATAGTTTGACAGCCATTTATAATGTCAAAGTGTTCCTCACGATGACGCGTTCTCCCCTCTCATGCCACTCCCCGCCAGAGTTATGAGGCAACCTATTACTTTACTAACCTTGCCCTGGGCGTCTCTCAGATACATGACGCTTAGCAGCGTCGTGCATGCTCGGCGACGATCGGGAAACATGGCGCGCACTTTGAATAATAAAATGTTACTTTTAATCCCGAACATGCCGCCCCACTTTAAAGTTGATCGTATACTTTCAATTCATCATCGTTGATTAATGTAACACTTATTATTATTTATTAACTCTACAGGGTTACACATTAAGAGTGGATATCAACTTTATTTTGAAAACTGGCGAAATTTTAGTAGCCGACTACACACAGATTTCATATTTTTGTTTGTTGGCAATACATTATTTGGGTGTGCGCGCGCATATGATTTATGTTAGTGATTGAACGGTGTTCAAACGGTGGAATATATGCGACCGCTAAAAGATTATAGTATAATAAACTAATATTATAATTATATTATATTAAATAAACATATTATGTTTATCAACATATTCTTCGGGCATTAGATAGTCTTAAAATACTGTGTGTATAACTGAGACTCCCTGAATCGAAAATTCGTCTGTTTGTTTATGAATTACACAGCCGCATACAAAAAAAGGTGTGCGATACCAAAAAAAACGACATATAAAAGCGAACATAGTCGAAATCCAAATTTTTAGAATTTTCTGATTGCCAGTTTTTTTTATTTGAGTTTGAGTTTTGGGTTTAGGTTGATTTTTCCAAAAAAAGTGTGCGATACCAAAAAACGACATATAAAAGCGAACATAGTCGAAATCAAAATTTTGGAATTTTCTGCTTACCAATTTTTTTTATTTGAGCTTGACTTTTCGGTTTAGCAAAGGAAAAATTCCACCTGAACCCAAAATTCAAGTTCAAATAAAAAAAAACTGGTACGCAGAAAATTTCAAAAATTTGTATTTCGATTAGGTAGCTTTTTTTAGTATCGGACACTATTTTTTGTGTAGCCAAAATTATAATATTGTATATTAAAGATACAAATAAAGATAAAATCTACACCAAACCCAAAATGTAACGGAACCTGCCAGAATTTTTTATTACACATTACGTTGGTTAATTATATATATGAAAAGTAAAATATACATACATATTTTAGGTACATAAAAATTTTAAATTATTCAACTAATTTAAAATAAATCTTGACACTAGAACATTTTCTGATATTTCCTAAGTTTATGAGTTTGATAATTTCAGTGTACCATGTTGTCAAATATGAGACATAGACACAAGTATATAAAATAAAATAATGGTTTCGTAGAAAGAATATATCTAGTGAACTAAGAGTTCGATTAACCCTATTTTTAATTTTTCGGAGAGATAATTGAATGCACTACAATCAATTATGACACATTTATGCTCATAAATAACTGTTTACCTATCAAAAATGCTCTCGAACTTAAAAACACATTATTTTTAAAGTATTTTTTTTTGTTTGACCGTTATTTTGTAAGGTATAGAATTATGTTCGATTAAAATAATAATAAAATAAGTTGTAGACAATTTTATTATCTGTTTGAAATGCGAAAGACGGGGTAGATTGAACATTCCGTTCATTAGATATAGTATGTTTACAAAATCCTTATAAAAAAAAACTTTAAGCTCTTCGTTGAGGGTCTTCCGGGGTAAACTTTGCAAGGGAGTTTTCAGGAAATACACATCTTGGTATCTTTTAACCGGGTTCCGGTCAATTTATCGTAAACAGTTTATCGTAAACAGTTTATCGTACAACAGTTTATCGTAAAACAATTTACCGAACGAACAATTTATCGTATGAACAATTTACCGTAAGAACAATTTATCGTAAAACAATTTATCGTAAGAACAATTTATCGTATGGACAATTTACCGTAAGAACAATTTATCGTAAAACAATTTATCGTAAGAACAATTTATCGTATGGACAATTTACCGTATGAACAATTTATCGTAAAACAATTTATCGTAAAACAATTTATCGTAGAACAATTTATCGTAAAACAATTTATCGTAGAGCAATTTATCGTAAAACAATTTATCGTAAAACAATTTATCGTAAAACAATTTATGTATTATTACTGTCACAGACTCCACTAGACTTTCTTATACGTATTAAGGTCAAATCAATTATGAAAATATTATATAATATATTATTATATAGAAACCTTGTTTTCTAATTTTATCAATTAAAAAAAATGTACAGATGCGTATTAAGTTAGATTTTAGGCCCAAATTATTAAAATAATAAATACACATTACATATAAATAATATATATAAACCTTATTTACAATTTAATCAATTTAAAAAAAAATGTACAGAAGCGTATTGAGTAATTATGGAGACCCGTGTATTAAACTAATTAATAAACTCACAACTCGCAGTGGAGGGTTGTAACTGGTCTCATTGGATCCGGCGGGAAAAATACTATAGGATTCTAGGGGAATGGGGGGCAAAACAACCCTCTATCTAGCACAGGAGTCGAGATATTTAAGATTTTCTGTAATGAATACCATAAGTAGCGAAACAGAAAAATTCAATATTTACAATAAATACTGCATATAAACATAAGATATTATTATTTAATTTAATAGAATGAAATAAAAAGTTCAGGCATGTATTAAGTGATATTTTAGGCCCGTATTGTTAAAACAACAAATACACATATGTATATAGAAACCTTGTTTATAATTTAGTCAGTTAAAAATAATTGTACAGAAGCGTATTGAGTGATTTTTGAGGCCCGTGTATTAAACTAATTAAAAAACTCACAAATCGCCCCCTGTCACAGATGGAGGGTTGTAACTGGTCTCATTGGATCCGGCGGGAAAAATACTATAGGATTCTAGGGGGATGGGGGGCAAAACAACCCTCTATCTAGCACAGGAGTCGAGATATTTACGATTTTCTGTAATGAATACCATAAGTAGCGAAACAGAAAAATTCAATATTTACAATAAATACTGCATATAAAAATAAGATATTATTATTTAATTTAATAGAATGAAATAAAAAGTTCAGGCATGTATTAAGTGATATTTTAGGTTTTGTATTGTTAAAATAACAAATATACATATATAGAAACCTTGTTTATAATTTAGTCAATTAAAAATAATTGTACAGAACCATATTGAGTGATTTTTGAGGCCCGTGTATTAAACTAATTAATAAACTCGCCTCTGTCACGTGATGAAAGAATGTAATATAACATTGTTTTACATTGAACTGTTTACCATAAATTGAACGCAAATCGATTAAATAATATTCAATGTTTCTAAATAGTAGGTATACGTGAATTTGTTATTTTAAGAATACAGGCCTATATTATCACTTGATATACATCTGTACATTTTTAAAATTTATTTAATTTAGTAATAATATCTAAGGTATATTATTATTGTGTAAGAGGTGGATATTGATTTTGTTTCTTTTTCACTATTTATTCATTATAGAAAATCGTAATTAACACGTCACCGATACGAGTAAGGGGGTTGTTTTTAATTAGTTTAATACACGGGACTCAAAAATCACTCAATACGCTTCTGTACAATTATTTTTAATTGACTAAATTATAAACAAGGTTTCTATATATGTATATTTGTTATTTTAACAATACAAAACCTAAAATATCACTTAATACATGCCTGAACTTTTTATTTCATTCTATTAAATTAAATAATAATATCTTATTTTTATATGCAGTGTTTATTGTAAATATTGAATTTTTCTGTTTCGCTACTTATGGTATTCATTACAGAAAATCGTAAATATCTCGACTCCTGTGCTAGATAGAGGGTTGTTTTGCCCCCTATTCCCCTAGAATCCTATAGTATTTTTCCCGCCGGATCCAATGAGACCAGTTACAACCCTCCATCTGTGACAGGGGGCGATTTGTGAGTTTTTTAATTAGTTTAATACACGAGCCTCAAAAATCACTCAATACGCTTCTGTTCAATTATTTTTAACTGACTAAATTATAAACAAGGTTTCTATGTGTATTTGTTGTTTTAACAATACGGGCCTAAAATATCACGTAATACATGCCTGAACTTTTTATTTCATTCTATTAAATTAAATAATAATATCTTATGTTTATATGCAGTATTTATTGTAAATATTGAATTTTTCTGTTTCGCTACTTATGGTATTTATTACAGAAAATCGTAAATATCTCGACTCCTGTGCTAGATAGAGGGTTGTTTTGCCCCCCATTCCCCTAGAATCCTATAGTATTTTTCCCGCCGGATCCAATGAGACCAGTTACAACCCTCCATCTGTGACAGGGGTTGAGTTGTGAGTTTATTTGTTAGTTTAATACACGGGTCTCAATAATTACTCAATACGCTTCTGTACATTTTTTTTAATTGATTAAATAATAAATAAGGTTTATATATATTATTTATATGTAATGTGTATTTATTATTTTAATAATTTGGGCCTAAAATCTAACTTAATACGCATCTGTACATTTTTTTTAATTGATAAAATTAGAAAACAAGGTTTCTATATAATAATATATTATATAATATTTTCATAATTGATTTGACCTTAATACGTATAAGAAAGTCCAGTGGAGTCTGTGACAATAATAATACATAAATTGTTTTACGATAAATTGTTTTACGATAAATTGTTTTACGATAAATTGCTTTACGATAAATTGCTTTACGATAAATTGTTTTACAATAAATTGTTCTACGATAAATTGTTTTACGATAAATTGTTCATACGGTAAATTGTCCATACGATAAATTGTTCTTACGATAAATTGTTTTACGATAAATTGTTCTTACGGTAAATTGTCCATACGATAAATTGTTCTTACGATAAATTGTTTTACGATAAATTGTTCTTACGGTAAATTGTTCATACGATAAATTGTTCGTTCGGTAAATTGTTTTACGATGAACTGTTTACGATAAACTGTTTTACGATAAACTGTTTACGATAAATTGACCGCAAATCCTTTTAACCACTGGCTAAATTTAGTACCTCATACATTATCCTAAAATTCAAAATTTTATTGTAATGTAAAATAGCAATATTTATGTACCTATACATTTAACATCTTCCTATATATACGTACTGGAAGAATAAATACGAACAAAACCTATTATTGAGCTAATTTAAAATAAATCTTAATACTAGACCTTATGAAGAACATTTTTAGATTTTTTCGAAGTTTATGAGGTTAATAATTTCGGTGTACCATGTCGTCAAACACAAGACACAAACACAAGTATGTAAGATATTATAATGGTTTCGTAAAATTACTATAACTAATGATCTGAAAATCAGATTAACACCATATTTCATGTTTTGGATAGATAATTAAATGTGCAACAATATATAGTAAGACTGTTAACAAAAATGATTTTATGTTATTCAAAATGACTGCCTAACTAAAAAAAAAATCATTTTAAAATTAGAATTTTTAGTTTGACCGCCATTTTGAAAGGTTTACAATTATTTTTGGTTAAAATAATAATAAAAAAGGTTGCAGAAAATTTTATTATCTGTTTGAAATGCGAATGATGGGGTAGATCGAACATTCCGTTCATTAGATATAGTGTGTTTACAAAATCCTTGTTAAACAAAACTTTAGGCCCTTGGTTGAGGGTGTTCCGGGCCCTACTTTTTTTGGTAGTTTTCAAGAAATATACATCTCGTTAATTTCTAATTTCTCTAATAATTTTATGCCTCATACATTATCCTAAACTTCAAAATTTTATTGTAATGTAAAAATGTAATTTTTATGTACCTTTATACATTTAACATATTCCTTTATTACGTACTGGAAGAATAAATACAAACAAAACCTAATATTGGACTAATTTAAAATAAATCTTAATACTAGACTTTATGAAGAACATTTTCAGACCTTTCCGAAGTTTATGAGATTAGTAATTTCAGTGTACCATATCGCCAAACACAAGACTCGAATCCAAGTATGTATGAACATATTTACCGTAACGTATTTAGATATTGCAATACTTTCGTAAAATGACTATATCTGGTGAACTAAAAGTCCGATTTACCCCATTTTTTTTTTTTTTAAAAGACAATTAAATGTACTACAATCAATTATAACACATTCTTGGTCATAAATAACTTTATACCTATCAAAAAGGCTGTCGAACTCAAAATTTTACATTTTTAAAGTAAAATTTTTAGTTTGACCACCATTTTGAAAGGTATACAATTATTTTTGGATAAAATAATAATAAAAAAGGCTGTAGATAATTTAATTATCTGTTTAAAATGCGAAAGACGGGGTTGATTGAACATTCCGTTCCTTAGATACAGAGTGTTTACAAAATCCTTGTAAAACAAAACTTTGGGCCCTTGGTTGAGGATGTTCCGGAGCAAATTTTGCTAGGGAGTTTTCAGGAAATATACATCTGGACATGTTCTAATCGATTTGCGGTCAATTTATCGTAAACAGTTTATCGTAAAACAGTTTATCGTAAACAATTCATCGTAAAACAATTTACCGAACGAACAATTTATCGTATGAACAATTTACCGTAAGAACAATTTATCGTAAGAACAATTTATCGTATGGACAATGTTAATGCTAGCGCCCTTCCTGAAGGGGATGGGGCTAAACAGTTACTAAAGTGTTTTAAGACTTGAAGGACCAGCATGTGTAAAATCTGATGAATGTTAATGATTTAATTTCTGTACTCACCGAGAGTGCTGCTCTGGGCTCGTCGCCTGGATAGGTATGGCTATAAGGTACGAAGGAATAAGGATTATCCAAGATGTGCATTGACCAGCTGCTCGATGTGCTACTAAACACGCTGATGGTTCCAATTAACACACATAAAACTTTCACATGCACAAAAACAATAACTAATCACGTTAAATAAAGAGTTTTATTCCGTTACTAAAACGACAAAAGGAAATCAGTGATTCCTATAAATACTAATTTGCGCTTTTGAACTAATACAGTGAAGTTCTGTTGTCTTCACTGGAGCTCTGATAATTTGAGACTGAAAATATTAATCAACTTGTCCAAAAAGGACTGGAATCAATTAAAATTGGCTTAGCTAATCAAAATCGCGGTAAAAATCAAAAAATAATCTTTACAGCGACATCTAGTCGCGGCGCGGTGCACTGACAGCCTGAGTTCAGAGCAGAAATGTTAAGTTGACTTAAGGGATTCTGCTACTCGCCACAAGGTGGCGCTAACAGACAATTTACCGTAAGAACAATTTATCGTAAAACAATTTATCGTAAGAACAATTTATCGTATGGATAATTTACCGTATGAACAATTTATCGTAAAACAATTTATCGTAAAACAATTTATCGTAGAACAATTTATCGTAAAACAATTTATCGTAAAATAATTTATTGTAAAACAATTTATCGTAAAACAATTTATCGTATGGACAATTTATCGTAAAACAATTTAACGTAAAACAATTTATCGTAGAACAATTTATCGTAAAACAATTTATCGTAAAATAATTTATCGTAAAACAATTTATCGTAAAACAATTTATCGTATGGACAATTTATCGTAAAACAATTTATCGTAAAACAATTTATGTATTATTACTGTCACAGATTTCACTGGACTTTCTTATACGTATTAAGGTCAAATCAATTATGAAAATATTATATAATATATTATTACATAGAAACCTTGTTTTCTAATTTAATCAATTAAAAAAATGTACAGATGCGTATTAAGTTAGATTTTAGGCCCAAATTATTAAAATAATAAATACACATTACATATAAATAATATATATAAACTTTATTTATAATTTAATCAATTAAAAAAAAATGTACAGAAGTGTATTGAGTGATTTTTGAGACCCGTGTATTAAACTAATTAATAAACTCACAACTCGCCCGCTGTCACAGATGGAGGGTTGTAACTGGTCTCATTGGATCCGGCGGGAAAAATACTATAGGATTCTAGGGGAGTGGGGGGCAAAACAACCCTATATCTAGCACAGGAGTCGAGATATTTACGATTTTCTGTAATGAATACCATAAGTAGCGAAACAGAAAAATTCAATATTTACAATAAATACTGCATATAAACATAAGATATTATTATTTAATTTAATAGAATAAAAAAAAAAGTTCAGGTATGTATTAAGTGATATTTTAGGCCCGTATTGTTAAAACAACAAATACACATGTATTAAATAGAAACCTTGTTTATAATTTAGTCAATTAAAAATAATTGTAAAGAAGCGTATTGAATGATTTTTGAGGCCCGTGTATTAAACTAATTAATAAACTCACAACTCGCCCCCTGTCACAGATGGAGGGTTGTAACTGGTCTCATTGGATCCGGCGGGAAAAATACTATAGGATTCTAGGGAAGTGGGGGGCAAAACAACCCTCTATCTAGCACAGGAGTCGAGATATTTACGATTTTCTGTAATGAATACCATAAGTAGCGAAACAGAAAAATTCAATATTTACAATAAATACTGCATATAAACATCAGATATTATTATTTAATTTAATAGAATGAAAAAAAAAGTCCAGGCATGTATTAAGTGATATTTTAGGCCCGTATTGTTAAAACAACAAATACACATATATAAAATAGAAACTTTGTTTATAATCTAGTCAATTAAAAATAATTGTACAGTTTTGCCCCCCACTCCCCTAGAATCCTATAGTGTTTTTCCCGCCGGATCCAATGAGACCAGTTACAACCCTCCATCTGTGACAGGGGGCGAGTTGTGAATTTATTAATTAGTTTAATACACGGGTCTCAAAAATCACTCAATACGCTTCTGTACATTTTTTTTAAATTGATTAAATAATAAATAATGTTTATATATATTATTTATTTATTGTTTATATTTAATGTGTATTTATTATTTTAATAATTTGGGCCTAAAATCTAACTTAATACGCATCTGTACATTTTTTTAATTGATTAAATTAGAAAACAAGGTTTCTATATAATAATATATTAAATAAAAACAAACTTGTTTGTTTAAACGTCAAAAAAAAAAAAAAAAGTTTGTTTTTATTTATATTTATATAAGTTTGTTTTTATTTATATTTAACGTCACTACTATTATATTAATAATATATTATATAATATTTTCATAATTGATTTGACCTTAATACGTATAAGAAAGTCCAGTGGAGTCTGTGACAGTAATAATACATAAATTGTTTTACGATAAATTGTCCATACGATAAATTTTTTTACGATAAATTGTTTTACGATAAATTGTTTTACGATAAATTGTTCTACGATAAATTGTTCATACGGCAAATTGTCCATACGATAAATTGTTCATACGGTAAATTATCCATACGATAAATTGTTCTTACGGTAAATTGTCCATACGATAAATTGTTCTTACGATAAATTGTTTTACGATAAATTGTTCTTACGGTAAATTGTTCATACGATAAATTGTTCGTTCGGTAAATTGTTTTACGATAAACTGTTGTACGATAAACTGTTTACGATCAACTGTTTACGATAAATTGACCGGAACCCGTTCTAATCACTGTTTAAATTTGGCACCTCATACATTTTCCTTGTATTTTTTCCTTTATTTCCTGGGCTATAATATGAATTTTAAAAATCGCGCCATTCTCCAAATGAAGTTCGCTCCGCCCACTTTATGTATTTATGTTATCTATGACTACACTGTTCTTTTCTCAGATTCATTAGAATTAGTTACCGTTAACTGCAGTTCAACCGAAATTATCTCATGGAGAAAGCACAAAAAAGTCAATTGTTTATTTAAAAATAAATAAAAAATATGAAAATAAAAAAATAAAAGATTTTAAAAATTATTATTTCATAGCGTATGTTATACTACACCGTGAATTTTGCGCGAACTATATAATATTACACCGTCAGAACTTGCTTACAAGGGAACCTTTTCAAGTGGCATATTCGTATCAAGTTTAAATTTTGTATATTGTTAGAGTGGGTCAGGGTAAGTAAGAAAAATATCTTAGCTGCGGTAAAACGGTTTAAGGGAGTGAATGTTCAAAATAATCATATATTTTAAATAACTCCGAAACTAATGAAATTTAAAAAAAAACTACAATACAAAATTTTTATGATTTTTTTAATACTCTTTTGAATGGCAATAGTCGAAATTCGAAAAAGTAAAACCGGTAACCCCCACTTCCCACCTACCTCATTCATTATTTAAGATTTTTTTTCTATTAACTAAATTTAATTGCAGTAATCAATAGTAATTCAAATATATAAGACATATTTAAAAAAAAATTAAGCCTTTCATCACCACATTATCAAATTTCAAAAAATATATATTAAAATTTTAAATTAAATATGCGATAAGAAAAGTATTGACTATAATTGAAAGGTAGCCAATTTCAGGACCCCTAGAATCAAGTAAAGAGTTTTTTTAGCGCAAGTAAGTCTATATGAATTCAATCCAATTTTAAATCAGAATAAGTTTTGAATTTTGACAATAAACCAATACATTTAAATATGTCATACATATTTGATTACTGCAATTCAATTTAGTAAATAGAAAAAAATCTTTAATAAATAATAGGGTAGGTGGAAGGTGGGGGTTACCGGTTTAACTTTTTAGAATTTCGACTATTGCCATTCGAAAGAGTATAAAAAAACATGAAAACTTTGTATTATAGATTTTTTAAAATCTTTATTAGTTTCAGAGTTACTTGAAATATATGATTATTTTGAACATTTTCACAGGGGTATTTTACCCCTTGAAACCGTTTTACCGCAGTTTAGATAATATTTTTCTTACTTGTCCTGACCCCCTTTAACAATATACAAAATTTAAATTTGATACGAATATGCCACTTGAACAGGTTCCCTTGTTAGTGCGTGACGTCACACAGATATAAGTAGGGGGACGCGGTGAGGCCATTACAAACGGACGAGTCGACTATCTCAGAAGCGGAGTGACTGTAGTACGTTTGCATTGTCCGTCCATTGTGTTACATTAAACTGTGTTAAGTGTTTCTACGTTACAAGATATATTAATAAGTCCAATTATTAATTATTAGTAGTTATGTGTTTCATATTAACCGTTTCCCGTGGCACAAGAAGAGTGAATATTCAAGATTCTACGGTACAAGTTATTAGTATATGTGCATATATTCCGTTACCACGCACGTAGCGAAAGAAGAGTGAAAATTCCATAGTAGTTATATTCAAGTCTCTATGCTTCAAGAAGTATTAATGAATCTCGTCTTTAATTTATGTTTTAATATTTCGCCACCACGTGACCATTGAAGGTGCATACACAGGGTGAGTCATATCATGTGGAACAAACATATAATATATAATACTCCTATATGGTCAGATACATCAGAGTGAGATGCAGATAAGTAAATTTTCTCCGAAATGCGCGGCGCGGTATAATTTGAAATCAAGTTTTAGATTTCAATTCGCCTTTCAACTTATTAATCGGAAAATACGCTCGTAATGTTTCGGCATGGAATGGTGAACACGAGCATGCGCATAAGGACGCGCGACTGCTTCTGTGCGAGTGAGAAACGATTGTCTGCACTCTAGTGTTGTATCTGAACTTCTCTCTTGGCTGGCCATATAGGAGTATTATATGTATATATGGGAAGAAACTTGAACAGTTGATCGATAAAAATATTTAAAAAAAAAGTTCATATGAACATGTGTCCGAAAATTCTTCGTGAGGGAGCTACAGACCCCCAAAGATTTTGCCTAAAATTATTTTTTATTTAATATCTGGAGAATTCATTGTGATACAGTATTGAAATTTGGTACCAGGTTTAGTATTAATTCTATGGTGTGGGGGCAAACTGTCATGTACGAATTTCTTATTTTACAGTACAGCGAATTTAAAGTTGGAAGCATAATAATGAAATATATATTTCATATTGTTAAGTTTTTATTGTTGATTAAATAATATTGATAATATAACTTTAGTTATGTTTTTAAAATTAAAAATATGCCCATTTACAAAATTGAATGACATATGACCTTTTGAACATTTACTTTTGGACAGGTAAAAAGTCATAAATACATATATTACTTTTTCTAATTACAGCAAAAAAATGTTGTTTTCTGTTAAAAATAGTTTTGGTATATGCTCTATTATTGTCATATTACATCAAACATTTACAAAATTATATTCTTTGTACAGGCTGTATCAAAACTCTGAACTAAAATTTTTTCAAAATTTTCAAATGGAACACCCTAAATATTTTCACATTTTCGGATTGCCTATTCAATTCTAAACACATTTTATAAACTATGTTCTATACCTAAATCTAACCTTTAAATAATTATTTGGAAGATTTTTAAAATCTTAACATGTTTTATAAAAACAATACAACTTTATTATAATCCATAGAACAATTCGTTAGAACTAACAAACTTTAACAACATAAAAATCTAGAAATTAAATAAACAAAATGATACACAAAAGTTAATTTCTTTGTTCAAAATACCCACCAGCAGCGTTAATACAAAGTTGTAACCTATCATTCAAATTAAATTAAAAACTTTTTAACTGCTGGATTTAGGTATAGAACATAGTTTATAAAATGTGTTTAGAATTAAATAGACAATTCGAAAATGTGAAAATATAAATGTGAAAAAAAAATTTGGTTCAGAGTTTTGATACATCCTGTACAAAGAATACAATTTTGTAAATTACAAGGTGTTGAAAATAATCCAATTTTCTTACAAAAATGGTCATAATTTCTAAACCGCTCGGTATAATCCCACACATGCTTATATTAAAATATCCAAAAGAATAAATGCTTTTAGATTAACAATTCAAAAAATACACTTGGTATTTAACCCTTTCGCCCTGAATATAAATATTGACCAAATAATAATAAAAGAATGACTATCTTGTTAGTTTGATTACAAATAATAGGTTTTCAAACTCATAAATATTTTTAGCGCTGTGGTGGAGGGGGAGTGGTGTGATACACATATGTACCAATAGGTTTTTTACATGGTGCACTTGTGTACCACTAGGTCTGAAATTAAACTCGAGGAATTTTGAAAATTTATTTTATTCTCTCTACTTCACATGATATAGCATAAAGCAATTTTTACACAAAATGGTGCGAAAGTCTCGTTACAACCCTAATATCTACATCTAATTTTCTTTAGTTTTATTTTCCTCTTCGTTTTTAGCTAGTTATTCCTCATACGGTACTGCTTAGGCCCGGATTTACCATGCAGGCAGAATAGGCAGTTGCCTAGGGCGGCAAGAATTGAAGGGCGGCAAATTTTGGCGGAAACTTTGAAAATTTGTTATATTCGTGGGAATTGAATTTCCCGCCTATTTCGTTGGCACGCGTACCTACATTATAATCGGAAAATGCCCGAATCAAGAAAAGAATCAATTTATACAAGTCTCGATATTGGCCTAATATCGAATATTCGATAAGTTTCTGTATCGAAAATCATCTTATTTTCTCCTACAGTATATTGTGATACACATAACCTCCTCTGTCAGTATTACTAAACATTGATGAACGATTATTAACGTCATTGTTAATTTATTGTTAACAGTGCGTGTGACAAGTTTCAACGGCATCAATTTCAGGTTTGTTATCTTCACAAGTGTTTTTATTACATAAGGGGGAGGGGGGGGGGCGACAATTTTCGCAACTGCCTAGAGGCGGCAAATTTCTAAATCCGAGTTCAACAGTAAAGAGCTTCTCATCTGACAAGACAATTTTTTCCCAGCCCAGACCTGCGGCCCGACGCAAAAGCAAGTGACATCTTTGAAACCGAACAAGCTTGTTTTCATATGTTAGCAACTGGCTTTTTTGAAGCTTGTAAGGCTTGAGAGTCCAAGTTCTTTTTTTGCTATGAGGCGCACTGACTCACGATTAATACCCGTCTCGCGAGCTACTTTTCTCATAGAAATCTCTGAATTACGCATCACCCGCTTTTTGATAATTTTGCGATTTCTGGAAGTGTTGATGGTGCATTTTCTTCTATTATATTATTTACATTAATTGATTTTCTACTACTACTTATAAAATATATTTATTTTTATTCTCAAGATATTTACTGTGGCAATTATCATTTCACACCCTCCTTAACGAAATAAAAAATTCAATACCGCTGTTTTTTATTATTTTTACATCTACGCATGCATAGTATGTCAAACTATGCGATTCCTTCAGATTCAACACAACTACATAATACTACATATTTTTACTGTAATTATTTAATTACACATAACACTTACAAGATATGCATATGTATATTTATACATGAAGGTGATTGATAATATATACACATAATTATAATGGATCGTAATAATGGTCCGAAAAGTTATACGAAAGTTATACTCGGCGTACATTTGTTCGGATATTAGGTTGTCCATTAAGAGAGAGGAATCACATTGCGAAACTCGCCACGGCTCCTCATACTTTGCACAGTTAGTTGGTGCTTGATTAATCTCCTGCTCTGGATTACTCAATATAAACATTGTTTTTCATTACCTGATGTTCTTGTTTATAACACATTGAAAATTCATCATATATTTCAGTGTCTTACAGAAGATTGGTTTCTTCATTTATATCTTCTTGATTTTAATTAATAATAATGTTTAATATTAAAATCTTTTTATGCCAGCAACCAAATTTCAGAAATAATATCAATATCTATATTGTGTTTTTAATGAATGTTCTAGCTGTAATATATTTCAAATAATAGATCTGTTGTTCCACTGAAAAAAGTTAAGGACCATTTTGATTCTTTGTAGCAAGTGTAAATGAATCTTGCTGAATTATATGACCATTCTAATTGAGAGAAATTATTAGATCTGCAAATTCTCGGCCCCTAACTTCTACTGACTATAAATGCGATTCAAATCTGAATGAATTTCCCGCAATACTTACATTTACTAGCGCCATCTCTGAGTTTTAAATCAAGCTATCAGATTTTATCGTACTGTGCACTCAATGTCAAATTTCAGTGGATGACGCGATGTCTTTCGAAAAGGAACGTTTGAAGCATTGCCTTCTTTTCACATTTCAATTGCAAAAAAATGCAGCTGGAGCGAAATACATGATTTGTTCAGCTCTTGGTGATACCAGTGTATCATATAGCACGTGCAAGAAGTGGTTTCGGCGGTTCTAAGAGGGTAATTTTGGCCCCCAAGATGAAGAGCGCACTGGACAATCAAAAAACTTTGAAGATGAAGAGTTGGAACAATTACTGCACGAAAATCCTTGTCAAAGTCAAGAGGAACTCTGTAAATTACTCGGAGTGACGCATCAAGCCAAGAATTAAACATGAGACGAAAATGGCCGAGAATTAATTTGCAGACCTAATATTCACTACGGAGCTTTGTTGTCGGGGTGAAGATGTTTTATCTTGTATGGTGCTATAGAAGTTTCGTCGACTTGACCTGTTTGGTAATGGTTTAAACGGATTTTGGATTACATTAAATGTTGTTGGTAGTTCTCATTTAAATTACTTCTAGCTATCGCACTATGGGCCAGGAGACCCTGTTCTGTGGCCAAAAGTCTACTTTCGAATTTGAGAAAACGAATTAGACCACTGAATTCAGTATTAATTGAAGTAGTTATGATGGCAATTACATGTTGATTAATCAATTCCTGTTCAAATGACAGGGGCGCAAAGTTGAAAAATGTATAAAAAAAAGTTATTTTACTGTCGCTTGTAAAATGTAATATTTATTGTAAAGTCATAAATTCCAAGCCGTATATTTAGATTATTTCATTCGTGGAAGTTCAAAAATAATTTTAAATGTCACATGAATGCGTTATTTTCAGTTTTACTGAAGTAAAACCACATTTTTAGTATAAAAAAACAAGATTTTTTAGCAAAGCACCTGCTGCCGATTGCGAATACCGAAAGATACCGCCTTGTATTAAGTAATGAAACTCACAAATGTCTTCTCTAGGATGTGCACTTCAGCCTAGATCTGCCCCTTTTTGCCCGTTTTCATTTGCTTGACTGTGAAACTCTTCGAAACGTACAAGAATGATATGTAGGTACATATTTATTTCACATTGTATAAACGAATATAGTACCTACTACGAGTGTACAAACATTCTCTGGACAGTGAAATTTGAGGGGTGTCTTCCTTTTATGATCTAAGCACCCATTAAGAAAATACTTTTCTAAATTCAACCCCTACGGGGGTAAAAAGGGGTGTAAAATTTTGTATGGGAAAATATTTTTTGGTTGGATTTACTTGAAACTTAAAATGAATACTATACAAATAATGAAACTAGTATTTAAGTATTACCCAAAATTAAACTCCTAAGGGGTGCAAGGGGGTGGAAAAGTTTATATGACGAAAAAAAATTGTTAGTATTCTCTCGAATGAAACATTGCACACATATTGTACAAGACAAATAGCATTTTCGAAAATTCAACCCCTAAGAGATGGGAGGGGGGGGGGGTATTGGTGTTTAATTTTTTAAATTTTGATATATTTATCTACATACTTTTTGCGATATTAAGGTAAATTCGGAGAAAATATAATAATATTCAATTAAAATAAAAATTTCAACATTAAACCCCTAATAGCGTAAGAGGTGGACGAGGATGGGTTTTTGATATGTTTATCTGCATAGTTGCTTTAGTTATACAGGTTAATTTGGACAAAACAGTCTTCAATAAAAATAAAAAATCGACACTCAACCCCTAATGGCCGGGGTAGTCAGGGGGTGAGTTTATGCAATTTTTAGTTTCATTCATAGTGTTAGAGCGAAACTTTGTTGTGGATTGTTGTAAGGAGATTACTTGTATTTAGATTGTTATTTGTTTATACCGCGTGCTTATAAAATTAATTTTATTTAAATTGGATAACTTTTGAAATATATTGGTCGCCATATTGTATCCGCCTTTTTGAATTTAAAAATTTTTATAATAAAATTGAAATCAGCGTCCCAATAAAACCTTATAAAATGAATTTTATTAAAATCGGATAACTTTTGAAATATCTTGGTCGCCATATTGTATCCGCCATTTTAAATTTTAAAATTTTTATAAAAATTTTTAAATCAGCGTTCCAATAAAACCTTATAAAATGAATTTTATTTAAATCGGATAAATTTTGATATATATTGGTCGCCATATTGGATCCGCCATCTTGAATTTTTAAATTTTTATAAAAAAATTGAAATCAGTGTTCCAATAGAACCTTATAAAATGAATTTTATTTAAATCGGATAACTTTTGAAATATGTTAGTCGCCATATTAGTTCCGCCATTTTGAATTTTTGAATTTTTATTAAAAATTTGAAATCAGCGTCCCAAAAAACCCTTATAAAATGAATTTTAATTAAATCGAATAACTTCTGGACTTTTGGCCATAGAACAGGGTCTCCTGGCCCATAGTGTATCGGTGAGAATTCAATTGTGCTGTTTATTTGAACATACTTTTGTGTTTTCCTCCATATGTGGCAGTACCTCTTTTATTATTGGTCTTAAAGATCATGAATACCCCCATAAATGCTAGGTTAGGATATTCAGCGGATGTGATAGGTGTGATTAAAGAGCAGAATCGATCGTGAGATAAAGAAGCTACCAGTCTAGCGAAATTCCGGAATTGCTCCATCGTCTACAAAAATCACCCTGCTCTGGGTTATAGTTGTAGCAAAGGTATTGGCAGACGCCACGTTGTGCGCGGCACCCTGCTCCACCATCCATTGCATAGGCCCTATTGAGTCCTTCTTCCACATGGTATAGAGGGTCAAGAAGTTGTTGAATATAGTGTCAGAGTGCAACCCTTCTTTTGAGTACATTTTAGAAAAATGAGTCAAAATATGTGGGTTGATAAATTGATCATTGCTAATTCCTGGTGCCACAATTTTTAGTCTTTCTATACGACTATCCATGTATGCGGAAGTAATAGTATCGTTCATAATCAGATGTATCATAGATGTGAATACTGATGCAACCAATAAGTACTTCATCTTTGATGAGTTACACAAACCTAGCACTTCGTAATAAGCCAGCATTTCGTTTTCAGTCAAATGACTCCAAATTCTATTAACATCATGTGCTAATTCTGGTGCTCCATCTGAAATTCTACTTGGTCCAGTTGTTAGAGTTTAGAGTTCTAATACAGCATTTCTAACTGCTCCATCTCTCAGTAGATTCACATTTAGACCATTTAGCCGAAGGACGCCGCCCACCACCTCACGTTGGAGGTCTGCCGACGATCAGCAAAAGAAACGCCCGCCGCAGCTGTGCCGCCCACAACCATAACCAAGCAAAATACAGGATTACAATAATGCGGACAAGCATAACTTCTATGTCAAAACAATCGGTTATTAATATTGAACAATGAGCTTATATACTAATTTGGTGTTAATATTTATACTTTCACTTGACCCATAATGAATATTAGTTAATGTTCAAACTTTCACACATAGGTATTTATTCGTTAATGGGATATAATGGAATCCATAACTCCTCCCTTCTTTAAAAAAGTTGTTCGGTATTCCAAAGAAAATCGACAACAGGTGGCGCTGACGGAATCGGCATCATTTGTATTGTTCTACCGCTTCTAATGTTGTTTATTTTTCTGTAAATCACTTATATTCCTGTGACAATGCATATGATGATTGAGATAACGACAGATGTTGATATGTGGTAGATTTGCTGAGTTTTGATTAAATGTAATTCATGTGTGTTATTTAGGTGTTTCAGATTTAATGACTCGATGCTAAGTTTTTGTAAAATGTTAGTGATATTTATTTGATTGAATATTATTTGAGATGATTCAAATTGATTCCATGTTACCCATGATTGAACAATTGTTGAATTGGATTGTTAAAAGTCCTTTTATAGATTTGTTGTTGAGTACACATTGAATATGAATTCGCTTTCTGTTGATTTGTACAGTAAATGTTTTTTGTGAATGAAATGTAGGACTCCTTATTTTTTGCAATAACGTCAAATTTATCGTCGTAAATCTTTAATAAATAAATGGGCATCGTATCCTGTTAAATTACGGATAATTAAAATTTTATTTCGAAAAATTCTCCACGCATTTTCTTCTCCATTCTCTTCTTTCACTTTTTGTGAGATATTTGGATGAAGGTAATGGACGAAGAATTTGACGATTTTTTTTAATTTTCAAACGGGTCGTACGTTGTATGCACACCCACACCATATGGCACTTCAATTTTTTCATGCTTTTCGGGCAGCAACAGTTCCGATTTTGCAATAACAGCGTCTTGTTCTGGTGTACTAGACACAGCATTACAACATGTCTTATAATGATCTCCCAAAGTGCCTTCAAATCATGGTCCTTGTAGTAACCTTTGAATAGTGAACCACCTGATGTGGATTCAATGGTATATTGCTTCGTATTATTTAGGATGCCCATACATATAGTCTCGAGCTCGAGAGCGGACTTGTTGGTATTTATATCGTGTTTTCCTCCATATGTGGCAATTCCTCTTTTGTTATTGGTCTTGAAGATCATGAATACTCCCATATATGCTAGATCTGGATATTCTGCGGATGTGATAGGAGGTGTGATTAAAGAGCAGAATCGATCGTGAGATAAAGAAGCTACCAGTCTAGCGAAATTCCGGAATTGCTCCTCATTAGAGTGTCTACAAAAATCACCCTGCTCTGGGTTATAGCCGTAGCAAAGGCATTGACAGACGCCACGTTGTGGGCGGCACCCTGTTTCACCATCCACCGCAGAGACACGATGGAGTCCTTCTTCCACATGGTATAGAGGGTCAAGAGGTTGTTGAATATAGTGTCAGGGTGCAACCCTTCTTTTGAGCACATTCTCGAAAAATGAGTCAAAATATCTGGGTTGATAAATTGATCATTGCTAATTCCTGGTGCCACAGTTTTTAGTCTTTCTATACGACATCAGTAGAAATCGGGTGATGTAAGATCAGGTGAGCAAGCAGGCCAGTTAACCGGACCTCCTCGACCAATCCATCTGTTACCATAGCGCCCATTCAAAAAAGTTCTTACGATTCGAGCGAAGTGTGGTGGTGCGCCGTCCTGTTGGAACCACATTCTTCGTCGCGTTTCTAAATCAACATCTTCCATCAATGCAGGTAGCTCATCTCTTATCAGCGCCAAATAGGTGTGTTAACATTAACATTTTCTTCAAAAAAATAAGGGCTAATCAAATATCCATTGATAATCCCGCACCATACCATAATACTCCAACGTCTTTGATGGTTTACAGTTCTGACCCAATGAGGATTCACATCAGACCAATAATGGCAATTATGTCTATTCAATTCCCCATCACTTTGAAATTTTGCCTCATCAGAAAAAAGTACAAAATTAAAAAATTCTGGATCATTTTCTATCATTTGTAAAGCCCATTGGCAAAACACAACACGCTGTTGAAAATGCTCAATCTGTAACTCTTGAACCAAAGTAATATGATACGCATGATATCGAAGAACTTTCATAATTCTTAAAACAGTAGTTCTTGGATTACCAATTTCCCTTTCGATTTGACGAGCACTAATCTGTGGGTCAAGATGAACTATTGCCAAAAGAGTTATAACTCGATTTTTGTTTTCATCATACTCATAGCGCCTACGTTGACGAACCATGTGTCCACCACGAGCTCTTACAGTTAAACGTCTGATAGTCGTAGCGTTAGGGTGTCGTCTGTCAGGAAAGCGTTCAGCATAAAGTCTTGAGGCACCATGATAATTTCTGTGGGACTCTCCTAAAACCAATATCATATCAACAATCTCGTCGGGCGAATAGTCAGCCATTTCAGAGCCAGGTATTAATTACTATTAAATTTAAATAGTAAAAATAAGCTTCCCGACCACGACTCTCTCACAGGCAGTAACAACTCACGTTCGCAAGTTATAATCTTGATCCTACAAGATCGTTACAATTTGCTGCTAGAGCGTACTGGCTTATATGCCAGCAACTCAACCTTTTCTCTTGCGAGTAGCGAAGCCTTGCTAGACGCCACCTGGCGGTGGAGATAGGGATGGCGATTCTTTCCAAAAAAGATCGATTTTTAAATCGATTCGAATCGTAACCTGATAAATCGATTCATAAAAAAATCGAGGTCTAAAAAATCGATTTCTAAAAAATCGATTTTTTTCAAATTTGTATTTACAATGTAAATATAAATCCATTTTTTGAAAAACAAGAATGATACCATAATAAACAATCTCTGGGATCTCTTATCAGTAAAATCAGGAATTTTTTAGCTCAGGGAATTCGATAATTACAATTATTTTTATTACCATATCAAAATATCAGATCAGATATAAAAGAAGACATTTATTTTCTAAATGAATTTGTTACATTAAAAAGTTGAGAGAGTAGATAACATAGCTTATAGTTCCCAATGCTTCATATCTAAGCTTTTTAAAAACAACAATCTGTCAAGTCTACTGGGATCCAAGCGGTTCCGCTCATCACTTGCGATGTTGCCGGCAATCGAAAAAAGGCGCTCACAGGGAACAGATGATCCTACGATACTCATATACATCACGGCTATTGAGTGAACATGGTGATAAATAGAGTTTTTTTGTTCTTGCCAATAAAGTATAGGATCATACTTTAGGTGCACAACTGCCTGTGATAAATAGTGTTTAAACTCTTCGTTTAAGCCTTGACTTTCCAGTGCAAGTGTATTACATGTAGAGAGTTGCTTTTTGACAAGCAACTTATGAAAATCCCAAATTCCTTTTTCTAAATCAATCCCTTCTATTGCGTCGAATTCTTCACTATTATTTTGTGGAAGTTGTTGCTGTGATTGAATATCTAAAATTGAAGTATTTATTCTATTTATTGCTCGAGAACAAGCTACATGGTCAGCAAAATGAATTTTTTAAAATCTAGGATCTAAAATTGTCGCAGCAGCTAACAAATGAACTTGTTCAATATTTCCAAATCTTTTCTTTAAACCGTCCATAATTAAAGTTCTTGATTTAGCTCCAACAAAAACGTCAAATGCAAGTTGATAAAATTTTGTTGAAATTTGAATAATGTCAGAAATTTCAAATGAAGCTCAATAGTTTCTAGGACATAATAAACATTTAAAATCATTAGTTAAGTTGTTATTAGGTACTGTTTTGTCAATCAATCCATGCCGTGTCTCAAAAGCGTAACCTAACGAATATGTGATGCCTTCCTTTCTATTCTACATTTGTAATTCAAGAATTACTAACCAGAGTAAAAATTCAAAGACGTATAAATGTTATCTGTGCATTATATCGAAGAATAGTTTAATGCAACATTTATGTATTCATATGGATATTCGACCTTTGAATTAGGGATGGCGATTCTTTCCAAAAAAGATCGATTTTTAAATCGATTCGAATCGTAACCTGATAAATCGATTCATAAAATATCGAGGTCTAAAAAATCGATTTTTTTCAAATTTGTATTTACAATGTAAATATAAATCCATTTTATGAAAAACAAGAATGATACCATAATAAACTATCTCTGGGATCTCTTATCAGTAAAATCAGGAATTTTTTAGCTCAGGGAATTCGATAATTACAATTATTTTTATTACCATATCAAAATATCAGATCAGATATAAAAGAAGACATTTATTTTCTAAATGAATTTGTTACATTAAAAAGTTAAGAGAGTAGATAACATAGCTTATAGTTCCCAATGCTTCATATCTAAGCTTTTTAAAAACAACAATCTGTCAAGTCTACTGGGATCCAAGCGGTTCCGCTCATCACTTGCGATGTTGCCGGCAATCGAAAAAAGGCGCTCACAGGGAACAGATGATCCTACGATACTCATATACATCACGGCTATTGAGTGAACATGGTGATAAATAGAGTTTTTTTGTTCTTGCCAATAAAGTATAGGATCATACTTTAGGTGCACAACTGCCTGTGATAAATAGTGTTTAAACTCTTCGTTTAAGCCTTGACTTTCCAGTGCAAGTGTATTACATGTAGAGAGTTGCTTTTTGACAAGCAACTTATGAAAATCCCAAATTCCTTTTTCTAAATCAATCCCTTCTATTGCGTCGCATTCTTCACTATTATTTTGTGGAAATTGTTGCTGTGATTGAATATCTAAAATTGAAGTATTTATTCTATTTATTGCTCGAGAACAAGCTACATGGTCAGCAAAATGAATTTTTTAAAATCTAGGATCTAAAATTGTCGCAGCAGCTAACAAATGAACTTGTTCAATATTTCCAAATCTTTTCTTTAAACCGTCCATAATTAAAGTTCTTGATTTAGCTCCAACAAAAACGTCAAATGTAAGTTGATAAAATTTTGTTGAAATTTGAATAATGTCAGAAATTTCAAATGAAGCTCAATAGTTTCTAGGACATAATAAACATATTTAAAATCATTAGTTAAGTTGTTATTAGGTACTGTTTTGTCAATCAATCCATGCCGTGTCTCAAAAGCGTAACCTAACGAATATGTGATGCCTTCCTTTCTATTCTACATTTGTAATTCAAGAATTACTAACCAGAGTAAAAATTCAAAAACGTATAAATGTTATCTGTGCATTAAATCGAAGAATAGTTTAATGCAACATTTATGTATTCATATGGATATTCGACCTTTCGAATTAGGGATGGCGATTCTTTCCAAAAAAGATCGATTTTTAAATCGATTCGAATCGTAACCTGATAAATCGATTCATAAAAAAATCGAGGTCTAAAAAATCGATTTCTATAAAATCGATTTTTTTCAAATTTTGTGATGCCTTCCTTTCTATTCTACATTTGTAATTCAAGAATTACTAACCAGAGTAAAAATTCAAAGACGTATAAATGTTATCTGTGCATTAAATCGAAGAATAGTTTAATGCAACATTTATGTATTCATATGGATATTCGACCTTTGAATTAGGGATGGCGATTCTTTCCAAAAAAGATCGATTTTTAAATCGATTCGAATCGTAACCTGATAAATCGATTCATAAAAAAATCGAGGTCTAAAAAATCGATTTCTAAAAAATCGATTTTTTTCAAATTTGTATTTACAATGTAAATATAAATCCATTTTATGAAAAACAAGAATGATACCATAATAAACAATCTCTGGGATCTCTTATCAGTAAAATCAGGAATTTTTTAGCTCAGGGAATTCGATAATTACAATTATTTTTATTACCATATCAAAATATCAGATCAGATATAAAAGAAGACATTTATTTTCTAAATGAATTTGTTACATTAAAAAGTTAAGAGAGTAGATAACATAGCTTATAGTTCCCAATGCTTCATATCTAAGCTTTTTAAAAACAACAATCTGTCAAGTCTACTGGGATCCAAGCGGTTCCGCTCATCACTTGCGATGTTGCCGGCAATCGAAAAAAGGCGCTCACAGGGAACAGATGATCCTACGATACTCATATACATCACGGCTATTGAGTGAACATGGTGATAAATAGAGTTTTTTTGTTCTTGCCAATAAAGTATAGGATCATACTTTAGGTGCACAACTGCCTGTGATAAATAGTGTTTAAACTCTTCGTTTAAGCCTTGACTTTCCAGTGCAAGTGTATTACATGTAGAGAGTTGCTTTTTGACAAGCAACTTATGAAAATCCCAAATTCCTTTTTCTAAATCAATCCCTTCTATTGCGTCGAATTCTTCACTATTATTTTGTGGAAGTTGTTGCTGTGATTGAATATCTAAAATTGAAGTATTTATTCTATTTATTGCTCGAGAACAGGCTACATGGTCAGCAAAATGAATTTTTTTAAATCTAGGATCTAAAATTGTCGCAGCAGCTAACAAATGAACTTGTTCAATATTTCCAAATCTTTTCTTTAAACCGTCCATAAAAAAAAAAAGTTCTTGATTTAGCTCTAACAAAAACGTCAAATGCAAGTTGATAAAATTTTGTTGAAATTTGAATAATGTCAGAAATTTCAAATGAAGCTCAATAGTTTCTAGGACATAATAAACATTTAAAATCATTAGTTAAGTTGTTATTAGGTACTGTTTTGTCAATCAATCCATGCCGTGTCTCAAAAGCGTAACCTAACGAATATGTGATGCCTTCCTTTCTATTCTACATTTGTAATTCAAGAATTACTAACCAGAGTAAAAATTCAAAGACGTATAAATGTTATCTGTGCATTATATCGAAGAATAGTTTAATGCAACATTTATGTATTCATATGGATATTCGACCTTTCGAATTAGGGATGGCGATTCTTTCCAAAAAAGATCGATTTTTAAATCAATTCGAATCGTAACCTGATAAATCGATTCATAAAATATCGAGGTCTAAAAAATCGATTTTTTTCAAATTTGTATTTACAATGTAAATATAAATCCATTTTATGAAAAACAAGAATGATACCATAATAAACAATCTCTGGGATCTCTTATCAGTAAAATCAGGAATTTTTTAGCTCAGGGAATTCGATAATTACAATTATTTTTATTACCATATCAAAATATCAGATCAGATATAAAAGAAGACATTTATTTTCTAAATGAATTTGTTACATTAAAAAGTTAAGAGAGTAGATAACATAGCTTATAGTTCCCAATGCTTCATATCTAAGCTTTTTAAAAACAACAATCTGTCAAGTCTACTGGGATCCAAGCGGTTCCGCTCATCACTTGCGATGTTGCCGGCAATCGAAAAAAGGCGCTCACAGGGAACAGATGATCCTACGATACTCATATTGTCACGTAGCAAAATATATATTAGTCATATTGAAACATGAAGTAATAATCTGTTCTTATATTTTATACTTAGTGACAACTTTTGGTTAACCGATGTTACTAACGGATTATCAACTGCTGCTTCCTGTTTTAATGTGATTAACGCGGTATTGATTGAGGTTGAATTCCTGGAAACAAATTCTGTAAACAGGACGTTCGACACAGTTAGAAAAAACTGATGATTCCAACCGTAGCCCCTCTCTTCTAGAAGGGACTATAAAAGCATTTTCTTGGGCGCCGCCCGGGAGTGGTCCGAGTGGTTCGGTAACAGACGTCGTTGGAGGAAACCGGTAGATCGGACACTCAATCATACGTTGAGTCAAAAGGACTCATCGTCGCGTTATTCCAAATTTAACTATCAAAATTCTAAAACAATCACTATAACTCGTTTGGCTTCTCTTTTGGTCTTTGTCTTTATTTTAATAATCTCGGTCGTGTTATATTTTCACTCTTCTCGTCGATGTTGTCTCATTAATTAAATAAGGTTTATGTTTTGCTTTCTAAATAAGTTTTTATGTTAAATCTAATAAAGTTAATCATATATAAATTATAAATGTGTTGTGCGTTGTCATATTCCTTTTGCGTCATTTTCCTGTTCCTGTTGGTGATCATCTTTGGATCTCTACTTCTGTGGCAATATTTTACTTCATCTTGGAATACTTGTATACCATAATCTGGTAAGTACTTTATTTATTTATCGCTTATACTGATATCTTAAGTTTCCCTTTATCTTCCATCTGATTATTTGAATTGTTCTGGTACAGTTTAGGAGAAGTTCTTATGTATTAAGACTTCAAGCTATGGGTCCGCTCTAACGCCCCAGTAACTTAACTCATTTTCTCATATATTTATTAACTAAGGGCGGGACGTAGCAATATACATCACGGCTATTGAGTGAACATGGTGATAAATAGAGTTTTTTTGTTCTTGCCAATAAAGTATAGGATCATACTTTAGGTGCACAACTGCCTGTGATAAATAGTGTTTAAACTCTTCGTTTAAGCCTTGACTTTCCAGTGCAAGTGTATTACATGTAGAGAGTTGCTTTTTGACAAGCAACTTATGAAAATCCCAAATTCCTTTTTCTAAATCAATCCCTTCTATTGCGTCGAATTCTTCACTATTATTTTGTGGAAGTTGTTGCTGTGATTGAATATCTAAAATTGAAGTATTTATTCTATTTATTGCTCGAGAACAAGCTACATGGTCAGCAAAATGAATTTTTTAAAATCTAGGATCTAAAATTGTCGCAGCAGCTAACAAATGAACTTGTTCAATATTTCCAAATCTTTTCTTTAAACCGTCCATAATTAAAGTTCTTGATTTAGCTCCAACAAAAACGTCAAATGCAAGTTGATAAAATTTTGTTGAAATTTGAATAATGTCAGAAATTTCAAATGAAGCTCAATAGTTTCTAGGACATAATAAACATATTTAAAATCATTAGTTAAGTTGTTATTAGGTACTGTTTTGTCAATCAATCCATGCCGTGTCTCAAAAGCGTAACCTAACGAATATGTGATGCCTTCCTTTCTATTCTACATTTGTAATTCAAGAACTTATGTAGCCGGGATTGCAGGTACAAAATAATATACGTACAAATACAATCGAGACCTTTATTTTTATTATTATTAACAACGTTATGAACAACAACAACGATACACTTCTCGTGCGGCTGCCTACTGTTGACTGTAGCGTGAAGTGTTCCGACAGTCTTCTCCCTCTCCTAATGATCAGCTGTGCGTGCGCGTTAGCTTCTGCGTCGTTTGTACAGTGAATGAGTACTGTTCGCTTTAGGCACACAGAGCGGAGTTTATATACACACGCTCTGTGTGTCTAGAATTTTCTCGTGTATGCAGTGTGTATCTAACGCTTTGTATATATGGAAGCGTCGAGAAATTTCTTCCTGCATGTCGGGACGTTTCCATACTAACCAGAGTAAAAATTCAAAAACGTATAAATGTTATCTGTGCATTAAATCGAAGAATAGTTTAATGCAACATTTATGTATTCATATGGATATTCGACCTTTCGAATTAGGGATGGCGATTCTTTCCAAAAAAGATCGATTTTTAAATCGATTCGAATCGTAACCTGATAAATCGATTCATAAAAAAATCGAGGTCTAAAAAATCGATTTCTAAAAAATCGATTTTTTTCAAATTTGTATTTACAATGTAAATATAAATCCATTTTATGAAAAACAAGAATGATACCATAATAAACAATCTCTGGGATCTCTTATCAGTAAAATCAGGAATTTTTTAGCTCAGGGAATTCGATAATTACAATTATTTTTATTACCATATCAAAATATCAGATCAGATATAAAAGAAGACATTTATTTTCTAAATGAATTTGTTACATTAAAAAGTTAAGAGAGTAGATAACATAGCTTATAGTTCCCAATGCTTCATATCTAAGCTTTTTAAAAACAACAATCTGTCAAGTCTACTGGGATCCAAGCGGTTCCGCTCATCACTTGCGATGTTGCCGGCAATCGAAAAAAGGCGCTCACAGGGAACAGATGATCCTACGATACTCATATACATCACGGCTATTGAGTGAACATGGTGATAAATAGAGTTTTTTTGTTCTTGCCAATAAAGTATAGGATCATACTTTAGGTGCACAACTGCCTGTGATAAATAGTGTTTAAACTCTTCGTTTAAGCCTTGACTTTCCAGTGCAAGTGTATTACATGTAGAGAGTTGCTTTTTGACAAGCAACTTATGAAAATCCCAAATTCCTTTTTCTAAATCAATCCCTTCTATTGCGTCGAATTCTTCACTATTATTTTGTGGAAGTTGTTGCTGTGATTGAATATCTAAAATTGAAGTATTTATTCTATTTATTGCTCGAGAACAGGCTACATGGTCAGCAAAATGAATTTTTTTAAATCTAGGATCTAAAATTGTCGCAGCAGCTAACAAATGAACTTGTTCAATATTTCCAAATCTTTTCTTTAAACCGTCCATAATTAAAGTTCTTGATTTAGCTCCAACAAAAACGTCAAATGCAAGTTGATAAAATTTTGTTGAAATTTGAATAATGTCAGAAATTTCAAATGAAGCTCAATAGTTTCTAGGACATAATAAACATTTAAAATCATTAGTTAAGTTGTTATTAGGTACTGTTTTGTCAATCAATCCATGCCGTGTCTCAAAAGCGTAACCTAACGAATATGTGATGCCTTCCTTTCTATTCTACATTTGTAATTCAAGAATTACTAACCAGAGTAAAAATTCAAAGACGTATAAATGTTATCTGTGCATTATATCGAAGAATAGTTTAATGCAAAATTTATGTATTCATATGGATATTCGACCTTTCGAATTAGGGATGGCGATTCTTTCCAAAAAAGATCGATTTTTAAATCGATTCGAATCGTAACCTGATAAATCGATTCATAAAATATCGAGGTCTAAAAAATCGATTTTTTTCAAATTTGTATTTACAATGTAAATATAAATCCATTTTATGAAAAACAAGAATGATACCATAATAAACAATCTCTGGGATCTCTTATCAGTAAAATCAGGAATTTTTTAGCTCAGGGAATTCGATAATTACAATTATTTTTATTACCATATCAAAATATCAGATCAGATATAAAAGAAGACATTTATTTTCTAAATGAATTTGTTACATTAAAAAGTTAAGAGAGTAGATAACATAGCTTATAGTTCCCAATGCTTCATATCTAAGCTTTTTAAAAACAACAATCTGTCAAGTCTACTGGGATCCAAGCGGTTCCGCTCATCACTTGCGATGTTGCCGGCAATCGAAAAAAGGCGCTCACAGGGAACAGATGATCCTACGATACTCATATACATCACGGCTATTGAGTGAACATGGTGATAAATAGAGTTTTTTTGTTCTTGCCAATAAAGTATAGGATCATACTTTAGGTGCACAACTGCCTGTGATAAATAGTGTTTAAACTCTTCGTTTAAGCCTTGACTTTCCAGTGCAAGTGTATTACATGTAGAGAGTTGCTTTTTGACAAGCAACTTATGAAAATCCCAAATTCCTTTTTCTAAATCAATCCCTTCTATTGCGTCGAATTCTTCACTATTATTTTGTGGAAGTTGTTGCTGTGATTGAATATCTAAAATTGAAGTATTTATTCTATTTATTGCTCGAGAACAAGCTACATGGTCAGCAAAATGAATTTTTTAAAATCTAGGATCTAAAATTGTCGCAGCAGCTAACAAATGAACTTGTTCAATATTTCCAAATCTTTTCTTTAAACCGTCCATAATTAAAGTTCTTGATTTAGCTCCAATGTCAGTTGAAGTTTTCATCGTATTATATGTTCCAGTCAGACAAGATACGATTGGTATAATTTTACTGGCTGTAACATAGTCTTCTCCCGATATTTCTTTAGTTATTACTTCTAATGGTCTCAATATATTTATAAGATCTAGTATAATTAGCATTGTCGGTGCTTTAGGATACTTGAGTAATATTGGCGCAATAATTTCAGATAACTCAACAAATCGTTCCAATTGATAAAAAACAGAATTCCATCTGGTACATACAGACTGAATCAGCCCCAAAGGCTTTGTTCGGTGATCTTGAACTTTCTTTAAAGCGTCAGCAGCATTTGTATTATGCTTAAAATATGTAGTAATATCTTTGACAGCTGTTAGTAAATTCTTGGCTTCTTCCAGTCCATCCTTATTGTCAAATGGTTTTGATGCTACTAAGTTTAATGTATGAACAAAACATGGCATGTGTTTATTTTTGCCATAAACATTTGTGACAGCTTTAACGATATTTGCGCCATTGTCCGTGATAAACGCTACCATTTTGTTACTTGTAATGCCCCATTTTTTCTGTCATCTTGATAATTACTTCTGATAAGTAGTCGGCATTATGTGGTTTTGTTAGAGCAGTTACACCAAAAGTTATGCTCATTAATTTATTTTCATATATACAATGACCAGTTAAGCCTAAATAGCTTTGACTATTATGCGAGTCGGTCCAAACATCTGCAGTTAAAGACAGTGCTTCAACTTCTTGTATTTTTAATTTAAGTTGTGTCGAAAGAATGTCATACTTATCGTCAATCATGTGAGTAATTGTTGTTCTGGCTGGAACTTTATATAGTGGTGCTACTACTTTCATTAAATAATTAAATCCTGTTTTTTCCACAGTATTCAGAGGTAAGCCATCTTTTGCTATCATGAAGACTATTGCATTGGTTATTTGACCACGCTTAACACCATTATCTGAAAATTAATAAAAAAAATCCTAATTATCGATCTTGTACGCATCTCACTTTCTTGAAAATTAATTCAAAAAAGATTTCGATTTCATGCCTTACCTCCGAATGATTTTATATTTGTTAAGCAAGAAGTCAATGTTTGCTGTTTTAAGACTGATGTAGAGGCAGTAGAAGAAGCCACACTTTCAGTATCCGAATTATCAACATTTTGCAAATCTGGAACTGGCACAATATCTAACGTCATATCATCAACAACCTAAAAAAGAAAACATAGTTATTTTGATTTATTGAACATTGATTTTTATTTTTTTCAAACTCAGTACATTGGAAAACAAAGAATGTGACATAAAGAATACAGGTTTCACTGACTTGTTCATTTCCATCACCATTTTGTGCATTATCACATTTACCACCACCACTTTCACTCTTCTTTTTGAGACTTACGGTCTTAATTGTTGGATGGCGTCTTAATAAATGATTACGCAAGTTTGTTGTGTTTCCCTTAGTTTTTACTTCCTGGTGACAATATTTGCATGTGCCTCCGAAGTCTTTTTTTATGAAATGATTCCATATATCACTTTTACCCGACATGCTGAAAAAAAAATTTGTTCCTCATTAAACTTGTTAAACAACAAAATTTTTAGCAAGTAGTTACTGTCTTTAAGTAATATTCAAAGTAAAGTTAAAATCCTATCAGCATCAATTCTTTCAATATAAAAGAATAGTTTAACATTTCATGCATAAAAAATTAACATTTACGGCACGCAGGTTTCTTTCTGCTTAAACTGATTTCACTTAATTAAGGTAAAATTGGAGTAAAATCGGCAGTTGATTAAAAAAAAAAACGAGAGCTTTATTATTTTGTATGTAAACAAAATAAACAATCTGAGGTTATACAGATGAATGGACATAAAGTAATAGTAAAATATGAACACTTTATTAATTAAGAATTCCACATAGTTATTTCAATGCTCATAAGTGATTATTCATATGTAAACTAATTTAAATGACTTACATACACGATTAGATTTAACAATAGCAACTAATAGAACAAACTTAAAAAAATAGCATCAAAGTAAAAAATAAAAAGCGTTTTACTTACTCTCAATTGATTATTATTCCGTAACAAACACTACATAGAAATAAATATTTATTTCCCTAATCACAGTACGTATATTACAACAATCAACCAATCAAGGCATATATATAAACAAATGAATGAATAATAACAAGACAAAACAATGACGCAATATCAATCAACAAAGTCAAAGATTACCAACGTAACTTTTTTTTTTACTAAAGAGAAGCGACGAAAACTAAGCACACCGCCATCTCGCGAGTTTTTAAGTAATTAAACCTTTAACTGGCAATGCCGTAATATTGTGAGTAGATTCAGCTAATTCTAAATAATTTTTTTTTTTTTTACCAAAACAGAAAAAATCGAAAGTCGATTTTCAAGGGTAAAATATCGATTCACTGAATCGATTCAGTACGACATATCGATTTAAAAAATCGATTTATTTGGTCCGAAGAATCGATTCTTCGATTAATCGATTTGAGATCGCCATCCCTAGGTGGAGAAACTAAACATAGGGAATCTCAGCTTCTAGTTACTAGGGTTTCTAGGCTTGTTGCAGATGGATCGGGTTAAATACTGCTATGACTCTGGTGCTTACATAAAAGGTCAAGGTCATTCTTGGAGTTACTGTTAACAAGGAATCCAGTGGTGACCTTTAATTTGACTTTCACCTTGACCTTGTTCTTTAAGGTCAAACCAAGGTCCACTTTGTTTTTTTAATTGGAACCCCTATTTTTGACAGCGACAATAAAAAGAGCGGAATTTTTACATCCAAAGATATTTTAGTGGTGTCCTTGACCTTGTTTTTCAAAGTCATATTAAGGTCAACTTTGTTTTTTTGACTAAGAATCCTTATTTTTGTCAGAGGCAATCGGAAGAGCGGGAGATTTTACTACGTCCACGTCGTTGTTCCTGGGTAACGCTAAATGTAAAAGAATTGATCGTGAAATGACTTTGAATATCAAGTCGAAGATCAAATTCGAGGTCACCCCTGAAGACCGCAAAATGACCCATGACATGGGAACATGTTTGGACGTACAATTTCCTGCTCTTCCGATTGCCGCTGTCAAAAATTGGGATTCTCAGTCAAAAAAACCACTTTGAACTTGAAAAAACCTCGAAGGTCAAGTTCAAGGTCACCACGAAAACGTATTATAACGTAAAATTTCCTGCTCTTTTCGAATCCACGGTCAAAAATAGGGGTTCACATTTAAAAAACCCACTTTGAACTTGAAAAAACCGTGAAGGTGGAGTTCAAGGTCAAAGACGTTAGCGCCATTGTGTGGCCCCCTTGGTCCCCTACAACTTTTATCTAAACCTTTTTTCGCTAGCTGCCTTAGATTCCGAGAAATCCGGCTGTATCGATTAAAATGGGCCATCCTGTATACTAATTTGGTGTTAATATTTATACTTTCACTTGTCCCTTAATGAATATTAGTTAATGTTCAAACTTTCACACATAGGTATTTATTCGTTAATGGGATATACTGGAATCCATAACTCCTCCCTTCTTTAAAAAAGTTGTTCGGTATTCCAAAGAAAATCGACAACAGGTGGCGCTGACGTAATCGGTATCATTTGTATTGTTCTGCCGCTTCTAATGTTGTTTATTTTTCTGTAAATCACTTATATTCCTGCGACAATGTATATGATGATTGAGATAACGACAGATGTTGATATGTGGTAGATTTGCTGAGTTTTGATTAAATGTAATTCATGTGTGTTATTTAGGTGTTTCAGATTTAATGACTCGATGCTAAGTTTTTATAGAATGTTAGTGATATTTATTTGATTGAATATTATTTGAGATGCTTCATATTGATTCCATGTTACCCATGTTCGGCGTTCGTATTCCATTCCATTTATGTTGACTGAACAATTGTTGAATTGAATTGTTAAAAGTCCTTTTATAGATTTGTTGTTGAGTACACATTGAATATGAATTCGCTTTCTGTTGATTTGTACAGTAAATGTTTTTTGTGAATGAAATGTAGGACTCCTTATTTTTTGCAATAACGTCAAGTTTATCGTCGTAAATCTTTAATAAATAAATGGGCATCGTAATTCTCCACGCATTTTCTTCTCCATTCTCTTCTTTCACTTTTTGTGAGATATTTGGATGAAGGTAATAAACGAAGAATTTGACGATTTTTTTTAATTTTCAAACGGGTCGTACGTTGTATGCACACCCACACCATATGGCACTTCGAGTTTTTCATGCTTTTCGGGTAGCAACATTTCCGATTTTGCAATAACAGCGTCTTGTTCTGGTGTACTAGACACAGCATTACAACATGTCTTATAATGATCTCCCAAAGTGCCTTCAAATCATGGTCCTTGTAGTAACCTTTGAATAGTGAACCACCTGATGTGGATTCAATGGTATATTGCTTCGTATTATTTAGGATGCCCATACATATAGTCTCGAGCTCGAGAGCGGACTTGTTGATATTTATATCGTGTTTTCCTCCATATGTGGCAGTTCCTCTTTTGTTATTGGTCTTGAAGATCATGAATACTCCCATGTATTCTAGATCTGGATATTCTGCGGATGTGATAAGAGGTGTGATTAAAGAGCAGAATCGATCGTGAGATATAGAAGCTACCAGTCTAGCGAAATTCCGGAATTGCTCCATCGGCAAAATCCTCATTAGAGTGTCTACAAAAATCACCCTGCTCTGGATTATAGCCGTAGCAAAGGCATTGGCAGACGCCACGTTGTGCGCGGCACCCTGCTCCACCATCCATTGCATAGGCCCAATTAAGTCCTTCTTCCCCATGGTATAGAGGGTCAACAGATTGTTGAATATAGTGTCAGGGTGCAACCCTTCTTTTGGGTACATTTCTAGAAAAATGAGTTAAATATCTGGGTTGAAAAATTGATCATTGCTAATTCCTGGTGCCACAATTTTTAGTCTTTCTATACGACTATCCATGTATGCGGAAGTAACAGTATCGTTCTTAATCAGATGTATCATAGATGTGAATACTGATGCAACCAATAAGTACTTCATCTTTGATGAGTTACACAAAGCTAGCACTTCGTTATAAGCCAGCATTTCGTTTTCAGTCAAATGACTCCAAATTCTATTAACATCTTGTGCTAATTCTGGTGCTCCATCTGAAATTCTAGTTGGTCCAGTTGTTAGAGTTTAGAGTTCTAATACAGCATTTCTAACTGCTCCATGTCTCAGTAGATTAACATTTAGACCATTCAACCGAAGGACGCCGCCCGGTTCTCTTTTATTGTTTTCGCTTTAGTAAAGCGTGATTTTAGTGGTTTTTTTTTTGTGTGCATCGTATTCATCCAATGAAAAAAAAAATCAAAATAGAATTTGTGAAAAGATTCTTGTGTCCATTCAAAAAGTTTTCTCGTATTGGTGATTTGCGTATCGTGTATACTGGCTCGGTATGTCTTTCTTTTAACACATCCACCAATCTCATCGCAAGCTCCCTTTCCGCCCGCTGTTGTAAAAAATTTAATTACGAAGTTTTTTTTATTTGTTTCGACAAACAATATTTGTCTATTAATTCATCTACAAATGATCGGCGAGTTGTTAAATATGAGCCATATGTAAGCACATTTTCAGATAAATTCGAATTTGAATTTGTCAACTATATATTTTTAATACAGGGTGATAAAAAATAAGTGTATCTATACAACATTTTTTACTAGAAAAAAATTATGAATGAAAATGAAAAACAAACGGTAAAAAGTAATAATAGAATGTTTAAGTAATGATACTATAAACTAGTTTCAAAGTGGCCACCCTTAGCACGAACACACAATCTCAATCGCTTTACGAAATTCTCGGTTATGGGCCGCAGCTCCTCCACTGTTATACGATCCCACTCTTGACGCAACGTTTGCTTCAGGGACTCCCAAAGTCTTATGCCGAGTAGCACAGATTCTTGCCTCTAGAATCGACCATATACTATAGTCCAAGGGATTAAGATCCGATGAGTATGGTGGCCATTCTTGAGATGTGATGAAATTCGGAAAATGAGCCTTACACCAATCTTGGGTCTTTCTTGCCCTGTGAGTTGCCGCTGAGTCTTATTGAAACGTCCATTCTTCATCACCAAAGTGCTGCTGGACCCAAGGAAGTACTACAGCCTCCAAGTTGATTTTGACTTCTTTTTCGACAAAAATCAGGGGTGTCTTGCCACTAGCGCATATTCCACCCGATACCATAACGGATACAGGATTCTGTCGATGTTCAATGGATGATGGTCCAGGAGCTTCTGTAGACCAATTCCTATCGTTTCGTCGGTTGTGCACTTGTTCAACAGTAAAGAGCTTCTCATCTGACAAGACAATTTTTTCCCAGCCCAGACCTGCGGCCCGACGCAAAAGCAAGTGACATCTTTGAAACCGAACAAGCTTGTTTTCATATGTTAGCAACTGGCTTTTTTGAAGCTTGTAAGGCTTGAGTCCAAGTTCTTTTTTTGCTATGAGGCGCACTGACTCACGATTAATACCCGTCTCGCGAGCTACTTTTCTCATAGAAATCTCTGAATTACGCATCACCCGCTTTTTGATAATTTTGCGATTTCTGGAAGTGTTGATGGTGCGTTTTCTTCTATTATATTATTTACATTAATTGATTTTCTACTACTACTTATAAAATATATTTATTTTTATTCTCAAGATATTTACTGTGGCAATTATCATTTCACACCCTCCTTAACGAAATAAAAAATTCAATACCGCTGTTTTTTATTATTTTTACATCTACGCATGCATAGTATGTCAAACTATGCGATTCCTTCAGATTCAACACAACTACATAATACTACATATTTTTACTGTAATTACTGTAATTATTTAATTACACATAACACTTACAAGATATGCATATGTATATTTATACATGAAGGTGATTGATAATATATACACATAATTATAATGGATCGTAATAATGGTCCGAAAAGTTATACGAAAGTTATACTCGGCGTACAATTGTTCGGATATTAGGTTGTCCATTAAGAGAGAGGAATCACATTGCGAAACTCGCCACGGCTCCTCATACTTTGCACAGTTAGTTGGTGCTTGATTAATCTCCTGCTCTGGATTACTCAATATAAACATTGTTTTTCATTACCTGATGTTCTTGTTTATAACACATTGAAAATTCATCATATATTTCAGTATCTTACAGAAGATTGGTTTCTTAATTTATATCTTCTTGATTTTAATTAATAATAATATTTAATATTAAAATCTTTTTATGTCAGCAACCAAGTTTCAGAAATAATATCAATATCTATATTGTGTATTTTTAATGTATGTTCTAGCTGTAATATATTTCAAATAATAGATCTGTTGTTCCACTGAAAAAAGTTAAGGGCCATTTTGATTATTTGTAGCAAGTGTAAATGGAGTAAGTATATTTGGTGTAGCTGGTGTTTTACCATAACCGCAAAAAATTAACTTATTTCAATGGACTGTAACTTTAAAAAACAAACGAAATAAATATTTATTGGTGCAAAAAAAAACAATAACACGTACCTTAATCTTTCCGTGTTGTCCTTTTTGCAATCACCTTAAAGGATAGGATTTAAAAGGATATATCAGGTTTTTGCAGAAAAATAAAATAATATTATAAATAAAATTATTTCCTTGAATTAAAAAAAAAAACAATGAAAATAATTACCTTTTCAAAAGATTTATTCATTGTCAGTTGAGAATCGTTTTGAAATGTTATATTTGAATTTGGTACATTCTAAAATTTAAATTTAAAAGAAAATTAAAAGCAGAATCATAAACTTTTTGTGATTTTAAATTGTTGAATTTTCGAAAAAAAAATTATTAAATTGTTATAAAAGAACATTATTTAAAAAAAAAATAATAGTATCTTATTGTTAGTTCTAGAAAACATGTTCAGAAATAAAATAAAATAAATTAAAATTTAAGGTTGTCGCAAAAAGAGTTTAAAACTTTTTGTATGAAAAAAATCAGTAATAATAAGTAATAGTAACCTCGATATTATTTTCTTTATCTTCGTCTTGAAATTGTGACAAGGATTTGTTACAAAACCATTGGGTCTTAATTTTCGTATTATTTGTTAAACAAACGGAATACTGAAATATTTTAAATTTAATTAAAATACTAATTTTTTATGTTTATGTATAAGTAGAGCTCAAAATTGAAGAAATTTTGGACAAAAGACTTGATTATTCGAAAAGAGAATATAATTACTTATATTTAGACCTTAAAATAATAAATTTAATACTTTTGGTCCCACAGAAATGCAAATATTAATGTACTTACAGGTAGCAGTTAAAGTGTTACTCTATACAAAATTTTATAAAATTGCTTTTTTTCAACGTTTATAAACATTACATTGTCATTTCGAGTGCTACTGTATGTATAATCAAATCTATTATTGTAAGTTATATTAACATTATACTTACGTATTTCTGTGGAAATAATCGACGTGTCATTTCGAAGCACAAATTTAAAACTGAAAACACAAACTCCGAATGAAACACCGACAATCAGAATACCAATATAAATGACTAAAACGTTAAGTTTTCTACGCAAACACTGTTGCCAAATTGCTCATTTCAACCGTCAAAATATCGTTGCAGTGTAATAAAAATATACATCTATTATACGCTTGGTGCAGCGCCGCCACCGACAACGAAATTATGAGGAAGTAATAATATACAAAAAAAATATTCAGCAAGCAACTAGACGGTCATAACAATTTCTCAACTTCCACTTCTGATGACGTCATATTAAATTTAGAATCATTTTAACACAGAAGTCTATATGACGGCCATATATGGCCGTCGTATGCACACGACCGTCATAATGATGGCAAAATAACAATGTATGGTCGTCATATTGATAGGTAGCTATATATATCATAAAGCGTATGATTCTCTGCTGTGACCACACCTATACTTCCGGGATACGGAGTGGGTGATGACGGCAGGTCAGGGAAAGTCGGGGCGAATCTATCGCCGGTCTTGGTTACTGTTGTTCCTAACGCCTTGAGTATCAGGTACAATGGCTCCGGAACGTTGAGTTTTTTCGTCTCAAGCGCCTGGAATACCCTGTCCTCCGCAGGTGTTAGTTGTTTTCCAAGTGACTGTTTAATTCCTACAGCTTTTAACTAAAATAGACAAGAAGCGTAGTATCTCAACAGTTCAGATGGCAGCTCTTTTGCTAGCTGCTTTTTCTTTTCGCCTTTGAGAGCAATATACACTTCGTTGACAATGGCTGTGAAGCCAGTTGCACTCGGAGTGAATTCTACTTCTCTCTTGGCTGGTTTATTTATCATTAGAGTGAAGCGAAAAATTTAACGCTTCTGCAGCAATTGAACAAAAAACATTATTTGTGATATCAGTTAAAACCATTTCAATAGATTTGGGAGCAAGTATATTTTTGATTATTGATTCGACTTTGGTTTGTCGCAATGTACTTTTTTCGAATTTATTATATTAAAATGGCAATAAATACATTTCCCATTTTTATCGCCAATCTTTGTACTTTTCGTTATATAGCCCTTCATTGTCAAAATATGTTTCGTATTTCCTCGCTTTTTTTTTCTTTGGGTACATATTATTTTGCTTGTTAATTTATTTTTTATATCTAAAAGGCGCTTAGCTGGATTAAGCAAGAGGCCGTAGTCGTTCCGCCTTTTGAATAGCTTGCGCAGTTGCTCCAGGTGTTCATGTTCTGTCCGCGAGGCGACGAGTATGTCATCTATGTATGCATAACAAAATTCGAGGCCGCGGAGTACTTTGTCAATGAAGCGTTGGAACGTCTGGGCTGCGTTGCGTAATCCGAACAACATGAAACGACATGAACGGGAACTCAAACAGGCCAAACGGAGCTGTAATGGCTGTCTTCCGTATGTCGTCTGGGTGTACCGGTATCTAGTGGTACGCTTTTACCAGGTCGATTGTCGAGAATGTTGTGCATTCGGCAAGCGGTCTGGAATTGTGCGCGCGTTGAGTGCTCTGTAATCGCCACATGGGCGCCAGCCGTTATCACACTTTGGCGCTATGTGTAGCGGAGACGACCAGTGTTCTTCGAGTGGCGTGCAGTACCAATGAGAAGCATGGCGTCAAATTATTTTATAAATTTTTTATATTTTTATTATTTTATGAGTATATATAGATTGAGATAAGAATACTAATTATTATCATTATCGTCGTCAGCAGGAGCATTGATCCTTCTTGCGGGACCAGGCTGAGGTTGTCTAGGTTGCTGATCTACCGGCACAAATTGATCTCTAACATATATTGTGAATAATGCTTCAGTAGCTTGAGGATTGAGTGGAATGGAAGCAATTACTGGTGGTGGTTCAATCCACTCTTTAAGCATAGGTACTTGTAATAATTTCAAATGGTCTTGCATTTCCTGTGACAATATCTTCTTCCTTTGAACAGGGTTGACATATTCTGGTTTAATTGGTTCTAATGGTAATTGACGTGCTAGAGCTACTAAATCGCTCATTAACGCAAATAATGATCTTGCAGCAGGTGATGCCAATTTCTCGCAATCATCTATCATATCTACGAAAGATTTCATTTTAGCATCTCTAGGTAAATGTTTAGCGTATCTCGGCCAACCCGATCGAGATTGCTGGAGAGCTTCATCATCAGTCTTATACCTATCCACACCTGATGCAAGATCATGAGTTTTATTAGGAATTATAAAGATCTGATCCCCTATCTCCCTAATATCATGGTCCTTGTAGTAAGCTTTGAATAGTGAAACACCTGATGTGGATTCAATGGTATATTGCTTCGTACTATTTAGGATGCCCATACATATAGTCTCGAGCTCGAGAGGGGACTTGGTGATATTTATATCGTATTTTCTTCTATATGTGGCAGTACCTCTTTTATTATTGGTCTTAAAGATCATAAATACCCCAATAAATGCTAGGTCAGGATATTCAGCGAATGTGATAGGAGGTGTGATTAAAGAGCAGAATCGATCGTGAGATAAAGAAGCTACCAGTCTAGCGAAATTCCGGAATTGCTCCATCGGCAAAATCCTCATTAGAGTGTCTACAAAAATCATCCTGCTCTGGGTTATAGTTGTAGCAAAGGTATTGGCAGACGCCACGTTGTGCGCGGCACCCTGCTCCACCATCCATTGCATAGGCCCTATTGAGTCCTTCTTCCACATGGTATAGAGGGTCAAGAAGTTGTTGAATATAGTGTCAGGGTGCAACCCTTCTTTTGAGTACATTTTCGAAAAATGAGTCAAAATATGTGGGTTGATAAATTGATCATTGCTAATTCCTGGTGCCACAATTTTTAGTCTTTTTATACGACTATCCATGTATGCGGAAGTAACAGTATCGTTCTTAATCAGATGTATCATAGATGCAACCAATAAGTACTTCATCTTTGATGAGTCACACAAAGCTAGCACTGCGTAATAAGCCAGCATTTCGTTTTCAGTCAAATGACTCCAAATTCTATTAACATCTTGTGCTAACTCTGGTGCTCCATCTGAAATTCTAGTTGATCCAGTTGTTAGAGTTTAGAGTTCTAATACAGCATTTCTAACTGCTCCATCTCTCAAATACCATAGACAACGGTTCTTAAAAGCGCGGGATTTAAAAAAAAAATTTAAAGAAAAAAGTCTGATCTACAAATATCTTTTATTTGATTTAACCAAAAAAAATTTCAAGTCCTGTAGAGCCTCTCAAAATTGGTATACATTTTTGAATATTTTTGTTTTCGGCGTTTCATCTTCAAAAAAAGATGTTATCCTTAAGGATAATAAAATTTTCAACAAGATTCGAAAACTAGAACATTCAAGCTTTAAATGTGTTTTTTTAAAACTGTTATCCGACCATTTTTCGCGGAGATACTGCCATTCAAATATACTTAAAAATATTGAAAAAATTAGTGATCCCTTAATTTTGGAGTTTAGTATATTTTCACGAACCTTAAACGGAAAAAACAAATTATAACAAACCTCTTCCAATCCCGTGTCGAATTTGACTGCGGCGCATTTGATAGACAATATTCATGAGGAGCATGAACGTAAAATTCCATATTTTTTATCTTATTTTTCCCTTATGATTTTTAATAAAGATTCTGGAGTTGGTAGCTGCGTCATTGTTTGCGGTGTCAGTATTCCGCATTCATATTTCCAACCCCATTGTTCTGGTGACATTTTTCTTCCAAGCCACGTTTGAATTTGCAGATATACTCTTTTGAAGTGTCCAAGAGCGGCATCTGCAGTAGGTGGCAAAGACGGCAGTTTAACGCAGCTATTTTTAGCAGTTGCTTTTATAAAAGAGTTATATCTTAATATATTTAGATCTTTGATTTTTTGAGGGGCAGCGTATAAAGCGGTGCATGTAACTCCAGCGTTAAAAATGTCATTGGTATCGTTGCATTCATTTTCGAAAACTGTCGCAGCGTTTTGCAAGACCAGACGTTTCTCGAAATTTTTTGCAAACACATTTTTGCCACGTTGGAAAAAAACGGACGTCGTGTCACAGCCAGTGAAAGCATGTAAGAACAGGATATGTTGTTACATTTTGGTAATACTGTTTCCAAGCTCTTAGAAAAGTATACTTTTTGTTGTATTTTGCCTTTAACTGGTTTTCGAAAATAAATGTCTCGATCTGTTGGTGAGAGCGCAGTCAATAAAACTAAAACATCCACATCAATGTGAAAATGCAATATATTCAATTGTTTTATTTTTCTGAAATGAAAGAATGTCAGAATATTCTGAAAAATCAATTTATTTTCAATAATACTCCATAACTTGACAATTTAAAGAAATACTTATATAAAATTGCTGAAAATGTTACATTTAATCCTAATTAAATCCTAATCCTAACCTAATTGCTGATAATGATACTTGATACATTTAATCCTCGTCACTGTCTTCATTTATGACAGGTTCGACGTTTTCAATTTGAAATAGATTTGTTAGAATTTGAGCTGGGCGGATAATTCTAGACAAATATCGCGCATGACTTAAAAAGTAAATGATTGTTGCAACGTGTGCACAACAACCAACAGTTCTGAGCCCATTTGCACAATCACAGACGTAGTTTTTTATACCACCATATCCAATAGTGTTAGGGGCATATTGGACGTAACATTTGTAAACTTTTCTGTTTATATGCCTTGATTTTACTTCACATTTTAAAATGGTATCGTCCTCTAACAAGTATTGCATATTAAGAAGTCCTTCTTCACTATAAATTTCAGCCAAGTATGAAACAGTTTGCGATAACTGGTATGAGCCTGTAAAAAGGATCTTCAAATCATTTTCTGTCATTTCCGGAAAATTTGTTACATCATTTGATGTTAACGGTTTGAAGATCCTTTTCTTTCTATTCCAGTTCTCTTCTTCAACTACTTTCGCTAAAGAATTGTCAACGTCTTTTCTCTGCAACATTTGCTCGGCAATTTCATCTTGTAATTTAGTATCACAATTTAGTCTTTTTCCGAATTTGTTAACCAAAAAATTAGCTACTTTGCAATAAAGCATTGCTGATGTCAACATCTTGTTGTCAAATTGATTGTGCAACAATTTAAATTTAGTACCGATAATACCGTGAACAGCCTCTACCACCCACCTCAATTTCGTTACAAATCTACTTTCGTTAGCTTCGATCGTTGGCAGTTGTTTTCTTTTACCTTTCAACGCCGGCATTAACACAACAAACCCTTCAGATTCTAACCAATCTTTAACATCTCTGAACCCTCAATCCAGTATGAAAACATCACCTTTTTGGAGAATTGACCTCAAACCATTTGGATCACTCATGACATCTTTCATGATCTTAGCATCATTTACAGTTCCCTTGTATGGCCCGTAATCGTCAATTACATATCCATCAGTAGTACAAACTGTAAACGGTTTACAGAGTGGACTTTTTTTTGTCCAGAGTAAGATTTTCGTTGGTAACAATTATTACTACTTTTTTGGTGTCGGAGGTACGAACCATCAGCGATCAGAATCAAACGATTTTCAAATCCGTGTAATGTTTTTACAATAGACGATGTGTGATTAGCGATTAAATCTTCGCGAGAACATGCTTGAGCTCCGAAATGAAGTGGAAAAACGTCTTTTTGAAACGAATCCAAAACCGATTTGCAATAAGTAGATACTGATTGTTCGTATTCCATATCGAAAACTGACGCAGTTATTGTGTTGGAATTTCCAGTTCTTAATTTGAAAAGGAATACAAAAAGAACTTGATTAATGCTGCGATTGTGAGAATTTCGCAACGTGGCCAACATGTTTTTCAAAGTTTCAATTTCTTTAACTGTATATCCAGCATACTCTGCGGTGTCCAATACTCACAAGGTTACTATCCCATACAGAGAAGAAAAACCACGCTTTCGCCAGGTTCCATCGCCTGAGACGGTGATTCCGTTTTTTTCTCCACCTTTCTTAGCTAAATCCTTTTCTTCTTTCGCAGCTCTTAAAATACTATTTTGAGAAACATCTTCAGATGCTATCTGTATATATTTGACTACTTTGTCGTAAAAAGATCGAAATATTGGCCGGGGCAGCTCCATTATACCACAAAATTTTACAATTCCGTGCAACCCTACACCTAGCAGTCGCATTGCTAGTACAATGCGACGATTAATTTCATAGCCTTTATTAATTAAAGGACAACTTGGTATTTCTGTTTTATCACAATTGGCACAAGTGACTACTAATTTAAATCCCAAGCCTCTCTTGCTGCTCTCTGTAAACTGCACCTCAGATTTACAACATTACATTAATATTAACAATATGAACAAAATAACGATAACACTTCACTAACACAATATTTCGCGTTTTTATGCGCTCGTCCGATAAACTGTAATCATCTACTCTGTCTAAAATACTGTTATCGCATTTTTCAGAAAGTGCGTCCAAAAACATTACCGACTCTTGAGAGCTAATATTACAAGTATTCGAAAAAAAATTCAGTTTTAAAATTTCCTCTACGTAGAAACGATCACCGATCAGATGTTCAGGACAACAGCGATTGTTTTTTGGAATAAAAATTCGCGAACTTATAAATACCTGTAACCTAGCTTTGAACGGAACAACGGTAGATGACTTAATTGGAGTAAGACATACGCAACAACATTTGTGACTCGCAGTAACTCTCTTGAAAGGCATCTCGATCATTTCATGTTCCGGTTCTTTGTAACGAACAACGAAAGTTGAGTCCTTGGAAGATTGTGACGACTGCCCCGTCGAAGACCCAGATTCCGACTGTTGGGGAGACTGTTCCAAGGGCTGCGACGGTTCCTCTGCTTCTACAGGATCGACATCTGGCGGGAGGTTTTGTTCGTGAACGACATCAGGCAGAGGATTATTTCCTTCGGGAGCGACGTCTAGCAGGGGATTTTCTTCGGGATCGACATCTATCGCAGGGTGTTCCTCGAGATCAGGATCATTGTGGCTCGTCGACGGTATATCTTTACTCGCTCGTAATTTAACAGTCGCAAAACGACATTTGCCACACAGAACGTCACCTATGTCCACTTTTTTACCAAGTAGATCAGAAAGTGATTCTACTTCCTCATCTGTAGTGATGGATTTTTGTTGTCCAGTATCATAACGCAACAATGCGTGACATTTGATGCACAATTAAAGGACAACTTGGTATTTCTGTTTTATCACAATTGGCACAAGTCACTACTAATTTAAATCCCAAGCCTCTCTTGCTGCTCTCTGTAAACTGCACCTCAGATTTACAACATTACATTAATATTAACAATATGAACAAAATAACGATAACACTTCACTAACACAATATTTCTTTAATAACTTGTTCTCACCACGCTTAATGAGGCCCGCGTAACATTCAATATTCGGGCACTTAGAGACTAGACCCACGGTTGAAATTTTTACAGGATATTTTTGAGATATTAAAAGACTCTTTAAGCCAAAAAAAAAATTCGATTTTCAAAAAATTCTAGGGTGGTCTACCGCCTTAATTCCAACTTCACTTCTTCGTCCTGGAAAGTACGAAGAAGTGATCCAATGAATTGCACAAAACTGTCAACTGGATCTGTGGATTGAGAAGTGGACATATTTCCCGAGTTGACTGTAATGGACTGCTTCATCGATTCTGCAAGCTCGTATATAGTTCCAGCATAGTTCTCGTCATAAGAATCACGTCTTTTTCTTTTTGATTTTTGTACCGCTGATGATTCTGGAAACGCAGGGCTGACAGGGCCAGGCGGTAATAATGTAGGCCGAGCTTGCTGCGAATCAGAGTTTGATGCCGTTTCACTGTTTGAAGGGGTTACGTTTTGTTCGACAGGGCCAGGCGGTAATGCTGTAGGCCAAGCTTGCTGTGCGTCAGAGTTTGATGCTAATTCACTGCTTGAACATGTTACGTTTTTTTCTACAGAAGTAGAAAATATTTCATGATAAATATCTTCTTGGTCCTCATCCATAGGGGTTGCAGTGAGCTGAAATATTACATAGATTAGTCTTAAACTCTAAAAGTATTTTGATATGTATTTTAATGTCTGAAAATACCTCTTGTGAAGCCGGGCTCATTTCTATTATTTCCATTGAATTTCGGCTCTTACGTGGTCTTATGTAAATTTCCAAAAATAATAATTTTGGATAGTACCATAACGTTGGTTCATATATCTGAAAAGATGATCGTCCACAAATATTAATCCTGATATATATATTATTTATACATATAATGCACTAATAAGCAATAAGATTTCATAAATTTACTTGTAAAAAAAATTATACTCACGTTATCAGTACCAGTGCCACTTTTATACGATGCTCGAACTTTACCATGCTCAATATTAAATTGGTTTCTTAGATTGTAAAATTTATTTTGGCACTCTGTAGGATTTACAAGTGGTCTTAATTGTTTTACTGCTTCGCAGACTCGTGCAAGGGCTTCTCTTCGCAGATGTTTGTTATGATAGGTCGCTTTGGTAGTCGCGTATAAGCAGATTTCCTCCTTATACGCGTCAATCAGCAACTCTATCTGCGGATTTGTCCACTTTTCAGCTTGTTGACTTGACATTATACTTTGGCACCAAAATACTATTCTGAAAAGATATTCGAATATTCAAACGTCAACATTATATGTTAGGTATTATGAATATCAAACAAAATTCCGTGGAATAATAGCTATAGGGATCGTGCGTGAAATATAGAGGCAGCACTACTGTCGAAGTAAGCGCTCTCTAGTGTTCCTTTGCCGAAGATAGTGGCATCAAAACATTCATTAAAAACAACATAAAATATTTATAAATAATGGAAAAAATAATAAAATATGGTTTTCAACCAGTTGTCAATAGTATTATACGTGGCCAAAATGATGAAAAAGGGAAAAAATTATTTAACTCTAATCATGTCTATGGTGTAGTTGAAAAACAAAATAATTTTGCAAGTGTCATAACCGCTAAAGTCGTGCCGCAAACAAGTGTGTCAAATACTTATGATGTGAAAGTTTTGGTACGTATAAAAATTAAATTAAACTCTTTATTGCAATTAAATTAAAATTCTCAGTAATTTAGATATGTGAATTGAAATAATAATAAAAATATTTTATTTTAGCTTGGAAAGAATCGAAACATCAGTAATGCTGTATGTACCTGTAAAGCAGGTCTGGGAGGTAAATGCAAACACATTAGTGCGTTGATTCATTATGTAAATTCTCCAGAAAGCTCATCTTCAAAAACAAGTCACTTGCAAGAATGGGGTAAGCCAACCCAACGACAACTCCTGGGATACGATAAAGGTCAAAGAATGTCGAAGCTCTTTACCCCACAGCCTTTGTGTCGAGAAGCATTAAAATTGGAACCTGTCAAGATTACGACTGCTAACTTACCGGACTCATTCGCCAACACACCTCTTGGAAAAATGTTAAAACTCGAGGAAAAGAAAAATGTTGTTGTTACACCAGCTGAATCACTCTTGAAAACGATTCAAATGAAGATGAAACAAACGCTTATGGAAAAAGCGGAGAAAGTTGTGAGTGATATATTTTTGCTACAATCTGTGAATCAAAAATACAGTGTAGAAGTAGTCATAACAAAAGATTTATATACGTTTTACAAACAGAATGTTTGTTGTGATTTTAAAACTGCTTTAAATTTGAGTGTTTCAACCATTGCACAGTCAAACAGTAGCGAGTGGTTTAAACAACGTACTCTACGGATAACTGCCAGCAATGCGTACAAACTGAAAGGCCATCGTTTCAACGTAGAAAAAGTAATGACAGATTTATTAAATCCAAAGATTACTCAAAATGCTGCGATGATATATGGGAAGAAAAATGAAGATGTAGCTTTGAAAGAGTATAAACAATTACTTGATCCGAAGTGGGAGGTTGTCAAAGTCGGAGTGATAATAAGTCTGCAACAACCATGGTTGAGTTGTTCTCCAGATGCTATTTTAGTATATGGAGAAGAAGCTTGGCAGAAACAACTGGTTGAAATAAAATGTCCATACACCTGCCGGAAAATACCTGTTTGGGACAACGAACTTGGAAAGTCGAACGTTCCATACTTGAAAACAGATGAAAATGGGATATATTTAAATCCAAGTCATTCAATTTATATTCAAGTTCAGCTCCAAATATATGTGACCAACATAAGTTATTGTGATTTATATATTTATTCACCACAAGGTAGTGTGCTACTGAAAATCCAACGAGACAACGAGCTATTGGCTAACTTAATTCCGAAACTGGAACAATTTTATTTTAGTGAATATATCCAAAGATTACATGCTAAATTCTGTACTAAATCTAAGTAAAATTACTGTTATTAGCAAAATCATCAAGTTCTTGTTTACATAATTATATTATGTATTGATCAGAGAGATAACAATTTGCCATCGATGTCAAGTTACATAACTCTGATGGTTTTAAAATCTTGATAGAATTTAAGAATAATGGTAATAATACGTTTTAATATTTTTAAAATTTTATTAAAATATTTATTTACTTAAAAATATATTAACTTAATTTATAAGAATTATTAAAAAAAAAAAACTTTAAAAATGTTAAATTAGTTAAAAAATTTTATACTAAATGTGATAAAATAGAAATATTTAACATTAAGAAATAAAAACTATTACTTAACTTACACTTACCTGCTGTTCAAATAATAATAAAAAAAAAATATTAAACATTTAATTTTTATTGCTTTCTATAATAAAAACATTTATATAAATATTATGTATCGATTTATTTAATACAATTCCCAATTCAATATATTATTTACAATTTTTCTCAAAAAATTTTACTCAACTACTTCTTTCTCTTTAAACAATGGTTTCTGAACATTAATTAAGGCGCAGATGACAAAAACTATCTCATCAATATGAGGAAATAACGAATTTGGTACTTTCGATAGAATTTTAAAGTCCTTGATTCGTTGATTAACGCGTTCAATGTGTATCCTTACAGAAGCGATGTTGTATGTTTCGTCTACTTCTTCCGGGGTAAATTGATCTTTGTGACCAAAAGGAGGCATCACAAAAACTGCATTTTTATTTTCTATTTGGGTTTTTATCTGTGGAAAGCCTTTATCAGCAAGAACTACATCACCAGGCTCAATTAAATCGACTAAACCACAATCATTCGTTATAAAGCAATCACCAGCACGACCACCATAACATTTAGAAATAAAACTGATAAATCCACTTGGCGTACAACCCACCATAAACTTCACTGTATGATGATGCTTATATTCTGAATACATTAATACCCTTTGATTTACTTCCGGTGGTATTTCGGTATTAACTTCTGTGCAATCAATTATGACACGAGTGTCTGGGTAGTGTCGTTTGAATGATTCTGGTAGAGATGCTTGTATACTTGATTTCGAAGGCCAAAAAATAAAATTTTTCAGTAAAATATTCAATTCTTGTATATGCTTTACAAAGATTCTATGTGCTGAAGTTCGATGAATATTAAACAATACTGAAAGTGCGGTAAATGATAAACCAGTTTTTAATTTCATTAATGTAATTAATAAACTGGTTTTTTTTGTCTATTTTCGAGGCTTTACAGTCTGGAAGTAAAGTTAAGAGATATGAGAAAATTGCCAATGACACGCCCGTTAAACTGCTCATAACTTCGTCTGTAGTAATTGAAGATAGTCCATGGAAGCCTTCACAAGATTTTGTGAGATCCACATTTATTGCATCACAACTTGAGACTCGGACATCCTTTGAAATTGGTATATTTGCTTCGCAATTCTTATCTTCTGTTTTCTTCATTGGAATATTAATCTGTACTGCTGCAGTGCTTATACCGTCATGATAGTCCTGATTGCAAAAAAAATATGTTAATTCTTCGTACGTTTCATCTACAACTGTCTCCGTTTGACAACTTATGCTTCGTTGTACAGGTTTAAAAATAACACTTTCAATACTAGCATCAATCTGATTCTGATCAACACTATTAACATGCACATTATCACTTTGCTCCATTACTGAATTAATTGAATTGGTGATATTTATCGAATTCTCGGTTTCATTACTCACAAAAGATTTCTTAATATTCGAAACTTTTAATAATTCACGATTTTTGACTCGCTGGAAACGTCCCAAGGATTCTATATTTTTTTTAACATTTTCACTTCCAGGAAAGATGGAAGGAACGTAAGACGGATGTAACGGATGTTCCGATTTTTCGTTGTTGATAAAATGAGAACTACAAATTCTCGTATATTTATTTGGTTCCCAGTCTTTGGGATTTTCTCTGAAAACAAAACAAATTAAAAGGTTAAGTTTTTATTATTACATAAATGTCATAAATATTAATAACTTAACTATCAAAATTATAGTTTTTTATATGCCCGAGTTTAATCTGAACTTTTATTTTAATTTTGTAATGAATTGTTGATTAATACTGAACTTACACATAATTTTTTACTGCTTTTATCCACTGTTTACGTTTTGCTATTTTCCATGCGGCTCCAAACATGCTATCTGGGAATTTATAAAATTTCACTTTCACATCAACCCCACGTTTTTGACGTGATGTATTATTACAACCACGGATGCAGCAATTCTTTCTTGAAGCTGACATAATTAAAATAATATCAATTATTTTTAATATTAATTATTAAAAAATAAATCACGTGTAAAAATTTAATAAACGATGCCAATTATTTGAGATATTCACCACTAGTTGGCGTAAAAGTCTAGATGCTCGATCCCTATGCTTACTAATAATAATTCTATACTATACTGCCCTGCTAAGCACAAATGTGGTATCTGACAATTTTGTCAAAATTGAGTTAAGTACAAAATGGCATTATCTATATCTTCCTGCATCTTACTAGTGTTAAATGTGGTATATATATACTTGTTTTTTCTTATAAAAATCACATATTTGTTTTCGTTTAAGAGTAGTTACAGTAAAGTGGCTTATTGTTAGTAAAATAAAGTGAGTTTACAAATCTGTAAAATGTTAACTGCTTTCTTAATAGGAAATATTCATTCTATCACATTTATAATTTAAAAAACGAATCACCTGAAGAAAATGCTTTAGATAAAAACTTCATTTATAATTGTTAGCAAGTATCAAATGCATGGCAACAATTTAAAAATAAAAACTGCGTTTTCTCTACTTTCATCTAAATGCAGATACCATATTTGTGCTTAGCACAGAACATATTAATATTAATAATAAAATATATGAAATGTTTTTACATACCTATCGTTGATCCTGTGCGTTGATCGAATGAATTTTGTTTGTTTGAAAAACCCCATACAGCCACCTTAAAACTACCACCGGTCGTAAAAAACACGTGCAGCGTTCCTATTGGTTAACATAAAATCTAGCAACAAATCTATTACGAAAAATAGGACATGAACTATTACAGAATTCTACCTAGCGACCACGGCCAGTAGTGACGTCATTTTCCATTACAGTAACCATCGTAGCTGCCATCACAGCACCCCGTAAGCAATCCAGTGGCAAATCTATCGTCGTATGAGGCTAGCTTAACATTGTTGTAGTTGTAAAAAAATGTTGTATTGTGGCATAGTTTGTTGTAGATATATTTCCACCAGGGTAAAGACAGCCACCTTGTTGAAACATGTCTAATTACTTTTTTTTATTTCAGTTCTTTAGCACGTTTTGCGCTATTTAAAAATTCGGCATAAACTTTTAAAACTAAAATTTCAATATCGAAAGCAATTATTTTGCACGCTTTTCTTCCAACATTATGAATTACATGGCACTGACAGTTTGCTTTAATAATACTCGACGATTAATTGCATAATTGATGCATTGTCCGCAAAATATGCATGTTCAAATTATTGAATTACAAAAATGGATCCCGGATTTTTGAAATCTGATGCTATTGTTTTTTTTTTTCTGAATTTGATGCTATTGTTGTTGTTGTTATCAATAATAACAATGCATCATGTTTTTCTGAATACTTATACTTCTACTACTACTTGTTAATAATAACAATACATTTTTTACTATTATTAACATGCATTGTTGTGAATATTTATGTCTGTTAGAACAAATCTGGAAAATAAGAAAGAATAGGTGTTTCTATAAAAAGTCTGAGAATATAATATAATTATTTATTAATTTATATAAATATAAACAAGTACTCAAAAATCTTTAAACAATTAAATTAAAATATACTAGTTAATAATAATAACTCGTAATATATATATTAGGGTGGTCGTTAAAAATTAAATTTCTTGAGGCGCCCCCTAAAAAGCTTCCTTTTGATGAAAAAAGACTGAGAAAATTTTTTATAATTTTTTTAATCCAAGACAACACGTGCCTCAAGCCGATTTAAGTTAATTTTTGGGTATAATAATGTTTTTTGAGGATTTATAATAATAAATACAATTTCATACAAACTACGAACAATCAGAGAACCCAAATTCATGAGAATACGATAGTTAATGAAAATTACAATAAATATTCCGAACTGTAAGGTCTGTTTATCAAAAAAATTGATGATATTTTAATTAATATTTTTATTTTATGACAAAATTTATACAAATTTAATTTTAATCTTTAGTTTTCATCATTCCATTCTTTAAGTAAACTTTCTTTCGTTGTCTTGATGCCTTTGCTTCTGTAATCATCTAAAATTTGAATGAGGAATTGCTTTTGTTTTTCATCTTTTGTGAATAAATCGTTGTACTCTTGCATTAGTTTAACACCTCGTTCTGCAACATCGTTAACGACTGATAAATTTGTTACAGCCGTCAAACAATCTTGATAATTAGAGTCTTCTAACCATTTTTCACAATTTTCAGTCAACCAGCTCGTATTTAGTCCAAGTTTATGGAAAAAATTAATAGAAGTTGCATTAATAAACTGTTCTAATCCTTGGTCAAATAATTTTGGGATATCCGCACGAGATACTACAGCCTTCCTAAGAACTTGTTCATTATTGTCTAATAAATCAGGTTCATCTGCATTTTGTGAGAATTCAATGACTTTTTTAACCATTTTCTGTTTCGTTTCCGTATCTACATCATCTTCGAATAAAGCCAATAAACAATTTTCAGGATTCAGATACCACAAATGGTTTAAAATTTTACCTAAAGCACTCTCGTATATTTTTTTGTCAATAGGTTGAAAGTTATAAATAGATTTGATCAACTGAAAATCACAGTTTGGTGCCTTAATCGATGATGTGGCGGCGAACCATATTCGTAAATAAATTTTCACAACAAACACGCAAATCATGCCCAGGCTTTTTTCTTCCGTAGACTTTAGTTTAAAAGTAAATCGTAACAGAAATATTTTCAACGAATATATTGCCTTAGCCATCCACCTGGCCTGATGCATAGCTCCAGGAGTATGAAACGTGATGTTATCAGGTATTATTCCAATAAATAGCAAGCTTAATTCTAGCAGTTCTAAATAATCTTTTCTATCATGGTTCAAAATAAGTTGTTGCTTAATGAATTCATGAATGTCTTGAATATCATTTTCCAATAATTTACCAATCAAGGGATCCGCTATTCCACTTTTAAATTGAGTTAGGTCTAATTCATCCCACTCTTTCTTGAATCGAGCAAATATAGGCACATTTGGTCCAGAAACATTAGTTAACTTACTGTCAAATACAGCTCTCAATACAACCTCAAATATATGATGTCTGCATAGCAAAATAAGAAGATCTTTCTCTAACAAATGCTCAATTAAAACTGCTGCACCATTATATTCTCCAGTATTCGATGCAGTAGTATCACAACATAAACCGACTACTAAATCACTGACTCCATACTCTTGAAGAGCATCAGAAACTGCATTTGCCATTGCTCGGCCTGTAGCATTTTCTAACGGTGGTATCGATAGAATTTTAGTTTCATTTTCAAATGAAACTATTATTGGAAGACGTTCTACGAAATTTCTGCCAGTAATATCAGGTAAGTGTTTACCGTCCCAATGAACAATCAATCTACGAAGATCTTTATTTGCAAATCTTGTTTGGATTTCAGCCGCTTTTTTTTCTGAAATTTTCACGTTTTTGTTTTATCGATGTTCGATTAACGATGTAGTGGGTTGCATCAAGTTCCACAGCTTCAAGAAATGCAATTAATAAGCCTGTTGCATCGCGATCACTAATTTTGCACTTTATCTAACATGGTACATAATTTTGGAGTCAGAATGTCTATTATTCCACGAGATCTTTTCGGTGGTGGCGATTCTTCATCTAAGTTCATAACGAAACTAGGATCTCTGTGAATATTTTCTTGACTGAATGATGACGGGGTTGATTCATACTGTGAAGTTGGTTCAGATTTTTCTATATTGATAGAAAAAAAAAATTTTAATTAAAGAATAAATATCAAAAATGTCCGACTTATATTAACACTTACCAGATATATCTTCAACGTCGTCAATAAATCCAACACGATTTGGTTCACGTTGATTTAATAAAAATCTTTTTGTACTGTCATCAACCATTGTTAAAACATCACTATGTGCTATATCAAATAAATTATTTAAGTGTGATAAAAATACTGTTTCATTGTTTTCCTGAATATCATTTCGTCTTGATGAGTTTTTCTGTAAACTTCTCCAATCGTTGTATAAATCATCAATTTTTTTCATACACCGAAATTTTTGTTGCATTGGAATTTTTACTTTTTGCCAAAAAGTAATTAATTCATCATACACTAAACTTTCACTGACTTTCAAACTATGTTTCAATATTCGGGTGTTGTAAAACAAAAATTTTAATACTTGTAAATTAGATGGAAGTTGATTTCCCGCAATTTCATGATTTGTCTCTCCGATTAAAAATATGTTTTCTACTTTGTTTTCCATTACAAAAATAGTATCGTTTAAAATGTTCAATGTTTAACCTTACATTCGCACCACATGTAAGACTTTACAAGTAATAATGAATAACTCAGTAACTTCTAACAAAACATACCATTCAGTTCCTAAGTAAACTCAATAAGTAATAAACGATATTACTTGTGAAAGATAAGATGTTTTAGTTATAACAATATTGAGTTAATGATTTATATAAAGCATCTGATACAAATTTTGCAATGTAAACTATACAAAAACTACAGACGTATATGCCACTGCTAGTAACTTATCGACAGAGAAGGATTTGACGCTTTTATCTAAGTTACCCAGCATGTGTGCATCCGCAATTTTTAGAAGCATTTTCTCAAAAATAACTCATATATAAATGCTTACAGACGTTTAAAAAACTATAAAAATATAATAAAAATTAAAAAATAAGCTTAAATCACGAAGAATTTAGAACTTTTTGTAAAACTATAATTTGAAATTCATCACTGAGAATAATAATACTAAAAGTGTTTCATTGTTAAAACATTTCCAATCTTAAAATAATTTTTACATTACAAGAAGTTTCATTAAAAATCAGGAAATTACCAAAAAATTAACTTAAATCGGCTTGAGGCACGTGTTGTCTTGAGTAAAAAAAATAATAAAAAATTTTCATAGTGTTTTTTCATCAAAAAGAAGCTTTTTAGGGGGCGCCTCAAGAAATTTAATTTTTAACGACCACCCTAATATATATATATATATATATATATTTAAATAAACCTTTTGTAGGGGTTTTTAAAGGTCAAAATATTAATTAAAATACTAAACCATAGTTCAAATCATTTTAATTAACAGCGCTATATTTTAATTTTCAACATTTTGTCTTCATCAGAACTAATACAAACATCCCTATAAGAAATAACAAACATGAGCAAATAACATAAGTCGATGAACAAGATATTAATAGATGTAAAAATATTTTTTAAGAAAAACTTACACTTTAAACAATAATATGTGTGAACATATGTAGAAAAAACCATGCATATTACATCAAAAAAAATTTTAAATTTTAATAAGTACACATTTTTGTAAAAAAGGACAACAATTATGTTGATGTGATATCCAATAGATAAAACAATATATAAAAACATTTTTTTTAAAAACATTAAAACTTAAATTTAGTTTAAAAACAAATAAAATTAATAAAATTAGTATCACATTTTTACTCTGATGAAAAGTATTTATAGTAAGACAAATCGTATTAAACAAGATAAATCAATTATTTTAACTTAAAACTAGTTACAAATTTATTATAACCAACAGGCAAAATATAATACAACAATATGATACAATAACTCAAAATCACTTAAACAGTTAAATTAAACAATAACTCAAAAACTACTTAAACAACTAAATTGAAAAATACACTGAATTGGTAAAATATATACAAATACACTGAACAATTAAATGTAGAATATATGATAATGCGATATATAGTTTAAATTATACTTTCTTATTACACTCTAGTTGTAAACTGATAATGTTTTAGAATTTAATTATATACTCGAGAATGTTACTACATACATACACACACATATATACACACACCATAGATCCTTAAATGAATTATTTCAGAAGGAAGGAAGGTTCGATAGAATGATTTTTAAGTTTATCCTCACAGTAAATATTAAATTCAATAAGTAAGTAATATAGTAAATCCAAAAAACAATCTCTCATAATCGATCAGTTTACAGAATATGGTCGGTTCAACAAAAACATCTCCACTTAATTTTTTATTCGCGACATCTACGAAATATCGCATTACCAATTCATCTATAGAGAAGCACCTAAACAATAATCTAGTCATATATGTACAATCTACATTTTAATATGATTTTCCACTCATCGGAATTAATTGACACTTTTTTTTCACTTTTCCGATCATGTAACACTGTATGTTTTTTTCCAAAATAAAATACAGCATAAATATATAATCTGTCTACGACTTTGAAACATAACTCACGTTTACAGTTTTCATTGTTGAAAAACTCGTTGATATTGTCTACGAATGCGAGAAACACACCCCAATCGAGATAGTCTATGAAGATTGAGTTTTTACTAACTTGTCCTATCTGCACACGGGCTTCAAACTCTTCTTCTGCATGGAAACCGACACAAATGTATTTATTACAAATTTCGTTTAGAAAATAAACATTGCTGAGTAACAATATTAGGGATTGCAATCCCGATAAAAATTTTCAATCTCGGGATTTCGAGATTGAACAATTTTCAAATCCCGGTATCCCGGGATTAGAATTTATTTTTGTAAAAAAATTATTTAACCATTTAAAACCTTGTAAAAAAATTTTGAAATGTGTACTTACGATTTTACGTATGATTATGAAAAATATCCATAAGTGAACTTTCGTAAAAAAATAATAAATTGATTTTATAATTAGAATTTAAATGTACAAGTCCTTTTGTGTCCATTTTGTTTTACATTTTGCAGATTGTTTATTCACTTCCCGCAAAAAGTAGGTATTTGTACACAGAAAATTTATGTACACTATTTAATTTCACATATTTTTTATTAGCACATTTATCTAGGTTTGACCATAATAATTAACATCTAATAATTAACCGTTAAAAAAATATGTAATACATAGAATTTGATATTCAGATCTATGTATGCATAGTAAAAAGAAATGCAGTTAGATACTATATGTCACTGTGGTATTGCTAGTTCTATGTCGATAACTTTATTATACCAATCTTTAAAATTTGTTAAAATCTCTGTCTATGGTTAAAATGCATTTTTACACGTTCCTGGAAAAGACAATGCAGTCAGGAGACTCTTGTAAGCGTAAAGTTTCTAAAAAGATCGTTTTTATTGCAACCAGATGCACTGGAATTGGCGCCAAACTTAAAAATTTCACTTTCCATGTGTGCTAGCGTTATAATATCTTCATAGAAATCATGAGAATGTAAATCCAAATTAATTTTTTTAAATCCCGAAATCCCGGTATTAATGTGTTTCTAATCCCGGGATTTCGAGATCAAATTTTTAGTCGGGATCCCGGGATTGCAATCCCTAAACAATATGTTACACGTAGGAAGCGCGGCTGTTGTTTTTATTGTTGTTGTTGTTACGGACGTTTTTACAGGTTCTACTTGCGACATCTCGACACGAATGATTACTATAATGTAAAAACACACGAACTACTTAGTTATAAAGCTATACACTTTTAAAACACAAATGACATACCTTATTGACGAACAACAGTGCTGTATTCTCGTACCCCCACCATTGTATGACCGTCTATATGATTGTTTTTCTCCAAAGCCTCGTATGAAGAGCCTGATGATTTTCTGATCATTTGCATGCAAATCGTTCGAATCGAAACGTTTAAGAAATGATTTTTTGCTTTTTCCCATAGCTCGATGTAACAGATAAACACAACAATATCGTCCGCAGACATCAGATGTCGCGCTTTGTATTGTTTGTGTATTATAAGACCAATGTTTGGAATTATGTATTATTCAAAAATTCAATAAAATACTTATTTAGCGGAAACAAACCGTACGAATCAAAGTATTCGGAAACACCTGATGAATTTAGAAAAAATGCAACCCAATGTGTACCGCTGTATTTAGATGTGTCAGTGTTAGCAACAACTATACATGGTTTATTTGTTATTTTCGTGGTAATTTATCTACTGCAAATACACCAACAAATTTATCTGCAGTGTTTTTATTCGAGTTTAATAAACGATATATTTCTAAAGAATTCATATCAACTATTTACTGAGCGAACATTTACTATTAAAATGCGAAACTTTTTCCAAATTGTTTTCGTCAAGCCAATTGTCAACAGTATGTCCACAGAAATAACACTGAATTCTATCAAAATAGTTACTATAAAAATATCCGTTAAGCGCTAAAGAACTGCATGAATTTTGAACGTAAGGCCAAAAGTAAAATGTTTTTAGTCTATCAAAAAATTTATTTAAATTTAATTTAACATCACAATGATGCGGTATGTCAGCAACAAACTTTATATACCACTCGACTAAGTTAAATACATTTCGGAACGCACAGTTTAAACTATTGTTAATCGTATGAGGACGAAATTCACAATTAAAATTGCTTGAATAATTTAGTTTTTTTAAAGATGGACAATTTAAAATTTCAATGTTTTCGACTTGAATGTTTTTTACATACCTTTTTAAAAAATTTGTCTTCTCCAATCCTTTAACGTATATAATGTTGATATTATGATCGGAAATAAAACCCTCGATAACTGTATCTAAGTCGAGATAACTTATTACACCATCACGTCAACTTAAACCATGCAGATTATTTGTTAACCAAAGATTTTTTCTAATTACAGCATCATCTAACTCGGTCTCGTTATATGGAGGTTCGAAAATATATTGTTTTATTTTTGACGCTGCTGACGATGTAAACGTGATTTCTTTCACAATCCTATGACGACCGTTCCCGTAAATAAATTGTATATCTACAAACATTCATGTTTATGACAGAAAATATAACGATACCAACGATATTTATATATATATTATTCCGATACCTCCACCATTAAACAAATCAGTATGGTATTAAAAATTTGTTAAAACATTTCGATTTTTATCGATTTCGATAAAATCATCAAAAATGACATAAACTATACATGTCACAGGAGTATCTAATTTTTTATTAAATCTAGCTTCTATGCGTATATTTCCCTGATTTCCTAAACTTGTATGATTTTCATGTCCTGACGCATCGGGTGTAAGATCAAATGCAAAGAGAAAATACCCCTTTCCAAACATTTCTTGTGTTATTTGATGACCTTGATCTCTAAAATTTATACCTGTATCGGAAAATAAAGTATGATACCCCCGAGTTAATCGACAAAAACTAGAATTATCTACAGGTGTAAGCGCCTCGTTAGGGATCTGAACCCCATTTACATACAATGAAAAGCTATCCATGCTAAAATGATCAAAATAAAACGGATTTTCTTTCTGTGTACCGGCAAAACTGCTGTTTTTAACCATACCGAAAATTAACATACAAGGGATTTGTCCTAACAGAGCATTATCTATAGATATAGAGTGTTCTTGACCAGCTACTGTAAAAGGTTTTAATTCTACACGTTTGAAATGATATTTTGCATTAGTTTTTGCCAAAGCGTTGTTATGAGCCAGTAAAATGTGAGGTGCTACATTTACATGTCGAATGTAAAGTGTTGCGTCTAGAATTTTTAAACTAGATTCGGATTTATCCTCCATCATATAAAACTCAGGTCTATCGGTGGTTAGTTTGACACGTACATCGACAGCGGACCTACGTAATTTTTATTCTCTATTGTATTAAAAAAGTGAGGATAATATCCTTTGGTATCGCATTGAAGACCAAATGCTTTTTTAAATTTTGAAAGAGCCATAGGTAAGTAGTTGATTGAATCAAGAAACACAGCATTATCATAAGTAATTTTAAATATTATTAACCCATTCATAAGCAGGGTTGGGTTCCACCCACGCTCGATCATATATCTCAAAATAAAATGACTATCGTAAGCTTTTGCATTATGTGCTATAACATATACTTTAGTTGTATAGCTCCTAGATTTCATGCAATATTTAATAAAATTTTCTACAGGAGAGTTATCAAATAAATGTTCTCGCACACCGCATGTATCGCAGTTCTGTGATATGTCTTCTATTTCAACGCAATTATGACATACTTGCTGCGCTGTACACATATTTGGTTAGTGCAAATAATCTGTATCATTTAATTTTAATTCTTGTGTGCATTCGAAATCAAAAAAAATAAACAAAAATTGTTTTGTAAGTTTTATCTCGTTTTTCCGCATAAAACATAAATGTCCGTAAGGCTGATTTTTATTACATACAGTACAATAAATTTCGTTACAAATGTGGGGGCTATTTTTATACCGTCTTTTAGTTGAATCTATAATTTGGAAACAATGCACACATTTCTTTACATAGTCACATACGACAGTATCGCCGTATCTGTTGGATTTGTGATTTATAAAACATTCGTTATTTCTAAAAAATCTATTACAATTTTTACAGGTTATATGGATTTCGCAATATATATCACATGGTGGAGTAGATCGACATGACGGGCATTTGTTTTTACAGTTATGTTCATTAAAGTTTTGGTATGGAGTATGACATGCTTTACAATAATACTTTGATGCTAAAGCACCTGTTAAACTACCGATTACATTAAAATGTTTTATATCTCTATCATAGAGTAAATATAAATGTTTATTCGCGTTTACCTTTCCCTCAAAAATAATGTTGGGTTTAAAAAGCGAGTCGTACACCACGATTTTATATTCTTTTAGATAGTTTTGAAATAAATTTAATTGATTTATTCCACAGCCGTTTCTACAGTCTACATTTGCATTACGAACTAGTTCCTGAACATAATGATCAATATTCCTACTTCTTCTTAAAAAACTATAATCAGGGTTTTGATCAACTTTAGCTATTGAAATAACTAACGCCATTGGAAGACAATATGTATTATTATTTTTAACCGTTATAATACTTTTTTTAATAAACGAAAGTTCACATGTTGGTAAACATTTACGTTTCACACCACCACCCCGCCCTAGAGGAGGAAGAATTATAGTTAAGTTTAAATTTAATTTATCAGATACAAGAAAATTCGCGTTACTTTGTACAACGTTTTCAAACACAGAACCGATTAATTCGGTACTAATTTGGTCACGGCGACGAAATGAAATTCCTATAGGTTTGTCCATCAAATGTACAGAATTTGAAATCGATAATCCAACGAGATCTGAACTATCAACATTAATTAATGCGTGAGCTAGTAGATCAGAAATAGACGTTTGAATCCACTCAGAAGGGTTTTTATTCGTTGGCGGAGTTAAAAATTTAAAATTTATCACTTTAGCATCAGCATTAAATTTAGGATAGTATTTTTCTGATTCAGAAATAATTTTAAAATTTAATTCGTTTTGCCCGTTCCCCATCTGCGTACCAAAAGAAACACTATCTAAGTCTCTTCTGTAGGCTTTCGTGGCCGTTGTCCATAGTAGCTAACTTTTCGGGCTGTTGTCCACGTTGTCGTATTTTTACACTTGACGTTTCGATTCTCATGTCGGAGTCTTCTTCAGAAGTGATTCTGAAACTGGTGTCTTCATCCTGTGTCGGTCCTTATATACCTGTGTTGTCTGTGGTCATGCGTGACGTTCCGGATGACTGGTAACCACGCCTTCGCTAGTTCTATCCCCTTGTCGCGGTTGAAGTTGTCGGGATGCTTTTGAATCTCGATGGCTTCCTTATACAGCCTGGGCCAAAATCTAAGTCTATATCGTTAGAGTTTACAGTTGCTGATAGTAGTGTGTAAATGCATTCTTCATCAGGTGTCAAAATCACGTTATTAAAGATAATCTGCTCATTTATATAACTCAATAAAGTACCAAGTTTTTCTATAGCTATAAAATTATTTTTGAATAATTGCAAACATTGACTTACGTTTAAATTATCCATCTCGATCACAGAACTTTTGTTTAACAGAAGTTGTATTTCACAGATATTGTTATTGTTATTATAAAACGTGTTCTATAAAAACAGACCCGAACACTCGATAGTTTTCACCTTTTATAAGGATTGTAACGGTTATAATTTCCCAGACAAGACGTTCTGTCGACTATGCGATTCTTGCGTGAGAAGATCTGTATGTAAACAACCGTGTGTTATGGTTTCAGATTGTCAACAATCATACAGGTATGTAGTAAGGATGATACTTCTAAATTTTCTCATTGGTCCTTTATGCTTATTTATTTATTATGATCTCACTTATAATCGATGTGTGATAGTTATATATATATTTATAAATGTATCAAGAAGAATGATATGAGATGTAAAAGAAGAAATTAATTATAGTTTTCTATGATAGATCTATACAATACTTTAAAAAAAAATTTTTTTTAAGTTATAAGAGATGATCTAAACCTAAAATTATATAAAATATGTGATATATCATATAAATTTGCTTAAAATAATGAAAATTTAGTAGGTATATTAACTCATCACACAACAGACCAACCCTGTTTTTAACGGTTACAGTAAAAATTCCCATAATGTTTGAAAAACGCTGACCAACATGTGATAATAACAGATTGTTTCACAGGTAGTCAAGTAAACATATTATCTTTAACGGTTAAGATTTCAGACTCGAGACATCTTTGAAATTGCTGACCAACACATCAACACGTGAGAGTAACGACACATTGCCTCACATATAATCAGGTTAATGCAATTACAGCACATCTATAACTTTATATGGAACGTACTTGTAAATTTAAAAAATACTCATTTATTTTCTCTAACAATTTTAATTTTATTTCATTACATTGGATTATTTTTTTTTTTTTAATAATTTGTTAAATATCTGTTGTGTTTTAGATAGTTTTCGATGTTGTATCTTCTAAATTAATTACAAATATAAATAATTTTGATGTACCTACAGTTTTTAACTATACAATTTTTATTATTTCAGAATTAAAATGGATGATATCGAATGCCAGATCGTATCGGTGACTATCGGTACACAAACCGAGGAAGAAGATGTCGGTTTGTGTAACCGATGCCATGGAGTATTGGCAGAGGATTCCGTCGAAGCCGTGGTACCGACCTCGGAGATGATGACACCACAGCAATCGATTTTGAATGCTTTATTCGATGTGTACGGGGAAAATTCTTCTTCGATATCGACATGCCAGACTCCGCATTTGGTGACATTGGCGGAGTTCATGGGGCACGTTGTCGTAGAAGACGTCCCCGTTACCATCGAAGATCTAATGTTAACGACCCCCTTTCAAGAAACTGTGGTGGTAGAACCAGATAAGCGGTTCGATAACCCCAGTTATTCACCATTAACGATTGACGATGATTTCGATTGTGGTGGTGGCTGGGAGTTTGACGACGACGGTATGGTAAAGGTAAATCAATAGATATTACCACTACCACCACAGTTGTTGTATGTATATATAATATTAATATGTATATTATAGTATAAATAAATAATAATAAAAATACATTCTTTTTTTAATTTATTTAGTACCTTGTTTCTAATTATAATTTAAATGGTTAGACTTACCCCAACAATTCATAGTTTTGGGTTTACACAAAACATATTTAAACTTCACTGATTCATACACATATACACAACACATAACAATATATACACTACACCTGTTTGAAATTTTAGTTTTCTACAACATCATCATTAATTAATCACTTCATCCATGTTTTAATCACACATTCAAACACACATATATAAAAACTTTAGTATTCCGTAACACCATTATATGATATTATATTCGATATACAAAAGTAAGTATATATCCAATTATATAATAATAAAATATTGACTGGGTTTTATAAGTTGTACGAATTAAATTCAAAAATTATTGAGTTTGTGTTATGTATAATCATACTCGGAATTAAATTTATCTCCGCCTACATGGTAACATTATTACCACTATCGGCAAATAGAAATAGTATGCCTCGGCGTAGCACAGTGGAGACGGGGTGGTTCGACGTTCGGACGGACAGGAAGGGAGTGTCGAGGTGCCAGAAGGGCGCTACGTAATTTTAAACTAAAAACTACGAAAAATAAAATATATAGATTCAATAATAAAATTATATTCAAAAAAAAATATATCAATATATATATATTTTTTTAATATATATTTTTTTTCTTAATTCTATTATATTATCTAAGGACACTTTTAATAGCTCTGAAGCATAAAATAAATCCATACTTTTCTTCTGCAATTCTTTTGAGACTAAATTAGTCATTTCTAAGACCTTGCATTCCATAACTAGAAAAGTAACAAATTCAAATTTGTTCATAAGTTTATATAAAGACATTGCTTCATTTTTGGTATCGCTGTCTTTGGAAACTAAATTTATTTTTAATAATGATTTCATTATTGGTCGAAACCCTAGTCGACATGCGTATATAGCATCATGTCTGGATGACCACCTTGTAGCACACAATTTTTTCACCACAGGATACTTCAATGAGTATGAATTCATTGTTTCAATGAGTACATCCCAGCGCTTAATACTTGCACTAAAAAATGCATAAAGTCGTTGCAGAGTTTCGTAAAATTTCTGTACCAAAACTAAAGATTTAACAGAATCTTCTAAAACTAAATTAAGGTTGTGAGATAAGCAATGCACGTATGACGCTTTCGGCTGAATATTACAAATTCTTTTTTGTAATCCAGAATAGATGCCACTCATGACACTAGCTCCATCATATCCTTGGCCACGACAATTTTCGATGAGTATATCATTTTCTTGTAATATTTTCAAAATTTCCACTTCCAATCCTTGAGCACTTGGATCTAAAATTTGAAAAAATCCTAAAAAACTTTCTTGGATTTTTAAATCACGAAGCTTGCAGTCATCGTCGTACTCAATACTCACAAATTGAATCACAACACTTAGTTGTTCTTTTTTAGAAATATCTTGAGTAGTGTCTAGTATTGTAGAATAAAACTTACTCTTTTGAATATCTTCTATAATAGTCTTTCGAACCTGAACTGATAATAAACTAATAAGTTCATTTTGAATTTGAGGACTCAAATAATAAATTTTTTTATTTTTTGAATTTAATAAGCTAAACAATACACCATCGTATTTAGCTAAGAGTTCAATCACACTTAAAAAATTGCCTCTATTGTGGAAATCAAGATCATCAACTTTTTGCTCACGATGACCACGTAAAGCTAAATTACAGCTTGCTAGCATCAATATTACATCGGCTATACGCTTCAGTACTTCTTTCCAAAAATTACACTTTTGCTTCAATTCTGAATTTATCAAATGATCAATGGTTCTTTTATTTTTCCACATATCGTATTTTGACGAAGCATCAACATGATACTGAGCGGTGCGGTGTACTTTAATTTTTTTTGATAGACCTTGCCAATCGTTTATTCCTTCAATCCATTCTGAATGAAAATAAGCATCTGTTCGGTCTGCAAAAAGCCAGCAGTGTTCACAATAAACTTTATTGAGTAATTTTGAGTAGCATAGCCATAATCTTGGTAAAGTAAGACTCGAATCATTAGATTTTATAAAATAATAATCTGCAGAAAAACTTCTGTTATGAGAGTCTTTAGGAAAAGGTCTTTTTGGTTTGCAAGGGCCATAATTTATAATTTTATACTTCAATTCATCACTAAGTACATTCACATCCAAATAATGTCCTCGATCTGACGGAAACGGTTGATCTGCTTGAAATAGGGACATTGAATCATCGTTTTTATCACTATCACAGTGCGTCACATAATTATTGTCACCTTGAAGAAGAGCTGCATCTGAGCTTGTTGTGACATTGTCAGTGAGACTGACTTCAGCGGTATTATCAGCTACTTTTTCAGCACTTTTTATCCACGAAGATAATTTCTGAGATGATTTTTGAGCATCCTCAACTCTTGCTTTTTTTTCTTTTCTTTTCTGAGCACCACTTAGGTATGAGCGTTTCATTTTTTTACTCAAAAAAATATTCACCAAGTTCACACGCGATTGTATTGACAATATACTAATTTAAAATGAAGACGCAACTGAAGACACAATGTAATTGAAATGAAGTGCAACTGAATTGAACGATTGATGTCTACCACAAATCACATATAATATAGATAATCAGCTCTTATTGCCATCATTGGTTACTCTTGGAAATACGAAAGGGGCAAGGGGAATGCACGTTCTAGTTATTTTCATGAACTACGTTGGTAAAACTGTGCCCGTTTACTGGGAAGTTGACAGTTATTTGAAATGTATATTTGTTGCAAAAGTGTTGAACGTTATGAAGACGTGTTGTAGTTGTTTGTGTAGTGTTTTCTAATTTAAATATATTTTTCTGTGTTATCGTGATTTTAAAGCTGGGTCGTTTCGGTTACTTTCGGTTGCACATTCAAAGTCAAAAAAATAGCTTGAGCTGGGTCGATTCGGGTACTTGGGTTTGCACATTGGACGATCAAATAAACTGCACAAGCTGGGTTGATTCGGTTACTTAGGATTGCATATTCAAAAATAAAAAAATTAGCACAAGCTGGGTCGATTCGGTTACTTAGGTTTGCAGATTTAATTATTTAACATTCATATTTTTTTCGCGGTAGCTCGCGGGGCTCCCTTGAGCTCGGGCCCCCCCCGCACCGCGGGGGTTGCGGACGCTCAGCTACGCCACTGGCAGCACCCTTCGAGATCGTTTACAGCTTTCTCGGTTCCTGGTGCTGGCCAAAGAAGTGGTGAATGAATGAATGGTCTACCAAATATATTAAGAATCCAGAGAAAAAATTCACTGTAAAATCTCTAATAAGTGTTATGTATGTACTACAATATTAGACAAGTTTGTAGCAAGTTATGATACCACGACCGGATGCAGATAAGCAGACTATCAAGGTTTATTGCCAAATACGTCTACTATCAGCAGGCACATGTATCCCATACAAATTCCTTATAATTGAATCATAATAGATAACCAATTAGTATATAAGCTTTGTATTCATAAACTGTAAACACTTTTATTTTGATATTGAGACATAGTGTATCTTTGTAAAGTATCATTATACTAGTCACAAAACTTGTATTTGATTTTTTAAAAACCTTCTTTCCGGAAGCCGCAACATAACTGGCGCAGTCGGTAGGATTGTCTAACGAAAATCGACAAAAATCGCGAGATTCGGTCTGTTTTAACAGTTAATAGACAATAAAGAAAATAAAACAAAGTGGTACCAGAAGAAGAAAGAAATCATTCTACAAAGATCAGAGCCAAGGACAGCATCGCCAAAGCCTGACACCCAGCAGAACCTAGGACAGCATCGCCGAAGTTCTACACCCTCCAGAACTAGGACAAAGATCGCCGACGTTCAAGAGAAAAACTGGTGGAAGACACACATAGCCGAAACCAGCATAGAATTAAGAAAATGAAAATGATCGAGATATTAATGTAAGTTCAGAAAATTACTTTCCTAATAATTGAATCCTAAGAAAATAAGAAATAATTTTCATTTCTAAATAGAAATAAATAATAAAATAATAATCAAATAGCATATAATCAATACTGAATGACAGATTCAGAAGTAGATATAAGTGAACTAACTGATCAACTAAACACAATAACAATTTCAACAATGACAACCCCACACCCTATAAATTACCAATTATTAAAATTATATGTAGACACAATTCCTCACTATGACGGAAACCCACACACGTTAAATATCTTTTTAGATAACTGCGAAAGTTTAATAAATACCTTTAGTAACGAAGACCCAACAGTAAAGAATTTTTTATTTAGAGCAATATTAGGTAAATTAACAGGACGAGCCTTAAGTTTAATTGGTTCACGTCTAGAGTTACGAACATGGTTAGAAATAAAAAATTCATTAAAACTAAGCTTTGGAGACCAACGGAACATAGATTGTTTGGTACAAGATTTAATTGCGCTAAACTCCTCCAAAAATGAAACTCCTTATAATTTTGGCATGAGATGTCAAGATGCAAGAAGTTTAATAATATCAAAATTAAACAACTTAGAACTAACACCCATAGAACGACAAGTTTATTTAAAAAATTATGAAAACCTTGCACTCAAGACCTTTATTAGAGGTTTATCAGGACAAATACAAAATAATATTCGTTTAAGAAGTCCCGATAGTTTAGAAAAGGCAATGTCACTAGTAATAGAAGAAGAAAATTTCCTCTATAGCCAGAATAGAAGTAATTATTTAAATAGTCAGAATCTATTTAAACCTATCAACCGTATTCAACCGGCAGCTAACAAAATTTCCCCACAACCATATCAGAAACCGCAATACACTTTTTTCCAACCTAATTACCAATCACAAAAACCACAATACACCTTTAATCAACCCAATTACCAATCGCCAAGACCAACATTCTTTAATCAGACTCCTACACCCCAAATATTTAATCAAACCCCTCAGAATAACACAAACCAATACAGACACCCATTTTTCAACCAAACACAAAGCCAAATTAGAAGAAATGAACAACGTTTCATGAATCCTCAACAAATAAAGACTTTCTATAAGCCTCAATCAAATCAAACAAAATATATTAATTATCCTCAACGGAATACATATAACACAGAAAATCCGTATACAGTAGTACCTATGGATACTTCATCCGGAAATACTAGACAACCTCCAAATAAATTATATTTACAAGAAGTAAACTGCAACCCCGAAAATTTAGAAACTCTTAACAATGAGAATTACGAAGACCCATATTATAACAGTAATGATTATAATTTCTCAATTGAAAAGGAAATAGACCCCTATTCCGACCCTGATCTAAATGACGAAGATAATTTATATAGAGACGATTATACAGACGAGGACCCCAACGAAAATTTTCCTCAGGACAAACCAACAGAACCCCCACCATAATCAACTTTAACTTCACGAAAATAAATCTCCCCCATATTTACATACCACAACTCAATGCAAATTTCTTAATTGATACCGGAAGTTCTAGAAGCATGATAAATCCAGAATTAGCATACCAATTCTACAAAAATTATATTCATAATGAAGAATTTAGTATCCAAACAGCACATGGTATAAGCTATCACAATGAAGTTATAACCATCCCTGTATTTAACATATTTAGAATCCCGGAAATACACAAATTCCATTTGTTTAAATTTAGCAATAAATATGATGGTTTAATAGGCATAGATCTCTTAAGACAATTGAAAATGTCCGTAGATTTAAACAAAAAGTTATTAGTATCCCCAACTACTCAAATTCCCATAATATATGAATCAGAAGAATTAACCGAGCTAAGAAATCTTTTAAAGGAAAATAATTATGTAATCACGATTCCTCCACGAACAGAACAAGTAGTTAGATTACCCGTAAACATAAAAGAAGGCACAGTAGTTTTGAATTATATAAATTTAGGAAATCATATAGAAATTCCCCAATCTTTAGTAAACATAAAAAATCATTCAACGTTAACTACCATAATAAATTCAGGATTAAACATAGCTAAAGTAATTATCACTCAACCTATTGATGTAGAATCCCTAAATATAAATGAAATAAATTTTATTGAAAACCCACATGGACAAAATTTCAACAAATCCGAAGATAATATTCAGAAGTCTAACTTGAAAAACTTGCGTTTAGACCATTGCAATATCGAAGAGAAAAATGCAATTAGGAAAATATGTTATGAGTATAGAGACATACTCTACAACGAAAACTCCCCCTTAACTTTTACTAACAAAATACGACATAAAATTAAATTAACAGACGACACCCCTGTTTTTACGAAAACGTATAGATACCCTGAAGTACATAGACAAGAGGTTAGAAATCAAATAAAAAATTTATTAAAACAAAATATCATACAACATTCCACATCTCCATGGTCAAGTCCCATATGGATTGTCCCAAAAAAATTAGATGCCTCAAATAAGCAGAAATGGCGAATGGTTATAGATTATCGAAAATTAAATGACAAAACAGTAGACGATAAATACCCCTTGCCAAATATAAACGACATATTAGACAAGTTAGGAAAAAGTCAATATTTTACCACATTAGATCTAGCAAACGGTTTCCACCAAATTGAGATGGACCCCGACGATATCCAAAAGACAGCTTTCTCTACAGAAAACGGTCATTACGAATTTAAAAGAATGCCCTTTGGTTTAAAAAATAGCCCTTCTACGTTTCAAAGAATTATGGATAATATTCTACGAGGACTCCAGAATGAAACATGTTTAGTGTACTTGGATGACATAGTAATATTCAGCACGTCTTTACAAGAACATATAGACAGGTTAAAATCCGTATTCGAAAGATTAAGACAGTCAAATTTTAAAATTCAACTAGATAAATCAGAATTCTTACGAAAGGAGACAAATTATCTAGGACACGTAATTACACCCAATGGAGTTAAACCCAATCCAGAAAAAATTCATGCAGTAAAAAATTTTCCCATTCCAACTACCCCAAAAGAAATAAAAAGCTTTTTAGGTTTAGTCGGTTATTATAGAAAATTTATCAAAGATTTCGCTAAAATTACAAAACCCCTCACGCAATGCCTAAAGAAAAATCATAAGATCATTCATGACAAAGACTTTATAAACGCCTTTAACATATGCAAACAATTACTAACAAACGCACCTATTTTAAAATACCCTGATTTCAGTAAAGAATTCATATTAACAACGGATGCCTCTAACGTGGCACTAGGTTCAGTACTTTCCCAAGGTCCCATAGGATCAGACAAACCTATAGCATTCGCTTCACGAACTTTAAACGAATCAGAACAAAAATATAGCACTATCGAAAAAGAATTGTTAGCAATAGTCTGGGCATGCAAATATTTCAGACCATATCTATTCGGTAGAAAATTTACTATCTATACTGATTCAAGACCCCTAGTATGGTTATATAAACTTAAAGAACCCAACTCAAAATTAGTAAGATGGCGATTAAAATTAGAAGAATTCGATTATGACATTATTTATAAAAAAGGGAAACTAAACACTAACGCAGACGCTTTGTCTAGAATTAAAATAAACGCCCTCGAAAACGAATCCCTAATTAACAACCCTGGTGAAATTAACCGCGAAACATTAGAATATTTAAGAAATATTTCTGAAAATGCAGCCAACCTAGAAAACCCAATTCCAAAAAGAAAACCAAAAATTGAAATAATTTCTGATATACAAATAAGACCACCTTTTACCCAACCTTATGACGACACTGGAATGTCTACACAACATTCAACATATAATGAAACCACCAACTCAGGAATAAAAATATTGGATGAAATAATCAATAATAAAATAAATCAAATTTTGGTATATCCTCGGTTATACAATAAACTAATAGTGAACCAAAAAACTGAAGAAGACCATAAAATTACAACAATTGAATTATCTGAAACGAACAATGAAGACCTCATTCTGCAATTCCTTAAGGAATATACAATTCAAAATAAGACTTACTTTATATACTTTCGTACAGATAAATTATACCAAAGTTTTAATAAGATTTATTTAGAACACTTCTCTACACAAGGACCAAGATTAATAAGATGTCTAAAATTGATAAATACAGTCACTGACAAAGAAGAACAGCTACTTCTAACAAAAAATCATCATGAAGGTAAAACAAACCATCGTGGAATTACAGAAACGTTAGAATACCTTAGCAGAAACTATTACTGGAAAAATATGAAAACAACCATAACAAATTATATTAATTCATGTCATAACTGTCAACGAGCAAAATACGCTAGAAAACTTCCTTATACACCCCTTATGCTAACCGAAACAGCTTCAAGGCCTTTTCAAATCGTAAATATTGATATCTTTACATATGATAACAAAAACTATTTAACACTAGTTGATTCATTCTCAAAATATGCACAAGCCATTAACATTGTAGGAAAAACAGCTATTCACATAAGTAATGCCTTAATAAAATATTTTACCTCATTTGGTATACCCGAAAAATTAGTAATTGATAACGGTTCCGAATTTAATAATGACACGGTAAAAGAAATTCTAAATTTACATAAAATAAATATACATTTTACAACCGCCAAACATCACGAATCTAATAGTACAGTTGAAAGATTTCACTCCACCATAATTGAACATTTGAGAATACTAAAAGAAAAATACCCTAAAGAAAATAACTTAATGAATTATGCTATAATAGGATATAATAATACAATACATAGTTCCACTAAATATACACCATTCGAACTAACGTTCGGACATACAAATTCTAGAAACCCTCACGAATTATTTATACCTGAAGCATTCTATACAGAATATGCAGAGACCCATAAAGAAAAACTAAAACATATCTATCAACAAGTTAGCGAAAATTTAAAGAACAAGAAAGAAAAAGTAATTTCTAAAATAAATACATTAGGAGACACAAGTAAAGAATTTCACTTAGGACAGATTGTATTTAGACAAAACCCCCAGAGTAGAAACAAAAAATTTAACAAATTCTCAGGACCATATAAAATAACTAAAATGTTAGAACATAATAGGGTAGAGATAACTAACGAACAAACCCAAAAGAAAGAAATAGTTCATATCAAAGAACTAAAAAAGCCCTCTCTTTTTACAGATTCCTCACATGCTGTAAATTTGGAATAACTTATCCCACATTCCATAAACTTAATGATAACCCTGGATTACTACCCCTAAAATTGGGCAACGCACAAAACAAGGTAGATCACTGGTCATTTGTTCAAATATTCGACATAACTAATATAACCGCAGAATTTAAACTAATTCAAAAACATTCGAACGACATAAAAAATGCATTTAATAAAGATAACACAAAAGACTATAAAAGAGAGTTTTTCAATTCATATCATTTAATGGACACACTTGAAAACAAAATAACCACTCAAATAAATCAATTGAACCCTTCAAATATTAAAAGAAGCAAAAGAGGATTAATAGATGGATTAGGAACTATAATAAAGGCAATAACCGGTAATTTAGACCAAAATGACGCCAATAAGTATGATAAATTGATATCCCAATTATCAAGTAATCAAAATAAATTAAAAGATTCAGTAAATGGACATATTACCCTCCTCCAAAAATCTATTCAAAATTTCAAAGAAATGACGCAAAACCTATCACACAATCAAATCGTTCTTAAGTCTCATATTATGCGAATTCAACATACATTAAAAACAGTTCAACTTATAAATATAGATACACAACATTACCTTACTATACAAATGGTAGCTTCACAAATAATTACCACCTTTCAAATAATATATGATATATTTGAAAAAATAGAAATCGCTATCACTTTTGCTAAACTAAACACATTTCATAATTCTATAATTGAACCAAATGAACTTTTAAACGAAGTCCAAATAATTGCAAATCAACTGACAAATAATAAACTGCCCTTTAAACCAGTATTGAAAAATATATTGCTATTTGAGAAAATTATAGAAATAAAAGCATACAGTAAAGAAAATCAAATTATTTTTATAGTTGAAGTACCAATAGTAGAAAATGAAAATTATAATTATTTCCATTTATATCCATTACCAACTCCTAGCAAAGAGGACTATAAAACAATCCTTCCTCATTCAAATTACCTCATTCTGAACGAACAAAGATACTCGTTCCTTGATTCAAAATGCCGAGAAATAACACCTGAAGAATTCATTTGTCAAGAGAACAACCCTACAGAACTCCAGAAGGAAGAACTCCCTTGCGAAGTACAACTATTAAAATACTCAAAACAAATAAATAATTGTATCCAAATTAAAACAAAAATTAATAATATAAAAATTAAAAAGGTAGAAAATAATAAGTGGCTAATAATATCACCTAGTACATTTATTGCAATCCAGAAGTGCGGCAATAACAGAGACAACTTACCCATAAAAGGAACTTACTTACTTGAACTAGACTCTCAGTGTGAAATAATAATAAACAATATAAAAATTAAAACATACCAAGATAACAAAACTAAATTTCAGAATATAGAGTTACCAAAACTTAATTTTGAAAGTGTAATAAATAATACCCAACTTATTAATTATGAACCCATAAAACTTAATACAGTGAATCTAAAAGAACTTGAACACCTGCAGAACGCATTGGAAATCAAGAAAACAGAATTAAACTCAATACCTAATACTCCAGTTCACTTTAACAATATTAGTGTATGGACTATTATATTATACCTAATAATTATATTCATAATCATGTATGTTATATTTTATTATGTAAAAAGGTTTAGGAATAAAATAAAACCACATCAAGTGCATACCTACCCTCAGGACAACCTGGATTTAAGATTGACGAGTCCTGTGGACATCCCCAGAACTCTCATTTAAGCAGGGAAGAGTTATGATACCACGACCGGATGCAGATAAGCAGACTATCAAGGTTTATTGCCAAATACGTCTACTATCAGCAGGCACATGTATCCCATACAAATTCCTTATAATTGAATCATAATAGATAACCAATTAGTATATAAGCTTTGTATTCATAAACTGTAAACACTTTTATTTTGATATTGAGACATAGTGTATCTTTGTAAAGTATCATTATACTAGTCACAAAACTTGTATTTGATTTTTTAAAAACCTTCTTTCCGGAAGCCGCAACATTACTAGCACACTCGATGTACAATAAAATTCAATACACAACAGTTTTGGCGCAGTTGATAATAGTTTGAAAGTACGTGTTAAACATTTTTGTGATTGCGATTATAAAGCAACAATTATCATGTCCATCGGTAAAATTGGTCAATTTAATTTAAAAATATCGAAATGAAACTTATATATTCAACGTGTTGAACAATGTAAAATAAGATAAGATAATTTTTTATTCCATAAAATACATAAATGAATGCATAATATAAGTCAACAACAAAATTTAATAAATCAATTTTCAAGAAATTCTTCTACAGTATAGTGACAATCTTTTAGCAGTTTATCTCTCAGCATCGATTTGAATTTTTTAATGGATAAATTTTTAATTTCCTTAGGTACTTTATTATAAATTTTTATAGTACAATTTATTACTCTTTTTTGTATAACAATAAGATTTGTAAGCATAGGTTGTGGCTGATTTCTTTGTCTCGTAGGGTAATTATGTTCTGGAAAATAATCGATAAAAAATTTTATATTGGTCTTAGCAAATAAAGCACACTCGAGTATATAGAGTAGGGTGTCCCGTAATGTATGGGAAAAGTTTTTTTTCGAGCTACACTATCGCAAGGGGTATCAAAATTTGCGTAGTTTTACACAGATTATGCAAAAAATACAAAAACTAGATATGCGTGTCATCTTTAGGGCTCTACCGCACTTTTTTACAAGTTTTGTAAATTTTACGTTTTTACAGACCTAAACCATATACCTAAAATTATACAAAAATCAAGTTTAAACGGTATTTTATTATTAAAATTAATTAAACAAAGCACAAGAAAACAAAATAGAGCTTATAATCAATGAAAAAAAACATAGAATTTAAACTTATTTTTGTGTCCAAAATTTGGCATTTCTGCTCGAGATTGCAACCTGGTTCTAATAAAGCCATCTCTAGAAGTAGCGTCATTGACACTTTGTGAGGCCTCTGTTACCAGTTTAACACATCTTTCCACAGATTGTGTGTGATAAGGAAAGTCAAAAATTTCCAAGCTCTTATTTTTTGCCATGATTTGAAGGTCCTCATTAGAAATATGTCGAAGAACTGGCGGTGTTGTAACCTGACACTCGTGCCACACAATAATTTCGGTGTAATCTCTAGCAGAGAAGTTAATTTTCGGTGGTTTAAATAAAATATATAAGCTAAAAGTAGCACTAAACGTAGGATATATATCCGACGTTTAGTGCTACTTTTAGCTTCTCTAGCTTTTATTATTCTTTGCAATGCCAGCTCCCGAATGTGGTCTCTATCATCAAACAACATACTGATAAGTAGGTTTTCGTGGTGCGCAAAAAAGGCATTTCTTTCGATAACAGAATCCACAACACATCTCAGATTTTCGGGTAAAAATCGAGAGTACATAATCAGTTGAAAAATATGCTTGGCTCCGTCCTTAAAATACGTCTTTTACTTGATTAGGAACCAAATCGGAGCGTATACTTTAACCACGTAGTTGACACGCAATTGCAAATTTTCTGATGGATTAAGAGTACTTACGTAAAGTCTGAGTATACGATTAGCAGAAGTAAGCCATCTCGAGTGCACCATTTTTCCAGGTTGACGGTTTGCCAGCTCAGGAGTACAGAAACCAGTTGATACAGCTTGACATATCTCATAAAGATATTTTTGATCCGTACTAGTTCATCGATCACATTTTTCGGCAAGTCAGACAAATTACTAGCCACCGCACAAAAAGACACCGTGGTTTTATTTTCGCAACCAGCTAATTGTTTGCCAATAGGTCCGGAATATTCTCTAGGACCCGAAGTGCAACCATCTAAGATCAAGAATAAATGACGAAGAGGTAACTCATTGGCATGAAGCATACAAACACACCATTGTAACGGTCTCTCCAAATACTCTTAAATATTGAATAACGCCACCCTTCCAACCGGCAGTTCCGTCACATCCAACGGAAATCACGTCATCTAAATTCCAACATTGACCCTCTAATAAAGTTGTGATCGAAGTAAAAATTCCCTTTGCAGTGCCACGACTTGACGTTGTGTGTCCCAAATAAATTGATCCAGGTTCTGTTAAAATTGAGATGTACTCTTCTGAAACTTCTTTGCGATGGTAATGATCCCCTATTTTCTCATTTATCAGAGTTTTGTCTTTTCGTCCATCAAAGTAAATGCTTTTTATAACAATACCTCCAAAATCTTTTGAAGCTTCTGTCGATGTCAAACCGATGTCTGCCAAAACCGCAGAAACAACAGCAGCAGCAGATCGCGTCGATAAGCCGTATCTATCACAGACCTTAACAACTATTGGCAATGGCAATGTATTCCGGTTCGCCGTTGAAGTCGATGGTGTATCTATCGAGGGCGTGTTTGTCGGGGATGCCTCTGTTATCAGATACGATTCTGGGAAAGATTCACGCACCGAATCTTCATCACAATTTGCTGAGACAGAATCGGTTTCTTGAATAGAACACGACTTTTTTGCTGCCCATTTTATAATAACAAATTCACCGAAATTTTTTAGCGAAAATCACGTTTTTCACTTTCAAATGCTGCCAAAAATAAGAAAATCGAAAAAAAAAACTCTGACTATTTAGGGAAACATATCACCTTTTAAACACATTTCGATTTTTTTGTTTTAGATGATCCGGTAACGAGTTATGGAGTTCACCGCGTAGCAACTTTTTTTCGAGGCGCCTCCAGAGATTCGCTGTCATGGACTTATTTTTTGATATTTTTAATTGAAAATTTTTCCAAAGATACTTTAGATGTCATACTATAACGTGTATATGAAATAAATAAACCAACATTATTCATATCTCCAAAAAAAATCATGAAAATATACCTTTTTTCGCCTTTAAAACCTTCCCCCCCCCCCCCCCCCCCTAAGGAAAACAAAAAAAAAATTCGGGACACCCTAATATAGAGGTCAGATAATATTAGTAGTTTCAAATCTTTGAAAGTATCTTTACAACTATCTCTTGGTTTAAGGTTAGATATAGTACGTATACATTTTTTTTTTGTATTTTAAATATTTTAGTTGTATTTACGGAATTTCCCCAGAATATCAGATCGTATCTTAAATTTGACTCTACGTACACTGTGTACCTTTCTTTACGTTATTTGAGAGAACTCTCAGAACATAATTATACTTCGATAACTTATTACTAATATTATAAATATGATCTTTCCAGTTAAGGTTTTTATCAATTATGAAGCCTAAGAATGTTATATTTTGCTGTAAAGGTATGTTATTAATCACCAAATTTAATGTGTGTTTTACATAAGTTAATGCTCAGATTATTAGAGCACAAATCACATATAATATAGATAATCAACTCTTATGGCCATCATTGGTTACTCTTCGAAATACGAAAAGGGCAAGGGGAATGCACGTTCTAGTTATTTTCATGAGCTACGTTGGTAAAACTGTGCCCGTTTTACTGAGAAGTTGACAGTTATTTGAAATGTATATTTGTTGCAAAATTTGTGTTGAACGTTATGAAGACGTGTTGTAGTTGTTTGTGTAGTGTTTTCTATTTTAAAGATATTTTTCTGTGGTATCGTGATTTTAAAGTATTATATTTCAATTTTATTATAATTATTATACAGGGTGAGGCATAGTGTGTTCCAAAAAAAGTCGATAATTTTTTTTCTTCGATTGCATGTGAAATTCTTGTTATATATGCTATAAAAAAAATTCTGTAAAAATTTGAGCCCTTAATATCAACTTGAAGAACTCCATCACCGAATTTGAAGATTTACCATTGATTTAACATGGAAAAATGATTTTTTAACGTTCATTTCTCCTGCAAACTATGTAGAACATTATTTTTCGGAAAAACCATGACTGATCCTTCTTCAGTATTAAATTCTGTAAAAAAAAGCTCTTAGGGTCCAGTCTCTAACGTCAACCCTCTCGTTTTTATTTGCGTTAAAAAATACAGATTTTTTGAAATTTCGATTTTTTCCATTTAATGTGTAAAATTTTGATCTCAGACCATAAAGTTTGAGGAAATTTTAGTAGATCGTTCAACGTTTCACAAATCTGTGCCAAGAAAATTTTTTGTATCACTTTTGGCTCCTAAATTGTGAGGTTTGCAATATCTATTTTAATGATTATTCGCTATAATAATAAATTTTACAAAAAATTTTAAAATCTATCAACAAAATATCAAAATTTCTTTATAAAAGTCAACAAAACGCTGTATTTAGGCTTTAATTCTTTCAATTTTTTTTTTTTCCATTTAAAATAACAGTTTTTGGCTGTAACATATAATTTACACAATTTTTTAATTTTTTTAAGAATTCTACGAATTACAACACTTATTTCATCTATTATTTTCAAACGAATAACGAAGAGAAACCATAAAAATTTTAAGTTTCGAAAAAAATTTAAACCATTGTAGACTGAAAAAAGTTTTTATTAAAGATTAATTCAATCAACAAATTTATTTAATAAAAATCTTACAATTGTGAAACAATTAAAACTAAGAAACAAAAAATACCGAATAAGATACAAGAAACAAGAAACTCTTGATGATAATAACAAATAAATTTAATAACATTTATCGGAAACTAAAGTCGATTTTAATTTTATTCAGCTGCATATGATGAAATGATATTTTGCTTCGAAATGCCTGGGAATTTTTTCCTGTGGTTCTCTACTACTTGGAGCAAAAATTGTTTTTGTTCCTCATCTCTCGTTAAACAATTATTGAATTGTGTCATTAATGCAACTCCCCGCTCAGCAATATCGTTAGTGACTTTTAAATACGAAAGCACGTTTATGCAATGAATATAATCATCATCAGTCGACCACAGTATTGGATCTTTGTCAAAAAATTTATATGATAATTTAAATTGATCAAATAAAAAAAAAGAGCGCTTGCTAGCAAAATCACTAACGTTTTTAGTTAACAGTAAATTAACATCTTTAACTTCTACTCTTTTTAAGAATGACATCCTTTCTCTAGTTCTCATAGCCTTCACTATTAATAATTTTTGATCCCGTGAAACTTCGTTGTCAAAAAGAGATAAGCCTACGAGCTCCTCAGATAGATACCAGAGATGATTCGCTAGCTTCGCACTTGCTTTTTGAGAGATCAAGGCATGAACATTACTATACCTGATCAAGTTTTTAATTAAGGTTAAATCTTGATATGGTGACTTTATAGTAGAAGTACAATTAAACCACGCCACTACATAAAAATTGATAATAAATAAACATATATGCTTCAACCCACTGATTTCTGCGGCTCTTAATTTAAACTGTTTTTTAAACATATAGGTTTTTAGCGAGTAAAGAGCTTTTGACATCCATCTTGCGTGATGGTTTGGTCCAGGAATTCTAAATCTTGCACCATTGTTTAGAGTACCACCTAAAAATATAAGTGATAACTCTAGTAATTCTTTGTAATCATCTCTGTCATGTTTCTCCTGAAAAATTTAAAACCAACAATTTAACCCGTAATCGTTTTAAAACATTTAATTTGATTGAAATTCACCACAGATAAAAATTTAACGGTAATATTTCCTCAAAAAGAAATATTCTAGTACCTGTAATCGTTCTTCAATAAAGCTGATGAGTTCGTTTTTTTTTTTCGCCAATTGTTTCACAAATAAATTGATCCTGAATACCAGTCTCATATTCATCCTTATCAATTGTATTCCAAGACTTTTGAAATCTGGCAAAAACTGGTACGTTAGGAGAATTTGTTACTGGCCAAACTGTTTCAATAACACTTCTTAAAACCAATTCATAAATATGGTGTCGACAGGCCAAATACAACATTGATCTTCCTAATATATTTTCTAATCGAATACATGAACCATTGTAAATTCCTAAAATATAATTATTTCATAATTTTCAACCTGATCATTTACTTTCTTTATGAATAATTTCTTTTGAATTGATTTAATGAACAACAATTCAAAATTATGTCGAAAATAAGTAGTAAAAAAAATTATACATTTCTCTAAAAATTATAATAATAATATCTCTAAATTTTGTCAAAACAAACTTGAATTAATAAAAAAATCATAAGCGAAATGGAAAATAAAGGATTTTGAAGTACTAAGTTAATATCTACTGACAGTTTAAAATATAATTTTGAGGTTAAATCATTTGTCAAAAAGAAATGTTGAATTTAAACTATAAATATTGAGTGAATGACAGTCTCGATACAAAAAGCTCAATTTTTTTTAACTAAAAAAATTGTATTATAATAAGTAATAACATTTGGAAATTTTATAGAATAAATTTTCAGAGAAATGTATTGATGTGATATTTTTATTTTCAAACAACTCCCGCTCACGTCGCAAAATGTCACGTTCACGATTTAACAACTCGCTTTCTACGTTATTCGGTGCAGCATTTCGGTCGTCTTCCTGAAATACTTGTCCCATTGTATTGTTCAAATTATAGTTCGTGGACATCGCGATTGGCACATCCCCCCATAACTTTGTCCAATACCTTCCGAACTCAACGCACGAAAAACACTGTTTGTGATCGTGGAGACCTAACCTTAAGCCCCCAGTACATAATGGCGTGTGATGGGCCACGCTTTGCAATGCACAATTGTAGGCCACGATCACTTGGTGTTCACACAATGGCGCATGGCTCATTGTTGCCTGGCAAACCACTTGCGATGGACGTCGAAGTAATTACGGCTGCGGCTATTTATTTGTATACTGTTTACAAGTATTACAGAAGTGTGTACCGTCACAAAGTTATTAAAAAGAAATGGCGAAAAAGGCGATGGTGGATGCTGACCATTCATCGAAACAGGACAAGGTACGTAGATTTTTTAATGTGGTACTTACGATATGATATTAATATTTAGAATGTTAACGTAAACAACATGATTAAGATTTTTTTTACCTTTTTCAGGCAATTCATGGACAATCTGTTGAGCGACCTTACTGCAGAACCATCAGGGGAATTCGATAACTTTGTTCGTATGTCATCTAGTGATTTCGAGTATATATTGCAAAAAATATCGCCAATTATTGCAAAAAAGGATACATATTGGCGAGAAGCAATACCTCCAAAAATAAGATTGGCATTGACATTGCGATTTCTTGCGACTGGAGACAGTTATAGGAGCCTGCACTACCATTTTAAAATATCAAGTACACTCATATCTAGAATTATTCCTGAAGTATGCTTGGCTCTGAACCAAGTGCTAAAGGACATGATTAAGGTGAGTTAGTAAAACATTTGTATATACTTTAAATTTTTTAATCAATAATTATTGCCCCATTACATTTTTTAAATTGGTTATTTTAAAAATCATCATTCGAAGTAATTATATAATGATTTGAAGACGATGAAGTTGGGCGATTGATCCAAGATGACGACGGTGATGGACAAGAATAGCTGGTGGCTAAAGAAGACGGACGTTTACTTATAATGATTTGAGAAGGTGAAGACACGTACTGAGGACTATAATTGCGATGCCGTTTTAATAGTAATCCATCAATTTCGTACATTATCTCTTGTCTCTCATTATCTGAATATTTTCTGAGTTTATTAGCAAGAAGCCTCCCATACAAGTCGCAGTCGTCCTCTTTTTTATTTTGTTGGTCTTTATTGAGAATAGCCTGGTTTAACATATTAAAAGCCTTTGACAATTCCTTATCTGCTTTTTCTAACTCAGGTGGCATAACTGAACGTCTCCTCTGTACAGGTATCTTTATATTCATGTCCTTTGGTACTGTGTTGCTTCTAGCATCACTTGGAGTTGCCGTTTCTTCTTCTGTCTGTTCTCCAATGACTGCCTGAAAAAAATATATTTATTTTTTCAGATTCCCACAAGTCCTGAAGAATGGCTGACCAAAACGGAAGGGTTCAGCTTTCCCCATTGTCTTGGCGCGATAGATGGGAAGCATATTACCATATTAGCACCAGCTCATACCGGATCTGAATACTTTAATTACAAAGGAAGTTTCAGCATCGTTTTATTAGCCCTAGTAGATAGTGATTACTGTTTTTTGTTTGCTGACATAGGAAGCCAAGGGAGAATTAGTGATGGAGGTATTTTAAATCAAAGCAATTTGTGGAAAAAAATATGTGATGGGACCCTTAATTTACCACCTAGTTGCCCACTTCCTGGAAGTAACACTAATATCCCTTATGTTTTTCTGGGTGATGGCGCTTTTGCTCTTAGTACTCATATTATGAAGCCCTTTCCTGGATATCATCAGTTAGGTACCCCAGAAAGAATGTTCAATCAACAACTATCACGTTCTCGTGCGGTCGTAGAGAATACTTTCGGGATATTATCGTCAGTTTTTAGAGTATTTAAAAAACCTATTCCATTAGATGTCGTTAAAACTTCTATTATAACCCACAGCTGTTTATTACTACACAATTTTTTAAGAAAGAGCAAATCATCTCGCTATATTTATACTCCACCAGGCAGTACTGACAGCTATGATAGGAATGGTGAATTAATCCATGTAGGTATGAGAGTAAATCATGAAGAAAATCTATTTCCATTACAATCTGTACCTCGTCGGGCTCCTATTAATGCTACGCAAATAAGATCAAATTTTATGAATTACATCCATCAAAGAAGACTATGCAATGGTAGGGCCTGTGATGCATAATATAATTAGTTTATAATTTGTGGTAATGAAAATGTGTAAATACTTAGTTACTTATTAATAAAAAATTTGGAAACTAATTAATTGTTTTACTTACCCTTTGCTCATCTGTCGTAATTATACTTTTTACTTTGTATTTGCCTTTTAAAAATGCCTCCATAGCATCATAAAAAATCCAAATTGGCTTATAAATTTCTTCTTCTCCCATACCAGATCGGATCGAATCTTGTTTTTTCTTGAAGTGCATCCGAAATGCTGACATCAATGTCTCTTTCTTTTTTTTAAGTTCCGAAACAGGAATTTGCAGGGAGTGTGCAATGCGGTTCCATGCATCATTCACCTGAAAACATCGTACCCACAATATTACATTTTTAACCGACTTCAAAAAAGGAAGAGGTTCTCAATTCCCCGAGTATATGCCCCGATTACTCGAAGACGCCTTGACCGATTTGGAAAATTCTTTTTTTGTTCGAAAGAGCATGGTTTCCAGGTGATCCCATTGCTAGCATATCATGATCTGATGATAGGATCCTAGAGAAATCGAGGGCAACCCTCAAATTTTATAGGCACATGTAATGTTTTTACTGTAGGTATAACAGTATAGCAGTATCTACGCCTCATTGTAATAATTCAATGTGGTTGAGCTGATGATGGAGGGTCAACTCCTCAATGGTTAGGAGTTAAAAGATAATTCACAACTGTATGTATATTCAGACTGATAGTTATAATATCAAGTGAGCATTTGAGATTTGCACACTAAAAAAGTATGTAATAAAACATTTTTAATAAAAAAAATAAAACCGACTTCAATGTAAAAAACGAAACACAAAAAAGGTGAAAAATAACTTTATTAACTTCTCTCTCATTAATAATTTCGGAAGTCGGTGTTAAATAACGAAGAGACAAAGCTAATTTAGAAACGCCAACTTCAAAAATTATTAATGAGAGAGAAGTTAATACAGTTATTTTTTACCTTTAGTGTTACGTTTTTTACATTGAAGTCGGTTTTACAATCAGGGATAATGTAGGATTCTAATACTACAAGAATTTTTCAAATCAGTACCTACATTAGTTTTGGAGCTTATTCAATTCCAACAAACAATTTAAGTCCTTCCTAATATTAGGTACTTATAGATAGAAAGTGTACATAATTTCTATCAAATAAAAATAGTATAAACATACCTACCTTGTTCTTATCCTTGTGCAGTGCATTATTTGGGTCCCAAATTGCGGGCTCAGATTGATATAAATCAATAAACTTGAAAGTTTCTTCATTGCTCCACGCTGTTGACATTTCGATCGCACGACACGCCAATAGCACGCAACACAAAAGTGTACTATCCCGGTCAGCGGCCGGTGGCGAACTAAACAATGGCCGATTGTGTAAACACCACAGGCCACGCTACGCCACGATTCCTTTGAAGTGTGCCCAAAAAACCGACAACTCCCGGATTGCGCGCCACGATGGACAATTGTCCGCCATCATATACCATTACCCCCTGTACACAATGGCGATGGCCTGTAGTGGGCACGCATGGGCCATTGTGTACTGGGGCCTTTACGCGCACTACAGCACACAGCTAGAATCGCAACACTCTGGCGCGCCCACTCACACACACGCTCGCTACAATACCTCTATCGCACTCACCGCACGATTGTATTTTAGCCAACACAACTGCAACCGTTTATTGCACACTGTCACTGTCTCTCACAGATCTTCCCGTCTGTCTGTCTGTCTTACGATCTGCACACGCGGTTTCTTAATACACACAATGTCCGTTTTTGCGCGTAATTTTCGTGTTAATTATTGTCTTTCTTTCTATTATCACTTTTATCACATATGATATCTTCCACACTTGTGATCCCGACCGATATCCCGTCTGATATCGTCCTATGATCGCATCTGATATCTTATGTTCCCGCCAAAACTTTCTGTCTTACCACACAAGACACTGAAATTTTTATCATATATCCCGCCGCTGCACTATATGGTAGCCGAGCAATAATTAAAACACTGAATATTAATGGATTTATTATATCAATTTATTACAGCACAAAAAACCACACTTAGATGTATACTTATTTTGTAATTGTCGTGTATACCGAGAACCACTGCGTAAGCGTCTCTTCCATCCAACTGACTCTTGTTGTGTGTCTTCCTTGTCCCGCTCCCCTCGAACCCGTCCGTCACAGTCTGTCATTTGACCCTTTCCCTGACGATTGTTAGTCATTTCGCTTATACATGTGTATCGGTTTCCATGCAGAAGAAAAGTTTGAAGCCTGGGTGCAGATAGAACAAGTTAGTAAAGACTCAATCTTTATAGACTATTTCGATTGGGGTGTGTTTCTCGCATTCGGAGACAATATCAATGAGTTTTTCAACAATGAAATTGTTGGTTGGAGATTACTATCAGATGATGCAGGGAAAAACTCTTCCAAGTGAGATAGGCCTGCAAAACATAATGTTTTATACAGCATTATTATTGAACAGATTATGGTTCTTCCAAAAAATAAAAGTATTAATATAAATTATATATATAAATTATTGATGTAAAAATTATTGCTCTACTTTTTGAGAAGATTTTAGATTAAAAAGCATTTCATCATACTCATAAGTTACATGAATTCATCAAGATAGTTAATGATCCCTTAATATACAGGAAGAACATTTATTACAAAATAGTTCATTAGCATCAATGGTCCAGTATTGGAAGAATTTACCAAGAAATATAATAAAATTCCTATTGAGATTAATCAATTTTTTGAAGCAACTCAATTTTTTGACCATCTTTTGAACTCTTATCAGTTAATTACTAATGTAGGAAATAAATTCATCAGATAATAAGGATATCTATCTCAGTAGAGCTGTACATATGGGAATATTCGAAAAAATAGATTTTTATTTAGTTAGAAATGAACTCATTATAATTTATGATAGAAAATCGTTCTATTTAACTTATGATCAACTGTCCATGATCCATAATAAGATTCATGAAACTAAGCGCGAGTTATGTTTCACAATCGCTGACAGATTATCTATTTATACTGTATTTTATTTTGGAAGAAAACATAGTGATCGGAAAAGTAAAAAAAAGTGTCAATTAATTCCGAGGAGTGGAAAATCATATTAAAATGTAAATTGTATGTAACTCAATTATTACTTAGATGCTTCCCTATAGATGAAATGGTAATGCAATATTTCGTAGATGTCGCGAATAAAAAATTAATCGGGGATGTTTTTGTTGAACCAACCATATTCTGTAAACTGATTGATTATGAAAGAATGTTTTTTGGATTTACTATATTACTTACTTACTGTGAGAATAATCTTAAAAATCATCCTATCGAACCTTCTTTCATTCTGAAATAATTCATGTATGTAGCAACATTCTCGGGTATATAATTAAATTCTAAAACCTTATCAGTTTACAGCTAGAGCGTAATAACAAAGTATAATTTAAACACATTATCATATATTCTATAATATTTAATTGTTCATATTAATTGTTTAGTGTATTTGAACATATTTTACCAATTATTAACTGATATATTAGGGGTACCCATAAGTAATCAATTATTTCAGTGGCAACCTAAAAAACGAATTTATTTTATGTTTAATTTTACATTTACCTCCGTCAGTAGTGTATATTGACGGTTTCTAGGGCCGCCTTCCGCCTGCTCCCAAGTTGCAACCCGCATCAGCGCCACCTGTTGGTAAAAAGCTGAACTAAAAGGTAGATTTGGTTCGTAGCTTCGCTAAATAAAATAGTTAAAACGTCCTTAAAAATGGTTCATCACTCCGCTAATTGGTTGAAAACTTCGCTAAAAATTTTCAAAACTGCGTTAAATGGTTCAAAACTGCTAAAATGGTTCATAGCTTTGCTAAAAAATATAAAAACTGCGTCAAATTGTTCAAAACTCCGCTATTACCATAAACTCACACCCACCCTGCGCAGTCGAGATTCACACCACGACCTGTTGGCGAAAAGCTGAACTATCAAATCTTGAGTGCACGGTTCGCAACAGTACAATTGACGCATGTTGCAACACTGCCTTGTCTCAGCAGCCACGGCGAAGGGAACGCGGCGAAGCACACCAGACACCTGTAGGGAGGTGTTGAGACTGTCGGCAATCCGAGTCCTCCTGTAGCGGCAGCCGTCACTGCTGCGGCATTGGGGCTTCCGAGACGGGCATTCAGCAGCCCTAGCAATCGGCACGAGGCGTCGTCCAAAGGAGCGCCGAACATGCTCCATAATAACGGGAATGGTGTCGGGGATCGTTGTGGTGGGCCGTCGGCAGATTGGCCTGGTTCATCTGCTAGCTGAATTGATGGAATAGTATTATAGCGGAAGTTTATTTAAGGGGGGGGGGGTAAGGTTTTAAAATGCATTTTTTTAAATTTTTTTCTGAATGTACAACATGTCGAGAGTATTGTGTCAAAATTTCAAGTAAATCGGAATAAAACTAACGAAGATACAGCGTTTCAAGTGACCGACCGTCATGCTCGATTTTTATACGGACAAACTGCACGTACAAGTAAAAAGGGTAGAACCCAACTTAGGCAAAAGCAAAAAGATGCATTGGACATCCTGAATGACAGTGTTTCACTGTACGAAACTGGCATTGATGATTCTGTGTAATTATAAAAAATGATACCCTTTTATTGATGCTTAATTTTGGATGTTCGAGTATAATAAACTTTAAATCGATTTTCTCGCAAATGTCATTTTTGAAGTTCGTGAACATTATAACTCAAAATCTACTTTACCCTCCCGGGCGACAGGACCTGATTAGGGTGGAGAGTGCGAAAAATTCATTAAGGAAAAATTGAGGCCCCGAAATAAAAAAAACTGCGCAAACGTTCGTGCGCATCGATAGGTATTAAGTGAAAATTGAGGCCCCAAAACAAAAAATAATTGCAAATGGTCGTGCGCGTCGATAGGCATTAAGTTAAATTTCAGGCCCCCGAAAAAAAAGAACCGCAACGGTCGTGCGCATCGATAGGCATTAAGTGAAAATTTGGGCCCCCGATAAGTCCGCCCCGAACAATAACATCCGGGGCCTGTAGCAGGCCGGGGCCTGAGCCCGGCCCGCACACACAGTGTTCACTGTTTGGAATTGCATGATGTTGCGCAATATCCTATGACGTCATCATCATCACCGTAATATTCTATTTTTACACTATGACTATACACAGGAATTCAATAACACAGTGTTTACATTAACCGTTTGCGATTAGGGGATTGCACAACAGAGTATGACATCATAACGAAGCGTTCACATAGGTTTATTTGTATTTATTTCAATATAGATTTAATTGTAAAGTATACTCATGTATTTAACTTAGATTTTGGGTTCGTGAAAGTATGTTTTTAAAAAGGATTATAATTTATTTAAGTTAACATTTATTGTTTTAATAGCTACAGTGCTAACTACAGACTAAAGATACATTGCGAGTCAAGATTGTACATAAGTCTTACAAAAGTGATAACATGTATTGAGTTACAAATGCATGAAAATAACATATGTGGAATGCTGACATGGCGGTTCCCAGCGGTTGATTCTGGATGCACGTGTATATTACTTTTATGCATCAAGCAAATCTGAAATATTATAGTGCAAATAAATAAAACTCTCGATTTGTTAGTAAAAACGATTTATTTAAATATACAAATACATAACAATGAGATATATTTTCACAATTTCGAGAAGGATTTGGGCTGCATCACTTTTAGATTCATAATTGGGGCTCCAGTAAATTGTTTCCCTTTTGGATTCTACAGTTGGAATATAGTAGTTTGTAGTCTCTTCATTCGCCGGACGAAATATTAATTTAGCCATGGATCCTACGGATCCAGTATTTACAATACATAATTTACTCATCTCCTCGAGTGCAGTATCATCAACGGTAGCGAATTTTGCAGGCAGGAACATATTCTTCTCCGCGAACTCTAATATAATGCGTTCACCATATTTAGTTTGAATTCTTTTAGCTCCAATGATTTGATATTCACGATCAATTACCATGTCTTTCACGACCATTGTTTCTTTAACTAGTGCAATTGCGTTTAACTGCTCAAGTATTCCACTCATTGTTGTTGTTAAAAATTAACAAGTTGCTTAAGAGACAAATGAACTTAAACTGAACATTGAGAGCAATGAATATGAGCTTGGAGCTGTTCGAAATAAATTCACACCCCCTCTACCACTTAGGTAGTGGGGGGTTTGCACATACGCAAGAGTATAGCTCTTACTTATCCACGTTAGCATGATTTGCGCAATAGTAACGAGAATATGACCTAATCTTAGGTCCACGTAATATTCTATTTTTAGTCTATGACTACATAGGAATTTAATAAACTCCTGCACGCAGTGTTTACAATAACCGTTTGCTATTAGGAATTGCGAAATGTTGCGCAACAATCAAGAATATGATATCATCATCTGGGGGAGCCTCACATTGCATTATATTTTTCAGAATGCTACTTCAACGCAGTGTTTACAATAACCGTTTGCTATTAGGAATTGCGAAATGTTGCGCAACAATCAAGAATATGATATCATCATCTGGGGGAGCCTCACATTGCATTATATTTTTCAGAATGCTACTTCAAGAACCAAGAAGCGTTTCGCAATTATTTGCCTGCGAGATAGCATTAAGAACTGATAACACAGCATATACATAGACATATTTATTTCAATATAGCTTTAATTGTAAAGTAAAATTATGTATTTCTGTATTAAGCAAATCTGAAATATGAAATATCATAGTGCAAATAAAACTCTTGATTTGTATTAGTAGAAATGATTTATTTAAATATAGTTATACATAACAATCAGATATATTTTCACAATTTGGTAAAAGATTTGGGCTGCACCACTTATGGATTAATAATTGGGTGTCCAGTAGACTTCTTCCTCATTGAATTCTGCAGATAGGTTATAGCTTATACTCTCCTCAGTAGCCGGACGAAATATTAATTTAGACATAGATCCCGAAGATCCAGTGTTCACAATACATAATTTACTCATCCCGTCGAGTGCAGCATCCTCAACTGTGGTGAATTTTGCGGGCAGAAACATACGCTTGTCCGATAACTCCAATATAATGCGTTCACCATATTTAGTTTGAATTCTCTTAGCTTCAATGATTTGATATTCACGATCGATTACCATATCTTTTACGAACATTGTTTCTTTAATTAGCGCAATTGCGTTTAACTGCTCTAGTATTCCACTCATTATTGTTGTTAATAACAAGTTGCTTAGGTGAGAAATTAACTTAAATTGAACATTGAGAGCAATGAATATGAGCTTAGAGCTGTTCGAAATAAATTCACACTCCCTCTACCACTAAACTACCGCTTAGCTGGTGGAGGATTTTGCACATGCGCAAGAGTATAGCTCTTACTCATACCTATAAACATGGCTTTCGTAAGAGTAAATTCAAAAGGGAAATTGTATTCTGGGATCCCAATTATTATATCAAATATGAAAATATATATAATTTTAATGTATAACAATCTGAATAAATAATTTCTACTAATATAAATTAAGTTTTATTTTTTATGTATTATAATTCATAAGCCCACTTAGTACGTTTTAAATATAACGTAATTAAATATAAATTTTTCATGAATATTATCTTATTTCTAATATTAAGAGTTTCAATTTATTTAATTTTAGCAAAGTTAAGAACCACTAGTTGGTTAAATTTTTAAAACTCATTTACTAGATAAAGAAGTACTCTTCGTTTATATTTTTTATATATTTGTGCGATTAAATTATTATGTAATCTGCATTGTAAATGAATAGAAATAGTGGTCTGGGGGAAAAACAATAGAGATATAATATATAATATGTCAGAAATATAGTTGTAATATTTAATAAATAAAGATTATATATCATAACAATACATGGTGACAGCGGCGGTCTGTTATTCTACAAGTACAGTGATTATTATAGGTACAAGTAATAGCAGAATATTAAAAATAAATAAAAATGTCAAACAAGAAAGATACAGTTGGTAATAGTAATACTGCATACCAAGTAGCTATTCCAGCAGAATTCGATTTTCGACAACCAAATAAATGGCCAAGTTGGATACAAAGATTTGAAAGATTTAGAATTGCATCAGCGTTACTGAAGCTGATGATGTTATAAATGCTATGTGTTTATCAATTGAAGTTATGCAATCGTATATAGAAATTAAAGAAAAATTGTCGAATTATTTTATGGTAAAGAAAAATATTGTTTTCGAACGTGCAAAATTTTTCAACCGAAGACAACAACTTCATGAACCGGCAGAAGTATTCATAAATGATTTAACAAAATTAGCAGAAACTTGTAAATTTGAATTGTTAAAAGAAGAATTAATTAGAGATATGATAGTCATAGGAGTAAAAGATGACAAGTTATCGGAAACATTACAAATGGATTCAGAATTGACTCTTGAACGAGCAATATCAAAAGTCAGGCAAGCAGAATCTATTAAGTCACAACAACAAGTTGTAAGAAATATTAATGATAATAATGTTGAAGTAATAAAAACACAAATAAATTATAAACATCAAAATTCAAGAATTAGAGACTATTATAATGAAAATAGGAGAGAGAAAAATCGTAACTGTTATAAATGTGGAGCAAGTAAATATCATCCATGGTTTGAATGTCCTGCAAATAAAGAAGTTTGTAATAAATGTAATAAAAGAGGCCATTATGCAAAATGCTGTAAAAATATTAATGAAACGCATGAAATTGAAGAATACTATATGGGTGAAATAGCAACAGAAATTAGTCAAACAGAACCATGGTATACAGAAATAAACATTAAAGACCATCAAGTTAAATTTAAAATTGATACAGGGGCAGATGTGTCCGTAATTGACAAAATATTAGCAAATAAATTATTACTGCAAGTTGATCAAACTAAAAAAAAATTGTTTGGTGCAACAAAACAGCCAATTAAATTACTCGGTTTGGCGAATGTAGAAATGATACACAATAAAAACAAATGTTTTGAACAAATATTTGTTGTAGAAAAAGAACAAACTCCATTATTAGGACGTCCAGCTATCCAAAAATTAAAAATTATTAATTTTATTAACGAAATTATTCAAAAAAATAAAGTGTTAGAAGAATACAAGGATGTTTTCAATGGCTTAGGAAAATTAAACAAAGAGTACGAAATTGTTTTAGAAAAAAATTACAAGCCATTTGCAATTGCTAGTCCACGTCGTATTGCACTTCCATTGAGACAACAAGTCAAAGAAGAGTTAAATAAAATGATAAATGAAGGTGTCATTTCACCAGTAGATGAAGCTACAGAATGGTGTTCACCAATAGTAGTAGTTCCAAAGAAAAACGGCACAGTACGTATTTATGTCGATTACACAGAATTGAATAAATTCATACGAAGAGAGAGGTTACAATTACCGTCAGTAGAAGAGTCATTAGCTCAAATAGAAAAAGGGAAAATATTTACACTTTTAGATGCTTCAAGAGGATTCTGGCAGATACCTTTATCAAAGAAAAGCATTCATTTTACAACATTTCTAACACCGTTTGGAAGATTTTATTTCAATCGTCTTCCATTTGGGATTAATTCAGCGCCAGAACATTTTCAAAAGAGAATGCAACATATTCTTCAAGGACTACCAGGTGTTATAAATCAAGCTGATGACATATTAATCGTGGCAGATAATGAAAATGAACACGAACAGCGAGTAAGGGCAGTATTAGAAACATTAAAAAATAATAATATAACGTTAAATAGAGAAAAATGTGTTTTTGGAGTCAAAGAAGTTAAGATTTTGGGTCACATAATTTCTTCTGGAAGGATTAAACCAGACCCAGATAAAATTGAACCAATAGTCAGTATGAAGGCACCGGAAAATGAATCAAAAGTAAGACGGTTTCTAGGTATGGTTACATATTTAACAAAATTCCTGCCAAATTTAGCTGACAAAACACATAAATTAAGAAGTCTGTTGTCTAAAAACATTGAATGGTCCTGGACTAGTGATCATGACAGAGAGTTCAATGCATTAAAAGAAGAAATTACATCAGCATCATCATTAGCTACATATAATTGCAATTCAAGAACCCGAGTAGCAGCAGATTCATCAAGTTTTGGACTCGGAGCAGTTTTAGAACAATTATCAAATGATCTGTGGCAACCAGTAGCATATGCTTCACGTAGTCTAAATACAACTGAAATGAAATATGCGCAGATTGAAAAAGAAGCTTTAGCGATTACCTGGGCGTGCGAAAGATTCTCTAAATTTATTCTGGGGAAAGAAATACAAATATTGACAGATCACAAGCCTTTAGTATGTTTATTACAAACAAAACCAATGTCAGAATTATCTGCAAGGTTACAAAGGTTCAGAATGCGTTTAGTACAATTTAATTATAAAGTTATTCATGTACCATGGTTCATTGAAAGAAGCTGATAATAATATACAAAATAAAGACATATTAGAGGAAGAAGAATTATTCATTCAAAATGTGATTGAAGAACTTCCGTTTACAGATATGAAATTAAATGAAATATATCAAGCACAAGAAAGTGATATTCAGTGTCAAACATTAAAAAATGAAATATTATATGGGTTTATAGAAAAACAATCCATATACTGGAAATATCGTGGTCAGTTATCAGTTAGTAAAGGGCTAATAATGTACAACAAGCGGTTAGTTATTCCGAAATTATTACGGCAAGAAATGTTAATGTAACGATATTAAAATGTCTAACTTTTATTTTTTTTATCAAATCGGTAATTAGAGACCGCAGGATAGAAGCATCAAATAGTTTTTTTTTACAGACTTTATTACAAAATAATAACAAGAATAATAATAATAATGAACATACCTTGATTCTTGGCTATACTAACTTACAACTATTTAACAAATATTTACTTTTACAATTATTACAGCAATTTGTACTTAATTTCGGCGACTCCAAGATGCCTTGGCCGCAGCTTGTCTATACAGTGCTGTCGATTGGCAAGTTTATTAAATTTTTGTTATTCAACTTTAGAATAATAATTAATACTCACTCCAAGACACCTTAGATTCGACTGCCTTCTATTTCATTTTCTTGTGCCTTTTATACAAACTCTTATGTAATTTTGTCTACTAATAACATAATAACCTAACCTAACCTAATATAACATTACAATACCCCCCTGTAGCGTCCTATGATAATTTGGAATGGGACGCTTCATTTTCGGGTATTAATTTCAAATTTCTGATGTTATGTACTCCTTTTTCTTCGGATGTCCTCGGGCACTCTAGTAGATATGCATTTGGACCAGCAATGGCTTTGACCCTATACGGACCTTCATAGAGCAAGAACAGTTTCCGAGTTTCCTTTTTTATTTTAGAAGACGTATAATTACTTCTTAGTAGAACGAGTTGACCAATGTTTAATGCTGTGGTCTTGTATTTCTGGTGTTGTTCAGTACGGTCTGCGGCTTTCTTATGCATCTTATTCAATGCTTCTCCTACACCAGTAGCTGAGTTACCCGGTTGTTCTGGGTATGATATTATCGTCTGTAACTCAGTTTTCGGTTTTTCACCAAATTGCATTTCTAGTGGTGTTGCACCAGTACTTTCATGTATGGCGTTGTTTATACACTCTTGTATTTTAGGAATATATTTTGCCCAATTAGAGTGTTGATTATGACAGTACGACCTCAGCATTCTTCCTAGTTCTCGCATCACCCTTTCTGATGGATTGCTCTGTGGATTCCGTATAGAGGAATATACTGTTTTAACTCCCTCACCTTCCAATTGTTTCGTCCATTGTCTGGCAGTAAACTGAGATCCATGGTCCGAAAGTATGCGTTTTGGTTTGCCGATTTTAACAAAATATTGTAGCTTCAACAGTTCCAAAATTCTTTTAGTTGTTGCCTTCTTTAAGGTATATAGTTGTACATACTTAGTGAATACATTAAGAACTACTAATACATAACAAACGCCAGATATCGATTTTGGTAATGGTCCAAACAAATCAATGGCTACAAGATCATCGGAGTCTTTGGGTAATATTGGATTAAATTTACCATGTAAGTAGTTATTAGGATATTTACTCTTTAAACACAACATACATGAAGTAACTAGCCGGCGGACACGTGATGCCATCATAGGAAAATGGAATAACTCTCTTATAAACTTATAACACTTCGTTACCCCCATGTGACCATAACTGTCATGAATCCCCAACACCACGTCATCAATAAGGGTTTCAGGTAGGCACATTTTCCACGGAAGGTTACCTTTTGCACGATAAAAGAGTATATCATTTTTTAATACATATTTAACTTTTTCTTCAGCTAGTTTTAATTCCCCCGGAATGGCTAAAATGCCACGTATGTTTTCTCGTATACTATTAAGATATTCGTCATTAATTTGGTACTCTTTTATTGCTTTTAGTTTCTTTCGAACAGAGGTAGATATGAAAATAATTTTTTTTGTAGTAAGTGCTACCAAAAATAAATTTTCATTATTGCCTGTCTCACATTGGTAATCGTTTAAAGGTCGAGAAAGGTAGTCGGCTACTAGATTTTGTGACCCAGGACAGTATTGAATAGTTATATTGTACTCTTGTAACATTAAGACCCATCGTAATATTCGGGCATTATAAACGGGACAACGATTTATAAACGATAAAGCTTGACAGTCAGTAACTACAACAACTTGCGAACCCAAAACATATACACGCCAATGTTCTAATGCCCATATGACTGCGAGTGCTTCTCTCTCGGTTGCCGAATAATTTATTTCGGGTGGTTTCAGATTCCTGCTAGCATAAGCTAAAATATGTTTATCCCCATTTTTCTCATATTGATATAAAACGGCCCCTAAACAATACTTGGAACTATCCGTGGCTATATGGTATGGGTTTCCCGTTAAGGGGTGATTAAGTAATGTAATTTGGCTAAATATTTGCTTTAATTTATAAAAGTGGTTGTCATGGTTCGAGTCCCATAACCATTTATTTTTACTTTTTAATAATAGATAAAATGGATGTACCAAGTCTGCGTACTTAGCGATAAACTTCCTGTCAAAGTTACATAAACCTAAAAACCGTTGCAGTTGTTTATAATTGTTTGGTTTTTTAAATTCTAAAACTGTTCGAACACGTTCCGGATCTGGGCGTATACCAGACGCAGATAAGATATAGCCCAGAAATTTGGCTTCCTTTTGAAAAAAATGTGATTTTTTAAAATTTATTGTCATATTAGCGGCCTTTAAGCGTTTAAACAATATATCCAAATGTTGTAGATGTTGTTCGAACGATTCAGAAATGACTAACAAATCATCAACATAAGCTGTCGTAAAACTTGCAACTTCGGGTCCTAAGACTATGTCCATACAACGTGTGAATCCGGCAACGGCAGTTTTAATCCCAAATGGTAATACACAAAAGTGATAAGTTTTACCGTTAAATAGGAAACCCGTAAACTTACGGTCTTTTATTCTTAAAGGCACCTGCCAATAGGACTGAGTCAAATCGATAGTTGATATAAACATAATTTTTTCAAACCTCTGTAAAATTTCATCGGGTCTTGGAACACGTTCTTGATCAGCAACTAGTTTTCTGTTTAGTATACGAGCATCTAAACATAGACGGACGCTTCCGTCCTTTTTTAGAACCGTAACCAAGGGATTTATATAACTGGTAGTGGACCGTTCAATAATACCCCATTTTTCCATTTTAGAGAGCTGATCACTGACCTGTTGTCTATAGGCAAAAGGGATTGGATAGGATTTTCCCACGAAAGCTGAATAATCATTTAGCACTAACGAGTGTTCATATCTGTCCGTTAGTCCGGGTCGATCGCTAAATAGATTACAAAAATTTATTAATAAATGGGTGAGTTTACCCTTTTGTTCCTCAGTCAAATTGGTAAGTGCGTTAACGGTTGTGGAGAAATCATTAAACCCCAAGACTTTAGAGTTTTGTTCTGTGAGGACGTAATCTAAAGTGGTGCGCTCGCACTCGAAAACGGGTGTAAGGGCTGTATTACTTGATGCAGGTAATTCGTTTACATGAACACTATCTTCTAGGTACGCAATACTTTAACTCATTTCATTATTTGATAGTTCAATTTGGTTCTTGTGAACAAAAATAATTGCCCTTGCTTGGTGTAAAAAATCCATTCCCAAAAGCAAGTCGCAACTAAGATCTGGTACTACCAATAATACAATTGTATGTAATTGTTTTTCAATAAAGATATCTAACATAATCTGCTTTGTTATAGGTTTGCTTTTATGAGATGTTGCACCAATTATCTTAGTACGTGCCACTGGAAGAGTGGAAATTTTATGAGCGGAACCTAATTTTAGAAAACATTCTTCGGAAATACAACTTATTTCAGAACCTGTATCTAGAAGTGCGCGGTAATCACAGTCGAAAATGTTTACTTTTAGCTTAGGTGGTGTATAGCGTTTAATTCTAAATAATTCAGTTGGTGAGGTGTATTGAGGAAACACTGTATAAATAGAAATAGGTGTGTCCAGATTCTGGGAACCTACATCCACGGGACACTCGTGGTAGGTCGTTACAAGTTTAAAGGATCTTCGGTTTGGATATCATTATCAAGGCATTCTACAGCAGATATATTGATAGCTTTATCGGAGCGTTTTGTCTCTTTACCAAATCTCGTATCTCTGACTCTACTATTAAACTGTTCGCGGTTTCGTCGTTCTACATCATCGAGGTCTTTTAATAACATATATAAGTCACCGAATGTTTTTGGTCGAGCAGAAATAAGGTTGCGCTGAATCATTGGAGAAAAATGAGGAATGATTACGTTTAAAAATTCTAATTCCGGCATGGGGGGTAATAAATATAATGATTTTTCTCTTAATTGGAGAGCATATTCGGCCATGCTTGAATACTGTCCTGGTATTTTGTAATAACCCTTTTCAGCATATATATCTAATCTCAAACTATGCTGCTTGGATAAACCCCAGTATTCGTTAATGAGAAGATTCTTAAAAGTTTCATAATTTGAAACATTGGGTGCAAATATATGAGACCATTTTTGGGCCTGACCCTTTAAGCATCCCACGGTAAATAGAAGTTTATAAGCATCTGGAACGTTTCGATATATAAACTGTTGTTCTAATTTATTAAAAAAATCTATTACATTTTCCTCTGTCAAGCCTGAGAACGATGGTGTTTGCAACATTTCTTGTGGAAATGTAAATTGCACGGGTTGGGGAGGGGGTGCCGAAAAGTTAATTTGGGGAGGTAATATTGAAACATCGGGGGCAAATGTTGGAGACGGATTACGCTTTGGTTGAACAACTAACGGTACATTTAGTCGAATTGGATCAACTTGATTTCCTGCAACCCCATTTATTGATGCTGTGATTGTATCTAGGTTCCTACACCCTGGAGGTAACGAGTTATTTAAAGCACTTACAATTTGTTCCGAAGGTTCCGTGATTCTAGGTCTATCATTTTCAGTAGCAACGCGAGCTCTAGATCGAGTGAAAATATTGTATCGGGAGGCATCACTGTCTCCCGGTGACGAAGGGAGGGGTGGGCTATTACGTAGTGACATTACAATGAAATTGTAGCCAAAAAAATGCCTGCACAATAGGTTACAACCTGATGCTTCTGTCCCTGTTCGGGCGCCAAAATGTAACGATATTAAAATGTCTAACTTTTATTTTTTTATCAAATCGGTAATTAGAGACCGCAGGATAGAAGCATCAAATAGTTTTTTTTTACAGACTTTATTACAAAATAATAACAAGAATAATAATAATAATGAACATACCTTGATTCTTGGCTATACTAACTTACAACTATTTAACAAATATTTACTTTTACAATTATTACAGCAATTTGTACTTAATTTCGGCGACTCCAAGATGCCTTGGCCGCAGCTTGTCTATACAGTGCTGTCGATTGGCAAGTTTATTAAATTTTTGTTATTCAACTTTAGAATAATAATTAATACTCACTCCAAGACACCTTAGATTCGACTGCCTTCTATTTCATTTTCTTGTGCCTTTTATACAAACTCTTATGTAATTTTGTCTACTAATAACATAATAACCTAACCTAACCTAATATAACATTACATTAAATAAAATACATGAGGGTCATATGGGTATTACAAAATGTAGAAGACGAGCTGCAGAATCAGTATGGTGGCCTGGATTATCGAAAGAAATAATGCAAATAGTTGAAAATTGTGAACAGTGTTTAAAAGAAAAGAACAATAAATCAGAATCTATGATGATGTCGGAAATACCTAATAGACCTTGGAAAAAATTAAATATAGATTTTTTACAAAACAAAGGGAAAAGCTTTTTAGTTATAGTTGACTATTTTTCAAGATATTTTGAATTAATTGAAATGAAAAACACTACAGCTAAAGCAACGATAGAAGTTTTAAAAAATATTTTTTCTCGTCATGGAATTCCAGAGATTATTAGAAGTGATAATGGACCACAATTTCGATACGAATTCAAAGAATTTTGCAATAGTTTTGGAATTATTCATGAAACTTCTAGTCCTAAATATGCACAGAGTAATGGATTAGCAGAAAAGACAGTGGCAATAGCTAAGAGTATTTTAAATAAAAATAAAGATCCGAATATTGGATTACTTAATTATAGAAGTACTCCTTTAGAATCAGGATTGTCACCAGCAGAATTATTATTTGGACGGAAAATTCGTACAATATTACCACAACATCCGATAAATTTGGAACCAGAGTGGAAGAAAATGGTAGAATTTAAAGAAAAGGAAGATAGAATAAGGAAAAGAAATAAATTTAATTTTGATAAACGTAAGGGTGCTCGTGATTTGTCAAAATTAGATAATAATACACGCGTTTGGATACCAGACTTAGAGAGATATGGAAGAATAGAGAGTAGTTCTTTATATCCTAGGTCATACCAAGTTAATACAGAAAAAGGAATAATACGAAGAAACAGAAAGTTTATTATACCTTTACCTGAATCAAAAATACTGCAAGAGGAAGAAAGAACTGTACAGAATACTGGAAAGAAATTAGAACATTCCTTCACTAGATCAGGTCGTATAATAAAAGCATCAGAGAGTTCGGCTTTCTAAGAAAAGAGGATGCATTGTAAATGAATAGAAATAGTGGTCTGGGGGAAAAACAATAGAGATATAAATATATAATATGTCAGAAATATAGTTGTAATATTTAATAAATAAAGATTATATATCATAACAATACATAATCTATTGAATAAGTAAATTTTGTGGCAATAATTGTTGTTGGTTTTGTTCAATAAGTCTTCTGAGGTATATACCTAATTCGAGAGGGAGATTGTTTACTGAAATCCTAATTATTATATCAAATGTGAAAATATATCTAATTATAATGTATAACTATCTGAATAAATAATGTCTACTAATATAAATTAAGTTTTTATTTTCGATTAATTAAAATTACATAGTTACAATGTAGAGTCGCATGCAGAAGTGATCGACCAGTTTTCATTTATATTCGCTTATTACAAACTTAGTAGACTCCTCCCATTTGATTATAATAATATTTAAATCATTTCTCCATGTATCAAATTAATGCTATTAAATTAATCTATTCAAAATTGTATAAGTAAATTTTGTGGCAATAAATATTTGATATTCCGAATTTTAGTATTTAAATATGTTAAACTTGATACAAAATTAAATAATGAAATGGACATACATATATTTGTAAATTTTTAACGAGATAAATATTAATTTTTTACTAATATAATTTTTTTTAAATTGATCTCAATTTTTACATATAATTTAAAAATTAAACTTTAAAAAATTTACAAAATCGACTTCAAGTTCAATATAACAAACCTACACTACAGACAGAAAGTTTGAGGTAGGTTATGAATTTAAACTAAATGTATTAAAATTGTTTATTTTAATGGCTTCAATGGGCGTCCTTACACATATGTTTTAATTTATCATTGTAGTATATCATAAACAGTTTAGAGCGTATCAGTTTTAATCTGCGATAGACATTTGCATTATTTCTAAGTTATTTTGTTTATTCATGAAATAAACACTTAAACTTGATTACTCAATAAAAAGACTCTAGTTAGATTAAATCTGTATTTCTTTGATAAAACAGTGTTGTCAGTGTGTTTTAGTTAAACTACAATTAATTTAAATTATAAGAATTTAGTTTTTCGTTATAAGAATAAAAAATAAAATGAAATATAATTATTAGTGAAAATTATTTTTTCTCATTAAAAATGGGTAAACGAGCAAAATATAGGTAGCATTGCTGAACGAGAAAGAATTCTCGTTTACTTCGAAGAAAGCTACTTCCAAGTTCAAATTACAAGAAAAATGAAGATACCAAGATGTAGTGTATAAAAATAATATAAAAATAAAATAATTAGAGTACATATTTGCTTCAAAAGATTTATCTATTTAACTATTTACAAAAATTTAGTGCCTACCTTAAACTTTCTGCCGGTAGTGTATATTTACAACACATTTATTCTATAATGTTCCGTGGGTGATGATGTCATGTTAAATTATTTATTTGAATAGTTTTACATTGCAATTAAAATCAGATATATTTTCACAATTTGGGGATTTTGACAACATCAATTTTAGATTAATAATTGGACGCCCAAAGCCCAAATTTCATTAAAATTTCCTATACAATATTAAAGCATTGGTTGGGGGAATTACACAAGCGCAAGAGTAGAGTCCTTAGTCATTCACGTAAATTCAAACTTTTTCATTAAAATTACATTAATTCATATTTCAGATTTGCTTAATGCATACATATATAATTTATATTACAATACCTTAGTTCAAAATTCTTCTAAATGATTCAAAACTATGATAAAAACTTCAAAACTTTGCTTAAAAATCTCAAAACTCTGCTTTAAATTTCATTCAACAGTTTGTAAAGTCATAGGGATATACATTAATGCTAGTTAGTTTGAAGTTAGCATTGTTTGTAAAAAAAATAATCTAATTTCATGAAATTCAGTCATTTGTGCTGTGAATATGTGTGTCTTTATGAATCATTTATAATTTCATCTCTGAATACATAAAAAATTGTTTATATTCACCTGATAATAATAACAAGGCATGCATTTTTTAATTTAATAATAAAATAAATCACCTCCACCCTTATAATATTATATATCTGCTATAACAATCGCGTTTTTTATTCATGATAATTATTGTAGTAAAGCAGTTGTGATGAAAATTAATGATATTACAATTTTGCTTAAATTTTTAAAGATATAAATATTATATATAAATAAATATTAATTTATTTTTTACTAATGTAAGCAAAAATGTTACCTTAAACTTTCTGCCGGTAGTGTATATTTACAACACATTTATTCTATAATGTTATGTGGGTGATGATGTCATACTTTTTAAAAAGAAATAATTGTGTCATTTAAATTATATAGTTACAATGTACGTCTTATTATTAAATTAATAATTAAATAAATGAATTAATCGACTTCAAGTTAAATATAACAAACCTATATATTTAGGGTTAGTTGCTTTGGAACTTTCAAAAAAATGTATGTATTTATGCATTAATTGATTTATTTGAATAGTTTTAGATTGCAATTAAAATCAGATATATTTTCACAATTTGGGGATTTTGACAACATTAATTTTAAATTAATAATTGGATGTCCAAAGCCCAAATTTCATTAAAATTTCCTATACAATATTAAAGCATTGGTTGGGGGAATTACACAAGCGCAAGAGTAGAGTCCTTAGTCATTCACGTAAATTCAAACTTTTTCATTAAAATTACATTAATTCATATTTCAGATTTGCTTAATGCATACATATATAATTTATATTACAATACCTTAGTTCAAAATTCTTCTAAATGATTCAAAACTATGATAAAAACTTCAAAACTTTGCTTAAAAATCTCAAAACTCTGCTTTAAATGCTTCAAAACTACGTGAAATGATTCATACTGCAAAAATGCTTCAATACTAGATAATTGTTGTATCTCAGTAAATTTCATCCAACAGTTTGTAAAGTCATAGGGATATTACAATTTTGCTTAAATTTTTAAAGATATAAATATTATTTTAATTAAATATAAATAAATATTAATTTATTTTTTACTAATGTAAATCAAAAAATGTTGATCTCAATTTTTACTTATAAATTTAAAAAGAAATAATTATTTAATTAAAATTACCTATTTGCAATGTATATCTTACTATTAAATTAAAATTAAGAATTAATTAATTTGTCATGAATATTATCTAGTTTTCTAACATCATATTGTTCTATCCTATAGTGGGTAATAGGGATACTCGTAGTTGCAATTGCAAATGCTCTTACAAAAACCAGCAGATCCAGTCATTCAAACAACGCTTACACAAAAAAATATATACATCCGCTCAAAATAGGAATTAAAGATTTTTTTAAATGGTATATTCCGAAATAGGTTAGTTGTTAGCCTTGTGAAAATTAATAATATTACAATTTTGTTTAAATTTTTAAAGATATAAATATATTAATTTATTTTTTACTAATGTTATCAAAAAATGTTGATCTCAATTTTTGCTTATAAATTTAAAAGTAAATAATTATTTATAATTAAAATTACATATTTGCAATGTATATCTTATTATTAAATTAAGGATTAAATAAATATATTACGTCGGTTATACAGACCACGACTTTATATGGTCAATTTGTAGTCTAGGTCTGAACCCAAGACTACAAATTGACGATACAAATTCATGGTCTGTATAACCGACCCCATGCATATCAGTTCGGAGCTGTAAGAGTCTCAGCCCCTGTCTCTGCCTTTACCTGTTCAATACCTGTTCAAGATCTGTTTGGACCTGTTCAAAAGCTGTTTGAATCTGTTTAAGACCTGTTCGAACCTGTTTAAGACCTGTTCAAGACCTGTTCGAACCTGTTTAAGACCTGTTCGAACCTGTTTAAGACCTGTTCGAACCTGTTTAAGACCTGTTCAAACCTGTTTAAGACCTGTTCGAACCTGTTTAAGACCTGTTCAAGACCTGTTTAATACCTGTTCAAAACCTGTTCGGACCTGGTCAAGTGGTAATGGGAGTGAATTTTATTTTGAAGAGCTCTGAGCTCACATTCATTGCTCTCTATGTTCAGTTTATATTCATTTCTCGCTTAAGCAACTTGTTATTTTTGAACAAAAACAATAATGAGTGAAATACTTGATTAATTAAACGCAATTGCGCTAGTTAAAGAAAACATGTTCGTAAGAGATATGGTAATCGATCGTGAATATAAAATCATTGAAGCTAAGAGAATTCAAACCAGATATGGGGAACGCATTATATTAGAATTCACCACTGTTGAGGAAACTATACTCAAAGGGATGAACAAACTATGTATTGTCAACACTGGATCTGCGGGGTCCATGGCGAAATTAATTTTTCGTCTGATTTCTGAAGATTTTACAAACTACAACCCATCTGCAAAGTTCTACTGGACTGTCAATTATCATTCCAAAAGTGAGGCAGCCAAAATCCCCAAATTGTGAAAATATATCTGATTGTAAATATAAAGTAAAACTATTAACCGATCACACCCCGTAAAGGATTATAACGATTCACATTTATTTCGAAGTGCTGCACTTTCACCATTGTTTTTAATGAGTCTTCAATGTCCGATGATTCATTTACAGTGAAATTTTTAGTGTTAAAAGATTTAACACTGGTGCACTCACTAGCCGCTTGAGTATATAAAGCAAACAATTCAATGTTAAATTTATAGCTCTTATGCTCTTCCAACTGCGCACTCAATAGTGCCAGCACTATATCAAATGTAGAGTGCACGAATGCAGTTGGACAGATCATAATATCACTAACATTATTGCTTATTTTAAAACTTATTATACGGCTCTTAAATGCACTGTTTATGATTTCCACAAAACTACAACCCATCTGCAGAGTTCTATTGGACTGTCAATTATTATTCCAAAAGTGAGTTATCCAAAATCCCCAAAATTGTGAAAAATATATTTGATTGTAAATATAATGTAAAACTATTTAAATAAATTGTTTCTACTAATATAAATTGAGAGTTTTATTTATTCATATTACAGATTTTCTTAATGTATAAATACGTCATTTTCAAATCTAATTACGTACTATCACCGTAATGACCAGAATCACATACAACAGATTCAAAAATATCATTTAATTAATTAATTTTATATGAACAACTGTTCTAGGGTGATTTCTATGAGTATAAATTGCAAAAAGTTAAATATTAGGATGTTTACTTACAATTAGTGGAAAGAGGATACTGAATAATAATAAAATAAACACATTGTTTTAACTTTGTAATTTGTATTAAATCATATAATAGTTACAATACATATATTTAATTATAAACATTGTTTTATTCTAAAATTATGTTGTATAGTAAAGTAAATATAAAATTATAAATATATTTAACATTGTTTTAACTATGTACTTAAATAATATAGTTATAATAAATATATTTAATTATAAACATTGTCTTATACAGTAAAGTAAATATAATATTATAAATATATTAAAACAGTAAAATAAATATAAAATTACAGGTTCTGTATATTATAATGACCCCACGCTAAAGTATCGGTAGAATCTTGTTGTAAAAATCTTTTATCATCTTTTCCGCTAAGTGAAATTTTATTAATATTTTGACTAAACACAGTATGCTTTATTGATTTAAATGTAACCATGTTCCTGTACAAAACATTGGAAACATCGATACATTGAATATAATTTTCTATTGTTAAATTATCAACAACATTTTTCTTAATACCTTTTGATTTTTTTATAATTCTATCTCCAACATCCATAGCATACATTTTCGATCTTAACCCCACAAATTCTCTGAATATAGATCCACCATGTTCATCTTTCATTAACCCCACAATTTTCTTATTAACTAGCGGTATATTATATATATTTCCAGGTTGATAGTTAGAGGTGTCAAATTTATTTATGTTAAGTTTTATGTCTTGGTATATGTCCTCAGTGATTATTTCATACGTCAGTGAGTCTGTGTCAGTATAAAGTAATTTCAATTTATCATTGTATTTTTGCTTCATAAATGAATAGTGAAAATCGTAAACTAAAGTTTTTGAAAGTTCCAAAACAACTAACCCCAAATATATAGGTTTGTTATATTTAACATCAAGTCGATTCATTTGTATAGCAGTCATGTTCTCCGTAAAAATAGATGCACTATTGAAGTTAGGTTTTGCAATCAATGTCTCAGCACCATAACGTTTACCAATATTTTTCCAATGAGTTATCAATCTTATATCCGTTCTCTTATCAACATTCTCCATAGTTTTCCCATATATACAATTATTCATTAGTAACTTAAAAAAATCCGCATCAAACGTTGATGTGGCCTTTTTTCTCAGTTCCGTGTTTAATTCTATATATTTCGTTAGCCATGGAGATTGTTTGAATTCTAAAATTCTATGGATACGTGTCAGTACAAGTCCATGAGTTAAACATTGTTTTAAATTTCTATAATGAATAATGTATTTGTATTTATTGTTCAAATTCGGAATTAATTTGGCATTGGTAGCGTTTGGTGGAATCATTGATTCTGCACAAAATGGTAGATCATTATGAGCATCATGCAAATGCTCGGGATATTGTATATCAACCTGTAATATATATCCAATATCAGATTGATCATCAACGGTGGATACATCAAATGTTTCTATTTCAGCTTCGGTTAACCAGCGAAACTTGGCATACGGAATGTGTTGGGACATAGCCCAGCCATACAAATTATTGGCATCTAGGTATAGGATATATTTTGATTCTTGAGTAGAATCGTAATCATCCATATACCTATTGTTTGCCTTCGAATGCCGATGGGAACATTGAGAAATACCACCGCGGATGCCTTTCTGCACAAAACTAATCATGCTTATGTCGGTTAACAACTCAAGTTTAATTTGAGTTAACTTAAGCATAGCATCCCACGATAACCCTGGTGCAGTATAATACTGGCAAGGATCTAAACCATATGAGTTAGTGCATACAGTTCTAAAATTTTCGAATATGTCCGCGAGTAGTAACACGTCACATTTGAGATATAAATCTGAATATTCGCCCAAGTTTTTGATATTGAAATGCGCCCACACTGTCTGTGCATGTTTGTAGTCGTCCGTTGTTATGTTGCTATTTGTCAATTTACTGTGAAATGATTCAATACTGGGTAGTTGTCGTGTCTCCGTAAATTTCGTCCAACAGTCTGTAAAGTCATAAGGGTATACACCCTTGCGAGTCATTAGTTTAAAACTAGTATCGTTTGTAAAAAAATTCTCATTTCACGAAATTCAGTCATTGATGCTGTGAGTTTATCTAAGGAAGCTCCCATAAATCTAAATGAATCTAAAAATCTAATTTTGAAATGTACATTATGAATTTTGCCCTTCCAATAGTATGAGTCCACCAAAATGTTTTGAGTAAATGAAATATAAGACTCCTTATTTTTTGCAATTACGTCAAGTTTATCGTCATAAATTGAAAACTCTTTAATAAATAAATGAGCATCGTATCCTGTTAGATTGTGAAACAGTATGGGCACAAATGTAGGGATAGTAAATTTTATGTTGCATTGACTATGCGCAGCCCCCCTATAGTTGCCGGTCAAATGACAATGATCACGCATTTTATCTGCAGCATCTAACGCCTTGCTACAAATATGACACTGCATAGCGTTATCGTGTTTGCTTATTTCTAATACTGTTAATGGGATCATAGGAACTATATTCTTAATAATTTTATAAATGTTTTTCACTTCTTCTCGGATTCGATCCACAAATACCGCAGCACAGTCTGGATTTCGGTAGATGACGTACTTGCATAGAGATGCTTCATAACTACATTTAATGTAATATGCAAAGCTGTGCGGCTCATGTACTTGGATTGGTGTTGTTGACGATGTTGATGGATTCGGCGAACAGGTGCTCACAGGTCTCAGAAGACTTTCGAAATCCGCATAAATAACGAATGGCACTTTCATCTGTCTCTCATTATGTGTATATTCAATGATCTCGTCCTCAGTTGGTAAAATTGTTCTTATCTTGTTACAATCATGTACCAAATGATTTTGTAGCAAAACTTCGGTACCAAAATGCAACAAGCAACCATCACAAATCCATTTCATATTTTTTCTTTTGGATAATTGAGTCGATACCAACCGAGAAATGCTCTTTATCCAGCAATAATGAGATTTCTCCCCATCATCAATATACAACAAATTAATATGCTTAATTTGCCGATTTACTGAATGATATAGGGGTCCGACTACGTTATAGTGCACATTGTTATGCTCCAATCCGAAAACATTGACACTTATATTGTTCAATTTCTCAAATTTGGATATGTCTTTAAGTCTCATCGGAAATTTGAGATTTTCTAGATTGAGCACTTTGTTGAAATGCGGATACGATTGAATGCGAGATGAACTTTCTTCAGCAGGATATAGAGCTGCTGTTATGCTCCAGGCAAAACACATATCGTCATCATTTTTTATATTTACACACGCTTTTTTATCCTCAATTTCTGCTGGTAGCTTGATGTAGGATGACCCGATCACACCCCGTAAAGGGTTATATCGATTAACATTTATTTCTATATGTTGTACTTTTACCAGGGCCCAACCACTATCACGTTCCTGGAATTCTTCACTTTTAATTACTATATCCTTAACTATTGTTTTTAATGAGTCATCAATGTCCGATGACTCATTAACAGTGTAATTTTTTGTGTTAAACGATTTAACACTGGTGCATTCACTAGCCGCTTGAGTATATAAAGCAAACAATTCAATGTTAAATTTATAGCTCTTATGCTCTTCCAACTGCGCACTCAATAGTTCCAGCACTATATCGAATATAGAGTGCATGAATGCAGTTGGACAGATCATAATATCACTAACATTATTGCTTATTTTAAAACTAATGATGCGGCTCTTAAATGCACTGTTTATAACTTCGACATTGTCACTATATTTAATTACACTTGAGTTCTTTTTGTGATTGTTTGTTCGCAAATGTGCCTGAAAATGATTCAGCGGAACCTGTACATCGCATACACTGCACAATTTTAATTGTTTCTTAATGTCCACAGTTTTTAATTGTTTAGCAGCATGCACTTTATTCACTGCACATTTGCGTTTTAACACAGCGGTTTTATGAAATGTCGCTAAATGTTTATTTAAATAATCAAGTCTTGTTAAAGTTTTCCCGCAAACTTCACATACATAGTTAGATCCTTCGTGGATCTTTTCGTGCCTTTTTAGAATATCGCTTCTTCTAAATTTAGCATTACACAATGGGCACACAAAAACTGCACTTAGCATACTATTCATTGTTAAAATTTTATAGTTGTTGTAACAATTGTAGTAGTAGTAGCCAGCACAAGATGTATCGAAATACTAACTAAAATTAATTCAAGCACTGGTATATATAGCCGAACAACACATTCTTCTAGAATTTTCCATAAGTGATGATGTCATATCTGTTGCGCAATCCCCTAATCGCAAACGGTTAATGTAAACACTGTGTTATTGAATTCCTGTGTATAGTCATAGTGTAAAAATAGAATATTACGGTGATGATGATGACGTCATAGGATATTGCGCAACATCATGCAATTTCAAACAGTGAACACTGTGTGTGCGGGCCGGGCTCAGGCCCCGGCCTGCTACAGGCCCCGGATGTTATTGTTCGGGGCGAACTTATCGGGGGCCCAAATTTTCACTTAATGCCTATCGATGCGCACGACCGTTGCGGTTCTTTTTTTTTCGGGGGCCTGAAATTTAACTTAATGCCTATCGACGCGCACGACCATTTGCAATTATTTTTTGTTTTGGGGCCTCAATTTTCACTTAATACCTATCGATGCGCACGAACGTTTGCGCAGTTTTTTTTATTTCGGGGCCTCAATTTTTCCTTAATGAATTTTTCGCACTCTCCACCCTAATCAGGTCCTGTCGCCCGGGAGGGTAAAGTAGAGCTGTGTAATTAGTCAGGTTGCGAACAGTGCACTCAAGATTTGATAGTTCAGCTTTTCGCCAACAGGTCGTGGTGTGAATCTCGACTGCGCAGGGTGGGTGTGAGTCTATAGTAATAGCGGAGTTTTGAACAATTTGACGCAGTTTTTATACTTTTTAGCAAAGCTATGAACCATTTTAGCAGAGTTTTGAATCATTTAACGTAGTTTTGAAAAATTTTAGCGAAGTTTTCAACCAATTAGCGGAGTGATGAACCATTTTTTAAGGACTTTTTAACTATTTTATTTAGCGAAGCTACGAACCAAATCTACCTTTTAGTTCAGCTTTTCACCAACAGGTGGCGCTGATGCGGGTTGCAACTTGGGAGCAGGCGGAAGGCGGCCCTAGAAACCGTCAATATACACTACTTCCGTCGTTATCTAGGACCTTTTGCCATCTTGCTGACAGAGTTTTAATCCCCTGTTCATAAAATTCAGTTGGCTTTGATATAAAATATCATTCTAGGTGAGCTCGCACATCATCAATATTTCTAAAAAAAAATTTCCTTAGAGAATTGTTTAGTTATATTCTATATGATTTTGAGTTATTGTTGGTCTATATTCTATATTAATTATTTTTCAATTTAATTGTTTAGAGATTATGACTTACTGTTTAGTATAATACTTAAAATATGTGCTGATATAAAATATATTATTATTATTTTTTATTTAATTTTTATTAATTTTTATAATTATTCTTCATTAACTGTTAATATATATTCTGATTGTTGCTTTATATCTTAGATGTGTTTATATACATATTCATTTATAAATTAATGAATAGATAAAATAATATTTTATATTCTCAGACTTTTTTTAATAACACCTAATCATTCATAACTTTCAGATTTATTTTTACTAGTATTGTTACAAACATAAATATTTACAACAATGAATTGTTATTATTATTAACAACAAAAATATATTGTTTTTTATTAACAAGTTGTAGAATTTAGAAAAAGAACATGTTGCATTGTTATTATTATTATTAACAACAACAATAATAGCATCAGATTTCAAGATTCCGGAATCCGGGGATCATTGACCTACAGCTGACACCTGCATAGGTCATTAACCAGCCCTAAGAGATTTCCTACTACTGGTGTGAAAGGCAAATCAATTATTGCAACTTTATCATCTATGAATTTAGGGACCTGTACAATACCTGAATAATACATGCATTCAGTTCTTTTAGGAGTCGTGAAGCAATTTGTTAATATTTGGTTTTAAAAAAAGGGTGACTGGAATATTAGAAAATTGATTAAAGACATTGATGTATCCTTGAATATAAAACTTCCCCCTTATTTTAATAGAATGCCGCGGAAATTAAGTGATTATAATCATTATAAAGCATCAGAATTTTATAATTTTCTTTTATTTTATTCAATACCAATTTGTTATTTCCAACACTGGCTTCTTTTTGTGGTGTCTTTATTTAACTTGTTGAGAAAGAAAATACGTGTGTATCCAGAATTAGAGCAACCAGATGTCAGAGAAATCAAAACTTTATATAATAATAGAGAATATTCAAAGTTGTAAAAAGGTGGTAGTAGTTAAATGCTGTGAAATGGTTCCTGGGTCTACTTGTAGCTCTTCTGCAACTTCTCGAACAGTTAGCTTCCCCTATAGCTTTCAACATGTCGTCATTAACAGCAGAAGGACGTCCGCGACCCTCTTGGTCTTCCAAATTTACTTCACCTGCATTAAATTTTTGAAACCAACGCCACACAGTGGATTCATCAATGGACCCCTGCCCCCAAACTTTATTGATGTTTCTGGCCGTTTGCGCTGCACTACGGCCGAGTTTGAACTCATAAAAATAATTTTTTATAAAATCCTTTTCCGACATCTTTTTTTAATCACCTTAAAATAGGTGAAAATGAAATTTTATGAAAAATATTCAAATAAATAAAGAAAGTCAGTAAAAAAATCTTTAAAATGATGTACAACACTTAGTACTTTGGGCGACAACTTTAAGAGAAAATAGTACCTAAATCTAGGCATAGGAAAAACGTGCATAATTTTTGGAACAACCTAATACATAATTTTATGTGTATAGGATAGTGTCAGTCGATTTATGACAAAACTCACTCTGTACACGACAAGTTAAGACCACACAACGGTCGTGTTCAGCCGAACTAAGTCCTGAGTAAACTTAGTAAGTTAGTAAGTGCACTAAGCTAAGTTTTCGGCCTGGACACTTTACGGATACTAAGATACTAAGGAACTTTTTTCTCGCCGCCATTTTACTTAGTATACTCACGTAAACGTTATCAACAAGAAATAAGTAATAAAGGAAAAATAATACGATTTGTGAGTCAAAAATATTTTTTTTTGTGTAAAATTGAACTTTACAAAATGGACGAGTGTAATTATTACAGTAGGCACTACGAATATAATGATTTACTTTATGAAATATCTGGAACTAAAGAATTTCATAATAAAATGATTACCGGTAAGCTAAAGTGAAATTATAAAAAGATATGTAGAGTTTTTTAAATAAATAAATAAAATATTTGTGCAACTATGAAATTTGGAAGCATTAATATTTTTGAAAAATAAAAAAAAAACCTTGAATATTTTTAAAATGCACATTAAAATTTTAGCCAGAAAAATGTTTTGTCTTTTCTAAATTCATACTCATATATTTTTATAAGATATATACAAAGTTTAATTATATTAATTTAATATGTAGATTGGAATTATGCCACGTCTTATTTAAAAGAAATGGTAGAAAACCAAGTACTCGATGAAGATGTTTATGTTAATGACCAAGTATTCGATGAAAACGTTTATGCTAAAGAAGAAGAAAGTTCAAATCCCAATCAATATGAAGATTTTAATAACACTGAAGAGATCGTCGAAAAAGGTTTTGTATATATTTGTGATTCATAGCTAAGTCTCATATTTATTAGTTTATCAATATTAATTAGTATCTATTCTGTGAATGGTTTTATAGACAAGAATGATAAGGATGATGGCTCAATATGGGATAATGCTTCTGTAAAACTATTGCTGCATGAGTATTTAATTCGAAAGAATAAATTTAGGAGCCCTAAGATAAAGAAAATTACTTTGTGGCGTGAAATATCAGCCGAATTTGAAAAACAAAACCTGATATTTTCTGCGGATGCTTTATCAAAAAAATTTGGTAATATGAAGACCACTTATGCTAAAATAAAAAAAAACAATTCTAAAAAGACGACTGGAGCTGCCCGTAAACCATGGCTATGGTTGAAATCTATGGATGAAATTTTTCATAATGATCTGTCTATTAATTTTCGGCATGATGTAGTCCCAAGTATGCCTGCAGACGTAAGCGATGAAGTCCTGAACTTATCAAATTCTTCGTCTGTGTATGTACTAAAATAATTAAATTTATTATTTTTTTGTTAATATTCTAACTCGTATTATCTTTAAGTTAATTATTTATTGCAGCAGAGAGAATGGGTGTGGTTCATCAGCTAGTAGTCAGGCTTCAGCTTCAAGTTCAAATGTAGTTCATTCTGGCGATGATTCTGATAAAATATCACAAAAATGTTATAAATCTGCTAGAGGAAAAAATATTTATCAGCAGAGACAAAAACAGCTGGACCTAGACTCTGATAAGTTAGAAGTTATGCGAGGATTAAAAGACACTCTTGAACAATGCAAAAATATTCAAAAAGAAAATCTTTTAATTTGGTCACAAAAAATGAATGATTTAACGGAGGCCTATAAACAACGTAATCAACTGTTAAAACAAATACTTGAATTTCAAAAATGAAGTATACTTTTAATTTTCTCAGATCTTACATTCCATGTGATATTAAATTACGAATTTAAAATAAGTATAATATTGATCTAGACTTGAATTTTCCAAAAGATTTTAGTATAATTGCTAGTCTTATAAATTAAAAAATAGGATATAAGCATTTTGAAACTCACTAATTATTTTATCCAGATGTCAAGTTCTATTCTATGTTAAATTTCTAATTCTAAATTAGTACAATAATAATGTTTCAGTATCTTTATAATCTACACTTAGGGTTTTCAAAAGACTGTTAAGTAGTTAATAGTATTCGTTGAGTAATATATATTTTAAAATGAAATAAATAGAAAATGGTACAAACTTATTTGATAAAGATGTGATGAATAGTTTATAATTTGTGAATTGTGATATTTATATTATATGAATACGTATTCAGAAGCTTATTGTTTTAAAAATAAGTCTAAGATATTTAATGCATAAAATAAAGAAAAGATTTGTTAAAAAAAGAAAAAAGTATAATTTTATTCTTTACAACTATTAATCTTCTATTACTCTATTACTCTATTAATCTTCTGTAACTTGCATAGAATCCATGATGTCATTTCGCTTTGCACTTGCATCGGCATTTTCATTTTCCTCTTCTACATTTACATCAATTTCCATTGCATCATTGTTATCAATATTGTTATTATTATTAATATTTTGGCCTGGAAAATTGTTCCCAACATTTACATCTCCTTGAATTAAAATGAAATTGTGCAAAGTACATGTTGCAGAAACCATTTTGATGGCCATTTCAACAGACTTAACGTTTAAGTATTGTAGTCTACGAAATTTTCCTTTTAATAACCCAAACGCGCGTTCGATTATTGATCGAGATGACGCATGTTTGATATTATAATTGACTTGACGTCTAGTGAGATGACCATTGTCTTTAAAAGGCGTTAAAAGATTCATCATTAATGGATACGCAGCATCACCTAGTATATGCTGGTTAGGTTGTAATAGGGGATTTTCAGCATCTGTTAGTCGGGTGAATAAAGTAGAAGATCTAAAAACAGACGCATCGTGTGCTCTCCCTGGTCTTCCAATTAGAACGTCTATGAATTTTCCCTTATCATCACATGTACCTGTAGAATATGATATAAAATAGTTTATAAATATTTGGTGAGATATGAAAGATATCATAGATGCTCCATCTTAACGTTTTATGTTAACATAGATTTATATATATTTAAATACTCATAATACCTTGTAATATTATGGAATGTTTCTCTTTTCGATTATAATAATCGTTAGCGTTACTTGGTGGTTGCAAAATTTCAATATGACATCCATCAATTGCTCCAATAATTCCGGGAAACCCCTGTGGCTTCGAAAGAAAGCCCTAAAAACCATGCAGTTAGGAATCATTAGGTCTATAACACGATGATTAATACTTACAGCTTCAATAACTTCGCATCCATTTGCATCAGGCCAACGAACGAACTGGGGCAAGAGATTAGTCAGTATATCGATAATTACTTGAAATATCAAGTGAGCAGTAGACTTAGGTAATCCAAATCTATCAGCAACTGAGCGATAACTATCAGGAGTAGCTAAAATCCAAATTGTTAATAAAATTTTTTTTTCAAGGGAATGAGATTAATATCATCATTATCATCATGATCATCGTCATCAATGTTAGGAATATGTGGCCGAATGACATTCTCTAGCTCCTATGAACAAATTACAAGTGATAAACCTTAAATTCAGACTAGCATAATTTTTTGCTTACCTCTACAGATTCTCGTGACATTCGAAAGTGGGAATAAAATTCGTAATCGGTATAATTTGGTACAACTTCTTCATAATAATTTGATATTCTAGCTGGGGCATCATTACGTGGATGCATTTCAACACCATTCCCGGCAAACTCCAAGATTAAGGCTTCCGCTTCGTTCATAATGTTATTAAAGCCTACAAAGAAATAAAAAATACTTTTTATTCGTTCTAAGATCCATATGCTACATTTATTATTATTAAAATTAACTGGTATCTGCTATGTTTTATTTTTTTCAATTGTTAAAAAAACTCTAAGTTATCATCAGGTCTGTCAATTTCAGTGTCACTCACTTAAATGAAAATTAAATTAGCCGACACAAAAATTTTTGATATTTTTTTTTAAATTATAAATTAGAACTAAAAAACTATTTTTTTAAAATTCCACGGATAATTTTTAAAATTTTCGACATGTGAAAATTTTTGTTTTAATTTTGTAAAAATTATTTTTCAATAAAAAAAAATTCTAAAAATTCTTAGATGTCGGCTATTTAATTTTCATCTCACTTAAACAAGTTTTTTTCACTTACCGTTTAATGGAAATTGATGAACTAAATTATTAATATCTTCAAAGGGATCATAAAGAACTTCGTCCATTAAAATATTATTTATATTATCCATTATATTCCTCTGATTACAATAATAAATAATGTCATCAACATACAAGATAGAGCATAAATATATAGGTTATGAGTCTTATAACTATCACAAAGTAGTAAGTGTGTCCAGGCGGAAAACACACTGTACTTAGACGGTTAGGGCAAACTTTCTCTTACTCTAACTAACTTACTAAGTTTACTCAGGACTTAGTTCGGCTGAACACGACCAACGGGAAGTAAGATGCTGACACTGTTGTTTCAGCCATATAATAATCACTAGACTTATGTTAAGATTGTATTAATCGACATAATGTATTATCTTAAGTATAAAACATAATGTATTCATTTAAGAAAGCCACTCTTATATTGGCTTGCACATGTAGTGAATCTTATGCTGTATAGTTAATATATTAGTCAAAACAGTGTAATTGTTTTTATAAAGACCTTTTCCGGGAACCGACACTTAATTGGCGCAGTCGGTAGGACTGTTTAACGAAAGTCGACAAAAATCGCGAGTTTCGGTCTGTACCAACAGTTTATAAACAACAGCCTAAAACAAAGTGGTTCCTGAGTAGAAACGATTATACACCGTCAGAGCCGAGGACAGCATCGCCAAAGCTTGACACCCCGCAGAACTGAGGACAGCATCGCCGAAGTTCTACACACTCCAGAACTAGGACAAAATCGCCGACGTTCGAGAGAAACCTGGTGGAAGACACACATAGCCGAAACCAGCATAGAATTAAGAAAACAAAGAAACAAGAATGAAAAACGAGATATTAATGTAAGTCCAAACTTTAATTATCCAAACCATATCCAAGAAAAAATAATTTTCATTCTCAAACGCGAACAAACAAAAATAATTTTTACAAACAATATATGTATATATAACTGTAACAATTTTACAAATAGTAAAATAATTTAAGTACTGAATGTCAAATTATCAAAGTGACATTGACGAGATAATAAACAAACTTATTGATACATCTATTTCTTCAAAACCAAAAAAGAAAATGGCAACAGCAAACCCAATCCCCGTGAATTACCAATTATTGCGTTTATATGTAGATACGATTCCAAATTATGAAGGAAATCCTCACACGCTTAATATTTTCATAGAAAACTGCGAAACTTTAATTAGTAATTTCTCAAGCGCAGATCATTCACTAAATTGTTTCATAATTAGAGCCATAATAGGTAAACTCACAGTTAGAGCCTTAAGTTTAATTGGTTCAAGACTAGAATTAAGAACATGGACTGAAATAAAAGCAGCCTTAAGATTAAGTTTCGGTGACCAACGTAATATTGATTACCTGATTCAAGATCTCATAGCATTACACCCATATAAAAACGAGACACCATACAATTTTGATATGCGATGTCAAGACGCTAGAAGTCTAATTATATCTAAACTTAATACATCAGAAATTCCCAACTTTGAAAAAACTATACCTACATTTAAAAAATTATGATCATTTAGCACTCAAAATATATATTAAATGTCTTAGGGGCCAAGTTCAGAACAATATAAGATTAAGAAACCCTAATAGTCTAGAGATGGCAATGTCTTTAGTTATTGAAGAAGAAAATTTCATGTACAGTCAAAATAGATGAAATTTTTTAAATAATCAAAATTCATTTAAACCACTACACAAAATACAACCAATCGCACCTAAAAATACACACACACACATAACAATAAACCAACCTATCAAACACCACAATTAAGTTTCAATCAACCAACTTATCAAAAACCACAATTCAGTTTTAATCAACCTAACTATTTTAATCAAACTCAAAGACCTCCATTTTATAATCAAACAGCTAATAACACAATTCAATTTAGACCAAATAATTTCTTACAACAAAAACATCCTTATTTTAATCAAAATCAAAGCCAGATTAGACGTAATGAACAGCGATTCATGCATCCAAATCAAGCTAGAGATTTTTATAACCCTCAATCAATACAAACTAGAAATTTGAATTACCCACAAATACCATACATTCAACAAAACCCATATAAACCTGTACCAATGGACACATCATCCGCTAACACTAAAAGATTTAATCAATTATATTTACAAGACATAAATTACGAGTTCGAAAACCCTTTCGAAAATCCAGAAGAATTAAACAACGACTATTATAATAACTGCGAAGAACATCCGGTGGATTTTTTGTTCTTAATCGCGATACAATGTTATAAACCCGAAACCTCTTGCACTGTAATTTGTTGTTACACGTCGTCGTTCACACGTTGATGTTCACACGAAATAGTCACGTTGTGAAACGTCGGCAAATTAACTGAGGTGATGCCTGGGAACTGCAACTTGCAACTCGTCGCGGCGTTACCGAGGTTATAAAAGATGTGACAACAGATTATCGGGCACTGTTTTACCGGACGAGTTCTTAGAGAACGTTCGACAATAGTCAAAATTACAACTTAATTAATATAATCATTAAAATCATATATTTGCATACTACATAAATAATTATTTTAATTTTTAAATAAAAAATAACATAAAATTCTATAAAAGTTTTATTTGCTACTACAACCTCACCTCAGTCCCAGTGACCAATAAAAGAAGGTGAGTAAAACAAGGAAATCCTGAAGTCCCTAAATCCAACACAACTTCACACACGGACGACACCAGGGGTTAATCTCTGAGGTAGAGTATAGGCCTACCTCCTGAGTACCCTAACAACAAGTGTTAATTATTTCAGTAACATTACAAGGGCTAAAGAAAATACTATTAGTATTGTTTATCCCTACTGTGACTGCGATAACAGTACTATAAGAGATTTGAACCATATTATATTTAATTGTTCAAAATATGATAAATCGAGAGCAGACATGATAAATGGATTCTTAAAAAACAACACTGAACTCCCTGCCAACATAAACACCATCTTCCATAAAATGAAAAACATACGAGTGCTGGCAAACTTCTTAAAAGAAAACAAGTTGACACTCTAAATTCACATCGTCGTTAGAGAGATTCAGCTAGACATCCTAATATGTGAAACCCAGCAGAAAAACCATGAACCTGGCCGTCATGTTCGTGTAAACCCAAATGCTTTGATTGGCCCAAAGCTAATCCCATTCCTTCTATGTGTCCCTGTCTATGTGTATAGGGTAGCATAGGTAGAATAAGTATTAATAAATAAAAATAAAAAACACAACAATAATAAAATAATAATTATCTATAATCTGTGGCGATATACACATTTGGTGCTGTCATTTGGTCGAACACAGCACTACAGGCGTTTGATAGGAAGATTCGAACAACACTCACGAAACATAGACTCCATCACCCTCGCAGTTCAGTCGAAAGATTGTATCTTTCCCGCCATATGGGGGGGCAGAGGATTATTAAGCATGGAAGTGATGTGTACGCAACTAGAGTTGCGGCTTCGTGAGTTTTTCAGATCTAAAAATGATTCATTTCACACTGCAGTTTGTGCGCAAGATGTTTACTCTCCGCTACAGCTGTCTCAAGAAGAGGGTATGCTAAACTTCAAGACAGCAGTAAATAGGATGCAAGAATGGAGAAGTAAAGCTCTTCATGGCAGGTTTGCTGCTGCCCTCGATTCAGAGAACATCGATCTAAAAGGCTCCACCGAATGGCTCCGTACTGGTGGTTTGTTCGGTGAGACGGAAGGATTTGTGTTCTCCATACAAGATCAAGTCATAAGAACAAAGGCTTATGAAAAGCATATCCTTAAAGTCAAAACCAGTGACCGGTGTCGTCTCTGCAAACAAACAACAGAGTCCATCCAACACATCTCCGGTGGTTGCCCTGTCCTGGCTCCTAAGGAATACCTCAACAGGCACAACGATGTGGCAAAAGTCATCCATCAAGCACTGGCAAAGAGATATGGACTCACTGCTGAAGAGACTCCTTATTATAAATGCAAACCAGACCAGGTACTTCTAAATACTGACTCGAAGCTATTGTGGGACTCTGCCATCATCACGGACCGAGCTGTTGAAGCGAATAGGCCAGACCTTGTTCTCTTCGACAAGAAAGCAAAGACAGCCACCATCATTGGCATTGCTGTACCACTCGATGAGCATATCGTTACTACAATAGCCGAGAAAAAACGCAAGTACCAACCTCTTGCAGTCGAGCTGAAAGATATGTACAAGCTACGCGAAGTCAATATTATACGCGTCGTAGTATCTACAAATGGCCTTGTTACCAAGGAATGGTCTTTGGCAAAAGATAAACTCTGTTTAAAAGAGTGGCACATGCGTACAATGCAGAAAGCTGCAATTTTAAGAACAGCAGGGATCGTGCGCAAAGTTCTCAGCCTATAATGAAGCCACTGTATCTTCCAACCCGCATATAACCATCAGTCGCATTTTATAACTTCACACGATGGTGCAGCATATATGTATATCTTGTCAGGTCTTAATGACCGGTATATATGGTACAATAATGTTAAAAATAATAATAATAATAATTTTGTTAAAATAAATAAATAAACAAGTAAATAAACAAACAAATAACCAAATAAATAAAATCAAACAATTAACAAAAACATAAAAAAAAGTAAAAAAAATAAAATTAAAACAGAACATAAAACAGCTGTCTAAATGAACTAACTAACAGTTCGATAGACAAAATTAAAATTAAAAAAAAAAGTATTGTTTATATTTTTATAATTTAATATCCAAATCCGGATCACCTAAGTTTAGCTTTGTTACTATATTTACAAAAAAAATTATTGAAGTCATTAGCAATATTTTTAATGTCCGTTACATTACTTTTATTATTTAAAAGTGGAATTGAATTATTAATTTTATTATTATTAAAGTTTCGTATAATATTCCAAGCTGTTCGGGACTTATTTTCCGAATTTTGAATTAAGTTATTATACATTTTTTTTTTGGCATTTATTTTCATATACAGCCAGTTATTTACGTCACTATACTACTACCAGACATGGATGACTGGAGGATCGGGAAGTGCCCTGGGACAATCAGGGCAGGAAACAGTCACGAAGCCCATTTAAGTTATTATACATAGTAAGTACTTTTTGTTACTTCAACAATTTATGTTAAATGTTTACAAACAACTTTATATTGATCTACAAATTTTTCAACATTAATATTTAAGCAAGTCAGTTCTTTTATAAGTTCATGTAAATCGCGTTTGTATGCCGAAAGTTGTTTAATTTCATTGGTTACCCAATTCTTTGATTTGTAATTTTTGTTATCAGAATTTATCTTTATGATTTTTTTCGAGAATGATATATTATAATAATAAAGCAATGTTTCAATAAAATAACCATAACTAACATTCACATTGCTATTTTCATATACTGATTACCAATTTTCATTTTGAATTAAATAATTAAAGTAAAAAAGATTATCTTCTGAGAAGGATGAAACACATTTATATACCGATTCACAATTAGTTGTCTCTTTCGCATTTACTTCAGTATTGAGTATGATAGCATTATGAGCTGATAAGGATGTGACGATATTTTGTGTGGTATATGATTGAACGTTAGTTATTATATTGCCTATGCACGTTTTTGATATAGATGTTATTCTTGTCGGTTCATTTATTGCGCATGCAAAGTTGTATGACTGAATGAAGCAATGCATTTAGTTTCTAATATCAGCAGTATTTAAAATATTCACATTAAGATCGCAACAGATGAAATAAAAATGATTTTTGTACTTAGAAATTAAAAACAATAATTCGTCCATTTTGTTTATAAATAATTCAAAATCACTTTCAGGTGATCTATATACTGACACAATAATATATTTATGTTCAATTAAGCACTCAAAATGTTTTTCTATACTTAATTTAGCCAAATTTTTAATTTCACTTGTTTCCATATTTCCTTTAGTATATATTGCAACACCTTCATGCATAAAACTTCGTCTGCAAAAATATGAGACAAGCTTATAACCATCAAGAATATTGAATACTATTTCTTCAGATGCCAACCAGTGTTCACAAACATGAATATTCACGTGCATTAATTTAAAATTTTTATTTATGTTTTTCATCCTATTCTGAGAAAGTGGCAGCTTTTCTTCGAAAAAAGAAACGTTTTACAATACAATTTAAAGGCCATGTGTTCTCATTATACATGTCTTCTTTTAGTGAGGCGTCGGCACCTATTCGAAAGCATGCATTTATACCTCGAGTATCCATTTTTTCACAGTCAAAATCGTTGTTCGGAAATTTGTTTTTCAAAAATTTCAAAACATCTTCAGATGTCGTATTAGGATCCACTTTTCCCAAAAAAATCCAAATTTTTTGTTCCACACCTTGAATCATACTGTTTTCAGAAGATTTTCGTATTATATATTCCCTCGGGTTTCTTTTGTACGATACGGTGACAAAACCTTCATCATTTTCATCAGTTACCTTATGTTCTGTTTCTTGTTGAGATGTACTATTCTCATCCACATTTTTATAAATTTTTGATTCAATTGTAATTACCTTTTCCGTAATGTTTTGTTTTTTCTTATTACGGTTGTTAGCGGCTGGTTGATTTGTTTTATTTTTTAATTCATTCGAACTAGTATAATTTTCAGTTGTTTTCTTGGTGTTAACAGTATCAGCATATGACTGTTTAGTATTCACTGGAGCCGTAAACTTGTTCAATTCTTGCCTGAGACATGTAATTTTCCATTGGTTTCTACTAATTTTGTATTGCTTTCTTTTAGATTTATAATATCTTTTAAAACCTCACTAATTTTGTTATTCACTGCGTTTTCAACGATTTTTTGAAGTACTTCACTAAACTCTTCAGATTGTATTGACTCTTTAATTAAAACACTAATATTTTCTTTATTTTCACATTCATTTATTTCAGAGGGATTTCGAGTACGTGTAACACGATTCGCCATCTTGAAATATATACAATAACTATATTTTGTGTTAAATTACATATAAATTTTAATAATATTTCCTTTTTACAAGTGTGTGTAAAAATGACTTCAACATCAAATGAAGGCCCGTCAAGTCAGACAGACTGTTTTAAATATACAAAAAATGTCGAGTTTGACCCAGATAAAATTGAATTTGAAACATTTATGGTAAAATTTGACAATTATTTGGTACTAATTAAAGTTGAAAGTGATACATTAAAACGTGCACTACTAATAGATTCATTAACTGCTAAACCGCTTCAAACATTAATATCTTTGTGTAAACCTTATAGTCCTTCAAAATTAACATATAAAGATTTAATTAATAAATTAAATTCTAATTATAAGAAAATTACAAGTACTGACCGGTACAAATTCTTTACATACAAATACAAAATGAGATTGAACGAGAAAGTCTGGCCGTGGTCTACGGTGTACCGAAGTTTCACCAGTACAGATGGCCAAAAGTTGTCATATTTGTGCTGCAGTTGCGAAGGATCCTGTTAAAGTCCCACTCGGAAAATGGGAACCGGCCAACTCTCCATGGTCAAGGATTCACATAGACCACTGTGGACCTTTCATGAACGAACTATTTTTGATAATTGTAGACGCTTACTCAAAATGGCCCGAGGTCATTAGAGTAAATAACACATCTTCATCTACTACTATAAGCGTCCTGCAAAGCTTATTTGCCAGATATGGCTTGTGTGAGGAGATAGTATCAGACAATGCTACTGGGTTCACATCGAATGAATTTGAGATGTTTTGCAAAAAAATGGGAATAAAACATACTCTTATAGCAAGTTATTGTCGAATGAGTAACGGGCAAGCTGAAAGGTATGTTTGGTCATTTAAAAATGCTATCAAAAAAATGTCCGACGGCGACAAACCAATGATTGCTATGATACAAGACTACCTACTACTACGATATAGGAACACACAGCATCCGGCGACTGAAGCGACACCCAATGAGGTTTTTGAAACGACAACTACGTACTGTGCTTGATTTATTACGACCAAATTTTAAAACACTCTTAAAATCGTATGAGCAAAAAAAACTGTGGTGGCGGAACCAGATAAGCGTTTCGATAACCCCAGTTACTCACCCCTGTCAGTCGATATGGATTTCGATTGGGGTAGTGACTGGGAGTTTGACAATGATGGGATGGTTAAAGTAAATAAATAAATAATACCACCACATCCACAGTTGTTAGGATATAATATTATATGTAACATATATGACGGATTCCAAGGTCTATCAGACAGAGCGCTCGCGCGGACCTTTTTTTAATGTATCGCTACTTTTCTATCTCGCTGTGGCCAGCGCCCACGGGGCTACAAAAAAAATCTGCATATGCAATTTTATAGATAGATTTAAATTGATAAATTGCTAATCCACGACGGGCAAAGATTTATTTATCAAGTTTTTTTTTATTTTTATTTTTTGTAAATTATTCTATAAAATTTATTTTTTCTGGTGTGCGGCATAAATCCGCCACAGAAATGGTAGCAGAGCCTGCGTTCGATTAAAAATCAATCCAAAAATTCGTTTTTACTCACAACTCTCACCTTCAACGCTGAGAGATAGTCAAGACGTTGTATTCAGCCCTTGTGTTGTTGAAAAAACGATTTCATTCTGAGATACACGTACATTACTGAAACCACATGGTGTACGTTCTTCGTATCCAATTTTTTTTAAATTATTGTATGCTAAGAGCATTATATTTATAAAACGTTGATAAGGGCGGTTAATCATTACCCTGATATAAGAAACACACCTCGAAAGGAAAGAGGTCCTCCCTCATCGCGATATCAGAGTTTGCCAGAGCGAGAGAACCAGAAGCATTGTCGGGTACCCGGCCATGCGAGAGACGCTGTTCGTCGGCGACGGCAGCACAAGGTACAGTTTGGAGGCCCAGCAGTAGCCAAACTACCGTGGAGATATCCGCAGCCCCGAAGGATGGTGAAGTACGTGACACCAGTCAACGTGCGGCTAGACAGCCTCCGGGGACCTTCAGGTGCGCATGGATCAGCTGTGACCTCGTCACTAGAGGGAGTAAGGGGGTGAGTGAGGTTTTAATTTTCCTTTGTTTTCCTTTCCTGTCCGGGGTACGCCAGCCACAATAATAAATTATAATTAATAATAATAATTTCAATAGTTATATCAGTGAGTGCACATTCGAAATCCAACGATTCAAGAATTTATTTTCAAACGACGACCTTGAAAAATACCCGTGACCTCGGGTGCTCGTATTACAACAGAACTATGCATGTTGATCGCCAAACAAAAAACAAGCCACGTGTTACTACGAAAAAATTTAAATCAGCTACGCATGCACTGTGCGCGAACACAGAAGTGAACTTAGTTAATTTTATTACTAATATTGTTAAATACTCAACTTAAAATTTGTTGTCATGGCGCCGGGCGGCGGGTAGTACTCAATCTGCGTTAAGTGAAAAAAATGAAGCAGAAAAAATCACTGACATTGAAAGCATAACCACTAATGTTTTAAGCAATTCTTCGTTCCTTGAAGTAATAAAAAACATTATAGAAGAATCAGTCATAGAGAGAGAAAAGATATAAGTTGAAAAAGAAAAGATGGCAGCTGAAATAAATACCTTGAAGCAAACAAATAAGAAGCTAATCGAAGAGAACAACACTCTAAAAACTAAATTGCATGCTGGAAAAACAGAAACAAAGACATCCTATGCGGAAACAACTAAAATAAACAATACCAAAAGTTTAGTAAAAACTAAAACTAACAATAGTCAATCTCAAAATCATAAAAACAACGAAAACCAAAATGACACAAATAATCAAAAAGACAGCACTCACACACAAAAAAAGACAGACAGATGACAATATGCAAACAAACGAAGGTTTCACCGAAGTGAAGTATAAAAAAAGAGTAATTGTTGGCAAATCCAAAACACAAAATGAAATATCGGCTGCAGAAAGTAAACTCTGGATTTTTCTCGGAAGAGTAGCTCCAGGTACTAATGAAGAAGACATCAATAAATTTCTGAAACAAAAACTACCCACTAACAATTTTGAAGTTGTAAAATTTGAAACAAGAGGTGAAAATACCTGCTTCAGAATATCTTCAGACAAAAGTCTTGAAGAAGTCCTATATGACGAAAATTTTTGGCCGAATGATGTCATAGTAAAAAGATATATGTTTCGCAGAAGACGCTATGGAAAATTCGAATAATGTCATATTACATCTGAATATACAAGGGATCGAAAATAAAGGAAAATATATTTAAATTAACAAGTTTTGTTAAGAAAATTATAAATTTTATTTAAAAAAAAAATTATAATTTTAAATTTAAAATTTTCTTAACAAAAGTTGTTAATTTAAATATGTTTTTTAAGATAAAGTAGGTACTAATTGATATACCATTCCATTTAAAATTTTTGAATTATCCTCAATTGAAGTTTTGAATTTTTGACATGTCGCGTATGACACTTTAAATTATCCAAATCTCAAATAATCATACATCATTAGAAAGCTCGTAATTTCTACTTTCAAAACAAATTTTAAAAATAAAATTTTATTAATATTTAACGAAACTAGAGCAATTTTAGTAAAACCCTGAAATTTAGGATCAAGTCGCCATATTTTCTAAACAATTGAATGTATGAAAAATTTTTTTTTACAAAAGTTTCTTACTTTTTTATGATCTTCAAAATTATCTACTTTTGGACATACCATTCCATTTGATTTTGCTGAGAAACGGGCATGCACCCCCCAAACTACCCCCCAAGGAAGTGTTTTAGGGGGTTGAAAACATTTTCCTGAAATTCATTAGGGGCAATAGTGTGTGGACGTTCGATAGCTCGTAGACCATAACAGATAAAAAAAAAATTTCTAATGCAGATGTAAACTGTGGGTAGATGCGCATACATAGAAATTATTTTCAAATATACAGAGTGCTACAAAAAAGTGTGGCACGCTTAAGGTAATTTTTTTTAAATGGAATGCCCTGCTTATTTTTGCATATTTAAAACTTCTCTTGGGATGTTTATTCATATTGTTTTAAGGATAAAAAAGGGAAACTTTTGTCAAAATTTGATGCAATTTGGAGTATAGAGAAAAAAGTTTTATTAGTGTGAATATAGCGTTTTTTGGAAAATAAGACATCTAAAACACGTGTAACTTTAAAAGTTTTTGACCAAATTAAAAAATGTATAAATATTTGGAAACTACATAAAAAATAGAATAAAATGACCTATACCGGAAGTATTTTGGTTGAAACCAAAATATTTGGCGGCAATTTCAAAATCGACTACTTTTACAAAAAATCAAACTTAATGTTTTGGTACCGCATTCGGCCAAAATTGAATATTCGGCTCTGAAAGATCAACAAAAAACGAAGAAAATGAGCCCTATAACATGCATAATAAGGGACATTTTGAAAAATAAGGTACTATCAAAAAAAATCTAATTTCGCTCGATTTCAAGAGTTTAAAAAATTGTAATTCGGCCAAAAAAAGGGGCGGGGAGAAAAGATTTTGGGAAACGCGTTTTTTTGATATGTACTTTAAGAAAAATTTGGGCGCAAAATCGGTGACATACGTGCGCCCTGTTTTTAAAAAAAAACTACTGGAAATGCTCATATATATTTTAATTTATTTAGCATATATCAACTAAAATTATTCTTTTAATTTCTTAGTATATATTATACCATAATAACATGAAAAATATGAACTTATTCAAATAAAAGTATGTGATTCAAGGATATAGTATATTATAGGATAGTGTTAAAATTTTATGTATAATATGAACTTACAAAGTATATAATATATGTATTTGAACTATGAGATACATAATTTAAAATTTAAGAATTAAAAATGTAATAATAATTAGATTTAGAATAATAAGATGTAGAATGCATTTATATAATATATGTAATATAAAAGTTATATTTTTATTTATCTTGTCCTTATATATTAGTAAATATATATATATTTTTTTTGTTATTATAATGAAGATACAAGTTTCATTTATTATTTTAAGATATGAATATTAGTAGATAAGCAACACCTTAGCCGGCACTGCAGCCAATCAGCGACGAGTATTCCAAGTGGGCGTGGCTAAAAATGGTTTTGGACCAATGAGCGATAAGTGGAGCGTGTCTATGAGAGAGTAGTGGATGTGTTTAAAGATGGTCCAATGGTGTGATTGACCAATAAGGTTTTTGTGTTGTTGTGATTGGTGATGTAAAATTGCGGCTGATGGTTGCTGGGGAATGGCTGCTAGCTGCCGGGGAATGGCTGTTAGCTGCTGGGGAATGGCGGACAAGATGGCGGTCTGAATGTATGTCAATGAACGGTGGAATGTGAATTATTTGCGACAAGATGGTGGCTTGATGGCGGTCTGAATGAACTTTAATTATTCGTGGGAGAATGTTATTTAGGTGAATTGTTGTATTAAGATGGAGGTAAATGAACTTTCGGACAAGGTGTGATGAATTGTTATTTTAGTGAATGAATTGCGACAAGATGGTTGCTTAGTAATGTATGAACTTACGTAAGAAGTATGAATGAATGGAGTGCTCTCTCTCTCTCTCAGTGTATATCTCTCGTCGTCGTCGTTCTCTATATTTTAGGAATGAGGAAGTGAGGTGGAGAAAAACAATAGAAACAAAAGTAAATACAAATGAAAATAATTTATTCAGAACTTACTTAATACTTTACACATATTATAAAATTAACTTAAAGTAACCTTATAGACTGTTATTGTTTTTGAGGAGGTATTTTATTTTAAAAACGTTCTCCAAAGTGGTTTGAACACCTCGGAAAAAGTTCTTGGGAAGGTTTTTTAAGGGAGGGGAAGTGGCACTTATCTAAACTTATCACTTTTACGTTTTTGTTTTCTAAATTGTCAATCACAAATTGTATTTTCTCTTCACCTTTCACATACTCGGTTGTCTTCATGGCGGTGGCTGTAAGTTGATGTCTGGCGTAGGGCGCGGCAAACAAAAAGTGGTTGACAATATCTGCGTTTAGGTTCAGAATGGCCATCTCCTTTGTGATAAAAATTTTATCATCATTTCTAAATCCTTACACATCGATCACGCACTCCATATTTATATTAGTTGAAGAAGACATGCTAACTAACGAATTTAACTGAGGTATTTACAAGATCGATTTTTCTACCAAGTTTCAAAAAGATCGGAAGAATACCTGAAAGGCTAGAGTCCGCAAGAAAAAGGTCTTATAATAAAATTGAAAATAGTTAATATCTCGAGTACTAATTATTGGATCGAAAATATCAAATATGTTTTAGAATCCTCTCAATAAAACCAAATTATTGTATCTCTTGTGGTTTTTCGATATAAAGTACCGTTTGGTTAATATTTTAAAATTTACAAAAAATTACAACAAATCTAGTAAACTAAGAGTCCCGAGTTCGAATCCCAATATATGTTTTTTTTTCTTGTAAACTAAGGGTTTCTTCGAATGCCAATTTTTTTTATTTGTTTGTCTATTATGTAGAGTAAAAAGTTAATAAACAATAAATGCTAAATAAAATTCGCGTTATAATTCTGCATACGATTTCTTATTTTATGAATTATTAAAAAAGCGCCGAGATTTTTTTCTTTTTGGTCTTAAAATGTTCCTAAACACTAGAAAGACGGGAAAATCTACCTACCTACAAAGACGGCCAAACCGGTCAAATGACTACAAATTTAGTAAATATCTTTTTTTACGAGTGGTGAAAAAAATTTAAAGTAAAGAAATAAAACAAGATCTAATGTATGATTAATTTTAATATTCACACACAATTTTTACATTTCATCTTCGGGTATATTTTGCAAAATAGAAAGTATTTCGTTATCGCGAAGCCCTCGAGACATTTTTTCACAAATTACTCACAATAATATCGATCCACAATTACAGGCGGTCGAAACTATACTGACCACTCCTTTGAATGATAAAATAAAAGCAATTCATATACGTATTTATTGTTGTACCCTCTCAACAACAATTAAAAACATACAACAATTAAAAACATTTATCAGATCATAACCGTCAAAAGACCGCCGCCGTCTTTGTCGGTATATCAATATTTTAAACAATAAAGAAAAGACATGTGAATTATTTTGATACATAGTATCATTTAACTACTAGTATTAATAAAAGTCACAAAGTCTCAGTACGGTAAGTCAAATAATTTTTGAATTATTCAATATTGAAATTGAAATTACCGTCAAATGACTGCTCCCGTCTTTCTAGAAGAAGAAGAATTGAATTGTACAAAAAAATCAGAGGTAATCAATTTTTTTAAATTAAAGTTGGCTTCCAGAGCACCGTGAATAGCAATAAATAACTTAAAGGCGAAAAAAGGCATATTTTCATGATTTTTTTTGAAGATATGAATAATGTTGGTTTAGGTATTTCATATACACGTTATAGTAAGACATCTAAAGTATCTTTGGAAAAATTTTTAATTAAAAATATCAAAAAATAGGTCCATGACAGCGAATCTCTGGAGGCGCCTCGAAAAAAAGTTGTTATGCGGTGAACACCATAACTCGTTACCGGATCATCTAAAACAAAAAAATCGAATATGTTTCCCTAGGTAGTCAGAGTTTTTTTTTTTTTTCGATTTTATTATTTTTGGCAGCATTTGAAAGTGAAAAACGTGATTTTCGCTAAAAAATTTCGGTGAATTTGTTATTATAAAATGGAAAAAAATGGTAAAAAAAACTCGATTTATGTGTAGAAATAGTGTTTAAAATTTCAAAAGGATCGATGAAGTAGATTTTGAGTTATAATGTTCACGAATTTCAAAAATGACGTTTGCGAGAAAATCGATTTAAAGTTTTTTATACTCGAACATCCAAAATTAAGCATCAATAGAAGGGTATATATAATCAATGCCAGCTCCGTACAGTGAAACACTGTCATTCAGGATGTCCAATGCATCTTTTTGCTCTTGCCTAAGTTGGATTCTACCCTCTTTACTTGTACGTGCAGTTTGTCCGTATAAAAATCGAGCATGAGGGTCGGTCGCTTGAAACGCTGTATCTTCGTTAGTTTTATTCCGATTTACTTGAAATTTTGACACAATACTCTCGACATGTTGTACATTCAGAAAAATTTAAAAAAAATGCATTTTAAAACCTTACCCCCCCCCCCCCCCTTAATAGTAATACTTTTAATTATGTTAATTACCGACATTTTTTTATCAATACAATCAACTACGTAATTCATGAAGCGTTGTTTATATAATAATTTTAAAGTCTGCAAACATCCTTGATCCATTGGTTGAATCAATGAAGTTGTATTGGGAGGAAAAAACATCACAGTTATACCATATTTGCTTAGTGCTGAATTATGAGATGAACAGTTGTCAATCACTAATAGAGCTTTGCATGAAAGATTTGCACTTTGTAAATACTCTTTTACAGTAGGGATAAATTCATTTTCAAACCAAGATTTAAACAAATCACCAGTCATCCAAGGTTTTCTTTGATTCATATAAAATACAGGCAAAGGTCTTTCATTTTTTAAAGCTCGAGGTTTCGCAGATTTGCCAATTATAATTAGAGGTAATTTACAAGTACCAGAGGCATTAGAACATGCCATTACTGTTACAGCTTCTTTACATCCCTTTGTACCAGCCGGCGATTCTTTTGTCTTTTCACATAAGTTCATTTTAGGAAATACCTAATTAATAAAAAAGTCGACTTTCATCAGCGTTGAATACTTGATGAGGTGTCAGTCCCTCTTTTTCGACATAATTTACAAATTTTTTTTGAACGGATTGACAGCTTCTGAATCAGCTGATAATAATCGTTTTTGATGAGATTACGTAATTGTTTTTCGAACTTCTTAACAATCCATTGCTAGCAGCAAATGTGGTGTCTTCATTAAAATGTGCACTAAATTTTAATGCTTTGGTTTTAATCATGGGTCCAGAAATAGGTATTCCTGAATCACGTGCCGTTTTAAACCATATCCACACAGCCTTATTGATGTTGTTGTATCGCTGTTTGCGAAAACGTCTTTTAGATTTTGTTGTCATTTGATAAAATTGTTTGTTTTTTTCCAAAGACGAACCGTTGTGTGATGAACGTTTAATTCCTTTGCAACGTCATAAACTGATGTGCCTCGTTCTACTTCTTCTACAGTATTTAGTTTTTTTTTTATCAAAGGCACTTCGTTCAGCACTTTTTTAAATGGTTTATTATTTATAGATTGTTTATACATTGTTTTTACATTAATAATAATAATAATAAATTGTATGTTAGCAACCAACTATAAGTACCTACATTGTTACATATACTCAAATATTTATGCACTAAATTATCTTCCCACCATTTGCGCATGCTCATGTAAAGCCAACGCAATGAAGACGGTAAGGAGTGAGGGAAACAACTTCTCCTCCGCTGTAGGGAAATTCGAACTTATAGGAGTCCAACTGTAGCGAAAATAAAGATATACATTTAATTGAAATTGTAGATTTATCCTATGATAGTGAGATGTTGACAGCTAAATTAAAATTAAAATACGAAGAGAAAGAAACACAAATTACCGCTACTGAACCTGTTTTTAATAATGAATATGTTGAATTGTTGTTACAATGTGGTGAAAAACAACATAAGTCATTTTATTTCGAAGGCTTTTCAGTAAACAATATAAAAGATCATGCTAAATTTTTACGTGAAGTGTACGATTCCGACTTTCTAAAGAGTCAAAAATATTCACTCAACCATGACACTCGACATAATGACGTTGAATTTGTTTAATATAATTTAATTGTAAATGTATGTATATGTTCATTATATGTTAAAGTGACGTTGAATTTGTTTAATGTAGATATTATAATTATAGAATATATATTATATTGTGTATGTATTAGGGTTTGAAACGAATATTTTTTTTTCCTCCGACACTGTGAAATATTGTTCTCAACACTGAAAAAAAAATTCCCTGAAAATTTGAGCCCTTAATTTTAATTTAAAGTACTTCCTTTTTTATTTTGAATTTTTCCCATTTAAAATACATGTATTTTAAACCACGTTTTTTTTTTAATTTTTATATCTTGGCTGGATTTTAAACTATTATGTTGATAAGCATTGATATTTGTAGTATATTTAACGCTCTTTTGAAGACCTTAGGACAATTTCAACCCAACTTATTTCATATTATTTTTATTAGCCCTGTTAGTCATTTTTTTTATTTTTTTCACATATTTTTGAAAATATTGAGAAAATGGCTTGTCTGGCTGAAAAAATGTAGAGACAAAAATTGTAGGAAATCAAATTTTCTACAAAAATGATGTCTATAAATATGTCGCTCGAATGCATAGTTTCGGAAATATGAACAGTTGAATATTTGAAAATCAAAAAAATATTAATTTTTTTGAGTTTTACTGTCTTAAATTTACTTTAGGCCTGTAAAATGGTCAATTTTATCTTAAAATATATCAAAATTTCAACAGAAAATTGAAAAACCGACGTCTAGTTTATTTTTATGAGTGTAAATTAAGAATTTTTATTGAATAAAACTAATAATTGTTGAATAGGAATTGTTCATTTACGTAAAAAGTTTTAAGATCGCTGTCACTCCATTTCAAAATTAATCTACTTACAATAGTGAATTTTGTGGCTTCAAGTCCTTTTATTTACGGTACTGTTTGACCTTGAAAAAATTTTTCCTAATTACCGCGAATACCACCAGTGCTGAAATGGCGCTAATTACCTGTTGTTTGTCCAAGCTTGCATTGCTTTTCATTCTTAAGTAATTTTTCTTATTAATTGCAAACAATTTATTGTAATTAGAATAAAAATAGTTATTATAAAATATATTGAAAAAACTATTGTCTAAAATATTGAATTATATAGTAACTTGACAAAAATGCTCGATAGTGGATTGGCTGTTTATGGGTTGTTTTTTGATCTGACTGCGGCTTTTGACACTGTCAATCATCAGTTTCTATTGACGAAACTGCAGCAAATGGGTCTTAGAGGTAATGTGAATAAACTAATAAAATCTTATTTAGAAAATAGATCCATGTACGTGAATATAAATAGCACCGATTCTGAAACAGCGGCAGTTGAAGTAGGAGTACCTCAAGGTAGCAATTTAGGGCCATTATTGTTCATGTGTTACGTAAATGATTTGCCTGACTATTTGCTCATAGGGAAAGTAATAATGTATGCTGATGATGTGACAGTGTTAGTAGCCGCAGACAGTATTGACGATGCTAAAGAGTTAGCGATTAATGTAATTCGACAGTTTCAGGAATGGTGTTTCTCAAACATCCTTATAGTTAATGTTGAAAAAACGTGTGTTGTGAATTTCCAATTAAAGCATAAAAATGGTGTTAATAATATTGTAACTTATATGGACGATAATGTTTTCAAACCCGCGTTAGTGGCCAAATTTTTAGGAATATATATGGATGACACATTGAAATTCACAGCACACGTTGACGAATTATGTAAAAAATTATGCAGGTGTTGTTATCAGATAAGAATATTGAAACAATATCTTGACGAGCACCAGTTGATGGCTTACTATTACGCACATGTGTACTCTGCAATGAGGTATGGTATCCTTCTGTGGGGAAGTACTTCAGAGGCTGGAAGAGTGTTTGTTATACAGAAAAAAATTTTAAGACTAATTTTTAATTATGATCAAAAAAAATCACTTAGAGGTATTTTTAAAACTAACAATTTATTAACTATTTATGGTATATATGCAACAGAATTATTAAAAAATATCAAAAGCAAAAAAGAAGAAAGGAAAATTGCAAATTATGACTTTAGAGGTAGAATTCAAGAGATATACCATAAAACTACCTTTTATGAAAGATCTCCAGATTATATGTATAACAAACTTATAAACACTCTTCCTGGCATATTAAAAACCTCAAAAACATACAAAATACATTTAAAGCAGTACTTCATAATGAAGGAACCATACAGCATTGCTGAGTGCTATTAGCTTAATTATTTTATATTGCAGTAAAAAAAAATAAAAATAAATTTATATATTATGTATATATTTTTGTTTATTTATGTATATTGTATACCACATATTGACGTTTTGTATACCTAACCAATGGTCGAACATAACAAATAAAATTTATTATTATTATTATTATTATTATAAATCGTGAATGATCCAGATGAACTATTGTTGTTTGTTCATTATAATTGCTGTTTGTTACAATCATATCTTCAATAGGCATGATGCCAGTAACAAAATATAACTGAAATTATGATTTTAAATAATGAAATAGATTAAAGAGACTCTAAAAAATGTATTTATTTTTATATTAAAAGCGAGATTAATAAGATTTTTGTAAATATAAAAACACAAAATATAACAAATCGCCATGTTTGATTAAACACCAATCAGAACGAATGTCGTCACTCCTATAACAAATAATTTTGTCGTTCTCGAACTACTATTGTGTTAACGCTTGTCGATAATATCTGTGCTGTTTATAAATTATTTTGTAGTCTTATATTATCAATTTGCTTAATTTTGTGTTACCAAACGAAGAAAACCGAGAAACATTAGCGATGGAACAAGAATTTATGAAGGCAAATAGCTCTAATTTGCCTAGAATTGATTTGTTGATGCTGGGACAATTTCTTACGTCAAACAAAGACTTTTGTTCGGCAGAATTTCGTAATGTGAAAACCTCCGTGTAAGTACATTATTAATCTATATTAATGGCATATTTTAAAACTCAAAGCCCATAAAACTACAGTTTTTATCTCTACGTCATGGGTTTATTAGTTTAAGGTTAGGTCAAGAAAATGTAATGTAATATCGTATAACATGAATATTTATCCACATACTTACTAATTGATTTTATTAATTGTTTTAGGTCCTCACGGCCATCTTATGGCGATGATGCTATAAGTTATGTACAGATTAAACGTGAAGGAAAAATGTGCAAAGTGAAATGCAAAATTTGCCCAGAACATAAGGTCCATGCAAAGTTGTATGCAGTCACGTTAATAGTTGACGAAGAAGAAGAAGCAGTTGTTTCCGTGGAATGCCATGATTGCGTTGCTTCTCAAGGGGGCTGTAAGCATGCCATAGCGTTCCTCATGTGGGTCCATCGCAGGAGTGAAGAGCCATCCTGTACTTCTGTAACATGTTACTGGATGAAATCAAAACTGTCCAGGGTTGGCACTAGCCTGAAATACATGACAGGAAAGGACTTATCGAATGGTAGGCCTAGTTTGCCATCAAATAACGCAGTGCTCGAGAAGTTTTTGGAAGAGGGGAAAAAAAGAAAAATTAACAACTGCGAGTTGTTGAAGTATCAACCAGATTATATTCTCGATGTTACAAAAAGTGTATCTATGCACCATCTTGTACTGAAACATAAAGAGAAATCCTGTGACAAATTTTTAGAGAAGATTGTTTTGACTGATGACATTATTATTAAAATTGAGAAAGAGACCAGAGAACAACATCAAAACAACCTTTGGTATGAACTGAGGTATGGCAGAATTACAGCTTCTCGAGCATTTGAATTTAGTCACTGTAAAACTAATGATGGAACGCTTATATCATTAATTATGGGAGGAAAAATTGCAGACACACCAGCCATGAAACGTGGTAGAATATTAGAAGATGAAGTGCGGAAAACCATCAGTATAAAACTTGGCAAAAAAATTAAGAAGTGTGGTCTGATGATATCTAAAAACTATCCAATGATAGCAGGATCGCCTGATGGAATTTGTGAAGATAGTGTTGTTGAAATTAAGTGCCCCATGAGTGCAAAGACCTATCAAAACTATATTAAAAATGATAAACCTACACAGAAATTTAATGCACAGATGCAAATACAAATGTATTTGACTGGACTTAAAAAGGGTTACTTCTGTGTAGCTGATTGTGACTACAGCACAAATAAAAATGTAGAAATTTTAAGTGTTACATTTGATGAGAAATATTTAATGGATTTTCTAAAAGTTTTAGTATCATTATGGACAACTAATGTGTATCCATTATTGTACCAAAGTACATTGTAAGTAAATAAAATGCATAAGTAAAGTAACCCCCACCTACATACAAAAAAAAATTTATAAAAATAAAAAATATTCATTTTAATAAAAAATTTTAAAATACAAGCTTTTATTATTAAAAATATATATAAATATAATAATAATCAATTAAGTTAATTTACAAATAACAACAAAAGAAACATTTTAAGCGCATGTATCAACAGTTGTACCACAGACATATGCTTTTACACTCAATAAAATTTAGTAAAACATACAATCATGTTAATATAATGTCGTAAATGTCTAATACGAGACATCTGGTCACTTTATGTATAATGTACATTTAAATTTTGTATTGTATTAATTTAAATTATAGTTTCAAAAGTCTAATGCTATTTTGTAGTTTTATTTAATAAGAGAATCTTGCAAATTAATTAAACCACAGGCAATGGTAATAACATCATCAAGTACTTTGACTAAATTATGGTTTAAACATGCATGTGGCTTTAACATGGTAAATTCTCGTAAGCGTCGAATCACCCTTTCAACATGTATTCTCAAACTGGCAATTTGCTTAGTTTCCCTTACTTCACTTTTTGATAGTTTGGTTCCAGTTACAACACTTGGAGGTCGTACTAGTTGCACCCCCTCCTTACGTAAATATTGTTCTATGTGTTTGAATCCTCTATCAGCCATCACACACATACCTGGTTGCAAACACTTTAAAAAATCACACGATTCAACCAAACATGTATCTGTTATCTTTCCTCCATAGCCTGGTGAAATATAATTTACTAAACCATTTGGTGTACAAGACACAAGATACTTGATGGTATTAGCCTTTTTGTATTCTGACCATGTAAACGCTTGATTCACACTCTTTGAAAGCTTTTGTATCTCTATTTCTAAGCAGTCTATAATACAGCTTACATGATGATACTTATGCCTGAAAGCCATGGGTAAACAACATTTTGTGATTATTTGATCTAACTTTACAATAAAAGGGCGCATTATACTGGCTATTATAGGTATATTTTTTAAAAATATTTTGCTTGCATAAACTGGATTCATGGAAAAATCATCAGCGAGCTCTCTAAATGAGTTATTCAATCTAATTTTTTTTAAACACAGTAATATATAATTAGCAGGAATACTTGTACGTTCTACAATTAAGTCTACTAAGTAATAACAGCTTTTAGGAACTCCAATATAAGAACGTGGATTTTTCATAATTTTAATTATTGTATATTCTAGAATTTTTGATGCCTCTTGTTTTTTATCATCTTCAATTAACTCACTGTAGTCTGAAGTAGATTTCATTTGGAGAGATTTTGTTGGTGATGATTCTCTGTGAGTTGCAGATGATGTATAAGAAGTATCACTATCAGATTGAGATTCTTTTGTAAATAGTTTTCTTGAAGCTTTGTTTAGATTGAATATCAATGGTTTAGTAGTAACACAACTTTTAACTTTAAATGGAGATGTAGAAACTGATTGGAGATTGGGTTTGAAGGGTGATGTCATCTGGTTTACTGATTTAATTTCTGTTTGGATGGCTTTACTTCTGAATTTTGGTGTAATTAGTACTTGTATTGATTTATCAGCTGTTTTATGTACTTCTTGTAGATCTTCAATTTCATGCAAAACTGAAAAAAAAAAATTAAATAGGTACAATAAACTATAATAAAAATAAGTGCTATGACTGCACTAATTTTTTTTATCTGATTATATAATAGATAACACATGAAAGAATACATTGTAGCTCTATTTACTGGCAATGGAAAAGCTTTTGCTGCAGATACTTACCCTTTTAGTAAGGCCAAAATATTAGGTACTGTGATGTATATAAATATGTATGTATATTGTATATAGGAAAATGTAAGGTCTAAAGCTAGCCTCACACGATGATAGATTTGCCACTGGATTGCTTACGGGGCGCTGTGATGGTAACTACGATGGTTACTGTAATGGAAAATGACGTCACTACTGGATGCCTTACGTGGACGCTAGGTAGAATTCTGTATATGAATATCTTTTCAGAATAGTATATTGGTGCCATAGTATAATCAAAATGATGTCAAATCAACAAGCCGAAATTGTAAATTAATTAATTTATTTGATTACAAAATTTATTTGGTTATATTTCATAATAATAACCATTACAAATAGGGTGACCAGATTTTAGTTTTGGTAAACCCTGAGATGTAAATGAAGACCCCTTTTTATTTTATCTTATCTATTTTATTTTTATTTTATTCTTTTTATTTTTATTTTCATAAAATTTGTTACCAAAATCTGCACTGTTATGTCCCCTGCTCTATTTTTGATTAACTTTTTTTTTTTTTTAAACACGCTCATTACTAATCGTCTACGACGAATTACTTCTAATGCAACCGCGTCCATTTTTCTAAACTGTCATTTTTCACGTATCGGAGCCATCTAGCGATCCTATCATCGTGTGCAGCCAACATCGTAGAGAAACCATCACAACACCCAGCGCGACAGCTCGCTTGGAACCCAGTTACAAAATCAAGCAAGCAATCCAGTGGCAAATCTATCGTCGTGTGAGCTAGGCTTAAGATCAACAATTAATCTAATGTATATAAGTATAATGTAATGTTAAAGATAAGAGTTTTGATTTGTAAATTTTTTTTATTATATGCGGTTTATTTTACCACCTTAAAACATTACAGGTACGATAACAGACGGCTTGTTTTCAATCACAACTAATTAAATAAACATGCAGTTTAATCATGTTTTATTTATTATATAAAGTTATATTAATGCTTAAAAAAATAAATAGGTAAATACCTGAACTTCCATATGAAGTCTCTTCAGATTCTAATTGTTTTGTTACTGTACTGCTTTCTTCAGATTCTAATTGTTTTGTTATTGTACTGCTTTTTTCAGATTCTAATTGTTTTGTTACTGTACTGCTTTCTTCTGAATATTTTATAGATTCTTCAACTAACATCTTTCTTTGTTTCTTGAGGATATATGGTCGTTGTACAGTGGTAGATATTCGTTTTCTTCGATCTGGTTGGCATTCAAATTTTGTGGGAACACATCCCGGTTTCATGAGTACTTTTGGCACCGATCCCATCACAAGATACTGAATATAATTGTCCATATCATTTGGCAACTGGAACAAGAATAAGTACTCATTAAGATAAAACAGTGGTGGATACTAACAGTCAAGAAATGAAACTTAACCTCAAAAGTGATTGACTTTTATTTTAGACAAATATCAATTTCTCATACAAAATTATTAAGTACTTACCTTGTTTAAGAACATAATAAAAAGTAAAAACTTACATCAAAGTGGTCTTCACAGAAATAAAGTGGAGTATTTAAAGATACAGCGGTTGGGTCTCGCCGTGCAAGATTTAGCCACTTATATCGCATTGTTTTCTTGTGTGGAACGTAAATAAATAATTTTTCAGAAGTTTTTGTTGATGTGTTTTTACACTGTGGGACCGCACACCGCTTATGTACTTTGGAATTCATTTTAAATAAATTATTAATTAAATTATTGTCTAACTTGAATGTTTCACTATTGCTGACAGCTTTGACAAGTATAGAAGTGATGTCACAACCGTACGCCATGACACCTGTGAGCGTTTTGGCGTCAAATTCAAAATTAGTTTTAAAAGGTCAATTTTTGCTATTAAACCTTTATTTTCTGCAGAAATAAGTATTTTTTTTGGAAATAGGAGACACGTAAGATCATCATAGAATAGTTTTTAAAAATTAGGCATCATGCCTATTGTACCAGTGAAGTGAAGTTCTAACCTAAAAAAATGTATTAATGTACTTTCTTTCTTTTTAATTTATTTCGTTTCCTTATTTATTTCTTCATAAATATAAAATCGCCTCTGGAAATAATAGTTGTGCTATGATGAGCGAAAAAATTGGTAATAAGACATTTAATTATTTGATTGGGTTTCCAACAAAGCAATTAAATGACAATAAATTACCTACGTATCGAGAGGTCATGATTTTTTTCATTTATAAACACCAAATGCTGAGCTTAACTATCAGGCAAAGTTCGACAGAAGCTATTAGCGAGCTAAATAATATTTGGAGTAAATTTTCAATCCCTACCAATCGATCACAATATAATATAAAGAAGTTAGAAATTTTCTACAAAAATTATCAAGATTTAAAAAAAAATTCTAAAGAAAAAAAAACTCCAATTCATCTTAAGAAAATAAAAGATTTCGAAATTAAATTAGATACGTTGTTTGATATGTCAAAGTCATCTGAAATCAAAAATTTACCAGCTCAAAAATAAGCTTATTTTTATTACAAAGTCAACAAAAAGGTGGTTACAGATGTACGCCGTTAGTTCCTGGGGATGAATCGAATTTAAAACAGGAATCTGCAAATGAAGAAGAACAAAAATCAGAAGAAGAAGAAGAATATAATTATAATAACAACGATGGCACTGAAATAAGTTAGTAAAGAAATATCTTTAATTTTCTATTTAATCATTTATAATCGAGTCTATTTGGATTATAAATTAACACAAATTTTTTTTCTGCACAAATAATAGTTTTCTCGAGGTGTAGAAAATCTTTATCGGTTTTTTAAATATATTAATTATCAATTTGAAAAAATTATAGTATTTTTTATCTCAAAATTTACTTTATTTTGCTAAATTACTTTATTTGAGTAATTTTATTATCATTCCAAATTATTTAATTTTCAATTCATCATTCTCATATGTAAATATAAATTCGGATTACCGATATAGAAATAACTTCATGAGCTAATTATTGTTTTTTTTAATCTCTTTATTTTGTTAAAATATATTACTGTCCTATTTGTTTCCACAATTCATTATGCACATCTCTAAAAAAAATTAGTTAAATAAAATAAATCTTACGATTTCTTTTTATTTTTTAGTTTGAGCAATACGGGAATAACTTTTAAATCTGTTTAAAGTGAATTTAAAGTATAGTTTCATAACTTTCTTAAAAAAATTTTCAGGTTTAAGTCAAAAGTTGAGCCAATGCTCGTTTTCATCTGCTCAAAGTAGTCAATCCTCATATGTCAGTGATATAAAACGAGTTCATTCGGATTTCGAGGATGAATTACCAAAACCGAAAATCAGAAAAATTGATATTATGACTCCAGAAGTAGTTGCGACGTTAGATAGAACCCAAATCACTGATAGACAAGCGATGTATCTGACTTCTGCTATCATCAACAGTCTGGGATTGAATATTAATGATTACAATTTAAGTCATTCATCAATTCATAATCGTCGCAAAAAATTCCGAAAAAATATTGTTGCATCAATACAAAATGATTTAAATTTTCCGAAATGCCTTACTGTTCACTGGGATGGAAAATTGCTCTCTACAGGGTCTTCCAAATCAAAAGTAGAGAGACTTCCAATATTAGTTACAGGCATGGATACCGAAAAATTACTTGGCGTGCCAATGCTTCATGAAGCGACCGCAGTTGAACACGCTGAAACAATTTATGACATTCTAATTCAATGGAATATACAAGATAAAATTAAAGCTATGTGTTGCGACACTCCTAACGTCAATACGGGTAACTTAAAATTCCGCCTTCCATTATTTCATATATTTTATCTAATACACTACTCTAATCACAAAAAAATGATAGAGGAAATTAGTTCATTATTAACAACTTTCTATGAAATATGAAAAACTTAGCAACTCTTACTCTCGTCTTCTAAATTCATCACAATCTTGAACTAACTCCATAAATTTACAACGTCCAGTTTGCACCAACGTTTATAAAATTTGTTTAATCCTTTAGTTTTAAAGTATTTTAATAAAAAAGAGGTTTTTACTTGTTAATTCTTCACAAATACAGAATTTTTGAAGCATTATTTATTTATTTTTTAATTAAAATTATTTTTGCTATAAAGTAAAGAGTTAATACACAAGCGACGAAATCATTAACGTTAAATTCAGCATAAGCTAACAGACTAATGAGGTTTCATTTTTTTTTATTTAATATCAAAAAGAAATATTTATTTTAGTTTTCTAATGCCGTACGCCATTCGATTTAAGCCTTTTATTCAAATTAACTTATCTACTTATCAATTCATTTTTTAATTCATAAATTTACAGGTTATTTAAATGGCACATGCAGTTTATTACAAAAAAAATTGAATAAAAATTTGTTATTCTTCGCTTGCCGTCATCACATGTATGAAATAATATTGAGAGAGGTTGTAGAAACTGCTTGGCCTGCTACAAATGGACCAAATGTACCGATTTTTAAACGTTTTCAAAAGGATTGGGAAATGATTGACAAATCCAAATATAAAACCGGCCTAGAGGATGAACATATCGAAACAACTTTGACAACTATCAAAAATGAAAAAGTTGTATTTCTTGATAAACAGCTTGAGGTAGATTGAAAACCAAAATAATTATGAATAAGTTGAAAAACGTAGTATCAATCGGCATATGATAGAATCTAATTCATATTTTAAGTAAACACATAAATCTGATCATTTTTACTACATCACAATTAATAAATTGATTAAGGCCCGGTATTATAAAAGCCAGATAACTTTTACTCTACGGAATAAATTTATTCCACAAATAGTTTACACATTCTATGAGGTCCTTATTTGAGAAATGTCATTGTCAGAAATGTCATATCGATTTCGGTTTTTTTACACAAAATAATGCTGAGACATATTAAATACAAAGTAAAAAGTGATTATATACATATAAAAACTCCAAAATATCAATTTTTAATTCAATATTATGGAGATTTCTAATAAATTTTTACATTTGAAAATATTGCAACCAATAACGTCTATATGATTTCTTTATCTATATACATATTGAAACGTCAAACGTGCATCAAACAAATAACCTAAAACTTAAATGCATATAACGCATAACATGAAATTTGAATTTTTACAGTATTTAAAATTCTTATGAATTTTATTATGTGCTCAAAATGAAGGTTAAATTTTATTGATATATAATAATACAACAATATTGACACATATTTCTTCATTTTTAGATGGGATGGTATAAAACATGCAGAAAATTATTTAAAAAAAAGGTTTGATAAAATAAAAACTTGAATGTATTTGAAAATCCATAAGACAGTTCGGTATCTTTAGGTCTTTAATTTTCTATATTACTGTATTCCTTCGATCTAAATTTATACAATTTTTCCTCATATAAATGTCCAAAAAGATTTTAGAATCGATAATGTCTTGCAATCGCAGGTATAATTGACTGCGTATTACATTATCATTTAAAATTTGCTGGTTTATTAAAATTAGACTACAGTTAAAAGAAACAGGAATGATTTAATACTTTATTTTATTTCTTATTGATGTTATCGTAGAGTAAAGCTTCGGGTATGAAATAAAAATGTAAATAGTTATGCAAAAAAATTTATTGATTATAATTATACATTAATTTTCAAAATAATGTACAAAAAACAAAAATATTTTTCTTGTGAAACTATTAATAAATATGATTTCTAGTTTTAAAAAAATTTATATGTACTTACGATGTTGTTCGGTACAAACCTTTAGAAAACATTAATTCCTTTCCGTAACAAACAGCAAAGTAATTTTGGTTTAGTTTTTTGTATTTATTCGTATAAATACGATGTTATTTTGTTCGGTACAAACCTTTACAAAACATTAATTTCTTTACGTATCAAACTGCAAAGTAATTTTGATTTAATTTTTTGTATATTCGTATGTGCTTCAAATGAAAAAATCTCTTTCGTCTTTTTTTATGTTTCTTTTGCTTGAGTCATATCACATACATATGTACAATGTATGGATATTTGTATATATGTACTATGTACATATAAATAAACAGGCTTGTTTCTAAAAATTATAAAAATATAAAACTAGCACAAAATCTACATTATTATAAGCACAAATAATTATTAATTAAGTTACCATGTTTTTGAAAAATTATTATTAAAGCATTCCTAGCTGGTCGCAGTTTCAATATCTTCATAACATTATATATTACTCCTTAAATAATACACAAAACAAATTTGACATTTACGTGTGAATTGTAGGTAAGCATATTTCCACAAAACAGCTATGACCTATGACTATGGCTGCCACAATTTATTCTAATTACCACGTGACCAAGTAAATATTTATTCCTTGCAAAAAGATGGGAATAAATTTAATGGTATGATATAGTGATATTTATAGTGAATTTGTTATTTTTATTCCGTTTTTAGTAATTTTTCGTTCCGAATGTTGAACTAGTCGACATCAGAAAGAGAAGAACTTATCTGTAGCAAGTGAAACAACAATACTATTTTTACTACCTAGTACTGTCGCTATTTATTCATCGAGTAAACTTATCTGCCATTTATAATACCGGCCCTAAGTGAAATTCTAATTTAATTCTTATCTACTTTAACTACACCGACAGAAAAAATTGTTAATATTTAAAAATACTGTAAAATAATTAAAAATTCATTTATTAGAGATCACTTTTTAATAATGAACAAATATTCCTTAGTATTTAAGATATAGTAAGAAATATTTATTAAGAACAAAAAAGTGAACGCTAATCAATGATTTGTTAATTACTAGCAAATATTCTTAAAAATTAACAAATCTTTCTAGCAGTGTACGTAAATTAGAGACGTAATGATTATCTAAAATTCGTTATTGATTCGATAAAAAAAGAATTTTTTTTTATGTTGAAAATAAATTTCAATAAGAATGCAATGTAAGGAATTTGCAATATTTTATAAACACATTTTTTTCATTTTCTTTTAGGATCACCATCCACGGGATGATTACAAGGAATTATTGATACTTTGTAAAATCTTTTTGGGCGCTGTACCACGCAGTGAAGTAAAATTTCGAGCACCTGGTGCAATGCACCATGCCAGGTGGCTTTCAAAAGCCCTTTACAGTTTTAAAATGTATATGTTCAGAAGTGAATTTCGATTACGGTCTTCAGAAATTTCATCTCTACGGGAAATTTGTGTTTTTCTCACTTTATTTTATGTTGAGGCTTGGTTCAAAGCACCCCTCGCAATCAAAGCTCCCAATAATGATCTTGAATTATTTAAAAATCTTTTAAAATACAAAAACATTCATTTAAAAATTGCCAATGCTGCTTTAAGGAAATTAGCTAGACATCTTTGGTACTTACATGAACAGCTGGTAGGCTTAGCTCTTTTTGATTGGGATGTAACACGAGAACAAAAGTTAAAAATAATAAATTCAATTAAATGCAAGGAATCTTTTAATATTAAAGAAAAACGCTTAAATATTAAAGAAAACAAATTTGATACTTTTGCTACGACAGAAATCTGTGATTTTGCCAGCAATAAATCAATTTTCATCTTTGAAGCTTTCGAATTGCCCTATACATTTATTTACAGCGATCCTGATCATTGGGAATCTGATGGCGATTATTGGAAATGCTTCAATACGCTCTCATGTCTGAAAGTTGTAAATGATGTTGCCGAAAGAGGAGTAGCTCTAATCGAAAAATATAATGAATGTTTAACATACGACGAAGATGAAAAGCAAGATATTTTAAAAATTGTTCACGATCACAGAAAGAACTACCCGACTTGTAAAAAAAGCGCATTATGTAATGATGGTGAAAAATTATACGAAATCTAACGTGATAATAAATATTAGTTACATTTTTATCACTATGACATCATTTTGAGCTGTTGTTGAAAAACGATTGTAAATATTAAATACTAAAATCATGTAATTTAACTATTAGTTGTAACTCATGAGCTAAATATAGATTTCTTAAGTATTCAAGTACGAAATAATCAATTTTCTTCAATCTTTCCTATTATTGTTGAAATTTTTCTCTTATAATTTTCTCACGACATTTCTCTACAGGCCTAAAGTGAATTTAAGACAGTAAAACTCAAAAAAATTAATATTTTTTTGATTTTCAAATATTCAACTGTTCATATTTCCGAAACTATGCATTCGAGCGACATATTTATAGATATCATTTTTGTAGAAAATTTGATTTCCTACAATTTTTGTCTCTACATTTTTTCAGCCAGACAAGCCATTTTCTCAATATTTTCAAAAATATGTGAAAAAAATAAAAAACTGACTAACAGGGCTAATAAAAGAATATGAATTAAGTTGGGTTGAAATTGTCCTAATAGAGCAAGAGCCCGTGAGTGCCAGACCTTCGGATTTTTATAAAGGCTGAAAGTTCTTCTATGTGTGTCCCTAGTACAGGTAAGAATGATCCCCACTCATGAAGCTGAGGCAGCGGTGGCTTTGGCAGGTAACAGGTAACAAAGGTGTGTAAAATTCCATCTCAAATTCATCATGAAATAAAACTGAATTTTTTTATATTTGATTCATAATAATATCAAAACTCGCGTTACTCATTGCCATACAGTTAGTATGGTTACAACCCTCTGCCGGACACCCCTAAACTATTATAATTTATAATTATACTTACGTTATATTATAAAACCTAAATTTTATATATAATTTTTTGGGAGCCTATTAAACTATGTTTACATAGTAGCCGGACAGTTTCGAAGGTTCTATCATCTTGCCAGACGCATTCAAAGTGAGCAGTAATCGGGAGGGCAAGGAGCGTATACAGTAACTAGTGCGAGTGAAACAGAGCGCTTGGTCTATTGCGGCCCTTCACTGCGCATCAGCTGCTGTTTATTGTAATCATTTGGTGAACGGTTATGCTCATAATAAACGTATTATTTTTCTGTGCAGTTTATAAAATAAATGTGATCAGTTGTAATAAAGTGGTATCATGAGTGATGAAAAAGTAGTTTGCTTTGTTTGTAAGAAAAGTGATGAACATATAATAATATTTTCTGAGGAGACTTTAAAAAAATGTCAGACCATTAAATTACGAAAAATTCATAATCTAAAATACAGAGACATTATTTTATCCAGTGAATACACCGAGAGTGGTTATCACAGGGCATGTTACAAGGTATTTACAGGTCTTATGAAAAAATATTTCACCTCTCAACCATTAAGTGCTGAAAAACAAAAAGAAAAAAAACAAGTAAGTAGTGTAATTACGAGCAGCTCATCTTCAACCTTGTCGTCGATACGAGATTTGAGTTCCGAACTACCTGATCCACAGTCTCCGTCAACAGAATCTTCATCTCAACTAATTTTACTATCCCAGTCCACAGAAACACAACCTTCAACATCTGAAAATGAATCTCATTTACAGTCTGTACCCACAGAATCTTCCACGACATCTCAGCCAGCTCCAATTTCTGAATCAATAGGTCTACAATCTGCAACTCTTCAAGATATTTCTGACGTTTTTGAACCAGAAGTTAGTGATAATAATTTTGTAACTCAAGATGTTAATATTTCGACTGATAATATTGCTGGTAAAAATGATAACGAAGTTGTTTGTATATTTTGTAATAAAAAAGCTGGCTTCTTCGTTGTGCAACGTTGGTCAGCCAGTTAGTAACAAAAGGGACCGACCTAGTTTTAGTTTAGAAGCGGAAATAGAGAATAAGCATAATGGACGCCCTACACCAATGCCCACCAAGGATGCAAGGCGTGATGGCTATTGTCATTGGCCAGAATACACAACACAACAGGGCCGATGCAAGCTATTATCTTGTAATGGCATTTCAAGAATGCAATGCAAGAAATGCAACGTTAAACTATGGCTTACCAATAAAAAGAACTGTTTTTATGAGTTCCATAATACATAGTATTATATTTTTAATTTTTATCATTCGCAATAGGTTATTGCATGACGTTAACATTTGTTTACAAAAAAAAATTATAATAATTATAATTTAATATGACTATCTCAATAGAATTGGCAGAAAAAATGCTAACAAAATTCGACGGTAATAAATCTAAGTTATACGAATTTATAGATAATTGTGACAAGGTATATAATTTGGTATTAGAATCTTTAAAACCTATATTTTTCGCGATAATAGAAACAAAAATTACCGATAATGCTAAGATGTTAATAAAAAATAGAGTATTTTCTAATTGGAATGATTTAAAAACTCATTTGTTAGATGTTTATTCAGAAAAGAGAACGGTTGGCCAATGGCAACTCGAATTAAATTCATGCAGACAAGGACTAAGAGAATCAGTACTTTCGTATGCGAATAAAATTGAAAATTATTATATAAAATTGTTAAATTCACTAGATCAAAATTTATCTGCTGATGGTAGAACCGCTTGTGTAGAATTATTAAAAAATCAGGCATTAAATGTTTTTATTACCGGATTAAATAAGGATCTATCATTAATTATAAAGTCTCAAAGACCCACGACCTTAGAGTATTCAATATCCATTGCAATCGCGGAAGAGTGGAAACAATTATCAAAAACAGAAATTCAAAAATATCAAAATTTAAATTCGGGAAATATAAATTATTGTACTTTTTGTGATAGAGCAGGGCATACTTATTCTAATTGTTATAAAAAAGGAGGAAAACCATTAAAACCAGAAACCAATGTTAGATATTTAAACTCAAATAGAGATTATAACAAAACTAACGCTTATTATGATACAAAAACAAATTATAATACAAAAAATAATTATGATACGAAACAATGTAGCTATTGTAAAAATATTAGACATTTAATTTCTGAATGTAGGAAAATGCAATACAATAATAGTCGAATGACGCAAAATTCAAACAATTATTCGAGATATTTTGATTCTAGACAAAATAATCCAATTAATTATTCGAGGCATACAAATTCTAGACAAAATACAAGTAATTCAAATAATTTAAACTTTCAACGTTCCCAACAGACGGTCGTGTCACGGAACGCTCATGTAATTCAGGCCGAATCTCAATAATAAATCAAAAAACTATTACGTCATATGTCTACCTCAACATAAATGAACTCAATTCTGACTCTAACACATTTTTAATAGACACGGGAGCCGACGTATCTTTAGTTAAGTTGGGACTTCTTAAAGGAAACACTTTATGTTATGAAGATAAAAACATAGTACTTAAAGACATAGATTTTGTTGAAAATCCTCGTAAGACAATATGTTACTGTCATTTTAACATTTTATTAGGTGCACTGGCACTCATACTGTGTGTGTTTGTGTTTATCATGAAAATGTCCATTTAATGCTAGATGCAGTTAATATTAAAAAATTAACACTTGAATCCAATTATCCAATCGCAACTTACCACGATGCTATTGAAATGATTATTTGTGAAAAACCAGGTCCTCAATGCTTTCTCAATGAATGTTCATCATGCCCGGGTACAGATAGTTTCCAAAGTCACCTCATTTCCGTTTTCGAAAACCATTCCATCGATAAAGTAGAATATCAGATTGGCAACAACTGATCGCAGTACGTTGCGTACTGAAGTTGCGAATGTAGAAGATTTTGTCGAAGAACTGTGCAGTCGAATTTTGAAACTGAAAAGTCATTCTTTTATCGCCAAGAAACAATTGCTATTTTTGAAGAATCTCAAAGACGATTTACAACAAGGCGAGTTTCTTGTTCTTTGTGATTTCGCTGAGAACTATGGTTTTGTAGCTCAAAATGCCGCTCAGGCTTTCCACTGGAACAACAACCAGGCAACAATTTTTACGACAGGCATTTATTATCGAATACAGAACGATCTCAAATTCAAGGGTATCGCTATCATATCAGAATCCCTAAATCACGACACAGTTGCTGTTTATGAATGTCAAAAAATCATTACAAACTATTTGAAAAAAAATTACGAACCTAGGAAAATTTTCTATTTCACTAATGGAGCGTCGCAACATTTTAAAAACAAGCATAATTTCGCAAATCTCTTGCATCATAAAAAAGACTTTGATATTCTGGCTGAATGGCATTTTCATGCAACCGCGCATGGGAAGGGGCCATGTGGTGGCATTGGCGGCAATTTAAAACGATTAGCAGCACGAGCTAGCCTGCAAGCCACATCTAAAAACCAAATATTAACGCCTTTTGCACTTTATGAATGGGCTAAGACAAATTTGAGTGAAACAGAAATTTTTTTTTTCAGCCCTCAAAAGTCGTTTTAAAGAAGCGAAAACAGTACCAGGTACTCAGAAATATCATTCTTTTGTACCCACTTCTGAAATGATAATTATTTTGCGACCATTTTCGTCATCCTTACATACAACCGTCTTTCCTAAAAGTAAAAAACAAGACGAAAATAAGAAAGGAAAGTAATAAACTGCCCTGGTCGGCACAAGACTTTTTTGGCGAAACTTCAGTATCCGACGTACACACAGATTTCATATTTTTGTTTGTTGGCAATACTTTATTTGGGTGATGCGCGCGCATATAAGTTGTGTCAGTGACTGAATGGTACTCAAACGGTGGAATATATGCGACCGCCAATACATTGTTATATAATATTGTTTTAATAAACTCATTATGTTTATCAACTCAACATAATATAACTGATTATTAGTTTTAGTATATTTTACATTAATAACTTTGTATTTAATTCAACTATATATATTTTAAATCCTAAACAATAATTCCGTAGTACACGCGAGCGCAGTCGCGCGGGCCCAGCTAGTACATATATAAAAGAGACAAATAAAGGTAAAATCTTCACCAAACCCAAAATTACACGGAACCTACGAGAATTTCTTATTACACATTACGTTGGTTAATTATACATATATATGAAAAATAAAATACACACACATATTTTAGAAGTGTCATATGTGAACATGAAACTACGGTCTCGATAATTATAAATACCAGTACATATTACAATATAAGATATTAAATAACCAGATTGTTAAAGTTTTGGACCCACCAAATGTAAGCAGGGGACGACATTTTTTCACAAACATAAAAATTGACATAATTTCATTAAAAAAATGTAAAACATTGTAAACTAAGATTTTCTATACCATTTGGCAATAAAACTGATCTCTTTTTACTTGCTTTATTTATTTCTAATTAAACTAAATGTGCATGGAAAAATTATTAAAAGTCATTGTCTCAACGTACCCACCTAAGGGGGAACATTGAGAAAAACGCACCTTTTTGAATTTTGTATTATAATTTATTTATTTTCTAGTTTATTGTAATATAATAGTTTATAACATTTTGCTAACATTATATCATGTTCAAATTTATTTTTACAGGCAAAAACAAATTCATTTTTTTATCAAATATGACCCATCAAATTTTTCTGTCTCACTGTACCCTTCTCTCTCCAACATTTCATGTACGAGTATGTATAAAAAAGTAAAAATAGAAGTTCTATGCAAGGCTTTGTTAGATGTTATTATATTTTGTGAATATATATTGTTATTGTTGGATTTGGATTTGGTTTAAAAAGTTGAAATATGTATTTGTTTATTGAATAACGATAATTTTACGTTCATACAAATCATCCTTTATTTTTCAACTTGTAACCACTAAGTTCTCGCGCGTTCAACAGTGCAGTAGCTACTCGACGCGTGGGTCCGCGCGCTTTCAACTGCTGTAAACTCCCAATTAACACCCTGGCCCCATGATGTATGCTATATCATTTTCAAGCTTAAGAATTGTACTTTCATTTGGAATGATGAAAAAATATATTAAAAATAACATATTTCGAAAAAAAATTAAAAAATATTTTTTGATTCGCAAAATTTTTGCGAAAAAATGTTTTTTCGCTAATGCAATATTTTTTATCGAAAAGAAGATGCAAAAATCTATAAGAGTCAGTACATACCAGAATTTGGCAAAATTGTGTGATATAAGCTATTAATTTCTGAAAAACACCTATTCTATAAAATGTCGAAATTCGCGGCCCTGTATTTTAACAACAAATGACACTACGGCAAAATCCTTTTGCATTTTTATTACTAGGCATTCATACAGCAAAACTGCAAAATTCCAAGAAAATCGGTGACATCAAAATTTTAACCTGGTACACTTGGCGAATTTTGCCCCATATATGTCGTTATGTATGTTATTAACAATCTATCAATGAAATAAACCAAAATAAAATTATAAATATAAAGTCAATTGAAACTAATTACCAAGAGAGGTCTCCACAGCAATCGTATTCAGCAGTTATTAAAAACAAGTCCATGCAGAAAAACTAACCAGTTAGCTGTTACTACCAATAAAATAAATATACAAAATTAAGAAAACGTACTATTCAACACAAATAAATTGAAATTACCTGAAACAATTGAAACATCATCGAAGAAAGAATTAGTAGAAAAGCCCATCGGAAGATTTGATTAATAATAACTCACATACACCTCTAGTAGTTAATTTATCTTCTGAGAAATTTAATAATGAAGAATTAGAATTATTGGAAAAAGGACAAAGTTTTAATTAAAATTTTCAAAAACCTTCACTTGAAGATATTATAGCAGGTATCGAAAACGGTATCAAATTTTCGGACGACAACAGGAAAAACGTTATTAGACATTCCTGTAAAAAACAACTTTTGGAAAACATATCTGCTAAAAATACTGCAGTTCATTGCAAAGAATACAAAATTATTAAAAATCTCAAAAGAAAATATTGTTTTTATATAAAAGCAAATAAAGGTAATGCAATGGTCATTTTAGACAAAACGGATTACTTTCAAAGAGTAGAAAATATGCTAAATACAGATCCTTATGACGAAATCCACAAAAATCCGTTACCTAAAATGATTAAAAATACAAAAGCAGGTTTATTAGAGTGTACACATATTTTAGACAAAAAGCTAAAATTCAAATTATCAGTGTCTAATCTTAATATTTCTAAAATGTATTGCTTACCAAAAATACATAAAGATGGTAAAAATATGAGACCCATTGTATCAGGAATAAACTCTCCAACATATTTAATCTCTAAATGGTTGAATATGAATTTAACAATTTAGAGAAACAACCAGAAAATTTCTCAGTAAAGAATTCCTATGAATTTATTAACAAAATTAAAAATATAGAATTAGAAGAACATGAATAGTCCATTGAAATGTTACATTTTTTAGGCCTTACCTTGCGTTTTTTAGAGGACGCAATTTTATTTTTTTGATGTGTAGGGGGGGTCAGTGTAAAGCTAAAATCAAGTTTGTGGGGTCGCCACCCTTGTCCCACGGCCGCCATCTTGAAAATAGGGGTTGAAATGGTTATTTCGATTTATCTCTTAAACTATTTATCTGATAAAAAAAATTTGTCAACATTTTTTGTTGCAAATTTAATTCTCTACAATTTTGGTCCAGTATCTTTTTGTCGTAGAATTATAAATAAAAAAGTTATAAGCGAAAATGTTCGGAAATTCGAGAAAAAAATTTTTATTTTTCGATATAACTTTTTTTTTATCATTTTACGAAAAAATAATATCAGACCATTTTTGTAGATCGTTTTTTAAGGAATAACTTTTATAAGCAACATTTTTTAATTAAGTCAATAGCTACGGTTTTACAGCGCTCCGAAGTGAGTATTATTTTTCAGTACTCTTAACTATACATATATTATGCGTGTGTACTAATAATGTGTCATCAGTTATTTTCCTTTTTTTTTTATTTTGTTATTATAATTTTTTTAATTATTAATTTTGTAATATTATTAATAATTAATTATTGATTCTTTTCCACTCCATTACAGAATTTTACAATTATTGATTTTTAAAATAATTTTAAATTTGATGGCCGTTACTGAGAATACTGTCCAGGTAGAAAATACTCACGTGACCATGAGGGAACAAAAGAACATCTGCCTGCTATTATTATTATTATTTCTAACCTCTCTTATTGTAAGAATAGCTGATGTTATTGTGTTGAAGTTGTCGTTCAACTTATATCTTTCAGTTGTGCTACATATTTCTCTACGTGCGGATGTATTTTATCCTGTTTGTAATTGTGAAGACGATTTCGAATGATTTTAGACACGATTTTAACTTCAGTGAAAACTATTTTTTTTTTTATTAGCATTTAGAATTTTTAAGCGTGCTTTTTTCTATTATTCCATCATGAGTGATTGTTTTATTTGTAAAAAACCTTTAGGTGAAAATAAAATAAGAACTGTGAAGGCAAAAGGTGTAAAAACTTTATTAGATCGAGCTGTAGCAAAAAATGATGAGGCTAACGAACAATTTTTACGAACTATTTCGGAAGTAACTGTACATATTGCGTGTTATTGTTATTACGTGGACAATCGAACCGATAATGTTGTTCGTCGTCGCAGCAGCAGCTCCAGTAGTTTATCTTCAGTTTCAGAAGCTCCAGAGCCAGACTTTGATTTTGTGAACAATTGCTTCATCTGTGCCAAACCGGTTCAGGATCCAAGTAATTTGCGCACAAGCCGACTACCGCGGGTTTGTATTGTACGTAATGAGAGTACAAAAACAAGTATTATGGACCTTATAAACAGACGTTCCGATGACGTTGCAATGGACATTGCTAATCGCATCGCTAATATTCCCAGCTTAGTGGAAGTTGGAGCGAAGTATCATAACAACTGCAGCAAGCAATTGTATTCCAAAAAATGGTCGGTCACAAATAAAAAGGATGAACGCAAAAATAATATTGACGCAGCAATGGCGGATGTTTTTTCTTACCTACATGAAAATAGTGAAGAGTGTCAATTCTTCATGACAGATTTAATTAAATCAATTACAGGAGAGTACATTCCCCAGAAGCGTACAATTATTGAACGATTGAAAGCAAAGTACAAAGATGAAATCGTATTTTTTAACGAATCCGGCCACGATTGTATAGTCTGCTTTAAAGGGTTTATTTATAAAATTATAACAAACAAACCGCCTTCTCATAAAAAAAATGATGTTCGTGAAGAGAGATTACAGATCGTTAGAGATGCAGCTGCTATTATTTTGGAAGATATTCGTTCACAATTTTACGAGACAAAGGAATATCCACCTTCTGATAGTTTTCTCAAGGATGTTAATACTCTAATTCCCGAAACTTTATCAGTTTTATTGAAAGGAATTATTTGCCAATCAAAACGCAAGTCACTAAATGCAGCGGAAAGAAAGTGCGCATCAATTGCTCACTCTATCATTGCAGCAACTCGACCTGCTTCATTTATTTCTCCTCTGCTACTTGGAGTTGGATCTTTCTTGTATAAAAAGTATGGCTCCAGTAATCTTATTGATGTTCTTTCATCGTTAGGATTCTCCGCATCCTATAATGCCATTTCATTATTCGAAGATTCTTGTGCTTTTCGTCCGGCGCGTAATATCTTACCTCATGCTTTTTTTCAGTTTGTTTTTGACAATGCTGATTTTAATAGCAATACAATTGATGGTAAAAATACTTTCCATGCGATGGGTGGTATTCAATGCGTTACACCTTACGACAGTATCGAAACTGATACCAGTTTACCACGAGTATCCAAAAAAAATACCAGCTTCAATTAAATCTACGCTTGGGTTAATTCCTCTTGCATCTTACTCAAAAGGCAAAACCGTTGGTTTGAGTAAAATGAATGTTTCAGTAATTGAAAGAACCACACAATCGACCAAAAAAATTGTTCCTACACCCTGTGATTTTATGTGGCTGTATGGTAAATGGTCATGCACTATGAGTATCAGCGGATGGAACGGATTTATGATCGAAGCAACTGCTGAAAAACCTTTTCAAAGAAGTAGAATTATATGTTTGCCATTTATAAACGCTCCGCCAACAGATTACGACACAATTTTAACATCACTTCTATTTTCTATTGAAAAATGTAAAGCTTCCAATCAAAATACATGCATTGTGACATTTGATCAACCGTTATATTGGAAGGCTCGAGACATTACAGCTGCTGCTGATCCTAATACCGATCTATCGAAGGTCGTAGTTCGATTAGGTGGATTCCATTTGCTCATGTCGTTCATAGGTTCGATTGGATATATCATGTCTGGTAGTGGACTCGAAGATATCTTCAAATTAATTTATGCTGAGAACTGTGTACAGCACATAATGTCTGGACATGCGTATGGTAGGGCTGTACGTGTTCATTTCCTAGCGCATTTATCAATAACAAAAATAGTTATGGATTCAATAGAATTTACAGAAGAAGAACGAGATTTTCTGGATGATAATAGTACTGATATTGATAGAACAAGAATTTTTGAAGCTATACATAATCCCCTATTCCAACAAATAACTACCAAATTTGAGGAGGCTTTGAGCATGCTGGAAAGTAAAGGACCAACGGCAACATTATGGGTTCAATATTACAGATTAGTCACTCTTGTGAAACATTTCATAGAGGCTGAACGCTCCGGAAATTGGTCTTTACATCTGAAGACTATCAGAAACATGCTCCCGATTTTTCACTCAAGTGGACATTTCTTGTATGCCAAGTCGAGTCATCTATACTTGCAAGATATGCTGAATCTTGAGAAAATAATGACTCCTGAAGAATTTCACTCTTTCACAGCTTTAGGCTATTTTACGATTAGACGAACGGATAAATTTTGGAGTGGGATCATGTCTGATCAAACTATTGAGCAGACTCTTATGAGAATGTTTAAATCATCTGGAGGATTAACGCACGGCCGTGGTATTACTGAGAGTACGCTGGCATCGTGGACCCTTGGAATGATACGTCTACAAGATGTTTGTGAGCAAATAACAGAATACTGCAACCTTTCAATGGATACTTCAGAACAACATATTGATTACCGAGATTCACGCATACAACGTGACAACGAAGATCTTGAAAAAAATCGATAATTGGTTCGCAACTCATGTCTTTACCCTAGATACCCCTGAATTAATTTGCATTGCTAACGGTATAGTTGCTTCAGAGAATATTAATTGTCAACATGCCTTTGAGATAGGAGAAGATTTGATTACTAATATCACAGGATCTGATTTTCAACGGCTATCATTTCAGCGTAAAAATAAGGTTCTTTCTTTCAGCGCTATGACAAGTGCTATTGAAGTTGATAAATCTCGTGTCGTCATTAATCCATTACTATTATTTCAACGAATGTGCATTTCAAGAGAAACAGTCGGCGATGTCAAAGAATACTTAGGGTATGAATTAGCACCTTTCCCATTGTCATTATTCGCGGAGGATGGCATGAGAAAAGGTACTAAGTCATCTTTGTTTAATGCTTTTACACCGGTGGAACGATCCTCTAACATCAGCGCCAGGAGTCATTTTGTCATTGACGGTGGTTTTCTTTTACATAAAGTAGTTTGGGATCGAAATTCATCGTTTAATGATATAACTACTAAATATGTCAAATATGTACAAGAACACTTCGGGCTCTCTGCAAGCATTGTGTTTGACGGTTACTCAGACGACCCTGATGTCGCAGGAACAAAGTCTTGGGAGCGTTTGCGCCGTACGAAAAAACACCAGTCGACAGAAGTAAAATTTGACAAGAACACTATACCGACGTTATCACAAGAGAAATTTCTTGGTAATGAAAAGAACAAATCTAACTTTATTAAACTTCTTAAAACTGTTTTCTCAGAAATAGGTTTTACCGTTGACCAAGCAGAATCAGATGCAGACACTCTTATCGTTCGCTCTGCTCTTGCTGCATCTCCATTATTCGATACCGTTACTATTGTAGCTGAAGATATTGACATACTGATATTGCTCACAGCACTTGGTAGAAAACAAGCAAATGTATTTTTTTTGAAACCATCAAAAGGACGAACAGCAGAACAATTATATTGTGCGTCAGGTTTTATATACGGAGATGTTATTGCGGATAATTTGCTGTTTCTTCATGCTTTTTCAGGATGTGACACAACTTCAGCTCCTTACAATATCGGTAAAATGAAATTTGTGAAAACCCTGGAAAAACATATAGAGTTCGCAAGTGGAACGGCTTTGTTTCTCAACAAGAGAGTTGATCCTGCTTTGCTCACTGTAATTGGTGAACGTTTTTTTATCTCTTTATACGGTGGTAATAAAGATGATAATTCTCTTGACAGTCTAAGATACAAACAATTCGCCAAGGCAGTGCCAAAAAGTACATTTAACTTATCTTCACTTCCTCCAACACAAGACACAGCTCGCTTTCATACTTTCCGAGTCTACCATCAGGTCCAGTCGTGGCTTGGTAATAATAATGATCCTGAAGAATGGGGCTGGAAAAAATGTGGAAAATTATTGATGCCAGTGCAGACCTCTAAACCTCCAGCACCCTCTGAGCTTCTAAAATTGATTTTTTGCAAATGCAAAGGAAACTGTGGAGCGATGTGTGGATGTCGAAAAGCAGGGTTGAAATGTTCTGCAGTGTGCTTCCATTGTTCTGGAGAGACTTGCAGCAACGTAATGGAGCTCACAGAATTAATAAATGAAAATGACTTTGATGATGAACCGCCGACATTAACACCCCTTCCTTCTCCAGTTCTCCCACTGATATTTAATTCCGAAAGCCGATCAGATACTGAGCCGCAGCCTGGTCCATCGAAAAGACTAAGGACGGAATAGTTCAAATATAGAAAATCACCGTGGATTATGCCTATTGGGGAAACCACGTAAAAAAAACGCGCCTCCAGACTCTACCTCGTGGGTGGTGGGGAAAAGAGTCAATAATTAATTATTAATAATATTACAAAATTAATAATTAAAAAAATTATAATAACAAAATAAAAAAAAAAGGAAAATAACTGATGACACATTATTAGTACACACGCATAATATATGTATAGTTAAGAGTACTGAAAAATAATACTCACTTCGGAGCGCTGTAAAACCGTAGCTATTGACTTAATTAAAAAATGTTGCTTATAAAAGTTATTCCTTAAAAAACGATCTACAAAAATGGTCTGATATTATTTTTTCGTAAAATGATAAAAAAAAAAGTTATATCGAAAAATAAAATTTTTTTTCTCGAATTTCCGAACATTTTCGCTTATAACTTTTTTATTTATAATTCTACGACAAAAAGATACTGGACCAAAATTGTAGAGAATTAAATTTGCAACAAAAAATGTTGACAAATTTTTTTTATCAGATAAATAGTTTAAGAGATAAATCGAAATAACCATTTCAACCCCTATTTTCAAGATGGCGGCCGTGGGACAAGGGTGGCGACCCCACAAACTTGATTTTAGCTTTACACTGACCCCCCCTACACATCAAAAAAATAAAATTGCGTCCTCTAAAAAACGCAACCCCAAATGTAACTTTTCAATGGACTAGAAATATTAGTTTCTTTCGATATTTCGGCATTGTTCCCAAGTATCCACCTGGGTACTACTTTAACATATCTGAGAGATTTACTGATTGAAAATAATTTGGAGATTGAACATATTAACGAATATTTGAAACTAACCAATCTATGTTGTAACGTTATGGCAGTGCCACACGTCACATTATTGACAACCGCTGGCGCGCCCTGTGTAAGCAACTGCTGAATCAGTGTGAAGTGCGCAACGACTTCGACAGTGGAAAGGGAAAACGCCATGGACCACGCTGTGTTTGCTAAAACAAGCTCTCTACTTAAGTTCACACGAATCTGATAACATCTATCTGGCATTAGCCATGATTTCATTTATTTTGTATATATATTAATTTCAATTGTTGTTCTATACGACATTTATTATGTGTTTAAGAATTTTACTGTGTTGTGGAAATGTGAGGTAATGTACAATTTCTCTTTCATTTATTTATGTGTACAATTTCTCGATATGTATTTTTACGGCATAGCTTATATTCGCCATTTTGGGTTTACCGTTTTCATGTTCCTTTATTGCACGCATTTCAAAAACACAGTATACTCTTATAACTAATTTAACTTTAATATTAATTTTTCTTTGCCATTATGGCAGTAACATTTATCTGAATTCTAAAATCTATTTTTCTTGTTCATTAAAATTAATCTTAACATTTCTCTATATAAATCTTTTACATGTCGTTACTTATTTGAGCAAGTTTTTTTTTGATTTATTAACTGGTTGCTTAATAATTTGAATTTATTTTGAAAATGCTCTATATTGTTTTGAGTATGATTTAAAGCCTACGTATGGGCAAAAATTCGTAAATCAATTTCGATAAAGTCGAATATCATTATTTACCTTCTGTTATAAAATTTCTGTCTATTTTGAATATCTGATAAAATTGAGTTCTATAATTTATTTGTTTAAAGATTAACTTTTATAATATATTAAAATTGCATTGTTGTCTTTGCTTAACAAAGAAAAGAAATTACTTTCATTTCGTTTCTGTTCTTGCTACGCAGTACGAATTTGTACACGACCATTTTGGTTCGAACATTTTTATTTCAAGATCCGCCATTGTTAGGCGAGGTCAAGGTTACCTTAAATTTTTAATTTTAATTTACGTCACCTCTGCAAACCTTCTTAAGCTAGTAGGTTCTGGTTGTAGTGTTTTTAAGCTTGCAAGTGACTACATTGTAATTTTTTTGAACTTTTCTAAATTTTATTTAGTTTTGTGGCGTTAAATGCCGAGCGTTCCCATTTGGGACTACACATTCTACTCTATCATTTGTAAAGACTTCATGTTTTCTATTTTTAAGCTACACACGAAAGAATTTTATTTTATTTTACTTTTCTACTACATTAACAATAAACGATTTTACTTAAAACTATTTTACTCTACTTTTCTTTTTCTCCTTACACTCTCTCTCTATTTAATGTAAAAGGGACATTGCACGACTGTGTTACTGACCGGACCTGTACGACTAAGCTGCGCTATAAAATTTACTCTGCTTTATTTTCGGCTTCACTATTAATTACTCTAATATATATATATATTTGTTTTTTTCTCCTTTCTTCTAACTATTTTTACGGTAGAGTCTTGAGCTTCCCTCGGACTACTCAGTGTAGTGTCCGTAAAACTCTCTAGACTGGTAGCAGAATTACTTAGCCGATATTTTACCTTCCTTTATGCTACCCAGCCATCCGCTCTCGTCTTTCCCTTCCCTTTACCCTTTTTTATAATCATTATCGTTAACAAACATTGTCAAATTAAATTCGAGGCGGTGCAATGTTTAAAACAAAATTATTTCAAAATTAATAATAAATATTACCAACAGTTAGACGGTACAGCAATGGGTAACAGTTTATCACCTTATATTGCCAATCTATTTATGGGTAAATTTGAATGTGATCTCAGTAAAGAACTAAATTATTTTCCAAGAGTATGGATTAGTTAACATATGTAGACGATATTTTTTCAGTGTTTAATTTAAAACAAATGTAGCATAGAATCTGTTTTAGATTCTCTAAATTCCAAATTTAATAGCATAAAATTCACCTATGAACTAGAAACAAATGGCAAATTATCTTTCCTTGATACATTAGTTATCAGAAAGGTTAATAAATTAGAAGTTGATATATATAGAAAAAACACCTCAATTAAGAGATTTATATCTAATAAGTCAAATCATTGTATGCAACACAAACTGGCAGCCTTTAATTCAATGGTTTATAGATTAGTCAATTTTCTACTGTCAGTAGAAAATTATAAAAAAGAATTAAATTATATTTTAGACAAGGCAATATTCAATGATTTCTCTAAAGATATAACATTTAATCTAATCAGGAAACACAGATTGAGATCTAATATAAATAACATAACAACTCTTAGTTGGAAAGAAGATAAAAAACAGAAATATGTAAAGATTCATTATTTTTCTAGATACACCAAAGGTCTTTCAAATTTTTTTAGTGAGATGGACTTTAAAATAGTCTATAGTTCTAATAATAGTATCAAAAATTTGTTAGGCAACCCTAAAGACAAGAATGAACCTACGAACAAATCAGGTCTACAAAATAAATTGTAAAGATTGTGATAAATTTTACATTGGTCAGAGTAGAAGAACCATCAATGTAAGATTTAAAGAACATATAGCCGATGTAAAACATTTAAGATTTAATAAGTCCAGTGTAACTACTCATATGTTTGAAAATCACCACAGAATTCAGGATCTTAATCAATTGAAAGTGGTTTCTAACAGTAAAAATTTAGATTGCTATGAAAGTATGGAGATTTTCAAAAATAAGGGTAAGGTATTTAATCATATAGTTACATAAATTTATTTATAAAAAAATAAAGGTAATTTTTCACATTTCTAATTTTGAAGTAACCCGTAGCGAAAGGATACTTTGAAATCAGTCAAAAAAGAGGAAAAAGAGAAGATGTTTTGAAAAAAGGGTACTTTAGGGCCGACTTCCCAAAAAAAGAGGAAAAGAGGAACGCTAGCATCCCTGTATGTATACATATTTATTATATATTTATAAATATGTATGTACACATTTAATGATAAACATGACCAGAAACCATACAAACTATACATGTGTATGAAGCGTTCAAAAAAGCAGCAACACTCAATAATGCGGTTTCGGGCTTCAAAGTTTCCAGAACTTGGTCAATAGATAGATATTTTTCCGGAAGAAGATTTCACGGCAGCTTCAGTTACAGACGTAATTCCTGTCCCAAATACAGAAGAAATTGTGCAGAATTCAAAGCTGTATCTCCAAATACTCAACTTCCAAAAAAGCCTAATCAATCAGCAACATACACAACTTTGGCTGCTTCAGCTACAATAGCATCTTCACAAATAGCTTCAACCGGCAAAGAATTCACACCATTGTAGTCTATACTTCTATACAAACATTGCCAAAGGTGAAAACTCAAAATCGGTGAAATAAAGGTAAGAATTCAATAATTGCAACTGAGAGTCCTTTCAAATTGGAATTGGAACAAAAGCAAAAAGGAGAAGAGAAATTAACCAAAAAGAAAGTACTATTAGATTTAAAACTAAACTTAAAACGAAGAAAACTATTAAGACTGATAATAAGACTGTTAGAAATAAAAAAGCGGAATAAGGAGAATAAATCTTACTGCCCGTTTTGTGGCGAAAAATATATACAGAGTGATTTAGCACTGTCGTGACAAAATCCGAAAGAGATATTAAGCATTTTTTCAAATTCAAATACTAATGAAAATCAAAATACATAAAAATATCAGAAAATTGGAGAACTAAATGAAAAACGAAATACGAGACTTACTGTATTGTGAATATCATAAACGTTACATTTAAAACATTTTGATCTTTGTGCAGTATTTCATTTATTTAAATACGTTATTTGTGTTAATAACAAGACTTTATAATCATGTCGAATACAGACAATGTTTTAGACGATAGTATTGCGGGTCGAGAAGAAAATATGCGTCAAGAAAGCCAGAATAATTCAGCTGGTGGTTCGCGAGAGCCAGCTGTACAGTCAAATACAGTGTATTTTAGTGAAGGTGTCGGTAATATACAGTCGTCTACGTTGTCGTTTTCCAAAGCGACGAAGGGACATCAAATTCTATTACTTCTTGACGGACATGCATCACACACTAAGAACTTGGCCGTAATAGATCTAGCTCGTGACAATGCTGTAATTATTATATTGTGCTTCTCTCCTCACTGCTCCCACAAACTACAACCATTAGACGTTGCCTTTATGAAACCTTTAAGTTTATACTATGAGGATGAAGTAAGGAAGTGGCTCAGGTCACACCCAGGAAAAGTGGTCCAGCTTTTCGACATATCCGCGCTTTTTGGCCAAGCTCTCTTTAATGCAGCTAATATGGAGATAGCCATTAAAGGTTTTGAAAAAACTGGTATCTGGCCATCCAACATCAATATAATCACGGATGATGACTCTTTATCCAGCAACAACAACAGATCTTCCCTTGGAGAACCATGCTGAGAAAACAACACAGGAAGCGCTGACTGCACCAGTGAACATGTATATCAATGCCGAACTCGGATGTTCTTGGATGCCCGATTCCCCTTCCCGTGCCATTACTAATTTTTCAACCACATCCCCAAAAAAAAAAAGTTATAAGCGTAGAAAAACGGCAATCCTTACCGCATCACCTTACAAGACAGAATTAGAAACATCTATTAAAAAGACACAAAATATCAATGAAGCGAAAGAAGAAAAAATGAAACGAAAACTGACGTTTAAGGGTAAAGAAAACAAATCCGAAGGAATAAAAAATAAGTCAAAGAAGCAAAAAAGAATCGTAACTGATTCTGAAGAAAGCTCGGAAGACGAAGACGCGGCCTTCTTGTATTGCCATGATTTATACTTTAAAGGCTTGTTTACACGGAGCCAGTAATTTAGTACTTTAGTCAAATGACAAGTAATTTTATACGTGTAAACAGCAAGGCAAGTAGAAAATCAAGTTAAGTAGAAACTAAACGGTTTAGTGATTTAGTGGACAAGTAGGATAGAATATGTTCTATTTTTCGATTTAGTAGCGGTGCGCGCGCATTTTCCGGTAAGGAGTGGCTTCGTCATTTGCCATAGACGGCTCCATGACGCCTCAGTTGTTTAGTTTATTTAACAGTATACTTATCTTGTAGTGAATAGTTCAAAGAAAATGTCGAGGTGGGCAGAAGATACAACATATAAATTTGTAAATGAATATTTGAAATATGAATGTTGATGGAATTTCAGAATTCCTAGCTATAAACATAAAGAAACAAAACAAAAGGCAATCAACAACATTGTTGAAGCCATGTCAATTTCCAATTTCGGAGCAAAGGAAGTTTCATTAAAAATAAAAAGTATTTGCTCTACTTATTCGCAAGAATTAAAAAAAATTAAAGATTCATCCAAATCCGGTTCCGGAACTGATGAAATTTATAAAACAAATTTGAAATGGTTTGATATGTTGGACCAAGCATTAAAATCTGTGAACATTTTTGAGACGAGGGCAACAGAAGATAATACGGTGAGTAAAATTTTATTTCAAAATTTTGTACATAATGTTTTTACAGTTTTTATAATCCAGATTACCTATCATTCTAATTATGGAAACATTTTTAGGTTTACAAACCTGGCTTACGGTATTACACATCACTGTTGTTTTTGGGCTCTTATGTAACACCTCGTAAGAGCCGAGATTCTTTGGAACGGGAAGTTGAGATTCCGGTTTCACAAAGTCTGGTATGTGACGTAATATTTAAAATATCTCAGGATTTAGAACTAATCTTCGTATTTTTTTAGAGTCCTGTGATTGACATATTAGACAATAGTCAACAGAGTCTGCTGCTCGAGATTGAGAGTGAAATGCTGCAGGATGGAGAAGCAGGTCATATAAACCAATCCTCCAGTGTTGATGTTGAGCAAAGTAGGGCTGCATCAATAATACCTGGCCCTATCAGCCCAGCAATATCAACACCATCCACTTCCGGTATAGCTAGGCTTTCACAGCGTCAAAAAAAAAAGCTCGGCAGAATTCGACCGATGACGAGTTTTTTAGCGTAATAAACAATCTCGCTGACTCATTAAGACAGCCAATTGTTACAAACAATAATGAAAATATAAAATCTTCATTAGGAGACCCACCAGTCGATGTTTTTTTATCATTTATAGGGGCACTACTTCGAACCTTCCAGGATGAAGAGCTAAAGCTGGAAGTTATGAATAATATTACTCAAACGGTTATTAATGCGAAATCTGTAGATATACAGCGTGCCAAAAAATAATTTGGTTTTTATTTTTTTATTTATGTTCATTTTTATATATATATATATATTTTATATTTATATTTCTTACTATTTTCAGATATAAATTTAATTTCATTTAATATAATTTATATAAAGACAAGTGAGTTTTATTTAACATACCTCATAAGATATAAAAAATAATATAAATAATAATAATACAATTGAACAACTGCGAAAGTCTGCATTAAAAAAAACACTATATATTGTTCACCCAAAGGGATTTTTTATTTTGATCAACCTAATCAACTACAGTATTATGTCGATGATAATCATAATGTATTATTTACAAACTTGAAATCACAATAGTAATTATTATTTATTCAATTAAACATCAATACCACCAGTGATAAGAATGACACTTCTTACGAGTTTTCCTAAAATTACCAATTTCCTCATTCTACAGCAGTATATTGGAAATGAACAGTACCCACAGTATTGAAGTAATCGCAAAATTTATCACGAATCTCTAAGGCATCATCGCTGCTGCGATTACCACCTTGTGGTAATCTTTGGTGTCCTTCAGAGAGCTGTACTCCTTCACAGCTTGTTTCACAATTTTTCGAATTTCTGTAATTGTTAGGTACATACCACGGGTGTGAACTCTTTTTCATAATAAGGTAATTGTGTAGAAGTACACAAGCGTATGTAATAGTTTCAACTTTCTTAGAATTGAGAGGTATGATTGCAAGTAAAACTCGCCATCTATTTGCTAGAATACCAAAGGCATTTTCTACAGTTCTTCGAGCACGGCTTAATCTATAGTTGAAAATTCTCTTTTCAAGTGCCAAGCCTCGATTCGGATAAGGTTTTAATAAATTTTTATTCAAGGCAAAGGCATCATCGCCAACAATTACATATGGCAATTTATAATTAAATTCAGGTAGTTCACATGGAAAAAGTAAATTTAAAGTTTCAGCATACATTCTAGTACCCAACGGAAAGACAGCTGAATCATTCATACGACCATTCCTTCCAATGTCCACAAACAAAAACCTGTATTCAGCATCGACAAGAGCTAGTAAAACAATACTGTACGTCCCTTTGTAATTTCGGTATTTAGATCCCTCTTTCCGAGGAGGACGAAAATTGATATGTTTTCCATCCAATGAATCAATGCAATGAGAGAAATTCCAAATCATCTGAAATTTATGGGCAACAGATTTCCATTCCTCCACCGTTGATGGAAAAGTCATAACTTTATCTTCAAGCACTTTTATTATTGCTCCCAAGGTGTCGTGAATGATTTTGGAAATTGTGTTATCAGCAATACGAGTGGAGTAACTAAGATCTTGAAATGTATTGCCTGTTGCCAGGTATCGGAGAGTCACAGAAAGTCTGTCCCTTGGTGATATAGCTTCACGCATAACTGTATTTTGCTTCTGAATGAGTGGCGTCACAAGTGACAGTAATTCATTCCAAACATCTTCTTGCATTCGCGTGTAATTTGCAAAACTTACAGGATCTTCTCGACTTAAAGAAACCAAGAACGTAATTTAAAAGAAAATATCTACAGAAAACTATTAGATTCATTAACAATATCCTAAGAAATATTTATTCAATAATAATAATGAATACGTGAACTAACTAGCCAAAATTCAAGAGATCTGTAATCTATTAATAAATACATTTTTCATTAAAAATATATTTGACAATTGAAGTTAACATACCTTAGTTCATCAAACAGCATATTCAAAACACTGGTAACGCCGTAATAACCACAATCGACTCCACAACGTACGAGAATTATTTAAATGTTTATGTCTTCGTCTTCTTTCACAAATTAATTTAAAAAAAATACTTGCTATTCGTCTGCGACGAACAACTTCTGTTATAATCGCGTTGTCGTCCATTTTTGTTGATATTCGAACTGTCACTTTGCACCATAGATAATGTAAACATATATAATATATTACATCTCTATGCTAGCACGCATCAAAACCATCTACAAATTCAAGTATCGTGTGAAGCCAAACACGCATTGAAACCAACGCCACAACACGCTTGAAAACTAGCATTGCAATCTAGCAAGCAAACTAGCAGCAAACCTAGCGTCGTGTGCGGGCTTAACCAACAAAACGCTAGATTTACTGCTAGTTTGTTTTCTAGATTCATTGATAGCTTTCAAGCGTGTTACGGCGCTGGATTCTTTCATGGTTTCAATGTGTGTTGGCTTCACACGATACTTGAATTTGTAGACGGTTTTGATGCGTGCGAAGTGACAGTTCTAATTTCAACATATTTACTGTAGTAGATAAGGTTTATGAAAATGAAAAAATCCTTTGGGTGAACAATATATAATTAATGTTTATTAATTTCAACAGTTAAACTCAATGAGCTAAGTTTAAAATTTCACTATAATTCAGTTTTCTCACATTTATTTTTTAAAAGCATGATCGATGTTATGAGGTATGTTTAATAAAACTCACATTTTAATATTTGTAAAATGGACATAATTATTTCTTATGATTTGTACGAACATAAACTGTCACAAAAGTATACGCTATGACGCTATGTTTGTTTATGACGTTTATGCTCACGTGACATACTATTTTCTGATTGGCTCTTGCTCAAATCTAGCAGCAAATCTAGCACGAAAAATAGCCCCGGTTCTAATTCTGACATCTAGTATGATAGCACGCAGCGCAGCACGCAGTGACGTCATTTCTATCACTGAAACTAGCACGGTTGCCAGCACAGCAACTAGCAAGCAAACTAGCAGCAAATCTAGCGTCGTGTGCGGCGGGCTTAATGTTTTCTCGCTCAGCTGATCCACACCAAAAGCGTATGGTTCACAGCTGAAATATTTGAAGACTGGTATTTTAAAATTGTTTTGTCTTTTTTTAACAAATTATCCAAAGATGATCCTAAAGTAATGTTGGATGACAACTTAGTCAGTCACATATCTTCGCCTGTTATCGCTTCTTGTAAGGAGGATAATATCAGATTCGTTCTACTCTGCCCCAATAATACCCACTGAAATCTAAATAGAGAGAAGTATTAACGGATTGGAAATTGAAACATAGGTATCCACTGTTTTTTTAAAATAAAATTCCCTGACTTTTCCCTGACCATAGATCCAAAATTCCGTGACCACTAGAAGCTCGGGGGCAAGAAGTGATTGAGGGACCTCCAGAATGTGCAAAAATAAATTGAAGACCTTTTTTTTTGCTCGTCAACTTAAATGTATACACTTTTTTCTTCTTCACTGACTTCCCAGAATTTATAATAAATTCCCTGACTTTCCAAAAAAAAATTTTATAAATTCCCTGACTTTTCAGAATTTTAAAGAAATTCCCTGACTTTCCCTGCCACTTTAAGCTTCCCTGACTTTCCAGAAAGCGGACACCCTGATAGAGGAACGATTCCAAAAGACACCTTCCCGACCCTTTTGAAAACATGATTCAGGGAAAAAATATCGATTGCTGGATTTAAAGCAACACACGTGGTTCCATTCAACAAGTAAGTTATTGTAAAAATTATCCCTGAAGATATAACTGCAGAAAATTCAGCTATGAGCAATGAAAATAACAGTAATTCTTAAAAAGATGGAACTTTTGAAACGTTTCTTCGTGATATGCACCATAAAGAAACGGTAGGAACACGGACAAAAAAAACAACCAAACTTAACGTTCCTCCAGGTAAAAGTCTCACTAATTTAGAAGAAAATATTGTGGCAAACCCAAGTATAAGTACACCAAAAAGATCAAAGCCAACAAAAACTTAAAAAAAAGTGATAGAGGATTCCGACAGTGAAATGGATATTGATAATGATCTAGTAAGTGAAAGTGATTCTAGGTCTAATGAAGAGGAAGTTGATTTTGAAAAATTAAAATAATGTGATTTTTTGTTGGTTGAACTCGACTATGAAGAAGCCAAAAATAAATCCACAAAAAAGTTAATTTGTCAAATTATTAAAAAATTATTAAATTTAATTCACAAATGGAAAATATCAAACATAACGAACTTGTTTTAAAATCAAGAACCATGCAAACCGAAAATTTATTAAAAGAACTGAATTGGTTAAGTGCTTTAGTTATTAAAGATGTATTAAACCAATTAATATTACTAGCAATAAATTTAATAGAGATCATCTCAGAAATCGAAACTAGCCTTACCTTTTGCAATTTAAATAAAATACACTCTTTAATAATTACATTAGACGAATTCAGAAAAATTACGAATTAAATTACTGATGTAAATTTTTGGGATATTTCGGCACAGATTACCAGCCATTGTAAACTCGAAAATGACATGATAGAATATTTGCTAGAAATACCTAAGTAAATAAATAACTTCTGTATCTATGTACAGTAACGAAAAAATGTATGTTATATTTAAGTTACAAATTAATTATGATAAATAATGATAAACTATGTAGTTATAATGCATAACTATATTAAAACACAAAATAATTATTTCTGTAAAACTAGCTATGTAGAAGTAAATATATGTTTAAGCAATATTGTTAACTTGCAGAATAATGATGAATAGGGATTTTTTTCTTTTATATAGGTATAAAGTACTTTTCAGTACTTCATATAATTGCGATCTAGTCACATAAACTAATAAGCAATTTTATCCTGTCCTAAATTATTAATAAAAGTAAATTAATTTTTAGACTTCGCCCAATTAGCGTCTCTCAGTTTCTCTGACGTGAACACATTTGTACATTAGCACTTTCACTAACAATTAAACTAACAATTAAACGAAACATCGCGTTGTGGAAGTTTTCTCTCTCACTCCTTATAATTTTGTGGGCATTTTCGATAAGAGGTAAGCCATAATATATTTACATTGTAATACATTGAATTGTTTTAGTGCACAGGGTGTGGGAAAATTGAATAGTGGAAAAAGGTGTATAAATTAACGCTATTCAATACATACAAATTTTACAAGAAGGGTTACTTCCAAGATGGTATTAGTGAATTTAATAAAGGTAACTGCATGAGAAACTGCAGGGGAAACAGGTGAAGGGCATACTGCACATGTAATCGTCGAAGAAAAGCCTTCCACTTCACCAGAAAAAAGTGATGATGAGCCAAAAAGTGATGATGAGCCAGAAAGCGATGAAGTTCCACTAGAAATGAAGGTGAATTTAAATATACATATATTTTTTAAATGTATTCACGAGAATTTCATTTAATGTTAAAATTTTGGGCAGGAAGTTCACTGAATAAAATAACAATCTTTCATTTTCCATTACAGATAAAGTGTTTCAGCCGATGTTGGCATTTCTGTATTTAGTTACATTTTTGTTTGGTTGTATCGGCGCGCATGCGTGTTGGCCTTCTTTTCGGTTTAGCGTCTATACGGCCATCTTTGAGTATTCATTCCACTTGCGTACGGCATGACGTACACACCTCACGAGCTCTGTATATATTTATATCAATATTTAGTGCATTTAGTATTTTAGTTTGTAGTTAATTTGCTTATAGTATTGTAGTGCATGTTAGTTTAGTGTTGATTGGTGACTACAGGTGTTATTTTAAGTGTTTAACGTAATTGGTGATTTAATGCATTGCATGATTTTATGAAGATTGATTTGTTGGAGATTTGCTGGCTTGTTTGCAGTTGGCAGTTGCAGATATCCGTGAACCATTACTGTTTACCTATCCTATATTATTTGTATACTTGCTGTATGTGTTTGCCGAGCTTCAAAAGGTAGGTCTTTATATATTTATGCAGTGTGTAAGCAACAATCATTTCATTATTATTTTATCAACCTACAGTCCACTATTTTATCGAATTTTGAGAACCGCGCAAACATTGGTCAATCGACCCAGGATATATATACAAAAATTTTGGGTATATTTTTCAAAATTTATTTTAAAAGTGATTGTTGCATTTTGTGTTCTAATTACGCGGCGGCCATATTGTGGCTTGGTTTTCATATTGGCGCTTGTAGTCATCAAGTTGAACGCTTGGGTCACGTGGTGTATGTTTTTACCAGTGGTTTTAGAACAGTGGCCTGTCATGCAAAATTCAAACGGGTTATTATTGATGAATATTTTATGGATTTTTATATTGATATAAGAGTTTTGTTAGTGGTGATATTATTTTTTATAGACACCTATTGTTTAGTTTGTGTCTCTGTTAGGCTTGTGGTTTCATTTACGGCGTTTGTAACTGTTTCAATTTATTTTTGTACGTTTGTCTTGCACGATAGTGTATTTAAAGCCCCCTTTGGTGTGCTGCGGCGTTTTATTGTTTCAGTTATTATTTTGTACGTCCGTTTAGTCACAATTGGTGTATATATGAACTGCCCATTACTGGTAGTTTCATTTTTTCGGCTTTCTATTATATTTGCTGTATTTTTAGTTAAGTCCGTTGCACAATTGGTGTACATATGAACTGCCCATTACTGGTAGTTTCATTTTTTCGGCTTTCTATTATATTTGCTGTATTTTTAGTTAAGTCCGCCACACAATTAGTGTTCTTATGAACTGCCCATTACTGGTAGTTTCATTTTTTGGCTCTAGTATAGTTTTGAACTGCCCATTACTGGTAGTTTCATTTTTTTGGCAGCTTTTGTATATTGCAATCTATTTTATGCATATATCCGTTTTTCACGTTTGTGTAGTTTGTACTGCCCATTACTGGTAGTTTCTTTTGTTTACAGCGTTTTCTTGCAGTATTTGTTCCTTACAGCCGTTTTTGCACGATTGTGTATTTTTTTGGTACTGCCCATTATTGGTAGTTTATTTTTACGGTGTTTAGGTATATTGCAGTATTGTTGTTTCACATTCGTTTTACATTTTGTTTTTTGTAGTGCCCATTATTGGCATGTTTGTAAAGTATTTCAGTATTATTTTTTGAGTCTTTAGATTTGTTGTAGTAAAAGTTAGAGTGTATTAAGGGTGTCCACGAGTGGTTAGATCGTCTAGTTATTTTTTTTGTTTTTTTTTTTGTATTGTTATTTAGGCAGTCATCATGGCAGATAAGAAATCGTTAAAACGTCAGTTGAAAATGCAACAGGCAAGAAAGGAAGCATTATTTTCTAGCGTAATGAAGATTTTCGAGTCGAGTAAAGATCTGGATAATGAAAAGTCTTTAACTTTTTTCAAGAGTCGATTGGCAAGACTAAAGGAGACTGAGGATGAATTTAAGGAAGTTATACAAGAGATTAATTCGTTAGAAACACAATTAAGTGACGAATTTATACCAGATTATCAGAGTTTGGAATCCTTGAGAGAGTTAATCGACTATATTCATCTCGCAGCGACAGATCCACGGGTCACGCCAAAAATAGAAGTGGAACTGCAGGAAAGTAATGTACTTCCGAATAAATGTAAACAATCTGTAGCTCCTCGTTTGCCTAAGATTACTCTCCCCTCCTTCTCCGGTCAGATGAAAGATTGGCCCGTCTTCTATGAAGTTTTCAAAAGCTTGATCCATGAGAATGATCAACTTGGAGACGTGGATAAGATACATTATTTGGTGGGCCAGTTGAGCGGTGCAGCGGCTAAAGTCTGTGCGGGTTTACCCCCGATTGGTGCAAATTATAAGGTACTGTGGAACGCGTTGGTGGAAAAATACGAAAATCCACCAATTATTTAGAACAGATAATAAACTTTAAGCCTGTGACGTCTGCAAGTGCGCAATCTTTGAGTACGGTGCTAGAGAGATGTGACACAGCCTACAATGCTTTAAAAAATTTAAAATTGGACGATCTATTAGATTATACTTACGCTTATTTGCTATGGAGCAAACTGGACATAGAAACGCGAGTTCTTTTCGAGAATCTCAGACGTAGTAGAGAGATTTGTAGTTATGAAGAGTTATTAACATTTATAAGAGAGCAGATTCAGGTGTATACTATTAATCCTTTGCACCAGAATAGAGTAAGTACTTCTTCTTCAAATTTTAAGAACAAGACGCATTCGTTTTTCGTTAAACGTTCAGACAATGAGGAAAAGTGTATACTTTGCTCAGAACAGCATAATATAGTGAAATGTAAACGGTTTTTAAGTCAGTCGCCACATAATCGCTTTAAAATATTAAGGAAAAGGCGTGGGTGTATTAATTGTTTGGAACAACACCATGTCCGAGTTTGTACAAAGGAGTCGACCTGTAGCCTATGTCGCAATAAACATCATGATTTATTGCATTTTCCAAAAAATCATGCTACAGCCGAAGGAATTACTAATTCGACAGGTCAGTCTACCGAAGCTCAGCCCAGTACTAGTGCCGATCCTTCAGGACATAAGTCTGGCATTTCCGCCTTCGAGTCATTCCATGTCAAATCAACACAGGGTATAAACCTCACCATCTCAGATTTTCATGAAATTTGGCACAATTGTACTATTCATTTAGACTTAGAAAAATATCAAATTTTATTGCGATATGTCTACTGGTTTTGAAATTACAGCTATGTAAAGTTTTCAAAAATTGATCAAAAAACCGTGATGGAAAATTTTTGAAATGCTCTGGAAGCTGATCTAATTGACTTAGAGAACTGGGCGGGGTGTCATTTTACAGCATATTTCACACCGATTCCAATGATATACAACACAATATGGGTTAAGAAAAAAAATGTTTTCAAAATCAAAGTCAAAATTTTGATTTTTAATTTCACAACAAGTACGGTTTCAAAAATTTTCAAATTAATACCAAACATAGTCATTATAGTTGTGAATCACCTGGCAAAATATAAATGTGGGATGACAATGGATTCTATGTTAAAATAATTTAAGACTGAAGCTCGAATTTAAAAATCGCTCTGTATTTCGACTGTGAAAAATTCAACAATGCTAAAATGTATACTTGCATGAACATGAACACTAATATGAAGTAACAATACATTACTAAATTCAAAATGGGCTATTTTTTGGGCCCCCCAACTGGAATTGTTACGAAAAATTTTTTTTACGTTTTCAAAACTTTTCAAATTAAAACCAAGAATAGTCATTATAGTTGTGAATCACCTGGCAAAATATAAATGTGGGATGATAATGGGTTCAATGATAAAATAATTTAAGACTGAAGCTCGAATTTAAAAATCACTGTGTATACAGGAAATATTTATGCTATTAAAAAAATGTTAGGCCTAAATTGGTAAATTTTACACATGACATAGTAGCTAGTTCAATGTAATAAAAAGCTGTATTGTTATATTTTAAGTACCAGTAATCCAAGTTTCAAAATTCCAATTTGTTAATGTCAAACTATTCACGCATACAATGACATGTAGCTGTATATGGTAACCTTATGGGATCGACTTTAGTTTGAATTAAAAATAAATAAATAAAACTATTAGCTTTCATCATTTTTGAAGTAAGTAAGCTTGTTGCAAATAAATCAACAATACTACAAAATATCTTCAGTTATAATTAAAAATATATACAAAAGTAAATCCTGTGATCCCGACTGGGAGAATTAATGTTATTCTTGAAAATGAATTATGAATTTATGAATTAAAATTTTGAATTGAAAGGCCTAAAATACAAACTTTGATATTATTTATTTTTTCTATTTAAAGACCTTAAAAAAGGTCGTTCAAATAAACCTGTATGGTCGAAAAAAAATTTCTTAAGGGGCTCGCAACAATTCCAGTTGGGGGGCCCGTGGTAATGCGAGGGCCATGCTTCTGTGTCAAAAAATAGCACATTTTGAATTTAGTAATGTATTGTTACTTCATATTAGTGTTCATGTTCATGAAAGTATACATTTTAGCATTGTTGAATTTTTCACAGTTTAAATACAGAGCGATTTTTAAATTCGAGCTTCAGTCTTAAATTATTTTAACATAGAATCCATTGTCATCCCACATTTATATTTTGCCAGGTGATTCATAACTATAATGACTATGTTTGGTATTAATTTGAAAATTTTTGAAACCGTACTTGTTGTGAAATTAAAAATCAAAATTTTGACTTTGATTTTGAAAACATTTTTTTTCTTAACCCATATTGTGTTGTATATCATTGGAATCGGTGTAAAATATACTGTAAAATGACACCCCGCCCAGTTCTCTAAGTTAATTAGATCAGCTTCCAGAGCATTTCAAAAATTTTCCATCACGGTTTTTTGACCAATTTTTGAAAACTTTACATAGCTGTAATTTCAAAACCAGTAGACATATCTCAATAAAATTTGATATTTTTCCAAGTCTAAATGAATAGTACAATTGTACCAAATTTCATGAAAATATGAGATGGTGAGGTAAATTTTTCATTAAAATTGTGTTGATTTGACATGGAATGACTCCTTCTGCAACACCACATCTGGAACGGAACGACGAATGACGGTTCTATTATCTACCATTGTGGTGAATAGTTATGATCCCAAGGGCAAGAGACATGATGTCCGTTTATTGTTGGATTCCGGTTCCCAAGCACACTTTTTAACGATCGAATGTGCAAAGAGACTTCAACTCAACATTACGCCATGGAAGCAGCAGATTTGCGGAATTGGGGAACGCGGTAATTCGAGCGTAGGAAAAGCACTTATAAAAGTATGTTCGAGGCATAATAAAGCGATTAAATTAGAATTCGAGGCACTTTTGATTGATCAGTTGACAAATCGTTTACCAGATTGCGAAATTTCTGAGAAATATTTTCCACATTGCGAGAATCTAAGAAGTGCAGATGACAGTTTTAATCGGCCTGGTGCTATTGACGGGATTATAGGAGCGGCATTGTTCCCTACCGTATTCGGAGCGTGTAAAATTTTTGGAGGTTCGAATACTCCGACCGCTATGGAGACGAAATTTGGATTCGTCGTTATGGGATCTGTTCCGACGGATACTCCGACCGAAGTACAAGTAAAATCCTATTATACCCAAGTAGAACCACTGGATTCATTAGTAACGAAATTTTGGGAAGAGGAAGAATTACCACAACAGGGTTTCGAACACCCGGACGACTTGGCGTGCGAGAGATTGTTTAAATCTACCATAAAGCGTGAGCCTTCGGGCCAATATTTTGTCCAGTTGCCTTTTAAATATTCTTCAGAAGAATTGGGCAATTCATATGATACCGCTCTTAAATGTCTGCTGTCTTTAGAAAATAAATTTAAACAATCTCCTTCACTGCGTCAACAATATAATGCTGTCATGCAGGAACATTTGAATCGTAACTATATGTCGCTGATAGCGGAAAAGAAGTTATCTGGTTGTCATTATTTTATCCCTCATCACGGCGTCATAAAGAAAGACAGTCCGTCTACCCCGCTGCGTTGTGTTTACAATGCCTCGTGCAAGACATCCACGAAGGTTTCTTTAAATGATTTATTGTACACTGGCCCTAAATTACAAACCAATGTTGTGAGCATTTTTATAAACTTTAGGATCTTTCCGATTGCTTTCACGGCCGATATTAAACAGATGTACTTACGCATCGGTATTCAGGAACCGCACCGCCGTTTTCAACAACTCTTATGGCGATTTTCTGATGCAGATCCTGTTCAAATGTATCAATTAAATACGGTCACTTTTGGTGTTAAGTCATCCCCGTATTTGGCCATTCGTACACTCCATCAATTAGCAGAAGATGAAGAGAAAGAGTTTCCTGAAGCCGCCATCATCGTAAAGCGAGACTTCTATATAGATGACTTGGTCTGTAGTGTGCCAGATTTAGAAACCGCTCGTAATGTACATCAACAATTAGTAAATTTATTTGCGCGAGGGAATTTCACATTGACTAAATGGGCGGTGAATGTAGAGGCAATGTTAAATGACATACCAGAGAATGAGCGTTCTCCAAAAGTCGTGAGTTTTACCACGGATGGATTAAAAATATTAGGATTACAGTGGTACCCTCACTCCGACGTTTTTTCTTTTACTGTTTGTAACGAAAGGCTTGCTTGCACTAAACGTAATGTGCTATCCACTGTTGCACGGCTATTTGATCCGTGTAGATTTTTGAGTCCTGTTACGTTGCGAATCAAATTAATTATACGTAAATTATGGGCTTTAAAGTTGGACTGGGATGAAACTCCTCCTCATGATATTATAACTGACTGGGATTCCTTACAACGTGAATTGAATCTTCTTACCAATTTTAGTATTCCACGTCATTTAGGCGTTAATCCTGACTCTCGAGTCACTTTGATTGGATTTTGTGACGCCTGTTTGAACTCTTATGGTGCTGTAGTATATATGAAGACAATAGATAAATTCGGTAATAGTAATGTTGGGTTAGTTTGTGCGAAAACTAAAGTAGCCCCGCTTAAAGTGCAGACCATCCCCAGATTAGAACTGGCTGCTGCGGTGTTATTGGCTCGACTCTTGAATTTCGTTCGCGATGCCGTTCATTTGCGGCTCTCTATCGACGAAATAGTAGCATTATCGGATTCTACGGTGGCATTGACTTGGCTTACTAACCCACCTTATCAATGGCAGACATATGTCGCAAATCGAGTAGCACAAATTCAGGCACTCGTCAAACCTGAATGTTGGTTCCATATAAATGGGACAGATAACATAAGTGAGAGTCTTTCCCGCGGGCTTAATCCGTCGCAATTTATTTCCATGTCAGACTGGATTTCCGGTCCCGAATGGCTACTGCGAGATAAGGACGGGTGGCCTATACGTTCCATTTCTATAATGCAACCAGTAGAAGTTCCTGAGACAAAACTTGTAGTGTTAGCTGCTACTACCGAATTTTCTCATCCGTTGTATGAATTGATCTCCCGTTGTTCATCTTGGTCAAAATTAGTCCGCACTACTGTGTATGTGCTTCGTTTTTTGCGTATTTTAAAGACTAAAGGAACACTCACCTTTTCGGACCTGAATAAGGCCGAATTAATACTTATTAAATTGATACAGCATAAACATTTTTTCGAAGATGTTAATCTTTTGAGTAATAATAAAGTAGTGCCGCCATTGTTGCGACCTTTAGATCCCTTTTTACAGGATGGCGTGATTCGCGTTGGAGGGCGTCTCACTCAAGCCAAACTGGATTTCGATCAAAAACACCCATTGCTCCTTCCTCGTAAGGAACATTTTGTTAACTTGTTAATTGACAAATGTCATATTGAAAATTTGCACACTGGTCCTGCGTTGGTGTCTTCCATTTTGAGACAACGGTACTGGATTATTGGCGCTCGTAATGCGGTGCGCTACCGGGTGCAAAAATGTAACCGGTGTTTCCGACTGCATCCGACGAACACGTTCCCGAAAATGGCAGCCTTACCTGCCGTTAGAGTAACGGAGGCCAAACCTTTTCTTCATTGTGCCACCGATTTCGCAGGTCCTTTTCGCATAACGTTAGGGCGACGGCGAGGCGTAGTAAGCCAGAAGGCTTATTTATGCCTTTTTATATGCCTAGTCACGAAAGCCCTCCACTTGGAGCTTGTATCTGATTTGTCCACCACTTTATTTATAGCCGCGTTGAAAAGGTTTTTAGCCCGTCGCGGTGCTGTATCAGTTATATACAGCGACAATGGGACAAACTATATCGGGGCCCGGAATGAATTGGATGCCTTGTATACGATGCTAAATTCCCCTGAATATCGCGATGATGTCAATCAGGAGCTGGAGTCCAAGGGAATTTCTTGGGTTTTCCAGCCCCCACTGAGCCCTCATTTTTCAGGAGTGTGGGAATCACAGATAAAGGCGGTAAAGACACATTTGTACAAAATCATTGGTCAGCAGGTTTTAACATTTGAAGAATTGTCGACGGTCTTCGCTCAAATTGAAGCTTTGCTTAACTCACGTCCGCTATCTTGGTTGAGCACCGATCCTTCGGATCCTCTTCCCATCACACCTGCTCATTTCCTTACTTTTACCCCTTTGACGTCTATTCCCGCTTCACCTTTACCTGATGTTGCAATCACCCTGTTAGAACGTAAGCGTTTACTTGATCAATTGGTGCAATCCTTCTGGCGTCGGTGGAGATTTGATTACTTATCGCAATTACAAAAAAGGCAAAAATGGCAAGTTAATAGCCCCGAGGTAAAGGTGGGCACCTTGGTCATCATGGTGCTTGATAATACTCCTCCGTTAAAATGGCCATTAGGGGTTATCGAGAAGACATTCCCGGGTCCCGATGGAATCGTCCGAGTCGTGGGTGTCCGGACGAAAACTGGTAGTTATAAACGATCGGTCGTGCGCCTCTGCACACTTCCGACTCAGTAGTTAATTAGGAGATTTTTGTTAGCGTTCCTTTGTTCGCTTTGTGCTACCAATTTCTTATGGTTGTTTGGTAGTTTAGGTTAGTTATTGTTCTATTTCTTATATAGTTCGTAGGTTTTTGATATTTTTGATTTTAGCTTTTAGTTAAGATATTTTGTGTAGTGAATTTCGATTCACTTTTGTTTATTTATTGGGGTTCTGAAATAATCCTTCAGGTCGGGGGGTATGTTTCAGCCGATGTTGGCATTTCTGTATTTAGTTACATTTTTGTTTGGTTGTATCGGCGCGCATGCGTGTTGGCCTTCTTTTCGGTTTAGCGTCTATACGGCCATCTTTGAGTATTCATTCCACTTGCGTACGGCATGACGTACACACCTCTCGAGCTCTGTATATATTTATATCAATATTTAGTGCATTTAGTATTTTAGTTTGTAGTTAATTTGCTTATAGTATTGTAGTGCATGTTAGTTTAGTGTTGATTGGTGACTACAGGTGTTATTTCAAGTGTTTAACGTAATTAGTGATTTAATGCATTGCATGATTTTATGAAGATTGATTTGTTGGAGATTTGCTGGCTTGTTTGCAGTTGGCAGTTGCAGATATCCGTGAACCATTACTGTTTACCTATCCTTGATTATTTGTATACTTGCTGTATGTGTTTGCCGAGCTTCAAAAAGGTAGGTCTTTATATATTTATGCAGTGTGTAAGCAACAATCATTTCATTATTATTTTATCAACCTACAGTCCACTATTTTATCGAATTTTGAGAACCGCGCAAACATTTACCGTTCTAGGATAAGTTCTGGTTCAGTGGTTTCTAAGGTATATTAATAGTCGTAATTATTTAGATTTAAGTTAGTGTCTTTAGGACTCTGATGACGATAGCATTGCTATTGAAACACGTGTAAGTCTAAACTCTTACAATTTTTATGGTTAGGGGATTTGTATTTAATAAAATATGAGTGCACAAATTTAAAAATAGTAGTGCGTCACAAATAAAGCCGACTATAAGACCCAGGGCTTTTAGTTTCATAATATTTGGAATTTATGAATTACAATTTTTATAACTACCGAGCTTGGATAATAAAAACCTGTACACCATCAATGCTGAAGCACGCGATGGACCAAATAAGAAGTATTTCAACTGTTTTTAAATCCAGGACAAATTCATGTCATGTGTGGACCAACCTTTTTTGCCATGATTAAATCCATTCAGTGGAACTGGCCTGATTTATATGGTGAATCCAAGTTTGTAACTACGTTTGCATATTTTCATATTGAGCAGGCCATTCTAAAGGTACTTGGCCAGATTATTGAGAGTAGTGGCTTTACTGGTGTTAGCGCCACCTTGTGGCGAGTGCCAGAAGTGCTTAAGCCAGTTTAAGAAAAGGTAACTTAAAACAGTTCTAAACTCAGGTCGTTAGTACCACCGCGGCGCGAATAGATGTCACTGTGAGAATTATTTATTTTTACATTTATTTTGAATTAAGTTAAGCCAATTAATTAATTCTAGTCCCTTCTGGACAAGTTTTTGTTTAATTAATTTAGTCTCGAATTCACTGAGTTCCAGTGAAGACTGCAGAGCTTCACTGTTTTAGACAAACCTCAAATTAGTATTGTTAAAAATCATTGATTTAGTTTCGTTTAGTTATTTTAGTATCAAAGTAAAGAAAACCCTTTTATTTCAAAGTGATTAGTTTTTTGTGCATGTGGAAGTTTTATGTGTATGTTAATTTGGACCATCAGCGTGTTTAGCTATTCCTATCCAGGCTACGAGCCCAGAACAGCACTCTCGGTGAGTACAAAACGTAAAATTATTAACATTCATACAAAAGTTGGCATGCAATGGTCCTTCGAGAATTTAAAACATTTTTGTAACTGTTTAGCCCCATACCCCCTTCAGGAAGGGTGCTATCGTTAACAACTGGCGTGGTGACAAACTCTGGAATCAAGACAGAGGCGGAGGTAAAAGCGTGCCTTAAAGTTACACATGTAACATAGGCAGAAAACTTCTAGTGTTTTAACAGTCTGTTCAATGATTCGCACAAAAAAATTTAGAAGTCTCATTTGACGAATGGGTTGAAGAAAAACGTTCAAACTCTCCAACATTTCGATTCTGGGTTTTAGTGTTTTTTGGAAATAATTATCTTGTCTTTTGTTCAGTTAATCTTGGATGGGAATTATGAATTGGTCACCCAAATACTGAAAAATAACCACCTTGGTTTTCCCTGATGGACCATCCCCACAACGCACGCTGGTTGCTAATCCATATGAAAGACTTAGAAGAACTAAAAGATACAGCACTCAGTGTTTTCGAAGTGGAATGAAGAATTTCATACACACTTCACCGAAAGTAAAGCTGGCTGTTCAAAGGATACAGGGAAGCATCATCGTAATAATATAATGGAAAATAGCAATATTAAAATTGGACCAATACATGAAAAATGACCTGGCTTAACAGATCCCAGAAGATATCAATTAATTGATTTAGATTTTATATCACTAAAACTCACATACTTAGACAACAATGAAAAAACATGGACAATATTTTTTAACTATATTTTAAAAATTTGCAACATTAATCCGAAAGATCATGAAGGGTTGCCTCTACTGGGTTTATTGGAATTGGAAGATATTAATAGTGGTAAGACATTTTTTATGGTGCCACATTTAATATGTACAGGGATGAAAGTATCTTTTTTTCAAAAAAGAGGAAGAGGATTTTTTTCTTGAAAAAAGAGACCAAAAAGAGGAATTTTCTAGCTCTTGAATAGGTTATCTATAGATATATTTTTGAACGTTTAATCCAGAAATATACTTTTTTACTTTTTTGCGATATTATTTCTAACTATTAAGGACAAAAAACATTCTAAAAAATATTTAGGACCTAAAAGACAACAATTTCTGGGTATTTTATAAGAAAAAAAATCATTTAATAAAACTACAAAATTTTACCATAAGAAATACATATTATTATCAAAATTATAAAATAATTGGTATTATTCTTCGTATATAAACAATATTATCTATATATTTGTTTTATATATATGTTTGTACATGTCTCATATGTATAGTTACATAAATTTATTTATAAAAAAATAAAGGTAATTTTTCACATTTCTAATTTTGAAGTAACCCGCAGCGAAAGGATACTTTGAAATCAGTCAAAAAAGAGGAAAAAGAGAAGATGTTTTGAAAAAGGGTACTTTAGGGCCGACTTCCCAAAAAAAAGAGGAAAAAAGAGGAACGCTAGCATCCCTGTATGTATACATATTTATGATATATTTATAAATATGAGTATTTATATTATAAATATGTATGTACACATTTAATGATAAACATGACTAGAAACCATACAAACTATACATGTGTATGAAGCGTTCAAAAAAGCAGCAACACTCAATAATGCGGTTTCGGGCTTCAAAGTTTCCAGAATTTGGTCAATAGATAGATATTTTTCCGGAAGAAGATTTCGCGGCAGCTTCAGTTACAGACGTAATTCCTGTCCCAAATACAGAAGAAATTGTACAGAATTCAAAGCTGTATCTCCAAATACTCAACTTCCAAAAAAGCCTAATCAATCAGCAACATACACAACTTTGGCTACTTCAGCTACAATAGCATCTTCACAAATAGCTTCAACCGGCAAAGAATTCACACCATTGTCGTCTATACTTCTATACAAACATTGCCAAAGGTGAAAACTCAAAATCGGCGAAAGAAAGGTAAGAATTCAATAATTGCAACTAAGAGTCCTTTCAAATTGGAATTGGAACAAAAGAAAAAGGAGAAGAGAAATTAGCCAAAAAGAAAGTACTATTAGATTTAAAACTAAACTTAAAACGAAGAAAACTATTAAGACTGATAATAAGACTGTTAGAAATAAAAAAGCGGAATAAGGAGAATAAATCTTACTGCCCGTTTTGTGGCGAAAAATATATACAGAGTGATTCAGCACTGTCGTGACAAAATCCGAAAGAGATATTAAGCATTTTTTCAAATTCAAATACTAATGAAAATCAAAATATATAAAAATATCAGAAAATTGGAGAACTAAATGAAAAACGAAATACGAGACTTACTGTATTGTGAATATCATAAACGTTACATTTAAAACATTTTGATCTTTGTGCAGTATTTCATTTATTTAAATACGTTATTTGTGTTAATAACAAGACTTTATAATCATGTCGAATACAGACAATGTTTTAGACGATAGTATTGCGGGTCAAGAAGAAAATATGCGTCAAGAAAGCCAGAATAATTCGGCTTGTGGTTCGCGAGAGCCAGCTGTACAGTCAAATACAGTGTATTTTAGTGAAGGTGTCGGTAATATACAGTCGTTGTCGTTTTCCAAAGCGACGAAGGAACATCAACTTCTCTTACTTCTTGACGGGCATGCATCACACACTAAGAACTTGGCCGTAATAGATCTAGCTCGTGACAATGCTGTAATTATTATATTGTGCTTCTCTCCTCACTGCTCCCACAAACTACAACCATTAGACGTTGCCTTTATGAAACCTTTAAGTTTATACTATGAGGATGAAGTAAGGAAGTGGCTCAAGTCACACCCAAGAAAAGTGGTCCAGCTTTTCGACATATCCGCGCTTCTTGGCCCAGCTCTCTTAAATGCAGCTAATATGGAGACAGCTATTAAAGGTTTTGAAAAAACTGGTATCTGGCCATCCAACATCAATATAATCACGGATGATGACTTTTTATCCAGCAGCAACAACAGATCTTCCCTTGAAGAACCATGCTGAGAAAACAACACAGGAAGCGCTGACTGCACCAGTGAACATGTATATCAATGCCGAACTCGGATGTTCTTGGATGCCCGATTCCCCTTCCCGTGCCATTACTAATTTTTCAACCACATCCCAAAAAAAGAGTTATAAGCGTAGAAAAACGGCAATCCTTACAAGACAGAATTATTAAAAAGACACAAAATATCAAGGAAGAGAAAGAAGAAAAAATGAAACGAAAACTGACGTTTAAGGGTAAAGAAAACAAATCCGAAGGAATAAAAACTAAGTCAAAGAAGCAAAAAAGAATCGTAACTGATTCTGAAGAAAGCTCGGAAGACGAAGACGCGGCCTGCTTGTATTGCCATGATTTATACTTTAAAGGCTTGTTTACACGGAGCCAGTAATTTAGTAGTTTAGTCAAATGACAAGTAATTTTATACGTGTAAACAGCAAGGCAAGTAGAAAATCAAGTTAAGTAGAAACTAAACGGTTTAGTGATTTAGTGGACAAGTAGGATAGAATATGTTCTATTTTTCGATTTAGTAGCGGTGCGCGCGCATTTTCCGGTAAGGCGTGGCTTCGTCATTTGCCATAGACGGCTCCATGACGCCTCAGTTGTTAAGTTTATTTAACAGTATACTTATCTTGTAGTGAAAAGTTCAAAGAAAAATGAAGAAAATGTCGAGGTGGGCAGAAGATACAACATATAAATTTGTAAATGAATATTTGAAATATGAATGTTTATGGAATTTTAGAATTCCTAGCTATAAACATAAAGAAACAAAACAAAAGGCAATCAACAACATTGTTGAAGCCATGTCAATTTCCAATTTCAGAGCAAAGGAAGTTTCATTAAAAATAAAAAGTATTCGCTCTACTTATTCGCAAGAATTAAAAAAATTAAAGATTCATCCAAATCCGGTTCCGGAACTGATGAAATTTATAAAACAAATTTGAAATGGTTTGATATGTTGGACCAAGCATTAAAATCTGTGAACATTTTTGAGACGAGGGCAACAGAAGATAATACGGTGAGTAAAATTTTATTTCAAAATTTTGTACATAATGTTTTTACAGTTTTTATAACCCAGATTACCTATCATTCTAATTATGGAAACATTTTTAGGTTTACAAACCTGGCTTATGGTATTACACATCACTGTTGTTTTTGGGCTCTTATGTAACACCTCGTAAGAGCCGAAATTCTTTGGAACGGGAAGTTGAGATTCCGGTTTCACAAAGTCTGGTATGTGACGTAATATTTAAAATATCTCAGGATTTAGAACTAATCCTCGTATTTTTTTAGAGTCCTGTGATTGACATATTAGACAATAGTCAACAGAGTCTGCTGCTCGAGATTGAGAGTGAAATGCTGCAGGATGGAGAAGCAGGTCATATAAACCAATCCTCCAGTGTTGATGTTGAGCAAAGTAGGGCTGCATCAATAATACCTGGCCCTATCAGCCCAGCAATATCAACACCATCCACTTCCGGTATAGCTAGGCTTTCACAGCGTCAAAAAAAAAAGCTCGGCAGAATTCGACCGATGACGAGTTTTTTAGCGTAATAAACAATCTCGCTGACTCATTAAGACAGCCAATTGTTACAAACAATAATGAAAATATAAAATCTTCATTAGGAGACCCACCAGTCGATGTTTTTTTATCATTTATAGGGGCACTACTTCGAACCTTCCAGGTTTTTATTTTTTTATTTATGTTCATTTTTATATATATATATATATTTTATATTTATATTTCTTACTATTTTCAGATATAAATTTAATTTCATTTAATATAATTTATATAAAGACAAGTGAGTTTTATTTAACATACCTCATAAGATATAAAAAATAATATAAATAATAATAATACAATTGAACAACTGCGAAAGTCTGCATTAAAAAAAACACTATATATTGTTCACCCAAAGGGATTTTTTATTTTGATCAACCTAATCAACTACAGTATTATGTCGATGATAATCATAATGTATTATTTACAAACTTGAAATCACAATAGTTATTATTATTTATTCAATTAAACATCAATACCACCAGTGATAAGAATGACACTTGTTACGAGTTTTCCTAAAATTACCAATTTCCTCATTCTACAGCAGTATATTGGAAAGGAACAGTACCCACAGTATTGAAGTAATCGCAAAATTTATCACGAATCTCTAAGGCATCATCGCTGCTGCGATTACCACCTTGTGGTAATCTTTGGTGTCCTTCAGAGAGCTGTACTCCTTCACAGCTTGTTTCATAATTTTTCGAATTTCTGTAATTGTTAGGTACATACCACGGGTGTGAACTCTTTTTCATAATAAGGTAATTGTGTAGAAGTACACAAGCGTATGTAATAGTTTCAACTTTCTTAGAATCGAGAGGTATGATTGCAAGTAAAACTCGCCATCTATTTGCTAGAATACCAAAGGCATTTTCTACAGTTCTTCGAGCACGGCTTAATCTATAGTTGAAAATTCTCTTTTCAAGAGTCAAGCCTCGATTCGGATAAGGTTTTAATAAATTTTTATTCAAGGCAAAGGCATCATCGCCAACAATTACATATGGCAATTTATAATTAAATTCAGGTAGTTTACATGGAAAAGGTAAATTTAAAGTTTCAGCATGCATTCTAGTACCCAACGGAAAGACAGCTGAATCATTCATACGACCATTCCTTCCAATGTTCATAAACAAAAACCTGTATTCAGCATCGACAAGAGCTAGTAAAACAATGCTGTCTGTCCCTTTGTAATTTCGGTATTTAGATCCCTCTTTCCAAGGAGGACGAAAATTGATATGTTTTCCATCCAATGAATCAATGCAATGAGAGAAATTCCAAATCATCTGAAATTTATGGGCAACAGATTTCCATTCCTCCACCGTTGATGGAAAAGTCATAACTTTATCTTCAAGCACTTTTATTATTGCTCCCAAGGTGTCGTGAATGATTTTGGAAATTGTGTTATCAGCAATATGAGTGGAGTAACTAAGATCTTGAAATGTATTGCCTGTTGCCAGGTATCGGAGAGTCACAGAAAGTCTGTCCCTTGGTGATATAACTTCACGTATAACTGTATTTTGCTTCTGAATGAGTGGCATCACAAGTGACAGTAATTCATTCCAAACATCTTACAATTCCCTGACTTTTCAGAATTTTAAAGAAATTCCCTAACTTTCCCTGACTACTTTAAGCTTCCCTGACTTTGATTCAGGGAAAAAAATCGATTGCTGGATTTAAAGCAACACGCGTGGTTCCATTCAACAAGTAAGTTATTGTAAAAATTATCCCTGAAGATATAACTGCAGAAAATTCAGCTACGAGCAATGAAAATAACAGTAATTCTTAAAAAGATGGAACTTTTGAAACGTTTCTTCGTGATATGCACCATAAAGAAACGGCAGGAACACGGGCAAAAAAAAATAACTAAAATTAACGTTCCTCCAGGGAAAAGTCTCACTAATTTAGAAGAAAATATTGTGGCATACCCAAGTATAAGTACACCAAAAAGATCAAAGCCAACAAAAACTTTAAAAAAAGTGATAGAGGATTCCGACAGTGAAATGGATATTAATAATGATATAGAAAGTGAAAGTGATTCTAGGTCTAATGAAGAGGAAGTTGATTTTGAAAAATTAAAATACTGTGATTTTTTGTTGGTTGAACTCGACTATGAAGGAGCCATAAATAAATCCACCAAAAAAAGTTAATTTGTCAAATTATTAAATTTAATTCACAAATGGAAAATATCAAACATAATGAACTTGTTTTAAAATCAAGAACCATGCAAACCGAAAATTTATTAAAGGAACTGAATTGGTTAAATGCTTTAGTTATTAAAGATGTATTAAACCAATTAATATTACTAGCAATAAATTTAATAGAGATCATCTCAGAAATCGAAACTAGCCTTACCTTTTGCAAATTAAATAAAATACATTCTTTAATAATTACATTAGACGAATTCAGAAAAATTACGAATTAAATTACTGATGGAAATTTTTGGGATATTTCGGCACAGATTACCAGCCATTGTAAACTCGAAAATGACATGATAGAATATTTGCTAGAAATACCTATGTATGAACATAAAATAATAAGCTTATTCAAATAACTCCTGTATCTATGTACAGTAACGAAAAAATGTATGTTATATTTAAGTTACGAATTAATTATGATAAATAATGATAAACTAGTTATAATGCATAACTATATTAAAACACAAAATAATTATTTCTGTAAAACTAGCTATGTAGAAGTAAATATATGTTTAAGCAATATTGTTAACTTGCAGAATAATGATGAATGTAGATTTTTTCTTTTATATAGGTATAAAGTACTTTGCAGTACTTCATATAATTGCGATCTAGTCACATAAACTAATAAGCAATTTTATCCTATCCTAAATTATTAATAAAAGTAAATTAATTTTAAGACTTCGCCCAATTAGCGTCTCTCAGATTCTCTGACGTGAACACATTTGTACATTAGCACTTTCACTAACAATTAAACTAAAAATAATAATTATTGGTTGTATTGATTGATTTTTATTATTATTAAACATATCTTGCAAATAACTTTGTTTTAGAAAATTCGCCATAATTACTTCTTATTCCAATTATTGTAGAATGAATTGTATAGTGAACAGAAATGACACATTTTTTTCGACTACTTCCAAAGATAAAGAAATACAGTTCCATAAAGCGTCTTGAAATTTCACAAAATAGTAACAATAAATTTACAAATATAATTTTCAAAATGGCATAATACAAATACAAAATATCATTAAGCCGAATACATACTAAAATTGAAAATATAAAATAACATAGGGGAGAGTTCGATAATACCGCGCGTCTGATAATTCCGCGCATTAGCATATCTCAAAAACTATACACTAGTTGTACTATCCAGTACCTAAACATCATAGCTCAACACGTCTACCCTCCCCGCGCGCAGTGCCAGTTTGTTCTGAGCGACAACGGAGAAACATCGCGTTGTGGAAGTTTTCTCTCTCACTCCTTATAATTTTGTGGGCATTTTCGATAAGAGGTAAGCCATAATATATTTACATTGTAATACATTGAATTGTTTTAATGCACAGGGTGTGAGAAATTTGAATAGTGGAAAAAGGTGTATACATTAACGCTATTCAATACATACAAATTTTACAAGAAGGGTTACTTCCAAGTAGGTATTAATGAATTTAATAAAGGTAACTGCATGGGAAACTGCAGGGGAAACAGGTGAAGGGCATACTGCACATGTAATCGTCGAAGAAAAGCCTTCCACTTCACCAGAAAAAAGTGATGATGAGCCAGAAAGCGATGAAGTTCCACTAGAAATGAAGGTGAATTTAAATCTATATATATTTTTTAAATGTATTCACGAGAATTTCATTTAATGTTAAAATTTTGGGCAGGAAGTTCATTGAATAAAATAATAATCTTTCATTTTCCATTACAGATAAAGGCAGTAAGACTTGCCGAACTTTATCCAAAATGGACATTGAAATCGATCGCGTCAAAAACCACATGTAAACTAAAAAATAGAAAACAGCTATGGCGATGAAGAAACAAGTGGAGAAGGGTGGAACAAAACTAGAAAAACATCATATGATCAATTCGTGGGTCTACGATCGTTTTGAATAAGCCAAAAAAAACCTCTCATCTGGTTACAACCCGAATGTTGTGGCAGTTGGCTTCATTACAATCCGTAGATTTTAAATTTAAGGTTTCACAATCGTGGTGTGATAAGTTCAAGGTGAACCATAGGATTCGGCAGAGACATGTTACGAAATATGTCAGTACAAAGGAAAAACATACGTTCGAAGAATTATTGCAAACTGCAGAGACGTTTCAACGTCAGGTGCCTGCTTTAATTCCGCACTGCGACCCTGATTTTGTGATAAATACAGATCAAACTGGATGTGAATATCACATCAGCAGCAAACGAACATTGTCGCACCGGGGTGAAAAAGTTACGGAACTTGCTGTCAACCAATTGAATCACTTGACACATTCATATACAGCCCAATACGGTTTGTCGCTTTCCGGAAAACTCCTGCCAACAGTATTCATCTGCCTTCAAGAAGTTAGCAGAAAATTCGGTCCTTGAGTGCAACATGAGGTGAACCAACTCATGGAACAACATCCGAACGCCACAAAATCCGGAAAGCTGACCAAAGAAACATATCATCAGTTTTTGGATAATGTTATACAACCATATGTTAAAACAGAGCCATTCTTGTTTATAATTGATTCATGGGGTGGACAGAGCGACCCTTCGTTATACGACGAAAAATTCATGGATGAAGATGGAATACCAAGTTGTTCGTTAAAAGTAATTCCTCCGAAATGTACGCCGCTCTGTCAACCCTGTGACGTATACTTTTACCGGCAAATAATTACACAGCAAAGGGATATCACAGCTAGACGCGACGCAATAAAAATCCACGTATTGGTTCATAATCAATTGCAAGCGCCCGTGTTCGCAAAAATGATCCGTTATGCGTGGTTGGCCTCAAAATTATTGTCAACGCGTGAAATCTTCAACAATGTCAACGACGTTTCTTTCCCAAGTGAAACTCACACCAAGAAGTGTGACTATGGCAAACCTGCCTTTGCGCGATGCTCGTGGTGTTCGGAATTTCTATCTTTCGAATGTTTCTACGATCATTATCATCCAAGGGAATGCACCGAAATCCTGTAGAGATTGATATAGGAATGAAATATAAGAATTAATATTAGAATTGATATAAGAATAAAATATAAGAATTAATATAAGAATTGATATAAGGATAAAATATAAGAATTAATATAAGAATTGATATAAGGATAAAATATAAGAATTAATATAAGAATTGATATAAGGATAAAATATAAGAATTAATATAAGAATTAATATAAGAATTGATATAAGGATAAAATATAAGAATTAATATAAGATGTTATATATTCACACATATTACATATGTACATACATTACATACAACCTGTATCACATACAACACCCACAATACATTCCTTAAGACAGACATACACATGAATATTATATTTCAGTGATAAACACAGTAGCACCAAATCCTTATCATATATAAATATGCAGACTCTATAGTCCATACATCTACCCACATATTTTCACATGGAATTGCAAACCATTTTAAGTTCAATAAAGTAACAAGGGACAATTAGTTAAAAGCAAGCAAAGACATAACATCGTCTTACAAAATTATTGGTCTGTGTGCTGTTGTTTTTATCTCTTGAACACAATTACAATATACCATATTATAATAAATATATTACATATATACATAACATATTCAATCAATCTTTAATAAATATATATAAAAGTAATATGTTGTATTAATTGTACCACGACGCACATTGGAGAAGATCAGATAATACAGACATACCATAACAACTTGGCGCCGTCGTTAGCATTCGGAAAACCTTAGAAAAGTGTAAAAACGGTTTAGCTTTTAAAAAAAAAGTGTACGAAGAATTTAAAAATATTCATTACGAGACACTTAAATTTGTTGTTTGTGCGCGGATTAGAATTAACATTCGATTGTTCGAGTTCAAATTAAAATATAGTTATCGTGATATTTGTATAATTAAAGATCTTCGTGATCAATTACATCAAAACTCAAGGGTCGACTTCAGTCGTTAAAACCGAAAGAAAAAGAATCAACCAATCATCCAAACAACAGATGGCAACACCAGTTTCAATTCCAATGATTCAACATCTATCAATACTAATTCTGTAAGTTTGAACATCAATTTACATTTCTTAAATATGGCAACTCAATCCTCCATTCCAATTTCTTCAGAAAACAGTGATAGTATAGAACAAAATCAAGATCCACAATCGCAGCCGATTGAAATAATCTCAATCGGTAACATTGAACAATAATATAAACTCTTACATCATTCTGTTGACAATAAAATGTTGCCTAAATTGGGGCTGCTATGCAAAATCGATGGTTTTCTACATAAAAATTATAGTAAAAGACTTCCTTCAGATGGGAAATTAAACGATATTAAAGTACGGTACCTACATGAAAAGTAGGATGGACGTAAAAAATACTTTGAGTCAATATGTTTTAAGTCAACGTTGGAATCGAAAAAAACCTACGCTTAAATGTTTGACGGCATTTGAACTACTTGGTTTTCCGCGTTTAAATGAAGATTCTATTCACAGACTCTTATCAATTTTCACAGGCTCCATCTTATTTGGCCGAATTATTGGAAGATCAAAATAATCTACGGTCCATTCAAAACGCAATGCAAAGCTGCTTTAAATGACTTCATGATTAGTAATCCTGAGGAGACCATACAAATTCAGGACATTCCCAAAATCACCAGAGATCTATATTAAGTGAGTTTGACACCGACAAACACCACAAAAGGATTTAATAAGGCATTACTGATGATAATTTTTTGGCGGCTCAGATCGACCCTGTTCAAGTTCATTGCCAACCAGTCAATCTTCTCAAATTGGCCTAGACCCTGAGTCTTCTGCTGTAGTTAATGATGACAAATCTTTAGATATAGTAGCCTCTATCATATAAGAAATATTGACAAATGTTTTTGAAAAAAAACAGACACTTACAGCAAATACTTCAAGAGTTAAAACCATATCCTAAAGTTGGACCTCGACAAGAAACTAGAAAAAGAAAACTGAAAGGATGTTCAAAAATTTATACCTGTTCTGAAGAAAAAAAATCGAATAGAAGCACAAGAAACGTTTCGTATGCCATGCACTTAATAATACAATAAATTTCAAACCATCGTTACAACATTTACAACTCTTAATTTATATAAATAAATAAACACATTTAATAAATAAATATGTTTATATAGATAATAATTTGAAATAAAAACTAAATATAAAAAACATTCTTTAATAAAAGTTCAATCCGGATAAAGAATACTCTAATAGTTTTGTTATTAATTTAACCGAAGACAATATTCCAGACAACTTTATGAATACTTTAAAGATAAGTTCTAATTTAATGATAGGTATAATGTATATAGTTTAATACTTTTCATATTTTTATTTTGTTGTAGATGAATTGTATGATCTTCATAAACCTGTTCATATTGCAACTAAAATGAAAACACGATTTTTAAACCTATTATTTTTCACCAATGAGTGAAAAATGTGTGTCTGTCAAAGATATTGAAAAATTATCAATGAATAAACCAAGATCGACATTTTCTTGGCAACAGTTATTTGCAAGGTTCGTTAAAATCATTAAAAAATATCTATACGCATCTTTATTATCAATCCTCTCATGAGAATTCCAATTATATCGTTCCCCCCGGCTGGGTCGCCATCATGAACGACAACTCCTGCGAAGATTATTATTTTGGGTTTCATCACAAATACAGGGGAATTAAGTTAGATTCTATTAGGGACGCCAAGATCTTTGCTAGTAGAGACTTGATATTGAGTTCAATTTTCGCATACGCGAGAATTCCAAGTGGTGCAGAAGAACACATTTATTCCGCAGCGTTTATAATAGATTTATTTTGTGATATTGGGGGGTGGAAATCCAAAGAAGCAGTCGAGGGTCACTTATATGACATTCTTAGGAAGGGGATTCCTAGTTTGTATGCTTCATTTAATCATTACACATTTCCTACTCTGTTCGATAATATCCACGCTACAAATCCCCATTATATCATGTCAAAATTACCTGTTAAAGACGATATGAAAATCTTATGGGACAGTTTATCAAATCCAGAGACTCTTGCAGCTATGGTTCATGCTGACATTGATAGAGTTATACTTTTCTTAAGTTTATGTGAGATTAAATTTGCCCGATTCGATTTAGAATTTAGTCTCTTGGTATTCCTCATGGCTCTTGTGAAGAACGGAAATTCAACGACTGAGTATATCGCTCGTCGTTCTGCCTCGTTCAAGGGGATGTTAACCACAACAGGGCTGTTGATGGTTGAAACAAACACCGCTGTCATATTACAGATATGGAAGATAGTTAAATACCATTTTGACAATGGACACTCCACCATCGATTACATTCTCGAGAACTTGAAGGCCCTTACAGAAGCCCTCCAGAATGTAGTAATTGAACCCATGCCTAGTTTCCTCGTATTTAGAGGATTAACACCTATCGTTAATATAGTCCAAGCCATCAATAATTACCCAACATTCCCGTGGAATGGCCTTACGGCTACTAATTCGTTGATGATGGCGGAATTTAAAATCCTGAAAAAGATTCTGGAAATTTGTAGTACAGATATTTTATTGGGTTGTCTTCAGAGATTGTAATTAATTTGATAAAAAAAGTCCTAAAAATGCTGCAACACATCAGTATTTGTTATTAGTTAGATCACTTACTTAATGCGTTTTTAGACAAAAATATTTTTTTTAACATTCACTTTTTATAAGCCCTTCTTGATTTTTAAATTATTTTTTCTCGACATAGTACAAAATTTTTTGGTTTTATCCGTGTTTTGCTTTTTTGCATTCATTCCTCGGACCCTAATATTTCTGTCACACGACAATCGAGTCTTGTCGCTGAACACCCAGCACAAGGATGATATCTTGACATTTTTAATTTTGTTCTTCATCTTCAAACGCAAATATGAATTAGAATTAGATGTAAATGTAGATTGTAGATGGAAAATCTTTTAAATTAAGTTCTTTAAGTGAATGAAATGGCCTCTCTTCGATATCTATATCTGAATCAGAAAAATTTATTATATCATCTCTAATGATATTTTCAGTTTCGATATCACTTTCTTCATCGGTTGCTACTATACAACTAGAGTTTTTAGATAATCTACATTTATCTAAAAGTACAATAAGTGAAAAGAAAGGATTCCAGAAAAGAAGTTAGAGAGAATGTCAAGTTCTGGCTGCAACAACTACCTATGGTTCCAAGTCATATGTTGAGTCAACTTTTAGATCACAGTTGCACATGTTCACTATTTTTAATGAATTGACAAAAGCCAGCTGGAAGAGTTTTATTTTGCAAAATTTTGCCAGAGAGGCAAAAAATGCTACCAAGTCATGTACGAATAAAAACAAATTAGTTTTGACAATGGACCTACAAAACGTGTTGTTGTGTCCACTGATACTTGCTTCTCAAGTATATTACAAACAAAATTACAAGTTCATAATTTTACATTATACGAACTAAAAAGTGGAAATGTAACTTTGTATGTTTGGCACGGGGGCAAACGAATTTACGTCATGCATAAGAGACTTTATTTTTAAACTTCCTGAAAATCATGAACAAGTAACGCTAATATCCGATGGCTGCAACTATCAAAATCGAAATAAAGTCCTGGCAAGTAGTCTCAGTAATTTAGCAGAACTGAAATCAGTCAAAATTGAACAACTTTATTTAGAGAAAGGCCATACGATGATAGAAGCTAACAGTATCCATGCAACTCTAGAAAAGTATTTCAAACCTCCTATTAATCCACTTGCAGATAACATCACTCTAATTAGAATGGCTAGGTCTTCTAAAAGTTTATAAAGTTAATGTCTTAACTATATGTACCTACACTTTTTCATAACTTTGAAAAACTTAAAACAAAGGGCATAGGGGGATAATAATGATATTATTTTATTTATTATTAAAATTACTTTAATTAATTTTTTTTATTTTTATCTCCTAGAAAGAACTAACTAAAAATAATTCAATGAATAAAATGTGCTTCAAAAAATACAAAGGTAACAAAAAAATAATAAAAACGTCAAAGTGGGTATTGACAACGTCAATATCGTTACCTATGAGGACAGTGATGAAGACTAGTGTTGGTATGTAATTGAAAAAGTAATTTTTTTCTATTCAATTGAATTTTCATTATCTGTCAATAAAATTATCAACTTCTTAACAAAAATAATTTAGTTTTAAATGTGCTAATAAATAAGTAAATACTTCATAAAAAGTATTATTAATTTATTATTTATTAATGCTATTCTAGATCACTTCTTCAGTGTTTCTGACATAGCAGCTCAACAAAGCTTGAATGAAACCACAACAATATCTGAAAGTTCAATAACAATGAAACCACCAAGCTTCTACATCAGGCATACAAAATTCAGTTTTTCTTCAAAAACCCAAGCCAAATCCCATTGAATCACCTTCAAAATCATTGCAAGAAATTATGCCTATTCCTATTGTTCCAGTATGGCGGAATTATGCCGCACACAAGAAAAAAATTAAATTATATAAAATAATTTTAAAAAATAAAATAAAATAAAAACTGGATAAATAAATTTTGCTCGTCGTTGATTAGCAATTTATACGTTTATGAATACTGGGGTATTGCAGCGTGCTGGGGCACCGAGTCTCTTGCTATTATTACCTTTTTAAACAAGAGGGCCCAGAGTCCTGGTACAAAACAATGGGTAGGAGTTTAATTCGGTGTTATTCAAATTAATACAACGCAGTTTTCAACTATCTTATTTATTTATTCTCCTTTTTGTTATACAGACAAATACTTGTGAAGACAGAACTTCAACGGTAAGTATAAAATATATGAAATAAATAACTTTATATGCAATAATAAATAAAACTAACCTAATTAAAATGTGGTTTATTAACTCTTTCAGGGACTTCGCAGGACACAGCATGGGTTAAGGGATTCCCAGGGTGAAACAAGGAAGCCTGTAGCGTTAAAATTCCGAAGCAGAATATTTTCTTTAGTGAATGTAATTTCAATGTATATTTCACATGAATAACGTGTAACCATCAGTGAATAAAAGTTTTTTCAAATGTTGTCTTTGTTTTATTTTCAGATTACTTTACGAGTACGAATATTGCTTTACCTCACGGACGTTGTTTCTCCTTTTTTGGGCGACCGTGCCCAATTACACACTATAGGGGATAATTCCCAATCAATGATAATTTTCTTCTGACAACATATGGTGACGACGAAATTGGAATACCTTGTGTAAGATAGGTTGGGGTCATTTCGCCCTTGACCGACCAAAAAAGAAAAGGGACCTATTACAGCACTCCTCTTAGGGCAAAATAATGCTGTAAGGTATTTCCTTGAAAAAAAGTGCCTTCAAGTGGCTGCCCACTAACATGCTACCTTACGTCTCGTTTCCACCATTCTTTAGCCCAACTATGATCAGCGTATTTACCATATGGGATAACCCAGTATTAATTGAACAAGGCCTTTATCGAGGATTAACGTCGCCGTCGTCAACAGCAGAATATAGCTTGAACCTTTTTTGACGCTTGTACTCTAATACGAAGAGTGTATTCGTGAGTATTTAGCGAGAGTTCAATTATACTTTACTAACACGGCAAGAGTGTATGATTTACTGTCAATTCCATCCTTTGACAAGACAATATTATAATCTTTAACAACCACTATAAAATAACCAGAAATTTCTGATACCAGAAATAATTATACACTATACATTGATATTGGTATGACTTTCACCACTTTTCTTTTGTGAAGTAGACTCTTTTTGTATGATCCTTGGGATATTTCAATATTGGCTTAACAAAGCACATATCGAGGATGGCTGTAACCGTCGCTCGACAGTAGGAGATGGTTGGAACCTTTATAGACGCCTATACCCGTATGCGAAGGATGCATTTAGGGTGTATTAAGCGAGGGTCCCGGTATCTCTTTACTATAACGACGATGGAGGATGGTTCACTCTTCATTCCATCCAATCGAAATGTAACTTCATAACCTTTTATAATATATTTAAATGAACTCAAGGAAAAATATAATAATGTTGCAAATAATTAGTTCTTTATTCATACGTAGCGCAGAAAACAACAACCAGGGGACATATTAATAATGTAAATTATCAATATCTTATATACATATATTTTGCATAAGAAAATTTTGCCATAAATACCAGCACTAATGTCTGCTGATATTTTCTGGCAGGGTAAATAAACCAAAAGAAAATTTTTATCAACAGAAGAAAGTTGATATTATTACGTCGCGTAGCGAATTTAAATTTTTTCTTGTCACACGTAGCTGGATTCTTGTTTTGGATCACATAAACTTGTATAATGTGGCTGATACACGCGTCACAGGTAATTTTCAAGGCCGTCGTTTGAAAATAATTTCTTGAACCGTTGGATTCCAAATATTCCCTTGTTGATAGAATTATTAAATACTCAACTTACTTGAATTTCTTTCTTCCTTGAAACGTAGTGACCAGATGTAACGATGTTTTTTTTTTATAATTTTTTGATAACGTGGACGTCGAAAATAATAAATACGATATTAATTATGCTTCTTAGTTGATCAATTAAACAAATGTAGTAATATAAAATATTGATTCGTCGATTTACTACATTTTTCGGAGCCACGTGTTAACCAGCAGTGAGAACGACATATACGATGTGTTCGCTACGGCAGTCGATGCCGATCTAATGCACAATATGGCCGCCTCCGATCCACGCACGCAACCCTTCTCAGTGGAAGGGGAGTATATCGCGCAGGTCTGACTTGCCTGACGTCACTCAACAATCACGCTCTCATATAATTGGTTTCACGGAGTCGTAAAATTAGGCCATGTAGGTGTTATTTTTAGCAACTGTCATTTAAAATATTTATATATACGTATATAATATGTGGTGAATTCTACTTCGCCACACCAGCACCTAAACGTGTAAGAGAAAGATTGCTCAAATACTGACTAGTCCCGAAAATATAAAGAAAAGAAAATTATTGGATGAAGTAAAACAAGAAGAAAATGTAGGTATATTTTTTACGATAAATGGATGATATTTAGTATCTAGATATTGTTTTAGTCATTTTTTGTGATATTTTACTTACATTCAGGACTAACTGCAAAAATGTCTACTCAATCATAATGAGTGATAATGAAGCTAGACCTAGTACCAGTCTCAGTTCAAAGACACGAGATTGCAGGTTAGTATCATATAGTGACAAGCCTATAATGTAGTAGTAATTTCATAACCAAAAATATTTACTTGCTTTTATTTTTCCATTTATTTACAGATATACATACGTCCAACGAAATACGTTGAATGATGGAAGAATCTGATTCTGAATACCATATTGTGCATCTGATGACGAAAACTATGTACCACAAGCGGATTCTTCACTTTAAGAAGAGTCTGATATTGAACAAGAAATAATCCTACAACATGAAGAAAAATACGACTCAGACAAAAGTGTTGAAGATGAACCCGTGACTCAAAGTGTGGGTAATATTTCAACTGTTAAGGATGGAACTCAATAGCGTAGTGTTCCAATACCAAGCGTACAAACAAGAACTCGTCATATCCTACGACATAGGTGGACCTGTAGCAATCAGTAATATGTATACAGCAAAAGAGTCAATCATTACTCCAGAAATGTGTGACATCATATTAATCGAAAAGCCAAGAAAGTTTGTGAGGATTTCGACTATAAACTGGTACAAACGGCTACCACAAAAAACATTCGTGCCATTTACTTTAGCTGAACTCGATGTATTTTTGGGCATACTGATTGCTGCTGGTGTGCATAAAGACGACAAAGTGAATCTGAACGATTTGTGGCAGGTTGATGCTCTGCTTCTTGTACGTGCAGCAATGTATCGAAACCGCTTCTAGATGATGCTGAGATTTATCCGATTTGATAATGAAAATACACGTGCAAAACGTATGCAATCTGATAAAGCTGCGCCAATACGGGACATCTGGACAATGCTGAACATAAATGTGGAGAGCCATAAGAATGTATCACAGTCGACGAGCAATTATTTCCATTCAGAGGCCATACTAAATTTACATAATATGTATATACCTTCTAAACCAGCTAAATATGGGATAAAGGTTTTCTGGGTTTGTGATGCATCAAACGTCTACCCGTTACAAGGTCAGCTATAAAGCTGTTGGTTTCCCAGTATAAACTGGGAAACCAACAGATGGTCCTCGATAAGTAAACGATGGTGAACGAACAGCAGGTATAAAGGATCTGGAAGAAATGTTACCACCGATAACATCTTCACAACTATAGAACTAGCTAAGGTACTGACAACACATCACCGCAGCATTAAAAAATTATCTGTAAGATTAATCATGAATTGTTCGACTGTCTTAGTAGTACTGATTGTTCTTCACTTATCAAATTGTGAATCATCCCATCAATCGAAGTTAATCGGATCATCAGGAGTGTATTTCCAGCCTCTTAACAACATCTTCATTCACGATATGAATTACATTCTAATGTTTCATGTCAAGAAACCTCCAAATGTGAGCTCACTTCTTGAAATTCCGGATGCGAAGTCAAGAAATCGACGAGAAGTTGGTACAGTACGAAAATATAAAAGGTTTCCTACCGAGCAACATGCAGGCTTCTAAAGAAAAACCTATAAAGTCGACGAATTTTGCCTACAATAATGTCTGTTCATATGTACCAAAGAAGAACAAATTAGTCGAGCTTCTATCAATCATTCACATGAAGGGAGAAAAACCAAGGACTACATTGAATGACAGAGTTAGTGCTATAAAAAAATAAAGAGGTCATTTTTAAGCCAGTTATGGGACGTTTTCACAAATCTTTCTAATCTGAATATGAAGAAATATTGGCAGAACAAAAATAAATAACATAATTTCATTGTCTTATTTTAAATAACGACTTTTCAAACATTATCAAATTGTAATAAATTTCGACATCTGGAACATTGACAGTAACAATGAGACTTAAAAATCAGACTCATCATAAAATAGTTTAGGACACTAAAACGATAAATACTTAACCTTAAGTTTTATAATTTTAATTAATCCAATTTATTAGTACATAAGTTGAATATATTTGTGATTTATATTATTGTGTTTTAGAATGCCACCGAAGAAGATTCGCTTTGTTAAACGGAATAATTCGAACACAGTTACAAACGATACCATTGTTGACTCAGTAGAACCGATTGCATCTGTGTTAAACACACTTCCACCATTTGTAGATACAGAAACAACTTCAACTAACATACCATCAACTTCTAACTTTGATTGTAAACGCAACAGAGATGACGAACAACATAGAAAGAGGTTTGATTTTATTGTTAGGAGCGATTTATATTTGATAAGTCATAACCATAGGTTTTGTCTGTTTTTAATAAAAGGTTAGATGCTGACGCTGATAGGAAAAGAAAAAATCGTGCTCAGGAAGATTACGAGAAGAGACAACGTAGACTTGATGATTTGTCTGAAAGAGCCCGCTTACGTGTTCTTCAAGAAGAAGAACAGGAACGCAATACAAGGCTTGCCGATTTGGCTGAAAGAGCTCGCTTACGTATTCTTCAAAAAGAAGAACAGGAACGCAATACAAGGCTTGCCGATTTGGCTGAAAGAGCTCGCTTACGTATTCTTCAAAAAGAAGAACAGGAACGCAATACAAAGCTTGCCGATTTGGCTGAAAGAGCTCGCTTATGTATTCTTCAAGAAGAAGAACAGGAACGCAATACAAGGCTTGCCGATTTGACTGAAAGAGCACACCAAAAACGCCAACAAGCCCGTATCCTTTTATTGCCTGCGACACATCTCGCAGCAAGAAATGAAGTAACAACAATGAATTATTTCGGACTAATGAATATTTTCTGTTCTGATTCAAGATAGAACAACCAAGGGACAAGAAGTTCAGTTCTTGCTGCCACAAAGGGAAGATAGCTCCACCACCGTTGGGGATTTACCCAGACCTTCTAAAGAGTCTGTTGACGAAAGAACATGAGCTATCGTCCAACTTCTTAATTAACATTCGTAACTATAATAGCTCATTTGCTTTTGCTTCCACAGGTGTTGACATCAGCCTCCCAATTGGAAGGGGACCTTATTGTTTTCGAATTCACGGTCAGATATATCATAAGGTTAGTTTTAATGTGATGAAATAATTAAATGCATAAAATAAAATTTAAAAACAATTATTAAAAAAATGAGTACATAACCATACTTTTTGTTTGTTTTTTTATATTAGGTCAGTGATGTCGACAGGAGTCTAACCCACCCAAAGTATACGAACTCTATTTCATGGATGCTGCTCAAGTTTTGGAATGTAGAAGGAGTGGAAGCAAATGAAGTTTGCTCGGAAGTCATTTTGCACGATATTTATCAACTACTCAGGGAAATAAATCCTTACGCAGTTGGCTTTCGGTATGTTTGCTATTCATATGTATTTTTAATTGTGTATAATAATTGGTACAGTTGACATATATTGATTGAATTTTGAGATAGTATAAAACATTAAATTTAAAAAAAAAACTTAGAAATTTCTGATTATTAATTCCATTTCTTTAATTGTTAATAATTATTTTCAATGAATGTTTTTTGATAAATTGTTTTATTTTTATTTCGTATTTGCATAGTTTTAAAAAAATTTTGAACAAATGTTTAAATAAAAATTAAATTAATAGTTTTTTAATAATTTTTTTTATTTTATTTTAACATTTCTTTTGAATTTTCAGATTTTATTTGTGGAATGTTTTTGATAATATGTATAAATTTTAATATAAATTTAAAAATAAATAATTTAAAGTGTATACATATTATCATATTTTGGTTAATGTATATGCTTGATAACACGTGTCTATATATTATTTTTGCCTTTAAAATATTTTTCATTGTTATAATAATATAATGTGCATAGAATTAAAGGATTGGAAAAGAAGGAGGAAAAGTAGAATGGAATTGAAGTAGAATAAATTTTTCAATTTTCTTAGATTTAAGTAGAATATATATTTTATTTGCAAGAATACCTTTTAAGTTAAAAATGTTTATTTTATTTTCCTTCTTTACTTTAAATGATTAATCAGTACTGAATTGTAAGTAGAATTAATTGTGTTTTGTTTCTAATTTGACTTTTGTATAAGTATTTTTTCTATAAATGTCGATATTATTTTTGTAGATGTTTTACTAAAATATGCACTGAAGAAGAATGGTAAACATTCGAAAGAATAGCTATTTTATGTAATAAATACACGTATGTGTTATTAAAAAGATTTTTTTTTTAATTTCTTTTTTGACCTTGAAAAATCCCAATATTAAATCAAAAGCATATTATCATATACATTATACATACATATTCTATTTATTGAAGCACAAAATCTTATAATTCAAATAATATATTTAAAGTAAATAGGTTTATAATTTTTGTTTAAATTTCAAGAAAAACTCATTATTAATTTAATAAAATTACATATACAGTGTATTTCAAGTTGATTAAGACAGGAAATTTAACATGGGAGCAATTAGAAGTGTTGTAGTAACCTTTGGTCAAATTTAACGATATGTGATTGGTGCATTTTGAAATACCGCCACAAAATTTAATAAAATAGTAATTAGTATTTTGTTTTCAAAGGGCATAGGGGGATAAGCATATGAAAATTGCCCCCGAAAGATATAACATATAACTTATTCAGATTTTTGGAAGGGTTAGATCAAAGTGAGCAATACATCGTGGACGCGTACGTCAAGGTAGAAAGCAACAGACTCCAGTTTCATCGCCAGAATCAGTCGAACCTACGGGTTGAGATGTATCATGGCCTGATGGATCACCTTCAGAACAGGGCAACTGAGAATCAGTTGAAAGTGGGACGTATGGTTATATTACCTTCTTCATTTCAAGATTAGTATAAAAAAAATTTATTATTAAATATGACTGGTGTTTTATTTTTTGTTTGTTGTATCTTAAGGCTCACCACGTAACATGCGTCAGCACTTTCAGAAAGCCATGGCGATGATTGCACGGTTTGGGAGACCAGACCTGTTTATCACGTTTACCGCAAACCCTAAGTGGAGTGAGATCAGTGAGAACTTGGAGCCGTGGCAGAGCGGCGAACACTGACCGGATCTCATCTCACGAGTGTTCCACCTGAAACTACAGGAGCTGCTCGATGACATCTGGAAACGACAGGTGTTGGGATCACCTGTCAGCATACTTCACGTCATCGAGTTCCAGAAGAGAGGACTACCCCACGATCACATCCTGGTCATCCTGAAAGAAGAGGATAAGCTGAGAGAGCCAGATCAGGTTGACCAGTTGGTGAGAGCAGAGATCCCAGACCCAGAAACAGAACCGGAATTACACGCTATCGTTGCAAAGACCATGATGCACGGACCATGTGGTGCATTCAACCCAAATGCCCCGTGTATCCGTGAAGGAAAATGTGGTAAATGATTTCCTAAATCATTTTCAGGGACAACGTGAACGGATACCCGAGATACCGACGGAGAGACAACGATGCAGCGGCAGTGGTTCGAAGTAGACAACCGATCCGTCGTCCCCTACAACCCGTAGCTGCTCACGAAGTACAATGCCCACATCAACGTTGAGATCTGCTCATCCGTCAAAAGTGTGAAGTACATTTGCAAGTATGTGTACAAGGGCCACGACTGTGCCTGTGTTCAACTGCATGGAGACGACGCGCAGTTGAACTGGGATGAGGTAAGTAATTTCCAAGATTCCAGGTACGTCAGTGCACCAGAAGCCATGTGGAGACTTCTGAAGTTCAAGATGCACAGCCAGACTCACAGTATAGTCAGACTGGCTATACATCTGCCTTTACAACAGCAGGTGTACTACAGGGGAGGTGAAGAAGAGATGGCGGTAGACAGGTTGACAACGAGGGACACTACGTTGACGGCCTGATTCAAGCTGAACAGAGAACACCCAGAGGCGAATAGGTATCATTATTGTGATATACCTAACCACTTTGTGTTCCAGAAACCAGCTTGGAGCTGAAATAGGCGTATCCGAGGTAGAGATTTGATCATCGCCCGGATGTACTCGGTAAACCTCAAGGATAAAGAGAGGTTCTACCTGCGTCTGCTCCTTCTCCACGTCACCGGATGTAAGTCGTTTGACGATGTCCGAACCTTTAACGGTGTGGTTTACCTCACTTTTAAAGATGCGGCAAGGCAACGCGGCTTACTGTCCGATGACGGGGAGTGAGTCAGATGCCTCGAAGAGGCGTCAACGTTTCAAATGCCAAGAGAACTACGTGTAACCTTCTCATTGATTTGCGCCAACAATGAAGTCTCAGAGCCTGTACATCTCTGAACTAGGTTCAAAGAATGTCTGATCGAAGACTTTTTCCATAAAGAGAATGATCTTTATGTTTCAGAACAGATGGCGTTGGGGCACATCCAGACCCTGTTGCTCGAGAAAGGGACAGACTGCGCATCCCTGGGCTTGCCGGTTCCAGAGACCCGTTTCGTTCGGTTTGAGAACAATTTTAACACTGAGCAGGAGTTGACAGAAGGAGAACGTTGCCACGCCATGCTCAACGAAGAGCAGGTCACTGTCTACACAGCTGTCATGACAGCCGTGAATGATCCGAACATGGCCGAAAGATGTTTCTACATCGATGGTCCAGGCGGGAGCGGCAAGACTTTCCTGTACAACACCCTGTTGAGCGTCTTGCGTGGTCTTCGAAACAGAGTCATAGCTGTAGCTTGGACGGGAATTGCATCGTTGTTGCTGAGAGGTGTGATTTATTGTAAATTGAAAACTAACCAATTATTAATAATGTGTATTCACAGGCGGACGAACGGTGCACTCGCAGTTTAAGCTACCTGTGCCTTTGGTTGAGACATCAACATCGTCCATGAAACCGAACAGCCCAGACGCAACGAAGTTGAGGGAAGCAGTGCTGATCATGTGGGATGAAGCTTCAATGGCATCTGCCACAGCACTTGAAGAGATCAACAGACTTTTAAAGGACCTAACAGGTATATTATAATTCTATGAATGCTTGGAATGTTCTCTATTTATAAATAAAAATACATTATTGATTGTAGGTGACCTTCGACCCTTTGGAGGGAAAGTAATGCTACTGGGTGGTGATTTTAGACAATGCCTACCAGTAGTAGTCAACGGAAGCAGAACCGCAGTGATAGAGAACTGCATTAAGAATTCCCATCTTTGGCTGCAGTTCACCAAGCTGTTCTTAACATCCAATATGAGAACAAAAGAAGATCTATCATTTGCTGAATGGTATATTATTTATATATTTTATTAAAATGATTATTTTTTTAATATTAAACCAACTAAATATAATAATTTCTCAAAATATTAGGTTACTTTCCGTTGGAGATGGTACGTTGAGGAACGACTGTGGTTTGCCGATACACAGTTCCCTTGCCATCTCAGTGCATTGTCGAAGACATGATAGCAATTTTCGAAGAAGACTTCAAGAAGGAAGATGACATCCTATCAACAGCTATCCTCTGTCCGAAGAATGAAGATTGCCTATACCTGAATAAGAGAATAGTCAGGAAGGTTCTCGGAGAAAAGAAGAGATACTTCAGCGTCGATTCCATAGTATCAAATGATGACGAAGAAAAAGACAACTTTTCTGTAGAATTCCTGAATTCCATAACACCGACAGGAATGCCGCCTCACGAACTAACTCTAAAAGTGGGTGTCGTCATCATGCTGTTACGGAATATAAATCCTAGGGAAGGACTTTGCAGTGGTGTGTTGTAAACTATGATATTAAATAAGGACCATAATAACAATATATAATAATTTTTCACGAACTCGATTGATCGTCAGGAATCTGGGAAACAGCGTACTCGCTTTCCTTTGGCCCTTTCAAAGGAAAGCGAGTGTTTCTTCCACGTATGGATTTAGCACTTTCAGACATCAATCTCCCATTTGGAACTCTGGAATAGTAATACCACCTCTATTGCGGCTTTTTTTGATCTATCTAAGGCCTTCGACACCGTCCATACAGAATTATTACTAAACAAACTATATACATATGGCTTACGAGGCATTGTCTTCAACCTAATCAAATCATACTTAACAAATAGAACATCAGCTACAAAAATCAACTACACCATTAACAACAACATAGTTAACATTATGTCTGATAACCTTCCCGTTAACAGAGGTGTTCCTCAAGGGTCTATATTAGGTCCAATACTATTTATATTATTTATTAACGACTTGCCACATGTAATATCTGACAAAATGCTCTTATTTGCAGATGACACAGCCGTCATATTTAACAGACAGGCCTCTTAGCGACCATCTAATTCACTCCCTATGCAAACTCACTGATTGGTTTGAAAATAATAGCCTCAAGTTAAACATTGACAAAACACAGTTCATGAAATTCGGCTCATATGGTAACATAGGTGAAATACAGCTTCAAAATAATGACACTATTATCCCTGTCGAATGCATCAAATTCCTAGGACTCCACATAGATAAAAACCTAACACGGAAAAACCATATTGAATCAATCCATCACAAAAAAATCAACAAATTTTGCTACCTATTAAGATCCATCCATAATGCTGAGTATATACTACTCCTACATCCAATCTATCCTCAGCTACGGCATAATATTCTGGGGAAACTCCAAACATACTGGGGACTTGTTCATTACTCAGAAACGCTGCATACGAGCCATAAAAAACTTATCACCTCGTACTTCCTGCAAACCATACTTCAGCGAATTAAAATTATTAATCCTCCCTGACCTTTACATATGTAGGTATATGAATGCATGGTTTTTTACAAAAAATTTCCTCATTTATTCGAAAATGATCAATATTGTCATGAGTACAATACTAGGAATAAGGATGATCACAAAACTATTCAAACGCGATTAGCAGTTGTATTCAATGGAGTGCACAACTCAATACTAAGAATCAGAAAAAAAGTTCCTAACAATCAAAAAAATCTTCCACTAGAAACATTAAAAACTGTTTTTAAATCTTCTCTACTGAATTGTAACCACTACACCGTAGATGAGTTCTTGTTTATTTTTCATTTATCTTATATATATATTATTATTATTATTATAATATATATATATATATTTTTCGAAACCAAATTTATTATTTCAACTTTAACTTCATATTAAACTTTTTTAAACACATGTTTTCTCCATTTTATTTTTGTAAGTATTTTACTTATTTTCCAAACAAAAAAATTTTCTATCATATTAGTTAATAAATTATTCTTTTCTTTCTATCTTTTTTATTATAGCTGTCCAAAAAATATATACACTGATGAAGATGATAATCGAAAAAATGTTTTAAATGCGCAAATTTTTTATGTGAAATAAAATAAACTAATGTTTATTTAAGATACAAATGAAGTATTCAATTTTCTATGACCTCAAAACCCTATATAAATATTCAAACATTGTCATATATATCAACAATGATATATATAAATTTGATTATGATGATGTTAAAATTTTAGATTACCAAACGTCACTTAAAAAAAAGACTAATAAGTGAATCCATTCATATCATCCAAGACCCTCAAAGTATTAATTCAAGAGAAAATATTAATTATTTAAAATAAAATTATCATAATTTACTTCATGATTGAATTTAATGGTTTTTTTTTAGGTTAAGCCAGTTGTTCATGTACAAATGTCATTTGACACATCTATGTTATTTCATTAACAGTTCTATATCAATACACTAGTTTTAAGTTGGTAGCTAATTAAGTAATTTTTATAATTATTTATTTTCTCACAAATTTAACCTAATTATTTCCGTTTCTTATCTTTTGCAATTGCTAGATAACACGTTTTTTTAAAATTATAATTCATTGTTTAATTAAATAATATAATGTGCATAGTAATAATGGAATGGAAAAGAAGGAAGAAAAATAAAATAGGAATGATTTAGTAAACAAATTTAATATTTTTTTATGTTTTAAGTAGAACTTTTATAATTTTTTAATTTTATAAATACACTTATGTGTTGTTAAAAAGAATTATTGAAATTCTTAATTGACCTTAAAAAATCCCAATATTAAATCAAGATTATTAATAAATCAATATGGTCATATATGTATTTATGTATATGTAACTTTTTAATAGATACCGGAAGCACATGTAGTTTAGTAGACCCCGAATTAGCACGAAAATATTATCCAATTTATATATTTTATGAAGAATTTAATATAAGAACAGCCCACGGCGTAAGCCAACATAATGATGTAACATATATTTCGTCGTGGGACCATTAAGAATTCATCGTAAGGTTTCAAATTTGGTATATGAGTTGGTAGATGACGAAAATAAGTCCAAGGGGTTGTGGCACGTCAAAGATATGAAGCCTTTTACGCCGCATTTCTGAAAGAAATTCGCGCGGAAGAAGGAGGGGGATTTGTAACATATATTTTGTCATATTATCTTTTTATTTTAATTCAAATTATTTTCTTTTCTATAAATTCAATTCAACTAAATATTTTATTCGAATTCTTTAACAAACATTCATAATGTTACAATAAAATGAGTTCTCAACAAAATCGACTGACATCGGCAAAAACGTGCTGACACCTGAGTGCATAGCCATCCGGTCGCGGTACGAATGACAAGACAGTGGCGCGAGACAGAACATCTAGAACAAGCGTGCGGGGTGAACGTATCAGTGCGGTGTATGCCTAGTTTGCATTGATAGGTCCCAGGAAATTATAATTTGAGATTGGAACTTGGTGGTCCGCCCAATTTCACTCCGAGAGGGAGGATTAAGTTCCTGGTAACCTAAACAATGCGACGGGAAGTGGTGGTCCAGTCCCGACGCACCGAAAGGGAACAAACGGCAGCCGACACTTGGTACCTCTAACATCAAACAAGCCCACGCACACACACGCACCCAACGTCCTGGCCGAAGTAAAAAGGAAGTGAAGTGTTAGTGAGTGAGTGCCGCGAAAGTCGAAATTTAATAAAGTGTAGTTAATAAAAGATAAAATAGGCACTAAGTTAATGTTACACTTCTTCTCAAACGTGGCCACGTAAGTGACGTATTTATAAGTTTATTTGTATGATTTTTGTTTTTTTCTTTGTATGGAAATCGAATTTAGGAAAAAGGCGGCGATTGGAATTCACAAAATTAAATTATCTTTGTCTTAATAAGCATAGTAGTTCTATAAATAATTTACTTGTTATTTATTTGTTAAATAAACGGATTTTATAAGTAATAATAACATAACAATCGCTTACTTTCCTCCTATTACACATTGTACCAGTGGCGTAGTAATATAGTCTTAATAAATTAGTTTACTTTTTTTTCCATCTTTTTTTTTTGTCGCTTACAGAATCGTGAGTCCCAGGATTTACATCGTCAGTGGAAAATAGGTTCCTGGTATCCCTTTATTCCCAAAACCAGGTGGCGCCCAAAACTAACATCCTTTATGAAATTAACATCCTTTCATTTATTTTATTTTTTCATTAACCCACCCCGTCTTCACTGAGCCAGGGCACACTGAGCCTTTGTGACGTATAGATCAAATTTTTAACGTTACAATGAACCCATGATAATACCAGTATTTGATGTATTCCAAGTAACGGATATTGGATGGGCCGTTACAGATATTCTAGTTTCATACAAGCACGGGCCATCTGGTGTTTGTCAACCCACAACTGAAGGCGTGGAGGTAGCTTATGCACTTGTTTGAGGCTCCATGCTGTGACCATGATAATTGTGGCGCCTAAGGCAGACAACAGTTTGTGCGTGCTGTACAAAATTCACACCATTCTTGCCACCCACAAAGGGATAATTTATGAGCATCTTTATTTACAAATAGATGATTAGGTTTTTTGAAAATAAACAGATAGAATGTTCCAGTCACATAGAATGTTTCAAACCATCATATAGAACGTTACAAACAAACATAGTTCGTTGCATACATTCAATTAGAACGTTTCATATAGTTTTCATAGTTCGTTGCATACCTTCATATAGAACGTTTCATATAGTTATATAGTTCGCTTCATATACATAGGACGTTACATATAGAAAATTTCATATAGACAGTTTCATAGCATATTATAGACAATATAAACATTATTATTAATATTAAATTGAATTTAAGTGCGTGTGGTGAGTGAATCCTTTCCATCCTATCCTCGCCCACTCGTACATAACAAGAATTAGCCAGATCATCAGGCCAAGGTAAGTCAGTTTTATATTAATAATAGTGTTAAAATATAACGCAAAATTTACAGTCCACTTTTAGTTACCATCAACGCAATTATAGATTAGAAACAAACATTCATTGGTTCTTCGATCGGATCGTTTAATAACATCCAACATTTTTTGGTCCGTCAACCGGATCATACAGATATACATAAATTCCACTTATTTAAGTTTAGTAATAAATATGAAGGATTGATAGGAATAGATTTATTAAAACAATTAAATTTCTCGATAGACTTAACTAGAGAACTATTAATATCACCCTATGCACAAATCCCTATTTATTACGAAGACGAAAAATTAATACATTAAGTCAACACAATATTACAATAACGATACTGTAAAGGAAGGAACCGCAGTTTTAGAATACATAAACATAGGAAATAACATAGAATTACCCCAAGCATTAATGACTGTAGAAAATTACCACATAATTACAACTATAGTAAATACTGGAATAAACATAGCTAGAATTATAATAAACAAGCCCCTTGAAGTAGAAATCATAAATGAAGATGAAATAAATTTTATTCAGAACCAAACGAAGAAAATACCCCAAAAGCAAATTTACAGAAGCTCAGATTAGGACATTGTAACGGTGAAGAAAAATTAGCTATAAAAAAACTATGTAGAGAATATCAAGATATTTTTTATAATGAAGATACACCCCTGACATTCACAAATTTTAATTTTACATTTTTTTGGGTTTTTCTTAGTTCACCTAGCACAAAAATATATAAAAATTAAAATTTTCTTTGTTTTTTTTTGTTTCAGACAAAAATTACGAGCTTCATCTTTCCCGCCGATTGGAGACTGCGATTGCAAGGTGTGGAAGGGCAATAAAGTTGTTTCAATTGCTTCTAATTTGTCTGATAACAACATTGTCAAAACATCTAGCTGGTGTAGACAAACCAAAACAAAAATTATAATTGATCAGCCAAATGGTAGCAGATTATAAGAAAGGTATGGGAGGGGAGTTAACAAAATGGACGAATTAGTTGCAGTTTACAGAACACGAATAAGACAAAAGAAATGGTATTGACCTATTTTTGCCTACCTATTTGACGTTTCTATAACAAATGGCTGGCTGTTGATGAAAAAACTAAACCCAAAATACCCAGATTGTGCAAACGTTTTAGTGTTCCGTAGGTATTTGGCCCAAAATTTATTACAAAGATATGGATCTTCCCCTGCAAGAGGACGAGTATCTGCAATTACACATGATACTCGATTTGATAATATGGGGCACATTGTTATGTATTCTCCAACTCATCGAAGGTGTAAGCTGTGCAAAAAAATGTAACTTTATCTATTAAATGTGTAATGTAGGTTTACATCCAAAGGAGTGCTTCAAACTGTACCATTCAAAATAATCAATTCAAAAATTATTTTTTGTTTATTATTTTAACATTTTACATACTGTTGCACATGTTTATTTTTATTGTTTATTTGAATAAAATTAAAATATTTTTTTGCATAGAGTCCATTTAAATGAGCATGCGGTGGTGGCGGTACTGATTAGAAAAATCTGGAATTATTTTAATTTTATAATTTCTTGTTATTTCTTGCTACGAATAAACTTGTTAGTTTTCGTGTAATAGTTTTAAAATCTATTAATTCAGTAATTCTTGGGTCTTTACATCGATAAAAATCTGAATTGGAAAACTCATATAAACTATTTAATAAGTAAAGTATCAAAATTAAGCTATTTACTCCGTGTATTAAAGAAAAATACAATTACACTAACCGTAGTAAATACATATCACGCTCTTATACAATCAATTTTGAGGTACGGGATTATTTTCTGGGGAAATTCCAGTTATACGCAAAGCTTATTCCTCATTCAAAAAAGATGTGTAAGAATTATCTACTGTTTATAAAGGGCCTATGAATTATGCAATTAAAATTTACAATAAATTGCCTAAAGAACTAAAATTATTACCTCTAAATAAATTCAATAAAGAGTTAAAGCCACTGTTGTTGGATCGATGTTATTACAAAATAGAAGAATTTCTTGAAAAATGAATTTTATTTTTTACTTTTTTTTCTTTGTTTCTCTTTATTTTATATTTTTTATTATTATTTTGTTTATTTTTATTTTTATTTTATTGTTTTGTTTATTCTTATATTGACATACTCGATGCAGAGTTTTAAAGAATAATAAATATGTCTATTGCTATGTCTATTAAGTAGCATTTGCTAAAGTATGTATGTACTATAGTTATTCTTATAGTTTGCACCTGCTGTGCATTTAATAGAATACATATTTTTATTTATATCACACCGCTGTGGTATATGCGTTATTTTAATATTAAAATTTATAGTGAATGCAATTTAAGTTATCTTTTTTTGTACTTTCTTTGTTTATGTGTATTGTGAAAGTGAAACTGTATCTCCATTATCCCTGTCTTATCCTAACCACAAGTACAGTTCACTGGATGCAGTCAATGAATCCAACCACATAGAAAGAAAACTAAGTACAATTTGAATAATTATAAATTTAATGTACCATTTCACTCGATACAGTCCACGCCCGCTTTATAGGTTAAAGGTTATATTAATTAACACACTGTACCCACTATGCGATATTGGCTAACTTAATAATAATAAAATAAAAAATTATCTAGAATATATTTTTGTAACGTTAAAATAAATCGTTTTTATAAAATCAAAACATTAAATATTTAAAAAAAATACCATCATGCACTAATGGGTTAATGATGAAAAGAATATTGCTGGAAAATGATGGCTTAAAAGTTTTGTTAGACGCAATCCAGAAATATCTCTTTGTAGGGCTCAGTTGCTAAATCCGGCGAGAGCACAAAAACTTGTACTAAAACATTTTGAAGACGTCAAAAAATATATGATGAATTAAATATTTTTAGTCACGTAGACGAAAAGGGATGTCGACTAACACTCCACCACAAGCAGAAAGTCTTTGCAGCAAAAGGGGCCAAAATACCAAAAATCAATTGCTATGTGTGTAAGTGCAACTGGAAATACTGTGCCTCCAATGATTCTATTTAAGGACAAAAGATTGAGGCCTGAATGTTGTGACAATTTGCCGCCTGGCAGCTCAGTAAAGATGGCTCCGAAGAGTAGTATGACAACAGAGCTTTTTGTAGATTTCAGATTTCATACACCACCGGGGCTATATATCTCCAGGAAAATGTCTATTGAAATTTAATGGTGCTTCTTCTCATTTAGATGCTAGAATCGTTGATGCTGCTGATGTCCATGATATTGTGCTCTACTGTTTACCGTCCAATACGACACACGAGCTACAACCGCTCGACAAAGTCGTTTAAATTTTTGGGGCGAAGAAGTTTTACTGTATACATACCAGCATACAGATCGTAAACGTGATTTAACAAAAAAATTTACGAAAATTTGGTCCGATTATTAAAATAATTTTTTTTTTATGTCTAATATTATTACGGTTGGATTTTGACACAAACGATGATTTAATAAGTTGTTTTGAAGATTGGGGAGAACATCATTGTGCCATTGCAGATCATGCAATGATTTTCATGCCACGTGGGATACATCGTAAATAGAAACAGCCTTTGTGAATGTGGAATGAAACACATTAATTTAGCAAAAAACATCAAAGAAATTATAACAGTTGTTAATAATATTGGGTTTAAATTAGTAGCAAGAGTGCGTGATCAAGCAACAAATAACGTAGCGTGTTATAAAAAATTGTTAAAAGAAACTAAAGACTATTGCATTGCCTAAAAAATAGAAAATCGTTACATTAAATTTCTCGTTGATGGTGTTGAAATAGTGTCATTGTTTGACTTACCACATCTATTAAAAGATTTAAGAAATAATATATTGAACAATGACGTGAAATTTATCTATACAGAAGTAAATAGCATCGTGGAAAGACATATAATTTTATAAATTAGCTGTAAGTTTCGGTGGTATATCAAATTGCATGATGTGTAGTAAACTGACTGAAGCACATATTTAAAATAAATTATAAAATAAAAGTAAATTTTGCAGCACACGTATTTAGTCAAAGAGTATCTTCTATAATGAGAAGATGGCAAAATTTAGGTTCAGATAAAATTCCAGCTAGTGCTGCCAATATTGCAGATTTTTTTTTATTTGTCGATCAAATATTTAATAATGTAAATGGTTCAACGATTCATTGTGCCAATGGAAAAACATTAAAGATGGCTCTCCTCGTGTAGAATTTTGTAGTTCAGCATTAAAAGTTTTTAAATCAATAAAATTTTATTTAGAAACAAGAAATTATGTTTTTAAAAACTGGATGTCAATATTTCAATGAGAAATACTCCGACTCGTCAATACCATCATCAATCGAAAAATTTATCAAGTCTCGTCAAAATTTACTGTTCCAAGAAAATACCTAATAAAAAGTTCTGTCATTCATTACCTATATATTATATTAATAAATTTGTAATGTTATTGGTTTTAATAATAAAAAAATATATATAGAACCAATTAAAACAAGATTTATTTTAATTCGTCTGTACCAAAAATTTTAATCAAGATCCTGTTGAATTTTTGTTGGGTGTATTGATAGTTCTTTACTGAATAATCTACAAAAATAAATTTAAAACGTTTGGTGAGCGAATCATCTCAAGAAATGGACCTGTGAATTGGCCACCTCGTTCGTGTGATTTGACACCTTTGGACTACTTTTTGTGGGGGTATGTCAAATCTCTGGTCTATGTTGATAAACCAGCAACCATTGATCATTTAGAAGCCAACATTCGACACACTATTGACGAAATAAGACCGGGTATGCTCGAAAAAGTGGTGCAAAATTGGACCGACAGGATGGTGTTCATAAAAAGTAGTCGCGGAGGCCATATGCCAGAAATTATTTTTAAAAATTAAATGCCATGATATTTGCGAACTAATAAAGCCAAAATTTCAGTCATTCCATTGAATTTGTTGTGTTTCATTTAAAAAAAAAGTTATATGCCTCTAAAAAAACACCCGTTACTACAGAAGATGATATCAACATTCCAATCGATAAAATTTTATTAGAAAAACCTAATTTGAATTTAGATATTAGAAAGGTGTACCTGCATATATAACTGGTTTCATTGTGAAAAAAATGTTAGGAATTATAGGTAACTGCAATACTTGCAAATTGATCTAAGTACCTCATTAATTAAAGGAAGATCATACGATAATTGAAATAAGTATCGACCACTAATTCATTATTATACCCCACATCAAATTTTACCAAATTATTTATTATTTATGAACAAAATATTCACCATAAATGTCATTTTACGCTACATACAAATACAGATTTAAATTGTACTGAACACAGACGCTTCGGCGAGACTTCTCCGAAACTGTGCGGGCCCGTTACGCTTTGTAGTAGATCTGTTTTAGACAATTTTATAGAAATTATATGCAACGACCGTTAAAAATAAATGCAGTAATTTATTAATGTCAGAGGAGCAAGATTTTGCTGTGACTAATTTTATGAATAAAAATAATAACACAGTCACACACAAAAAAGTGTGAGATACCAAAAGTTTTATAAAGGTTTAAAAAAAATGTATTTTTAGATTATAAGATTAAGTTGATATATCGTTATTATAGCCATTAGACGAAATAAATTTAATATAATAATAGTCCTAAAAATAATTAAAAATAGAGCAAAAAGTGGACAAAAATGTTGTACCAGCAAGCGAGATGACCGAATCATTAAAAAAATGACACTCAAAAACAACACCAAAAGCTCTTCAAAATTAGCTAGTAAGTTATTACTTCAGCATAAAGTGACTGTTTCGGCTAGAATAGGGTGACCATTCGTACCGCATTTTGCGGGACAGTCCCGCATTTTGACCCATTGTCCCGCATCATTAATGCCCCGCAAAATGTCCCGCATTTTGAATATTTGTCCGGTTTTTTACTTTACATTTTTACTACTGTTTGTACTGTTCAGTATTCTATCTTTTACTTATTGTTAGCGAAATCACGTTACATATATATGCAACAACCATAACTTAAATGTATTTTCGTTACCAACTTAATATTATTTGAACTCAAATTCTCTACTTCGTTAGTAGTGAAGTCAGTGTAGTTAAGTATTGTGATTGTTAAATTTCCAGAAGATATACAGATATATTATATTACCTGTATGAAAAAAATACGTAACGAACGACTGTTAAGTGTAAAGTAAGTATCTATATTCTATAATAATTATTGTTTCAAATTTATAGACTATTATTATATTATAAACTATAAACATAACTTTTAATTAATCATAAATAACAATTCTTTATTATTTTGTAACAAGTGGAATTTTGTGATAACAATTAAAATTTGATGTCGCGAATTTTAATAAAATTTTTATGTATTTCATAACATTAATTTTATATTTATATTTATTATTTTCACATATTTAGTAATTGCAAAAATTATTTGATATTTCATTTTTAAAAGATATATTTTTAATTGTTATAAAATAATTTAAAAAATAAAATAAATCATACTTTTAATAATAATTTTTGAAACAAAATTACTCTTCTTCCTTTCAGTAATGTCCAAGAAAAGAGTGTGTAAGTTCACCGACAATATTAACAAAGAATTTCCCTTTATAAAAAAAACTAAAATTGAAACAAACGTACAGTGCATTATGTGCAATGCCGAATTTTCGATTGCTAATGGTGGAAAATATGAGATTTCTCGACATACTCAATCCGTTAAACATAAACGGGCATTACAAGCAGCAGCCAGTTCAACTTCAGTAACAAAATTTTTCCCCAGCACGGGTTTTGGCGAAGAGGAACGCAAACTAGCAGTTGCGGAAGCTACATTTTCCTTTCATACTGTTTTTCATAATCAGTCTTTTAGATCTATGGACTGTACTTCAAAATTAGTTAAATCGTTGTTTGAAAAAAAATTTAGTTGTGCTCGTTCGAAAACGGAGGCAATTATAAAATACGTAATACTACCATACACACAATCCTGTTTAAAGGAAACATTAGAGAACATAACTTTTATAACTCTTTATTCGGATGCATCAAATCACAAAGATGTAAAGCTTTTCCCAAGTTTAATTAGATATTTTGATGTTAAACTTGGAATTCAAACCAAAATAATAGATTTAGTTTCACTTCTGGGAGAAACATCGGAAATGATTGCAAATTCTATCATCGAAATTTTGAAAAAAAACAGTTTAACAGACAAAATAATTGGGTACTGCGCGGATAACGCTAATTCCAATTTTGGAGGTTTAAAACGTAGAGGAACTAACAATGTCTTTTCACGTTTAAATTCTGAGTTAAATCGTCCAATTATTGGAGTTGGTTGTGCGGCACACATTGTGCACAACGCAGTTCAAACTGCTGCCGATATGCTTCCAATCGATATTGAGAGTATAATTAACAAAATTTACAGTCATTTTTACATCTACACTGTTCGAGTGGAAACACTAAAAGAATTTTGCGCTGATGCAGACGTAGAATATCATCGCATACTTGGACAAAGCAAAACTAGATGGCTTGCTCTCATGCCAGCAGTAGAAAGAATTTTACAATTATTTGATCCCTTAAAGTCATATTTTCTTTCTTCTGAAAAATGCCCTACAATATTGGAAAAATTTTTTTCGAACAATCAAGCAGAACTTTGGTTGTATTTTATACACAACCAAGCTACAGTATTTCATTATGCCATCCAACGAATCGAGGGAAACAACCGAACTGTAATGGAAGTATCTGAAGAAATTGATAACTTAATATTCAAATACAAAGAAAGAATTACATGCGAATTCATCCCCCCCACGTTAAACGCCATGTTAACAAAACTTGTTGACAGTGGTGACATACAAAAAAAATGGTTTGTTAATCACATTGTAAATTTTTACAAAAATTGCCTTTCGTATTTAGAACAATGGGGAGATCAATTTTATGACTTAAAACATTTTAAATGGATCGCATTGAAATACGCTGTAGAGTGGAAAGATGTAGAGATAACAATAAATTGTACCAAGAAATATATACACGAAAATGAATCATTGATTGAAAATGAACTTTTTGATGCAGTATCTTATTTAAAATGTTATTTAACAACAGAAAAATTTCAAGAATGGAATGAAAATAAAACTGAACTCGACATGAAATGGGTGGAGGTATTCCAACATTTCAAAAGCAATAATATTTCGTGCTTATTGCTAAAAAAACTAGTTGAAATGTGTCTGTGTTTACCTGGTACAAATGCCGCCACGGAACGCGTCTTTTCAATAATAAATAATTTATGGACAACAGAAAAATCTCAATTAAGTATTGACACACTAAAAGCGATGATTATCGTAAAGTGCAATATCGTAAAATCATGTGAAGATTTTAGAAATGAAATCAAAACGAACGATGCTTTTTTAAAAAAAATCCACTCTACAGAAAAATATAAATAAATAATTCAGTAATACCTACCTACTATAAAATTATTTTATAAATTTTTAATGTTTATTAAAAAAAAAAAAAAAAGGTCTTTCATTGTTACTGTCCCACCCACCCACCCACCGTCCCGCATTTCCTTCTCAAGAAAATGGTCAGCCTAGGCTAGAACAGTTAGAAGACGTCTTGGAAAAATTGGATTACATGGATGCAAAGCCCGACGAAAACCCCGTTTATCCCAGGCACAAAAAATACAACGCTTGAAACGGAAAAAACTCGAAAATGTGCTCTCTTTTAACTGCTTATATTCATCCTACAGACTTCGACAAAAACGCAATTTATGAAATTCTGTTTTGTTTCCTTTTCTCGTATCCTCATTCGACTTCGTTTTTGTTGAATTTCAGAAAATCCACATTCACGACAATGTGAAAACCTTTAATTTAATAATAAAATATAAAATCAATTTATTAAAGAATATTGGGCATACTATATCATACTAACTCACTGAACATGGCTTCCGTGTTCACGGCGTGGCTACAAAGTTTGTATGGACATAGGAGCCATGTTCACCCTATACAACGTGTTAATATAAATCATATTTGTCAAATTAATCCACTCAAGTTCAATGTAACACTCACATATACACTCTTCAACAACTATGCCCTCGTTTGTCATAACAAATGCATAAAAACCAACACTTCCTCGATTCACAAACAATTTAATTACATTGTTAATAATAACGATTCACATCAACACTCAGAATAAATAACCCAGACTTCGTACAACATGTTCACCTGCGACTTCGTTAACGTAGACACAAAACATACCGCGCCGTAGTTTGCTCTGGAGATATAGCAATCAAAATGAAAATAGCTCGATTGTAACAAAAATTAACTCTTGTAATGTTTATATTTTAGGCAGAGATATGTTTTGTGTACATCGTATAAAAACATAACAGAAAAATCTTACATTTGCTATAACGAGGGCGTTACAACAACTGTACACGAGTGTTTAACAGGTAGCTAATATCATTTGTAAATCGAGAGACGTCAATGTAAATAAATATTATCTATATAGAAATTTACCTTTCATAAGAAACTATTACCTCGTTTTTCATTTTTACATGAACTATATATTTTCTGACAATTTCCATCACTGGTCCAGCCAATGCAGATACAATAGAGCATCTGCAATTAACAGACAATTTAAACATTATAATTACTAGAATAAATAAGAAATCCTAAAGAATCAACTTACATGTAGCAAATGTGTTAATCCAATTTATCAATTGTCACAATTTAAATTATGTAAGTTTGCAGTCATTCTTTGTTTTCAGATTCAGCTAGGTGTGTTGTTTTTCCATTTTATAATGTTTTATTGTACAAATCGGCTTCTTTATATATTTCAAATCAGTTTTGTAGGTACACTAACATTAAGATATGATTTTTACATAACCTCATTGCTACAATTGTTCAATTGGCGCCAAGTCGCTCAAGTTCGCGCAAGCGCAACGTTACAAAGTTGTTGTGTGCTGCCGGTGCTGCCCTCTCTATCGTACAATATGATATAATGATTATTATTCATTACATGGATTACATGACAGGTACTTACATTTCAAGATCGAACCACAATCAATAAGTACGCTTTTCCTTCTAGTTCAATAGACCAGAAACGCCAGAAACGTTATGAAGATTCCCATGTAATCACTATAGAGACATTGAGTAAAAAATAACAAGAGATTCAACGTAATGCATTCTGTTGAAGCGGGTACGATCATATATTAAACACATGTTTAATATATGGTACGATCATATATTAATCTACTAATATGTCCCATCATGAGTTTCAAATATACAGAATACTAGATGGCGCCACACAGGGTTCCAATCTATGAATATGATTACAAAAAAAATACCTAGATGGCGACACGTCTTGAAATATAATTCCATCTATGGTCAGCATTCTCAATATTTTATTTTATCTATGGTATGAACATAGAGCAGTTATTGTCTATTGTAAGTAAGCATAAAGCAAAATAAAATAAATATTAGAGAAGAAAGCGGGGTTGGTGCGGGTGAAAAATATGGAATTATACGTCACGTCAGTTTAATTTGTATATGTATGGAATTCGTTCTTATGTTTATTGTTGTCATTTATAGTAAACAATTAAAATATATTTGATTTCATTATAACAATTATTAGTAGATTAATATATGATAATATTTATATATTTCTGATTAATACTGATCTTAATTCGTTAATTTTTGTTGCTAATCTTTTAAATAATTAAATTCATATTATATCGTATTTACATTTTCCTTATTTTTAGTTCGATATTTAATTTATATAATTTTCAGTTTTTTAAGATTCTGTCCGTCCGTCTGTCTGTCTATATAAATTTTATATCTATTAAGATGAAATTTGGTATACAGACGTAGATTGATAACCCAAAAACATGATGAGATTTTTTTAAATTATTTTTTTTGAAACCCCTTCCCATATACTGAAAAGTATACTCACATTTTCTTCCTTAATATATATATAAAGCTCAACGTCTCTCTTTCTGTCTGTCTGTCCGTTAGTGCGCTTATCACTCAAGAACCACTTATCCGATTTACGTGGTTTCTTTTTTAATTCATAAGTACATTCTCTGGCCAGGTAATAGGCTATATTTTGTTACGTTAGGTAACATAACAACTAAGCAGATAATAGTGCGATTTACTATTATCTGCTTAACAAAACTTAAACCAAGTCGGAAAAAAATTTGCCGTCGGCGCGCTGTTTTGCAATACGCTGCCTAAACCGTTCAATATTGAACAAAATACTGAATTAAAGAATTGTGTGGAATCAAAAGTTCTACAATAAAGTCAGCGACACCATATGTCTAACTTTTATATTTAAGCCACAATGACTGATTTTATATTACAAAGAAAACATAAAATATTTGGGTTCTATTTACATGGACTTATGACATGCAAAACATTAATCCTTATCGAAATAAATGATTTAATCGTCATAAGTACTTAATGTAGATATAATTTGCCCTTTACAGCATCCAATTTTTGGTCTTTTGGTTTAGGAAATATCGTGAAATATAAATACAATAACATATTATTCGCGGCAATTCGTGCGAACTATGATGAAATGTCGCGGGGAGAGGGATGATTCAGCGCTCGGCCGGCAGTTGTTTATTTTGTTTTCAATTATTAACTTTTTTTAAACAGAACAAAAATTATTTGTAATTTTTGTTCTGATTTGTTTTTTTTTTAGGTACGTTAGGTTTTGATTAGTTAATATTACGATAATAATTAATCGTGTTTGTATTTAATTCAACTATATTTTTCAAAAATCCTAAACAATAATTCCGTAGTGCAAGCGGGCGAAGCCGCGCGGGCCCAGCTAGTAACTTATAAATGCAATAAAAAATATCTTAGGACCTTTTGATTTTAACCTTTCAGTCACGATATATTTGCGTTCAAAGTCGTAATTAGATCCCCCCCCTCCACTGTTCTAAACTATCAAAAAAATTCCAGAATGTAGCTTTTAACCCCGTCCTGTAAACTGAAAAATCTACTCAAATTTTGTTTTCTCCCTTATCTCAATAAGTGGGGTGTCTTTAGGTAAGTCTCCTAAAATGCAATAAAATGTCTAACTCTGTCTGTCTGTCTGTCCGTTAGTACGCTTATCATTCGAGAACCACTTATCAGATTTACTTGGTTTCTTTTTTAATTCATAGGTACATTCTCTGGCTAGATTATAGGCTATATTTTGTTACGTTAGGTAACATAACAACTAAGCAGTGACGATAATAGTAAATCAAGTCGGAAAAAATTTTACCGTCGCGTCGGCACGCTATTTTGTAATACTTTGCTTAAACCGTTCAATATTGAACAAAATAATGTATTCAAGAATTATGTAGAATCAAAAGATCTACAATAAACTCAGCGACACCATATGTCTATCTTTTATATTTAAGCCACAATGACTGCTTTTATGTTACAAAGAAAATTTAAAATATTTTATTTACGTGGACTTATGACCTGCAAAACATTAATCCTTATCGAAATAAATGATTTCATCGTCATAAGTATTTAATGTTGATATAATTTGCCCTTTACAGCATCCAATTTGGTCGTATAGGTAGTTTTGAAAATATCGAAATATATGTATATACGGGAACATACGCGCGATGATGACCCCTGTCGCGGCGTGCGGGAAGGAGGGAGCGTGCCAAGTAGACGCAGGGCAGAGGAAATGATCACATTTTGTTTTCAATAATTAACTTATAAATTTAAATAGAACAAAAATTATTTCTACTTTTTGTTCCGATTCGTTTTTGTTAGGTAGGTAGTTTAAGTGTTGTTTGGTTTTTATTACAATAATAACTAATCGTGTTTGTACTTAATTAATTAAACTATATTTTTCAAAAATCCTAAACAATAATTCCGTAGTCTACGCAAGCGAAGCCGCGTGGGCACTGCTAGTAAGTATATAAATTTATTTTAAGATATTTCCTAAACTATTAAAACTATACGACCAAATTGGATGCTGTAAAGGGCAAATTCATGGGCGTAGCCAGGGTGGGGCAGGGGGGAGCACTTGCACCCCCCTAGCTTGTGGACCAAAAGTAATAAGTAAATCAGTATTATTGTCCAAACAGGGATATTTCTATACTAGCTTGCCCCTCCCCCTAGCTCGTGAACTAAGAGTAACAAATGAATCAGTTCATTGGCTAAATATTGACATTTTTAGATTCGAAAATTTAAATATCATTGTTTTTTTATTGCAATCTCTTGTTATAGCGGGTAAACTATTCATGTCATTGTCTTTTTATCCTTTTTATACACAAAAAATAATAAATAAATAAAAAAAACCAAAATAGCAACGTAGAGTACATTTTTGTAGAGGATTATGTCTTCCAAAAGATATGACCATACATATAAATTTAATTGATTGAAAAAAATGTGGCGAAAATAAAAGAATAAATGAAAAAAAGAATGACTTTTCATTGTTACTTTTTGCGCACCTATCTAGAGATATAATAAATAATGAAAATGTTAATTTTTTCATAGCTCTTTTACAATTCCTCGATAATAATCAAGAATACACCAAAAAAATGATTTATTAAGTTAATGAAAATCACGGATTTTCACGAGCCAAAGTTCCAAGTTGCAACGAAACGATAGAATTAAATTTAAAAAAAAAAGGATTTACCAAATGTTTACATTAATGGCCATTTATCAGAGCCGTTCTTACACATTTCGAGGTCCCAGACGCAAAAAATTTGAGGCCCATTGAAAATATTTTTATAAAACTTTTTAGGTAAGGTTACCACAATAATGTGAAAGCTTTTTTTGCTCCCCCCTCTCTCATTACCTCGGGGTCCTAGGCAAAACACGCCGACCAATCGGTTTAAAAAAAAAAAAAATTGCCCCCCCCCCAGAACAAAATCCTGGCTACGCCCATGGGCAAATTATATCTATATTAAGTACTTATGGTGATGAAATCATTTATTTCGATAAGGATTAATGTTTTGCAGGTCATAAGTCCACGTAAACAGAACCCAAATATTTTTAATTTTCTTTTTTACATTAAAGCAGTCATTGTGGCTTAAATACAAAAGTTGGTGTCGCGGACTTTATTGTAGATCTTTTGATTCTACACAATTCTTCTATACATTATTTTGTTCAATATTGAACGATTTAGGCAGCGTATTGCAAAACAGCGCGCCGACGGCAAATTTTTTTCCGACTTGATTTACTATTATCGTCACTGCTTAATTGTTATGTTACCTAACGTAACAAAATATAGCCTATAACCTGGCCAGAGAATGTACATATGAATTCAAAAAGAAGCCACGTAAATCGGATAAGTGGTTTTCGAGTGATAAGCGCACTAACGGGCGGACAGACAGACAGACAGAGAGACGTTGAGCTTTATATATATTAAAGACTAGCAGTGCCCATGCGGCTTCGCTCTCGTAGACTACGGAATTATTGTTTAGGATTTTTGAAAAATATAGTTTAATTAATTAAGTACAAACACGATTAGTTATTATTGTAATAATAACATATCAAAACCTAAATTACCTAAGAATAACGAATCAGAAGAAAAAAGTACAAATAATTTGTGTTCTGTTTAAAAAATGTTAATTATTGAAAACAAAATAAACTCACGACGATCAGTCGAGGGAATCCGAATATCTACCGAGCGTAAGCGAATCCAGTCTGTTGTACATCGCTTCGATGCGGCACGACACCATACATTTAATATGTTACCTTTATAAATTTATTTTAAGATATTTTCTAAACTATACGACCAAATTGGATGCTGTAAAGGGCAAATTATATCTACATTAAGTGCTTATGACGATAAAATCATTTATTTCGATATGGATTAATGTTTTGCTGGTCATAAGTCCATGTAAACAGAACCCAAATATTTTATGTTTTCTTTGTAAAATAAAAGCATTCATTGTGGCTTAAATATAAAAGTTAGACATATGGTGTCGTGGACTTTACTGTAGAACTTTTGATTCTACACAATTCTTTAATACATTATTTTGTTCTATATTGAACGGTTTAGGCAGCGTATTACAAAACAGCGCGCCGACGGCAAAAAATTTTCCGACTTGATTTACTATTATTGTCACTGCTTAGTTGTTATGTTACTTAACCTAACAAAATATAGCCTATAACCTGGCCAGAGAACGTACCTATGAATTAAAAAAAAACACGTAAATCGGATAAGTGGTTTTCGAGTGATAAGCGCACGAAGGAACAGACAGACAGACAGACAGAGAGACGTTGAGCTTTATATATATTAAGGATAGATTAACATAGTTACAAGTATTTCATTGTGATGTGATTGATAAGTCTTAACAAGTTTAATTAAACCATATATTAATCTACTAGTAGATTAATATACTCGTATAATTAAACTATCGAACTTTATCGAAGTAAAACTATAAGTACTTAAATTCAAGTTATTATACGTGAAAAGGAAATTAATAAAAATTTAAAACAAAATTAAGTAGTAAAAATCAAATAAAAATGGTAAGAAGCAACAGAAATAAACAAAATAAATTAATAATATAGTTGAACATTATATGCTAAGCATTTTTTACATAGATATTTACTGAACGCTCACTAAGGTATACAAACATTGAACATGATTGAACGAATACCAATTCAAATAAATATATGACCTTGAAGGTTTGTTTGCTGGCTAAATACAATATTCAGTACTGGTACTGCCACCTACATTTCAGTTGGTTAATCAAAAAATTCAGGATGGGACATATTAGTAGATTAATATATGGTACGATGTTCGCGATGTTCCAAGCACTAAAGCCATCTTACAATCAGAACTTGAACTAATTTCACCGGCACACAAAAAAAATTAAGTAGAATGTGCATTTGACCGGACCTACCTACGGGTACGTTTTTTGGTCCGCTGAATCCTAATTCGAGGTCAGTTTGACCCCTACACCCTCGAAATTTCGAGAAAACTTCGAAAAACCGTAAAAATGATAAAAATGATAAAAAAATTTTTTGGAACTAAACTAAGCGTGATTTTCATGTATTTCGATCCGCTGAATATGAATCGAAACTTTATTGAGACCACGAGCCATTTCAAATGTGAAAAAATCACACAAAACTCTCGAATATTCCGAAAAAATATAGTTTTCATGATAAAAAAACTTTTTCTGGTCCAATTCAGATAAAATTTTATATCTTTTGATGTCTTCAATTCGCATCTTAATTTTTTTAGTCTATTCACCCTCTAAAGCTGGAAAAATTCGAAAAAATTGTAAAAATTACCATTCATAACAGAAAAAAAATTGATTGAACATGATTTAATGCCTAAAATAAATACTCTATAACGTAGATATATCAAATAACTTGAAATCTGTGAAAAACACAAGACATAAAAAGATAGAAATAAATGATTTTTACGAATCCAAAACTTTCCTTCGTTTGTATCGCACTCTTTTATCCTCAAATGATCTTCGTAGTGGATTCCTCTTTCGTTTACGATTTTCTTCGGGTACTTCTCTTTTTTTTTTCTTCATTTTTTTTCGGAATTTTCGAGAGTTTTGTGTGATTTTTTCACATTTGAAATGGCTCGTGGTCTCAATAAAGTTTCGATTCATATTCAGCGGATCGAAATACATGAAAATCACGCTTAGTTTAGTTCCAAAAAAAATTTTTATCATTAAAACTGCCGATTTTCATCATTTCGGTTTTTCAAAGTTTTCTCGACATTTCGAGGGTGTAGGGGTCAAACTGACCTCGAATTCGGATTCAGCGGACCAAAATACGTACCCGTAGGTAGGTCCGGTCAAATGCACATTCTACTTAATTTTTTTGTGTGTGCCGGTGTTTTTAGTAGAGGGAAATTAGAAAGTGATTTTGAAGTGATGCATTCGGGAAGTTAGATTTTTTTGGATTTTCTCTTTATATGTTCGAAGATGAATTGACAATCAAAAATTTAGAAAAATCGGCCATGTGCGTCTCGAGAAAATTGCATAATTGTGCATTTTTGATACCTTTCGAGTGTATCGCTACACTGTTTTTGAAATACCTCCGGTTCTATAGGTCGTAGGAAAATAAAAAAAAAATTAAAATACTTATAAGTTAATAGACTATAGAACTGCATAGGTAGCGTTACTAGGGTGTCCACTGGTTTTTGGAAATAAAATTCCCTGACTTTTCCCTGACCACAGATTCAAAATTCCCTTACTCGGGGGGCTCCGGAGCAAGAATGTGTAGAAATAAAATTTGAAGACCTTTTTTTTGGTCATAATTAAAATTTTACACTTGTTACTTACTTTCAATTCAATGACCTTTTTCTTTTTTTTCCCTGACTTTCTAAAAAAATTCATAAATTCCCTGACTTTCCACAAAATAGACATAGAGAATGGACAGTGCATTCTGTATTAACTCAATGGTGTAACATCTGTTCAAAAAGGGAGAGAGAAATGCAGTGTAGTTTTTCAAAGAATCTGATTGGTAGCTTACTATAGTTCAGGGTAGTATTTCTGTCAGATATATTTTTGTATATCTATCTTGTGATTTTTGTGCAATAAGTTTTTTATTAGAAAAGTAAATAATATAAACCAGGGTTTCGAACCGTTTTTTTTTTCGTTTTGGTTTTCGTTCCGGTTCGAGTAAAAAAATATATTTTGGTTCGGTTCCGGTTTTCGTTCCGCAAAAAATAACGGGTTTTCCGGTTTTTTCGGTTCAGCTCCGAGTGATTAATTTTAAAAAAATTATTTGTATTAAAAAAAAATTTTCTACCATAATTTAGAACATTTTATGGTACTTGTATGATAGTCCGAACGACAATTGAAGTGGGAAATAAGATCATGTTAACGCGCGTATTTTAACATGTACTGAACCGTAAAAACCAATATTTTTATTTCGGTTCTGTTCCGGTTTTCGTTCCGGCAAAAAATAATGGTTTTTCCGGTTTTCGGTTCAGTTCCGGTTCGAAGCCCTGATATAAACAATAAACATACTATAATGGTTCATATTTCATCGAGGAAATTAAAAAAAAATCAATTGATCTAATAGAAATTTGCAAAATTATGTACGGATATTCCGGGAAAATAACATTTTTGCTACCAAAAATATTAAATATATACCTATTAATAAAAAAATAGTTTTAAATCAATTCCAATGTGGTTGCTACAAAATTATGAGGTGGATTGCACTTACAAACAGCACATAACATACAAGATTTACTTAACAAAATTTTTAATATTTTTTTTGACATTAGAACAAGATATTAAAATTGGTTTAAAAAATTCGAAACTTATATTATTTAGAAATCAATAATTGTTTTTTTTTAATAAAATTTTTTATAACGTTAATTATTTTAACCTCTTTATATACATATAGTATAATAATATCATATATTAATCAACAGTAGATTAATATATTACGATAATATCTATATGAATATTTTTAATGTTCGGGACTAAGAATGAAATAGTTACACTCCTGTTTAAAAAAAGGACAAGTATATTCCAAACCTGTTTCTATTTCTTTCTTTTGACACAACTTGATCAAACAGCTCGATACGTTCTTATTGTAGTCCGTAAGTGGTCATGTTAGGGCTGAAAATTAACTTAAATAAAGTAGGTGAGATTTATTTTATTTTCAATGTTTATTTTTTTTAAGATTTGTTGATTTATAAATATTAATACTAAACATTTAGTTGATTTGTTATGCGTAGATACATGTTAATAAAATTGTATTACAATTTAAATAATTTTTATCTTTGAATAAACATTTATATAAAATACATCAAATCTTTAAATTTATAAAATATCCCTAATCTATTAAATGTATAATACAGTAATATCTCCGTTTATGCAATTAATTAGTTCCATGAAAACAGCGTGTAAAAAATCGCCCCATTACGTTGTGTTTTTTTTTAAGTCTAACTTTTTCAACTGCGAAACAGTGAATCCATGTAAATGGAGGGAGTGCTGTAACTATTAATATATAAATAAACCTAAATAAGTAAATAATAAGTTTACTGTGATGTTTTAGTTCTGCTTTCTAACACCTCAACTGTTTTGGTGTGATTGTTATGTATTGCTATTTGTAGAGCTGTGAGACCTTCGTTATTAGTAATGTTAACATCTGCACTGTGATCTATTAACTGTTGCACTATATCTGTGTGACCCTCACTAGCAGCCTCGTGTAGAGCTGTCCAGTCGCGTGTATCAGCTATGTCCACATTTGCACCTTTAGCTAGTAACAAACTCACCACCTCTCTGTAACCCCAAACAGCAGCCCTGTGTAGAGCTGTCTTGCTATATGTGTCAGGTATGTTCACACTTGCACCTATATCTAGTAACAAACTCACCATCTCTGTGTGACCCTTACTAGCAGCCCAGTGTAGAGCTGTCCAAATGCCTCTATTACCTTCACCAAATGTAAACTTGTATGCTTCACATTGTTTACCCATTTTATTTTTATCACAATAATTGATTATTTGTTTTATTATATCTATCTTACTAAACACAATTGCAATGTATAGTGCTGTATTATTTCCATATGACATAATGCCGTCTAACATATTTTGATTCTGTTTACAACACTCTAATATAAAAGTTGCTATTTCTGAATTGTTCTCCTTCACAGCTGTTAATAAAATACTCAATACAGGATTATTTTCTTCTATATTTTTATAATTCTCATTAACATATCGTGTGTATTTATCTATTGATTTAACATCACTTATCTTCTCTCCTATGTAGTTGTTTATGAATTGTCTTAGTGCTGTTAAATCATTTAAAACTAACATGTCTGTCAATAATAACTTAATAACTATGTCTTCGTTAAAATTTTTCTGAACGTACGTAGCTACAAAGTACTCGGCAAAAGTTCTGTGAATGAATTCTGCTCTTTGATTCATAATTTGTGTAATTATTCCTACTTTTATTATTCTATGTATGGTATTTTCATCAAGCATTTCTTGATTTTCATATTCCCTAAAAAGTAACTTCATTGCCAAATCTTCGTGTTTTTTTTTATAACTGTTTTCTAACTCTTCATCATCGCCTCTAGAAGACGTGTTTGTTGTATCTTGTTTTTTTTTTTCGTCTGAATAGATGTTGAACTTTTTGCCAACAAATGTTTTAAATATCTTAAACAAATTAAGTGTTTCATCTATATTTAATTCCTTTTTATTTATCATTTTAGCAACAATTCCCAACAGCAGAGGAACTACACATCTCTTTTAATTTAGATTCCTTATTAATTTTTTCCAACAGTGCTTGAGTGTCTTCCTTGTTTTTTTTCAATACATGTTGCAAGTATAAAATTTGCTCTTGTTTAGTAAACGGTTGAATGGACAGCGCAAATATTGTCAATATCTCTTCTAAACGAGCTGCTTGAGCCGGCCTGGTTGTCACAAACAAACTTATATATTCTAAGTCTTTTAGTGACTTAATGAATGCAAACACGATGTATTTGTAGTCAGGGCACACCTCGTCAACTCCGTCCAGTATTAAATATATTTTACTTTTATTTTGTAGAATAAAATTTAAAACAATATTATTGGAAATTAGAGAAGATTCGGCTTTTGTTATTAATTTATCTTTTAGAAAATTTATCGCCGATTCAGGATTACTCAAGTTGGGCTTTTCATTAAATGCAATACTGTGGTCATTTAGATTCAAGCGTATAATTATATTCGTTGGGTGTTTAGATTGGAGCATTTTGAATACGCTACTGGAAAGGGTAGTTTTGCCCATTCCTGGGTTATCAGAAATCAATACATTATTATATTCTTTGTACAGTTTATCTTCATCTATGAATAGATCATTGGTGACTTTATATTTTTTTAAGAAATTTCTTAAATTTGTTAGATCGCCATTTGTTTGAGTCCACTGTAAATGTCCATTGTTCTTTATAAAATGATGAACATTTTGCTGTGGTTTTTTTTCGCACATAATTTTAAATTTATCTAAATTGTCAACTATATATGATTCTTTAAATAATTTCAAGTCATTCTCTTCTATCACTGCGGAACAACGCAACTTTCGTGAAATATAAGAATCGTCTAAACTGTTAGTAACTTTACTATTAAAACTGATTTCTAATGCTCTAAAATCTTCATCGAAGAAACACATAATTACATTTTCAGTTATCAAGGCATTTAGTCTCTCATCTTGTTCTTGTATTAAATCATTAAAATTTGCATTGAGAATATCACTAAAACTTGATTTCTTGTCATTAAGTGATATGCATTCCTCCTCTAAGATATATTTCTTTGACTCAGCTGTTAACATTTGGAAATTGTTTTGTCTGTCTTCGCAGTCTTCAAATCTATTATGAATTTTAGATAAGTTTAGATCATCTTTAGTACAAATTAAGATGTATTTTTTGTCATCGTTTTTCTGAATATTATTAAATTTTTCTATCTCGTCATTTGTTTCAATGACAATAATAAAAAGATAAAAAAATTTATGTAATATTTTATTTTCTATATCAGTCACTCGGATAATACTGTACACGTTCTTCATGGTGAATTTATTCACGTCTCTCTTTTTCTCTTTTCTTAATTGTTTTAGTTTTTTACAAACTTTATGGAGTGTGAATTTTGTATTATTGGATCTAATAGGTAGTATTGTACTAGTGCCTTTGAGGAAATCATACAGTGGTATACTGCTATGAAATTCCACCTTACTTTCTTCATATTTCTTGTAATATGTTTCGATTTCATCTTTTGCATCTTCAATTAATTTTGATATTTGTTGTGAAGTTATTTCTGTGTTTTTATACAAAGACTTGTCCGTAATATCAAGTAATTTACAACGAATTTGTTCTGTTAAATTTGGTAGGATGTTGTTTATCTTCTCGTCTACAGCACTTTTAATATTTTCCAAGTTCGGTTGATCGACAACAAACACTAAATTTCTTAAAAATGTGGTCCAACGTTCTTCACTTGCTTTAACTTGTTTATCATGTTCATGGAATATTTTAGCATTATTTTCATCTAGCATGTATTGAGAATTACGATCAAATACAGGTAAAGAGCTTCTGGAAGTTGATAAACTAATTTGTTTATTATTTTGAAGACATTCCACTAAGATTCCATTGTTATCTAAATCAAAACGGGCATTCGTGTAGATGATGTAGTAATCTTTACAATCATCATCGACTTTGATCTCATCAGTAGACTTTAAAAACTTTGCTAAACCAAAAGTTTCTTTATTACGACTGCTCAGAAGATTACTAGGTCTGATAACAATTTGCTGATCTTTGCTTTTTGCTTGTATAAGTAAACGCGTCCATTTGGTATCTCCGTTTGTTTTGAACTTGTATACTAAATCATCGAACTTGCCAGTTTTGACAACTTCCTGTTTTATATTATATTCGTAGTTGGGGTTGTCACGTTTGTAGATGTAACTATCGAAGCAGAATGACATCAATGAATAGCAATGAAAGTCTATACCTTTCTTGCTGGGTATGATGCCTCCATCATTAACTTTTTTACTTGTATCTGTAACAAATTGTATCTGTGATATACTACAGAGAGCTAAAATATTACTATGAAAGATATTCATATACCGGATGTTCCATTTTAATTTCCCCAGGTCAATATCTCGGAAATTAAGTAAGATGGTGAAAAATGTTTCGGATCAAAGTTATAGCATTTCGAGGGGGACATTTATTATTGCTATGAGTTTTTATAATTCATGAGGTTTTAAGGGGTAATATTTTTTTTTTCAATTGGTACCCTATATTTTTTATTGCAGAATCGTAATTTACGAAAAAAATAAGCAACTTTTATCTGATTTTTTTTTTTTTACTTTAATAATTTTCAATAATTTTTTACTCAAAAACTAAAACATAAAGAAAATTGCAAGAGGTAAGAAGTGCTAGGATTTAGACAAGGACTGTTAAAAATTTGTAAGAAATAAGAGATTTTTTTTTTCGTTTTTCAATGATGAAGAACTTTATCGACTAGTTACTAGATGAAAAAGTTGATAAAATATATTTTTTTAAATTGCCGGTCTTCTCTCATAAAAGAAACATCTTTTGTCTCTTAATTTTTTTTTTATTAAAGTTGATTTGAGTTGATTTTAAAATCATTTAATATCAATTACTTTTTAGATTTAAGTCTTCAAATCGTAAAAAATTAATGTTTTCTAAAAAAATATTTCCTACAATAGTTATTTATATTTTCCCGTACATTACGAATCAGCAATAAAAAATTCAGGTTACTATTTGAAAAAAAAATGTTACCCTATAAAACCCCATAAACTATAAAAACCCATAGCAATAATAAATGTCCCCCTTGAAATGCTAAAACTTTTGTTTGAAACATTTTGTTTAGTTTTCGAGATATTGGTCTGGAGAAATTAAAATAGAGCACCCGGTATAAAATACTATTTTTGTATTTTGTAAATTGTTTTCTTAAGTAGTGCCAATTTCCCCGCGCTCCCCTAATACCGATTACTATTGATTTGTGATAATAACTAAAACTATTGTTAACGCCAAGTTTTTTTTGTTTGTAAATCGGAATAGAATTTACAATTAAATCAATAGATGGCATAAATATGCATCTTTAAATATTCAATTTTCAGTTTAATTAAAAACATGTTTGTGCACCAAAACCACAACAGTTTGAAGCAAGTCGTCAAGACTATCACATTTTTAGTTAATTGATTTTGTGTTGGTGAGAATATATATGTACTACAAAGAGACCTGGTGGAGTTAAGAATAGGCGTCCTAATTTATCCTTTTCTCCCTTTATCCTTCCACCTACAACGGGATCGAGATTGCGAGATAATGGTAAGTCCCATTTTTTTATTTATATTTTTACCAACCAGAAACACAAGAATACAGTCCACGCTTAGTCTCTTATTTGACCATATACAACATAGTCCAGTAACTTTATACATCACCGCATGCGTTAAATCCGGTAGTTCTGATTTTTTGCAGACTTGTTTAAGATGTTGGCCTAATGAATAATCCAAGTTTGTGACCTCGAGCGCCGAACGCAACTTTGTCAAAAATCGAAAAAACCGCGAAAAAATCGTTATTTTTTCAAATTTTGGCGATTTTAACCCTAAAGGACTAGTTTTTGAAAAAACTTTTTTAGTACGTTTTTAAAGTAGACTAAATTTGCTACAATATGATACTGGAATTGTCTCTGTAGACCTAATAGTTTCCGAGATTAAGCCTTTCAAAGTTTATCATTTTTTTCGAACTTTGCAATTTTTTGCAATTCTGTCGTTCTGAATGAATTTTGAACCTGATTATACTATCGAAGCCCTGTACTTTTATGATGGGATGTTAAAAAAGAAAATGAGAAGTGTGAACGATGATGTTTAAGCTAAGCTACGAATAATGAAGTAAAAAAGAAAAGTACAACAAAAGTTAATAAGTTTATTTGTTAGGAAATTGAGTAATATTCAAAATCAAAAAATTAAATTAATTTAGCCCTATTGAAAGGTCCCGGTTGAGGTTCGTCCGTATCTGGACGTATTGGGATGGCATATCCCCATCAGGGGATGGTGATGAATCGTCGACGTCTTGTGCCATTGACATGGCTGGACTGATGATAAGTCAGACATGATGGCTGAAATTGAATATTTCCTAACAACCGAAACTGATTATGCGCATGCGTCAACGGATGTTCGAAATTCAAATTTATCAAATTGATTGTTAAATATATAAATAAATACATACAAGTTCGATTGTATATCAACTACACAACTACACTTATTAAATACGCGAATACCTGTAATTTATTTTAATTATCAAATAATAACTAAATAAACAACCATAGATGCATATTAACTGTCAAATCTGATTAACAATTGAATAAAGAAACTATAGAATCACGTCACATACCTCTATATTATATCAAAATTGAGTTCAGTGTTGCGTCTCGCGCATGCGCAAATGGAAATGATACTGTTAGAAAAAGTATGAAATTTAGCCATCCGGTTTAATAGTAATTCCATAGATATCCACTATCCAGTTAAATAATACCAGATCAGTGTCTTGTGCCCACAAGTCATCCTCCATTTCGACATCGGACAGATCGTCGCCTTCTGGGATATCTACTTCTGCAACATCAGGTATATTGTCACAAGAGGCCCCCCTGCAGTGCCTGTAGACTGATGAGCATTTTAAGTCTGCCTTCCTGCAGCTACACGCGTTCCCACAACCCTTCGTGCAGCCACAAGAAATCATCCGCAAGCGGTGTTGTGGGGCTGCATCTCTGGTCATCATTTTGGGGTTGAGGCCTTGTGACGTGGATATCTACCCCCAGGAGAGAGGGTTCAGTGTGACTCCCAACCACGCCTGTACCTTTAAGAAGATTGTACATGAGAATAGAAAATGATGAATGATATGTAATTGATGCAAGGACAAATTTTTACCTGTATGTCCGCAAGGAATGAAATCGAGCAGAGTCTCGTGTAGGAGGTAACCTGGCTAGATTGAAGCTGGTTTTCGTCGCAGCCCTGGTGAATAGTTGGTACCGCAGCTCGTCAAAGTTATGGGTGTTGGGGTTGCCTCCGTATAGAGCAATTATGACTCGCTCTCCTGCTGCTGCTATCTCGTCAGGTGTAGAGTTGGTGTCGAGAAAAATCGCAGCTTGCTTTTCAACGTCCGGATTTTTTTCGACTATGGACATCATTTGCATCTTCCCTAAGCCAAAGAAGCAGGATGTCGAGTCACAACCACTAAAGGCATGGATGAAGAGGAAAAGCTCTGGTTTCAAAGAGGATTTTGAAGAAACGATGCTGGAATACATGACATCTGATGCTTTGCCACTTCCACATTTATTGTAAAAAATTTCACGTTGGTTTGAGATCGCAGTAAGGATGATCAGCAAGTCAATGTCCTCACCAACGACTACCACTATATCATAGGTAGAGGCAGCAGTTACAGCTGTAGTGATGATGAGCCTATCAGCATCTTCCTTTGCTTGGAGTACTTAGGCATGAAATTTTGGCTTTATAGTTCATCACCATACCATATAATATTTTAAATGTTCTGTTGTATTATAACTATTTAATAATAATAATAATAATAAATAGTGTATGCCAATAATAATAAATTAAATTCTAAGTTAATCTAAGAAGACAAAAATTAAAACTTTACCAGTTTATTTAATCTTAATCTAATATTACGTGACGACGATGTTGACATGTTTTCATTATCAGAGATAATTGTGAACGACTTACTAGAAGAGATCCTGGAAGATCCTGGAATGATCAACTCTATATTTAATGCTGTCTCTGTAACCACGGTAAGGTAGCAAAATAGACAAGATGGCGGAGCACTGGGGACCAGTTGCTAGGTTCCGATTCGTGACTTCACACGAGCAATACTAGCACACTCCGTCGGAGGTAATTGGAACTTCATCCCGCTAGAGTTATTCGAGTGACGTCTAAAATATTGCAAAAAATTGCGAAGTTCAAAAAAAAAGATAAACTTTGAAAAGCTTAATCTCGGAAACTATTGGGTCTACAGAGACAATTCTAGTATCATATTGTAGCAAATTTAGTCTACTTTAAAAACGTACTAAAAAAGTTTTTTCAAAAACTAGTCCTTTAGGGTTAAAATCGCCAAAATTTGAAAAAATAACGATTTTTTCGCGGTTTTTTCGATTTTTGACAAAGTTGCGTTCGGCGCTCGAGGTCACAAACTTGGATTATTCATTAGGCCAACATCATAAACAAGTCTGCAAAAAATCAGAACTACCGGATTTAACGCATACTACCCCATACATTCAGGCGACAAAGTTACTGGACTAACAATTATCATCTCGAAAAAAGTGCTTTGACAACTTAAGACCAAAAAATTAAGAATTTGTCAGACTATTTGATATTTTAATTTAAATTACACTCACCGTTTGTATTATTACTTATTGTTGGAAAACACAGTTTGCACTTTTTAGTAGGTCTGCTATGTCTCCAATGATTGATAAGCTGACTCAATGGATAACAATGTAGAAATGTACAGTCATCTGTTAAAGTGCATGTCTTCATGTGACTCAAGACCTCTTTGATAGTCTCGCAAGAAGGCAAAGTGCATTTGTGGCCTTTACAACTGTCTGTATGCAGAAGATAATCCAACAGTTGTGGAGTTAAATCATCTGTAATATATTTATTATGGATAAGATTCAATTAGCATACAGGAAAATAATGTTTAAACTAAATGAATACTTAAAATTATACCAGGACTGTGGAGTTGATAGAAAAATAGTGACTCAAACTCCGTTTTAAGGACGGGGATTTTTACGTTGAAATCGACCTTTTTTACACAAAATTTGTACATAAAATCAATTCATTTTTCACGTAGCGTGCCCGATCAAATTGCTGGTCCATATATCGACCAGTCTCGGCCATAACGGAAAGTCCACTGTAAAAAATTCAGTTCGACGTTTTGAGGGGGTTTTCCTACGTAATTTAATGCGCTGAATACGTGATAGCTTTTTCATGATTTTGCAATGTCGAATTTGTACTTCTTTGATTGTATATGTTGTTAAAATATCAAAAAATACGAAGACAAGAATAAATAAAGGATTTCTTGTAATTGATATTCTATTATACATTTATAACATTTGAATACATCTTCGTGGTGACGTCAATTCCCGCGCCAACGCTGATTGGTCAAGTGTCTATACATAACTTGGTGGGAGCCCCTCTCGACTTCGAATAAACGCGACTTCCTCGATTCAAAACGATTCAGAAGGCTTAGAATAAACGATTCCCGACTGTATTTGTAATATATCAATGTGTAACTTACCGGAGCCAGATGTACGGGTTTTGCATTTGTCGGCCATTTTCTTTATATCTGATTCTCCAAATAAGTTATCGAAATAAATCAGTTACTGAATATCACCTGCAAATATTGAAAAATACTGTATATAAAATATAAATATAATTATAGAATGTAAAGAGATTTCAGTGCTTCCTCACAATATCGAAGGTACAAGAAGCTTTGTGGTCGTTTCAGGTCAAGACAAACAGTTTTCGTTTCGTGTCTGTGTGTCTGTCTGTCCCCTGAATCCTTGTCACACGCATACCTCATAAACCACTGAACTTGGTTGGTTGGTTAGGTCTGGCTTGAGAACGGTCTCATTTATCAAAATCGTGTGTAAGAGGGAGGGGTGACATCCAAAAATATTTATATTTTCAATATATCTCAAGAACGACACATGTTACGTGAACATTTTATAGAATCTTTTTTGTAGAGCATTAAATTTTCTATAATATAGATCACCACAATGTTAGTTGTAAAATATTTGCTTACAAAGATTTATCTCAATTTGATTTTAAAAATCGTCATTTGTTTTTTAAATTGTTATTTACTTTGACATATTAAATGTCATTTTGACATTTGGATAGCAGAAAATTGTTAATTTAGATTGAAATTGTCAAAAGTTTAAAAATATACGAATGTCGTTTTAAATAAAATTGTATAAAATTTAAATGGTTAACCAATGAATTGATTTGTTCGATAATTAATTAACTATACCTTTGGTGAATTTAGCACGAGGAAGCACTGTGCATTTACTTGTTATATTTACTTATTATATTTTTTTACTATTTTCAAATAATTATTATGGAAACCAATTCGTTTAGTTTAATTGACATTATTTTTCATTTATAAAGAACGTATTTACGCAGATTTGCTAGAAATTGCTTAAAATACTCCAGCGAGACATAATCTATGCAGGAGGGGTGGGGGGATATAAAAATTCCAAAACAATTAATAATTTTTAAAAAGATCTTAAATTGATTTTATAAACTGTTACCTTTAGAAATTCATTAACTCTAAACTACATAATATATTTAAAATGGAAGGTCTACAAGTCTACATTTAACTTTATTCAGAGGTTATGTAGTGTGTTAAGGATGAAAACGTGGACAAAAAAAATCTTACGTCATTTTAATAACTTAATCTGAGAATTGTTTTTATTTGCTTTGCCTCAAATTGTGCAGTTCTAAAATTCTCTTAAAATAACCCCCCTGTGTTAAATCTAGAGAATCTACTTTGGGGCAGAGGTGAATTCTCTATGTCAATCCCCTGGATACAATACTATATGTTACTTCGGCCGACTTGTGGTATGATCAAGACTGGTGCCAGTACCTTATAAGATGTATTTATTTATTACATAAAAATAAATAGAAAACATATTTTTTGTAAAAAACTCGACATTTTTCTCGACCACGTGTACGAGACCAGACCGAGACGAGATGGCTTCAATTTTCATTAGATGAAATCGAGACTTGAGTTCTAAAAGCTTTGATTTAGCCAGTGGCGTAGCAAGCATAATTGGCGCCCGGGGCACGATATCTTTTTGGCGCCCCCAAAAAAAAAAAAAAATTTATAATAAATTTGAATTGAAATTGGTGTGACTAAAAAAAAAAAAAAAGGTTTTCAGTTTTTAATTTCTCTAATCTTATTTATTAAATACATTCTACATTTTCACGACTAAAAAAAAAAAAAGGTCTTCAATTGCATATTCTGAAATTGTGTTTATTCTATGCGGTTCAAAAGGTTCAGAGCCATTATATAGATATAATATAATAGATTTTTTTTCTCACATGTATCATATTCAGAATGCCCCCCCCCCCCCCTTCCTGGCCCCTTTGTACGTCACAACAAAAATATTAAATATTTTGTATTGTACTTTATTTTTTATATTCAGTTGTAATGTCGTTATAGCTATTGTACTCCCCCCCCCCCCCCCCCCCCGCCTCTCATAAATATCTAATCATTTGTATTGTTTGGTGTAATTTTACTCACAAGTGTTTTATTTTTTGAAAATCAATTTATTCAATGTTGACTACGTGCATTTTGTGCAAAATTATTTATTGTTATTATTAACATTATCATAGATACTTGAAATATCAAAGATTAATGAGGGGCCTTTCTTGGGCTTTATCTACATAGTTTTATAGCAGGTAAAAATAAAATGTTAGAATTATTTTATGTAGGATAAATAAAAATTAAGAAACGTATAAAGCCGCATTTACACTATATAGTAAAATCTGCTATATAACATTTGCTATATTTTTCAAATTGTACTCAAATGATACTGTGTTACATGTAGCAAAAGTTATATAACATCCAGTCTGATTGAAGATGTCGAAGAGGAAAGACTTAATGCTAGCGGCAGCTATTACGGTATTTTTGGCATGTCATAGAAGGAAACGTAGGTTTTGGGTTCGACCGTTATTATTAGCTAGAGAAAAATACAGTGGAAGTGATTTGCTGAAAGACTTAAAATGCAGATGACTTTGCATGACTTTTCCATTATGAAAGCTTTATTAAAAATTAAAAAACCGTTGTAGACATAGACACATAAGACATATAGATATCACCGCTTGAACTCGAATGATAGAAACTGCTACATGTAGCAGATGCTAGAGAACCAAAACTACTTCTAATACTTGCTACATATAGCAAAAGTTACATGTAGCTTATTTTTCTTTGATCTTTACCTACTCTGGATGGAAAACATAAATCTTGCTATATGTAGCAGATTTTGCTATATGTAGCACCAAAAACTGCTACATGTAACATTTGACATTTTTCCGTTTTCGTATTTATAGCAAAAGTTATATAATATTTGTTATATAGCAGGTTTTGCTATATAGTGTAAACGCGGCTTAAAACGAAAATATAGAATAATACAAGTGATTGGGCATCGTTACTGTCTCCGACTCTGATCACCCCAGGGTGTCCAGGGCACTTCTAGTCCCCCAGTTATTGGTTATGTTTATGTACAAATAACTGGATATATTCACATTAAAATCAATAAAAAATGTATTCATTAAATTCAGTTTGTTTATTGTCATTTTCTTATCTGACTCATTTAAAAAAATAATACTATCAACGATGAAAGTATTAATTATATTTTTTTTATTCTAAAAAAATATTTAAAAATTAAATCAGGAAAGGAAATATCTTCCAAGTTAAGTGTTCTAACTCTGATTATTGTAACTTAGATGTAGAGATAACCGTTTGTTGTAGCAATAAGTAATAAATAGGTTATTTTTGACTTATCTAACATTAACAGTTAACACACTCACTAAACACTAACAATGTTTATAAATGCACTATATTTATGAGAACTAATTAAAGTCTGGAAGTATTAGACTCCTGATGAAGACTTCTTGTGTAATCGAAACACGTGTCGAGTGATTGTTTTCTTATGGTAAGGTGTATATATATAATAAGTTTAAAGAACTAATTGTAGCTCTACTGACGGGTAGTAAAGATTACTTAGCAATGTGAGATATGACTCAATCATAAAATACACGCCAATCTTATCAATTACATATACCGGGTGTCTCAGATAACTTTTCCAGTACTGGAATCTCAGTATCTATTAAGCCTCGATTACATTAGTAGAGTTAGTAGTAGAGTATACTAGCATACTTTTTATCCATTTCACTTTACTCTACCAGTTTTGGTAGAGTAACCGTTTACACACAGCTAGTAGTTTGGTAGAGGAGAGTCCATAATTAATTTTTCTTGGTTATAGGTGCATCGTAAATTTTTAATTTTTTGCTTCAGTTCAGCAACACCAAAATTTTCTTTAGCTTGATTTTTAACTATATTTTCATATGCATCTAAACGCATTTGTTTATTTTTATAGTTAATACCAGTAATGTTCCATATGCATTAGTACTCTTTGTAAAACTCCTCTAATTTTAGGGTTTCTTCTTCTGTCCACTTCATTTTTAATGATATCAAAAATATTAATTCGGGACAATAAAAACAAATAACAATCCACAACAATAATAATAATTCAATTCTCAACAATCAAAACAAACAACTAAAAACATGTGATACGTAAATATTTCGCGCCCGACTACTCTACTCTACTGCAATAATAAAACAGTTTACACTGGTAGAGTGCTAGTAGAGTACTGGTAGAGTATAGTGATCGGTGTGGTGGGGGAAATCGGCGGTAGTTACTATACCACAGTGCTATCCTCTAAACTCTACCGACTACTATCTTTAGTACTCTACATTCACTATCCCAAAAGTGTTTACATTAGGCGAGTAACGGTAGAGTACTTACTCTACCTCCGTACTCTACTACTAACTCTACTAATGTAATCGAGGCTTTAGAGATACATATTTGGTTATATTTGTGTTAATGGATAGGTACCTACCCGTGTACCTTTTTCGATTTCATTCGACGAGTTTGGTATTATAATTTTTTTATTTCATGGGCATCCAGGAATGCCAAGATCCATTTATTGTTATGTTATTTCTTGAAGAAGAAAAAAAGATAAAAAAGTATTTAGAAATAACAGATTTTTGGGTCTAGATTTAAACGAACGTTGGTTAATGGATAAGGTACCTTAATTCTCTCATTTATGTACCTATTAAAATGTTTTTGGATTTTTTTTTGTCTTTTTTATGACGTGTAGGTACTTGAAAAAAATATTTTTTAATTATTGTTAATCTGACTGCCTTCATTATAATATATGACATGTATTTGTTGTTTGTGAGCAGAGCCGGTCTTAGCAAGTCTGGCGCCCTGGGCCAGATTAATTTTTCCGCCCTTATCCCCCCCCCCCTTAAAACTGTTCAAAAATTACCGAAAATGTGAATTATAATTGATAATATGTTGAATAGTTAATATCTCAGCTTAGCGCAATCCTACAGATCCCAACTTTTTTTTTTAATATAGATTACATCATTATCTTTAAGACTATCAAATGCCCTAAGACCGTCGAGACCCCGTTCCCCTCTTATTAACAAATAAATTGAATAGTTAATATCTCAGCTTGGCGCGATCCTACAGATCCCAACTTTTTTTTTAAATATACCTTCTATCATTAACTTTAAGACTATCAAATGCCCTAAGACCGTCAAGAACCCCTTCCCCTATTATTTACAAATAAGTTGATTAGTTAATATCTCAGCTAATACCTAGTTAAATAATACGTACCTTTAAAATCGTTATGACTTACAATCTCTTTTTGCTATGCAAACGTCAAAATGACATTTAATATGTCAAAGTAAATAGCGGTTGTAAAAAAACAATGGCGATTTTTCAAAGCAAAATGTGATAAACTTTGTAAGGGAATATTTTACAACAAACGTTGTAGTGGCCTATACAGTGTATTCCAAGTTGATTAAGCCATAGGAAATTTAACATGGGGACAATTAGAAATGTTGTAGTAGCCTTTGGTCAAATTTAACGATGTGTGATTGGTGCATTTTGAAATGCCCATGCCGCCTCGAAACTAACTGATAAATTTTAAATTAATCAAATAAAGAATAAAATACATTAATGAAATTAAAGTAAGCATCCTAGATAAAATTACAATAATATTTTTTGGCAGATATAAAATTGAAAACAAAATACTAATGATAATTTTACTAAATTTTGTGGCGGCATTTCAAAATGCACCAATCACACATCGTTAAATTCGATCAAAGGTTACTACAACACTTCTAATTGTCCCCATGTTAAATTTCCTATGGCTTAATCAACTTGGAATACACTGTATAAAAAATTGAATGCTCTCCAAAAAGATCCTATAAAATTTTCACCTAACATTTATCAGTCTTGAGTTATCTTCAAAAAATAAATATTTTGGTGTATCACCTCTCCCCATTATTCAGCTCTCACAACATACCAATATAGCAACGTAGCAATAAAGCAACTAGCGATATTATTTTGAACGCTCTCACACGAAAACAATATCCACAATCTCAATAGTTAATTGTTTTTTTTTAAATTCACATGTTATTTGCCACATTTAATTTTTGATTTGTTTGTTACCCAATATTAAATCAAAGAGTTTTGATATTTAAAAGGGTCATGTAGAGGATATTGAAATAGAGGATATTGAATAATTCTCAATACAGATTACGGCATTTTGAGGGATGAAATTTAATAATATTTCTTATCAATAAAAATAATTACCAGAACACCCTCCTTCTCTCTATAAATTGTTTAACAAAGCAATGGAAAGTTACAATACATTTTTGTTATTTTATTAAATAATAAAAATAATGGTGGATTGAACAAACGCTGATTAAGCAAGTTAATCGTGGATTAACTTAATCCTTTGTTAAAAACGGTTTTTTTGTTGCACAAAACATTTTTTGCCTTAATCGATGATTAAAACGTCCGGTTAGTTTATCGGTCAGAAATGTCCAGTTAACTATGTTTATATTACATTATTTCTATAGCATTTGTACATGTTAATACTGACTTCCAATGATTTTAATTTTTTTTAAGTATGTTCTACCACTTCGATTCTATTCAAACTTTGTAGGGTATAATACTAAAGAATGAAGATTATTTAATGAAATATTTGAAGTTGTCGCTCAACTACAACCAAAAAATTATTTTTTTTCAATATTTCAAAAAAAATTTTTACTTGATAGAGTATGCGCAGCATCTTGAAAATATTACCTGATATGCACCTTTTCAACTTCTACATTGTATCATAGTTTGAACTTAATGAAAAATGAAAAAAATATTTTTGAAAAATTGAAAATAATTTTTTTTTCCAAAACGATCAACTTTTAGAGGCTAATAATAACAATAATAATAAGAATGATCACATAATGAGCAACATTCACAATAAAAATTAGCCAAAGCCGTGTTGAGGCCGATTTTACATTGCTACCCGGCCTTTATGAAATTATAAAAAAAAATATTTTTGTAAACTGTATTTTTCCTCAAACATTTAAGATAATAATTTCAATATTTTTGATCACAAAAAAAATTTTTTGATGTAAAATTTTTTTAAAACTTACGTTAAAATTGAAATTAAAAAAGAAACTTTTCAAACAAAAGTTATTTCGATTTTTTTGCAAAATACAAATCTGCAAAAAAATAACTAAGTTTCTATTTAAAAAAAATTTGCTGACCCCAAAATGACCTTAAAACCTCCACTCAAGGTCAAAATTGTTACCTTCATTGGGTTTGCCCCGACAAATCCTAAAACTTTTGTACCAAACATTTTCCATAAAAAGTTTTCGTTTTCCAGCTATTGTGATAAATAAAACAACATTATTAATAATGAAGTGGAGTTAGACCACTTTCAAAATAAACTTTTTAACTTTAAATTAATTGTGAAAATTAATGTGTTTAAAAAAATTTTTTCCTTTGAATATATTTAACCAAAAATTGTTTTTTATGATAGTTTACTTCTAAATATACACGTTACTACAGTCAACAAAAAAAAATGAAAAATGGAGTTAGGCCACTTTCCAAATAAACGGCTCATATGTGGAACATACATATGTAATGAAAATAATAATATTAGTACTTCATATGCTTACATATATGAAAAAATATGTAATAAAAACAAATCATTACATTTCAGTACGCCATTTTTTTTTCAATATTTGTCAGCAATAATTATTTCTTCTCTCACAATTTAGTTCTGTATGCGTATAATTTTTTTTATGAAACTTGTTGCTAAATATGTAAGTGACGTGTTGTGAAAATTTTAGTTTGTTCTCGATGCTTCAACCATGTGTTTTATTGGACTTTAACCGTAAATACACCATTCTGCCATAAGAGCTCATGTTAATTTTTAAAAAATAATAACTTTCAAACTATGTTGTAAAACCTTTTGCATTTAAGATTTATGAAGGAGTAACTTCTCCAAATATCAACTTTTTCTCGTTGAAATTAGATACCTGCCATACATCCTAAAAGACAACAATTTCTGGGTATTTTATAAGAAAAAAAATCATTTAATAAAACTACAAACTATATTTTACCATAAAAAATACATAATATTATCAAAATTTTAAAATAATTGGTATTATTCTTCATATATAAATAATATTATTTATAATAAAATGTAAACATTCACTAATGTACTCAATATACTCAAAAAACTATTTTTTATCTTTTAATATTAGAAATTATTTATTACGATTTATGATCAAAAATTTACTATATATGTATATCGACCCTAAAGAATTTCAGGAAAATGTTTTCAACCCTCTAAAACTCCTCCTTGGGGGGTAGTTTGAGGGGTACATGCCTGTTTCTCAGAAAAATCAAATGGAACGGTGTATCCAAAAGTAGATCATTTTGAAGATCATAAAAAAGTAAGAAACTTTTGTAAAAAAAAAATTTCATACATTCAATTGTTTAGAAAATATGGCGACATGATCCTAAATTTTAGGGTTTTACTAAAATTGCTCCAGTTTCGTTAAATATTAATGAAATTTTATTTTTAAAATTTGTTTTGAAAGTAGAAATAATGATCTTCCTAATGATGTATGATTATTTGAGATTTGGATAATTTAAAGTGTCATACGCGACATGTCAAAAATTTAAAACTTCAATTGGGGATAATTCAAAAATTTTAAATGGAATGGTATATCAATTAGTACTTTATCTTAAAAAATATATTTAAACTAACAACTGTTGTTAAGATAATTATACATTTTATTTAAAAAAAAAAAAAATTATAATTTTAAATTTAAATTTTCTTAACAAAAGTTGTTAATTTAAATATATTTTTTAAGATAAAGTACTAATTGATATACCATTCCATTTTAAATTTTTGAATTATCCTCAATTGAAGTTTTGAAATGTCGCGTATGACACTTTAAATTATCCAAATCTTAAATAATCATACATCATTAGAAAGTTCGTTGTTTCTACATTGAAAACAAATTTTAAAAATAAAATTTCATTAATATTTAACGAAACTAGAGCAATTTTAGTAAAACCCTAAAATTTAGGATCAAGTCGCCATATTTTCTAAACAATTGAATGTATGAAAATTTTTTTTTACAAAAGTTTCTTACTTTTTTATGATCTTCAAAATTATCTACTTTTGGATATACCGTTCCATTTGATTTTGCTGAGAAACGGGCATGTACCCCTCAAACTACCCCCCAAGGAGGAGTTTTAGGGGGTTGAAAACATTTTCCTGAAATTCTTTAGGGTCGATATATATAGTAATTTTTTTATCATGAAACTCTATCTTCAATAGTTTGGGCGTAAAACATAGTGGACGGGTGGTCTGGAACACCTGGTATAACATACAGCTCTCTGGAAACTGTTGAGGTACGGGGTGAAAGGCGGTAGTTTGTAACAAACAGAAATATTCTGCTTTGAATTTTAGTCTGTTGCAGTGTTTGTACATCTTACATATAGTTACATAAAATTTATAAAAAAATAAAGGCAATTTTTCACCATTTAATCTATACATTTCTAATTTTGAAGTAACCCGCAGCGAAAGGATACTTTGAAATCAGTCAAAAAGAGGAAAAATAGATTTTTTGAAAAACGGGTACTTCAGGGTCGACTTCCCAAAAAAGAGGAAAAGAGGAGCGCTAGCTTCCCTGTAAATGAACTTTCGTTTTAAATTTACAATGGCAACTGTCGCATTTAAAAAGTATTTTTTAAATATGAGTTAATATATGTCTTAATAAACTTGCTTTATGTTTACAGCTATATTCACATATGTCGCATTTAAAAGGTCTTTCATTAGTATGTGTTAATGTATGTGTTAATAAACTTGATTTATGTTTACAGCTATATTCACATATGTCGCATTTAAAAGGTCTTTCATTAGTATGTGTTAATGTATGTGTTAATAAACTTGATTTATGTTTACAGCTATATTCACATATGTCGCATTTAAAAGGTCTTTCATTAGTATGTGTTAATTTATGTGTTAATAAACTTGATTTATGTTTACAGCTGTATTCACATTGGTCGCATTTAAAAGGTCTTTCATTAGTATGTTTTAAATTATGATGTAATAAATTTGCTTTTTGTTTACAACTATATTTACATTGGTTGCATTTAAAAAGTTTTTCTTTATGTTTTAATTTATGTGTTAATAAACTTGCTTTATGTTTACAGCTATATTCACATTGGTCGCATTTAAAAGGTCTTTCATTAGTATGTAATAATTTATGTGTTAATAAATGTCCTTTTTGTTTACAGCTATATTCACATATGTCGCATGTAAAAGGTCTTTCATTAGTATGTATTAATTTATGTGTTAATAAACTTGATTTATATTTACAGCTATATTCACATATGTCGCATTTAAAAGGTCTTTCATTAGTATGTGTTAATTTATGTGTTAATAAACTTGCTTTTTGTTTACAGCTATATTCACATTGGTCGCATTTAAAAGGTTTTTCATTAGTATGTGTTAATTTATGTGTTATTAAATGTGCTATTTGTTTACAGCTATATTCACATCGGTCGCATTTAAAAGGTCTTTTATTAGTATGAGTTAATTTATGTCTTAATAAATGTGCTTTTTGTTTACAGCTATATTCACATTGGTTGCATTTAAAAGGTTTTTCTTTAGTATGTGTTAAATTATGATGTAATAAATTTGCTTTTTGTTTACAACTATATTCACATTGGTTGCATTTAAAAGGTTTTTCTTTATTATGTTTTAATTTATGTGTTAATAAATTATATTTGCGTTTACAACTATACTCGCATTGGTCACATTTATGTTTTTTTAATTTTGCACTAGTTTTATGAGAACGTTTGTTAGTTGTACTGGACTCGTTAACTATTTCATTATTATAATGAGTAATAATAATAAGATCTTCATTTTCTACTTCTTCGTGTTTAATTTCTGGTACATTTTCTTCTTTAATAACCAAGTCTTCCTAAAAACCAATCATTCATTAGTTAATATAATTATAAATTGGATCTGATGCAATGTTTTGCAAATAAAGCTAAAAAGATATTACCCAATGACCTCCACTAAATAATTTGCAAACAGGAAAGGTGTAAAACGCGTTGCAATGCAAAAATTACTACTGGAGAGGAAACGAGACAGGGCGCGCGATATACTTATCATATACTTATCATGTCAGAGGCATATACATATATACAATAACTTCATTAGTTATTAAAATACACGATGACTAACAATAAAACATGATTTAAACAATTGTGCTTATGAAAGTTACGAGGCATTTTCAAACCTCTCTTAACCACTACAACTTAAAAAAGGAGGCAGCTTTAACTCAAATGAATGCATCTAAAATGCACGATAATTCTAACTTCAGCCAACTGTATCTCAAAATCCTGAAGCTTTAGGAGATTTTGCCCATTGATACATTTGATCAAAGGCACAAAATACGCAACCAATCAAAAATTCAATCAATTTAGCGGAAGGCAGTTTCCCATAAGAATATTGCGGGATTCTTTTGGTAGCTCGTTTATAATACCGGACATAAGCAATCTTTTTTTTTGATTTTGTGATTGTTATAATTATAATTTATTATTTATGTAAAAATATTTTTTGATCATTTCTATTACAATATTTCTTGCAATTTTTTTTTTCAATATACCTACATAGATTATAGCTAGATATTAAATAAAACATAATTTAAATTAAATAATTTATATCACTAAAACGATATTTAACCGAAATTTATTTTTATATTGCCTAGCGTTTCTGAATTATAAGCGAAAAAATCTACTTTTATTTTTTATTTTTCACGAAAACAATTTAGAAAATACTGGTCAGTTTTGAATTTTAATATTTTCGTTTTAGTCCCAAAACACCTTAAAGAAGTTTAATTTCAATAAATACGTAAATATGTAATGTTAATAATATTACAGTTGATAAAAACATTGTTTAGGAACCACTGTTTTCTATTGGAGCATCTGTCAAACATACTACATAAATGCAACCTAACCTGTATTTACTTAACATGTAATTTAATTTAAACGATAATTACTTATGTATTACTTACCTCATATTCTTGTTTATAGTATTTAGAAAATTCATCATAGGTTTCAATATCTTCAAGACAAGCGATGTCTTCTATTTCTTGTTTTATATCTTCCTGTTTAACGGGAAACATTTCAACACATTAATATTGCAATACAAACTTGTTAAAATACATGGCTACTTAATCCGCGCATGCGCTGCCCTCTATTTTGTGGCTGCTTGGGTGAACTAGAGCAGTGATACTCAACATTTTCTTATTGTTTCATTTGTTTTGGTCTAATTAATATTTTCCGAAAATGTAGATCGAAATCAAATTAAGTTTTGAATATTCACTTTCAATGCATGTAGAAAAATCTAATTTGTTTATCGACTGCTTTTAACTACTTTTTTCAGTGGTTGAATGTGTGATCTAGAACAGTGATACTCAACATTTTAAAATTGTTTCATTCTTGTTTTGGTCTAATCGACATTTTAATTTTTCAATTTTACTATAATTATACAGGGTGGGGCAATATTTTTTGAAATTGTAAAATTGTAAAGATTTTTTAATAAACAATTTAGATTTAGATTATATAGCCGTGGTTTTTAAAATGTATGTCGCTAAAAATCCGATTTGTAAAAAATGCTAGCGTTGTTTCATGTACCACAGCATTTCTAATATAAATGTTTGTTTTATAAAGATTAATGTCTTATATTATTCAGAATTTGTTCTAGATCAATAGCTAAGCTAACACTATCTGCGAGGTATTAAATATAAATGACAACCCACTAACAGTTGTTATGAATGGTATGGATCATACGCGTTAAGTAGAAATCAGCAATCTTAAAACAGTGGTGATTGGTCATAGTATTTATATTATTATACATTTATTACCACTGCTCTAAAATCCCCAGCAAATTCATAACGATTCGACAGCTTGCAGATAGCATTGGCTTAGCATTTGCTTAAGAGCGAATTCTTTATAATACCTTACATAAATCAATTTATCTATAAATATTAGTATGATAAAACGTTTAAAAATAAAAGTGATATTAAATATCGAAGTCAAAATAAAACTATCAGCAACAGTTATTTTAAGTAATATGATAAATTTACACAATTATAATAATGAACAAAAGTAAACATAATTTGTACGCCACTGATACGTCAAGCAACGAACGACAACCAAAAACTAACAATGTATTTTATCGAAGCTAAAAAATCTATGCAATCCAGACATAGAGAATGGACAGCGCATTCTGTATTAACACAATGGTGTACATTTGTTCAAAAGGTGAGAGAGAGATGCAGTGTAGTTTGGAATACATCTATCTCTTTTTCTAAGAATCTGATTGGTAGCTTACTATAGTTCAGGGTAGTATTTGTCGAAATATTTTTGTATATCTATCTTGTGATTTTTGTGCAATAAGTTTTTTATTAGAAAAGTAAATAATATAAACAATAAACATATTATAATGGTTCATATTTCATCGAGGAAATAAAAAAAAAACAACATCAATTAATCTGATTGAAATTTGCAAAATTATGAACGGATATTCCGGGAAAATAACATTTTTGCTACAAAATGATGAGGAGGATTGCACTTACAAACAGCACATACAAGATTTACTTAAAATTTTAAATATTTTTTTGATATTAGGTTACATTACGAAGCTACGAAAAAGAAAGAACAAGATATTAAAATTGGGTCAAAAAATTCAAAACATATTATTTAGAAATCAATAATTGTTTTTTTGAAGAACATTTTTTTATAATGTTAATTATTTTTTGTTTTTTAACCTCTTTATATATATATACAGTCGGGACTCGTTTATTGTAACGCTCGTTTATTTTCCTCGCTCGTTTATCGTGAATGCCGACATTCGTTTATTGTACATTTTTTCTCCTCCTTCACCTCCCACCATTCTCGTGTCATGGCGGTCAAATGCTACTTATGACCAATGACATGAAAGTGCGGGAAAACTAATATTTCAAATTGGAAAGATTTTAATTTTTTTGATATTCATTGCATGTTGCGAACGCAACGAAAAACATATCTATAGATTTGAGGTTATGTCAGATAGAATTCATAATGTTATTATAATTTACACTTACCACAGTCGTCACCTTGCTTATATTTTTCCATATTCGAAATTAAAAATAAAGTAAAATTATTTCACTATCACTATTAACGATAAATAACAACGTATATTAAGACAAGGTATGTATGTACATATTACCATTATTACACATTTACAACATTTGAATATGTATTCGTGTTGACGCCAATTCCCGCGCCAACGCTGATTGGTCAAGGATCTATACATAACTTGGTGGGAGCCCCTCTCGACATGAAATAAACGCGCGTCATATGATTCAGAAGGTTTGAAATAAACGAGTCCCGACTGTACATATATATTAGTATTCATATATATGACCATCTTGATATTATTTAAATATACCTATTTTGTAGGGGTTTTTTTTAGGTCAAAATATTAATTAAAGAACTAAACCAATGTTCAAATCATTTTAATTAATAGCGCTTATTTTAATTTTCAACATTTTTGTCTTCATCAGAAATTAATAATTATCCCTATAAGAAATCATAAACATAAGTAAGTAACATAAGCAAATGAACAAGATATTCATAGATATAAACATATTTTTTTTACTTACAATTTAAACAGTAATTAGTGTGACCATATGTATGTAGTAAAAGATGCATATTACATCAAAAAAATTTTTTTTTAAATATTAAAAAGTACCCATTCTTGTACAAAAGACTAAAAATATGTAAATGTGATATCCAACAGATAAAACAATATATAAAAACAATTTTTTTAAAACATTAAAACTTAAAAATTTAGTTTAAAAACGTTAAAAATAAATAAAATTCGTATCACATTGTATCACATGTTGAAAAGTATTTATACTAAGATAAAACTTAATTAAACAAGAACCATCAATTGTTTTTACTTAAAACTAGTTACAAATTTATTATACAAACATGAAAAAAGAAATAAAATTACTAGTGTTTCAATGAAAGAAAAGCACTAGTATTACAAACTTAATTATATTTATTACATCTATGGAAAACAAAAATCTTATCTATGTTAAATGTCAATTTTAAGTACAAGGTAACCTAGAAAGAAATTTTTTAAAAATTTTAAAAAGAGAGAAAAAAAAGGGGACAAAAACCAACAAAATCAAACTAAAACATATACCTAATCAAACAAAAATGAAAAAAGTTAAAATTAATAGAAAAACCAAAAAATGGCATACAATACAAGCAAAAAGAAACGTGGAAAGAAGAAGAAAGAGGAAAAAAGAAAATTTATTTAATTAAATTTAGATATGATTCTTTGAGGTGATTAAGATTTTCTCTAGAGTTAAGACATTTAGGTTCTTTTAAGATATGTAACGATTCACTAAGTAATCTTTTTTTTAAAATAGGCTGAAAATCTAAAATTTCAACATCACCATATTCAACTTCGTGACCAGTCTGTTGTATATGGGTACGAAGTGCAGTAACTTCATTTTTAGCATATTTATGACTGTTGATTCTCTTTTGCAAGTATTGTTTAGATTGCCCTAAGTAAGAATAATCACAAGAACATTTAAGTTTATAAATAACGTTAGAACATTTCATCTTATCAGTTTTATTTTTTAATTTAGAAAAAAAAATTTTTGTAGTATACTTATTTTTGTTTATCATTTTTATATTATGTCCAGAAACAACTCTTTTCATTTTTTCAGATAAAATAGGTATATACGGGAATGAAAAATATATTTGATCATCATAAGAGTAATTGGAATTATCTGCAACAGCCAAACTTTTACTATTTTTATTATGTCCATAAAGTATACTTTTGAGTCTATTATTTATAGTGTTTTTAAGAAAATTAATGGGATAACCATTTAATAAGAAAATATTGTAAACTTTGTTGAGTATTTGACTTCTATATTTAAAATTAGTGAATTTAATTGCCCGGTCTAAAATAGCATTTGCTTATGTTACTTACTTATGTTTATGATTTCTTATAGGGATAATTATTAATTTCTGATGAAGACAAAAATGTTGAAAATTAAAATAAGCGCTATTAATTAAAATGATTTGAACATTGGTTTAGTTCTTTAATTAATATTTTGACCTAAAAAAAACCCCTACAAAATAGGTATATTTAAATATACATATATATATAGTTAGTATATCTATGAATATTTTTAATGTTCAGGACCAAGAATGAAATAGTTACACTCCTGTTTAAAAAAAGGACAAGTATATTCCAAACCTGTTTCTATCTCTTTCTTTTGATACGGCTCTGTTTTCGAATCAGATGCGTGGTCCATTCTCTATGTCTATGATGCAATCCATCCTGTCAGTGATCAGATACGTTCGGATTTTGTTGAACCGACTTGCACTCACTTGTATTCAAGTCCATATGAATGATTCACTGTACAGAATCGATTCAAATGACTCGTCACTCGCCAATTCATTTTTGTAAATGAACGACTCATTGAACGAATCAGTAAGAACTATTCTGATTACTGAATTGATTCAAAAAACTCGAGTCACTAAAAAGACTCATTTTTCCCATTTCTAATGTGCAGTAATAAGAGAGTATTGGTAGATTTACAGCTTCTACATCATCCGCGTCCACATCCTTATTATGATCTCTGTATGCGACCCATAGCTGATGCCGCATAACATTCCGGTATCTTGAATACAATCTCACACGTAACAATCCTGGTTCATCTATAAGCTGATCAAATTCTAGGACTTCAGTTTCATCTCTTTGCCAACTGTTCCATCAGATAATCTAAATCAAGACGGGGGAAACCATTTAAGCTCTAATTGTAACTCGTTTAATATTATCATTTGAACAAGCTGAAGATCCACCAATACTCTGCTATCACTGCACATGTAAAGCTGCTTTAAGGATATTAGGAACGTCCGCCCATTTTGTTTCAAGCTTCCTAGCATCTTGTTTCAAGGTTTCTAGCATCTTGTGATTTGTAGAATATTCTCTGGCTTCTTTTCTTCAAGATATAAGAGATAACCAATTTCCTCTATATGAAAATACCAAACTACTGTCTGGAATCCAAGAATTATTATTGTTATGATACTCGTCGCAGAAAAATTCAAAAACTGCAGCCAGATGAGTCAAAAATAAATGAAAGACAGGAAAATTTTTGTACAAATATTTATTACTCGATTTTAGATATTTTGAGCGTACAATTGACCACATGTAAGAACGTATATGAACAGCTTCACGTAAATTTCAATTTTTTTGATAATTTATCTAAAATTGATACCAATGAGTTAACAAATCAAGTAAATAAGCTAATTAATAAGTATCCGAACAATTTAGAAGAGACATTATGTAATGAATGCATTCACTTACATTATGAAATCAAGCAATTATTAGAAAATAATGAAGACGTGCACCAAATATATGTAATTTTTTACATTCACGTAATCTTTGCAATGTATATTAAGATATACATCGCTTTACGCATTTATTTGAGTATTCCAGCTACAAATTGTTCTGAAGGAAGATCCTTTTCTACTCTAAAAAGAGTGAAAAGATGTTTGCGAGCAAGTATGGGCCAAGACAGACTCAATGCACTTGCATTGTTGTCTATCGAAGCAAAATTGGTACAAGAAATCCATTATGAGGTTATAATTAATGTTTTCACGCAAGCAAAAGCAAGGAAAAAAGTTTATCTGATATGTGATAAGTCATAAAAAATATATTGTTTAATTTTAAGAATTTATTATTTTATCTAAATTAATAAAACTTATAATAAAATATTTTCAATATTCGTAAATTAGATGTTTAATTATAATAATTATCATTACAACACCACATCGGACTAGCTAGAGTTCAGTCGAACTTAAATTCACCACTGTAAGGGCGTTTTTCCACACACCGGCAAAACCGTTGCAATGTAATCAAATGTTGTCGGCATTGAACTCGACAATCAGATAAGTACCTTACAGTCAACAAAGGATGTACCCAATACTGCCGTTTTTATATTTGTAATTTATATACTTCCTTCTGAGGTATAATAACCCAAAAAGGTAACGCTTATTGAACACTGCAGACATGTTTCTATCACCACAGCTAGAACTCAACTGCACCGGCACTGAGAATACCGGTGTTTGAAAAAACGGCCTTAATGGTGATTAACAGATTTACAATAACTGTGTTAGTTTATCTGTGATTTTTGTTACATCAAAGTTATGTAAAAATGTTATCTAGAATTATAACATTTTTGTCTTCTATTTTAAGACAAGTATTTTTACATTTGGATACACTTATTCTTGAATTTTCGCTAAGCGGCCTGATATTTAAAAGTAAAGGTGGAGTTATTGGTCTTAGCTTAGCTACCTCCATTGCTTTATTCAGTGTTGCCTCTGTTATATTATCACAATATTCTATATTTAGCTTTTGTAAATGTGGACATTGTTCTAATACAGCTATTAAACCTCTGTCTGTAACATTATCACACTGAGATACATCTACGTCTGTTAGTTTTCCATTGCTTGATAAAATTTCTAGTACTTCATCGTTTACCTGTAAAAATAATTCAGAAGTTTATTAAAATTGTGAGTTTATAAAACAAATAGAAACATGGGCATAGCCAGGATTTTGTTAAGGGGGAGGGAAATTTTTTTTTAAACCGACTTAATCAAATAGCTGGTAGTTAAACTTTTTGGATGTTGAAGAGCAAAAAAAAGGCTTGCACTATAGACATACAGAATGGACAGTGCATTCTGTATTAACACAATGGTGTAACATTCTTTTTCTAAGAATCTGATTGGCTTACTATAGTTCAGGGTAGTATTTCTGTCCGATATATTTTTGTATATCTATCTTGTGATTTTTGTGCAATAAGTTTTTTATTAGAAAAGTAAATAATATAAACAATAAACATATTATAATGGTTCATATTTCATAGAGGAAATTTAAAAAAAAACATTAATTGATCTGATAGAAATTTGCAAAATTATGAACGGATATTCCGGGAAAATAACATTTTTGCTACCAAAAATATTAAATATATATTAATAAAAAATAGTTTTAAATCAATTCCCATGTGGTTGCTTGCTACAAAATGATGAGGTGGATTGCACTTACAAACAGCACATACAAGATTTACTGAACAAAATTTTAAATATTTTTTTTGATATTAGGTTACATTATATATTACGAAGCTATGAGAATGGAAGAATATTAAAATTAGGTAAAAAAATTCGAAACTTATATTTTGTATTTAGAAATCAATAATTGTTTTTTTTTAAATAAAATTTTTTTATAACGTTAATTATATTTTGTTTTTTAACCTCTATGAATATTTTTAATGTTCGGGGCCAAGAATGAAATAGTTACACTCCTGTTTAAAAAAAGGACAAATATATTCCAAATCTGTTTCTATCTCTTTCTTTTGACACGACTCTGTTTTCGAGTCAGATGCGTGGTCCATTCTCTATGTCTATGGCTTGCACATACCTAAAAAGTTTTATAAACATTTTTTTAATAAGCAATCTTCAATGGGCCTCAAATTTGTAACGCCTTCGGCCTCGAAATGTGTAAGTACGGCTCTGATAAATGGCCACTTTCTTAATTATTCTTTTGTTTCAGTGCTACGCCGTGTGGTTGTAACTTTAAACTTTAGCTCATGAAATTCCGTGATCTATAGATAGATGTGCAAAAAGTAACAATGAAAAGTTATTTTTTTTATTTCTTCTTTTATATTGGCCACATTTTTTAAAATCAATTAAGGGGTTACACCACTGTGAAATTTTGAAAAAATCGTTTTTTTATTGGTTTAAAAAATCCTTTGAACCCTCTAGGGACAAAAGGTCTCATACCCGCCCGAAGTCGTGTTCATTGAAATTTTTAACGCTCCGAAATGCTCCGAAACGCCTACCTGCGATAAATTACCATTCAATTTTGAACTTCTCTAATAAAATAGAATATTTTTAAAAAGAGGAAGATCCCCTTTATGAGGCAGAAATGGCAGATTAAGGGTAAGAAGCTTAAAAAAAAATTTTCACTTAAAAAACTACAACTTTACTCTATTTCATTTAAGAATGCAGTGGTTGCCGTGGTTTTTGATGGTAAATTCACGATTCGTACCGTCAAAACCTCGGCAACCACTGCATTCTTAAATGAAATAGAGTATAGTACCAAAACTTTAAACGCGTTTTTCTCAAACCTATGTTTTTCAAAACGGTATACACGATATCTCGAGATTTAATTAACGAATCGACTTGAAATTTGATACACTTATTCTAAGGACTAGTGTCTTTCGGTTGACGGATGATTTTGTCAATATTATGTTTTGTTCAATCATTATCAATAATAATATGTAATTTGGGCCCAAAAATTGCAAAAAATGCTCCGTCAACCGAAAGCCAATACAATATAGATAATGAGCATATTTTTTATTTTTGTTTCAGACAACTAGTTTTCGCAAAATCGTGTACACCATCCAACCATGCATGAAAACCATAAGGATGCATGAAGCGGCTTAACTCGACGAGTTTTATATTTTTTTGGACAAAAAAATGTTGAGACGTTCTTCAATGTGTCTAGAACAGCAGTCACCAAACAACGGCCCGCGGAGATTTTTATACATACAAGAAATATGTATTAATTTTATATAATTTAAGAATGTGATATAAATATGTGTATTTATATCTACATTTGAATAGATATTTTCCATTATAAACGATATATACTATATTTACATAGCTAATTGCACATGTATGTAAATAAATGTTCTAATAGGACTCCAACAAGAATATTTTTTGTCCGGCCCCCCATGTTTAAAAAAAATTCGATCCGGCCCGTTTCTCGAAAAGTTTGGTGACCCTTGGTCTAGAAGATAAAAAAAAAAAATACTGGTGTTTCACAAATATTTAGTTAGAAATTAATTCCTGAATATTACCCTGAAAAAATGCCCGTCAATGTGGATATCTATAAAAATATATTCTACGTTGCTATTTTAGTGTTGTTTTTTTAGTTATAATTTAAAAAAAAAATTCTATTGTATAAAAAGGATAAACGACAATGGCATTAACAGTTTACAAAAGATTGCATATTTAAATTTTCGAATCAAAATTATAGATTTTGCCTAGGAATATCGATGTTTAGTCAATTCATTTGTTACTCTTTTTGTCCAACTCCCCCCCCCCCCCTCCCTCCCTCTGCTCATGCTTGGCTACGTCCATGAATAGAAAACTACCTGATCCATTCCATACATATAGATCTTGTTTAATTTTGGAAGTTCTGCCAATCTCTTCAACCCTTCACTTGTTACAGGGCAACCATCACCATAACTTCCAAAATGTATATCTTCCAATAAACGACAATTCTTTACAATTGCAACAATCGTATTATCAGTAATTGAATTACAATAGTTTAAAGTCAACGAGCGGAGATTTTTTAAAACATCAATCTTGTATAATTCCTCATTAACATTCTGGTGAGTTTTAATCGTTAAATGTTCTATTTGAGGAATTTCTCTGACAATCTCATTTATTCTTAAAGTATGATTCATACAAATATCAGTATTAATATAGAATTTTTTCAAATATTTAAATTTGTTCAATTTCTTAATAATATAATCATACTCTAAAAATTCACAGTTATTTATAGTAATAGATTCCACTTCTTCATTAAGTTTATCAAAGTTGGGTTTGTTCAATTCATCTAGAAGTTCCAAGTCTAGACACTTTAGTTTTGGTTGAGAAATAAAAATCTGTTCCAGTTGTTTGTCAGTAATAATTCCATATTGTAACTTTATTTCTGTTAAAGAATGAACTTTTGCACAAAACTTTTCAATTCCTGAATCTGTTAGTCGACAATCTGTAGGTATTAGATATTATTATGTAAATACAGTAGGACTCCTATACCTTCTAAGCTATGGGACCGTAAATTCTAGTAATTAGAAGATACAGGGTACCTCTTCTATCACAATATCGGTTTGGTATAAATTTTTCTAAACACAATTTTTTGATTCACAATTTTTCGAATCACAATTCTTCGAATGAACAATTTTTCGAAAAATGTAAGTTTTATTGTTCAAATTTTATTTAGTAAATAAAATATTAAGTAAAGTAATATTTGGACATATTACGATATATTTAATAAACAAAAAGCCATGTAATTTATTTAGGTACATACATGCATATGTTAGTACATATGCAGTTTGTGAGAGGGCTGGCTAATCCCCTCATCAATAAACTAATTTTGTTTAATGTTAATAATAACATACGCGTCAAAAATAACATTTATAAAGATTTAAAAAACAAAAGAAAATCGCTTAAATTGAATTTATTAATAAACCAACTTTCAAAAAACATGCAAATACATCTTGAATATATTTCTAAAATGTTTAAATATTACTTTACTTTATATTTTATTTACTATATTATTCTTTTTCATTTCTACCTTTATCAAATTTTGTGTAAAACTTAATTTAAAAAATCCAAAACTTAATTTTTTTTTTAAATTGTTCATTCGAAGAATTGTGATTCGAAAAATTGTGTTTCGAAAAATTGCCGGATACCACAATATCAATCTAATGAAATGAGATGGGAATAGCTTTCTCTCTTTCTCTCTCTCACTCGCACACTTTACTCAGAATAATCTAACATAACCCAAGTGAATGCCTGTTCCTCTGGTGGTAAAATTGAAAAGTTATATGACGGAGTGAGGGAAACAACTTCTCCTCCGATGTAAGGGGAACTCGAATTTAAATGGTTCGAACTTATAGGGTCCAACTGTATTATTTAAAATACAAAATGAAGCACACTTTCACTTACACTCTGTGTAACGTACGTTACTTGTTACAAATACTTATTTCATTATTTATTATTCAACAAACATAAATTGCAGAACTGTTTATTTTGATTGTTTGTCTATTTGTTAATTATATACACAGTGCTCTGGAAGCCAACTTAAATAAAAAAATTGATTACCTCTGATCTGTTTGTACAATTCAATTCTTTAGTACGTAGGCGCTCTTTTAATAATTCATAAAACAAAAAAATACATAAATCGTGTACAGGTTATAATGCGAATTTAAAAAAAATTATTTATTGTTTATTAACATTTTACTCTACAAAATACACAAAAAAAATTATAAATTAAACATACTTGATATTATCGATCGGATAATTAGTACTCGAGATATAAATTATTTTCAATTTTGAATGGTCGCCATTTTGAAATTCATGAAAGAATTCCACTAACTAACGAACTTAACTCAGGTATATACAAGATCAATTTTTCTACAAAGTTTCAAAAAGATCGGAAGAATACCTGAAAGCTTAGAGAGTCCAAAAAAAAAGCCTTATAATAAAATTGAAAATAATTCATATCTCGGGTACTAATTATTGGATCGATAATATCAAATATATTTTAGAATCCTCTCAATAAAACCAAATTAATCTCTTGTGATTTTTCGATATAATGTACCACTTGTAAAGTAAGAATCCTGAATTCAAATCCCAATATTTTTTATTTTATTTATTTTTTTTTGTTTATTATCCAAAGTAAAAAATTAATATACAATAAATGCTAAATAAAATTCGCGTTATAATTCTGCACACGGTTTATTTTTGTATTTCTTATTTTATGAATAATAATTCATAAAATAAGAAATACAATACAAAGAAAAAAATGTTCCTTAAATACTAAAGAATTGAATTGTACAAACAGATCAGAGGTAATCAATTATTTATTTAAGTTGGCTTCCAGAGCACCGTGTATTATTTTGTGTAAGTGTTAGTGTACTTGTTTAAAACGTTTCCAGTAATTAGTAAAGTGCAAGAACTTAGTCACTAAATATTAGTAGCTCCAACTATTTAATTAAACAATCAATGGAACAAAGGATTTTAGTCAAATTCACAGGCCGACATCATTTTTGGTGTCTCTACTTAAATAGGTGATTTCAGAGGCTTTCGGCATGCTGAAACTGAATCTGTTGCCCAAATTGCTCCGTCACATCAGGTTTTTGATATAACCTAACCTAAGTGTCCAAAATGACGGTTTTGGTAATATTTAAGAATTTATTACCAAGTAGGTAAATTTTTTCTAAAGTTTTCGTTCATGTTAAGATATAGTACTATCTTTTTTTATCACTGAAATACACTAGTTTGAAGTTATTGTTATATTTAATATCCATTGTGTCACAGTGAAAAAAAATTTTATAGTAAAAAATAAAAATTCGTTTTAAAGAGGAAGATAGTACTATTTCGTACCGTGAACGAAAACTTGAAAAAAAGTCTCTACTTGGTAATAAATTCTTAAACATTGCCAAAATCGTCATTTTGACACTTTTAGGTTAGATTATATCAAAAACCTGATGCGATGAAGCAATTCGGGTGACGAATTCGGTTTCAGTACGCCAAAAAACTCCGAAATCACTTATTGAAGTAGAGACATCAGTACAAAAGTATTTTTTTGTCGGCCTGTGTTATCAACAATGTATTTACAAAATGTCTGATACAAAGCGGTCGCAGGTAACTACTGTTAACTAGAAATGTGTAAATGCACTCGACTACTAACTGGAGACTTGTAAATTCAGACTTAATACATACCTTTCAATGTTAAACTATTGAGGGACTCACAATGCTGAGCAATAAATTCAAGTAAATCATCACTATATTCATATACAACAGATAGAGATCTGAGATTTTTACCACATAACTTCAAAAGAGGTCTAAATGGAGACTCCCTATATCTATAACTATACGAAGATGACTTTCTTCCTACAGCAAGTTTTTGTGTAGATTTCCATAACTTACGACACAATCTTTGCCAACGTTTACAAACTAACTCAACTTTAACTCTCTCTTTGAGTGTCAATAGTTCTAATATGTGCAGCATACAGTCATCGTTCAATATAGCAATGCTCACGTCTGACATGTTCTGTAAAATGTACAGCAATTTAATAATGTAACAGATATTAACCTAACATTTATATATACTTACATAGAAAGTGTATTTTTCAGAGTTTTCCTTCATACACAATGCAAAAAATGACAGAATATCCCATAGAGTACGAAATATTCCTGAAACATTCCTATGTCCGCGCTTTTACATTGCGATGCAATATTTTACAAAATGCAAAAATACTGATCTATTTTAAGCTTGCTCGTTTCATATACCCTTCAAGAACTCTCTTCGGAGTCATAACTGAACATCTCGAACCTGCGAACTGAGACACTTGGACCTATAATGTATTTTTATTTGTTATCATAATCATATTATGTCATGCTCATTACTCACCATACTATATTAGCATTACTTAAAATACTGTATATATTCTGAACTAAAGTGAAATCACGCCGTTAACAAGTTACAGTTGTTACATTTTTGTCATATGTATACTACCTATGCATAAAAATTCTTTTAACTAGACATTATTGAAGTTGATGTTGATGTATACTTAAATAAGTCATTTAAATATTTAGTTCTGAAAATCATTAAGATATTATCTTCGAACTTTAAATTAATATACTTATTTTTTAACTTAAATAATCAAATTACTTAAAACTCTTGATTTTGATTAGAATTTTCTAACCTCTAATTAACTATTTTTCATGAGCATAAGTTTAAGACAATGCGATTCTCAAATAAACATAAATCAAATATAAGTATTCAAAACATAAACATTGGTATCGCAGATAGGTATCTAAAACTCATTTCAATTAGTAGATTAGTATACATATTATTAAAATCTCGTTTTTTGAAGTAAACAAAACGCACAAGCAACCAAAGAGTTATAATACATACTGTTGCGATAGCTCAATGATTGGATTCACGGCATGCACGGTTAATGGTCGGCAAGTTTTGATTGGCTAATTTATAGAATATATATCAGATATTCCATAAATCAGACAAGTGTTAAGTTCAATGAATCTGCTCATTTTTAACGGCTATGATTTAAACGGGCGGTAATATATTACAATTTTGGTCAGTATTAAAATAAAAATGGTAAGTTCAATAACATATTGGGTGATAAAATGTGAGCAGTAAAAAAATGGAAACGAGCAGTAATATATATTATGAAATGGATGCCTGAATAAATACTTTGGGAAGTAAAATATATGATTGGGCAGTAGTAACACGTGAGCAGTAATTAAATCAGAATCGGTCCGTTAGAAATATTGGGATAAGCTGTAACCATTTTTTTCTGAGAAGGCAATGCGGGACCGACTTTTTCAGAAGGATGGAGGGGTTCTGGTAGTTTTTTTTTTGGGGGGGGGGGGGGGGTAAATTTTATTTTAAATTATTTATTTATTTTAACTTAAATTTTATAATGTTCAAAAATAATTTTTTGTATAAAAATAATAAATTATATGTTGCATATACTCGATTTTTATTTATAATTAAAAGACCGGGATTTTTAGGAGGGGGGAATTTTTTATGGGGGCCATTAACATATAATATATAATATATATATATGAGCATTTCCAGTAGTTTTTTAAAAAACAGGGCGCACGTATGTCACCGATTTTGCTCCCAATTTTTTTTCTCAAAGTACATTTCAAAAAAACATGTTTCCCAAAATCTTTTCCCCCCGCCCCCTTTTTTGGCCGAATTACGATTTTTTAAACTTTTGAAATCGAGCGAAATTAGACTTTTTTTGATAGTACCTTATTTTTCAAAATGTCCCTTATTATATATGTTATAGGGCTCATTTTCTTCGTTTTTTGTTGATATTTCATTTGAAATCGGTTTCAGAGCCGAATATTCAATTTTGGCCGAATGCGGTACCAAAACATTATGTTTGATTTTTTGTAAAAATAGTCGATTTTGAAATTGCCGCCAAATATTTTGGTTTCAACCAAAATACTTCCGATAAAGGTCATTTTATTTTTATTTTATGTAGTTTCCAAATATTTATAGATTTTTTAATTTGGTCAAAAACTTTTAAAGTTACACTTGTTTTAAGATGTCTTATTTTTCAAAAAGCGCTATATTCACACCATTCAAACTTTTTTCTCTATACTCCAAATTGCACCAAATTTTGGCAAAAGTTTCCCTTCTTTATTCTTAAAACAACCCTTAAAAAACATTTTTTCATATTGAGCTCCTAAGTGAGATATAATTTTTATAAAACACCTAATTACTCGTGTATTAAAGATAAGAATTTACAGGAATTTTCAGTGTTTCTGAAATATCGGGGCTCCTGATAATCGAATAAAAAATATACCACTTAATTCGTTATGAAATTCCCTACAAATCTACATAAGTAAAAAATTTTTAGATTAATTACAAAACCTACAAATAAATAAAAACTTTGTACATCGATTCCTAATTTATTTAATAACAACTTTAAATGTAATAGTGTCTCATAACTTCGTTGTTTAATAGGTATGTACTCATTTCTAAGACTGGCTCGCTTGCGCTCGCTCGGCTTTTATTTTTTTATAGGTTTTTTAATTAATCTAAAAAAAATTAGCTTATGTAGATTTGTAGGGAATTTCATAACGAATTAAGTAGTATATTTTTTATTCGATTATCAGGAGCCCCGATATTTCAGAAACACTGAAAATTCCTGTAAATTCTTATCTTTAATACACGAGTAATTAGGTGTTTTATAAAAATTATATCTCACTTAGGAGCTCAATATGAAAAAATGTTTTTTGAGGGTTGTTTTAAGAATAAAGAAGGGAAACTTTTGCCAAAATTTGGTGCAATTTGGAGTATAGAGAAAAAAGTTTGAATGGTGTGAATATAGCGCTTTTTGAAAAATAAGACATCTTAAAACAAGTGTAACTTTAAAAGTTTTTGACCAAATTAAAAAATCTATAAATATTTGGAAACTACATAAAAAATAGAATAAAATGACCTTTATCGGAAGTATTTTGGTTGAAACCACAATATTTGGCGGCAATTTCAAAATCGACTATTTTTACAAAAAATCAAACTTAATGTTTTGGTACCGCATTCGGCCAAAATTGAATATTCAGCTCTGAAACCGATTTCAAATGAAAGATCAACAAAAAACGAAGAAAATGAGCCCTATAACATGTATAATAAGGGACATTTTGAAAAATAAGGTACTATCAAAAAAAGTCTAATTTCGCTCGATTTCAAAAGTTTAAAAAATCGTAATTCGGCCAAAAAAGGGGGCGGGGTGAAAAGATTTTGGGAAACATGTTTTTTTGAAATGTACTTTGAGAAAAAAAATTGGGAGCAAAATCGGTGACATACGTGCGCCCTGTTTTTTAAAAAACTACTGGAAATGCTCATATATATATTTTCATACATATATATTATATTGTGTAATCATTTGGTCTCTTGTTTGTTACTACACAGAGGGAGGGGCAAGAAGTCCTGCCCCCCTGAATTTTTGTAACCAGCGGGGGACCAGATGGTTATTCCATATCATATATTTGTAAATATATATTATATGTGAATGGCCCCAATAAAAAAAATTGCCCCTTACCCCCAAAAAATATCCTGGTTGCAGTGGGGGATCAGGTCCCCTTGCCCCCCACTGGTTACACCGATGCGCCCGCGCCTTTGTCACTGCCGAATTATTTATTTAACTGCCCAATTCAATTATTTTACCGCTCAAATAATTATTGCACTGGCCATTTATTTAATCTACTGCTCGAGTAGGTTTTTAACTGCCGCTGTCAGAATAAATAACTTACCAAAATCTTGTATATTACTTACTACATTTTACTGCGACATTTGATTTAATTACCTGCCCAATGTAACCGCCCGAATATTTAAAAAATTGCTCAAATAATTACTTCCCATTTTTAACATAGAGTTATCGCTCTAGTAATATTATATCTCTATGGTGTAATTTGACAGAAATATATTTTATGTGTGTCAAGTACATAAGTAATATAAAAATGATACAAATAAAGGAAGAAATTGACGAAAGTAATTTACTTAATGATATTGATATTCACGCTGGCTTCGAAATAATAAAAACAGGTATGAAAAAAATACTGTCAGATATATTATAATATTTTGTGTGCATTTTCAGGTCATTTTAGCTTGCGTTATAATTTAGTAGAGGGAATAAAAACAAATAATTCGGGCAAGACATACACGAGCGTATGCCATAAAGGTTCCGAAGTACGTACTACGAGAAATGTTTGGAACCACTTACAGGTGCATTTTTAAGTTAAAGTTAAAATATAAAAAAAGTGTCAAGTTCTACTAATTGAGATCTATATTTTGACATACCACATGCCTAGATATCAAAATAAAAAATTCTATGACGCCACTCCCTATAATTCCAAAATTTAAAATAAAAAATATGGTCATGTTCAACGAATTGAGATGTACCTACATTTTGACATACCACATGCCTAAATGTGAAAATAAAATTTTTAAATTCTCTTACACCCTTCCCTATTATTCCAAAATTTAAAATTATACTGTTGACTTTAGTATTTGCGTTGGTAGTCCCACCAAAACCTCGTTATCAAATTTTTTTCAGATTTTTTGAGCCGGTAGTTACATAGTTACAGTGGGGGGGGGGAGGGGGGCAGAATAAAATACTGCTTTTAGCCCCCTACAGGCGTCATTTTAGAGTTAGAAAAAAAATAAAAAATATGGTCAAATTCTACTAATTGAGATGTACATTTTGACATGCCACACGTCTTGGTATACAATTTTTTTGTTTTCTTTGGATTTGCTTTAAAGCCCCCTACAGGCACCATTTTTGATTTAGAATAAACATAGAAAAAGGGTCAAATTTCGCTTCTTTGGTTATACATTTTAACGTGCCACATGACTTGGTATAAAAAAATATTTTTTTTACCTAGCTTTAGCTCATTATTGCCTCCCTGAAAAATTATTTAATCAATAAATTTGTACATATTTTACTAGAGGGTGTCATTTTACATGTTCAGTAAAAATTTCAAGTTTCTAGCTTATATAGTTTACGAGCTATTTGGCTTTGAGTGAAAAGGACGGACGGACGACAAAGTGAGATTAATAGGGTTTCTTCGGAACCCTAAAAAAGTGATATTTTATGTCTACTTTAGTCTTCTCTTAGTGATGCAAAGTGGAAATTTCTCTAAATGCCACGTGGTTCTAAATTACCCTTACGAGTATTCAATTTTTTATTTATTTTCCTACGACCTATAGAATCGGAGATATTTTCAAAGTGTAGCGATACACTCGAAATGTATCAAAAGTGCACAATTATGCAATTTTCTCGGGACGCACATGTCCAATTTTCCTAACATTTTCGATTTTCAACTCATCTTCGAAGAGAAAATCAGAAAAAATCCAACTTCACGAATACATCACTTCAAAATGCTAATTTCCCTCTACTAAATTCTTAGGGCGTTTTTCCACACACCGGCAAAACCGGTGCCGGTGCCGGTGGAGGCACCGACACCATTAAATACTACTGATGCGTTTTTCCACACACCGGCAATGCCGGTTTCAATGTAATCAAATTAGACCTTTTCCACGTAGACCGGCCCGGCTAATTTGCCGGTGACGGCACCGGCATCGTTAAATGCTGCCGGCGTTGAACTCGAAGGTCGGATGCCGGACCTATCTCCGACTTGTCACTTTCAATATTTTCTTATGCACGTTTGTCCACTTGCAAACTAGACTAGTTGGTGCCAGAGAAGTGTTCGTCAAGTTTTCTTCAGTATTTCATTTGTTAATATCTTGAGTTGTTCATATTACAAAAATGAGTATATTTAAATATGACATCGTAACATTCATCGAGGTTGTTGAAAGCAAACCCTGTTTATGGGACAAAACGGAGGATTGTTTTAAGAATCGAAATGAAAAGCAGAAAGCATGGAAGGAAGTGTGCATATTTTTTTCACTAATAATAAATATACTACACAAAAAATAAATTATTCAACATAAAACAAATATAATATATTGAACTGAAAACAAATCATATCATGTCACTTTAAAAAAATAGATTCCACTAAAATTAATTATTAATAATTAATTTTTTGCACTGAATGATATTTTAGTATTTTTAATTATTCATTACATATTTTTGAAATTTAATGTGATTTTTTATATTTATTATGGGTAGTATTAAATCGCACATTGTACAATTACATAATATTTAGCGTTTCGTGTATTAAAATTATTTTTCATACAATAATATTGACGCTTATTTTAACCCTCTCGTGCATAAATTTTTTTACAAAAAATAAAAATTTGAAATTGCAAGTTTTCGTATTTAGTTTTTTTGAGGGGGAGGAGGCGTAACTCAAAACGAATAAATCATCGCCTTTTTGTGGGACTTATAGCTACATACCCCGGCCCCCTTTCAAAACAATTAAATATTCGTCTTATGCATTATTTCTTATATCTCCCTCTATATACAGGGTGAGTCATATCAGGTGGAACAAACTTGAACCGTGGATTGAGAAAAATATTTTAAGCAAAAAACATTATATAAACATGTGTCCGGAAATTTGCCATGAGGGGGCTACAGCCCTCCAAAAATTTTATTCAAAATTAGTTTTTATTTGATATCTAGAGAACCCATTATGCTAAAGTTATGAAATTTGATACGGGGTTTAGTATTAATAAGTATTATTGATTTCCAGTATTAACCAATTATAATTTAGACCAGGGCTGTATGGGGCCAGTAGGCCTATCGATTTTTATCTAGTATTTTTTTATTCTTTAATTTTTTTCCTGTGTTAGACATTTGAATAAGACTGTATGAGACAAAATACACAAAAATATCATTTGCTCATTTATCATAGGATAAAAGGTTTACGAGAAATATGGATGCAAAAGACAGGATGCTGAATTTTACTTAATACGGATGTTTCAAATTACAAAAAATATTTTCATATTCTTGTTCTATGATAAAAAATAAGACAAAAAAATAATAAAAATATATCTCCAAAAATTCATCTTTACCAACAAATAACCATTTTAAGTATCGCTTTCTAGTTATGTTAGTAAATTACTTGCAATATTAATAACCAGTTAGAATTAGATGGTTTTTAAATAATATATGATGGTTATTGTCCAGTATTACAGCCATCATATATTATTTAAAAACAATCTACATAATTCTGACTGGTTATTGCGGATCGCCCATTTCACACATACACACCAACGAGATATGTTAAAATACCTTGTGTATAATTTAAAAATAAATATGGATGTTTAATTGAGTATTTTTTGAAATTTCCTAAATTTTTTATGTTTTTCAGAATTTGGTTTTTTTAAGTTAAGGTATTTTACACGTATAAATGTTACTTGCTTAGAAAAAGCTTTTACTAAATCTAATGGGACATCGGTAAATTTTTTGGCGAGATAGGATGTTGTTCGTGCAACAATGTTTTTTTTGTAATAGTATGATTTTTATGAAGTTTTCGAAAACAACTGTACATTTTTTAAACATTTTCAAGCTGATGGCTCAATTAGCCCACTAAAGAATAGATGTTGTATCCACGTTGGAATATTATATGAGTGAACAGCTTTTGTCTCGTACGTATATTTGCCCAAATTTGGGTAATTCTGTTTAAATTTTTTGACTAAATAGCCAGCCACATACATCAAACCATCCTTCTCGGATTCCTCTCTTCTCAACAAGCGTGAATGTATACTGCTAGAGGAAGTAGTACTTCCACTCTCTGATGTATAATCAGAATCAGGCACTTGTTGGGGCTCCGGCTCTGTTTTAAGTATGTTGCCAAGTTTGGCTTGTTTCAATGCACTTGCCAACAAGTAATGGCCATCGTGAAGTCCTGGAGAAGTGTCCACATTTGTATGTGTTTGTACTAGGCTAGGATTTTTACCCAGTAAGATCATTCTAGCTCTTTAGATAGCATTCAAGGGTGATGGGTGTCCGTATAGCCCTCCTCGGGTTCTAATTTTAAAATACAAACAATGGGTTTCGTGAAAAGTTTGGCAGTGATACAATACGACAAAAAATTATGTTTATAAAATTCATATGTCTTTTTCTTTTATTATTTATATAAACATATTGAACAAAACTTAAAATATTGTCAGTAGGTTTTTTAAAAACTTAATTGTGTAGGTAAAATATGCTAAGGTTTTTAAAATTAGAAATAATACTTACTTGTGAAAATAAATTTTCTAGACGATCCTGATTTAATCTATGCGTTAAATAAATTGTATGTCATAATCCTCCTTTATACTAGTATATAAGCCCTTTAATGATGTTATTGACATTGTTCTTCCCTTTTAAAATACTTGCAGAGATTTTTTTCCAGAACACAGCATTCCTTTGACAACAGATAACATTTCATCTAACACTTCATTTTGTATATCCAAATTCGTTCCATATGGTTTTTAGTTGGTACAGAGCTTGAGAGCGTATAGGAATTCATAACGTCAAACCAATTGTTAACCAACTGAAAAAAATCGCCTGTTTCTTTTGCTGCATTTTTGTCATCACCGGGCAAATAATGTTTTAAAGCTGTAGCTGTTGTGTTGGAAAATAACTGAGCAACTAATCTGACATTCTGTCTTTTACTCTTGTCACAATTTAAATGTAGTTCAGTCAGCTTGTAACAAGAATTAATTTCTGATCTGGTATTGTCTATTAAACTTTTTACTGGATCTTTATTTATTTTTACACCACTTGATAACCAGTATCTACGAACCAATTTCTGAGCAGTTTCAATAGATGAGGGACATCAGCAAAAAAGTAAATAGGTTTTTTTGTTACCACAATCAGAAATACAGGCAACTACGTTATAATTAATTTTATGTAATTGAACAATTATACTTTCTAGTAACTATTTTGTCATTTTTTGGTCAAAACTTATATACCTACTATTATATATTTGGTAAAATCAGTACAACAGTCTTATAAATTGATTATCTTTATTTTTCAGTATAATGTTATTATAAATTGTTTTTGTATCCATGTACAAAATACTCTGTTTTCATGGCTTACTTTTATATACAAATAAATTATATTTAGATACATAACAATCTCCCCTTCTTATTTTTAAGCCAGAGGGATACAGGACATTAAATTTTAGTGCTTTAAAAATCGAAATAGTGTCGTTTGCCACCTTACTTGTCTATGAGATCAATTGTTCTCATCATCACCTTCTTCCATTAAAGAATCTTTACTGTCGGTGGCTGGCGGTACTGCTCCGATATTATACGTACAAATTTGATCGATATGTCTTTTCCATTCAAAATTATCAATAGTTTTGACAATATACAGATGACTGCCTAATATTTGTATAATTTTTGCTTTAGTCCATGTAGGACTTTTAAACCGATAATCCTTTACCAAAACGGTATCATCAATATCAAACATTATATTACGTTTACCTTTATAATTAATTATTTGTTTGTATTGATTAGCTAATACAACATTTTCCGTTGATGGAGTAATACGATCCAATTTGCACCTTATTTGTTTATTCAATAACAATTTTGCAGGACTTTCTCCTGTAGAACTATGTACAGTATTTCTATAATAACGCAAGAATCTGTTGATAACTAAACTTAATTCTTCTGTACCCTTTTGTTGACGCGCTCTTAATATACAATTCTTAATTATTTTAACAGCGCTTTCAGCCTGACCATTAGATGACGAGTGATAAGGAGCTCCTATTAGTGATTTTATACGATTCGCTCAGGCCCGGATTTAGAAATTTGCCGCCCCTAGGCAGTTGCGAATATTGCCCCCCCCCCCCTCGAAACTAACAGTTGAAGTCATAGATGTCAAAATATAAAACTCAGGATCTTTTTTTTGGTTGCATAAGTTTCAAATTTTATAAATTTTTATAAAGTTACATTAGGAAACATAAAAACTGAAGACCTTTTTTTTAGTCATGCTTATGGGTTGAAATTTTTACGTCTTGATTTTCGGATGGCAAACTCATCGATAATGGAATCAAAATCAAATTCAATTCCCACGAATATAACAAGTTTTCAAGTTTCCACCAAAATTTGCCGCCCTTCAATTCTTGCCGCCATAGGCAGCTGCCTAATCTGCCTGCATGGTAAATCCGGGCCTGCATTCGCTTTATAATAATTTTGGATTTCGTCCGAAGTGAACTGTGTCCTTCTATCACTCGTTATCTCCACAGGCAAACCGAAACGTGAGAAACACTCTCTAAATTTATTTATAGTGCTCGTTGATGAGATTGAATGCATTATAAAACATTCTATCCATTTTGAATGTGCATCAACTATTATAAGAAAATATTTATTACAAAATGGACCTAAAAAATCAACATGTAATCTATACCAAATTTTATTTGGCCAATTATAAACTTTCAAATTAGCTTTTGCCGGTGAAGCCTTAAATGGAATGCATGCCTCACATGAACGAGCTAACGTTTCTACGTTTTGGTTTAAGTTAGGCCACCACACATACGATCTTGCTAAATTTTTCATTTTTACTATTCCCATATGTGTGGAATGTAATTCATTTAAAATCATATTATGAAATTTTGAAGGTGGTACCACTCTATATCCCCACAGTATACAACCTTGTTCAACAGTTAATTCATTTCTCCTTATAGCATAAGGTTGTAACTCTTTTGAATATTTAATATCAGGCCACCCTGTTAATATAAATTTAGTCACTTTTGACAAAATTGGATCTCTTTCAGTTTCTCGTTTTATTTTACTACAATCTAAATTAAATTGACTTTCTTCTACATATTTTAAATAACAAAAATCTGATTTTTCTGTATCAGCTTTGGATACAGGCATTCGGGATAACCAATCTGCTCGATTTTTAGCGGAAGGTACATATTTTATTTCATAATTATAACAGGATAATATTATAGCCCATCGTTGAAGACGACTAGCTGCGAGCTGTGGTATACCTTTTTTTATCTCCAAATATTGTCAACAGTGGCTTATTATCAGTTGTTAACTGAAAATTACTGCCAAATAAATATTGATTAAACTTTTTGAGACCAAATATAACTGCTAATGCTTCCCGTTCAGTTTGAGCATAATTACGTTGTGCTGAATTTAACACTTTTGAAGCAAATGCAATTGGTTTTTCTTCCCCTCCGGGATATACATGACTAATCATAGCTGAAATTCCAAAAGCACACGCATCAACTGTCAAATTGATCGGTTTATTTATATCATAATGATCCAAAACTTTATCTGACACTAACATTTCTTTAGCTTTTTTTAAAAGCTATTTCACATTTATCGGTCCAATTCCATCTAATACCTTTATGCAGTAAATTATACAGCGGGTGTAATATAGATGCAAGATTAGGTAAAAATTTACCGTAATAATTAATTGACCCCAAAAAAGATCTTAATTCATTAACATTATTAGGAGCTGGTGCCTTTTGCATTGCTTCTAATCGCTCTTTAGTCATACTTATGCCGTTTTTATCAATTACGTGCCCTAAATATGTAACCGAAGGTTGAAAAAATTGGCATTTTTCTAACTTTGTTTGTTTTTGATTTGTTTCTTTCAAAACATTCAACACCCTTAATAGTCTATCTAAATGTTCCTGTCTATTACGTCCTGTTATTAACAAATCGTCTAAGAAACATGCGACACCTGGTATTTTAACTAAAATACTTTCCATCATTTGTTGAAATAATGATGGTGCTGAATTAATGCCGAAGCATAATCGTGTTGATTTAAATAGACCTTTGTGTGTGGAAAGTGTAACTAGTTTTTGCGACTCCTCAGTTAATGAAACTTGTTCATATGCTTGAGGCAAATCTAGTTTAGTAAACTCCTGATATTAAATATTCAAAAGAGTTACAACCTTATGCTATAAGGAGAAATGAATTAACTGTTGAACAAGGTTGTATACTGTGGGGATATAGATTAAAATTGATATATTTTAAAACACTTTATCATTAAATGTAATATCAACATACATTTTTCCTACAGGTGAAATTAAGCGGCCTAAATAATCATTCAAATTTATACAATCTTTATGAATTTTAACATTATTAAAATATCTATTATATAAACTTTTATTTATAATATTTTGCACTGACCCTGTATCTATTTCAAATTGAATGTCGATATTATTACATTTTAACATCAAACAAACAGGTTCTAAAGAAATATTGTTAATAATATTATTATTAATAGGATTTATATGATAAACATTTTCCGATATTTCTTCAGATATTTCTTCAGTCAAATATTTATTTGACGTACCTGCTTGATTTGAAACCTTTAACTTATTAAAGTTTTTAACCAGTTTAATTTTACACATCTATGCCAAATGACCTTTCATTGAACATTTCTTGCAAATGTATGATTTATATTTGCATTCTGACGAATTGTGATTTCGGAAACCACAGACAGAACATTTAGGCTTCTTACTTGCGTTTGGTCTTCAATTATGTTCACAGTTACCTCACTTGAAATACTATGGACTTTTTCGGATGTTCGAAGTCGATGCCGCAATGCTGCTTCTTTATTTACTGAAATTTCCAGTAATCTACACCAATTTGCTTTTGTTGCATCTTCATCAAATAAACGATCTTGAATGGCACTTACTGTCATTCCAGCTACGAACTTGTCGCATAAGACCACATTTAACTCTGTATTAAAACCACAATTACTTGCCAGACTTTGTAATCTTGCTGCCCAATCATTAACCGATTCACCAAATTCTTTATTAGCAGCATAGAATTTTAATCTTGCTGCATAATACGTTTTCACAGGCTTACAATGCTTGCCCAAAATACATAATAATTCTTCATATGACTTCGTTTCCGGAGTTTCAGGAATACACAAATTTCTCAGTAATAAATACGTTTCTTCCACCAAAGCGTTAAGAAAACAAGAACGCTTGATGACTTCATTTGTTATTCGATTAGCATTATAAAAATTTGTTGTACGTGCTTCAAATACAGTGAAATCATTTACTTTATGATTGAAATCATTTATCTTGCCCATAATTCTTGATTCTGATGAAATGGCAGAAGTATTTTCATTTCCATCTTGATTTAATTCAACTTGTGTTTTCTTTTCTGATCTTGTAAAACCTCGTCGCCACTATTATATATTTGGTAAAATCAGTACAACAGTCTTATAAATTGATTAACTTTATTTTTCAGTATAATGTTATTATAAATTGTTTTTGTATCCATGTACAAAATACTCTGTTTTCATGGCTTACTTTTATATACAAATAAATTATATTTAGATACATACATAACACCTACACTGGTTGTTTCCAGTTATCAAATAAACCTCTAGTCATAACAACTTGCATGAATTATGAAAATCAATTCAAAGTTTATATTTTTAAAAAGCAATTTTATTTATAAGCTGTTTACAGATTGTCTATTACAGAGAGACTGAATATCTTAAGATGCTAAAGCGAAGTTCTGATGAACATACAGGTGATAAGCAGAGATAAAAGTGTTATGTGATTACTATGCTATTTATATGATATATAACTCATGTATGAATGTGGTCTCATTATTTCATCATCTTTTTTACAATATTCATATAAGCTACATACTTTTATTTCGTCAAATGATAATACTGTAGCTTTAGAAACAATGGTTTTTGTTTGACCTGCAGTATCCATAATATGTAATATATCGTCTAGAATTCCATTTTTTAAATTTATGTTTGCAGCCCATCGTTGTAATGTTGTCAAGCTTAGTAGAGGATAATGTAAAGTTTCTCTTAAGTAAATATACGAGCGTTTACTCAAGTATCGCAGAGTAAAAGCTCTAGCATACTCTTCCGTTGTCCAATGAGCTGCAGTTTTCTTTTTTAGGGCTATTTAGACTTGATTTGAAGTTAAAAAAATCTTTAAAAGTGACTTTCACTTTATCCTCAAATTCAGTCTGATCATTTTTTATTTTTTGTTCTAATATAGAAATGTTTAGCTCCAAAATCTTCTTGTTATTCTCGAGAACTTCAATTTGTTGTTTCAGAATGAAATTTTCATTCTGTAATGCAGTAATGCCTCAATTTTTTTTTAATATCACAGTTACAAGATGGAGTTTCATCAATATCAATATTCTTTTCCACATTTTCTATATCAGTAATGTTGAGAAAGTGATTTTAGTATTGTCATGTTAACGTGTGGCTAACTTAAGAGAAGACAAAAATAATAATGAGAGTGTGTTATGGAGAAAGGTTGTTAAAAATGATTTTGATAAAACAATGTAATGTTTAATAAAGGATTAAAGTATAAAGTGTTATAACTATTATTCTAACATGGTAGCAAGAGTACGTGGTTTGTAAAATTTAATGAAAAAGATAAAGTAAAAAAGAATAAATAAAAAAAAACGTGGTTAACCTAAAAAAAAAGAAACAAAAACGATTATTGAATATTATGTGAAAATGGCCAACAATCGAAAAGAAGAATTGATGCTGCAAATTTTCGATGGAACACATTACGAGAAATGGAAATTTAGATTAACATTATTTCTGGAAATGAAGGACTGTAGTGAAGTGATTACATTACTAAAGAAGCCAGAAGGTATAAAAGAGGCAGAGTGGAAAAAGAAAGAAATCAAAGCAAAGAACTATATAGTTAACAGCATAACAAACACACAATTAGAATTGATAATCTCAGAAGATTCAGCAAAAAATATGATAAATAAACTAGATGAAATCTATTTAATGAAAAACAGTGCAGTCAAATTATTATGCAAAAGAAAATTACTCCAACTAAAGATGAAAGATAATGAAGAGCCAACAGAATTTTTCAATGAATTCGAACAACAAATAAATAAACTCAAAAATGCAGGAGAAGTTGTGAACAATGAAGATAAACTAAATTATTTACTGTTAGCATTACCTGAGAACATGTCACATATAGTCGATGTAATAGACGCTTTACCAGAGAAGGATAAATCTGTGGAATACATTAAAAGTAAAATGATGGTTGAATTTCAAAAACGACAAAGTACAAATGAGAGAGCTAAGAGTAACTTTCAAGCATTCAATTCTCAAACGCGAAGAAATATAAGTAGTACATATCAGCAAGCTAATAAACAGTCATCAAGTAACAATTACAATTCGAAAAATTACTACAATGATCAATCAAGTAGATCACGAAATTACCAAATGTCAGGAGGCGCAAGATATTCAAGCAAGACAAATAATTCATGGAAACAATGTTACAAGTGTGGTTTATTTGGTCACATAGAACGTTTTTGTCGAACAAATATGAGTCATCGTGATACATTAAGACAATTTAGTAGAAGCAATTCAACAAGAATAGCTGGAAATTCTATGGTTGAAGACAATGACAGTAAAAATTCATTTCCGGTAGAAGTTATGTCATCAAAACTTGAACAAGATAATAAAAATAAACAATCGTTACAAGAAAACAAAGAAAATATTAAGTGGCTATTGGATAGTGGATGCTCGGATCATATTGTAAATACAGACAAATATTTTTCTGAATGTGTAAATTTAGAAAGTCCTGTTAATGTCAAAGTAGGTGATGGTTACTCACTACAATCTGAAAAGAAAGGAACAATTGTCAGTTATTTTAATGTTTCAAATGAACTGATAGAAACTGAAATTAAAAATGTTTATTATGTACCAAAAATGGAACGAAATTTACTGAGCGTTTCAAGTATTTTAAATCAAAACAATAGCATTCTTTTTGAAAAGGACAGTGCTAACATATACAACAGAGAAGGTGAATTAATTGCGATTGGTAAACAAAACAAAAAACTATTTGAATTACATGGAATCGCTGCTAATAATAAACACAACAAAGCAAATACGTATAAATGTAATATGGATATGACAAATAAAGAAAGATGGCATAGAATTTTGGGGCATGTAAATTTCAAAGTCTTAAAACAGTTAAGTAATTGTCAACTACTTGAAGGGATGCCAAAAAGGATGGAAGATGATTTTTTGAAATGTGAAATATGTTTAGAAAATAAAATGTCAAATTTGAAGTTTGATAACAATAGAAGCAGAGCCAATGATCTCCTTGAAATAGTAATACAGATGTGAACGGACCAATAAAACAAACAGGTCACAAAGGTGAAAAATTCTTTGTAGCATTCATTGATGATTACAGTAAAATTGCAGTGGTATATTGTATAAAACAAAAAAGTGAAGTCTACGATCGATTTGTTGAATATATTAAATTGATGCAAAATCAAACTGGTAGAAGAGTTAAGGAAGTTCGTTGTGACAATGGAAGAGAATATATAAACAAACAATTTTACGATTTAGCAAGAAATGAAGGTTTTTATTTAAGACCTGGACCGCCTTACACACATGAACTCAATGGAGTAGCTGAAAGATATAATAGAACCATAATGGATAGAGCTCGATGTCTACTTTCAGAAGCTAAGTTGGATAAGAAATACTGGCCAGAATGTGTATATACAGCTGCTTACATTGGAAATAGACTATTAACAAATACAAAATTAAAGAGAACTCCGTATGAAATATTCTTTAACAAGAAGCCTGATGTATCAAACTTACGTTTATTTGGAAGCGTAGCTTATGTGAGAGTTCCTGAAGAAATAAGATCTTCGAAATTAAATGCAAAGGCAGTAAAAGGTATCTTAATTGGTTATACAGATACAGGGTATAGAATACTGGTTGATGATAAAATAATAACTAGTCGAAATGTGCAATTTATTGAAGAGAATACAAAATATATTAGATTTAGAGATGATTATAGTACTGATAAAGAAAATGAAGAACTTCATCTCGAAGAAGATGAAGAACCGAAGATTGATAAAATGAATAACATTGAAGATACGGAAGAAATTAAAGAAGTTAGAAAAATTGAACGTCCAAGACGAGAAACAAAGTTACCAAAGAAATATGAAGACCATGTGATTTATATAAATTATGTAAATGCGACAATACCTGAGAATTATGAAGAAGCTACAAATTGTTCAGAATCAAAGAAATGGAAAAAAGCAATGGAAGAAGAAATTCACAGTTTAGAAAGTAATGATACCTGGACGTTAGTAAATACACCAATTGATAAACGAATTATTGAAGTAAAATGGATTTATCGAATTAAGTCAGATGGCAAATATAAAGCTCGAGTTGTTGCTAAAGGTTTTCAACAAATATACCAAGAAGATGAAGAAATATATGCACCGGTTGCAAGAATGAATACACTAAAAATATTATTGTCAGTTGCTTGTGTAAACAGTTGGGAAATTGAAGAAATGGATGTTGAAACAGCTTTTTTGAATGGTGATATTAAAACAGAAGTATACATTTATCCTCCAGATGGATACAAAACAAAGCCGAACAAGGTTTGTTTGCTAAAGAAATCGTTATATGGTTTACGAGAAAGCCCAAGAGATTGGTATGAATGTTTTCATAATTTCATGGCAAGTGTTAACTTTAAACGATCCAACTATGATTATTGCTTGTATACAGGAAAAATGAATAACAATCAAATGTACATTATTTTATATGTAGATGATTTATTAATTTGTGGAGCTGATAAAAAGACTATTGATATGATGAAAACAGTATTAAATCGAAGATTTCGTATGAAAGATCTAAACCAAATTAAAAATTATTTGGGAATTGAAATTGAATACTATCCTAGTGAAAAGAAAATGTTACTAAGCCAGCAAAAATACATAGAAAGCTTAGCTGAAAAATATCAAATTGAAGATTCAAAAACTTTTAAAACACCAATGGAAATTAACTTAAAATTAGAGCCAGCAGAAAGTGTTGATAATAAAGTAAAATATAGAAATGTAATTGGAGCTTTATTATATATAGCTAACGGAACTAGACCGGACGTATCCTTCCCAGTGAACTATTTGAGTCGTTATCAAAACAGTTACAATAGTACACATTACAAATATGCTCTACGCATTCTGAAATATTTGTATTCATCTCGACATATCAAACTTAAATATGATTCTCACTTTACTGAAGAAATTGACGCCTACGTAGATGCTGATTGGGCAGCAGATATAATCGACAGAAAATCAACAACTGGAATATTAATAAGAGTTTACGGAAATCCAGTGTTATGGAAAACGCAAAAACAAAAAACAGTTTCAAGAGCCTCTACTCACGCAGAGTATTATGCCCTAGCAGACTGTGTAGAAGAAGTATTACCTGTTAAAGGGATTCTAAGTGATTTAGAAGTGATAATTGACTTTCCAGTGACTATTAATGAAGACAATACAGGAGCCATCGCGCTCGCTGAAAAAGGGAAATTTGTGAAAAATTCAAAACATATAGACGTTAGTTATCAATTTGTAAATGATTTAAAAAAGAAAAATGTAATAAGTATAAGAAAAATTTCAACTGACGATCAGATCGCAGACATACTAACAAAATCCTTAGGGAGATGTAAATTCGAAAAATTTAGAGATTTGTTAAATTTAAAATATGATGAATAATTTTTTTGTATAAGTTTAAAAAAAAGGGACAATATAAAATTAAGGAGGCGTGTTGAGAAAGTGATTTTAGTATTGTCATGTTAACGTGTGGCTAACTTAAGAGAAGACAAAAATAATAATGAGAGTGTGTTATGGAGAAAGGTTGTTAAAAATGATTTTGATAAAACAATGTAATGTTTAATAAAGGATTAAAGTATAAAGTGTTATAACTATTATTCTAACAAGTAATATCTAATAATGCTGGTCTTGTAGGTGGTGGTGTGAGGCTACTCTGAAGTAAGGCGTCTACTATTTTTTTCCTTTCTTTCCGCAGCATCCTCTGAGATCTTTCAGATATTTTACATTTTTTCTTCTGTTGAATGTAAAAATAGTGATGGAATGGCTGTAAAAAAAATTTAATAAGTTGAAATAAATCTTTTCAATTTTAATTGTATAACTCCTTACCATTCTTTTTCAGTTTTTTTGGTTGTAGGTTCAATAATCTAGCCTGCAGTTCATCTTCAAAATCTTCTGCCTTAAAATGCTTACTACATATAGGGGAGAGTTGGATAATAACGAGCCCCTAAGGACTCGGACCTATAATTAGGACAAGGTTTGATTTATAGAAGCAAAAATGCAGTAAGTAGTAGGAAATTTATTTAGTTACGCATACAGTATGACAAAAAAATCCAAAGTAAACAGAAAGTAATTATTACAAAATTACAAAAAAACGGGAAAGCGTGGTATTGTCAAACTGGTCTGATAATATCGTGACTAAGTTTGATAAAACCGTGCCCACATTAATTTCCTGAAATTCGGTGAGTAAGTATATAATAAAAATAATGTAATACAGTTTTAAGTTTACACAAACTAGTGAGTGAAAATAAGGAGCCCTGACTCCTTTCTATTTCTAGAAATATTCTTGTACAACAAGATAAATCAACTATATAAAGTTTAACGAAATAATAACAAAAACTTAAATTCTTTATGTCAAGACAACGTGGTTAACTTATTTCTCGCTCTTGGCGCGGAATTGTCAAACTTGATCATTTCATTTTATAACCTCAAAATAATACAGAACAGTAAATTGTGTGTTAAAATCATATTGACATTAATTCTACAATATGTTAGCATTAAAAATGTATGGATTCAATGTATTACAATGTAAATACATTATGGCTTATCTCTTATCGAAAATGCCCACAAAATTATAAGGAGTGAGAGAAAAAACTTCCACAACGCATTGTTTCTCCGTCGTCGCTCAGAACTAACTGGTGCTGCGCGCGGGGAGGGTAGACGTGTTGATGTTTAGGTACTGGATAGCACAACTAGCGTATAGTTTTTGAAATATGCTAATACGCGGAATTATCAGACGCGCGGTATTATCGAACTCTCCCCTACGTTTGGAATCAGCTTTCCATTTGCCTTTACGATTACATTTTCTGATCCATTGCTTTCGTAGTATTGGATCATTAGGAAAGGTAAAAAAATTCAATGTTTCATTTTCCTTCCTTGCCTTTTTCGAATTATTTTCACATGTACTGATACTACGAACAGTACCTCCCGTCATTTTTTCGATCTAGTTAAAATTTAAATTATGTTATATATTACAGTGTAGATAGGGAATTTAAATAAAAAACATAAATTAGTGGCTACATACCTTAAACAACAAAGTTATATTTACTTAAAATTGCTAAATATCATAAAAATATTATAAAATAATTCGGGCAAGCGGCAAGACATACACGAGTGTATGCCATAAGGGTTCCGAAGTACGTACTACGTGAAATGTTTGGAACCACTTACAGGTGCATTTTTAAGTTAAAGTTAAAATATAAAAAAGTGTCAAGATCTACTAATTGAGATCTATATTTTGACATACCACATGCCTAGATATCAAAATAAAAATTAAATGACGCCCCTCTCTATAATTCCAAAATTTAAAATTATATTGTTGATTTTAGTATTTGTCGTTGGTAGTCCCACCAAAACCTCGTTACCAATTTTTTTTCAGATTTTTTGAGCCAGTAGTTACAGAGTTAGAGGAGGAGGGGCAAAATAAAACACTACTTTTAGCCCCCTACTGGCGCCATTTTTGAGTTAGAAAAAAATAAAAAATATGGTCATGTTCTACGAATTAAGATGTACATTTTGATATACCACATGCCTAGATATGAAAATAAAAATTTTAAATTCTCTTACACCCCTCCCTATTATTCCAAAATTTAAAATTATACTCTTGACTTTAGTATTTGTCGTTGGTAGTCCCACCAAAACCTCGTTATCAAATTTTTTTCAGATTTTTTGAGCCGGTAGTTACAGAGTTAGAGGGGGGGGGGGGCAGAATAAAATACTGCTTTTAGCCCCCTACAGGCGCCATTTTTGAGTTAGAAAAAAAATAAAAAATATGGTCAAATTCTACTAATTAAGATGTACATTTTGACATGCCACATGTCTTGGTATACAATTTTTTTATTTTTTTGGATTTGCTTTAAAGCCCCCTACAGGTACCATTTTTGATTTAGAAAAAAAAAATAGAAAAAGGCTCAAATTTCGCTTGTTTGGTTATACATTTTTACGTGCCACATGACTTGGTATAAAAAAAATATTTTTTTTACCTAGCTTTAGCTCCTTATTGCCCCCCCTGAAAAATTATTTATTCAATAAATTTGTAAATATTTTACTAGAGGGTGTCATTTTACATGTTCAGTATAAATTTCAAGTTTCTAGCTTATATAGTTTACGAGCTATTTGGCAAAGTGAGATTAATAGGGTTTCTTCGGAACCCTAAAAACAATCAACTGTACCATCCTTAATATACATATATAAAGCTCAACGTCTCTCTGTCTGTCCGTTAGTTACCTTATCACTCGAGAACCACTTATCCGATTTACGAGTTTTTTTTTTTAATTCATAGGTACGTTCTCTGGCCAGGTTATAGGCTATATTTTTTTACGTTAGGTAACATAACAACAAAGCAGTGACGATAATAGTAAATCAAGTCGGAAAAAATTTTGCCGTCGGCGCGCTGTTTTGTAATACGCTGCCTAAACCGTTCAATATAGAACAAAATAATGTATTAAAGAATTGTGTAGAATCAAAAGTTCTACAATTAAGTCAGCGACACGATATGTCTAACTTTTATATTTAAGCCACAATGACTGCTTTTATGTTACAAAAAAAACATAAAATATTTGGGTTTTGTTTACATGGACTTATGACCTGCAAAACATTAATCCTTATCGAAATAAATGATTTCATCGTCATAAGTACTTAATGTAGATATAGTTTGCCATTTACAGCATCCAATTTGGTCGTATAGTTTAGAAAATATCTTAAAATATATTTATAAAGGTAACATTTTAAATGTATGGTGTCGTGCCGCATCGAAGCGATGTACATCAGACTGGATTCGCTTACGTTCGGTAGATATTCGGAGTCCCTCGGCTGACGTTTGAGTTAATTTTGTTTTCAATAATTAACATTTAAATTTAAACAGAACACAAATTATTTGTACTTTTTTCTTCTGATTCGTTTTTGTTAGGTAATTTAGGTATTGATAAATTATTATTACAATAATAACTAATCGTGTTTGTACTTAATTAATTAAACTATATTTTTCAAAAATCCTAAACAATAATTCCGTAGTCTACGCGAGCGAAGCCGCGTGGGCCCAGCTAGTCCTTAATATATATAAAGCTCAACGTCTCTCTGTCTGTCTGTCTGTCTGTCTGTCTGTCCGTTAGTTACCTTATCACTCGAGAACCACTTATCCGATTTACGAGTTTTTTTTTTTAATTCATAGGTACGTTCTCTGGCCAGGTTATAGGCTATATTTTTTTACGTTAGGTAACATAACAACAAAGCAGTGACGATAATAGTAAATCAAGTCGGAAAAAATTTTGCCGTCGGCGCGCTGTTTTGTAATACGCTGCCTAAACCGTTCAATATAGAACAAAATAATGTAAAGGTGCGGTTACATCAAGCGCGCCGCGCTGCGCCGAGCAATTCGGCACAGCGCAGCGCGGCGCAAAACAAAAAAAATTGTGTTCGTGCAAACCTGCCATTGTCAATGGACGTTAGCGTTTTTGTAGGTTCCATGATTAGTTCGCCATGAATTGCGATACAACTGTTAATTAATTAAATATTCTCAAACGCATTAATACCTTGATCTGTACACATCGATTTCTTAGTTTACTTTAGAATGACACCAGTCATTCATTTTGTCAACTACAATAGTCCAATTCAAAATTTCAGTTAAAAGTTCTTCAACCCGTTTAAACTGAACGCGCACGAACGTGCATTTTTCTTTGATGTACCGACTCCGAGCGGATCGTAAACGTACGCGCACAAACATGCGCGTTTGTGCGCGTTCGTGCGCGTTTTGCCGTTCAAATCAGACAAGCATAAACATTTTGCGTGTTCGGCGCAGCGCAGCGCGGCGCGGCGCGCTTGATGTAACCGCACCTTAATAAAGAATTGTGTAGAATCAAAAGTTCTTCAATTAAGTCCGCGACACCATATGTCTAACTTTTATATTTTAGCCACAATGACTGCTTTTATGTTACAAAGAAAACATAAAATATTTGGGTTTTGTTTACATGGACTTATGACCTGCAAAACATTAATCCATATCGACATAAATGATTTCATCGTCATGAGTACTTAATGTAGATATAGTTTGCCATTTACAGCATCCAATTTGGTCGTATAGTTTAGAAAATATCTTAAAATATATTTATAAAGATAATATCTTAAATGTATGGTGTCGTGCCGCATCGAAGCAAGTACATCAGACTGGATTCGCGTACGCTCGGTTGTTATTCGGAGTCCCTCGGCTGATCGTTTGTGTTTATTTTGTTTTCAATAATTAACATTTAAATTTAAACAGAACACAAATTATTTGTACTTTTTTCTTCTGATTCGTTTTTGTTAGGTAATTTAGGTATTGATAAATTATTATTACAATAATAACTAATCGTGTTTGTACTTAATTATTTAAACTATATTTTTCAAAAATCCTAAACAATAATTCCGTAGTCTACGCGAGCGAAGCCGCGTGGGCCCAGCTAGTATAGTCATATAATATACTATAGACTGACAGCAATTGAGCACGCGGTGTGACGTAGTTTCCTCTTTCCTGCCTTGATTTTGACAACCTACTGAGGTAACCTGGTATATAATTACCCTAACTCTAACATGTTGGTAGTTCGAAATGGCCATTATTTTAATTTTATTATTTTACCATATTTGTTCCACAGGTCGCAGCATTTTTTGCATTTTAAAGAGTTTGCTGGAACTAGAATATCTTAGTTTCTATCAAACTTTTCGGACTAAAAGCAAATTGTTCAGAAAAAAACTGGCTATAAGATTATTCCCAGATATTTTCATCTAAATGTATGTTATGATTTTATTGTGCAACAAACATTATACAACTGCCTTCGACAAGATTTATCTTTACACTGTATCACTTTCATAAATTGTTTCTTCGGCTGTAGTGCAGTTCAGTAAATGTGCGAGAGGTTGACGGTTTATTGTAGTAATAATCAACTTCTGGGCTTTGGCATCTTTACTTTTCCAGTCATTTTTACTTTTTTCACTCTGACAATCTACGAATTTATTTTCACCATTGACTATTTCAAATAAACTACTTGCTTTGAATAATATAACTATTTGAAATTTCCACAGTTGATAACTGGAATTGTCTTTCAATTTTTCAATGTGTGCAATTTCGTTTTCCATTTTAATTTTTTTAATTTTTAATTGTCTTAAATTTCTTATTATAGCCTTTTTGAATTTCTTTGTTGTCTGTTTTATTTTTAACTTTTTTATTTATTATTTTAACTTTTAATTATCTATTTTATTTTATTTTATGTCCACTTTTTAATTTCTTTACTTCTGTTTTAATTTTTATTTTACTGTTGCACCATCACTTCACCTTTGTTTTAATTGTTACTTTTTCACACTATTTTAATTTTTTTAATTCACACATTCGTTTCAGTCACTGTTCACTCCTTTTTTAATGCTTCTACCATACAAGCGTTTTTAAATTTTATTTTATTCCAGAGTAAGTTCTGGGCCCATATCCTGTTATATTTAGCTAATAAAACTAGACCAGACTTAGCATTTGCAGTCAATTTCGCAAGCAGACATGTTGAAAATCCAACTGGTCAAGACATTGCTAATGTAAAAAGAATCTTTAAATATATTAATGGTAATAGATCAAGTATTGTTTATGAAAAAAATCAAGCTGAAGAACTTGTTGCATATTGTGACTCAGATTATGCAGGAGACATTGAAACACGTAAGAGTACTACAGGATATGTGATAATGTACTGTGGAGGACTGATAGCATGGTGTTCTCGTAAACAACCAATAGTTTCACTGTCAACTACAGAAGCAGAATATATTGCCGCTGCAGAATGCTGTAAAGAACTTTTATACTTAAAAACTTTACTAGAAGATCTTCGTGATGTGAAAATTCCTGCAAAAATGTATTTAGACAATCAAAGTGCCATATCACTTATTAAAAATGGAATAGTGAATAAACGAAGCAAACACATAGATGTCAGATATCATTATATAAGCGATAAGTATCAAGAAGGACTAATAAGTATAAACTATTGTGCAAGTGAATCTCAACCTGCTGATATATTCACAAAGGCATTAAGTTACGTTAAGTTTAATGAACATAAAAAATCATGCTTAAGACTGTTTAGTTTATATAAAATTAAAATTAAAAAAGGGGATGAATTTGTAATTAAGGGGGGATGTTGAATATATATATAATTACAAAAATAGATTGGTACACCGTGTGGTGTGATGTTAGTTATAAGTTAGTCTTAAGCGACACAGTGTAAAGATAAGTCTTGTTGAAGGCAGTTGTATAATGTTTGTTGCACAATAAAATCATAACAATGTAATCCTAAAGGATGAAATTTCAACCTTAATTCTTAGCTCTTTTTTAGGTTTCCGTAGAAAACTAGAAAATCCGGTTGAAAGATCGTTTTCTTCTCAGACAAAAATTAATCTTAAGTATAAAATTTCACCCTTCTACGATTTGTCGTATTTGAGTTACAGCGCTTACAGGTAGACACACAGACATCATGGCGAAAATAGTCAGAATGGATTCAGGGAAGGTCAAAATGGATAATTCCATCAAAATCCGGATTTCGAAAAAAATCGTCTTCACTATACTTACTTTTTATACTGTATCTATATTTCATATACATGGTATAAGAAAGTAAAAAAACAAAACAATTGAATAGAAATTAATAAAAGTGTAAGTGTATTTAAATAAAATTAAAATACATTATTGCATTACTTTTTTGGCAAATACAGATAGTTGTTAACATGAAATTTGAATAATGCGTGAAAACATTAATAAACAAAATTAATATGTATTTGCAAATTTATAACTTTTTTCATTGCCTTAAAAAATGTTTTACTCATAGACATAGAGCATGGACCACGCATTCTGTATTAATATAATGGTGTAACATTTTTCCAAACCAGTAAGAGAGATGCGGTGGCATTTGGGATATATCTATCTCTTTTTCTAATAAGAATGAAAAGGACAAGTGTTTAAAAAAGGACAAGTGTATCTCAAACCATTTTCTATCTCTTTCTTTTGACACGACTCTGTTTTCGAGTCAGATACGCAGTCCATTCTTTATGTCTATGGTTTTACTTCTTTATTTAAAATGATAAAATTATTCATAATAGTAACTTAATATCTTTGGTTACTGTACAAGCGATGCAGCTACAGTCATGGGCGCCGGCAGGATTTCTTTCAGAGGAGTGCACTAAGAATATAAAATTAAATTTATTTAAAATTCATATCACGCGGGTATTTTAATATGCATCTGTGGAACGCATCTTCGCCTGTGAGGATAATCACAAAATAATTTTTTTTTCGAAAACTATATTTTTTTGAAAGCTAATATTTGGTCAGGTTAAAAGTTACATAGAATGTGACTTCAAAAAAAAAAAAATTAGCCAAATTTATGCAAAGGCCGATTTTGAATGCTTACCTGGCTATAGCCTTTGAGAAAAATAAAAAGTTTTGTGCCAGGCATTGACATGGCAAAAATGTATTTTTCAATAGAAAAATATATAAACTTTCATTTAGTCATAGTTCGAAGCTGTTAGTCGATTGGTATAATAATGAGTCAAAATTTTTTTTGTTAAAGTTTTGTGCCAAAATATTACAACAGGATTTAATAAGGCACAAATATTGTGTAGACCTCTTATTCGCGTCATATTTTTTGATGAAACGTAATTTTCATCAAGTATTATAAGATCAAAGAGGTACATTTAATGGTTGGACAACAACCAAGGCGACTTAAACTGTTATTCAAAGAGTGAATTTTAAAATAAAAATTGTATTTCTTAATTTTTTCATGTGTTTTTTCTTTTTTGACAGGGGGGTGCAAGTGCACCTCCTTGCACCCCCCTCCGGGCGCCCATGGCTGCTGTATTTTATTTATATTTATTTAGGTATAGTATTCTTGCTAAATGTAAAAATCATATATGTAATACTCCTATATAGCCAGCCGAGAGATACAACACTAGAGTGCAGACAATCGTTTCTCACTCGCACAGAAGTACCCGTCCGCGTCCTACTGCGCAAGCTCGTGTTCACCATTCCATGCCGAAACATTATGAGCGTATTTTCTAATTAATAAGTTGAAAAGCGAATTGAAATCTAAAACTTGACTTCAAATTGTACCGTGCCGCGCATGCGTATTTGAGAGACAGTACTTATCTGCATCTCACTCTGATGTATCACATTCCTCTTACAGGCTCAAATGGACTGCTGGCCGTATAGGAGTATTATATATATGGTAAATATGATGATAAAATCAACAATGTAGAGGTGAGCGTTACAGTATGGTGCTGCAGCGATACCGCCACGTTAGGTTTAGATGTATTAGCTACTAGTAAGACTATTCTACTAGTGATCATTAAAATATTATATCAATTATTAATTTAAACGAAGAAATAAGAAACAAGGTGGCAAATATGTTATATTTGCCACCTAGAAAACTAGGCCAGCCAAATTAAAATTTTCAATGGAAATGGTTTTCGCTTCTATTATTTTAGCCCCAATCGATGACAAATGATTTCCTTAATAAAACATCAAAAAACAAGGTTTTAGGTTTCCAAAAAAAATAAAAAGTTCCGTTTAAATTATTGATTTAAGGATGTATGGCAGGTATCTAATTTCCACGAGAAATAGTTGAAATTTGGAGAAGTTATTCCTTTATAAATCTTAAGTGCCCACACAAAATTTCAAAAGGTTTTACAACATAGTTTCAAAGTTATTATTTTTTTAAATTAACATGGGCTCTTATGGCAGAATGGTGTATTTACGGTTAAAGTCCAATAAAACACATGGTTCAAGCATCGAGAAAAATCTGAAATTTTCACAACACGTCACTTACATATTTGGCAACAAGTATCATAAAAATGTTTCTATTACATATTTTTTTATATATGTAAGCATATGAAGTACTAATATTGTTATTTTCATTACATTTGTATGTTCCACATATGTTCTAAATAGTGTTATTTAAAAATATTTTAATATATGTCATTTATAACAATAAAATACTTATTTTGTTTTTATATCTGACAGATGAATTCAGAATAAAATTTTTTCGTATTATCAACACAAATATTAATTTTTTGGCTAAAATTCTAAAATAACAGTCAATAATGGGAAATAAGGTTTTAAACAAAAGTATTTTTATAGTTTATGTAGTATTTAAACCAATTTGACTTTCTTATATGCATTTAAAGTGAATAATTGATAATTTGATTTTGATCGTTCATTGCATCTAGATTTACATTATTTTTGACTCAGACTGAACACAATGTAAAATAATGTAAAAGTGAACAGAAATAATTTCAGATAATAAAATTTTCTATAAAAGTTTCTACGCTAGGTATGTATCTGAAATTAATAGTTCAAGAGTGGGAGACGTGTAAAGTTTAAACAAAAATGTCATATTTTGATAATGTGACATATATGCCTCGTTTAGTATCCCCCTTTAATTACAACTTAAAGTGAAAATTATGTTTTAATATGTGATTAGCTTTCCAATAGTGTCTAGTTAAACCGTGATATTTTTGGGAAAATTTTGGTTAACCGTTTAATACCGGTATTTAAATTAAAAAGATGACCGAGGCATATTGCGATATTATCAAAATACGTCATTTTCATGTTTTAACTTTGAACGTCTCCCATTCTTGAACTATTCATTTTAGATATACAGTAAAAGCTCCTTATTCGCGCTTCCTTCATTCGCGTTTTCACTATTCGCGGATTAAAAAAATGCGACCCAATTCCTATATTCGCGGCTAAAGATTTCTTTATTCGCGGATCTAATCAGTACATACATAATAATAAAAAGGATTCCAATAGGTATCCAACCCAATATCCTTTGTAAACGCCGTCAAATGGACTAATAAAAAAGTAAAATAGACCTTATTACAACTTTGCCTAAAGTATGTTGTTAAGGATGTATGGGATGTATTGTGACATTCAGGAATTGCTTGAATCGCAAGATGAAGATTTGACTGAAACTGACTTGGAGAAAATGTTAAATTCACAGCCCATTGAAGAAGAGGCTTCAACAAGCACTGGAAACGTGACATTTAATTTGAAAAATCTTAGTGAAGGTTTAAGAATGGCAAATGAGCTTTGTGATTTCTTTATGAAAATTGATCCGTCTATGGAATGAAGTCTTATTTTTAAGAGACAAATTGTTAATGCCACTGCTGAATATCAGTCTGAATTGAAGGAGCTTTTAAAAACTGCCAAGCAAGAAAAAATTACAAAATTCTTTAAACCATTGCCTAAGCCTGAAAATAATAATTAATCAATATGGTCAAAAACTTCAATTAAATTGATTTTTTTATATTGTATTTGTTTATTTATTTTGTCACCTAGGAACGTATCCCCTATAATCCCATATAAATTACCATTCCGTATTCACGGTTTCTGTATTCACGGCATATTTATGGAACATATACCCCGCAAATAAAGAGCTTTTACTGTAAACCATAAGAACCTTTCCTATAAGAAATATTATTATCTGTGAAATTATTCCTGTTCATTTTTATTCTATTTAATTATAATATTGTGAAATGTATCAAATACAATGAACTTATCATACAGTATGGCAACAAATTGTGTACTAGGCCGCTTAAAACTAGAAATTATTCAAATTAATGTCAGTATCAGGGAGTTTAAAGAAATTTATAAACCACAGAATTTTGACAATGTCATTATTGGTTTGAGAACAGCTCACTGGTATGAAAATATTATGTGGTTTGAAAAACCAGCTGTTGCTCAAAATCTTACAACCCTTATAAAAAATGTGGGTATAAGTTTAGGATTGAATGTAGCAAGAATCAAGATGAGGAATTAAGCGTTCTGTGGAGAGTTTCTTATTACTACTTATCTTTTCTCTGAATCGACGATTTAAATGGAACTTAATTTTTTTTCGTTTTTATTTTTGTGTATACCGGGTGGTCTATTTATATTGAGACAAGTAAATATTTCAAAAACTAAAGAATTTCAGAGAAAATGTTTGATACAAAAGTTGTAGGGATAGGAGGGGGAAAACTAATGAATGTAAAAAAATTGAACTTGACTGTGTTTTAAGGTCATTTTGAGGTCAACTACATTTTTTTAAATGGAAATATATTATTAAATATATTTTTGCATATTTGTATTCTACAATAAAAAGGAAATAACTTTTGTCTAAAAAGTTTTTTCGAAAACCTTCCTGTTGAAACCACATTCTTCTTTTTTCTTCATCAGTTAGCTTATGTAGTTCATATAGCGCTTGATCCAAAAAGTTTCGATATTTTACACCATTCAAGTTTCCATAACAACAATTTATTTGGAAAGGCTTTCAGTTTTCCAGTTTGGCTAGGCTTTCGAATTATTTTGAAATATCTAATTATTATCATGTTGAAAAATGTATTGAAATTGATGGTTATCACTTCGAATATTTATTATTTACATTAATAAAACATTTTAAATTTCCATTATTTTTAGTTTCATTTTTTCTAGAAGATTAATTTCAGATATTTTTAACAAAAAAAAATTATTTTTTTTTTCTTAAAATTGGGATTTAAAAAAAAAACTTTTTAGACAAAAGTTATTTCCTTTTTGTTGTAGAATACGAATATGTAAAAAAATATATATATTTCCATTTAAAAAAATGAAGTTGACCTCAAAATGACCTTAAAACATACACTCAAGTTCAAATTTTGTACATTCATTAGTTTTCCCCCTCCTAACCCTGCAACTTTTGTACCAAACATTTTCTCTAAAAATTCTTGGTTTTTAAAATATTTACTTGTCTCAATTTAAATAGACCACCCGGTATATTTCTTGGTATCCTACAACCTTGCATTTTTTGTGTTTTATTAAAAATATCATTTGTCATCAATTGGTGCTTAAATAATTTAATAATTAAGGCGAGTATGAATTTCGTTTGTCACTATTTCTGATTTGGACTAAATACATTTATCCAGTATTTTTCATTACATTATTAAAATAAGAAAACCAAAATATCAATACATTACTTTAATTTCCAGCAAAAGAAATATTGTAAAAAAATCCCAATTATAAATAACCTATAGCAATTTTTCATTGGCTGGATACAAGAAAGAAACAAATGCACTAAATTAAAATTGATACGATGAAAAAAAATATGTAAATTACTAATTTAAGGATTACTTAATTTAATTTTGAAACATCTTGTTTTCGTTTTTCAGCACGTCGCTGATTGTCAATCCATGACTTTAAGTGTTTAGCTGCCCTCTTCTTAAATACTGATGGATACTTGTCAATAAGTTGTTGACACGCATCTTCGCTTGGCAATTTTGGCAACTGCATAACATCGCCGAAATGATTTACAATAAGCTTTTTTTCGGCGTCTGACCATTTAACTCTTTTTAACTTTCTTAATGACGAATCTAAAATTTTAAATATTAATACATTTTTTATAAATGTAGTACAATAACACACCAAATCAGATATTATATATAAGAAAGTATACTTTCTGATATTTACATAGAATGTTTTTAATGATGGATGAATTTAACACTAATATAAAATAAATAAGGCAACAAACTTTTAAAAAAACATAACAAATATATTGACTTATAAGACTTATTTGAAATTAGAAATTTGCTTTCAGTTTAGGTGCCAGTAATGTTAAATCCAATGATTCAACATAGATTGTTAATTGTTTTTACATATTTATAATAATTTTAATTAGCATGCCCCTTAGACTTTTGGAACTATCGTTTTTTGAAGAATGTTTTTAAAAAAATGGTAATTTTCTTATCTTTACTCTCATTTCTTGTAAAAATGTAGTAATATAATAGTGGTTTTATAAATTCATTTGAAAACATAATAAATAAATGACATAACCTCACTTTCAAGTAGTATATTTTCTTAAGGCAATTTTTCACAAAATATTTTTTATTTTTGATTTAATTTCAACAGGATTTTTATTTTTGATTATTACAATTTATATATTTTCCCCATATTTTCACACTGTTAATTTTCAATAACAAGTTATTTCATTTTTTATTTCACAACTAACACTCATTATAAAAATAGATATTTAAAATTATTATAAATGAAAACAATCAGCAATCTATGTTTAACCTTCCGATGGGCGCGTATAGAAAATTAAATGAATAGGCGCATATGTATCTCACATATACATTTCAATATTTTCATATTAAACACCTATTAATTCAAAATACTTTATTTGCATTTAGTTTTATGACATATCAGGTAACTAAATGGTATTTTTATAAATTGAAAAAAACTGGTTGAAACAAAACTGAAAAAAATGCATACTTTGGTAAATTTCAACAAAAAAAAAATTATTTAGAAATACAATCTGTGCAAACTACTGAACAATGTTCAAGGCATAAACTTTTTACAATTTATACAACAAACTTAGAAAGACGGGTACGTTTTGCTTTGTGAGATACAATACAGCAATATATAAAAACCACTGACCACTTTAAAATCACTTGGCATACTGTTACAAACCACCACAGGAGCTAGGAAGATACGTGGGAGGGGGAAGGTCTAGCTTTTGAAACGTGTCCGTTAGAACCAATATAAAATCACAAAGTATCTGAAGGATACATGCGCCCATCGGAAGGTTAATCATTGGATTAATCCACAATTTAACATAGATTTCTATATAAACAACAGATACTGAAAATATTTGATGATAAAATATAAAGTTTAATCATCAAAAGTTTTTATCTTACCGTTGCCGCTACGACGCCTTGAACCTCTAGAGTTGTATGTAGAAGTATTAGGACCAATTGTATTGGAGTGCTCAATAAGAGAAAAATTACCACCGTCATCTTCATCATCGCTACTGTTACTGTTTTGATCATCACTTTCTTCACTGTCATCATCACCAATGGCTGCTACTAACAGACGTGACACATCAGTCATTTCGGCTACAGGTACAGGTACTGTATAGTGACCCATAAAATTAGCAAGTCTATCAATTTGACTTTCTTCAATATTTAATATGGAAGTATATGTTGCTATGTGTTTCCTCAGTGCTGTATTTCTTAAAGCACTTGGAATTACTGCACCACAATCGTTTGCAAAACGACGCAATAACGGGCATGCTCGTATATATTTTTTTGATAAAGTATTCGTATTAGGGACACTAAATACAAATTCATTCATACAGGTAACACCTGCTTGCTTCCGATATTTTAATATTATATCAATTTGTTCGACAACAAATGGACAAAGTAAAACAAATACAGCTCTGCCTTTCTTTCCCCGGAGAGTTATTCGAACAAATTGTTTTGCAAAATTTCTAGTCGACTCTGATAATTTATTATAAATATCTTGACTTAGTTTTTCATCAAGAGATTCTTTGTTTTGATAATCGATTAACGTCAACCGTTCAATTTCACAAGCTCGACGTCGATTAAAAATTTGTAAAAGAATAAGCGTACATTCGCTTAGGAGCTTCCATGCATTTCTATTGAATCCTTTTCTCAACAGCCCCAAGCAAATGTTACTTTCTTTCTTTAAATAACTATATAATAATTTGATATCTTCTTTAGATGGGAGAATCACTTTCTTTTTTCTTTTCTTATTTATTTTGTCTTCCAAAGCTTTTTTATTGATAAGCGTAGGAGTTTCTTCTTTCCATAGTAATAAAAAATTCTCCACAGAACGCTTAGATTCCTCATCTTGATTCTTGATACATTCATTCCTAAACTTATATCCACATTTTTTTATAAGGGTTGTAAGATTTTGAGCAACAGCTGGTGTTTCAAACCACATAATATTTTCATTCCAGTGAGCTGTTCTTCTCAAACCAATAATGACATTGTCAAAATTCTGTGGTTTATAAATTTCTTTAAACTCCCGGATATTGACATCAATTTGCATAATTTCTAGTTTTAAACGTCCTAGTAAACGAAGTTGAGCTCTGATCGTATCGTATTGATGGGCTAGTGTGTATTTTTCACATAATTTGTTGCCATACTGTATGATAAGTTCATCGTATTTGATGCATCTCACAATATTATCGTCTCTTAAAATTGGAAAAATGTCACGGCGTAATTTTGAAACGGCACAAGTATGAATATATCCAGCCTTTCGTCTACTTCCACTACGAATATCACGAGCTCCTTTTTTATGAGATGGATCGCATTTTGCAACGTGAATTCGACTTGTTGTATTAGTTAAATACACTCCACAATGTTTGCAAGGGCCAAAATCTTCTCCTGAATAATTTGATCTTGCCTGCATCCGTCGTGGTAGGATTAAACTGCCAGTGTTAAACTCAGGCTTCGTGTTATGAAGAGTATCTCCGTCGTTACGTAACTCAGCAATAATTTTACGACGTTTGTCATTGTTGGGAGGTAAATAAATGAATTTTTTAACTTTCTCTTCATCCTTGTGTTTCAACTGAAGGTGTCTTGAAAATTTGCTTTGCATCTTCTTGCAGTATGGACAAAAATGTTTTTTTGACTCATTTGTTTTGGACCTTGGAATTAAGAGTGTACGTACATCAAGTGAGCAGGCATTATCAAACGATGAAGAATTTTCTTTTATTGAAGACTCCTCAAATAACATGCTAGATGTATCAGTGTGAATTATATTCTTTGATTCATATGTTAAATCCATTTCATTCATCTGAATTTTATCAATCACGATTTTATTGTTATCAACCATCTTGAATGAATGATGTTCAAAAAAGATTTCAGACTTTGGGCGTATGTCTTCGGTTGAAATAGTTCTAGATTTACAATTTTCATTACTACTGATGACGATATTCTCAGGTGTTTCTTCAATAATTGTATCAGGCCAATTCGGCCCTAGTAATTTTAATTCATCTGTAAAATCACTGGGAGGATCACTACTCACTGGTGTTATATTAGATGAAAATATTGAATTATTAGATGAGGTTTGAGCTGAAATATTTGATATTTGCCAATCTGGAGTAGCTGAGTTATTGCTGGTTGGAGTGGAAAAACCTGTAATTTAAAAATAAGATTATTGTAGATTCGAGTGAATACTAAATTATACATAATTTATATTTTTTTAATGATAATTACAAGAAAACTTATCGTTCTTGTTTAAACTCATTACTTTTTACTTTTTTATACCCATATATATGAAATATACAAGTAGTATAAGTAAGTATAGTGAAGCCGATTTTTTTCGAAATCCAGATTTTGATGGAATAATCCATTTTGACTATTTTCGCTATGATGTCTGTGTGTCCGTCTGTCTGTAAGCGCTGTAAGTCAAATACGACAAAATTTTATATTTAAGATTAATTTTTGTCTGGGAAGAAAACGTCCTATTTTTGAAAACGATCTTTCAACCTAACCTATGTTGATTTTTGAATTTTTCGAATTACTCTGAAACAGTGCGAAATAGAGAAAAATGGTCAAGTTAAAAACTGTAGGTAATATCAAAATCTATCATTTATGTTCTATTCATTTTTTCGTAAAAACGAATTTTTGAAAAAAAAATTTTTATTATAATTCAAATGGTCCATAACAGAGGAGAAATATCTACCATGAGTGTCATGGGACTTTCTTATACGTATTACAGAGATTGAACAGTGTGCGTGTTTACCATAGGTACCATGGGACTTTCTTATACGTAATACTGAGAGTGAATAGTGTGTGTGAGTCTAAATAATTACATAAAAAAATTCTTTCTGGCTAAATCATAAATGTTGGAAAAAAATGTATGGGGAATAAATTATAGATAATAACATACTCGACATTTTTTATCTAAAACATTTTTTTCTTATTTCAAAAATAATTCGAAAATTCAAAAATTTACAAGAGTAAACATCCGTTTTCAGTTATTACGTTAAAAAAAAATCATTTGTTATGTAATGTAGAGAATAATATTACCTATATTATTCATTTTATTCTATCTTGTTAGTTTGTCAGAAATGTTTTAATAAAATAAGAATCACAAATACTATTCACTGTTTGGATTACGTATAAGAAAGTCCCGTGGTTCCCAAGGCAGAATACGTAATATGATTTCATGTCTTTAACAGTTTTGACTTTCTTATCCGGCTATATACAGAGTGATTCAGCACTACAGTTGACCGAGCAAGTTAACTAAGCAAAAATTTTGTTATGAACGTAATAATATGTATACCCGGAAATTCTTCACGAGGGAGCTACAGCCCCTCAAAGGTTATACTTAATATTAGATTTTATTTAATATTCTGAGAACCCATTGTGATAAGAGATATACAATTTTATAAACTATTAATTATTAATAAATGTTATCGATTTTCAGTATCAACCAATTTTTTTTTAGAACAGAGGTGTATGGGTCCAGCGGGCCCTTAGATTTTTATCTTGTATTTTTTTTTTGCAAACGATTCATAATACAAATAAATATTTAAAATCAAAGTTGTGGAGAATGGTATTTTCTTTGACGTATGTCCCGTTTATTTATTTTATATCTTTTATAAGTTAAACAAAATGACCTTTTTGCAAGGTTAGTAAAGTACAAGGTTGCCTCATAACTCTGTGCGGGGAGTGGCATGAGATGGGAGATTGCGTCATCGTGAGGAACTCTTTGACATTATAAATGGCTGTCAAACTATATTTACTCTTTATTTTAGTTAAGCTGATTTATTGTAAGTTGTTTTTAAATATTTCCATTTGATATTGATAGTGTACTGAGTTTTAAATCTAAATTTTTATTATTTTATTATTATAAATTATAGTTTTAAACAAGTGTTTTTTTATATGTAACCAACAAATGTATTTTCTTTAAGCATTGATTTCTAGCATCATTTTTAAATTTTTATGAAGAAATATTATATGTAATAATTTGTGCTTCTGTAATAAACAATAATATTTACTTTTTTTAAATACAAATATCCAAAAATTCTAAATAATTTGAAAACAACTTAATATATGAAACAACGTTTGAAAAGTTCCTCAGAGTGACGTCATCCCACGCAGCCGCTGATTGGTCAAAAAGTTATGAGGCAACCTATACATATACTAACCTTGCTTTTTTGTATATACAAGACTGTGTCAAAGTTCAATATTTCATTTATTATGAACTGTTTATTTTCGATATTGCATATAATAGAGTCCTGTAGCATCCATGGTAGGTTTTTACTAGAAATTGTATTAGTAATACTATTAAATAGAGCTGATAAGTTTTTTTTTGTAATTATCATATACATATGATGAAACAAACAATAATTAATTTTACCAGTAGGATCTGGAACACCGGCATTGTTTTTCTGAAAACTCTTTTTTTTAATTGGTAAGTTGAGTAGAGAGTAACTTTGGTGTTTTATCAAATTTTCATTTTGTTTAAATTCATTTTCAAGCTTAACTAAAGCGTCTTGATCATCTAAAAAAAAAATAATAATAAAATATGTATACTAGGGGCTTTGCCCCTGGGCGCTACGCGCCCCAACCCCAAATCGTGCCATATTTAGATAGATATTGATAGGTATTATTTAAAAAATAATTAAAATTAACTCTTGTCTATTCAAATTTTCATAAAAAGTAATTGTAAATAATTGTTTTAAATGCTGATAATTAATTTTTGAGTTTGGCAGTGTGAATCATTTATCTTTTTTACCGTTTTCAAACGTATTTGGGTCTAAGGCTTCGACTGCGACCCTCGTATACATTATATTATACATTTACCGTTATTTTTAATATTATAAAATATTAAACAACATCAATTTACAATTTTTTGTGTTTTTCATAATCAAAGAATCCGTAGAAGCATATTTGATGTTATTTATTAGGTTCAATTATTTTATTACGTTTTTATTCGTTGTTTATACAATCTTATGAGAAAATAGCAATATAAATTTTTTTAAGACCACACCCGACTTAATTTTTATTAAATATAAATTTTTTGGGAAAATTACATCAATTTCACAACAATAGAATGAATAAAAACTATTTTTGTATAAAAGTGTATAAGATATGGTTAATGTAAATTTTTTGACTTATTATTATTTTTATACATTTCTGAAGTTTTTAATTTTTGTTCAATTTCAATCAAAATCAATTTTTTTACGTTATGAATAAAAAATATAAATTTTGAATATTTTTTTATGCGACGCTCTTGACTTTATTATTTATAAATATACATTTTTAGAAACTGTTATATCTTATATTTATTAGAAAATGATCATTGTAGTTTTTTTTATACGTTAATGATCTATTTATTATTTTCATATTTTTCAAACAATTTCAAAAAAAATCTAATACTTTTATTATTTTACATTTTGTAAAAAATATTCAAATTTGTATTTCTGAAATTTTAATTTTTGGAACGATTTCAATCAAAATCAAATTTTTAGTCACAATTAAAAAAAAAACTACCTTTATGTTTAGAACTATAATCACACTGCTCGCATCTAAAACGTCGCTCATTAGAATCTGTCAATTTATGTGAACTTAAATTACTTTGTAGTGTACAGCTATATTCACATTGGTCGCATTTAAAAGGTCGCTCATTAATATGTGTTAAATATTGACCACGGCATTTTGTATCTTCACTAAGATCTTCATTTTGTTGTTCCTTATTATTAATGTTTGTGTCTGTCAGATTTTCTTCTTTAACTTCCAAGTTTTCCTGTAGAACGACAATTACCACATTAAAAATAAATAAAATAAACCAGCTGTAGTAGAATAGAAGGTACTTGTCTATTATATCTCCGGCAATTACAGATGTGCTAGTAGGTTACTATTTTGTAAAATTATGCATCAGATGAAGATTTAGGGTCGATCCAGATTATCGTGCCGGTCTCGGTCCAGTCTCGCTCCAGTCAAATATTCAGTATAGTAATACAGTATCGGAGCGTGATTGGACCGAGACTGGCACGATACCTATAGTGTGAATGATTTCATTGTTTACTGTATATTTATATTTGATTGGAGCGAGATCGGACCGAGACCGGACTTGGACTTGCACGATAGTCTGGATCGACCCTTAATTGTTTTGAAGGGGGACTGGGGTATATATATGTCCCGCTGAAATGTACTGTTTATTATTTTTCAAGTATATTATTATGATCACTTTAATTATTATTAATCACTGTCAAAATAAATAAAAACGGTTAAATTTTACTGTACTCCGGGGCCCCTTCAGAATAATTAAATCTTCGTATGATAATTGGCATTATGAGTAATTTAATTACCATGTTGAAGTTTTTGAAAAAACAACTGAATATGTAATAATTACTTATATAAAAATATTGTACACTCTTTACTCTCATTGGTACTGATCAAATTATATAATACACACAAAATATACTAATGTACCTTGTTCTGTGATAATACATGAGACTTACACATCTGAATATAATAGACAAATACTGAAATAGAATTTTCAACATGTATATGAGAGCTAGAAACGCTGAAAATGTAAATTTTTCATATTCTTAATAGTATATTTTTAATATGATTGTTTTGGAGCCGCTGTGTTTTTATTTACTTTCACATTTACGCATGCGCGGCATATGTCAAACATTGTGATATGTATCTACTAACGCAACCTTTATTTAATGTACAACTAAATCTTACTCAATATAAACAATGTTTTTCATTACCTGGATTTCTTGTTTATAATATATTGAAAATTCATCATAAACAACAATATCTTCCAGAAGGTCGACTTCTTCTTTTATATCTTCTTGTTTAACGGGAAACATTTTTATATACTTTCGATTTTGAGGTTCACTCTTACAATATAAATTTAATTACAACTCTTGACTAATTACAGATTCACTGAGAACTAACAAAAAGTAATAAACTCACAATCAGTAGAATACAACAGCGAAAGTTTAACTGCAATTATTAGATATCTGATTTAACACATCAATCGTTCGCTACAAATTCGGTAGACGACATGTGCACATACCAGTGTTTCTCAAACGCTGTACAGGCCATAGATAAAGTCACATTTCTGTTGTGCCCATAGATAGGGTTGCCAGAATGTTTCTTTTAAAGAGAACATGTTCTCTTTTTTAGCTTGGATTTTTCTTTTTTTATATTGAAATGTCCTCTTTTGTTCTCTTTTTTTAATTGGGCATATTTTGATTTAAATTTTTGTATTTATAAAACTTCAAGGTACCCAAGGTACCTAAAATGTATGTATTTACTAACGTTGCTCTCACTTTTTGAACAGATGTTACACCATTGTGTTAATACAGAATGCACTGTCCATTCTCTATGTCTATGGTTGTGCCAATTTTAAAATAGTTTTTTGTATGGCGGTTGTATGTCTGTCTGTTTGGGTCATATTTGTCTCGTTAAATATTATTCATTCAAGTCTTATTTTAATATTACTTTTTTTTTAATTTGGATATTCAATTTTTTCTTGCAGTATCTACTTTCATACATCAAAATACATGAGAAAAAATTATTTCAATAATTGAAAAAAAATAATCAAAAATAACAAAGAAAAACTGACGATTTTTCAACTTTCAAATGCTTCTCCGGACCACTCGATGTTTAAACTTATCTACTTGGATTATTCTTTTAATAATCCACCGTGACACCAAACAATACAAAAAATCATTAATTTATCTTTTTCTGGTGCGATTTTATGGACGTGTTCATGCTCTGGGCCCTTATTCTCGAGTTCACTCGAGATAATTTAGAATTCGAGATTTTCGTTCGAGATTTAAAAAGTCGAATCGCACGATACTTAAAATGCGTATTCTTGAGTTCGATCGAGATGAATTTCGAACGTCAATTTGCCTTCGACATTTATGCGACGTTGTCACCTTTATTTCTGGCTGTTGACCAATCAAATTCAAGTATTTTATGTTTTATTTATTTTTATTATCATTTTAAAATCAAAATTCTCAAAATTTAATTATTTTAAAAATATAAAACTAATAATAAGAAAAATACAAATTTTTACAGGATTGAAAAAAATGATAGTGTTTAAATGTTTCTGTTTTACTGTGTTGGTTTAATCTTTGAGGTTAACAAATAAAAGAATAATTTTGGGGCGAATAGTCGCGTGAGTTGCTCGAATTTTGAACGTGATAATATTATTTATCAAATAAAACCCAAAATGACAATTTATAATGAATTATTAATACAAAAGTCAGTGTTAATGACGCGCCAATGTCTTGATATAAAACTAGATAAGGTACTGACACTAGTTATGGCCGCTATAAGAGTAAGGTTTACTGTTTTTGTAATTGACGGGCTTTTTTTACCGCCAAATTTTTTTCAAAAAAATCATGCACGCTGACAATGATCGAAAGTAGTTATATGATTTTTTTCAGATTTTTTTTTATAATAGAAACTCAGAAAAAACATAAAACGAAAATGCACGTTTCACCTCCTAATTCATCCAATATGGCGGCTAACAGTTCAACATTTTGAGAGAAATGTTTTTTGACCGTATGCTTTTGAACGGCTAACTCGACGTTTGATTCCCTTTGGGGGCACTTTTTGCATGGTTACCCGGCTATATCCTTGGAAGTTAGTATTGTTAAACCAATTTTTTTCAATTTCGGATTTCGATGGCAATATCCATTTTAACCTTCTCTGAATCCATTCTGCCTATTTTCGACTTGATGGCTGTGTGCCGATCTGTAGTCGCCAAAAAACGGCAAAGAAAGTCCAGTGGTAGCCATTGCAGCTTTTTAAATGAATTTAAAAATTTGAAAATTTTTAATTAGCCATTATAATGCCTAATGACTCTAAAAAGGAATTTGAAATTTTTATATTTTGTTAAAAATGTATACCTACATATGTGGCTTAAGATTTACGCATGTTTTTGCAAAGGTAATAATTTTATTGCTTATATTTATACTACAAGAAACGCAAATTATTGCAAAAAATATAAATTTTAATGTCATTATTTATGATGCGAAAAACGTAAAATGTAATAGCAAAAAATAATATATTAATATTTAATTGTTAAAATGTATAAAATAATGAAAATACACATCTAATATAAATTGTAGATACATATTAGATTTAAAATATACATAATCATTGTAAATAACCATAATAAGTATAAGAAATTAGATAACAAAAGCAAAATTTGTAATAATAAATCATTATTTGAAATGGACATATACTAAATATACATATTACTAAAAAATATTAGTTCGAAATTTTTCTTAAGACGCACCTGATTATTTTTTCGTATATTTTTAATTTTTTGACAATTTCAAACTAAATCTAAAGTTATGCAAATGTCAAAATGACTTTTAAAACGTTTCAAACATCAAAATGACATATGTCCAAGCAAATATTAATTTAGAAAAACAAAACACGATTTTTTAAAATAAATTAAGATAAATATTTTTAAGGGAATATTTTACAACAAACGTTGTAGACCCATATTATAGGAAATTTAATGCTCTACAAAAAACATTCTATAAAATTAACATGTGTCGTTCTTGAGATGTCTTGGAAAATAAATATTTAGGGATGTCACCCCTCTCCCTTACACACGATTTTCATGATTTTAAAATGGGACCGACCATAAGCCAGATCCAACCATCCAACCAAGTTTTATTAATATCCGTTCACTGGTTCATGAGTTATGGGTGTGACAAGGATTCAGAGGACAGACACACACACGGACGGACAGGCAGATACGGAACGAAAAGTGTTTGTCTTGACGTGAAATGGAAAGATCAATTTAAAATTTTGAAATCGGAGAAATTTTTTTATCTCATTCTAAAACAATCAGAAATAGAATATTTTGTCGAAAGCTTCTCGTATCTCGATATTGCGAGGAAATAAAACAAAATAAATTAATAATCAGGGTTTCGAACCGTAATTTTTTTCGTTTCGGTTTTCATTTCGGTTCGAGTAAAAAAAATTATATCGGTTCAGTTCCGGTTTTCGTTCCGAAGAACGGTTTTTCCGGTTTTTTCGGTTCAGCTCCGAGTGATTAATTAATTTTTTTAATTTGTATCCGCATCCTAATTTTTCTATGAGGGTATTATATCATATATAACAGATATATTTTCTACAAAACTACAAACTAATGCAGTTAGATCAGTCAAATAAAAATTTGATTTCACGAATTTTAATAAAATTGAAATATGTTGCTAAACTTGATATAAATATAGATATCTCATAATTTTTATTTTTTTATTTTGTATAATCTTGAATATATGTATGTATAATGTAAATTACTGTATATTAATATAATTAATTAAAATAAGTGATTATTGCAAATATATTTTTTAAATAATTCTATTGAAGCTTGTAACGAATTTTAAAATGAGGCATTGGCATATAATTGTTTTTATTTAAGTGTATGTTTTCATTTTTAATTAATTAAAATAATAAATTAATTAATACTTAGTATGGATGGTAGTGAATAGTTGATTAGTAAGTAGGGTGACCAGGTCTCCGGTTTTAACCCGGAGTCTCAGGGTTTACACACTGGATCTCCGGGCTCCGGGTTTGGGTGCAATTTTTCCGGGTTTTGCAAAAAAATGATAACGACAAAAAAAAAGGTCATCAAAAATAAAGCAGGGGACACAAAAGTGCAGATTATGGTAAAAATTTTTATGAAAATAAAAATAAAAAGAATTAAATAAAAATAAAAAAGATAAAATAAAATAAAAAAGAGGTCTTCATTTACATCTCAGGGTTTACCAAAACTAAAATCTGGTTACCCTATTAGTGAGTGACCCAAGAATATAAGAGCGAATACCCAAAACGTATAAGTTAGCATGTATCGAACCGAAAAAACCTGTTGGGTTGGTAGTGCGTATAGTAAATTTGTACTGCACGACATCTAACACAACAAGAAGGAACTAAGTATGGCCGTTAAGATGAAAACGTGTTTGTAATAAAAAGTATAATTTAACGTAATAGAATACATATTATTTTCACAAAGTCTGTATTATTTCTCCACAAGATCCTCTGAAATTCACATGGTAGCAATTCGTGGTTTGGGTGAAAATAAAATTTAATGTAAAGAAAAGTAAAGTGAGATTATAAGTTCCAAGAATATTCAAAAATGGCTGATGAAGTAAGAATTCCATTGTTTGATGGAAAAGAATATGAATGTTGGAAGAAAAGATTAATAATGATTTTAAAATTGAAGAAATGTGAAATAGTTGTAAATCGAACAAGAACAACTGAAGATACAGAAAATGAGTGGAGTGAAAAAGATCTAAAAGCTATAAATGTAATATACAGTGGAATTTCAAATGATCAGTTACAGTTTATTAAAGAAAAAGAAACGGCCTATGAGATAATTAAAAAGTTCGATGAAATGTATTTAAAAGAATCAACTGCACTCCAAATATGTGTGAGAAATAAATTAGAGAGATTAAGGTTAAGAGATTTTGAAGACACAGCTACATTTTTTACTGAATTTGAAAAATTAATAAATGAATTAAAGAGTGCTGGTGCAAAAGTATCTGAAAAAGAAAAGTTAAGTTACATGATAAAGATGCTCCCAAGTTCGTTGAGTTACGTCGGGGACTTAATTGATGTTTTAAAAGAGGGTGACCAGACTGTTGAATATGTGAAAAGTAAAATTAAAATGATTGAAGTGAAAGAAAAAGAAGAAAATAGTAAAAGCAGTACAAGTGTATTCAAGACAGAAAGAAAACAAGATCAAACTTGTTTTAAGTGTGGCAAGTATGGACATTTCAAATATCAGTGTACGAAGCCGGATGGAAATTTTTGGAAGCCTAGGGGTGGCATGCAGCAGCGAGGAGGCGGGCGTCAACAGAATTGGCAGTACCGTGGCAACAGTAGCAGTCGAGGTAGTCGAGGCTCAAGTCAACATCGTCGTGGTGGCGGTTGGCAACAGAATCATCAAAGTCAACGAAATGAAGATGGTAACGCAAGCAGTTTTTGTACGGAAGTCGAGGTTAAATCCGAATCAAACGAATTATTAGTCAATAGTTGTGATGGTAAAGTAGAATGGTTACTAGACAGTGGGTGTTCTGACCATATTGTTAACAATGATGAATACTTTTATGAATCTATTGTTCTTAAAATACCAGTAAGTGTCAAAATTGCTGATGGTCGTATATTAAAAGCTACTAAAATAGGTAATATATTACATGAATTCAATGTTTATGGTCAAATGGTTAAGAATAAAATGTCAAATGTTTTCTATGTTAAAGAAATGGATAAAAATCTAATTAGTTTCGGTAAAGTTACAAGTAAAAATAAAATTGTATCAATGGGAAATACTTCAAAAATATATAATACAGATGGTAATATAATCGCAATAGCATTTAAGAATAACGATGTATTCCGTATGACAAGTACAATTATAAAAACAGAAGTAAATGTAACAATTAAAAGTAATATGACGGAAAAAGAAAAATTGCATAGGACATTAGGTCATGTAAATTTTAATTATTTAGAAACTATGTGTAACAAACAAATTTTAGAAGGTCTACCAAAAGAGTTAGAGTCTGATTATTTCAAATGTGCCATATGTCTAGAAAATAAAATGCACAATTTACCATTTAAGAATGAAAGGACCAGAGCAAAAGAAATTTTAGAAATTGTACACACAGATCTAAATGGACCACATTATACTACTGGTTTAAACGGAGAAAAATATTTTTTAACTTTTATTGATGATTTCAGTAAAGTGGCTCAAGTTCATGTAATAAAATTCAAAAGTGAGGTTTATAATTGTTTTGTTAACTATGTAAACTTAATTGAAAATAAGACGGGAAAAAAAATAAAGAAATTACGTTGTGATAACGGTAAAGAATATATAAATAATGAAATATATAAGTTTGTGGGAGAAAAGGGGATTTATATTGAACCTTGTCCACCATATGTTCACGAATTAAATGGGACAGCAGAAAAATATAATAGGGATATAATGGATATGTCAAGATGTTTGTTAGCTGAAGCAAAAGTACATAAACGGTTTTGGCCAGAAATTGTAAAAACAGCAACCTATTTGAAAAATAGAATTCTAACTAATACAATTATAAAAAACAAAACTCCTTATGAGATAATGTTTGGTGAAAAACCAGGTATAGAACATTTAAGATTGTATGGTAGTAGGGTTTTTGTGAGAGTACCAGAACAAAAAAGAAATTCAAAATGGGATAGAAAAGCAGATTTAGGGGTTCTACTAGGTTATGAAAATGTTGGTTATAGAGTTCTAATAAATAATAAAATAGTTGTAGCTAGACATGTTGATATTATTGAAGAAGGTACATCTTGTATTGGTCTTGATTCAGAAAAAGATTTAGAAAATGTAAATAAAATTCGAATAAATGAAAATGAAAGTCAAGATGATAGTGATATAAATAGAGAAAATAATCAAGATACAGAACTAAGACGATCATCTAGAGAAAAAAGGAAACCTGCGAAGCTAAAAGATGATAATTTTGTTTATAATAATATTGTCTATGTTAATTATGTAAATGCGAGTAACCCTATTTCTTATACTGAAGCGATGAACTGCGAAAATCCTGAAAATTGGAAGGAAGCTATGAATAAGGAAATAAGTTGTTTAATTAAAAATAAAACTTGGGTCTCTGTTGAAAGGCCAAATGACAAAAAAATTCTAGATTTAAAATGGGTTTATACTATAAAAGCTAATGACATTTATAAAGCAAGGTTAGTAGTTAGGGGATATCAACAAAATGAGTTGATTGATGATATTTATTCACCTGTTGCAAGAATGCAAACGTTAAAAATTTTATTGTCATATTGTTGTAATAATGGTTTAATTATAATGCAAATGGATGTCGAAACAGCCTTTTTAAATGGCAAAGTTAAATCTGAAGTGTATGTAAAACAACCTCAAGGTTTTGAGGATGGTACAAATAGAGTGTTAAAACTTGATAAAGCACTTTATGGTTTAAGGGAAAGCCCTAGAGCTTGGTATGAGTGTTTTGATGACTATTTAAGAAACTTAAATTTCAAAAGAAGCATAAATGATAATTGTCTGTATGTATTGAATGAGGAAGGTAATAATGTTTATTTAATCTTATTTGTTGATGATCTACTAATTTGCTGTAAAGATGAAGAAAAATTAAATAATATAAAGAGCTTGTTGTTGAAAAGATTCCAAATGAAGGATTTAGGTAATATTAAGACATATTTAGGTATTAATATAAGTTATGACTGTACTAATGGAAAAATGACTTTAGATCAAGAAAATTATATTGTATCATTAGAAAAAAAATATGAACTAGAAAACTGTAAGTTGTATGCGACTCCAATGGAGCAAAATTTAAAATTATTACCTGCTAAATTAGTAAGTGACGAGATAAAATATAGAAATTTAATCGGTGCATTGTTGTACATTAGTTCAGGTACAAGACCTGATATAAGTTTTTGTGTGAACTATCTAAGTCGATTCCAAAACTGTTATGATAATACTCATTATAAATATGCATTAAGAGTTCTTAAGTATTTGATGTTAACCAGAGATTTAAAGTTAACTTATTATAGAAATAAAGATGCAGAAATTTTAAGTTGTTATGTAGATGCCGACTGGGCAGGGGATGTGACAGACAGAAAATCTACAACAGGTTATGTAATTAAAATGTATGAAAATGTAATTTTTTGGAAATCAAAGAAACAGAATAGTGTAACAAAGTCTTCCACATCAGCTGAATATGTAGCATTGTCTGAATGTGTAAGCGAGTTAAAAATTGTGAGAGATATTCTGTCTGACTTCAATATTGGAGTTTCTGCACCTGTAAAGATATATGAAGATAATTCCGGTGCTATTAGCATAGCCAAGCATGGAAATTTTACAAAAAATTCAAAGTATATTGAAACTCATTATCATTTTGTAAATGAAAATTATATGAACAAAATAATAGAAGTTGTAAAAGTAAATTCAGAAGAGAATGTTGCTGATATTTTAACTAAATCTCTTGGTACAGTGAAATTTGAAAAGTTTAGAAAAGCGTTGTGTATATTATGAAAGGTAATACAAATTTAAGGAGGCGTGTTGGGTTGGTAGTGCGTATAGTAAATTTGTACTGCACGACATCTAACACAACAAGAAGGAACTAAGTATGGCCGTTAAGATGAAAACGTGTTTGTAATAAAAAGTATAATTTAACGTAATAGAATACATATTATTTTCACAAAGTCTGTATTATTTCTCCACAAGATCCTCTGAAATTCACAAAACCGGTATTTTTTTTTCGTTTCGGTTCCGGTTTTCGTTCCGGCAAAAAATAACGGTTTTTCCGATTTTCAGTTTATTTTCGGTTCGAAGCCCTGATATATATATAATATAAAATGATGTGAGTAGAGCACAACAAACTAGCAGTTGTCTCATGCGGTGGCCCCAACACCAAACATCATAATATATAGTACTTAATGAAAACAAAATTACATCGAATGTACATATCATGAGCAAATTCATTTAGGATGAAAACATTTAGTATCATTAGGTGTATTTACGTCCCAACATTTGTGATCGCGTGCACAATCTAGCAGGCGACTTCGTGACAACACGGGTTGCACTCTGCCGCCATGATGTTGTGCACCTGCTCCAGCTTATAGATGAGTCTTTGTTTCTGTGAGAACTCATCCTCCTTCAACGTCACCGTCAGCTGTTCGTTGTACTTCATTGCGTACGTGTACAGTTCGTGCAGCGCACAGTTTGTGTTAAACTCGGTCGTGTGAAGCTGAAATACAAATCGGTAATGTCAAGTCAAAAACGTCGCACACGCTCGTGACTCTTACCCTAGATTCCTCTGCGAGCATCGCGTTCATGTCCTGGTCTGAGATGGCTGACATCATCTTTATGTCTGAGTAATAGCGTTCTACCCACTCCTTGTAGCATGGGATATCTTTGGCGTACAACAACTTGGAGCTTGGTGAATCTTTGCCTACAAATCAAAAATACACACCGTCACTTTCTTGAAAACTAATTTTTATTCTTTCGTAGCAGAGCCTGCGTTCTATTAAAATCAATCCAAAAATTCATTTTTACTCACAACTCTCAGCTTCAACGCTGAGAGATAGAGTCAAGACATTGTATTCAGCCCTTGTATTGTTGAATAAACGATTTCAGTCTGAGGTACCTGTACATTACCGAATCCACAGTTATGTACATCCGTTGTATACAATTTATATTTATATTATTGTAATGTTAATTTATATTAATAATCTAAGAGCTTTATTTTCATTTGATACCTCGAAGTGAAAAACGGCCTCCTTCAGCCCGATATCATAGTTTGACGGATTTCTATAATAATGAATTCTTTACGCTCGAGGCAAAGGTTACTAGGGTCAGTACAGTACCCCTAGTCAAATTCCTTCACCACCTCGAACGACCTGGAAAAGGGAAATATCTGATGCAATAGCTAGGCTAGAGGCGCGGCATAAAAAAATCCAGTAATCATTCAATTCCGCCACAATACAAAAATACAAAATTAATAATAATATTAATGTTTCTATATCTTACTAAAGCATTCATTTATTAATTTAATTTAATAACTTTTGTTGAGTTACACTTACCAAGCCTGTAATCTGACGTCGAACATGAATCCATGAATGTCTGGGCAACAACTGACAGACAAGAGTCGACAATGTTAGACTTGCGAATATCAAACACAAAGTTTGGATTCTTGATGAGATTGAGCCAGAAGCGCAGAGGTAGCGAGTTGCTCTTCCACGTATGCACTACCTCCGGGTCTGTGATGCCGTGTTGCAGAGCTTGATCGTCGAGGAAGTCAAACATGTACTTGATAGCAAGTGGTAACGCCGAACCTCTGTGAGCCGTGCTGAAGATTGTCTTGAACAAGTTGTCGACAAACTTCTGCAATGTGCCCTTAGTCGCTAGCAGACGTGTGAGGTAAATCTCTGACACAATCTTGTTACTTCTTTCATCTTCTTTCTGAGCGTTGTTGTCGTGATGTTTCACCAAATGCCACACTTTGATTTCTTGCTCCTGGTTGTGATTCAGTGGACTAGTTGCACTGGACAGTGGAGGACTTGCATAACTGAACTTACTCAGATTTAATGTCTCGTATCTAAAACAATACAATAAATGACAATCTTTAGCAGGGTGTTCACAAGTTTAAAAAAAACAAACGACTTTCCTGACTACATATTCTAAATTCTCTGACCAAAATTTTTCAAATCATTCAACTTTAAGTATTTATTTATATTATTTTTTTAGTATAATAATTAAATGTTTTTGTATTATTTTTTCTAATCCGGAGATTTTAAATATCAAGAAAAGAGAGACACTAGTTTCATATTCATATTTTATTATACAGGGTGTCCAAGATAAGTGTGAAATGTATAGAGATTTCCTAAACGGTAAGAGACACAGATTCGGTTAAATGAGATGAATTATTTGTAAGAAAGGGGTTAGTATTACTACGGGTCTACGACAAAAGGTAGACATGGACAACAGGCCGACAAGGACAAAAGGCAGACATGGACAAAAGACAGACTCCCAAAAAACTGACACTCAAATTATGCTAATTGAGATCTACATTTTGACACCCCATATGCCAAAATATGAAAATAAAAATAAAAAATTCTATGACACCCCTTCCTATTATTCCAAAATTAAAAATTATATTGTTGACTTTAGTATTTGTCATTAGTAGTCCCACCAAAGCCTTGTTACCAGTTGTTTTCAGATTTTTGATTCAGTAGTAAGGGGGGGGGGGGGGGGGGGAGAGAGAATAATATACTGCTTGGAACCATTTATAAAAAATAGGGTCAAATTCTACTGATTGAGATCTACATTTTGATACTCCACATGGCTTGGTATAATTGTTTTTTTTTTTGGTTTTGCTTTAAAGCCCCACTGCAGGTGCCATTTTTGATTTAGAAAAAAATAAGAAAGAGAGTCAAATTCCACTGGTTTGGTTATACATTTTGACGTGTCATATGTCTTGATATAATAAAAGATTTTTTTGCATTGCTTAAGCCCCTTCGCCGCCCCCCCCTCCCGATTTTTTTTTAAATAAAATTAAAAAGTTAATTTATAATCATGTCGGTTTATTGGGTGTCTGCCTTTTGTCTGTCTGCTTTTTGTCCATGTCGGCCTTTTGTCCACGTCTGCCTTTTGTCCCGATCCCTATTACTACATCAAAAAATATTAATAACTAGCTGCTACCCGCGGCTTCGCTCGCGTGGATTTCGAAACTAATTACAACCCTCCATACGTGACATGGGATGAAATATTTAATTTTTCCTTTATTTGTTTTTTATTGATTATACAAAATCGTAAATATATCGACTCCTATGAAAGATAGTTATAACCTACAGTATAAAAACATCGAAAAAAGTATCTGTGCCTAGTTTCATTTGAGTGAATACAAAAAAAAAGTTTTTCTCATACAAACTTTTTTACCCCCTTGCAATCCCCTTTAAGTGTTTAATTTTGGAAAATGCTAAAATACGTGCTTCATTGTTTGTATTGAAGAGTATATATTTTAAGTTTCAAGTATATCCGACCAAAAAATATTTTTTCCATACAAACTTTTACACCCTCTAACCCCATTTAAGTGTTTAATTTTGGAAAATGCTGAAACACGTTTCATTGTTTGTATTGAAGAGTATTTATTTTAAGTTTCAAGTAAATCTGACCAAAAAATATTTTTCCTATACAAACTTATCCACCCCCTTGCACCCCCTTAAGGAGTTAATTTTGGAAAAGCTTGAAATACGTGTTTCATTGTTTGTATTGAAGAGTATTTATTTTAAGTTTCAAGTAAATCCGACCAAAAAATATTTTTCCCATACAAACTTATCCACCCCCTTAAGGAGTTAATTTTGGAAAAGCTTGAAATACGTGTTTCATTGTATGTATTGAAGAGTATTTATTTTAAGTTTCAAGTAAATCCGACCAAAAAATATTTTTCCCATACAAACTTTTACAGCCTCTTTACCCCCTTAGGGGTTGATTATCGAAAAATCCTTTCGTAGTGGGTGGTTACGTCATAAAAGGAAGACACTCTTAAAATTTCACGTTTCTAGGACCAAAAAATATTTTTTCCATACAAACTTGTATACCCTCTTTTAACCTCTTAGGGGTTGATTATCGAAAAATCCTTTCTTAGTGGGTAGTTACGTCATAAAAGGAAGACACCCTTAAAATTTCACGTTTCTAGGACCAAAAAATATTTTTTTCATACAAACTTTTACACCCTCTTTTACCCCCTTAGGGGTTGATTATCGAAAAATAATAATAATGGTTACGCCTTAAAAGGAAGACACCCTTAAAATTTCACGTTTCCAGGACCAGGGGTTTCGGCTGGGCGATGATGAATCAGTCAGGACATGTTATTATATGTATGTATATAGAATATAGATTATTTTGTCCAAATTTACCTTAATATCATAAACAGTTATGTAGATAAATATATCAAAATCTAAAAAAGTTAACACCTCCGTCATCCCTTAGCGGTTGAATTTTCGAAAATGTTATTTGTCTTGTAGATTATTTGTGCAAAGTTTCATTCGAGTGAATACAAAAAAAAAAATCTCAACACACTTTTTCACCCCCTTGCAACCCCTTAAGGGATGAATTTTGGGAAATGCTGAAATACGTGTTTCATTATTTGTATTGAAGAGTATTTATTTTAAGTTTCAAGTAAATCCGATCAAAAAATATTTTTCCTATACAAACATATCCACCCCCTAACACCCACTTAAGGGTTTAATTTTGGGAAATGCTGAAATACATGTTTCATTGTTTGTATTGAAGAGTATTTATTTTAAGTTTCAAGTAAATCCGACCAAAAAATATTTTTTTCATACAAACTTTGACACCTTCTTTTAACCCCTTAGAGGTTGATTATCAAAAAATCCTTTCTTAGTGGGTGTTTACGTCATAAAAGGAAGATACCCTTAAAATTTCACGTTTCTAGGACCAAGGGTTTCGGCTGGGCGATGATGAATCAGTCAGGACATGTTATTATATGTATATAGATTATATGTGGTTTAGGCGGTATACCAAAAAATCTGAAAATCTGGAAATTCTTTAAATGGCTATAACTTTTTTGTTAAAGTAGATAGGTACTTTTTGTTTCTTAAAGCACTTTTCATATCACCTTTAGTTTCTGACTTAAAAGCCCTAACTTTAGTTTTTCTTATGGGCCACTAAGTTGCCTATTGTATATTTGAATGTGTTTTTTTATTCTATGATATGTCACTTGTCATATTTATTTTCGAAAATAAGTTGAAGTACTAAATACTATACCTTTTCAACTTCAAATTGAGACTAATCAATTTCAAATTGGGAATAATCAATTTCAAATTGAGACTTATCAATTTCAAATTGGGAATAATCAATTTCAAATTGAGACTTATCAATTTCAAATTGGGAATTATCAATTTCAAATTGAGACTTAACAATTTCAAATTGGGAATTATCAATTTCAAATTGAGACTAATCAATTTCAAATTGGGTAGGCTGGGGAAAAATAAAATATTAGTACAAAAACAAGTAGGAATAATAAATTTGACATTCTTATTTAATAAAGTGATTAAATCTTCCCTTTTTAAAATGCCTTACATAAAAAAAATTGAAGCTGACAATGTAAGAAAGCAAATTTGTGCCTTATATAATAACAATGAAAATTAGACAGAGCATTTGCGAATGCATTTGGAGTTAAAAAATCTACTGCCTATCGATGGGTAAATAAACAAACAGAAATTGAAAAACAACGTGGTGGAAAACGAAGAGTCAAAATAACTAACGAGCATCAAGTCTTAATGGAACAGTACATCGAAGAAAATCCCAAAATAACTTTAAAACAACTAAAAGAAAAATTTATAACTGATCATAATATTGTTGTTTCTACAGAATGTATACGGAAACATTTAGATGGGCTAATGTATATATTGAAAGATATTCGGAAAGAACCGGAAAGGGCTAATAGTGAAGATAATAAAATAAAGAGGCGTGAATATGTTCAGAAACTAATTGAATATCAAGCAGATAATATCCCCATTATGTACATGGATGGAACAAATTTTAATTTATTTGTATCAAGAAAAAAAGGAAGATCCAAGAAAGGAACCCGTTGCACTTACATTTCTGCAGGCAGTCGAGGATCTAACGTACACGTTGTTGGATGTATAAGTAATATGGGGTTGATTCATTATGAAATAAGAAGAGGGGCGTTTAAGAAAGAAGAGGCTAAAGAATTTACACGTCGTCTACGGAATGCTCAGAACATATATCAATCAGCAGTAGTAATGATAATAGATAATGCTCCTTGCCATGTTTCCATTGAAGAAGTGTTTCAAGAAAATGAATTTAATAATCATCACTTACTAAGACTTATTGTTAGTCCATATAGTCCAATGTTCAATGCAATTGAATATGCTTGGTCACGCTTAAAAGCTGGTGTAAAAAGAGATTTAAGCATTCAAATACGACATATCTTGGCTGGTGAAGATAGAGTAAACATGACTCAAACCGAATTTCGCTTACAAAGGCTAGAAAACATCATAAGAGAAAATATTATGAAAAATACTGTTGCTACTTGTGCCCGATATGTTACGTTCAAAGATTCATCCCTGATGCATTAAATATGATATAATATATATATATATAACTTTTTAATTTAGGCAATATATACCGGGTGTTCCAGACCACCCGTCCACTATGTTTTTCGCCCAAACTATTGAAGATAGAGTTTTATGATAAAAAAATTACAATGTATATCGACCTTAAAGAATTTCAGGAAAATGTTTTCAACCCCCTAAAACTCCTCCTTGGGGGGTAGTTTGAGGGGTACATGCCCGTTTCTCAGCAAAATCAAATGGAACGGTATATCTAAAAGTAGATCATTTTAAAGATCATAAAAAAGTAAGAAACTTTTGTAGAAAAATGTTTTTCATACATTCAATTGTTTAGAAAATATGGCGACTTGATCCTAAATTTTAGGGTTTTACTAAAATTGCTCTAGTTTCGTTAAATATTAATGAAATTTTATTTTTAAAATTTGTTTTGAAAGTAGAAATAACGAACTTTCTAATGATGTATGATTATTTGAGATTTGTATAATTTAAAGTGTCATACGCGACATATCAAAAATTCAAAACTTCAATTAGGGATAATTCAAAAATTTTAAATGGAATGGTATATCAATAACTACTTTATCTTAAAAAATATATTTAAATTAACAACTTTTGTTAAGAAAATTTTTAATTTAAAATTATATTTTTTTTTTTTTTTTTAATAAAATTTATAATAAAAATATCATAAGCCTTTACTATTGTCTTAATTTATTAATATTCGTAGCTAATATTATTATTAATAGTTAAAAAATAGTTGTAGTCATTACAAATATATTTTGTATTGAAACATTCTATTTATTTGTTAAATAAATCATTTACTTATTTTTATCTCTATAATGCGAAATTAATTATTCCCAATTTGAATTTGATAATTCCCAATTTGAAATTGATTAGTCTCAATTTGAAATTGTTTAGTCTCAATTTGAAGTTGAAAAGGTATAGTGAGTCATGAAAAAAAAAAGTTAAACAAAAATCACAATAAACAAAAAAGAATCAAAATAACAAATGAATATTTGAAAATAATAAACTATTACAAAAAAAATGTTTTTACTTTTTACTTATTGTTAGTGGTCCAAAAGAAAAACTATAGTTAGGGCTTGTAACTCGGAAACTAAAAGTGATATAAAAATTCTAAATACACTAATCAATTCTACACAAAAAGTTCTTGAAGAAACCAAAAAACAAAAAGTACCTATCTACTTTAACAGAAAAGTTATAGCTATTTAAAGAAAATCCGAACTAAACCACATAGAATTATTAATCCTTTTTGATGTAGCAATACAAATAATTTATCTCATTTAACCGAATCTGTATCTCTTACCGTTTAGGAAATTCGGCGAATCTTTAGTATCCGACGTACACACAGATTTCATATTTTTGTTGGTTGGTAATACATTATTTGGGTGTGCGCGCGTGTATGATTTATGTTAGTGATTGAACGGTGTTGAAACGGTGGAATATATGTATATATATTATTATTAAGAAATTAAAATTGATAATTTAACAAATAAGTTGAATAATTAATATGTCAGCTTGGCGCGATCCTACAGATTCCAATTTAAAAAAATATATTTTTAGGTGTGTCACGTGTGAACATGAAATTACTAAATATACTAAAAAAAATAATCAGTTATATGTTGTTAAACATAATATGTTTATTAATATAATATAATTATAATATTATTTTATTATACTATAATCTTTTAGCGGTCGCATATATTCCACCGTTTGAACACCGTTCAATCACTAACATAAATCATATGCGCGCGCACACCCAAATAATGTATTGCCTTCAAACAAAAATATGAAATCTGTGTGTACGTCGGATACTAAAGTTTCGCCAAATAAATGAGTCCCGACTGTATATGTATTGTTTTTAAATAAATTTTTTAGTGATATGTATGTGTTATCATTTCAATAAAACCTTTTAAAACTTATGTATTGTTTTATTTATGTAATATTAATGTAATATAATATATACATGGCATATATATTTGTACTATGAAGCAAAGTATAAATAAATAATTAACTTGATTAAATAGTATAGTGTATAGTATAGTAATAGTATAGTGTATGATTTATGTTAGTGATTGAACGGTGTTGAAACGGTGGAATATATGTATATATATTATTATTAAGAAATTAAAATTGATAATTTAACAAATAAGTTGAATAATTAATATGTCAGCTTGGCGCGATCCTACAGATTCCAATTTAAAAATATATATTTTTAGGTGTGTCACGTGTGAACATGAAATTACTAAATATACTAAAAAAAATAATCAGTTATATGTTGATAAACATAATATGTTTATTAATATAATATAATTATAATATTATTTTATTATACTATAATCTTTTAGCGGTCGCATATATTCCACCGTTTGAACACCGTTCAATCACTAACATAAATCATATGCGCGCAATAAGTTTCTTACTGTGTTTGGTTTCAATCGTTTATTAAAAAAAAGACTCGAATGATTGAAAAGAGTCAAAGAAACTTTTTTTTTTTTTTTGCTTTGATTGCAAATAACTTGGTCAAAAATGGTCGTAGAACAATAGAAAAAAAGCAAATTAAAGAAAAAAATCTGATCTCCAAACTTCCTTTATTTGATTTGACCAAAAAAATTTCTCAAGTCCTGTAGAGCCTCTCAAAATTGATATACATTTTTGAAATTTTTTGTTCGACATTTCATCTTCAAAAAAAGATGTTATCCTTAAGGATAATAAAATTTTCAACAAATGATTCGAAAACTAGAACGTTCAAGCTTTAAAACTGTTTTTTTAAAACTCTGACCATTTTTCGCGGAGATACAGCTATTCAAAAATACCTAAAAAATATTGAAAAAAAAAATCCCTTAATTTTGGAGTTTAGTGTATTTCTTAGCATCCATTGATTGTTTTTTACAAGTAATTGTAAACGTACTTGTATGATTTATCATTCTTTTCGGACAGAATACTGAGATTATAGATGGAGCTCTGCTTGGAGACGAGATTTAGACAGGCTCCATCCGGGACGCGATAATGATTAAGCGTGTTGCGTTTCTTCCATTCGCTTTCGGTTTTCGTTGTACTATCTTCATCGTAAAGAATAAGACACCCTGATGCACCTGTTGTCCATTCTATGAAATAAATACGACGGTTAAAGTCGCTAGATCTGCATTAGCAACATCAAGCATCACTTACCTAAATCTAAATTGTCCTTATGTGGCCGTTGCGAGTAAGGAGTATTACGATATATCTTATCCAGCGCTTTCTCCTTAACTTGCGTTACCGTATCACAGTCTAACATTTTAACAGGAACGTTTTCAATATCGATACCATTCGCAGATACTGTCTGTTGCGAGATAGACATATAAACCGTCTGAAAAACAAATTTTATATGTGACCTAAGTTATTTAAATTTATTTCAGGTTATGTTGAAACTTACTATTGCCTTAAAATCAATTGATTGTCGTAAAAGCTTTTCTTCACTCAGAGAATAACTGGCCTCAGAAGTAATAGAATCTACAGGACCTTTATCAATTTGCTGCTTCATTGCTTGGAATAACTTATACAGTGGTTCGCCAGCACATCCACGCAAAAACTTATAAAGTAGAAATGTGAACCACGCACTTAGCATTTTAGTTGCCACACTTTCAGTCCTCCTCAGTAACAGCTTTGGATGGCTCTTACCTTCCATACACTTTTCAATCAGTTCTGCCAGTAAGGTTTTCAAAATATCCGTGCAATATTCCATCTTGCTTTGAAGCATTACCATTATAAGCGAAGCTACATTTACTCTACAAACAATACATAAAACGATATTTACTATATGAGGGTAGTCGAAAAGTTTCCGACTTGAACATGAAGATAGCAGCACTTGTCATTAATAGCTAGGGAATAATTTTGTGCATCCAAAAACTGTTTTTTCGGCTGGGAAAGTGATGGTGACTGTTTTTTTGGGATAGTCATGGAGTTATATTAATCGATTATCTTCAAAAAGGAAAAACCATTACAGGAGCATACTATGCATCATTACTTGACAAGCTGAAGGCAGAAATTGCGGAAAAACGGCCACATTTGCAGAAAAAAATTGTTTCACCAAGATCTTAGCGGTTTCCATGGCGAAAATCCACGAATTACGGTTTGAACTGCTTGACCACCCTTTTTACCAGATCTAGCCCCAAGCGACTTTTTTCTGTTCCCTAAACTAAAAGTTGTGCTCGGAGGACAGAGATTTTCGTCAAATTGGGAGGCTATCACCTTCGTAAACAATTATTTTGCAGAGAAAGACGCCGAGTACTACTTGGACAGGTTAAAGAAATGGGAGCATCGCTGGGAGAAGCGTGTAGTCTTACAACGAGACTATGTAGAAAAATCAAAATAAATTTGAAGACAAAATTTGTTGGGTCGGAAACTTTTCATACCACCCTCGTATATCTTACATTACCACAAATCACAATTACTTACCTATCACGCATTGAAACATATTTATTACTTTCCAAAGTCCTAATAAAAAGTAATAAAAATGTTTTATTCATAATCAGTTGCCCAAACAATCTCAATCCTTCCTCTTTTCGTAAAAGTTCGGGCCGTTCCCACCGAAGCACAACATAATCATCTATGTTTGGAAACAAGATTTTCATTGCGTAAGTCCTGTAGTCGAGGAACGGAATACCTCCAGAAGTCAAGTCTCCAGTAAGATTTTTCATTTCAGTTTGTAACTCTGCAAAAGCTGTGAACATAATAAAAATATATTAAATAACAATTAGGTTATGTAAAATTACATATTATATTAAAATTTCTATTTTTTCCTATGGTTTAGAATTACATTTTGAAATATAATTAAAATAATCTTAGGTTTGCATAATATACAAACAAACTCTTTCTCATAGAGAATATCATATAATATATTTACCTTCTTTGCATTCTGCCGCGACCCTCAACTCCAATATATCCATTTGTTCCTGCATATTCTTCAGCACTTTGTTACTCTCCGTGGATTTCCTCTGATATGCCATTAAGAATGCTACAATAATTATAACGAGAATTGAAATACCAGCTATGACACCGAACATCACAGGATTAGAAAGAGGCCCATCTTGTCCCATCAGAGAGGCATAAGATAGTTTCCCTATTTTAAACTTAAGCGTCCCCCCGACGGTCACCACAATTTCAGACAGCTCTTGATCAGTAGGTTCCCCGTTTTCATCTATTGCTAACGGCTGCGTTTTCGGCGGCCGACAAGTCAGTTGCTGCCTTGATAAAGATGTTACATTGCAGTAACTGTTACCGATTTGCACAACCACGTCAGATTCTTGGCAAGCCCGGTCTAAATGTTGTCCCTGGAAGAATAATAAGAATCAGTTATATATTTTACATATTGTTTATTTTAAATACTTACGTTTATTGTCAAATAATCCGATTTGTAATATTTGACATCTTCTTCAAACTTGTCGTACATCGGATTCGGGTAAAGCAAAAATGAATTATAACCTGCACGTACTGATAAATTCTGAACACCTAAAACGTTATCCATTCTGAATCCATATTCCAATTCCAGAGGTTTTTCCGGGTCTAATTTAGAATCATCTGCTTCAATCGCAGGTGAATCACAAGCCATATTTGTGTTACTCAATATCGAGCATTGCTACAATCAAGTTAATTATTAGATTAATAAATAATAAAACAAACAAATATACTTACACTAACAAACATTTTCTGTTCGTAATAAACATACATCTGTGGATTTTGGATGTAAGCTAGATTTTTTCCGGTTACTGATATTTTTATACCTCCAGCAACAATTCCTTTAGGTATTTTGATTTGTCCGGCTATGCCAGACTCAGCAGATTCAATTGTGGGATCTTCTACATATTCAAAAAGTCCTTTTTCATAAAATCTGTCTCCTTTATCGAATGTCATCTTCAGTTTTCCAGAACGATGCGAAGCAGATGCACTTGTTTTACATAAAGCCTCGTGTTTATCAGTTCTGAAAATAAAATTATTATATTTTATTTTTCTAATTCGGATATGAAACAGATAAATGCAATACTTACGATACAATTTTACACGGTAGGTCATCAATAAATGCTTCAATATTACTACCAGCGTTCATGAATTTTCCAGTAATCCTCAGCATTGTACCCCCTGATTTTGGTCCATTTTTCGGACTGATACCTTCAATGACGGGATCAACAAAGTGGAAATGCTGTTTAGATTCACCTCTGTAATCTTCAACTCTGACTACGACTGGACCACTTCGGTATTCATTTAATCCAGGACCGTCTACTTTACAAACGATCACTTTTGTTTTAACGTAAAGTTCTCTATACGGCTGACAGTTAATACCGGCTATTATCACACCGTTATAAATATCTTCAAAGTTTTTGCCCAGATTTATTCCCTGAATCGTAATGTTTGTCCCTCCTTCCCACGGACCAAGTTGAGGGTTGAATGATAATATTGTTGGATTCGGACATGTTTCGTTTCGGTTCAGCCAAAATCCAGACTCTATATCGCACTGGTATTTAGCTTCGCATCTATCGGAACTTTGACACCAACCGCAATCGTATTTCTCAGCAAGAACAAGACACATTCCACAATCGTTGGCCATATCTCGGCATCTGTAAATCACAACTGAAAAACAATGCAAAAAATTGTTAACTTCCAGTTATATTTAATCATAAAATAAATACTCACCATGTACGTTACTTGGGTTGTCCAGTGGTTTCGAATCACCCCAAATAATCGCAAAAGTAGCCGTTATATTGGGGGTCTTAGATGTATAAGAGAACTCCATGAGATCGCAGTATATCGTGTCCTTAATGAGGACCGCATTAACACTCGTCACCCTTCCTTCGATATTAAACTGGCAGACAAACCTAGTTTGGACTATAAACGGATCAATGATATGCACTTTGACTCGTATAGACTTCTTGATCCCGGACGGAACCAGGATCTCGGGGGACCTTCCGACAGTCGAGTTGATAGTCGGGCAGAAAGCCGGCCCTGACCTATAACTCGGGCCTATTCGGCTCACTCTGGTTACCAGAATTTCGTTACGACAGTTTTCTGCATTGTCGTGGGTACATCTGTGTCCGTTGACGCACCAATCGCAGGGAAAAGAAGAAGACACGCACTGGGTGCAAGAACTGTAAGTGTTGCAGTCGAAAAATGTGAAATTTGTAGCTATAATGTCCGGGCCGGAAGTTATTCGGACCGACAGTTTTGCAGTGAAATGATCTGTAACAAAATATAATACGATATTATATTACAATTATCCTGAAAATTAATTGATTCTTAACTTATACACAGAAGCTAAGATCCATATCAAGATCACCTAAATGCTTGAATAAATACTTTGCAATTTCGGTGGATATTAAATAAAATTCACGGGATAAAAAGAACAATAATATTTAACATAACATGAAATTTTAAAGAGATTGGCCGTTTTAAACTCGAGATAATTGTCAACAAAGTTTGCAAATGTACATATCCGCTATACTAACAAGGGAACCTTTTCAAGTGGCATATTCGGATCGAGTTTAAATTTTGTATATAGTTAGAATGGATCATGGCTAATGAGAAAAAAATTATCTTAGCTGCGGTAAAACGGTTTAAGTGGGTGAAATACCCCTATGAAAATGTGCAAAATAATCATATATTTAAAATAACTCTGAAACTAATGAAGATTTAAAAAAATATATAATATGAAATATACTATTTGAATTTTAATATGAACTTTCCAATGCCAAATTTGCATCCAAAAAAGATAATGGTGCCCGTTTGGTGGTCTGTACAGAGATTAATTCACTATAACTTCTTAAATCCTGGTGAAATAATTACAGCAGAAAGGTATTGTTAACAAATTGACGAAATGCATAAAACATTAGGGTCCATATGTCCAGCATTAATCAACAGGAAAAGTCCTATACTTCTACACGACAACGCGCGGCCACACGTTGCACAAGAGACATTACAAATGCTGAACAAATTAGGATACGAACCCTTACTTCACCCATCTTACTCATCGGACCTCTCACTCACTGATTATCACTTTTTAAAGAACCTCGACAACTTCCTACAAAGCAGAGAGTTCAATAATCAAGTAGATCCCAAAAGTGCCCTCGAACAATTTGTTGCTTCCAGAACTCTCGAGTTTTAAGTTAGCGACATAAACAAACTTGTTTCTGATTGGGAAAAGTGTATCGAATCCAATGGTTCTTATTTCGATTAAGTAGCTTAATTATATTTTGAAATATGTAAGTTTAAAGTTCATAATAAAAAACGTGTATTTTTTTTGCAACAACCTAATATTTTGCCCACCATTTTGTCTTTCCCTTCCATATAGACAAAAAACGGCCCCTTGTCTGTCTCTTGAAAATAACGTTTTGTTTTGTGTTTTGATTGAAATTATTGCATTCTTTGTGCTGGTGGGGTCATTTTTGTCCGTGTCTTCTTTTTCTACATTTTTTGTAGATTTTGTTTGCCCTAGATGAGAATTAGCATGCGTTTTCCCTTGTTTAGATGATTCTTGGGTATCGGGTACGATTGTTTTACGTTTTCTTTTTTGTCTTTCATGTTCTGTGTAGTCCATTTCATTGACTTCATCATCGTTGATAAGGATTTTCAAGGCTGTGGAGATAATGTGACCTGTTCCTCCGGGATCAGGCTCGAGATCCTGAATGAAGATACCGCTACTCGAACGGGATGAAGCCATCCCTATTCACTTTACTTTTTCACTTTATAACACTTACCTCGGGTTGCATAAAGCAAAATTAATTAATTAATAATGGTATGGGTATAATATAATATATACTATATATAGGGTGACCAAGTCCAATGTTTTTATCCGGAGTCTCAGGGTATGTATACCGTTTCTCCGTCTCTGGGATTTGTTATAATTTCTTTGGGGTTTGTAATAATGATGACCACGAAAAGAAAAAATGTCACCAAAAATAGCAGAGGGTACAAAAGTGAAATTTTTAACTGTCAACGAAAAAAATAAAAAGGTCTTCATTTAAATCTCAGGGTTTACAAAAACTAAAATCTGGTCACCGTACGATGGTCGCAGCCGAAAGCTGAGCTGAGTAAATTTGAGTATCTAAATATGGCGCGATTAGCGATTGGGGCGCAAAGCTCCTAGTTTAATAATAATGGAGCCAGTAACCGACACCGACTGTTTTGATTTTTATGTTTGTTATTTTTTAGAAGAATGAATTTAGTTTTTTTTTTGTTTAACTCAATATTTTTGGGTAGGTTTAAAACTGAAAACTAACTATGTATAATACATACGCTGTCCAGGGAGTATTGAAGGCAAATCATCTGTTCTTGGCGTGATACAATTGACTCCATAGGGTTTCTGCGTTGCGTTTGTAATCAGTGTTTTGTCTAGAACTGTAAAAACGCATAGAAATTGGCTGGATAATGTTGGAAGACTTTCAATCACCAACTCCAACTGAAATAATTAATTTATTGTATATTTTATTTGACATTATATGGTTGAATATAAAAAAAATCTTGTTTTCTGAAAGTAGGTATAAATGAAATTAAGTTTTGCTTCAATCTGTGAGTAATTCGTAGTTCGATTTCTTCTATCGTACAAAATATCTACTTTACTTTTAGGATAAATTAAACGTTAAATGTAAAATATAAGTATAAGTAAGTATCGTTTTAAATTAACTCTGAACGCAATAATGCGAAGCTAAATTTTCCAATTTGTGCACAATTTAAAATTATAGAAAATATGCTGTGTATAAGTATGTACTTATTAATTTAATGTACACTTATCCAAAATAATAAAGGAACAAACAATTACAAATTTTTTAAGAACTGTATCTCTGTGAAAAATGGTCGTATCGAGATTAAAAAAGCATTTTAAAGCTTCAAATTTCTAGCTTTGAGATTTTTTAGCATAAAATATTTTTGAGTTACGATTATCGCGCAATCATAAGAAATAGTGGGAGACAAAAATTTTCCAATTTTTTTATTTTTCTTAAAGGTCCACGAGCTCGAGAAATTTTTTTCAGTTTAAACCATTGCATTGGTCAGTTAACTTGTTTATTCAGCTTTAACTTGTTTTTTTTTTGGTCCCTCTACGTCAATTTTTTGCTGAGATATCTGACTTTAAATGAAAAAAGATTCTTCGATCATCAATATATCAGCAACTATTGATTAAACAGTAAATTTAAGGGTAGTTTTAAAATTTCCTACAAACCATTTCATGACTTTATTAGAAAAAAATTTTTTTTACCCTCACCATTAGTTTGAAAAAACTACAAAAATGACTTTTCAGGTCTTTTAGTAAATCTATCGCTACTTTACAAATATTGATGGGAAGACTAATATTGCCAGGTATTTTATTAGCTTAATGTACTCCCAACAGTCTTGTCAATTTTGAAATTGATTCATCGAACCGTTTTTCCGGACCGATTGATGAAAGTTTTCCAAACTATAGGCATGATGCCAGTAACAAAGTATCACTGAAATTATGATTTATGGTTCGTTTTCTTAAGGTTTTTAACTAAAGAACTTGCAAGCTTGTCTTTACATTGCGAAAACATTTAAAATCGTATATTTTAAAATAATAAAAATTATATTATGTGTTTCATACTATACAAATTACTCAAAAATGCATATAAAATTGAATTATAAAAAAAAAATCAAAAATGATGTACCGTCATTTAGGGTTTTATATAAGTAAGTTTTTTAGGTTATGTAATAAACATTTTTATTGTTTAACTGCAAATTTAGCGTAGTTAACAGGACCAAATTTAAAAAAAATGTTCCTTTTGTCTTTGTATAACTCAGTTCTGCGTCATTTGAGCCTAATTGCAAATGTGTAGGTAATATTTATTAAATAGCCAGTTCATGTAGGTATTATGGTAGGTTTTTCGAAAGGGTATAAAATAGAGCAGTTTTTAAAATCATCCTGATAAGGACTTCTTGTGAAGTCGAAACACGTGTTGAGTGACAATGTTTTTCTTTTAATGAAATAATTTTATCAAAGTTTTATAAGTTTTTAAATGTTGAACTGCAGCCATTTTTTATTTTTGTTATTCATAAATTTGAATTTGATCTGATAGTGCAGAATAAACATTTAAGTAATATAAAAGTCTTGTTTGAATAATATGGGCTTTTTAACTTTTGAAATTTTGTCATTAACATGTATAAATCTGTTTTTTTTTTTTGGTTTTTTAATTTACTAAAATGGCCAATATGAAAAAAACTGGTGTACTTTGTATATAGGTATAATTATTGCTTAATCACTTCCAAATGACTCATTCTACCTTTCTTCAAAATATTCGTATCGTCGAAACAAAAACCCTGTATAATAGACAAAAAATATTTACCCTTCTAGCTGTTGTCCGTTGTAACTGGTTTGGGGTCACTGTTGTTATCGTTGTGCAGCGACCACTTTTATACCTAATCCAATAAAAGGGATCCTTTGCTGCGTCTTGGCAATCAGAACGTAGGCTACATCTACAAATAAAAATAGTATTTAATAAACTATTACATTTAGAAAGATTAAAAAACATCAATTTACGACGAGATTGATTTTTTTTGCCTCTACTTTATTATTTATTTTATTTTTCGCTCTTTATTTATATTTTTTTGGCTCGTGTATACACGGTGATTATGTCGTATTTTCATACGTGTAACACGCATTATCATACGTGTAACTCGCGTTACCATACGTGTAAACTTATAATTGTAACACGCTGTATATACGGTGATTACTAGGGCATACAAAAACCCGAAAAAATTACAAAACCCGGTTTTCGGTTTTTCATAAAGTGAAAAACCGGTAAACCGGTTTTTAGTCGGGTTTTTCAATTAAGTTTAAAAAATGTTTTAAACTATTTAAATAAAATAGTAAATTAATATTAAAAAAATAAAACTTATTTAATTATACTTTTTCAAGTTCAAATTGAGACTATTCAATTTTAAATTGGGAATAATAAATTTCAAAATTAAGACTATTCAATTTCAAAATGTAAATAATCAATTTCAAATTGAGACTTATCAATTTCAAATTGGGAACTATTAATTAGTAAAGTTAGTTTAAAAGTGATCTATAGGTAAAGACAGTAAATATGACTCAAACTGAGTTTCGATTACAGTAGCTAAAAAATATTGTACGAGAAAATATCACGAAAATTATTGTTAATTATATCCGATATGTCACTCATGATATATAATATATATGATACATTAATTATGATTTGTTAATTTGGACAATAGTAAATAATTGAGGGCCTGATTTTAAATAAAATTAAGAAATTAAAAATCTTTAATATACACTCATCCAAACAATTAAAGGAACAAGAATTTAAACATTTTTTTTGGGTGTTTTTTGAAGTGCTGTATCTTTGTGAAAAATGGTCGTATCGAAATAAAACAAAAAGCATTTTAAAGCTTCAAGTTTCTAGTTTTGAGATTTTTTAGCATAATTTTTTTTGAGTTACGGTTATCGCGCAATCAAAAGAAATAGTGCGACACAAAAATTTTCCAATTTTTTACATTTTTTTAAAGGGTCCGCGGGCTTGGGAAATTTTTTTTCAGTTAAACCAATACATTGGTCAGTTAACTTGCTTATTCAGCTTTAATTTGTTTTTTTTTTGGTCTCTCTCAATTTTTTTTTGCCGAGATATCTGACTTTAAATGAAAAATGATTCTTTTGTCTTCGATCATCAATATATCAGCAACTAATGATTAAACAGTAAATTTAAGGGCAGTTTTAAAAACTTGAATAAATTTCCTACAAGACCCTTTCATGACTTTATTAGAAAACAATTTTTTTTTACCCTCACCATTAGTTTGAAAAAGTCCAAAAAAGTGACTTTTTATGTTCTTTTAGTAAATCTATCGCTACTTTACAAATATTGATGGAAATACTAATGTTGCCAGGTAGTTTTGCAGCTTAATATACCCCCAACAGTCCTGTAAATTTTGAAATTGATCCATCAAACCGTTTTTCCTGACCGATTGATCAAAGTTTTACAAAACAATTAAAGGAACAAGTGTATTGTGTAACAGACTGGAACATAACATTGTGTAATCATCATCAAAATGAAAAAAACGATTTTCGATTTTTAATTTTTTTTACAGTTTTGCATTAGTTACCTGTTATGTTTGAAATGGAGAAAAAAAATTCCAAAAAATTAAAAAAATAATTTTTTTTTTAATTTTGAATTTTTTTTTCAAAATTTTTAAAACATTTCAAGAAACAATACTGACTCATTTTTGACACGATTCGGCTTTTGCGTACCATAATTTTACTCATCTTGAATTAATTGCATCAATTAATTCTTTCGCAGCGGGAACCGTACGAAATTGTAAAATAATTTTGTCTCGCATGCTGGAATTGAATTAATACGCAAGCAAAATTTGATCAATCGGTCAGGAAAAACGGTTCAATGGATCAATTTCAAAATTTACAGGACTGTTGGGGGTACATTAAGCTGCAAAACTACCTGGCAACATTAGTCTTTCCATCAATATTTGTAAAGTAGCGATAGATTTACTAAAAGAGCATAAAAGGTCACTTTTTTGGACTTTTTCAAACTAATGGTGAGGGTAAAAAAAAATTTTTTTCTAATAAAGTCATGAAAGGGTCTTGTAGGAAATTTATTCAAGTTTTTAAAACTGCCCTTAAATTTACTGTTTAATCATTAGTTGCTGATATATTGATGATCGAAGACAAAGGAATCATTTTTCATTTAAAGTCAGAGATCTCGGCAAAAAAAAATTGAGAGAGACCAAAAAAAAAAACAAATTAAAGCTGAATAAGCAAGTTAACTGACCAATGCATTGGTTTAACTGAAAAAAAATTTCCCGAGCCCGCGGACCCTTTAAAAAAATGTAAAAAATTGGAAAATTTTTGTGTCGCACTATTTCTTTTGATTGCGCGATAACCGTAACTCAAAAAAAATTATGCTAAAAAATCTCAAAACTAGAAACTTGAAGCTTTAAAATGCTTTTTGTTTTATTTCGATACGACCATTTTTCACAAAGATACAGCACTTCAAAAAACACCCAAAAAAAATGTTTAAATTCTTGTTCCTTTAATTCTTTGGATGAGTGTATGTTACTTTACATTTTCATTTGAAAATCAAGATTGTGTAACGTAAGATTTAATTGAGAATGCTATTTGACATATAGAATAGATGCAGGGCCGGATTAACAACGTAGCAGGAGTAGCAAATGCTACGAGCCCCGCGACTTTCCGGAAAAATATCTGATTTTTTTAGTTTAATATAGCATATTAAAAAAAAGGGAAATAAAAAATGAGTAACGCGACTAAAAAAAAAAAGCTCTTCAAGTTTTTATTTTTATGTAGTCCAAAATTTTTAATTTATAAATTCTAAAATTTCAATCGGTATGACCAAAAAAAAAAAAAAGGTCATCAGTTTTTAATGTATATTATATTTTCCAGTCGACATAGAAATTTTTTCAATCGTTGATACTCAGACTTTCACCCCCCCCCCCCCCCCCCCACGCCAATGCCAAGGGCCTTTTTATATTTATTTTTATATTATATTATTTTTTTTTTTTGTTTTTTTTTTATAATACTTCTGTCTTGACTTTTTGTACACCTGTACTGGTCTCTGTCAAATAAAAATATTATTATTATTATTATTATTATTATAACATTTGCTATGGGCCCCGCGCTTTCTTAATCCGGCCCTGAATAGATGTGTATGAATAAACACAATTATGCTCGGCTTACACGAGGCTAGTTTTTCAAGCTAGGATAGCAAGCTAGAGCGGTATACACGATGCTTGAATATTGAGCCAGTATCATTGCACAAATAACATTGCACGTAACAAGCCCGTGGGAAAAGATGGACTGTGTTCGCAGAAGAAACACAATTAGACTCAAACAGTTGCTTCATTGGCACATTTTTTTTTATAAAACTGTGCATTTCCTCAAACCAATTCATTTTAGGTTTATACTCATATTTAGCACCTGCTCCGGATTTGGTTGATTTTTCAATTTTTGACAGCTCTTGGCAATAAGTCGCCCTTAAATTTTTAATTTTATTTTTAATTTCTTGAGTATTCATTTTAATTCCGATTGTTATTAATGCAGCATTCAGTTTTTGCAGTGATGTTTCACGCATACACCTGTCTTTATATTGTCTTATACTGGCGTTCCACAAACATTCTTCTTTGCGGTACAGTTGTATAAATTTTAAATTATCTTCATTATTAAGTTTAGGCATTATTGACAGCTTCTTATAAACTGCAGAACGTGTTATTACACTACACAAGTCGATCGTGTACTAGCTTCGTCGTCCACACAAAGCCAGCACATAAAGCTAGGATAGTAAATTCGGTGGTGGGGGGCGCTATTAGCTTTAAACTATTTATTAACCGTTTGTTGCATAGTGTTGCTGTACAGCAACACCTTTTCTAATTCAGTTTTTTTAATATTATAAAATATATTTCATGCACTTACATATATTGACTAAATTCATTTCGTAAGTATCCTAGGACATCAATTGTTATAAAAAAAAGTAATATGCGCTTTTTTTAAATAATTACTGCATTTTATAAATAAATAAAGAGCAAAAAAGTAGCTATTTTGCAGATTAAATGTAACTGTGGCAAATCTATTACAGTTAAAAAATCGGTAATCAGCTTTATAAAGGTTTTTGAGGTCGCTGATTATGAATCTGAAGTCAAAATTTCAAAATTCAAAATGACCCTTCCACAGGAACAATGTTTATCGGGGTGATTTTTGTTATCGAAGAGTTCCCTTGCCTCTCTCCGTGCCAAGGGCTTTACTGAGTGCTACAAAATATTTTCATCCAACATATCCGCCGTTTTGAACCCCCGAGTGCCCACTTTCACTTTCCTCGAGCAACTTTTTGTACTTTTGTCCGCCATATTGGATCCGCCATTTTGAATTTTGAAATTCTGTGCTCAGATTCGTCATCAGCGACCCCAAAAACCCCCGAGTGACAAATTTCAAGTCCATTGAACCCAAAGAAAAATGTATGCATGAAAGGGTTAAACTATCCTGGCTTGAGATGCTAGCTTACTAGCTTGCTAGCTTAAAAACAAAGCTAGTTTAGTTTACATGGGGATAGAGTTACTAGCTTGCTAGGTTACTAGCACTAGCTTGAAAAACTAGCCTCGTGTAGGCGGGGCATTAAAGCCAGGATAATAAATCGGTGGTGGGGGGGGGGGGGGGCTACTAGCTTAAAAAATAGAACCCCATCCTATTAAACTATCCTGGCTTGAGATGCTAGCTTACTAGCTTTTTCACTAGCTTGCTATCTTAAAAACAAAGCTAGTTTAGTTTACACGGGGATAGAGTTACTAGCACTAGCTTGCTATCCTAGCTTGAAAAACTAGCCTCGTGTAGGCCGGGCATTACGGACTAGGACGAGAACGAGACACTTACTTGTTTTCTAATAAACACCATCCACAGTAGGGGTCCTTAGCCCCCAAGCATTCCAAGCAAGTTGTGTAGACGCTGCATTCTTGTACTTTCACTTTCGATACCTGTAACAATAAAACTTGTTAATAACTTTCTTTACTGTAACTATTATGACTGCTACAAAATTATTCGTACTCAGTCTGGCTAATTGATACGAGAAATAAAAGAATTAACGGGACATAAATTATAGAAAATAACATTATCTGCAATTTTTTATTTGAAAATAAAAAAATAAAAAAAATTTCACCCTTATGTTTTATCATTTTTGAAATAGTCAAAATTGATTGCGGGAGGTGATTTTTTGACATTATATGTACATTCTTATAAAAATTTATTACATACCCGTTTTTCAGTCATCACATACAAGTGCGTCAATTTGGAGTCGAAATGGAGATCAGGATTCACTTGAGACCCTTCATCCACTGTAATGTCGTCATACTCCTGGGCTGCGTCCTGGCTTTCTACCACCACCTGAAACAAAATGTGCACCACTTTAGTTGTGCTTCTATACGATTTAAAACATCTGAATTTTATTGCTAATAAAAACTAACTCGGGAATAATCAGACCAGACGCAACTCAAGATAATTTCAACTAAAACTTTAATAGACCGAGCTCTGATAACAAAAAATGGTACGTCATCAAACACCTCAAATTTAAAAGATGAAAATGGTTGGAAATCATGTGAACAACATGTTAGACCCGGCAGGCTATTAAAAATATCTTAATTGTCTCGCTTAATGAATTTTTGAAATTAGTTTTTAAAAACAACGAATATACCTTACAAAACACCTGCATGAAATTTACAGTTTTTGATAAATAATGTACAATTTTTGAAAAAAAAAATGCTGCTTAGCAATTTTTGGAAAGCATTTATGCTACGATAGCCTGACAGTCTAGCAACCTTCGGAAAACATCATCAACTACTATTTACAGTATTATTATTCTTGTAATCTTATATTGTATTAAATATTATACATACATTTATATTTCTACAAGATGGTGTTTTTTTCGCGGCCGGCGTATAAGCTATTTAAACCAAAAAAATCATTGGCACGGCGCTTAAAAATTAAGACTGACATAGTAAAAACCATGTTTTCGATGACATACTTTATATGCATAGTGGAGGTCTCAAACTTTATTTAAAAAAAAAGATGTTATGTGATGCCAACGGTTGAACCTGACATATATCTCATGCATGGATGCTGTACATTCAAAATTAAAGCAGACAAGGTGATTAACAAAAATTTCCAGTTAGATAAGTTTTAACAGATAGGAGAGAACTCAAACATCTTTTTTTTAAATAAAAAAAGGTGTTATGTGACATACTTTTGTTAAAAATTGTAGCTTATAAAAATTTAAGGCAGACAAGGTAATTACCAAAAATTGCTAAGCAGCATTTTTTTTTCAAAAATGGTACATTATTTACTATAAACTGTGTAAATTTCATGCAGGTGTTTTGTAAGGTATATTCATTGTTTTTTTAACTAATTTCAAAAATTCATTAAGCATAGCAATTAACATATTTTTAATAGTCTGCCGGGTCTAACATGTTGTTCATGATTTCCAACCACTTTCACCTTTTAAAGGACCCCGCATCTTCCTTATGGGAAACTGACTTCCGTTAAATTGATTAAATTTTTGATATGTTGCGTATTTTGTCCCTCTGATTAAATGTCTCAATGGGCAAAATCTCATAAAGCTTCAGGATTTTGAGATACGGTTGGCTGAAGTAAGAATTATCGTGCATGGAGTTTTTTTAAGGATCACACAATAGGAGCTTATACTATACCGACTATGGGGGGGAGGAGGAGGTTCCATTCCCGCATACTATCTGGTTGATTATATGTGGGACTTTCCATTCCCCACCCGGACGGTATTACAACTTAAACTGGCTGGTTACAATTGTATTTGACTATTTCTAATGAACTTATATATGATGTTGTACAACTCTATGTCTAACGAGGCCAGTATAGGGATCAGACTCAAAGGTGGATAAACACCTTTTTCTTTTAGTTCATCTAACATGACTGTTCTATTTGAGTCATGAAGAGTACATTGAAATATCAAATGTTCTATGTCTTGCGTATATATGTTATCGCATGTGCATTTGTCTGTATCTGCTTTTTTTAATTTTGTGAAGATATTTGTTTGTCTTGGCGTGATTAAACTTCATTCTGGATATGCATACCATCATTCCCTTGGATACATTTTCAACTTCATACCATTGTTTTCTGGGGATACTGGGGTGAATCCATCCGTATCTTTGTCCTTTAATTTTTACGCTATCAGTCCATTTCATATTCCATTCTGTTCTAGCTTCTTCTTTAATTGAGCTTGTCATATTGCTACCTGGGATCTTTATAAGCGAAATGGTTTCCGTTGTTGCAGTTCGTTCTTGCGAATCTATGACTATGAGTATTCTTTGGATTTAATACTACTTAAACATGAATAAACCTCTGTAATACATATTTAAGCTACTATAACAGCGAACTTTTGGCAGGGGTCCGTGAAACATATTTGGCATAAATGAAAGTACTTTTACATTTCTATTTACCAACGATTAATTAGTATTTAACGATTTTCTTTGTTTTTCTGTCATGAGGGGTCCCTGAAAAATAATTGTTCAAAAGAGGGTCCCTAAAATAAAATCAAGTCTTTTAATTAACTAAACATCAGTCTTAACAAATTTAAGGAACGTTTTAAGTAAAGTGATAAGACATAGATATGCTTAAATGTTGACAGTCATTATCGTCATGAAAACAGCTTAAATTCCTCATTACGATGGTCATGGACTTAATTCTCAAACCTTCTGAACCTAAAACAAAGATATACAGATCATTGAGACAGTCATCTGAAGAATGAAACGGTTTCTTGTCCCCTTATATAGCAGGGGACTGTCGTCAGGGGACTGTTTAATTTGATTGAATGTTATGGTATATTAAAATCCATTAATTATTACATAATTTTGCTGTATAGAATCAATATCTACCATTTTATTTAAAACGATACACTTAATAGATAATCAAAATACACAAAACAAAGAAAAATAATACTCACCAGAGGACTGTTCATCGTTGTGTACCCAAGCGTACTCTTTCGCCCAAAGCTCGTTTAACACTGATCAAAATCGCGTCAGGGTACTTTTGGCGGTAAAAGAGCTAACTTTAGATCGTTGGCGATTCGTTACATGCACTAACATGTCCGTCTTTGCTGTAGACGACGTGGCACGTAATTAAAAATTTAGACAGGGGGACTGTCATCAAATTTTGGGACAAACTTTAGATCAAATTTAAATATTTAAAATATAGTTTAATTAAGTTTTTATGAAGAACTAATAATTTATCGTTTAATATTGATCAAATTGTGAAATGATTTAATTGATTTACAAGGCTAGTATTGTAGTTAATGAATTCAATAGCAACTGTTTTGGTTTTGTGACACTCCAGGGGACTGTTTTTGGACATTCAAAATACATTTTTAATACACACATAGTTCTTTTAAATCAGATATTTCATGTCGTGCACACAAATTAAGTAGTTATCTATCAAAAATAATTGAAATATAAATATTTATTCGCGTATTTTATGTAATTTAGGCCCGGGACAGCGAGTTTCCCACTTTGCTGAGAAACACCCATCTAAAATGCACGATAATTCTTATTTCAGCCAACTGTATCTCAAAATCCTGAAGCTTTAGGAGATTTTGCCCATTAAGACGCAACATATCAAAAATTCAATCAATTTAACGGAAGTCAGCTTCCCATAAGGAAGATACGGGGTCCTTTCTTGAAGTCGGAAAAAACAATTCGCGGTGAACCGTGTGTTGTGGGCATGTCGGGTGGGCACGATTACTTTATATTTAATTAAATTAATATCCCCGGGTAACACCGGATCCAAAGCGCTAGTTACATATAATATAATAATTTGAGGTTAGTTTTTAGTTTGACATAACAAAAATCGCGTCATGTTAGAGCTAAGAAGGACGTTCAGCTTTACTGCGCATGCGCAAGAGTTAAACTACAGATTACGTTAAACTTATGTTGAGAAACTGAGTTGGTTTAAACTAGACATTTAGACATTAAACTAGACATAACCATACAGGGTGTGTGTGTCCCATAAGTGCGTTACAAATCAAAGTAAAATTTTTTTAAATACAAAGTATATTTTTTAATTGATAATCTAAAAGCATTTATTTTTTTGAACATTTTGATACAAGCATGTGTGGGATTATACTGAGCGGTTTAGAAATTATGACCATTTTTGTAAGAAAATTAGGATATTTTCAATATTTTGTAATTTTCTAATTATATCCAAAAATAATTTGTTCACTGCTCAAAATAGTTTTGGTATATGCTCTATTATTACGATTGGGTTCAGAGTTTTGATACATCCTGTATAAAGAATACAATTTTGTAAATGTTTGATGTAATATCGCAATAAAAGAGCATATACCAAAACTATTTTGATCAGAGAACAAATTTTTTGGTTGTAATTAGAAAATTACAAGGTGTTGAAAATATCCGAATTTTCATACAAAAATGATCATAATTTCTAAACCGCTCAGTATAATTCCACACATGCTTATATCAAAATGTTCAAAAAATAAATGATTTTAGATTAAAAAAATATACTTTGTATTTAAAAAAATATAACTTTGATTTATAACGCACTTATGGGACACCCTATATAATTGTAACTATTTTTAAAATTGTTGCTTGTCTCTCCTGACAACTTTTGTACTTAAAGTTTTCTTCCATTTGTTATAATAAATTAAATATTGAACTTTGACCCTGTATGTCTAGTACAGTCGGGTCTCGTTTATTGTAACGCTCGTTTATTTTCAACTCTCGTTTATCGTAAATGCCGACTTTCGTTTATTGTAAATTTTTTCTCCTCCTTCATCTCCCACCATTCTTGTACATACATAGTCTCTATAGCTACTTGACCAATCAGCGTTGACATCACAGAACGTATTGCCAACTTAAGAATAGTAAAAAATGACACTTCCCGATTAGACAAAATTGTCTGTGATAGCTTTTTCATGATTTTGCAATGTCGAATTTGTACTTCTTTGATTGTATATGTTGTTAAAATATCAAAAAATACGAAGACAAGAATAAATAAAGGATTTCCTGTATTTGATATTCTATTATACATTTATAACATTTGAATACATCTTCGTGGTGATGTCAATTCCCGCGCCAACGCTGATTGGTCAAGGATCTACACATAATTTGGTGTGAGCCCCTCTCGACTTGAAATAAACGCGCGTCATATGATTCAGAAGGTTTAAAATAAATGAGTCCCGACTGTATAAGCCTAGGCAGGGCCGCTACCACCAGGGCAACCGGGGCAGGGCATAGTTACGGCTCTGAGCCTAGGATGAAGTTTACGTAATCTGGAGTTTAAATTTATATTGAAAAACCGGGCCTTATAGTTTTGTAGACTATGAATTGAATAAGAAATATTTTTGAAGTGAAACTTCTTTATCGAGATTAGTGAATAGGAATGGCCTTGACAGATTTTAATATTTGACACGTTTTAAAGATAAAACGCTAAGGAGATGTATAAGATAAAAATGGATGAATGCGCGAAAGAGAGATGAGTAAATGTATAAGAGAAAATACAAGTGTTTCAAGTTATGAAAATTGCATATAGACTACCTTCTTGATATGTCCTTTAGCTGTACCGATGAACACTACAGTGAAGTCACCCGTAGAAGTTGCTGCAACTGCTGTGAAGTGCTGTTCGGAAAGATGGAACACTGCGACTGCTGACGCAGGCTGTTTACCCCCCAATGGAGTGTTTACATCCAGTCCACAGAAATCTTCGTCGATGTTTTTCAGTTTCTGAAGCAATCAAATGCACATTATCAGTAAAGCCATTATAATCAACTGTACCAAACTTAAAAACTATTCATTACTTAGAAAAATTATAAACAAAATAAAAGGCTATAATTAAAAAAACTTTGGTAATTAAATAAAAATAAAAATAATGAGGTACTTGTTTTATTAGTAACACGAGTTCATGGAACTTACAAAAATGAAGCCCTTTAATTCCAGAAAACATTATAACTTGCTCTCAAAGCGTTAAAAACTGGTGACAGTAGGTGCATTATATACTAAATTTAGTTTAAATTTTCTATTATCCTTCGAATTGCAGAGGTTCAACTGTGGATGGATATTAACAGATACAAAATCCATAATTAACAAATACACACGATCATAACAGACCACTTTAAAGTGTTGATTATAAATAACTAGCGGACCTGCCCGCGGCTTCGCCCGTATTGTATAATTTTTTTTATGTTGGCAGCACAGTTAATATTTTAAGATAGGGGATGAAATATTTAAAACAAATTTTTTTGCTTTTAATTAATAACCTAAAAAAATCGTAAATATTTCGAATCTTACAATTAGTTAAACATTGCAAGAACCCACCCCATATCTACCCCCCGCCATTAAGGATTGAATGGCGAAATTTTATTTTAATAGAAGATTATATTTTGCCTGAATTTACTTATATAACTAAAACAGCTATGCAGATAAACATTTCAAAAATTCACCCTCGTCCACATCTTACGCTATTAGGTGTTGAATGTCGAAATTTTTATTTTAATTGAATATTATTTTGTCCGAATTTAATTTAATATCATAAATATTTATGTAGATAAAGTGAGTGTATATCAAATTTTTTAAATTTAATATCAACCTCCCCCCCAAACCCTTAGGGGTTCAATTTTCGAAAATGATAAAATACGTGTTTCATTATTTGTATTGTAGAGTTTTTTTTTAAGTTTCAAGTAAATTCGACAAAAAAAAATATTTTTCCCATACAAACTTTTACACCCCATTTTACCCCCATAGGGGTTAAATTTTGAAAAATTCTTTCATAGTGGATGCTTACGTCATAAAAGGAAGACACCCACGAAATTTCACGATTTTAGATACAGGCGTTTCGGCTCGTCGATGATGAATTAGTCAGTCAGGACATCTAAATAAATAATTCGAGCAAGATATACACGGGTGTATGATATAAGGGTTCCATTTTACGTACTTCGTAGACTGTTTGGTGTATTTTTGAGTAAGAAAATAATATAAAAACAAGGTCATATTCTACTCATTGAGATCTACATTTGGCACCCCACATGCCTAAATATAAAAATAAAAATAACAAATTCTATGACGCCCCTCCCTATTATTCCAAAATTTAAAATTATGTTGTTGATTTTAGTATTTGTCATTGGTAGTTCCACCAAAGCCTCGTTACCAAATTTTTTTCAGAATTTTTGAGCCAGTAGTTGCCAAGTTAGAGGGGGGGGGGGCAAAATAAAATAGTGCTTTTAGCCCCCTACAGGCGCAATTTTTGAGTAAGAAAAAAAATAAAAAATATGGTCATGTTCTATTAATTAGGACCTATATTTCGACACCCCACATGCCTAAATATGAAAATAAAAATTTCTATGACGCCCCTTCCTATTATTCCAAAAATTAAAATTATATTGTTAATTTTAGTATTTGTCGTTGGTAGTTCCACCAAAGCCTTATTACCAAATTTATTCAAATTTTTGAGCCAGTAGTTACAGAGTTAGAGAGGAGGGGGACAAAATAAAATACTGCTTTTAGCCCCCTACAGGCGCCATTTTTGAGTTAGAAAAATATAAAAAATAGGTTCAAATTCTACTGATTGAGATCTACATTTTGATATCCCACACGTCTTGGGTTACTTTTTTTTGGATTTGCTTTAAAGCCCCATGTAAGCACCATTTTTAATTTAGAAAAAAAGGGTCAAATTCCGCTTGTTTGGTTATACATTTTAACGTGCCATAAGCCTTGGTATAAATTTTTTTTACCTAGCTTTAGCTCCTTAGTGCTCCCGCTGAAAATTTATTTTTTCAATAAATTTGTACATCTTTTACTAGAGGACATCATTTTACATGTTCAGTAAAAATTTCAAGTTACTAGCTTATACCTATATAGTTTACGAGATATTTAGCTTTGAGTGAAAAGGACGGGCGGATGGACGACAAAGTGAGATTAATAGGGTTTCTTCGGAATCCTAAAAACAGCCAAGTGCGTGTTGGCCACGCACATGATAGAGTTCCGTTGTCATTTTCATTACGATTTATAAAAAAGATTTATTCCAAAATATTTCATAAACTATTGTAGCTATAATTTTCATTACTATTTTTGTCATAATGTTCATTATAATTTTCATTGAAAGTACTAATAATAATTAGAGATTGGAAAAATAGTTGTTATTTTCAATGAAATAGTTACTAGTTGAATTTTTTTCAGAAAATAGTTGGTAAATAGTTTTTTTTACGATTTTTGTAATTAAAAAAAAAAAAAAAACAAAAGGAGCGGCTAATTTTTTAATTTCACAACTAATTAGCGGCAAATTCTTGGCATAATGGCAATTGTATTTTCTGAAGTTGTTTCGCTAAGTTGATGGACATATTATCGCAATAACGAATATTATCAAAATATTTATCAACTTTAAACTCAATTTCAAACTCACGTTCTTGTAGGATGGACAAAATTTAGATATTGGAAAAAAACACCCCCCACCCCAACATGAAATATAAATTATACATTTTCATGTTTTTTCCCTTGACCTATTAAAACATCACTGACATTTTGTTTCTTTAAGATTTTTATTTAAACCACCGAATTTTGTATTATTTTCTAAACAAATAAAAAAGCTCTGACTGTTGTTTTTTTTGTTAAAAAATGTAATTTTTCGTTTTTTTTTATTGGATAAATGATTAATTATTAAGTTATCAGAGTGAATGTTTAGACACTTACCGTTAAAATGCAACCATGACTAGGCGATATGAAGTCTAAGCCTCTGCTTCCCTTGCCACTAAAACACGTTTTAATGTTCTGCATAAACTTTCTCCTGATCATGTTCAACGAGTACACACACAACGCGGATTCATTCGACGGTTTGTTATACTGGAACGAATCACTCTCGCTAAATACTGCAAACAGTATATCGTCCTGCGCAGTGATCCCTAGCACACCGGCAAGATCCGAGTCTGCTTTACCGACGTAAGCTGCTTGGACCAGGTTATAATTCCTACCTCCCTGGGCCAAACATTGGATAGGTATTTCGGTATACGAGTAGTAGTTTTCGTCTGCATGACACACACGCACTAGCTTGCTTATGTAGACATCTGAATATCTTTCCGTCAATTGGGTCGTCAGGAAGTAGCTAAACGACTCCGAACTGAATCCGTATACGTAGTTTATCGGGTATCTCTCTCGTATTAGAGAGTTAAAGAATATTTGGGTACCGGTTGTTACTCCAGTGTGGGCGATTGTGAACATCTTGTCTTTATCTAAACTTCGACTGCTAACTGCGGGTATTTCTGAACTGTATAACGAGTTTAGTGTGAATGTTACTCCCACATACATGACCTGCAATCAAAGAACATTATTAGAAAACATAGGTTCACTTAATTACAAGAAAGTTAAATAAAGCTTACCTGCGAAACAGGAGGGTTTGGCGGACCAGGTCCAATGAAAGCAACAGTGGAAGCAATTGCGTTATTGGCGACAACAGATTCATGCACAACTTGCTGTACATCGGATATGTTGTGCAAGTTCCTCACGGTACAAATCCCTTGGAAAAGACTCCCGCAAGTAATCAGTCTTGTAGTAGTGTAATCAATAACCAATGCCTTGTTGACGTTGTCTGTCAACTTCTTCTTGATCGTCCCAGGACAGAAGATAACTGAGCATTCAGTCGAGTCCTCCTTGGGGCCGGTTACTTCCATGATGACCAGTTCGAGGTCCGGTGATAGCTGATACAGTCTGTTGACCGCGCCTATGAACACGCGGCCCGTATTCTTATCCACCACGAGATTGTTGAACTTCTCCACTTGTGTGTCATTGAATGTCTTTACCACGTCATGGGGTGAGGAGGGTGCTGTGGACGACAGCACCACGGTGCCCACCACACACAAAGTCAACATGCCCAACAGCCACATCGCTAACGCCGACGTCATGTGGAACTCATCTACAACCACAATAAAACTCCACGTTATAATAATAATAAATACTATTATACTCTATTTGGATATACAGGATGCTTCAAAGTACATAAAATAAGCTTGTATTCTTATTCTATGATTAAAAATAAGATACAAATTTTATATAAATATATCTCCAAACTGCATTTTCATCAACAAATAGCCATTTATAGTTTCATTTTTAATAATGTTAGTAAAGTTTGTGTAACAGTAATATAACTGGTTAAAAGTCTATGATGACAAGTATTAGGAGATATATTTATATTAACTTTTTATCTTATTTTTAATCATAGAAGAAGAATATAAGCTTATTTTATGTAATTTGAAGCATCCGTAATAAGTAAAATTCTGCAATACTTTCATTTTATTGATATTTCTAGATAACGGTTGATGCTATAAAAAATGGACAAAGTATATTTAATTGTATTTTGTGTCATATAACCTTCTACAAAAACCCAACTCGGGAAATAAATAAAGAACAAAAAAATACTTGATAAAATAAAAATCGACGGGCCCACTGTCCCCATACACCCCTGGTCTAAAGTATTATTGTTTGGTACTGGAAATCGATATCACTTATTAATAATAAATCGGTTATCAAATTTCATAACTGTATCACTATGAGTTCTCTAGATATTAAATAAACACTAATTTTGGGCAAAATTTTTAGAAGGCTGTAGCTCCCTCACGAAGAATTTCCGGACACATGTTTATATTAAGTTTTTTGCTTAAAATAACACCCTCGATCTAATGTTTAATTTTTTACACTAGTTGTAAATCATCCTGTAAATATAACTCAATATCACATGAAAATATAACAAAAATTAAAAAAATACTTTCTATAATAATTACAAGAACACTCAAAATCAAGTTTGAGATAGGGTACAATAATTAACGCTTTCAGTTAATACCTAGTAGTGCAGGCGCTAGAAGTAAGTGAGTGAAAATAATATGACAACCGGCAACTATGTTCAGATTCGTATACGTAAGACCTTAAAGAACTTAAATATGCGAGGTGCCAGTCGATACCTACATAGGTCCAATATTTTTTATTTTATTTTTAAATGTTTTTTGAAATCAAAAATTTGTTTGTATCATCTTTAGGCATTTTCGCATAAAAAAGGTCCTTACACTCATAACTGTAACTCTACTCCTTTATTTGTTATTCATTTTTACAATTCATAAAATCTTTAATTTACATTTTTATAATCTTCAAATGAAATGTATACTTCAATTTCAATTTTCTTACCGGCAACCACCTTTATTTTAATTAACAACTAAGCGCGTTTCTCTATTCTGCGCATTCATATTGCCCTCTCACTCACACTTCTACGTGCAAAAACAGTTATTTACAAAATTAAAATTAAATATAATTAAATTCTCTACCAAAAAGGTCCCATACATATTTTTCGTCAGATTCATATTTCAACGAGTAAAGATTATCTGAATTTTATAAAAACATTATTGTCTAATTTAATATTATTATTAATGTTGTTTTTTCATTGAAACATCAAAAATTTTAATAAATTAGCGCAGAGTAGAAAATTATTATTATATTATCTTGAGTTGTACACCTGCTATCGATGCACGCACAAAGTTTTTACTCTTTGGGCTTTGAAACAACACCACACTAATGTGTTAATATTTTTTTGTGGGGAGGGGTAAATTTTTTTTAAAATTATTTTTTTATATTAACTTAAATTTTGAAATTCTAAAGTTCTAAAAAATATTTTTTTGTTTAAAAATAATAAATTTTTTGTTGCATATTCATAATGATACCCGATTTTTATTTATAATTAAAAGGCCGACATTTTTGGAGGGGGGGGGGGATTTTTTTATGGGGGCCATAAAATTTATATATTATTATATTTTACATATTGTGTAACCATTTGGTCTCTTGTTCGTTACAACACTAGGGGAGGGGCAAGGGACCCTACCCCTCTGCATTTTTGTAACTAGCGGGGGGCCAGATGGTAATTCTATATAATATAAAAAATAAAGTCGATCCATTTTAACAAACGCATGCCGCTTTTTTCAACCAAAAATCAACTTGACTTTTACCGAACTGCCAAACTATTTATCTAACTGCCGAACTATTTATTTAACTGCCCAATTCAATTATTTTACCGCTCAAATAATTATTGAACTGACCATTTATTTAATCTACTGCTCGAGAAGGTTTTTAACTGCCGCTGTAAGATTAAATAACTTACCAAAATCTTGTATATTACTTGCTACATTTTACTGCCACAATTGATTTAATTACCGCACAAAAAGTTTAATACTGCCCAAATAAATTATTAACTGCCCAATGTAACCGCCCGAATATTTAAAAAACTGCTCAAATAATTACTTCCCTTTTTGAATGACTACATGAAAATAGTTATAGAACAGTTTAAAAAAACACACAGAGTTCTAAAGCTTGAACGTTCTAGTTTTTGAATCATTTGTTGAAAATGTTAATATCCTTAATAATAATAATAATAATAATCTCAAATAATCATACATCATTAGAAAGTTCATTATTTCTACTTTCAAAACAAATTTAAAAAATTAAATTTCATTAATATTTAACGAAACTAGAGTAATTTTAGTAAAACCCTAAAATTTGGAAACAAGGCACCATATTTTCTAAACAATTGAATGTATTACAAAAGTTTCTTACTTTTTTATGATCTTTAAAATTATCTACTTTTAGATATACCATTCTATTTGATTTTGCTGAGAAACAAGCATGTACCCCTCAAACTACCCCCCAAGGGGAAGTTTTAGGGTATTGAAAATATTTTCCTGAAATTCTTTAGGGTCGATATATATAGTAAATTTTTTATCATAAAACTATCTTCAATAGTTTGGGCGTGAAACGTAGTGGACGGGTGGTCTGGAACACCCGGTATATGTACCTATAATATGTTTTTAAATCAATATTCATTTTAAATTGAATCAATTAACCTCATACAGTGGCGTAGTAATGAGGGGGGGTTTTGAAGTCAAAACCCCCCTGAAATATTCAATGTTCTTAAAAAACGTATGTTTTGAGAAAACATCAGTTCAAAATAGCTTCAAAAAATTTAACTCATATGTATTTATCCCCCCCTGAAAATTTTTCTTACTACGCCACTGACCGCATACCTATTATTTTTCATTCGGAGCTATGTATTCATAGTTTAAACATAAGATGGAAGAGAACCAATGTGAATAATAATCAATACATTGTTACTTTGTATCAATAATTACAGCACGGATAATTTAAATAATTATACAATAAAACCACACTGCGAATGATTTATAATACAATCATAACAAAATATGTTCTACTCATAGACATAGAGAATGGACCACGCATCTGACTCGAAAACAGAGTCCTGTCAAAAGAAAGAAATAGAAGCAGGTTTGGAATATACTTGTCTTTTTTTTAAACTGGAGTATAACTATTTCATTCTTGGCCCCGAACATTAAAAATATTCATAGATATATATAAAGAGGTTAAAAAACAAAAAATAATTAACGTTATAAAAAAATTTTGTTTAAAAAAAAAACAATTATTGATTTCTAAATAATATCAGTTTTGAATTTTTTGACCCAATTTTAATATCTTGTTCTTCCTTTTCCGTAGCTTCGTAATGTAACCTAATATCAAAAAAAATATTTAAAATTTTGTTAAGTAAATCTTGTATGTGCTGTTTGTAAGTGCAATTCACCTCATCATTTTGTAGCAACGACATTTCCCGGAATTTCCGTTCATAATTTTGCAAATTTTTTTTAAATTTACTCGATGAAATATGAACCATTATAGTATGTTTATTGTTTATATTATTTACTTTTCTAATAAAAAACTTATTGCACAAAAATCACAAGATAGATATACAAAAATATATCGTATAGAAATACTACCCTGAACTATAGTAAACTACCAATTAGATTCTTAGAAAAAGAGATAGATATATTCCAAACTACACTGCATCTCTCTCTCACTTTTTGAACAGATGTTACACCATTGTGTTAATACAGAATGCACTGTCCATTTTCTATGTTTAGGGTTCTACTTGCATTGTAAATTACATAACCTACATCATATTGCACTACAGTATGAATTTGGAGAAATGAAATAATACAATTTCACTCAATATTTCACAAATTATGAATGAAAGATTTAACATTATTATTACACAATTCAGAAAATAAATACATCGCGAAATTTACTGTCACATATTATGTTTTATTATGAACTAAATATTTTAATTATATTTTGCAAAAATGTTACATATCATATTATCATATATTATTCAAAACCACATAAATGTCGTTGCAGCAAAATTATGGTGTATTTACACGGGTCGATTTCCGCCGTGCGGCTAGTCATCTCCCAAATCGCCTCAGAAGGCAACACCATTTACACGAGTCGATAAAAATCGCATGCGATTTGTTCATTTTTTTGAAAATATTGAGCAGAATAGATGTTCTACGTGCGATAAAAATCGCATGCGGTTGATTATTTTCAGGTTTACACGGTCGATTTTAGTCACCCGTCGCATGCGGCCTAGGCCGTATGTGGCGAAAGTCAGATGGAGGTCTACTTTGGCGCTTGCGATTTTAGTCATCTGCGGCCTAGCCGAATTACCATTTACACGGTCGAATTCCGCTGTGCGACCTAGTTGCACGGCGGAAATCGACCCGTGTTAACCCCGTATTACCATCTAACTAATTCTATAAATTTAATGTAATGTGGTTAATAAATAATAAAGAAATACATAATGTATTGATTAGCAAAAAAAAGAATCTTTCTAATATTTTACATTATAAACGCAAATTAATATTAGATAAAGTTCGATTAACAATAATTTTAGCCTCGTTCTATATTTCATGTCTTTGTTAATTAATTAAGATATTTTATTGTATTATTAACAATTAAAATTTTATTACGATGTTTTTTTATAGTATAGTAAAATTACATTTTAATAAGAAAAAAATGGAAAGATTAGAAATACCTTCTGAAATGGCTTCAGAAATACTTAATCTTTAAGAAACCGAAGAGTCTCTAGTCGGGACTGGGGAGCTTTAGCCGGAATTTTGATTTAACCCCTTAAGGTATTTCTCGGGGAGAAACAAGGTACGCTATATGTTAGAAAAGGAAAAAAAAGTGTAGTATAAAATCAAGATAACCGTGCTTTAAATTAAATTAAAATTTGGCAACGCTGAGCATATATTGCGCATGCGCGACTTTTGTATTCCCGATGACAGCTACATATTATTTAATGTTTTGATGTGATAACGTGTACTATTATTTGCAGCTGAATTTGTTATATATTATAAGTTTATAATTAAGAAATAGTTTTTATTATTTTTATTATTCCTTGAAATTAAAAGAATGGCTAAATCATCTAGCATGGAAGGCCAAAAAAAAAAAAAAAATTAAAAGAACAATATATTCAGCACGTACGATTTTTAAATACCGCGGCAATTGTCAATATTTTGCGGCGTTGTCATAGCTTGTACCGTGATATTTTTTATCAGAAAATAAGTTTTTATTTTACTTATAACTTAAAAACGGGGTGGTGAAAATATTTAAGATTTTTTATATTAACTCCAAATATATTAATTTAGTTTTTCTCAAAATTTCATAAGTTTCTTGATCTTCCTTCGCATAAAATTATTTACTTTTTCATTGGAAATCCGCTTAAAATATCGTAATCCCTATACTCGCAATGTTAAATTTTTGATTTTATTTTGACGATATCTTCGCTCACAGATGGTCAATCATTTTAAGATTTTGAATGAAGCTTCTAATAACCTTTTTTTAGTTTGAGCTTACTCTTGAATCTTTTAATTTTTCCGAGAAATACCTTAATGTACACGTTCGTGTTAGACACGAGCACATCTTATTGGCAATTTTGTATGCGCTCGACTGATTGTGAGACACGAGCGACCATTATATTTACTAAGCCCATAATGTACACGCTCGTGTCAGACACGAGCACATCTTACTGTTGAAGAAATACATGTTTGGCAGACCTAGTATTCAACCTAGTCCACTGCGTCTAACCGAGAGGCACTTTCTTGAATATATTCCACCAACTAAGAAAAAGACTAATCAATGTATGTTGTATGTTGCAGCAAACGAGACGAAAAAGGAAAGACGCAGAGACAAGATAATTTTGCAAAAATTGCAATGTGGCATTACAGTAGTGTGATATAAAATCCGAACACGAAATTACAGGTCTTAAATTTCTATTATTTACAGTTATACTTGTTTTCTTGGTAATTAATATGGGGTTTTTCGTTAAGGGATGACTACCTGTGTCCACTATCTATTTAATCCTGCTAGGTATATAAGAGATTTCATTTCATAAACATGTTTATTGTCAGTTTTGTCTTTGTCGAGTGAAATAATTATACAACAATGCCAAAATTTACAAAACTTACTAATGAAAAAAAAGCTATTATTTTAGCTTTAAGAGAAGAAAACTTTACTATGAGGGAAATTAGTCAAAGAGTAAAGTGTAGTGTATCAACTGTGAGTGATCTTTTAAAAAAATACCGCGAAACTGGCTCTACAGAGTGTGTATGTGCCGTGCCATGTTTCATGGTGTATCATACACAATTGAATTTTTAGTTTTTTTTTTTTTTTGGCGTACACAGTGTTTTTGTTTTGTAATTTTAATTTTTAATATTTTCTTTAAAAGAATTACATCTATCCCTATCAGACCCGGCAACTTAAATTTTGGGGCCCATAACTTTCGTCTTTTTTTCGATATATCGTCACCGCGTGGCTAGTTTATGACTGATTTTGTTTACATTATATATATCAAATAGTAGTCTCAAAGTTTGGGGCCCCATATAGCTGTACCTTTAGTACCCTCTTGTCACCGGGCCTGATCCCTATAAATAATGATCGAAAAAAGTATCTAAATTCTAACTTTATCGTTGATAGCGAATAAGTTTTCATATTATTTCTTTGGTATATAAAATTAATCTATCCAAGATTATACATATCACACAATATAGGTAAGATAAGAGCTAATAACTTTCTGCATATATTAAAATTTTATTGATGCTATACAAATATATCAGATATATTACAGAGGTAATACTTTACGAGAAACTCTTGTTGATCTAAAGGCTGTTTATATTGAATCGCCAGATCCAAACGAATCCTCTGACGAAAACTCGGTCAGAAGACGGTGGCTGTACTGTGGATAACTTGGGCGGGAAACAACTAAAGGCTACTGCAGAAATTATTTTCACTGGCTCATCTATATGTACTGTAGCTAATACAAGAATTCTTGAACCAGTTCAAATGCACCTTGTAGGTTACGGCACTCCATCTTATGCAGTACGTCCAGAAATCCACAATACGATGGGTTGCATTTCCACCATTTCAGATATTAAATATATGCGCTGTCAAGTGGTGTATTCAGTTGAGGGGGGTGGGGGGCAGGAGGTCTTGGCTCCCCCACATGTGTAATTAGCGAGGAGCCAAATGGTTATATCATATAATGTATATGTAAAATACATACATATATGTTATATGACAATGGCCCCCTCTTAAAAAAATTAGACCCCCCTTGAAAAATTTGGCTACGCCACTGCACATTCCACAAGAAACATTGATATGTATTTTTTAGTTACATGTTATTTAAATATGCATATTATTAATATCACTTACCTATTTTATGAATATGTTACATTTTTGTATTGTAGTTATAGAAAAAATATATTTATAATTGTTTTTTTGCCACGAACAAAAACTATTAATAATAATTAATGTCAATAAATCTCCATCTTATACAATTAAACAAAATATAGTAATACAAAATGTATGAGTTATTCAAGAATCGATAAGAACTTACAACATACCAATTGACTAGGGATGTGCCCAGCGTTACATATATAATATATATGTATGTCACAGTTGTTTTTTCTGAAACTATAGTTATTACAACAAAATCCCTGGAGTTTTAGTATACTTAGATACAGTGGCGTAGGAACGGGGGGGTTTTGGGGTCGACCCCCCCCCCGAAATATTCAATGTTCTTAAAATATGCGAACTAATTATAATAATTTTGAATTGAATGATTTTTCTTTTTTTTTTGATCATATAGTTAACTGCACTAAAAAAAAAGGTCTTCAATAACTACTTATTAATTTAACTTTCAATTGTGTGACCTTTTTTTTTTTACTACGCCACTGCTTAGATAGGTATGAATTGATGACAGAAAAATCAGCAATATCGGTAACAAAAAAAACTCGGGCACGAAAGGGTTAAATGTGACCAAGGTGACCAATGTGAATACAGCGGTAAATTAAAATTTAATTTGAAACAACAGTAATTGACATATAAGAAATGCTCTTAAATACGGTATCCGACAAGTTTTTCGTAACACAATTTTTCGAACCACAATTCTACGAATGAACAATTTTTCGAAAAAAACAAGTTTTGAGTTTTAGGTTTTTTAAATTAAGTTTTAGACAAAATTTGATAAAGGTAGAAACAGGCCCGGATTTAGAAATTTGCCGCCCCTAGGCAGTTACGAAAATTTCCGCCGCCCCCCCCCCCCTCGAAACTAACAGTTTAATAAAACTATTTTTTAATAAAACTCAGGACCTTTTTTTTTTTGGTCGCGTCGGTTTCATATTTTATAAATTTTTATATAGTTACATTAGGAAACACTGAAAGACTTTTTTTTTAGTCCTGCTTGAGTTACATGTATAGAGAAATTATTGCTTATGGGTTAAAATTTTTATGTCTCGATTTTCGAATGGCAAACTCATCGATAATGGAATCAAAATCAAATTCAATTCCCACGAATATAACAAGTTTTCAAAGTTTCCACCAAATTTTGCCGCCCTTCAATTCTTGCCGCCCTAGGCAGCTGCCTACTCTGCCTGCATGGTAAATCCGGGCCTGGGTAGAAATGAAAAAGAATAAAGAAAAAGTAAAATGTTTTTTGTTCAATTTTTTTATTTTTATTATTAACAATACACAAAATTAGTTTATTGATGAGAGGATTAGCCAACCCTCTCACAAACTGTATATATGTATATGTACTAAGGATTCGCTGGACCCCGTGGCATTATGACTTCCACTGCATGAAATTTTCCAGAATTACTGTTATTATATTCTTTAGAACACCTACATTACGAAAGGGGGGGGGGGGGGATGATTTATAAAAACCTTCCAGTAATATAGAAATTGCGTTTTATTTTTTTTAATAACACTTTTAGTCGCCATATTGTCTAGTTCTGTCAGATATTTTAATGATGCGGCAAAATAATATATATGTATGTATGTAACATATATAATAAAAAATTACAAAATTAAATTATTATCATGGTAAACAATATTTATTATTTATTAATGTGAAAACATTTCTGCTAAATTTATTAAAAAAATATGTATGTTTCTCTTGTGTTCCTTAAAGTTTTTAGGGCAATCTATTGGGGCGAAATCGAGTTGAATAGTTTTGGATTGGTTCGTTTTCGTTAGGTTATAACATTTTTAAGGATAATTTGTTTTTCAGATATTTCAGCTGCCAATGCATTTTATATTTCAGTTCTCACAACGTGTTCAGGTTCATGAAACTAAAAATAAAAGCGAGAGGCGCTTATACAATTACATGTCAGTAACTTTATATTTCTAATTGCTTCAATTTTCTTCGGAAAATGGTAAAGTAAAATTCAGCAAATTTCAATTAAATAAATCTTTATAGTAAAATATTTTATAGAATATGTATGCAGTATCTATAATCTATAAAATATTGATAAGATTGGTGTACCTATATTTGGTGACTAAGCCACACCTCACATTGCTAAGTAATTTTATAATTTACTGTACGTATAGTTAAAATCAGTTCTGATAGAAATATAATGTACTAATTTACACATTGTTGGTGATTTAGTGATTCTATTGGAAAATAGGTAAATCAATATTCAGTATCGTAAAGTGCGCCAACTTTGTGCCAGTGACTATGTGCCACTGCTGATTTCGGGCAGAAAAGCTTTCTAACGGAATCGGTTGTTGAGATAAAGCTTCGAAAAAAATACTCAGAACAGCTCTGACATGCGAGAAGTGAATTTCCACATTTCCAACCTTATCATTCTTATCATGTGATTACGAAAAATATTAAGGTGATAGTGTTGTTTTTCCAGTTATCCAAATCTTCGGGGAAGTCTCCTCTGAAATACATATTTCGAATTTTTTTTGATTCGTTGAGTTCATGATTCTATTCCTATACTATTAAAGGTGAAATAGCCGAATCGGCGATTTCTCAAGTTGTTGTATTTACTTGTGGTACCAAGGTTTTCTAAAAATGAGAGAAACGTGTGACAACTATGTGTCATCTGTTCTCATCACTGAATTCGTATTATTTCAATAGTTTTCATGGTTTTCATTATTTTTCCCGGATTAAGGTACTGGAACCAGCCTTGAACACATTAAGAGGAAAGTATACTGTTTTTTGGGATTAATTGGCTTCTTTTTTGTAATTCTCATGAACTCATGTTACTAATAAAACAACTACCTCTTTATTAAATCAATTTAATTATTAAAGTGCGCAAATATAAGAATCGTAAAATTTCAGACAATAAAAATAAGATGCTATGATTATATTATAATAATTAATAAATATATTACATTAATATTTAGGACAGGGCCGTTGTAAATAAATAAATATATATTTTTTAAATAAAAATTGTATGAAAATATATATGCTAAACCATAGGTGTCCAACCTTTTGAACCTTCCGGGCCGCATAGCAAAAATTTTACTTAATTTGGTTTACTAAGGGCCGCAGGTTATAATATAAAACCGAGGACCTTTTTTTTTTTTTGGTCGCGTCAATTCCTAATTTTATTATAAATATAATATATAAATAGATATATGGATAGAGAGTTAAATTGAGAAGATCTTTTTTTTTTTTAGTCGTAAATACTATTTTCTATGTACATTTTATCATAAATTTTTTTATTTTTTTTAAATTATGCTCGCGGGCCGCACCAAGGGTCCTCGAGGTCCGCATGTGGCCCGCGGGCCGCGGGTTGGACAAGCTTGTGCTAAACAACGACAATTTTGATATTAACGAACCTAATAATTAAACAAAAATTTAATCTTAAATATTTAGGCCAGGCACGTATTAGGGAGAATTTATAGTCAATATTTTCGATTAAAAATTGTATGAAAATGAATATGATTTTTATTTATTATACAAAATTGTAAATATCTCGGTTCCTATGCAAGATAGGGGGTTGTTTTTCACCCTAGAACCCCCCTACCCCGTAGTATTTTTCCCACCTGACCGAATGATACTAATCACAACCCTTTATATGTAACAGGGGATGAAATATTAAATTTTTATTTTTTTATTATACAAAATCGTAAATATCTATCATTAATTTTTCTTTTTTTTCTTTATATATTTTTAATAACATCATTTGTAAATTTTCGTTAATACGGGCCTATCCAAATTACTTAATATTATAATTTAGTTTAATTATATCAATTATACAATTTTCTTGAATTTTACATTAATTAGGTACGTTGTAAGACAGTTAAATGTATACATATTAATAAAATGTTGATGTTCAAGTGAATTTTTTTATTTCACCAATAACTTGGGAAAAATAATTAAAACTTTTTTTTACACATTACATACTCTTTTCAATCGTGAATAACTGGAGTGTGACAACTTTGAGCCAGGACAGGTTTAACACGCATTTTAGATGAGAAAAGATGATGGCACATAGTTGGCGCACTCATGTACAAATTTTCTGTCACACGAAAAAAATTCTCCCTCCCTTCTCATGCTACCTGGATTTTTTTCAGCAACAGGATTATATTTCTGAGATGTGTAGTTATGTTGGGTAAAATGCCCATCCCGTTATCTCAATAAATAAGGAAGATATGCTTTAAAAAGTGGCACAAAGTTGGCGCATTTTACGGTATTACACAATAAATACACAATCAATACACTTACCATAAACAATTTTATATACTAATCATTCACAATACCAAAAAAGCAGTTACGCTTACACTTATTATTTCCTTAACTAAACAAAATCCTATAGCTTCCTCGTTACTACAGAGGCATTTAGACCTTAACGTGAATTACAGCGTCAAGTGTAGTAATATTTACAAAACTGGTAGAGATCTTTACTTTACTTTTTTAAATTTTATGTTACCCTTTCGACGCTGTAATAACCAGGGCTTCGAACCGGAACTGAACCGAAAACCGGAAAAACCGTTATTTTTTGCCGGAACGAAAACCGGAACAGAACCGAAATAAAAATATCGGTTTTTACGGTTCAGTACATGTTAAAATACGCGCGTTAACATGATCTTATTTCCCACTTCAATTGTCGTTCGGACTATCATACAAGTATCATAAAATATTCTAAATTATGGTAGACAATTTTTTTTAATACAAATAATTTTTTTGTTTTAATTAATCACCCGGAAAACCGAAAAAACCGGAAACCCGTTATTTTTTGCGGAACGAAAACCGGAACCGAACCAAAATATATTTTTTTACTCGAACTGGAACGAAAACTGAAACAAAAAAATAACGATTCGAAGCCCTGGTAATAACGACTGACTCATTTTCAATCGACTCGGTTGTCTCTCTGCCCGTATTACGTAATGTCCCTTTTTGAAAATATAATGGCAGCCATACACGTTACGATATACTTGCGCAAATGTAGACTTGCGCATGTATACAGTAACGTGTGTGAATTTAAGACGTGTACAAGTTTTAAAAAGTTTCAATTTTCGATTTCTTGTGCAAATTTACGTTTGCCCAAGTTTACTTGAACGTGTGTGGTATGCCGCGTTTGAAATTTCAGTGGTATCCTAGCCGCCTGCTTGTACGCACTAGGGCATACAAAAACCCGATAAAATTTCAAAAACCGGTTTTCGGTTTTTCATAAAGTGAAAAACCGGTTAACCGGTTTTTAGTCGGGTTTTTCAATTAAGTTTAAAAAATGTTTTAAACTATTTAAATAAAATAATATTTTAATATTAAAAAAATAAAACTTATTTAACTATACCTTTTCAAGTTCAAATTGAGACTATTCAATTTCAAATTGGGAATAATCAATTTCAAAATTGAGACTATTCAATTTCAAATTGTAAATAATCAATTTCAAATTGAGACTTATCAACTGCAAATTGGGAACTATTAATTTTAAATTGGTAAAGATAGTTTAAAAGCTAGTAGATATTAAAAATTAAAAGTGATATAGGTAAAGTAAAAAAACAGTAAATATGACTCAAACTGAGTTTCGTTTACAGTAGCTAAAAAATATTGTACGAGAAAATATCACGAAAATTATTGTAAATTATATCCGATATGTGACTCATGATATATAATTATATGATGCATTAATTATGATTTGTTAATTTGGACAATAGTAAATAATTGAGGGCCTGATTTTAAATAAAATTAAGAAATAAAAAATATTTAATATATGTTAACTTAATTAATAAATATTCGTAACAATAATAAGTTAAATAATAATTGCAACCCTATACAAGGCTCTAGCCTGGGACTCTAGGATTAAGGGGGATCTGGCCCGGCGAGCAAAAATAAAAATCAGCGAATGGTATATTTACGTATTTAAATTATTAATTGAATGACCGAAAAAAAGGCTGGACAAGAAAAAATTTCTTATGGGGTTCGCCAATAATTCAACAGGAGCTCGTGATAGTATATAGTATATAGCAAATATATTTTGTTTTATAAAACATTATATTATATTGAAATAAATTGTTTATTTATTTTCATCTCAAATGTGGAATTTACAATTCTCAATTTGAAATTTATTATTCTAAATTTGAACTTGAAATGGTATAATCTCCTTTATTAACATATTATTATATACTTCAGGAATGACCCTCAAATTCCATTTACTCCGCTATAATATTTTTATTTACACATTACGCGTTATTTTATAGATGTCCCCCTTTTTTAATTTAAATAAATTCACAACATAAATACTTCATGAATAACAGTAAAAAAATAAAATTATTTGCCACTTAAAGAAACAAAAATATATATATATAATTGACTTTCGGTTTTTCGGGAAAAACCCGGTTTTACGGTTTTGGTAAATTTTAACAAAAAACCGGTTAACCGGTGTCGGTTAAAACCGGTTTACATGCCCTAGTACGCACGTCCTGCGGTCGGTTAAGCGCCAAAATTACAAGTGAGAGACGTAGAGTTCGAGAAAATTTGGAAGAATTTATAAATATTTACAGAAATGAACCATGTATTTGACAAATAAAAAATAATAACTGTCACAATAGGGATAAAAAATAATAAATAAATAGTTATGCCAGTCTTATTGGGTGCAAATTTCAATTCATTTAATAAATTGATGTGCGAATAATGCTGCCTTTTTATTAACCAGTCTTTACAGCATATAGTTCGATTTCTTTTCAGTTTTTTTTTATAGCAAATATTAAGCCAACTATTGCCAAAGCGTCAACAATGGATGCCATTACCGCAAAGTCAGGTGTGTTACTTGGACGGTCACTTTCATAGAAATGATATCGTTCAAGCATACTTGAGCCGTCTGTGGTCACTTTCGAATAACGTTATACTTATGCAAGTCTAAACTTGCGCAAGTATATCGTAACGTGTAAAGCGTGCTTTAATCAACAGAAACTTTTATGCCCGGTATTATAAAAGACCTAACAAAATTTGTTAGCTAGCAATTACATTCAAATGGGGTATTAATTCTGTACTAGTATCTATGGATTAGTTATGGAATTTAGAGCAGTGACACTTCAACTAATTGTAACACAGTTGGCATCTTTGACCGTACAAAATAATTTTCATAACATCATCACTGTTTTAATACCGTTTGTATTTACCTACAACGCGTGCGCGAAACTTGTCTAAGTCATCAACAAACTCCAAAAGAACTGTCATATAAGTTTGATATCTCAGTTGAAAGCGTTTGTTAGCTAACAAATTTGTTAGGTCCTTTATGATACCGGGCATTAACTAAAGAGATTACGCAATACTAGTTGCCATCGCTTACAAATTAGAATATTTGTGCTATACCTCTCACAACACATTGTTTCAAATTTTACGATTCTTTATTTTATAACTTTTCTGTCGTAGTACTTATCATTTTGTAATCATTAGCAATTGTCCATCACTGGTTTTAGCTTTCAAAACTAAAAAATAAACAAACAAAACCAGAAACACTGAAATGTATACCTAATAATTAAATTTAACAGTTTTTGAAGTCGGTTTTCTTTTCTTTCTATTAAAAAGTTTTTTATTGACTTTCAAAAACAGGGCTTCGAACCGTTATTTTTTTGTTTCAGTTTTCGTTCCAGTTCGAGTAAAAAAATATATTTTGGTTCGGTTCCGGTTTTCGTTCCGCAAAAAATAACGGGTTTCCGGTTTTTTCGGTTTTCCGGGTGATTAATTAAAACAAAAAAATTATTTGTATTAAAAAAAATTGTCTACCATAATTTAGAATATTTTATGATACTTGTATGATAGTCCGAACGACAATTGAAGTGGGAAATAAGATCATGTTAACGCGCGTATTTTAACATGTACTGAACCGTAAAAACCGATATTTTTATTTCGGTTCTGTTCCGGTTTTCGTTCCGGCAAAAAATAACGGTTTTTCCTGTTTTCGGTTCAGTTCCGGTTCGAAGCCCTGGTTTCTAGTTCTTTTTAAGTCGATTTTATTTTTTTCATAAACTTAAGTTTTTTATTTTTCTCTTTTGAGTGGCGTATCTTCGATCAGATTCCAGTAGGGTAGTAAAAAAAAATTTTGAGGGGTGGGGGGGATAAATACATTGAGTAAAAAAATTTTAAGGTATATTGAACTGATGTTTTCTCAAAACACGTTTTTTTAGAACACTGAATATTTCGGTGAGGGGGGCATATGCGGTCCTTGGTAGATTGGGTTTATGCTATGCGGCCCAAAAGGTTCAAAAGGTTGGACACCTATGAACTAGAGCAGTGATACTCAACATTTTTTTATCGTTTCATTTGTTTTGGTCTGATTTTTTCTGTCTTGGTGATTGCAATTTCACAATTTTATATTAATAATTAATTATTTTTTCAATATTGGGTGCAGGAGAAGTGAAATGTCAACACCTAATTATATTTATTTAAATTGTGATTTATTATTTTTATTTATTTAATACAATATTATACCATCCAAAGATGGTGTCCGCAGACGGAAAGGACGATAGTCGAAGCGAGACACTCCCCTCCTGGGATCGAATAAATAGATGCAATACTTTATTGATAAATCTATCTAGTTGTGAAAAAATGAAATACAAAAATACAAAAAAGTTTTTTAATGTAATTATTTTAGTACTATTTTTGTATTTGTTGTGGTATACAAACATAACTATTCTTACTAAATACATTATTTTAACTAGGTTTATATTGTTACATATCTAGACTACTGATCGATAGTAAGCTATGGAGATAATATGTAAACAATAGAATATAATGATTAAATAAAAATATAACAATGGTAGTGATATGATGAAAGGAACAAATTCGTTTAAAATTCAGGTAATTATTTTGTGCAAAAACGCTCGGACACGTCGATTAGTATTTTTAGTTGCGGATTTTTTGACATAAGAAAATTGTATACAGAGTGTCTCAAGAAGAACATATATACAGTCATCATTGATTTTTTTAAATGGAACACCCTATATATTGTGCCATTTTTGAATTATACGGTGTATTCTAAACACTTTTTGTACAACATACCATATCTCTAAAAACAGCGGTTTTCGGGATTGTGACGTTTGATAATTGACATTTTGAAATATACACAAGTCAAATAAAATGTTTAAATTGAACAAAAACACCTTGAACATTTTTTTAAAAGCCAACAAAAACAACCTGTTATTAAAAAAAATTAAAAAAAGGAAAAATAAAAGAAATAAAAAAGTTCAACGTTTTTTTTTGCCACACCAGGATGTTTTTGTTGGCTTTTAACAAAAATGTTCAAGGTGTATTTTTTCAATTTAAACATTTTATTTGACTTGTGTGTATTTCAAAATGTCAATTTTCAAACGTCATTATTCCGAAAACCGCTGATTTTAAAGATATGGTATGTTGTACAAAAAGTGATCAGAATACACCATATAATTCAAAAATGGCATAATATATAGGGTGTTCCATTTAAAAAAATCAATGATGACTGTGGTGATCGCGTATCATAGCTATTATTGGAATAAATAATAGTTAGCTGTGTTAATAATGTTTATGAAAAAACAAGACAATATATTCTTAATATATATAAAGCTCAATGTCTCTCTGTCTGTCCGTTAGTTACCTTATCACTCGAGAGCCACTTATCCGATTTACGTGGTTTCTTTTTTAATTCATATACATTCTCTGGCCAGGTTATAGGCTATATTTTGTTACGTTAGGTAGCATAAGAACTAAGCAGTGACGATAATAGTAAATCAAGTCGGAAAAAATTTTGCCGTCGGCGCGCTGTTTTGTAATACTGCCTAAACCGTTCAATATAGAACAAAATAATGTATTAAAGAATTGTGTAGAATCAAAAGTTCTACAATAAAGTCCGCGACACCATATGTCTAACTTTTATATTTAAGTCACAATGACTGCTTTTATGTTAGTTTACACATTCTATTAGGTCCTTATTTGAGAAATGTCATTGTCAGAAATGTCATATCGATTTCGTTTTTTTTACACAAAATAATGTTTAGACATATTAAATACAAAGTAAAAAGTGATTATATACATGTAAAAACTCCAAAATATCTATTTTTAATTCAATATTATGGAGATTTCTAATAAATTTTTACATTAGAAAATATTGCAACCAATAACGTCTATATGATTTCTTTATCTATGTACTGAAACGTCAAACTTATGTGCATCAAACAGATAACCTAAAGCCGCGTTCACACTATGTAGCAAAACCTGCTATATAACAAATGTTATATAACTTTTGCTATAAGTACGAAAACGGAAAAATGTCAAATGTTACATGTAGCAGTTTTTGGTGCTGAGGGTTGCCAGACGTCCCGCCTGGAGCGGGACAGTCCCGCTACAGGATAGCTTGTCCCGCGTCCCGCTCAAAAATTCAAATGTCCCGCTTAAACATCATTCGACACCGTAATGATTCTAGTACGCATGCGTTTGACCGGCTAAGCAAGCGCTACTTCAGTGCATTATTTGAATTTTTTGTCATAACTCAGGCGTCCATAAAACACAGATGTTTTTTACATCTTAAAATTATCAAACGAAATATACATTTGGCAAACATTTTATGATATATTAGGTAGAATCATAAATTTGCACTGCCCAGTCATAAAATTGTGTACAATAAACCCTTCTAATAAAACATACAGTATAATTTCAAAAAATCTCATAAAAAGTACAATTTAACAATTGTAGTATCTGTAATTATTTGTTTCCAAAATTTTCTATAATAATGAACAGCATGCGTATTAAACATTAAATATTTGCGTTTACTAACTCATTGTGATTTTTTAAAATTCATCTTGATGAAATTAACTTACCACAATATTTATGTTTTATTATTATTATGTTAATGTGTTTATAACTGTGATAATATGTTTATATATTATGTATGAATTTATTTGTATTGTAAAAAATAAAAAAATGAATTTTTCTGCAATCTAAAATGTAATTATTTGTGTACAAGTTTTGTATTTGTGTAGTATACAAAAATACAAATATAACTTATTTATAACAATTCTTAATAAATAAATTCTTATAACTAGGTACATATTACCATACATATATTAATCTTCTCATAGATTAATATATGGTATTACATAGGTTTGTAAGAAATTAATATACATACAATTTCAGTATTATAAAAATACTTGTCCATGTTTTTCAAACTAAATCATATAGCAGTAATTACATTCATTAAAGGTCGTAAATCGGTATTTATATTTATATTTATATTTAGAAAATTGAGCTGCTTATGCCCGGTATTATAAAAGACCTAACAAAATTTGTTAGCTAGCAATTACATTCAAATGGGGTATTAATTTTGTACTAGTATCTATGGATTAGTTATGGAATTTAGAGCAGTGCCACTTCAACTAATTGTAACACAGTTGGCATCTTTGACCGTACAAAATAATTTTCATAACATCACCACTGTTTTAATACCGTTTGTATTTACCTACAACGCGTGCGCGAAACTTGTCAAAGTCATCAACAAACTCCAAAAGAACTGTCATATAAGTTTGATATCTCAGTTGAAAGCGTTTGTTAGCTAACAAATTTGTTAGGTCCTTTATGATACCGGGCATTACAGAAAAACTCAACAGACAAAAGTTACTCAGTTTTGAAGGAGTAATATCATGATAACTATGATTCTTTAAATGATAACCTATATGTTTGTTTTAAGGATCTGATTTTATGTGAAAAATTAAAAAAAAAAAATATCTGGGGCACTTTTTCCCCGTTAATTAAAATGTTCAATTTTTTTATATAAAAAAATAAATAAATAAAAACATTATTAGAAGGTTTGCAACAACGTTCTACGGCAGATGGACATGCGCAGTTTACAGTTTATTCCAAGTTAATTAAGCCATAGGAAATTTAACATGGGGCGAATTAGAAATGTTGTAGTAGCCTTTGGTCCAATTCAACGATGTGTTATTGGTGCATTTTGAAATGCCGCCACAAAATTTAATAAAATAGTCATTAGTATTTTGTTTTCAATTTTATATCTGTCAAAAATTATTAAAATACTTTTTGTAATAATCAAAACATTATTGTTATTTATTCTGATATTATTATTAACGTTTACACGATTAAAGAAAAATTGCAAATGGATACATTTGGGTGTTATTCCTAAGTGAATAATTTATTTAGCGTCGAATTTGATGATATACCAATAGCTGATCGTTCAAGCATAGGTTATAAAATAAATATTAATAATTTTAAGGTACGAAAATAAATTAATTGTTTTATAGGCCATATATATATATCACAATTTCGAAGAAATGAGCTGTTACAAGTTCGAACATAAATCGAGATGAACCATTGAAAATAGGCACAATAATTTAGATGAATTGAGGGGTATGCAGCAACAAGGAGTTAAGTCCAGTTTTTATAATTTGTGGGAAAATAGAAAAAACTGTTAAAAAAATGGAGAATGTATTTAAATCGCCTTTGTCTTCGTCCAATTATTTGTCACTTCATGTTTTGGCCAAATTCCATTGAGAAATTCGTCAAATTCGCAATTCTAGTGTCAATTTTATTCTGGAGTTAACTCCTTTTTGGCCCAAATAGTTGAAAATTATTTTCTTTTTAAAGTAAGGAAGCATTGAATAAGAACAATTTTCAAGAAAATTGGTTTATTTCAAGAAAGAACACAGTAACGAGTGTACTAACTAAATTCTAAGCCCAAAAAAAGAGTTAGCTTCTGGAGTTAACTCCATTTTGACCTAAGCGAATGAATTAAAGCGGATACCTTGAGAACTATCAACTGTAGGTAACTCTTTGTTGAACCAAACGAAAGAATGATATTTTTCCACCAAGAAACAGTTGTTAACTCTGTTTGGCCTAAAAATGGAGTTAACTCGTTGTTGCTGCAAACCCCTCAATTGAAATAACAATAGTATAAGTACCTATAGTGAAGTCGATTTTTTTCGAAATCCTGATTTTGATGGAATTATCCATTTTGACCTTCCCTGAATCCATTCTGACTATTTTCGTTATGACATCTGTTTGTCTGTCGGTAAGCGCTGTAACTCAAATACGACAAATCGTACAGGGGTGAAATTTTATATTTAAAATTAATTTTTGTCTGGGAAGAAAACGTTCTATTTTTGAAAACGATTTTTCAACCGGATACGGATGTTTACCTACGTCGATTTTTGAATTTTTCGATTTACTTGTAAACAGTGCGAATTAAAAAAAATGGTCAAGTTAAAAATTGTAGATAATATTAATATCCTATAATGTTCTACTTATTTCTTCGAAAATATATGCCTTAATAAAAATTGTTCGCAATTAATAGGTCTTTCAGTGGTATATATTACTTTATTCCTTGCTAAATAAGAGCTACTTTTAGAGCTATAATCGCAATGGTTGCATTAAGCCTTGCTAAATAATTACTACGTTTATAGCTATAATTGCAGTGGTCGCATTTAAAAAGGTCTTTCAATATTTTATCTTAATTTATGTCTTGCTGGATGATTGCTACTTTTGAAGCTATAATCACACTAGTTTCATTAAAAAAGAGTTTTCATTGGTATGTGTTAGTTGATGCCTTGTTAAATAATTGCTACGTTTACAGCTATAATCGCAATGATCGCATTTAAAAGGTCTATCATTAGTATGTGTTAGTTTATGTTTTGCTAAATTACCGCTACTTTTACAGCTAAAACCGCAATGGTTGCATTTAAAAGGTTTTTCATTAGTATGTATTAGTTTATGCTTTGCTAAATAACTACTACTTTTGCAGCTATAATCACAATGGTTGCATTTAAAAGGTCTTTCATTAGTATGTGTTAGTTTATGCCTTGCTAAATTACTGCTACTTTTACAGCTATAATCACAATACTTGCATTTAAAAGGTCTTTCATTAGTATGTTTTAGTTGATGCTTTGCTAAATAGTTGCTACTTTTAAAACTATAATCGCAATGGTTGCATTTAAAAGGTCTTTCATTAGTATGTGTTTGTTTATGTTTAGCTAAACTATCGCTACGTATACAGCTGTAATCGCAAAGGTCGCATTTAAAAGGTTTTTCATTAGTATGTGTTAGTTTATGACTTGCTAAATACTTGCTACTTTTACAGCTATAATCGCAATGATTGCATTTAAAAGATTTTTCATTAGTATGTGTTAGTTTATGCTTTGCTAAATAACAACTACTTTTACAGCCATAATCGCAATGGTTGCATTTAAAAGGTCTATCATTAGTATGTGTTAGTTTATGCCTTGCTAAATTACCGCTAGTTCTACAGCTATAATCGCAATGGTTGCATTTAAAAGGTTTTGCATTGGTATGTGTTAGTTTATGACTTGCTAAACTATCGCTACTTTTACAGCTATAATCGCAATAGTTGCATTTAAAAGGTCTTTCATTAGTATGAGTTAGTTTATGTTTTAACAAAAGTTGTTTCCGTTTACTACTATACTCGCATTGATCACATTTATGTTTTTCTAATTTTACACTTTGCTTAGTTAAACTGAACTCGTTAGTTATTTCATTATTACAATATGTAGAAATAATAAAATCTTCATTTTCTACTTGTTCGTTTTTAATTTCTGGTTCGTTTTCTTCTTTAATAACCAAGTCTCTCTGAAAATCGATCATTATTTTACTGTCACAATTTGTTTTTAAAGGATCTTCATTTTCTTGTTGTTCACTTCTAGTTTCTGGTACGTTTTCTTCTTTAACAATCAACTCTTCCTGTAAAAAGTAACTCAATACAGTAACAAATTGAATTTGATGTAATTTTTTACAGGTAACGTTAAAAATATTATAAAACTAACTTTTGGCCAGCTGTCCATTTTAAACTGGATTATTTTAGTAATGCTGCACACTTTTTACATATATTGATTAATTAAGTTTATTTTCGCCTTAGGGTGGGGGGGACGCTTTGATCACGACTTTGAACGCAAATATATCGTGACTGAAGGGTTAAAATCAAAATGTTATATTCATTTTTTTTATTGCATTTCAGGAGACCTATCTAAAGACCCCCCACTTAATAGATTAAGTGAAATTTTTTTTTTGAAAATATAAAATAACTAATTAGGAAAGCCATAGACATAGAGAATGGATAGTGCATTCTGTATTAACACAATGGTGTAACATCTGTTCAAAAAGTGAGAAAGAGATGCAGTGTAGTTTGGAATATATCTATCTCTTTTTCTAAGAATCTGATTGGTAGCTTACTATAGTTCAGGGTAGTATTTCTATCCGATATATTTTTGTATATCTATCTTGTGATTTTTGTGCAATAAGTGTTTTCTTAGAAAAGTAAATAATATAAACAATAAATGGTTCATATTTTATCGAGGAAATAAAAAATAAAAAACATCAATTGATCTGATAGAAATTTGCAAAATTATGAACGGATATTCCGGGAAAATAACATTTTTTAACAAAATTTTAAATATTTTATTTGATATTAGGTTACATTACGAAGTTACGAAAAAAGAAGAACAAGATATTAAAATTGGGTCAAAAAATTTGAAACTTATATTATTTAGAAATCAATAATCGTGTTTTTTAAATAAAATTTTTTTATAACGTTAATTATTTTTTGTTTTTTAACCTCTTTGTATACATAATAATATATATGTACATATATATGAATATTTTTAATGTTCGGGACCAAGAATAAAATAGTTACACACCTGTTTGAAAAAAGGACAAGTATATTCCAAACCTGTTTCGATCTCTTTCTTTTGACACGGCTCTGTTTTCGAGTCAGGTGCGTGGTCCATTCTCTATGTCTATGAGGAAAGGAGATTTTTGAAATTAACAAGTGGTGCCATATTTGGTATTGGGCTAATATTTTCGTTTTAGTCCCGAAACATCTTTAAAAAGTTTTAATTTTAAAAAGTACGTAAATATGTAACCTTAATTTTATAAAACAATTTTATTGTTTAGGAACCTCTGTTTTCCATTTGATCATCTGTCAAACATACTATATGACACCGAACTTGTATTTACTAACATGTGATTCAATATTAACTTTGGATTTCTTACCTCATATTCCTGTTTGTAGTGTTCAGAATATTCATCATAGGTTTCAATTTCCTGAAGACATTCGACGTATTCTATTTCTTCTTTTATAAATTCCTGTTTAACGTGAAACATTTCAACACAGTAATATTACAATACAAACTTGCTTACAATTATAATAGCACACAGAACATAAACAAACGTACAATCTTATATTAATCTGTATTAGTCGATAAATATATAATATGATATGATCATGTATTAAAGAACTAAAAATATATTTGTGTATGAATACACGACATTATGATACAATCAATGGCTACTTATCCCGCGCATGCGCTGTACTCCGTACTCTTGCTGTTTGTGCGAACTAGAGCAGTGATACTCAACATTTGTATATTGTTTCCTTTGTTTTATATTAATAATTATTCTTTAAATGAATGAAACGACAACACTTAATTATGTTTATTTTAATTTAATGTCCGGTATTATAAAGGAGCATGCAAATTTGCTAGCTTGCAAGCACTCTCAAATGAGATATCAAACTAATATGACAGTTCTTTTGGAGTTTGTTGAAGACTTTGACAAATTTCGTGCACTCGTTCTAGGTAAACACCAACGGTATTAAAACAGTGGTGATATTATGAAAATTATTTTGTACGGTCAAATATGCCAACTGTGTTAGAATTAGTTGAAGTATCACTGCTCTAAATTCCATAGCTAATCCATAGATACTAGTACAAAATTAATACCCCATTTGAGAGTGCTTGCAAGCTAGCAAATTTTGTGAGCTCCTTTATAATACCGGACATAAGTATTTTCATTTATTTATTACAATATTATAACATCCAAAGATGGATTTCAACATGTGGGGGGGGGGTCGAGGGAGGGGCACTCCTCCCTTTGGATCGAGTAAATTCATGCAATACTTACTTTATTCATTAATCTACTTGTGAAAAAAATTTAATAAAAATAAATTATATAAAACTTTATTGGTGTAATTATTTGTGTACAAGTTTTATATCTGGTATTGTATTGATATGTGTCCCGATGATAGCGACGAATTCAGTGGTAAAAATCGAAACTAACGCAATCGGATCATTTGTCATTTAACCTATCTTAACCGGTAAACAATGCAAATGCGAATATTAGCGACCGACATTCGCGACAATGCGAATATTGACTTTTTTTATTATAAATTTTCTTTTTCTTATTTTTTCGCTTTGAGGGGGGGCGGGGATGTAGACATATAAGCTCCCTCAACTTTTTTTTGTAAATTTTAATTCGTATTAATTTGATAAGTTTTTCGTATTTTTTTGTGGGGGGGGGGGGGGCACGATCCATATAATCCCTTCTCTCTTAAAAAAATATTGCATTATTTAATTAGTTTTAATTTTATTACTTTTACTTTTTTTAGGGGTTGGGGCAAGATCCATACAGCCCCCCCTCCCAAATGTATTGTATTATTTAAATTGCTTTAATTTCATAAAAAAACTTTTTTTGGTGGGGTCTGGAGTACTCCCTATGACAAACATTTCCTCCAAAAATAATTCAAATCGGTGCATTTTTACAGTAGTATCGTAAACGAAAGAAAATTTTACATTCAGACACACACACGCACAGCCGTCATGAGTAAATCAACTTTCATTTACGTTTTGAAGTTAGTATAATCAGAATTTGCTCTTATCTCGTACACGATTTTTCGACGGTATTACAATACTTCCATTTCTTCAGAACATGGAAGTAAAAATAAATGTTGACTGTTCCTAAGTTCTTAAAAATAATTATTTAATATTATTATATTATAGATAAAAATACATTTTTTTAACTATTACAAAAAAAGTCATATTCGCAAAAATATCCGCAGTTTTTCTTGTGAATGTTAAAAAATGTTCGAATGCGAATATTCGTTACATCACTAGTACTTATATACGTTTAAGGGTGTTATGGACGTACAATCAGATACAAAAGTAGCTAATTTTGAAATGTACAAATATCTGCGATATAAATTTCGTAATAGAAGTTATAAATGATACAAATTATAGTCATTAACTTACATATATGAAGCTAATTTTCCCTCCCCAATGACTATTTTGTTTTTGTAAAGATTCTAATATAGTAAAACGTATTTTTTGACACTGATTATACGGCAGATTTAACCTAACAACAATATATTTTAAATATAATTAGCGTTATTTATAGCTGCAAATTAATAAATATAGTTTATATAATTATTAAAAATACGCAATCATGTGTTATAAATACAATTAACATAGTGGGACACTTTTTCAATGTAATACAGTTTGGGTAAAAATTGTCATATTATTATGAAAATTCATAAAAATCATTAGTGTGGTGTTGTTTCAAAGCCCAAAGAGTAAAAACTTTGTGCGTGCATCAATAGCGGGTGTACAACCCTTGGAGAGGTGAAAAATGGAAAGTAACAATTTCAAGTATTGAAAAAAAAGTTTAAAAACTGTTTATTCCAAGATAATGATAAAATTCACATTAATTTTTATACGTAGAACTTATTTGAACTATTTTGAACCCTAAAGGTATAAATAAAAATAGTACGATAGAATATTAAATTTAAGTGTGATTTTATAAGAAATCAATTAATGCTCTTATTTCAAGATTTTTGTAAAGATTTTGTGCACCACACTACGGATGTAGCTACCCTAAATTTAAAAAATATTCACTTTTTTTAAAACATCGTATCTAAAAATTCAGTGGATTTATTTTGTCATCCTTTCGTAATATAAAAGGCTGACATTTGATCTTTTTACACCGGTAAAATTAAAACAATACACTATCAGGAACTACTCTTAAATTTTTATTTCTTAAAAATAAAATAAATTTTATTTCAATTAATATTGGAAAATATAGGTATTTATAGAAATTAATGGACAATTTATGAGTTTTTCGTAAGTTTGGCTCAAATTAATTCAATCGTTTTGAGACGTTTCTGATAATGTATTGTTTTAATTTTACCGGTAACAAAAGAACAAATGTCGGCCTTTTGTATTACGAAAGGATGAAACAAAAATACCACGTACTGTCTAGATACCATATTTAAAAAAATGTGTATATTTTTTTTAATTGAGGGTAGCTATATCCGTAGGGGTGAATTGTGGTGCACAAAATTTTCAAAAAAAATGTTAAATAACAGCTTTAATTGATTTTTCATAAAATCGCAATTGAATTAAATTTACAACCCTATTATCGGGGGTGATTTAATTTTTAAGGGTTGATGACTACCCTTATAACTTATTTGTGTTTTTTAACGTACAATTCTGTTGTAAACACAGTTTACTACACATTTAGTAAAGGACCCCGCAGTTTTTGATAGGGAAATGGCTTTCAGTCAATCTCTTTGAAACCAACTGGAAAATATTCTCTAAATCATCCCGATTAAAAGTATCAATGGTCACAACTGCCTAAGTTCCTGAGGTCTCGCGCAAAGAGCTGTTTTGTACCTAATAATGCAATAAAAAAATCGATATAGTACAGGACATTTTGAACAAAGAAATTAATTTTTATGTATCGTTTTGTTTATTTAATTTCTAGATTTATATGTTGTTAAAGTTTGCAAGTTCTAACAAATTGTTTTATGGATATAATAAAGTTTTTATAAAACATGTTAAGGTATGTGTAGTGCCGTCAGCGCCAGCTACTAGCGATAGTATTAAAAATATTAAATTGTAAAATAAAAACAATAGAAAATTAGTTGTCATAAAAATATAACATTGATTTGTAACACACTTATGGGACACCTTATATAAATGTAACTATTTTAAAAATATGCTGCTTGTCTAGCCTGACAACTTTTGTATTTAAAGTTTTCTTCCATTTGTTATAATAAATTAAATATTGAACTTGGGAAATCCTGTACTATATCGATTTTTTTATTGCAGTAATAGGTACAAAACAGCTTTTTGCGCGAGACCTGGGGAACTTAGGCGGTTGCGACCATTGAGACTTTTAATCGGGATGATTTAGAGAATATTTTCCAGTTGGTTTTAAAGAGATTGACTGAAAACCATTTCCCTATCAAAAACTGCGGGGTCCTTTCAACGTCTCAGAATAATTGAATTAATTTGAGCCAAACTTATGAAAAACTCGTAAATTGTCCATTAATTTCCATAGATACCTGTACACATCTTACAACAGATATACAAATCTCATTTTCAAATAATACATACCTAACTGCACTTTTTATTGATATCAAAAGCGCCTATGAAAACGTAAACTTACAAATATTATACGACAAATTAATATCGCTGAGAATCCCAGCAGCATTCGTGACGTCACTAATTCACTTACTATCAAATAGAAAAATATATATTAAACTTAAAAATGAATTGGTGGGGCCTAGATACACTAGTCAAGGGCTACCACAAGGATCTATATTAACTCCTCTACTATACAATATATATACGATAGACTTACATAAAATATTTAATAATAAAATAACATGTCTCCAGTACGCAGACGACATTTGTATCTATACTGAAGAAAAATCAGTAGAGATGTGTGAAACAAATCTACAGAGCGTCATGGCAGCCTTAAAAAATGATTAACGAAAATCGGTATGAATATTTCTAAAGAAAAATCATCAGCCTGTATATTTACAAGACACAGACTGAAAAACAACAACAGTTACCTAACAGAAGACAAAATTCCCATAAAAAATCAGGTAAAATATTTGGGAGCATATTTAGATAGCAAATTAACGTGGAAGAAACATATTCAAGAAACAGTTAAAAAATGTGAAATCAACATTAATATTTTAAGAACCCTGACATCAACGTGGTGGGGGGCTCCCCCGTCATCCTTCTGAATGTATACAAGGCAATTGTTAGATCCCACATAGATTATGCCTGTATATTATATGGAAATGCTTCTAAACAGAATCTAGCAGCATTGGATAAATGTCAATATAAAGCTATTCGAATATGTTTAGATGCCATGCGTTCTACTCCGACGAATGCTTTATTAATTGAAGCAAATGAACCACCGCTTATATTAAGAAGGAACACATTGTGCACTAATTACCTAAGCAGACTATCGCCAATAAAAAATAACAGTATGTATACAAAAAAAAATTAAGCAAACTAAATTCTACCTTAGAAACGACAAATTACTGGCATAATAAAAAAACCAATCCTGATGCAAATTTTCAAATATATTTTTTAAATAACACACAAATTAACTCACAAGGGGAAGCAATGAGAATTTCAATGAGCTTGTGGTATGTCAAACTAGAGCAAAAATAAAAAGACACGTGTCCAACAATTTGATCTCATAGGCCTTAATTACAAAGATAATTAACTTTGAAAATTTGTGTATTCAATATAACCGTGTATTATGTTCGCTCGAAATATAAGTGTGTTGGCCCTACGGTCAACGCGCTGGCGTCTCGCCTAGTTTTAAGATTTTGATTTTAATTTTTATTTACAATTATTTTTTATTTTTTTGTACACATTACCTCTCCCACTTGCGTAAAAATCGATAAATTAGACATAAATAAAACATATATTATTATTGACAATAGATGTTTGTGGTTTCTTTCAAGTTTGTTTTTTATTAAAACTTTTCAATTTATCAATTACAAACTAATGAGTTGTGTCAATAATAAATTAAATTTACTTTAAAACAAATTAATAATTATGTACTGGCGTATATATCAATATTTTCACTGTCAATAATAATATATGTTTTATGTGTACAAAAAAATAAAAAATAATTGTAAATAAAAATTAAAATCAAAATCTTAAAACCAGGCGAGACGCCAGCGCGTTGACCGTAGGGCCAACACATTTATATTTCGAGCAAACATAATACACGGTTATATTGCATACATAAATTTTCAAAGTTAATTATCTTTGTAATTAAGGCATCTCATAGGCCTTAATTACAAAGATAATTAACTTTGAAAATTTATGTATGCAATATAACCGTGTATTATGTTCGCTCGAAATATAAATGTGTTGGCCCTAATTTGTTGGACACGTGTCTTTTTATTTTTGCTCTAGTTTGACATACCACAAACTCATTGAAATTCTCATTAACCGTGCTGTTGCTTCCCCTTGTCAGATATAAACCTACCAATGTTCGTTGAACCCTACAGTATTCAAAACATACAAGAGGACGTAAACACATGATATGCCCCCCCCCCCCTCATCGGACAATGAAATTTCGTCCGCCACGCACTGGAGAATCTTTTCAGCTGTCGAAAGACACCTCACCGACGATTCTAGCCCAAACGGATCGCCGGCAAAACCCCAAACCAGGGTAAACCGCCATCCGAACGCCAACACGTCAGTCCATCCTTCCTTAATGAAAGGGAGAAGGGTGAAGTTGCGAGTTGGCTCTCACCAACGAAGCGCATCCGTGGACGATATAAAGCCTCCCGATTTTGATGCAAAAGTAAGAAGTCCAGGAGTCAACTCCAAGGGAACAAGTGCCCTACCTACCACTGGTATTGGAACTGTCACTCTGCTGCCGAGTTTAATACTTGGCAGCAGAGGTGCTCTGAGATGCCACTCCAGTGTCGCTGATTGACGACCACTGACGCCACCACCTCACGTTGAGGACCACTGCCGCCGCCGAAGGAGACGCCCACCGTCTGACGTTGAGGACCACTGCCGCCCGCCGAAGGAGACGTCCATCACCGGACGTTTGAGGACCACTGCCGACTCCCGGAGACGCCCACCACCTCACGTTTGAGGACCACTGCCGCCCGACGAAGGAGACGCCATCGCCTCACGTTGAGGACCACTGCCGACCGCCGAAGGAGACGCCATCGCCTCACGTTGAGGACCACTGCCGCCCGCCGAAGGACGCCGCCGTCACCTCACGTTGGGGACCGCTGACGCTCACCAGAGACGCCCGCTGCAGCTGTGACGCCCAAATTCACAGGCACGCACCCGAAGACAAGCGCCGTCTCCGGATCCAAAGCCGTTGCCGCTCAGACAAGAACTCTGACCGCTGACGCCCGAAGAAGAACGCCGCCCGCTGAAGCCCGCCAAGAGACGTCCGTCGCCGCTGTGACACCCAAAATCACAGACGCGCACCGGAAGCCGAGCGCCGTCTCACGACCAGAGACCGCTGACGCTCCGAGAAGAACGCCGACCGCCGACGCCCGCCGAGAGACGTTCACCGCCACTGTGATGCCAACATTCACAGACGCGCACCGGAAGCCGAGCGCCGTCTCACGACTAGACCCAGCTTCCACCGCGAAGCCCGCCGTCATCTTCATGACGCCCAACACAGCTTCCACCGAGAAGCCCGCCGTCATCTTCATGACGCCAACACAGCTTCACCGAGAAGCCCGCCGTCATCTTCATGACGCCCAACACAGCTTTCACCGCAAAGCCCTCCGTCATCTTCATGACGCCCAGCACAGCTTCCACCGAGAAGTCCGCCATCGTCCAATCGACGCCCAACACAGCTTCCAACGAGAAGCCCGCCGTCATCCCAAATGACGCCCAACCCAGCTTCCACCGAGAAGCCCACCATCACACGAATGACGTCTGCCCCATTGACATCTGAAGGATCGCACCGGCCCAGCTGATCCCAACATCAGCCCAGCCGATTCCAACGACACTGGAATCCCCGTCGATCCCCGTCAAGACAGAAAAGACGCCCCTCATCCATTGTAAATAATTGTATAATCTGTATATCTATTAACGACGAAATAAATATTCCTTCCTAAGCCAAAATTGTTTTTATTCTCCCGCAATAACACACCAAACAACGCGGGGGTACAACACACAGACAATTCATATATAGAGTTTAATAACATTAATCCTTGAAATTTTACATGAAAAAGAAGACGCCATATCAGCGTTTACAGATGGCTCCAAAATTAAAGAAAATGTGGGGTGTGCTATATATGTATATACCACAAAATGACATTGAAATAAAACTGAAATTGTCAAATAAGCTCACCATCTTTTCAGCAGAAGCGTGGGCTATATATGAAGCACTGAATTATATAATCAATAACTCAAATAATAGACAAATCAACATTTTAACAGATTCAAAATCAGTGTTAGAGCAAATAAAAAATTTTAAAATAAAGAAAATAAAAAATTATATAATAATTAAAATAATAAAATGTGTAGAAACATTAATAAAACAAAATAAAAAAGTTACATTTATTTGGATTAAAGCACATATTGGCATCGAATTTAATGAACATACAGATTGCATCTAAACTTTTGAATTTTAAATATGTATTATATTGAAATGAAAGTATATTTCAATTTCGCGCCTCGAATATTAGAGATTTTTGAGATAGCAAGTAGATGGCATCACAAGTGGCTTGTCAAAATATTTTAACCAAGAGTTGAACCCCCGTGGTCCCCGTGGTTTTTTCTTTAGAGCGCTACACTGGCGCCATCAACCGGCAACATGTAAAACAATACACATGGTTCGTTTCCATAATTCTAAACTAACTGTGCCCTTGAACAACGCTCGCGTCATCTTTATGCATATATAGATATATGTATTTTAAAAAAAAAACGAATATTTGTTTCCAAGAAATTTATCGAAAGTAGGTTGACCAATTTAGGGAATTTTTTTAAATTTTTATTTAGTTTTTTTTCGGGTGAAGGGAGGGGAGCATCGAGAGAACCTGTATATAAATAAAGTTTTTTTGCTCTCCATTCAATTTTTTACAGATCAAAATTGCTTTTTTGTTTTTTAAATGAGGGTCCCGAATATTCATTCTGCCTATTTTGATAACGCGCCACTGATTTAAATAAGTTAGTAGGGGGCAGTACATGATCTTTGTGAAATTAGATATTTATAATTATTTTAATTGGTCCAGTACTTTAATCTTGGTTCGGGATTGTCTATAGAGGAAAAAGGTAAAATATTTGAATAGGGGGGGGGGGGGGGGGGGGGTTATAAAAAAAAATTCAAATGACAAAAAATTTAGCACACATTGGTAAATTATGAAAAAAAATTTGATAAAATCTTAAATAATAATAATATATAGTGGTATTAATACATATACATTTAAATTGTATAATATATCGATGGCAATTAGCATTAAGTAATCATTAGGCCCACCACACGGAGCAACCGTTTTGCAACGAGAATTGCAAACCAGTTGCGTAAGCAACCGTTTGGTGACTTTGTACGTGTAACGTAATGGCCCTCCGCACACGGAGCAACTATTTTGCAACGAGAATCGCAAACCAGTTGCGGAAGCGACTATTTTACAACTGGTTTGCAATCGATTTGAGTCCTCGCTCCGCACACGAGCGCGACTGAATCTTGATCAGTCGATAGTTTTATGGGAATTGCCGTGATAAAAAAAACGCGAGTTTTTAAGTTTTTTTTACATTTGGCAACATGTCAAGCATTCTTGAATACCCAGGACTATAGTATATGTATAGAACTTTATGTTTTTCCACTTCCTCGACGAATTTAATGTTTATTAACTGATCATTTATTCTGAATGAATTAACTAAGTAGGTAATTATTAATAGGAATAATGATAATTAACCAATAATTTTAATTATAAATAAATAATAATATTATTAAAAACCGAAATTCGACCTGCAAGCACAGTTGCACGAAACCAGTTGGAAACTGATTGCAAATCAGTTTTGTTTCGGTCGCACCGTGTGCGGAGGGCCATTACGTTACACGTGCAAAGTCACCAAACGGTTTCTTACGCAACTGGTTTGCAATTTTCGTTGCAAAACAGTCGCACCGTGTGCGGAGGGCCTTAGAGTTAAAAGTTCCATTTTGATTACTACGATCAAAAATGTACATTAGGTAATACTGAGAGCCAACGACTAGAATTAAAATATAACATGGCTTGGCCATAAAATGCACACCCCTTAAACTTTTTAAAATGTATTAATTAATAAGGTTGTCAACTTTGTCAATTTTAATAATAATAGTGATTATATAAGTACATTAATTTGAAAACATAATAAATAAATGACTTAATCTCACTTCATCATTATATGTTTTTTACATTAACACAAAAGAATAAATAAATACAAAAACTGAAAAAAGTATTCCACAAATAATAAATAATACTTACATTTATATGTTAATTCATTATTAATATGTTTATCGTAGGTACCGTTCTAATTTTTCAGAATTAAAAATAATAGTTTTTGAAGTCGGTCATCTTCCTTTTTTTTCTTAAAAAGTTTTTTATTGGCTTGGCACTGACTTCAAGAACTGTTAAATTTAGTTGTTTTTTTAAGTCTTTTTTAAGTTTTTTTATGTTATCCTTTTTGTATGTATATGTATTTGACAACCCCTATGTACGCGACCGACATATCAGTAAAATATGTGCACTTCCTTTTTTAGATATGATACATTCAGTATTATTTACTTTCTGTTGTAATAATGTGTAAAATAACCATCAGTGAGTGCACTTAATAATACAAATGTGAATGGCAGACAAATTAGACACTTATCTAAATTATAATTAATAAATAATTATAAAAAAATACGTGCGTCTTTATTTGAAATATTCGACTTGGGTCCTAAGGGGCCCAACGGGAGACTCGGGTCCAAAATATGATAAACCCTTGTAATAGTTAGGATGGAACCCTACAACATTGTTATAAGGTAGTGGCACCAGTCTTGACAAGGACCTCAGTAATGGCAAATTTTTAATTAAATGTATTGAATTCAAAATATGTGTTTATATTTGATTACTATGTACCATTTCTGAATATTAATTAGTCCTCGGTCCCGGTTTTAAATTTTGAAATAAAAAATAATCCACTCACGAAGTTGTAACGTTATTAAAATGTCTAATTTTTATTTTTTATCAAATCGGTAATTAGAGACCGCAGGGTAGAAGCATCAAATAGTATTCTTACAGACTTTATTACAAAATAATAACGAGAATAATTAACATACCTTTATACTTGACAATACTAACTTACAACTATTAACAAATATTTACTTTAACAATTATTACAATATTTTAGTACTTAATTTCAGCGACTCCAAGATGCCTTGGCCGCAGCTTGTCTATACAGTGCTGTCGATTTGCAAGTTTATTAAAAATTTTGTTATTCAACTTTATGTCCGGTATTATAAAGGACCTAACAAAATTTGTTAGCTAGCAATTACATTCAAATGGGGTATTAATTCTGTACTAGTATCTATGGATTAGTTATGGAATATAGAGCAGTGACACTTCAACTAATTGTAACACAGTTGGCATCTTTGACCGTACAAAATAATTTTCATAACATCACCACTGTTTTAATACCGTTTGTATTTACCTTCAACGCGTGCGCGAAACTTGTCAAAGTCATCAACAAACTCCAAAAGAACTGTCATATAAGTTTGATATCTCAGTTGAAATGCTTGTTAGCTAATAAATTTGTTAGGTCCTTTATGATACCGGACATTAGAATAATAATTACTACTCACTCCCAGACACCTTAGATTCGACTGACTTCTATTTCATTTTCTTGTGCCTTTTATACAAACTCTTATGTAATTTTGTAATGACTGTTATGCGTCTACTAATAACATTACAAAGTTTCAGAGGAGTATTTTTTATTTCAAAATTTAAAGCCGGGACCAGTTGTCAAGGTCAGTTGCCAAGTTCACATAGCCAAAAAAATCTCTCTCCGATTTCAAAATTTTAACTTGTATTGATTTTTCCGTTTCAGGTCAAGACAGACACTTTTCGTTTCGTGTCTGTCTGTCCCTTGAATCCTTGTCACACGCATAACTAATGCACCACTGAACCGATATGAAACTTGGTTGGGTCTGGCTTGAGTACAGTTCCATTTCAAAATCATCAAAATCGTGTGTAAGGGGGAGGGGTGACAACCCAAAATATTTATTTTTTCAAGATATCTCAAAATCATCACGTGTTACGAGAAAATCTTGCAAAGATTTATCTCAATTTGCATTAAAAAATCGTCATTTGTTTTTTTATAATCGCTATTTACTTTAACATATCAAATGTCATTTTGACGATTTAAACGTTTGTTTGACGATTGCATAGCAGAAAATTTAAGATTTAAATTGAAATTGTCGAGAAATGAATAATTAAGTGCCTATTGAGAAAAATGTCGAATAATTATTTTCTAATAAAATTGTATACAAATAAATGGTTTACTAATGGCAATTCATATTAATACTTTATCAGTGTTTATTAAAATTGTTCGACAATTAACTACCTTAGGTGAATTTAGCACGAGGAAGCACTGTGCATTTACGATGCAAATAAAACAATAATGGAAAGTGTTATCAAAGAACGTAAAAACAAAGAACAAAGTACAGAAAATTCTGATTCAAATTCATGTTTTAAAGTTATAGTAATTATAGAAAACAATGACAATATTAAAAAGGAACAAGCTGAGTTATTAAGCAATAATTGCGACATAGTTCCATCTGTAAAAGTGGATACTGTTGAAGACAATGAAGTGAACCCAACTGAAGAAAATGTATCTGCTACAAGATGTAATTTAACAGAAGATGTAGAAAACATCGACGATGAGAACAAAGAACAATATAGATTATTGAATATTGAATATATGTCAGTCAACTTACCCTTTATAAACGAAGATATTGTATATTATGATCAAAACATTGAGAAAGATTTTGACCAGCAAATTGGAAGAAATTTTTTATCAAATATAACTAATAGGGTCAGATTATTGTGTAGTATTTTATTTCAGAAAAAAACTTTTTTTATAGCTGCGATATTTGGTCTGGCTGATGTTTTTACAGATTTACTGTTAGTATATAAGTATTACGTGGAAGGGCAATACTTATTCTGTGCTTTAACAGCAACATTTATCTGGATACCGTCCTTAATGACTACAATTATATTGTATAAAATGTAAGTATAACACATTTATTTATTTAAAACAAATATTACTGATAGTCCAGTTGTCAGAGAGTTTCGTATAACCGTGGAACAGGAAAAAATGGGTGTGACTGTGTCGGGATGCACAGTCCAGGGATTAACGTGAATACGTATTACTGGGGTTAGATGAAACTCAGACTGGATTGTATAATATAGTTATTTCTTATGATTTGTACGAATATAAAAACAATTAATTAATATTTAGAAGCAAAATTATGGAAATACGAAATTTATGGATTTTCTTATAGTTTTTATATTAAAAAACATTTTTCCGAGTTTCAGTATGTTTATGAATAAAAATTTTGTTTTTTTGAAAAAAGGAATAGAACATAAATTATATATAATATAACCTTACCTTTACTTGACCATTTTTCTCTAATTCGCACTGTTCCAAAAATAATTCTAAAAATTAAAAAATCGACATCAGTAAATATCCGTATCCGGTTGAAAGATCGTTTTCAAAAATAGGAGGTTTTCTTCCCAAATAAAAAATATTCTTAAATATAAAATTTCACTCTTCTACGATTTGTCGTATTTGAGTTACATTTAGACCGACACACAGACCTCACTGCGAAATAGACAGAATGGTGAAAATGGATAATTCCATCAAAATCCGGATTTCGAAAGAAATCGGCTTAACAATTCTTACTTATACCATCACCAGGTCATGGAGGCAAATAAGGCCCACCTTAATTAAAAATGCTATATTTCGGTTAATAAGTTATTTATATTAAAAAGACTATGTTAATGGTAAACTTTGGTTTATTATTAATCTAAAGAAGTATGAAAACCAACTTTTCTTAAATGATTTTTTCATTTTTAAGACATTTCAAAAAAAGTAACTTTGGGCCTTATTAGACTATGGTAGTATAATAAGGCCACTTAACTAAATTAAACATTTTCAGATAATTATACTTAATGTTTTTTGTATGGGAACTATGTTTTAATCAACATTTGGCGTAATGTTTGCTTAATTACAGCTAATAAATAAACAATTAATTATTTTATTTTAACATTTATTTTTTATCCATAACGTGCCGATGCTGCATCCATAGCAGCTGCTAAACTCTCGCCAGACCACGTTATTTCTTCGTTGTAGATGATTTTTTTATAGAACTATTAGTAAATAAAAATGACATACCAATCTAGAACAAAATATGTGATTATAAATTGTAATACACTCACGGAAAAAATTAAAGGACCACTTTTATTTTTCGAAAAAATTGCTCATTTTCAAAGTAATGCCGACAGATCAAATATGATCCATTTTTTACTTAAAGGATATGAAAATTGAAGGAAATTTTATCATCTTTTCGAATTTAGGGGTATATTTGTTTTATTAAACTTATTATTGTGACCAAATCGCGGTTTAATAAAAAAATTGATTTTTTTTTGCAATTTTGAAAGATACCCACGGGGATGTAAAATTTTTTTTCTAAAGTTTCAAGATAACCATTTTGTAGGAAATTTGTTCAGCTTTAAAATGCTTTTTCAAATTTGTTTTATAATTTTTTGGTGTTACGATATTCGAGTTTGAATGAAAAAAGTACCAAAAAGTTTTAAACGACCATGAAGGGCCTAATGTTAGTCGCACAGAAAAGAAAAAAAAAGAATATTAAAGCTTAAATTTTCACCTATTGTCTAGTAGCATTTATAAAATGTTTAATTTTAACTTAACCCTTCAAATACGAAAAACAAAACAGTGTTCGAATTTAAATAATCCTGTAAAAATAACCTTTTTTTAATCATAGACCTAATGTTTAAAATGTATCCAGAAATTAAGTTCTATCAAAGAATATGAAAATTAGACTTATTACCTTCTATGTGAACAAAGGTTCCAGTAAAAATCTTTTAATTTGGCTGAGAAATTGCATCTTGAATTTTTTGTATACGTTTAGGATTTGACCGTACTTTTTATAACAAGTTTTTCTTTGGGATTTTTTTTTCGAAAAACAATCAATTTTTGAGAAAAATTGTAAGAAGGAAAAAGTTTTTCTTTCTTGTTAAAGAATATTCATAATTTTTTTCAGATGTTTTATATCAATATTATGGGATTAAATTTATTTTTAATAGGGTACTTTTTCATTCAAACTTGAATATCTTGGCATCAAAAAATGTGACAATCATTTTTTAAAAAGCATTTTGAAGCTGAGAAAATTTACTAAATGATGAATATCATGGAATTTTGAAAAAAAAATAATCATACATCCCCGTGTAAAATTTCTATAACTGCAAATAAATAATTAATTTTTTTTAGTCAACTACGTGTGGACCAAAAAAATTCAGTTACTTTGAACGAATAAGCGGTGAAAATTCAATGAAAATTAATTTAACTGTCGAAATCAAGAGTCTTTAATATGTTGTTGAACGTTTTTTCATGACCACACGCAGTTGACTGAAATTAAAAATTGAAATTTTTTGAAATTATGGAAGTTTCACACGGGGATGTATGATTTTTTTTTTCAAAATTCCATGATATTCATCATTTAGTAAATTTTCTCAGCTTCAAAATGCTTTTAAAAAAATGATTGTCACATTTTTTGATGCCAAGATATTCAAGTTTGAATGAAAAAGTACCCTATTAAAAATTAATTTAATCCCACAATATTGATATAAAACATCTGAAAAATATTAAGAATATTCTTTAACAAGAAAGAAAAACTTTTTCCTTCTTACAATTTTTCTCAAAAATTGATTGTTTTTCGAAAAAAAAAATCCCAAAGAAAAACTTGTTATAAAAAGTACGGTCAAATCCTAAACGTATACAAAAAATTCAAAATGCAATTTCTCAGCCAAATTAAAAGATTTTTACTGGAACCTTTGTTCACATAGAAGGTAATAAGTCTAATTTTCATATTCTTTGATAGAACTTAATTTCTGGATACATTTTAAACATTAGATCTATGATTAAAAAAAGGTTATTTTTACAGGATTATTTAAATTCGAACACTGTTTTGTTTTTCGTATTTGAAGGGTTAAGTTAAAATTAAACATTTTATAAATGCTACTAGACAATAGGTGAAAATTTAAGCTTTAATATTCTTTTTTTTTTCTTTTTTGTGCGACTAACATTAGGCCCTTTATGGTCGTTTAAAACTTTTTGGTACTTTTTTCATTCAAACTCGAATATCGTAACACCAAAAAATTATAAAACAAATTTGAAAAAGCATTTTAAAGCTGAACAAATTTCCTACAAAATGGTTATCTTGAAATTTTAGAAAAAAAATTTAACATCCCCGTGGGTATCTTTCAAAATTGCAAAAAAAAATCAATTTTTTTATTTTTTATTAAACCGCGATTTGGTCACAATAATAAGTTTAATAAAACAAATATACCCCTAAATTCGAAAAGATGATAAAATTTCCTTCAATTTTCATATCCTATAATTAAAAAATGGATCATATTTGACAAATCGTTATACTTTGAAAATGAGCAATTTTTTCGAAAAATAAAAGTGGTCCTTTAATTTTTTCCGTGAGTGTAAATAATAAAAAGTCCAATCTTAAATTTGGTGGGCTTTATTATCCCTAAGGTACTACGGTATATTTTTTTAATTTTATAAAGCAAAAATTTAAAAACAATAGAAATCAACTTTTTACCATAAACTTTAAGGATCGAACTATTACCTGAACAAATAAGAAACAAATAATACATAAAAAAATTTTAACAAAAATTAAGATTATTTGTTGATTGTTTTTATAAAATTGAGCATTTGTCACCATCTCTTGCAACAAACTCAGAGGTACCGAAAAGTTAACGCGGCGAGAGTCTAGTCGGTGTGTAGTTAGCTTTGTATAAGTACCTTCCAGCTATTGCAAATGTGTGTTTTTTCGCTGGCCCTTATTTGCCGCAGGTACCTTATGTGTATTTCATACACATGAATATACATAAGTAATACAATTCGAATTCTATTGTCTACCCTAGCATCACTCGTGAATGGCCTTAATGGTCCAACCTCAATTATACCCGAATCAATTTAGACTCGATCTCTTTTATTAATTTTACTTCCGTGTTCTGAAAGAAATGGAAGTATTGTAATACCATCGAAAATTTGTGTCCAATAAAAAAGCAGATTCTGATTGTACTACCTACAAAACGTAAAGAAAGTTATTTCCACATAACGGATGTGTGTGTCTATGTATAAAATTTTCTTTCGTTCACGATAACTACTGTAAAAATGCATCGATTTGAATTATTTTTCTATACTTATATACGCGCGTTAGAAGTTATACTTGTTTGACGTGATTGAAAAACAATTGCAACTTTGCAAATGCAAAACTAAAAACCTGTTTCATCGACTATCATAACAGAAATGTGTATTATCTACACGAGTGAACTTAGCCGCATGTATCTTATTTTATATGCACACCTAACCTAACCTAACTTCATTCTGTTAAATTTTCTTCATTGTATGGCGCATTGTATTGCATACTACAATTTCACCCTCAACGTGCCTAAAGAAGTATAACTTCAAAAAAACTTTTCAGATGTGTCCATGAACAAAAAGGCAGTTGGTTGTTCAAACTATTTATGAAATGGAAATGGCCGTTATTGTTTCTATTCATGTTTCAAATGTCTTCTGTTATATTTGCATTGAAACATAGTCTTGATTTTAAACGACTAAGTAAAGAAGAATTTGAAGAAAAGCAAAAACAACTGCTACAACTGCAGTTAGTTGACGCTTTCAACGAGGCGGCGCCACAGGCAACACTGCAATGTTATATCTTGTACGGAACCGACATCGAGTCATTACATAATGGTAAGTGTAGATGCATGTCTCAAAATACAAACTTATTATAAATTAAAAAAGTGGCCGGCCCCCACGATACCAGTTGATTTTTTTTAATTATTAATTTGAGGTATATAAACATGTTTTTTTTTTTAATTAGTTCATACTTAATTCTTAATATGTATTAATATACATATGTATAATGGAGCTCAACGACTCTCTGTCTGTCTTTCTGTCCGTTAGTGCGTTTATAACTCTAGAAACACTTATCCGATCTACGTGTTTTTTTTAATTCATAGATATGTTCTCTAGCCTGGTTATAGGACATATTTTATTACGTTAAGTAAGATAAGGAATAAGCAGTGACGATAATAGTAAATCACCTCGGAAAAAAATTGCCGCGCTCTTCTGCAATACGCTACCTAAACTGTTAAATATTGAACAAAATAATGTAGTAAAGAATTATGTAGAATCAAAAGATCTAAAATAAAGTCCGGATATCTAACTTTTATATTCAAGCTACAATGACTGCTTTTATGTTACAAAGAAAATTCAAAATGTTTTGGTTCTGTTTACTGTTTACTGCAAAACATTAATCCTTATCGAAATAAACGATTTCATAGTCATAAGTAGTTAATGTAATTTGCCCTTTACAGCATCCAATTTGGTTTTCTAGTTTAAGAAATAACTTCAAATAAGTTATATACGGAAAAATATTATTAATAACGCGCGAACTGAAGAACAATTACCGCATCAGAGCATCTCGGTCGCCATTTGGACTCCCTCGGCTCGACCGTTGTCTTTTGATCGTCAATTGTTTATTTTGTTTTCAATAATTAACTTTTAAATTTAAACAGAACAAAAATTATTTGTACTTTTTGTTCTGATTCGTTTTTGTTAGGTATTGATTAGTTATTATTACAATAATAACTAATCGTGTTTATACTTAATTCAACTATATCAGGTTGTATTAGATAAGAAAGAAAAATGATGATGATGATGAATGTCTTGTCAGCTGGATGCTCTCCTTTCCTGACAACTCTTTCTTGTTGATGTTTCGAGTAGGTGTGTGTGTGTTTTTTTATGGACTGGGAAACAAGATGGATGAGGACGTTGCAAATGGGCCGATCATTGCAGGTTGAGACAAACTGGGGGGGGGGGGGGGGGGGGCGTGACTATGGAAAAAAGATGGGGTTCACTTTGGGTTGGGTTACATATAGGGTGACCAGGTCTCCGGTTTTGACCCGGAATCTCAGGGTTTGCACACTGGATCTCCGGGCTCCGGGTTTGGGTGCAATTTCTCCGATTTTTGCAAAAAATGACGACGATTAAAAAAAAAAAAGGTCGTCAAAAATAGAGCAAGGGACATAACAGTGCACATTATGGTAGCAAATTTTATGTAAATAAAAATAAAAAGAATAAAATTAAAATAAAATAGATAAGATAAATTAAAAAAGGGATCTTCATTTACATCTCAGGGTTTACCAAAACTAAAATCTGGTCACCCTAGTTACATATAACATTTAACTTCTCATATGGCCATATTTGTTTCTTTTATGAATTCCATTATGTCCTCGTAGGAGTCTGTTTGACATAGCAGATGTTGCAGGTTTGTGATTTCTATGCTTTTCTTTCTTAAGTTGTCCGTCAATGTCTTCCTTTCTTTATAGTATGTTGGGCATTCTATGAATATATGTTCCAGATTAGCTATAGAATTCTTGTCACAGGTGCATAATGGAGTTGAGTTTACGCGAATTTTATACAGGTATTGTGGTGTATGAGCCTGGTTGAATCTTAATCTATTTATTGCTGTGATCATTCTTCTGGGATTTTTTGTGTGTTGGAACCATGTTTTTGATGGGATGTTAGGCTGAATTCTTCCATACCATTGTCCTTTCGTGGTTATAGATGTTGTATAGGCCTTTTGCCAAGAGTTATACGCCTGTTTTTTATATGTTCCCTTAAATATGTGTGCGGTGTAGGTACCTGTTTGGTTGGTATGATTTTAGCTTGAAGAGCTAACTTGTCAGCTCTCTCGTTTCCCGGTACGCGGACATGACTTTTGCACCATAAAAATATCAACTTTTTGTTTCTTTGTTCATATTCCTTTATTAGCTGAAAGATGTCCATAATATCATAATTTGTTTTTATGTTTTTAGCTTTTAGATTCATAAGGACACTTTTTGAATCTGTTATGATTATTATTTGCGTGTCGACTTCCTTTTAATGGTCCTCCAATGCTCGTTTGATTGCGTACGCTTCTGCCGAGTATATTGAGTACTGTTGTGGAATGTTTACTGTAAGGGAGTTCCCACTGTTGCCGTTATAATATGCTGACCCCACGTGTTCTTCCGTTTTTGAGCCATCTGAATATATGAAAGTTGCGTCTGGCTATTCTTCATTTATCCTACAGATGAACAGTGTCGGGTTTTTTTCATCTTCCTTGAACATGTCTAGGATTGATTTTGTATTGGTGAAGTAATTCTAGTCGCTGTTTAGTATTAAAATGTTTCTTCCCAGGTTGTCAGTATTTTGGTAACCCCAAACTGGACTATGTGCGTTAAAATCTCCACAGATTATGTATGGTGTTTGCATGTTCTTTATTAAATTTTCCCAGTCTTTTATGCTGGCAAGATGTGGTGGGGGGTAATATACTGCTGTTTTAACTATGTAAGTCGTTTGTACGTTGCTCATATTAATTGGTTTGTATTCTATCTTGTGGTTAATGAGAATCGCCACTCCCCCTTTACCATCACTTCTATCTTGACGGATGTTGTTGTAGCCCTTAAAGTTTATGTGTGAATTTGGTTTTAGCCACGTTTCTGTTAAGGCAATAATGTCTGGTTTTGCAGCTGAAATATGTACTTCGAGGTTTGCTTTATTTTTGATAATTGATCTAGCATTCCATTGAGTTATTATCACTTTCGCCATGATCGTTAAAGATGGAGTCCGGAATATTATTTATTGTGTTTTTAATGGTTTTTTCTATAATTTCTTGGTTGGCTTTGCCCTCGATTAATAATTTTAAAAGTTCTTCCACCGTGTTGTAAATATATCCCGCTAAGTTTTCCTTAGTGGTTTTGTTAGTGGTCTGTATGGGTTTGGACTGATTGGTTGTTCAGGCATTCGTAATCTATTATTCGCTACTGGAAATTGATTTGTTTGTCTTTTAGGGTTGGCTTGAAGTTTTGAGCTTGGTATTTTTTCGTACCTCGTGCGTTTCCTTGCTGGGGTAATTCCTGATTTCCATTTATTGGGAATTCCCTCTTGATTGTCTTCAGTGTTTTCTTCACTTAATATTTCGAAACGATTGTGTGTATGTAGCTGTGGGAAGTGATTTTTGTTCATAAGGATAGTGTCCGCATATGTTTTCTTGTCTGTAACTTTGTGTTTTCCGGAACAGTGTAAGCATTTTGGGTTTGTTTCGTTGCATTTTTCAGTCTTGTGTGTTTCTGAGCAGTTTTGGCAGCGTTCTTGTCCTCTGCATTGAGCACTGAAGTAACCGTAACATAAACATTTGAAACACTGTATGACTCATTGGAGATATACATTTACAACACATTTGTTGCTGTAGATTTTTACGTAATCGGGTATATACTGTGAATCGAATGTCACGACTACGACTGGGGTATTAACTATATGTGTAGTGCCATTTTTTTCTATTCTTTTCGTCATTCTTCGCACACTTGCTATTTTTACCGAGGATTCTATTTCTGCAATGAGTTGGTCGTTAGTAAGGTCCGTATCAACATTTTTAATTACTCTCTGTCTATTAATAAGGAATGTAGGCTTGCAGGTTATGTTGTTTAAATATATTATCTTCTAATAATTTGTTAGCGTAGTCTCCAGTAGTTGTTTCAATTCTTAGTCTATTTCGCCCTGTTCGTGATATTTCTTTGATCATTATTTTGTTTCCTTGGGTTGAGTTGTGTACTATTCGCCCCAATTTCATTGGGTGAATTCGTCCTGCTGCAGTATTATCAATAGCCTCAACAAATAAATAATATGGTCCAGAGTGGCTCATTTTGTACCTATTATTAATTGACTTTAAGTAATTATTAGTACTTACATTGTTGCTTGCTGTAGAGGAGGTATTGTTATGGGGATTGTGATTGCGTGTACTGTTGTGTTTATTTGTTTGATTGTTGTTTTGTTTGTCATTAATTGGTGATTTGATTACACAGGTTTACAAAAAAACAAAAGTTTATGAATATTTGACGAGACCATTATATCCTTATGTATGTTGACGTCCTGAATCCGAATCTGAGGTCCGTTGACCTTGGTTAGCTCAGTTTCAAGGTCATTTTAAGGTCAAATTTTTAAATATCGCTAAATGATTCTGGTAAAAGGTGATATATAGGTTTTTCTGGTCGCTGATTCTAAATTTGTCATCCGTTGACCTCTACGAGGTCAGGTTCAAGGTCATTTCAGGGTCAAAGTAGGAAAAACCGCGCGAAAATTCTGACAAAACAGTACATATAGATTTTTGGGGTTGCTGAATTAAAATTTAAGGTTCGTAGACTCCTACAATCTCAGTTTCAAAGTTATTTCAAGGTCAAATTTTTATTTTTACAAATCGCTAAATGATTCTGGTAAAAGGTGTATACAGGTTTCTCTGGTCGCTGATTCTGAATTTAAGGTCCGTTGACCTCTAGGAGGTCAGCTTCAAGGTCATTTGAAGGTCAAAGTGGGAAATAGCACTCGAAAATTATGACAAAACAGTACATATAGGTTTTTGGGGTCGCTGTATTAAAATTTGAAGTCCGTAGACCCCTACAATGTCAGTTTCAAGGTTATTTCAAGGTCAAATTCTAAAAAATTGCTAAATAAATCTGGTAAAAGGTGGTATATAGGTTTTTCTGGTCGCTGATTCTGAATTTGACGTCCGTTGACCTCTACAAGGTCAGGTTCAAACCTATATGTACTGTTTCGATCGAGTTTTCCCACTTTTTCTTGAAATGACCTTGAACCTGACCTCGTAGAAGTCAACAGACATCAAATTCAGAATCAGCGACCAGAGAAACCTATATATCACCTTTTACCAGATTCATTTTACGATTTTTAAAAATAAAATGTTGATCTTAAAATGACCTTGAAAATGACATTGTAGGGGTCTACGGACTTCAAATTTTAATTAAGCGACCCCAAAAACCTATATGTACTGTTTTATCAGAATTTTTGAGCGATTTTTCTCACTTTGACCTTGAAATGACCTTGAACCTGACCTCGTAGAGGTCAACGGATGTCAAATTCAGAATCAGCGACCAGAAAAACATATATATCACCTTTTACCAGAATCATTTAGCGATTTTTAAAAATTTGACCTTAAAATGACCTTGAAACTGAGCTAACCAAGGTCAACAGACCTCAGATTCGGATTCAGGACGTCAAAATACATAAGAATACAATGGTCTCGTCAAATATTCATAAACTTTTGTTTTTTTGTAAACCTGTGTTATTATTATATTCCCAGTGTCCATGTCTGTGATAGTTACAGGGGAAGTGATTGTATTGTTGAGTTGAGTGTAAGAGTTCTCTGTATAGTGACTGTATTGCTGTACGTTATTGTAAACACCTGCACATATTGTATTATCGTATACTGTGGATTTCGTTTGAACTTGCAGCGGCGCTGACGTTCTGCATGGGCCGGACGGTGCTGCAACAGGCTCAAGTGCACGCTGCATTGCATGCCCGAGCGGGCCGCCTTCATCTCCTCCGCTTATCGCACTCATTGCCACATAACTCTCACTTATTCACTTATACACTACTTTTAAAATGTTTATTTTCACTGTTTTTATTCTATTTCTTTATAATGTTTTGATTTTAATGAAATAATTAACTATAAATGTTCACTATTTGCCTAATTATGCCTATTTTAATATTAATATATTTACAATAAGGAATAAGGAATAAGAGGTAAAGCCCAAGAACTGATCCTATCCTACATGTCGAACCGTCTTCAATGCGTTTCTATCAAACGATATGAAAAAAATTTCGAAACTGAATATACCTCTGTCTATAAAGAAATTATCAAAGGCGTCCCCCAAGGATCAATTCTTGGGCCTACACTCTTCCTATTATACATAAACGATCTTCCAAATATAATTCAAGAAAAAATGATTCTTTTTGCTGACGACACGTCAATTTTTTTTCGAGACCCAAATAAGGAAATGCTACTAAAAAATATAAGTACCTCCTTTCAACGTGTTATAACATGGTTTAACAGCAACAGCCTCAAAATCAATACGAATAAAACACAACTTATTTGTTTTAAAAATATAAACACTGACCTTGTCAGTATTGCGGATAATGACCAAATTCCAGTCACTGAAGAGATTAAATTTTTGGGTCTGATTATTGATAGAAACCTGTCTTGGGTCTCTCACATAAACCACATTATAAAAACAATATCAAAATTTAGCTACGCATTAAGAGTTCTGAGAGACATGGTTTCTCAAAATGTCTTGATACAGGTGTATTATGCCCATATACAGGCTATAATTACCTATGGAATTATCTTTTGGGGTCATTCCTCAAACGTAGTCAATATACTCAAACTGCAAAAGAGATGTCTAAGAACCATTACGGGTGCTGAACCACGTGAGCATTGTAGACCTCTCTTCAAAAATCTAAATATTTTAACAGTTGTAGACCTTCATATATTGGAGTGTTCAGTATTTGTTAAAAACAATCCAGAATTCTTCAAAATTTATTTTCCTGACCATAACCATGATACAAGGAACAAACAAGATATGGTAATAAAACAAACAAAAAAATCAATAGTTTATAAAAATGTTATTAATAACTGTATCAAAATATTTAATAAAATACCGAAATACATAAAAGATCAACCCCCAAAGAAATTTAAAATATATTTAAAACGACACTTAATAAACAAATGTCATTATAGTGTCAATGAATTCTTTGAAGAGTAGAAATTCTACATGTATTATGTGCATTTGTGTTTTATGTCTATGTTATGTTTATATATTAGCTACTCAGTCATGAATTTTTTCTTTCTTTTTACTTTGTTTAAAATTATTTATTATGAATTTACATTTACTTTCAATTTGTAATTTCTTTGCTGACGTTTTTCTATGTACTATGTACCTTTTGAAATAAACATTTATTATTATTATTATTATTATTATTATAATAACGAATTAAATCTATATTTAATCAAATATTAATCTATCAGTAATCACGCAACTATATCATTCGAGATTTCAGATAGTACTGATCCCGAAAGAAAAATATTTTTATAAAAACTTTCTTAAAGTTAATTTTTCGTAAGTACCTACCTAAAATATCCAAAAAAATGTAACTTTACTGTGATCTCTGAACAATTTATAAATAAAATAATTTAGTAAAATAATGGTAGTTAAAGCTAGTTGATTACATAAATTGAGTGTATTATTTACCATTTATAAACTGTTATCCAGTATCATTATTGAAACTAGTTTGCCAAAAACTAATCTTCAGTGGGGGCCGCAAATACGTCACAATACCAGTAACATTTGTAAAATTTACGATACGTTAAGGGTAAAAAATAATTATTTTTTAAGTTATTCGCGTTTATCAAAATAAATAACTCACCCTGTATTTAATTGTATTTTTTTATGATTTTAATATTACAGATGGCTGGCAGATCATTTCAATGATATTTTCCTGGTTTACAATCGCTCGAGTGGCAACTTCTCATTCTTTTGATTTCGATGGTACATCTGATGGAATTAACACACGTAGACAGTTAATACCTACTGCTGTCGACAAATACTTCATCAATGTAGCAATAATATGTAAGTGTACTTTGTCAACTCAGCTAACGATATGATTTTAGTGTTCCGTGCCAAAAGCGTCGATTATATTGAGCGATTTTACTAGCTACAAACCGGCGAGTTTACTAGCTGCTAGTAAATTCGCCCACTGTAATCATGTTCACTAGCTAACTAGCAGTTTACTAGTAGCTATTAAACTCGCCGGCTGGTAGCTAGTAAACTCGCTCAATGTAATCGACCATTAACAGAACACTTATGGAATCATTTCGGTGTTTGTCCGTCTGTCTGTAACAGAATTTTTTTTTCTGAAATTATTCGACGTAAAAAGTTGAATTTTGATTCTAGAGGTTAATTTCAGGTTACCCCTGAAATTAACCTCTAGAATCAAAATTGCTAAATTGAAAAAATCAAAGGGTGTCAAATGAAAGCTTATTGAAACATGAATTCAACAATATATATGATGTATTTTATTATGCATTTTTCGGGAAAAACGCTTAAAATTGCTGTTCCCTACCCTTATCACCAAAAGGATCGCTCAAAAAAATCATGAACATAGAGAATTAGATGTAGATTGAGCCAAAATTATCAGGTTTGAAAAATTCTAGCGCTATCAATTGTTATAAACAATTTAACCGTTTTTCTAATATCTGCTGAACCATTGATTTTAGAGAAAGTTTTTCGACAAAAAATATTTGTCCCAATTTAAATAACAACTTTTATCCTTACACATTTTTCAAAATCCCTCCCTTCCCCCACTCTTATTGGCTACTTACTGGTCTCACTAAATTGGCTGTAAAGTCAATTTTCGGAATTTTAACATATTTTTTGTACATATTTTTGAATATGTGTACTTTAAAAAAATGGGTTTGACTGTGTCGGAATGCACAGTTAAAGGACTGACGTGAATACGTTCCAAATCTAAAGTCGCATCGTTTGTGGCAGTGGGATTAAATAAAACTCAGATTCATGATGAGCTTGCATGCCCTGTACCTCCTGACCCCCTCAGCGGATGTACATTTTCATGGTATACATTTTTATGGTAATGGTATATTTTTTGATAGCTGCTGAGACGATCTTTCCAATGCAATGCGTCTTTAATATTTCATGCTGACTTTTGGGCGTGCTTCAGTTGACATTCTGCATTTTTTTTTGTTATATATAAAGTTTTTCACTCACTAAAATTGGTTAAATGTTTTGATTTTTTACTAGTACCTCGTAGATCTAATCGAGATCTATAACCAACGTGCTAGCTGCTCTGTCGAGCTATACTGATTTTAAATTTACGCTAGCGTGCAAAATGATCGCTGCGCGTTTGTTTGTTCATAAAATCGCCTAATTAATAAATAAAAAATTGATTAATATCAATAAAATTGAAAAGTCTGTTTATTAATTTAGGGAATATCCGGTTACTTTTTGCAATTTGCTTTTTGTTTTTTTAATGCGTAGAGAATATATTCTAGTATATTGTTATTTTTGTTATAATTAAATTAATTAATATTTACAGGCGAAATCGTGGGGGGGGGCAACTGTCCAAAATGTTCAATGGGGGGCAATGACTACTTTTTGCCTCCCCCAAAATTTGTATCCTGTTTTTTTAGGGCAGGTTTGAAGTGACCTGCAATTATAAAAATCTGTTTTTTACACTAAACTCTAAAATTAAGGGATCACTAAAACAAATCTGAGCGATCCAGGGTTTCGCAGATATCTTTGGGATACTTTTAACTTAAAAAAACATAGACACTTTAACAATCCAATGTTTTACCCCAAAGTTTTCCCATGATTTATCAAAAATATGCAATTTTTTAGGCTTTCAAGAGGATTTTTCAGAATAATTTTTTTTTATTAAATAAACAACTAAAGAGCCTTTAAAGAAAAAACTTTCAGCTTTCCTAATCTGCCTTTGAATTTTTTTATACAAATATTTGTTTCCTAGTTATAAATAAACATGTAATTTTTGCTTTGATTGCAAATAACGTGGTCAAAAATGGTCGTACAGCAATAAAATAAAGCAAATTAAAGAAAAAAGTCTGATCTACAAACATTCTTTATTTGATTTTGACCAAAAAAATTTCTCAAGTCCTGTAGAGTCTCTCAAAACGATATACATTTAAAAAAAATTTGTTTCGGCGTTTCATCTTCAAAAAAGAAATTATTCTTAAAGATATTAAAATTTGCAACAAACGATTCGAAAACTAGAATGTTCAAACTTTAAAACTGTTTTTTTAAACTGATCATTTTTCGCGGAGATAAATACCTACCTAAAAATAGTGATCCCTTAATTTTGTAGTTTAATGTATTTTTTTTACTCTTAACAATTCTTTAATTTTTGTAAACTGATGTTAACGCTTACAAACAAATTATAAAATGTAACCACGAGTCTAGTTTGAGACAAAAAAAATGAAAAGTTAATATCTTTCTATTTTTTCTTAACAAATAATAAGATATTAAGCAAGTTAAAAAGGTAGGGCGGCGCACAATGGGCCATAACTGACTTTTTTGGTTCAAATCAGTGTACAGGTTGTAATTTTTGAGTAAACTTTTTTGTCTTTAAATTTTTTGTCAATCTGTTGAACTCGATTTAGGAAAATAATTGCTAAATATAAACAATGTTAATTTAAAACAAAAATTATGAAAAATCGATTATTTGACAACTGCTAACTAACAAATCCTTATCCAGCAACCCAGAAAACCTTTGATAAGGTATTTTAGGGCAAGGGTTAAAAGAAAATACATTAAAAATGAACTTACTATGTTTATTTGTTAAGGAGATATGGTAAATCAATCATTTTAGTTTTGATCTGTTAAATTACGACCTATAGAATGCTTACAATTTCACAACGACATATCTCCTGTTCTATTAGTGGTAGAAAATTCTGAGCTCATGATAGGGGAATGGGGTCTCGATGGTCATAGGGCATTTGATAGTCTTTAAGGTAATATATATTAAAAAAAAAAGTTGGAGTCTGTAGGATCGCGCTAAGCTGAGATATTAACTATTCAACATATTTGTTAATTTATCAATTTTAATTTACATTTTCGGTGATTTTTGAACATTTTTTTAGAGGGCTGAGTAGGGCGCAAAAATAAATCTCGCCCAGGGCACCAGATTTGCTAAGACCGGCTCTGCGTCAAGTGACAATATAGTACAACCCAATAATCAAATGTTTATACAATTATTATATTTATTATATACTCAATATTTTATTTTGTTTTGTTTCGAGGTTTTAGGTCAATAAAATTGTTATATGTGTTATAACATTATTTATTCATTTAAGGGCGGGGTAAGGTTTTAAAAAAATTTTATTTTGAATTTATTTTTTTTTAACTGAATGCATAATATTTCAAGAATATTGTGTCTAAATTTCAAGTTGATTGGAGCAAAATTGACGAAGTTATGAGTTTTATATCTGGCGGATTTTTATACCTACCTGAGCGCGCTATTGTTTTATTTTAGTGTTCAAAACTTTAAAGCGTTTTCCCCACAACTCACTTTTTCAAAGTCGGTGCCCCTCATAACGTCAAAACTACTGCACCGATCCTTTTGAAATTTTGAACACTATTTCTGTACATAATTTACGAGGTAACGCTGGAGAGTTTTTTTCAAATTTGTTAATAATTTTTATTTTACAATAACAAATTAGCCGATTTTTTCGCAAAAAATCGCGTTTTTCGCTTCAAAGTGTTCCAAAAAAGTGAAAAAATTAAATTTCGAAAAACCCTCCCAGCGTTACCTGGGAAAAACTATTATCTAACGAATGAACTTTGATTTTTTGATTTCGGATGATCCAGCACAAAGTTATGATGGGCACCGTAATTCTACTTTTTTCCGAGAGACGTCCGAATAATTGCTGCCATTGCCGTATTTTTTAATATTTCTTCGTGAAAATTTTATACAACATTCTTCGAATGTCATTCTTTAATGTACCATTGGTTTTAATAAAGAGATTTTAACTGTGTCGTCACAAAAAATTTACAAAAACATGCCTTTTTTGTACGAATTCACCTTACCCCGCCCTTAAACGTTTCGTCATATTACAGACTTCTTCAGTAAATATAAAAAACAATCTACTTTTAGACAACAATAATAATTATACATATTTTTGTATAATTATTATTGTTGTCTAAAAGTAGATTGTTTTTTATATTTACTGAAGAAGTCTGTAATATGACGAAACGTTTAAATGAATAAATAATGTTATAACACATATAACAATTTTATTGACCTAAAACCTCGAAACAAAACAAAATAAAATCAAAAATGGTCATTTTCTTAAATTCTCAATATTTTATTTTACAGTGATGAGACTTCCGCTGATATCTTGGACATTTGTAGTTTCACTAACATCTGCAACGTGTTGTATAGTTACACACTATGTTTTGTGTTATATCGGCCTCAGTTACTTGAAATGGAAACTACCCGACAGACAATTACTCCCACATTGGTTCACGTTTCCAAGTGTCTCTCTGTTTAATGTCTTTATTGATATTGACATGAGTATATTCCGTGTCAATAGTGTCTCTAAATTACGCGTCTACATGTTATATTATATACTGTTTATACTCGAATATATAATATTTACAATTATTTGTGCTTACAATTCTCACGTAATAGGTTCTATTATGGTTGGTACTATTGGTTTGTTTGCAAGTATTTGTTACATGTATGCAATTTATAAAACACAAAACACAGTACCGGAGTCACAGAGACAACGTTAATTAAATAATGCCGGAGGAATAGTGGAGAGACTTGGTTTGGAAAAAATATTTAAAGTATAAAAGTATACAGGTGAGTTTTTTATCTTGACTGCTTAATATCTGGAAAACTAAGGATTTTTACGGAAAGTATTAGGTTGTTGCAAAAATAATGCACGTTTTTCCTATGCCTATATTTAGGTACTATTTTCTCTTAATATTGTCGCCCAAAATTGTCACGTCCCCGGCTGACTTTCCGCCTGGGTTGCCTCTAGCTCAGTGGAGGTGGGAAGTGGTCCAGGTTTTGAGAGAGAACCAAAACGCGATTTTCTTTTTATTTCTTTATTTACAATTTTTCTATACACTATTTATACTTTTTACACTATTTACATCTATACAGTTGGGCGCCATTTGGCAATGGGGTCAAAACCCACACGTTTGATGAAGGAGAACCGTTCTTCGCTATCTACCTCCTACGGCACTGCGGCGACTGTTATCCCCACAATCGGGTTTGCACACACAAAAAAAGTTGATGGTTACAAACTTTTTTAAAAACGCAAATAATTAGCTCACACACTGTGCCGCTGCCGTTATCCGTCTGTCTCTACCCTGTGCGTGATTCTCAACGACCTTCAGAATCACGCTCAACTTGTGTAGTTCTTATCAACACAAGGTGCAATATCCATAATAAAAATGCATTTAAACTATTAATCAAAAAAAAAACTTGAATATTACCAAAAAAAAATATCTTACAATTAAAAAAAAAATGTAATAAAGTACTAAGTGTTGTATATCATTTTAAAGATTTTTTTACTGACTTCCTTTATTTTTTTGGAACATTTTAAATAAAATTTCATTTTAACCTATTTTAAGGTGATTAAAAAAAGATGTCGAAAAAGGATTTAAAAAATTTTTTTTTATGAGTTCAAACTCGGCCGCAGTGCAACGCAAACGGCCAGAAACATCAATAAAGTTTGGGGGCAGGGGTCCATTGATCAATCACGGGGCGGCGTTGGTTTCAAAAATTTCGTGCAGGTGAAGTAAATTTGGAAGACCAAGAGGGTCGTGGACGTCCTTCTGCTGTTAATGACGACATGTTGAAAGCTATAATGGAAGCTAAAACCACATACAACTATTCGAGAACTTGCAGAAGAGCTACAGGTAGACCCATGCTTCTTATACGAAACAAAAACAGTTCATTTTTGGAACGCATTGTAATGTGCGATGAAAAATAGATTTTATATGACAAAAGGAGACGTTCAGGGCAGTGGTTAAATAAAGCTGAAGCTCCAAACACTTTCCAAAGCCAAGTTTGCATCCAAAGAAGATAATGGTGCCCGTTTGGTGATCTATACAGGGATTAATCCACTATAACTTTTTAAATTCTGGTGAAACAATTACAACAGAAAGGTATTTTCAACAAATTGACGAAATGCATAAAAAATTGGGGTCCATATGTCCAACATTAGTCAATAGGAAAGGTCCTATACTTCTACACGACAATGCGCGACCACACGTTGCACAAGAGATATTACAAAATATGAACAAAATAGGATACAAACCCTTACCTCACCCATCTTACTCATCGGACCTCTCACTCACTGATTATCACTTTTTCAAGCACCTCGACAACTTCCTACAAGGTAGAGAGTTCAATAATCAAGCAGATGCCAAAAGTGCCTTCGAATAATTTGTTGCTTCCAGAACTCCCGAATTTTAAGTTAGCGTCATAAACAAATTTGTTTCTAATTGGGAAAAGTGTATCGAATCCAATGGTTCTTATTTCGATTAAGTAGCTTAATTATATTTCGAAATACACTCATCCAAACAATTAAAGGAACAAGAACTTAAACATTTTTTTTGGTGTTTTTTGAAGTGCTGTATCTTTGCGAAAAATGGTCGTATCGAAATAAAACAAAAAGCATTTTAAAGCGTCAATTTTCTAGTTTTGAGATTTTTTAGCATAATTTTTTTTGAGTTACGGTTATCGCGCAATCAAAAGAAATAGTGGGACACAAAAATTTTCCAATTTTTTAAATTTTTTTTAAGGGTCCTCGGGCTTGGGAAATTTTTTTTCAGTTAAACCAATGCATTGGTCAGTTAACTTGCTTATTCAGCTTTAATTTGTTTTTTTTTTGGTCTCTCTCAATTTTTTTTCGCCGAGATATCTGCTTTTAAATGAAAAATGATTCTTTTGTCTTCGATCATCAATATATCAGCAACTAATGATTAAACAGTAGATTTAAGGGCAGTTTTAAATACTTGAATAAATTTCCTACAAGACCCTTTCATGACTTTATTAGAAAAAAAATTTTTTTACCCTCACCATTAGTGTGAAAAAGTACAAAAAATGACCTTTTATGTTCTTTTAGTAAATCTATCGCTACTTTACAAATATTGATGGGAAGATTAATGTTGCCAGGTGATTTTACAGCTTAATGTATCTCCAATAGCCCTGTTAATTTTGAAATTGATCCATCGAACCGTTTTTCCGGACCGATTGATCAAAGTTTTACAAAACAATTAAAGAAACATGTGTATTGTGTAACAGACTGGAACATAACATTGTGTAATCATCATCAAAATGAAGAAAACGATTTTCGATTTTTGATTTTATTTACAGTTTTGCATTAGTTACTTGTTAAATTTGAAATGGAGAAAAAAAATTCCAAAAAATTAAAAAAAGAATTTTTTTTTTAATTTTTAATTTTTTTTTTCAAAATTTTTTAAACATTTCAAGAAACAATACTGACTCATTTTTGACACGATTCGGCTTTTGCGTACCATAATTTTACTCATCTTTAATTAATTGCATTAATTAATTCTTTCGCAGCGGGAACCGTACGAATTTGTAAAATAATTTTGTCTCGCATGCTGGAATCGAATTAATACGCAAGCAAAATTTGATCAGTCGGTTCGGAAAAACGGTTCGATGGATCAATTTCAAAATTTACAGGACTGTTGGGAATACATTAAGCTGTAAAAATACTTGGCAACATTAGTCTTCCCATCAATATTTGTAAAGTAGCGATAGATTCACTAAAAGACCATAAAAGGTCATTTTTTTGTACTTTTTCAAACCAATGGTGAGGGTAAAAAAAATTTGTTTTTAATAAAGTCATGAAAGGGTCTTGTAGGAAATTTATTCAAGTTTTTAAAACTGCCCTTAAATTTACTATTTAATCATTAGTTGCTGATATATTGATGATCGAAGACAAAAGAATCATTTTTCATTTAAAGTCAGATATCTCGGCAAAAAAATATTGAGAGAGGCCAAAAAAAAAAACAAATTAAAGCTGAATAAACCAGTTAACTGACCAATGCATTGGTTTAACTGAAAAAAAATTTCCCAAGCCCGAGGATCCTTAAAAAAAATTTAAAAAATTGGAAAATTTTTGTGTCCCACTATTTCTTTTGATTGCGCGATAACCGTAACTCAAAAAAATATATGCTAAAAAATCTCAAAACTAGAAAATTGACGCTTTAAAATGCTTTTTGTTTTATTTCGATACGACCATTTTTCACAAAGATACAGCACTTCAAAAAACACCAAAAAAAAATGTTTAAGTTCTTGTTCCTTTAATTGTTTGGATGAGTGTATATAACTCTAAAATTCATAATAAAAAACGTGTATTATTTTTGCAACAACCTAATATTTAGAACGAAAGTTTCAGGATTTAGAGGAGCAAAATCAATGCTCATTTTAGGGTCAGCAAAATTTTTTTAAATGGAAACCTGTTTATTTTTTTGCAAATTCGTGTTTTGCAGAAAAAAAGAAACAACTTTTGTCTGAAAAGTTTTTTAAAAGAACAATTTTAATGTAATTTTTTTCTTTCTTTTTACATACAATTTTTTTTGCGTTCAAAAATTCGGAAATTATTTTCGTAGAAGTTTAAGAAAGAATGAAGATAAAAAAATTTCAGAATTTTAACGCAAAAATTTTTGTTTGTGTAAAAAAAATAAGTTAAAATTGAAGTTTTTAACAAAACTGTTCAGACTAAAGTTGTTTCTTTTTTTCTGCAAAATTCAAATCTGAAAAAAATAAAAATTGGTAGGTATCCATTTAAAAAAAAGTTTACCCAAAAATGACCTTGAAACCTCCACTCAAGGTCTAAATTGTTACCTCCATTGGTTTTGCCCCTCCAAATCCTGAAACTTTTGTACTAAATATTTTCCGTAAAAATATTTAGTTTTCCATGTATACAAAGTAGTCTCAAGATAAAAAACTCACCTGTACATTACCACTAGTTACCCGCGATTTTGTTCGTTGAAATTTAGGTTAGGTAGGAGCTGTCAGAAACTCATGAATACGAAAAAGAAGAAGAATAGGCAATACAGATTTTTGTTATGATATTCGAAAAAACAATTCGCGCGTACAAATGTTACACTCCTTCCTATACATTTTTCGGGATATATTTTTCAGGATGCAAAATTTCATCAAGATTCGTGAGGGAGCTACAGACCCTCAAATATTTTGTCCCCAAATAGTTGTTATTAAATAGTTTAAGAACTCATTGTGATATAGTAATGAAATTTAATAAATGGTTTAGTATTAATACGTGTTTTCGATTTCCAATATTAACCAATGATAATTTAAACCACGGTTTTATGGGACGAGTTGACCCTTCGAATTCGTTCTAGTATTTTTTTGTTCTTAAAAATTTTCCAGGGTTTCAACACCCCCTACTTAAAAAACAACGATATTTTTTTAGAAAAGTATTGAGTAAAAAATAATTATTCTTTACTCAATGAGAAAAGACATAATTTTATCTGTTAAATCTCGACCATCTGTTGAGATATATATGAAGCATCGAAGATACAAACTAGAAGAGGCCTATAATGGTTTCGAAAATGAATAAGAGATGTCGCTCTAAGTGTAAATTTAATGTAGGTGAAATAAAAAAAATGCTTTTGGTTTTGATTTGATTTTATTTTACATTAGTTGAAATATCATTCAATTAATTTAGTAAATATAACTAGCAAAAGTCTTCATAATATTTAATAGTATGCTCATACACTAAACTCCAAAATTAAGGGATCACAAATTTTTTTAAATGGTTTTAAAAAAAACAGTTTTAAAGCTTGAACGTTCTAGTTTTCGAATCATTTGTTGAAAATTTTAATATCCTCTTGTTTAGAAGATGAAACACCGAAATTTTTTTTTCAAAAATGTATATCAAATTTGAGAGGCTCTACAGGACTTAAGGAATTTTTTTGGTCAAATCAAATAAAGGATGTTTGTAGATCAGACTTTTTTCTGTAATTTGCTTTTTTTCTATTGCTGTACGACCATTTTTGACCATGTTATTTACAATCAATGTAAAAATTGCATATTTTTCAACATGGGGGAACTTTGGGAGAAATTATGGGATCAGTGTCTATGTTTTTTTTTTTTAAGTAAAGCATCCCTAACATATCTGCGAAACCCTGAATCGCTCAGATTTCTTTTTACTTTCTACTATCAAAAATGTCATATTGCTATGGCTATGAGAAAGTTAAAGGATCAGTCAAATTTACCAACTTTTTAAAGGTATTTTTGAATAGTTGTTTCTTCGCGAAAAAAGTTAATAAAATATGCATTTTGACGTTCCCTGAATCCATTCTGACTATTTTCTCCATGATGTCTTTGTGTCTGTCGGTCTGTAAGCGCTGTAACTCAAATACGACAAATCGTAGAAGGATGAAATTTTATATTTAAGATTAATTTTTGTCTGGGAAGAAAACGTCCTATTTTTGAAAACGATCTTTCAACCGGATATGAATGTTTATTTTTGAATTTTTCGAATTACTTTGGAACAGTGCGAAATAGAGAAAAATGGTCAAGTTAAAAATTGTAGGTAATATTAATATCTATAATTTATGTGCTATTCATTTTTTCGAAAAAATAATAAAAAATTATTTTTTTATTATAATTCAAATGGTTCATAACAGAGATAAAATATCTGCCATGAGTGTCATGGGACTTTCTTCTACGCATTATATAGATTGAACAGTGTGCGTGTTTGCCATAGGTACCATGGGACTTTCTTATACCTAATACTGAGAGTGAACTAATATAACCTTTTTTTTGGGAGAGGGGGAAATAATTTTTACAGACACCCACGATGTCAGCCGCGGGTAGTGTGGGGCTCGGGTCTCAAGAGCCCCCTACCCACTAAACCCCCCTCTCTTTCACTCCTGATTCCCCTCGCGGTACCGACATCAGTCATTGCTTCGCGGAAGGAGGAGTTTTCGGCAATGCCGGTTTCGATCTGGTGTTACTGCAGGGGGAGGGAACTACATTGGTGTGCTCCCGACGAGTACTCTACTACTACGTTTGTCGGCCTCTTCCTGGGCTCCTAAGGCTCGCATGATGTTTGCCGCGAGTTCACAGCCAGCATCCCAGGACTCGCTGGATCTCAACATCGTCTCGACATATGTGTCGACGGTCACAGTTGTGCCGATCACAGTTTCCATCTGCAGACAGACTCCATCCAGCGCCACACCGTCAGCATGACCACCTGGAAGAGGTCGGCGATCTCGGCCTCGTCTGTGCCGATCATTAAGGCCGCCACATCGTCCGCGTATGCGACCAGCCGACAGCCCCCCGGTAGGGGGAGCTTCAACAGGCCGTTGTACAGTACGTTCCACAGGTCGGGGCCGAGGACCGACCCCTGTGGAACGCCGGCTGTTATCTTGAACTTCCTGACCGCGTCCGTCGTCTCCGCCAGCAGTACCCTATCACTCAGGTAGCTGTTAATAATTCTCATCAGGTATCCAGGGATCCTGAAGTCCCGATAGAGCGAGCTCCAGATTTCGGTCCATCGAGCCGAGTTGAACGCGTTCCTGATGTCCAACGTCACCATGAGGCAGAGCTTTCGTCCCCTCAGGGGTCCCGCAATGGCACTCTTGACCGTTCCCCTCACCTCCTCCACGGCATCGGTCGTCGACCTCCCCGGGCGAAACCCGAACTGGTTATTCGTGAGGCCGGTCTCTAGATATCCGCGTAGACGCCCCTGCACGATCTTCTCCAGCATTTTACTCGCCGTGTCGAGAGTCTAAATAACCTAACCTAACCTATATTTTTTATTGCACATTCGTATTCTACGTGAAAAAATTAGTATCTTTAGTAGGAATTTTTTTTCTTAAAAATGCTTTCTTCTTCCTTTAGCCAAAAGGTAATTTTAAGCAGCTGTTGTAGAAGGCCCAAATGTGAGAGGCAAGGGGACTCACATTAAAAAAGCACCCCAAAGGAAACATACAACTACTACGTCCACGCCGTTGTTTCTGGGTAATGCTAAATGTAGTTTGACTTTAATAAGCTATTAGGTGCAACTTTTTTTCAGATATTTGAGTTCGTTGATTAATATTACAGCGCCCTCTACCGAGAGAAGAAAGTATTTTTAAGAAAAAATTTTCCTACTAAAGATACTAATTTTTTCACGTAGAATACGGATATGCAATAAAAAATATAGGTTTTTATTTAAAAAATCAAAGTTGACTTGATTTGACCTTGAAAAATGGTTTGAAGGTCAACCGCATGGTCACTATTGTTTGGCCCCCTTAAAACCAAGTAACTTTTGTTTGAAACGTTTTTCTCAATTTCGCTTAATTTTCGAAATTTTTGACTGCGTTGATTAAAATGACTCACCCTGTATATCAATTTTTGGTATATCTAGTGTTAAATGTTAAGTGATTTTAAAAATAATATGTAATAATGAAAAAGGTGTTCTTTCTTATTGTTTCATACCATTTAGCCGTCAATTTATGAAAAAGTGAACTTTTTACGCAAAAAATAAATAAAACATTTTTTTTTCTTATTACAAAAATAATTCGAAAATTCAAAAATTGACAAGAGTAAACATCCGTTTTCGGTTAAGTTATTACGTTCAAGAAAATTCATTTGATACATAATGTAGTGAATAATATCTATAGTTTATGCCCCATTCATTTTATTCTATTTTTTTTTTAGTTTGTCAGAAATATGTTTTGATAAAATAAGAATCACGTACACTGTTCACTGTCAGGATTACGTATAAGAAAGTCCGTGCCTCTCATGGCAGATATTTTTTTATTGAAATCAAACACAGTAAGAAACTCATTTAAAGGTATTTTAACTGAAAAATAAAAATGTCAAATAAATGTTTAAAGAAAAGGTCAAAGATATTTTTTTATTATTTTTTTGCAAATTTAAACAATTTTTTTCTCAATATGACAATATCTCTTTCTGATAAAAATTAACTTTTTTTAATTTCAATGCAGGAACGATGGGAAAGCAACAACAAATGTTTGGACGCAAATAACTCGATCAAAAATGGTCGTAAACTAATACAAAAAAAGTTAAATTGAAGACAAAACGACTGATCTACAAAAATAATTAATTATCTGTCTTGTTTCCTAGTTATAGACGCTCAAAGTAAAATATGTGATTTTTGCTTTGATTGTTAAAAATGGTCGTACAGCAATAGAAAAAAAGCAAATTAAAGAAAAAAGTCTGATCTACAAACACCCTTTACTTGAGTTGACCAAGAAAATTTCTCAAGTTCTGTAGAGCCTCACAAAAAAAAGGTTATCCTTAAGGATATTAAAATTTTCAACAAATGATTCGAAAACTAGAACGTTCAAGCTTCAAAACTGTTTTTTAAACTGTTCTACGACCATTTTTCGCTGAGATACAGCCATTAAAAAATACATAAAAATATTGAAAGAAATTAGTAATCCCTTAATTTTGGAGTTTTATGTATTTAGTCAATTTGATAGTTAAATAGAATGTGACTTCCAAAAAAAAAAAAAAAAATTAGCCAAATCTATGCAAAGGCATGTTTTGCATGCTTACCCGGCTATAGCTTGTATGCAATACTTACTTTATTCATTAATCTACTTGTGAAAAAAATCAAATAAAAAAATATTATATAAGAGTTTATTAATGTAATTATTTATGTACAAGTTTTGTATTTGTTGTGGTATACAAATATAACTTATAACTATTCTTAATAAATAATTTATTATAACTAGTTATATATTACATAGGTTTGTAAGAAATTAATATGCAAATTCAATTTTATAAAAATCCTTGTCTATATTTTTCAAACTAAGGGTCGATTCAGACTATCGAGCCGGCCTCGGTCCGGTCTCGCTCCAATCAAATCTTATGATATTTACATTAACGAGCCGGTCACGGGCCAATCACTTCTTAAGGTATTCACATTTTCGCGCAAGTTTAGATCACGTTTTACTCGGTGATCAGTACTAGAATAGTCGAAGATGAACTGAAGTTCCTATTCACACAATCCATGTCAGGTTCGATCACGCTCTACTAAAATATTCTATACTATATATACAGGGTGAGTAATTTTAATCAACGCAGTCAAATATCTCGAAAAGTAAACGAAATTGAGAAAAACGTTTCAAACAAAAGTTGCTTGGTTTCAAGGGAGCCAAACAATAATGACCTTGCGGTTGGCCTTCAAACCATTTTCAAGGTCAAATCAAGGTCAACTTTGATTTTTTAAATGGAAACCTATATTTTTTATTGCATATTCGTATTCTACGTGAAAAATGAGTATCTTTAGTAGGAAATTTTTTTCTTAAAAATGCTTTTTTCTCTTGGTGGAGGGCGCTGTAAGATTTATCAACGAACTCAAATATCTGAAAAAAAGTTGCACCTAATAGCTCAAACTACTTTTAGCATTACCCAGAAACAACGGCGTGGACGTAGTAGTTGTATGTTTTTTTTTTGGGTGCTTTTTAAAAGTAAGAGGCAAGAGGACTCACATTAAAAAAGCATCCCAAAGGAAACATACAACATACAACAAAATGGTTTGAAGGTCAACCGCAAGGTCAACATTGTTTGAGCCCCTTGAAACCAAGTAACTTTTGTTTGAAACGTTTTTCTCAATTTCGCTTACTTTTCGAGATATTTGACTGCGTTGATTAAAATGACTCACCCTGTATATACTATACTCAGAGCTGTTCCGAGTACCAACAAAAAGTACTCGAGTACCGAGTACAAGTACACTGCCTAAAATGTACTCGAGTACCAAGTACAAGTACACAACAAGAAGTACTCGAGTACAGAGTACCGAGTACATTCTCAATATTGAATGATAATGAGGGGATAGGGTGGCTAAGGGACCTAAATAAGGGTTGTGTTTATAATAAAACACGAATTTGTTTATAATCCTATTTTATTTGCTTTAAGAATTACGAGTTTTTAAAAATTCTCGTCTGTGAGGGTATGGCGACGCGGATTGTTTAAAATCGTCGCAAATAAATACAAACGCTCTACTGCGGCTGATTATGGCAAGCACGTATTATATCGCTTAAAATTATTTTTTTATTCGAGTAGTCATCTAGCATTGAGGATAAGTCCTCTTGTCTTCAAGATAATGCAAAAGCTCAAGTTCAATTTTAGACTTATTTTTATCTTGATTCTGCGACTCTTTTTACTTTGTGGTTTGGATCTGAAGAGAAGACGGTCCAGATGTGTAATATCAGATGTAAAATATCACCTGGGATTAAATAATGTTTCAAACAAAAGTTTTTTTATTTTTTTACCTAGGATCAAATTGCCTTAATCCGCCACTGTGTACAGATACTTTTCGGCCACATGCATTTTATTGTTTCTTGGCGTTTATTTGACTAAAACGTTAAAAATAATATAGAATAATATTATTTATTATTATATTATTTGTTATTATTATACACGGAAATGTACTCGAGTACTTTTTCGCGGTTTAAAATGGGTTAAGTACAAGTACATTAAAAGTAAAGTACTCGTGGACTGAGTACCGAGTACACTAAGGCCCAGTTTCTCAATATAAGTTTAACTTCAGATTACGTTAAACTTCACCTAAGGTTTAAACTCCACATAATGTCTAGTTTAAACCAATTCAGTTTCTCAATATAAGTTTAACTCTTGCGCATGCGCAGTAGAGCTTTTTGTTACATTAATCTAAAAATTAACTGTACTTTATTTTGTAATACTAAATATATACTATATATATATACAATTATTGCACTAGTATAACTAAATAATTATAACTAAATAATTATAATTATTTAGTTATACTATGTTATTTAATGATAAAATCATAACAAATTATGCTATTATAAAGTTAAACCTCATGTGAGGTTTAACTTTTTTAGTTAAACTTCACATGAGGTTTAACTAATATAATAGTACAATTTCTTATTATTTTATCATTAAATAATTATAAAAACACAATAATTGCAGTAGCATAACTAAATAATTATAATTATTTAGTTATACTATGTTATTTCATGATAAAATCATAACAAATTGTGATATTATAAAGTAAAACTTAAGATTAACCTAAAATTAATTTCAAACTGACAGTTCATCCGTCAGTTAAAAGTTAATCTTAAGATTAACTCATAATTTTTAACTGGACATTGAGAAACACATATTTTGTTTAAACTTTAGTTTAACTGGGACATGGAGTTTAAACTCATATTGAGAAACTGGGCCTAAAAGTATTTAGAGTACAGTACCGACTATACTGTATCGGAGCGTGATTGGACCGAGATCTGACCGATATCTATAGTGTGAATGATTTCATTGTTTATTGTTTATTTGATTGGAGCGAGACCGGACCGAGACCGAGTGGGATTAAATAACTGGTCCTTTAAGATTCCAGTTATCCAGGTTTCACTGTAATCGGTAAAATATTATTAATAACGCGCGAACTAAAGAAGAAAAGCCGCGTCGGAACGGGCAGAGGGAACTCGGCCACCATTCAGACTCCTTCGACTCGGCCGTTGTCTTTTGATCGTCAATTGTTTATTTTATTTTCAATAATTAACTTTTAAAGAACAGAACAAAAATGATTTGTACTTTTTCTTCTAATTCGTTTTTGTTAGGTAATTTAGGAGTTGATCAGTTATTATTACAATAATAACTAACTGTGTTTGCACTTAATTAAACTATATTTTTAAAAAATCCGAAACAATAATTCCGTAGTTCACGCGAGCGAAGTCGCGGGCACAGATAGTATTAGATAATTATAAAATATAATCCCAGTGAAAATTTTATTTAAAATGATTTATCTGTATGAGCTCTGCCCGAAAAAAAGATAACCGATGATGTTCACCTTAATATTTTTGAATCTTTTGTAAGCGAATCTGACAGACGACTAATGTTATGTATGACCTTGACAGTGTGCGAAAGTCAACGTGTTTGTATTAATAATAAACAAGTACCAACAAACAAAAATATGAAACATGTGTGGTTGTTAAACTAAAGTTAATAAATAAGTTAAAACTTATAATTAAAAAGGTCACGCATTCGAATGTTTTAATTTATGTCTATTCAAAGAAGATTTATGATTAAAACTGTATTCACATTGATCGCATTTAAAAAGTCGCTCATTGGAATGTGTCAATTTATGTGTATTCAAAAGAAATTTTCGCGTACAACTATATTCACACTGGTCGCATTTAAATGGTAACTCACTGGAATGTGTCAATTTATGTATATTTAAACTGTACTTTCGTGTGTAACTATATTTACACTGGTCGCATTTAAAAGGTCGCTCATTAGAATGTCTTAATTTATGTGAAACTAAATAACTTTTATCTTTGCTACTATATTCACACTGCTCGCATTTAAATGGTAACTCATTGGAATGTGTTAACATATGTTTATTTAAACTATCTTTTCGTATGCAACTATAATCACACTGCTCGCATTTAAAAGGTAGCTCATTAGAATGTGTTAATTTATGTTTATTTAAAATGTATTTACGTGTGCAACTATACTTACATTGGTCGCATTTAAAAGGTCGCTCATTAGAATGTGTTAATTTATGTGTATGTAAACTACTTTTATGATTACAACAATATTCACACTGGTCGCATTTAAAAAGTTGCTCATTAGAATGTGTTAATTTATGTCTATTCAAATTTCCTACATGTTTACAACAATATTCACATTGGTCGCATTTAAATGGTCGTTTATTGGTATGTATTAATTTATGTGTATTCAAATCACAATTTCGTGTGCACCTATATTCACACTGCTCGCATTTAAATGGTAGCTCATTGGAATGTGTCAATTTATGTGTCTTTAAACTATACTTTCGTGTGCAACTATATTCACACTGGTCGCATTTAAAAGGTCGCACATTAGAATGTGTTATTTTATGTGAAGCCAAATATATTTTATTTTTGCAACGATATTCACACTGGTCGCATTTAAATGGTAGCTTATTGGAATGTGTTAACTTATGTTTATTTAAACTATCTTTTCGTGTGCAACTATAATCACACCGGTTGCACTTAAAAGGTCGCTTATTAGAATGTATTAATTTATGTGTATTTAAACCACCTCTATGTCTAAAACAATGTCCACATTGGTCGCATTTAAAAGGTCGCTTATTAGAATGTGTTAATTTACGTGTATTTAAACTACCTTTATGTCTAAAACAATATTCACATTTGTCGCATTTAAAAGGTCGCTCATCAGAATGTGTTAGATATTTATCACTGTATTTTGTATCTTCACTAAGATCTTCATTTTGCTGTTCCTTATTTTTTATGTCGACGTCTGGCAGAATTTCTTCTTTAACTTCCAAGTTTTCCTGTAGAACGACAATTATCTCGTTAAAAAATAAATAAATAAATACAAATTAAATAAATAAATAACTGTCTGTTAATGCAAATCGGTTAACTGACTTATGCCAGGCACTGTATATGCTTTCTAATGCTGCAGTTTTCTAGAATAACAACTGACAGGAAACAAACACAACCTTCAAAACAATTAAATAATCGTGTTATGCATTCAGTACTTTACTCACATTGGCGCTAATCAAATCATATAATACATGAGACGTGAACATCTATAAATGTCGGGGATATAATAGAATAGAATTTTCAACATATAAAGAATGTCCCATAAACATACCGACAAACTTTCAGGAGTTGTCAAACCCATGTCCGCAAACAAGCCGTTTTATCAGTAAAGCAAAAGAAAGGACCTCGCACAAAAGCAATAGATTTTACCTTTTTGATGAAATTTGTAACTTGAGGAAATAATGATAGTTTAAAGTATGCTGATCAAAAGATACAATGGGTACAACCTACGAAAATCCATAATTTCTGCTCCAGGAGGCACTCAAACATTATATGTTTATGTGAGCAGCGGTGCGCGAGCTGTATTCAGGTGAGGCCATGCGAGTTGCTCTCATAGATCGAATACATTAGGATTTTGTCGTGTCTTCCGAAAAGGCAATTCTCTGCCGTACTGACTATGTCGAATGTGTCTGATCTAAACATAAACTGTCACTGGACTCACATGAATATAGCTCGCGCAACGCCGCTGGTTTATGTTTATTTTTATGTTAATCTCCTAAAGTGACCTAAAGCATAGGTGTCCAACCTTTTGAACTTTCTGGGTCGCATACCATAAACCCAATATACCAAGGGCTGCACGTACAATTTGTGTAGGCTTCATACGAGAAAATGAACTGTTCAGAAACAATAGGGTCGCCGCACCTCCGAACACTGAAAATAGAGCCTCCCTATTGTAATTGAAGACCCCTTTTTTGTTGTCATCACAATTTTTCCGCCCCTCAAACTTACTTTTGCGCCATCTTTCAATTTTTGAAAACCTATTCCTCGTATTAATTTTGAATCCTGATGTTTTTCAAACCAATTTTGCGTTATCCTAAGTTTGGCGTCCCTGACGAGAGCCGGACTCGCCAACTCCTTACTACCAGTATTTCTGTCTTTTTGTTCAGACAGAGCTATCAAATAACTTAACAGTTATTATTTTTAATCTGAGACTTCCATTAATAATAAACTTAAATAAAATTGCATTTTAGGAGACCTAACTAATGACATCCCACTCGATGGGTTAAGTGAAAAAAAAATGTGAGTTGAATTTTTTACAGCTTCGCAGAACTATTTGTATACCATACGTTCTTTTCGATCGAATGTCATTACATTTATAATGTCAATAATAATATAATATAAAAATAATAATAATATAATAGTAGTGACGTTAAAATATTCACTTTAAATCTACATCGTGAGTTCCGGCCAGAAATCCGGTACATCTCTAAATATAAACATAAAATGCTTCGATGTCCCTTGGAGCAGAAATTATGGATTTTCGTAGATTGAATTGTGATCACACTTTGAATTATCATTTCCTCAAAAAATTTCAACCAAGACACAATCTATTGCTTTTGTGCGAGGTCCTTTATTTTTCTCTACCGATGAAACGCATATGAGAGTTAGAAACGTTGAAAATGTATAATTTCCATATTCTCAATAATATATTTTTAATATGATTGTTTTGGAGCTGCTGTTTTTTATTTACTTTTGCTTTTACGCATGCGCGGCATATGTCAATGTTTTTCATTACCTCAGATTTTATGAAAGATGTATTTATATAACTGTTTAACCAACTGCCCAATTATGTTTTTCCAATAAAAATAAATGTAACAAATTTAAAAATGTATTTATATATCTCGAAATGAGCTTACAATTAGTGTGGATTGATACATTAGTATAGTATCATTAGTGCAGAACACTGTCCACAAGCAAACTAATATTTAATATATCGTATCAAAATACACAAATTATTACACATACATATTATATTTACTGTTTACTTTATTTACTGATTAAAACTATTTTGTACATTAAATTAACAATGTTTTTCATTATTACCTGGGGTCCTTGTTCACAATTTATTGCAAATTCGTCAGATGTTTCTATATCTTTCAAAGGATCGATTACTTCATTTATATCTTCTTGTTTAAAACATCTTTCATATTCATCACAAGTTTCAATATATTCTAGACACTCGATTTCTTCTTTTATCTCTTGCTTCACGTGAAACATATTTATGCACTTGATCCTAATATTTAAAATTTAATAAACAAAACTCTGAATTATGTTACACAATTAAACAACAGTGACTGAGAACCACAGAACATTACTGAGAACTAGCAGATAACAGCAGATAATACAAAACTCACAATCAGTAGAATACAACAACAGCTAGTTTTATGTCACACAAGGTCTGGTAACTCCATATGGAAGGGGATAAAGCTTTTCACACCTCCCACTATAGCGCTAGTGTGACTGTCACGTGACTGTATTTTGAATTTACCGCTGTCTGTATGCATGGTATGCATGTTTTGATATTATTTTAATTGTTTGACATTTTGTGAAGCAGTTAAAATGTGTTTGTAAAATTAGTTTTCGTTCGTTTGATTAGAAAATAATTGATAAATATTAATAGATAATGCTATTTTACTGTTGTGTACCGTTATGTTATATGTATTAATAACAAAAATACACAAATAATGCAGTATAGACTATTATAAAGTTTAAGCAAAGAAGTATAATATTTGAATTAAAATAAAAAACTATAACACAAGGATTCCCAGAAAATGTATGGAAATTATAAAATATGTGATGGTCATTGTGATGAACTGCATAAATTTGAGGTGATCTATAAAAATAAAACCATAATTAAAGTAGGAAGTTTAACCTAACTAATTGACAAACTTTTTTTATAGAGTGAAAGCAAAACTATCAAAGTTTAATACCGCAAAATAATATATTGAAGACATTATGTCTGTTAGTTTTTCATTCATCGTACAAGAACATCTGTAATATATCCAGTTCTGTGAAGAATTAATTTGACATATCCTATGTTTTCTGTAATGTAAGTTTATTTAAATTTTTACAATGTCCAGAGCGATGCATGAGTAGGTGTAAAAGACAAAAAAGTCAGTATTGGATGTCAGGAAAAAGCGGAGCATACCCTGTTTTTTTTTTAACCAGACGTTCTCCGAATGCTTATAATGATTGTCCAAAAAATCTACAATTCTTATTGGTGAACTGCAACCGACTTAAATACGGAGGAAATTTCTTTCCAGATTTACGGAAACCAAGTGCTTTAGTCTTAGTCTAAGAAAGGTTTTTTTTGTCATTGTCACATCTATTCATGTATTGATCCAAAGACACTATTTATTTTGTTTATGTAAGAATATACATAAATTTTATTGTTTTATAGAGTAAAAAAGTAAATAAGCCTTCAAAGGAGACACATTTGCTGTAAAATATTGAAAACATCAGAACAGAGTAAGGGTCGATCCAGACTATCGAGCTGATCTCGGTCCGGTTACACTCCAGTCAAATATTCAGTATAGTAATACACTATATCGCCTATTACTTTACTAACCTTGGTGTCAAGGTTAGTAAAGTAATAGGTTACCTCATAACTCTGGCGGGGAGTGGCATGAGAGGGGAGAACGCGTCATCGTGAGGAACTCTTTGACATTATAAATGGTTGTCAAACTATATTTACTCTTTATTTTAGTTAAGCTGATTTATTGTAAGTTGTTTTTAAATATTTTCATTTGATATTGATAGTGTACTGAGTTTTAAATCTAAATTTTTATTATTTTATTATTATAAATTATAGTTTTAAACAAGTGTTTTTTTATGTGTAACCAACAAATGTATTTTCTTTAAGCATTGATTTCTGACATCATTTTTAAATTTTTATGAAGAAATATTATATGTAATAATTTGTGCTTCTGTAATAAACAATAATATTTACTTTTTTTAAATACAAATATCCAAAAATTCGAAATAATTTGAAAAAAAACTTAATATATGAAACAATGTTTAAAGGTTCTTCAGGGTGATGTCATCACACGCAGCCGCTGATTGGTCAAAAAGTTATGAGGCAACCTATACATATACTAACCTTGGCCTAGTGTGTACTAGAAAAATTTGAAAAACGGGACTTTTGGGCGTCCCGAAAGGTTTGTTCGGGACACCGGGACATGAGACTAAAAAACGGTGACAATCCCGATTAATCAGGACGTCTGACAACCCTACTAATTGCCCAAATTTCGCACTACATTATAACAATTACATATACAGTAAAAGCTCCTTATTCGCGCTTCCTTCATTCGCGTTTTCACTATTCGCGGATTTAAAAAATGCGACCCAATTCCTATATTCGCGGCTAAAGATTTCTTTATTCGCGGCTTTGATCAGGAAACGTGACATTCAATTTGAAAAATGTTAGTGAAGGCAAATGAGTTTTGTGATTTCTTTATGAAAATTGATCCGTCTATGGAACGAAGTCTTATTTTTAAGAGGCAAATTGCTAATGCCACTGCTGAATATCAGTCTGAATTGAAGGAGCTTTTAAAAAGCAAGAAAAAATTACAAAATTCTTTAAACCATTGCCTAAGCCTGAAGATAATAATTAATCAGTATGGTCAAAAACTGCAATTAAATTGATTTTTTTATATTGTATTTGTTTATTTATTTTGTCACCTAGGAACGTATTCCCTATAATCACATATAAATTACCATTCCGTTTTCACGGTTTCTGTATTCGCGGCATATTTATGGAACATATACCCCGCGAATAAAGAGCTTTTACTGTATACATATAATAAATGTGCCAACTATATTATTTTGTAACATCAATAAGGGTGGCCGCACACGTCCGGTTTTCGTATCAGGGAACCTGACAAGCCCCGTACACGTACGGTGGATTGCGTTAGGTTTTAATTTGCTCAGTTCAGTGTTAGTGAGAAAGATAACATGCAACATGGACGACGATGAACTATTAGTAATTGCTTTCTTACTGTCACAAATAAAAAATAAATTTAAAAACCTTAGGTCGTAGAGAATAATATTTTAATATACACTCGGCGTCAAAAAAATCGCACCTTTTAAAAAATCTACTTCAAACAACTTTAAACTTTATTTGGAATCAATGATGAGGGTAATGTTAGGTATCATTTGAAAGGTAATGAAAAGGAGTACCCAAAAACAATTAAATTATTTTTTTATTGGAACCGCACAAAAACAATTGTTTACAAAACAATCAAAATCCTTAATTAAGCCTTAATTAAAAACAGATTAATAACACAAAAAAAATTACAAAAAGTTGCTTAAAACTAATCTAAAACCTAGTGTTACCCCCCCCCCCCCCCATTGCTCTGATGATGGCTTCCGTACGCTCCCTCATGGATCTTTCAGGAGCTCTTCTTGAGGGATACTGGCCCATTCCTCAATAACGGCCTCTTAGAGCTCCTGGAGAGTCGTGGGAGCGGGATCACGAGACCGAACTTTGCGTTTCAAATGGCCCCAGAGATGCTCTATCTGGTTCAGGTCTGGACTTCCCGCTGGCCACTGCATGGCAGAGATCCCAACCTCTTGAAGGTAGTTGCGCACAATTACTGCAGTGTGAGCACGAGCGTTATCATGCATTAATGTGAACCCCTCGCCAAGAAAACCGGCATAGGGGACCACATACTCTTCTAGGATCTCTGTGACGTACCGGTGAGCAGTCAGTGACCCTTTCCCGCAAGCACCTCCAGTCCAGAAAACGCAAACAAGGTCGGTTTTGTCGTCGACGTTTTGCCCAAGCCTGCATCCAGGAGACGGTAGAATATGGGGGCGGTTTCTGTATGTTCTGGGGCGGCATGTCAGTTGACGACAAAACCGACCTTGTTTGCGTCTTCCGGACTAAAGGTGCTCGCGGGAAAGGGTTGCTGACTGCTCACCGGTACGTCACAGAGATCCTAGAAGAGTATGTGGTCCCCTATACCGGTTTTGTTGGCGAGGGGTTCACATTAATGCATGATAACGCTCGTGCTCACACTGCAGTAATTGTGCGCGACTACCTTCAAAAACAGTTTAAAGCTTTTATTTATAAAATTCATTTATCCATTGATGATAATAAAAGATAAACAATAATTTTGTTTAATAAGATCATATTCCTTTTTAAGAGTAGGTATCTGACTTGGATCTAAACAGTTTAAAGCTTTTTCATAAACCGCACGGACATTTTTGTTTTGTTTTTCCTCAAATTTCATTAGTTTAACCCACACGCTACAGTTATTTACACCAAACTGATCACAGCAATGTTGTAAAATTGCTCTCAATAAGTCTGCAGATGGTTCAAAACTGTTTGATTCTAATTCAAATATTTTATCATGCAATTCTAAACAATTGTTTTTGAAGTTTTGTATCATTTCGAAATAAACTATTGTAGCAGCTATTGGACCTGATCGAAATGCAATCCATTCAAGATAATTTATTTTTAATGCATTTGCAATACAATCTGGCTGGGTGCGGAATGCTTCCTTATAAATAGATTTTACTCTAAGCACGCTGCATGTTCCCATATCTTCTATTGACTTTGGATTCATGTTATAACCAATTCTTAGTGTCCATAACTTTAAACAATTTTCCTTTAAAGCCTCTATACCTTCCCTAAATATCCTTTCAAACATATCTTCATTTTGCTTTTTCATATAAAAACACATTCGTTTTAACCATAAATTTGTAGAATGTGGTATATTTTTTGTTGCATCAGCTAATATATTTTCATCATCGCTTGGTGCGAAATCTGTTAACATTATGTAATGCTCTTCACCCATGAATAATTGATTACAGTTCTTATTAGCATCATAAGCTCTTTTTAACACACTGTACTTGACCATATTGCTAACAGAAGTTAAATTCATGACAGTTTTCAAATAATACAACCACATTTCACCACTTGGTTTCCGTTCTACTGCTTGGTCATAAGACTTTAAGCAGTTTAATATTTTCTCTTTTTCATTAGTTACAATTATAATAGTATCAGGAGTATGATGTTTGCCATTTAATTCACGTTGACTTATTAAATCAAAGAATTCTTCACGTCGGCTATATATAGCTAATTTACAAACAACGTTTTTCTCAAATTGAATAACGTTTTTATACACATCACATACATTTAAAATATTTATCATAAAATCTTTTTTTGAAGTATCAGAAATATATTTTAAAGCACCTTCAAAGAATATATTTGCAGTATGTAAATATAAATCAGTTAACGAGTTATTTTGTACAATGAATTTATCTGCACGTTTCAACTCAATTTCAAGTGCTTTAATATAAAGTACTTCGTTGCCCGGAAGCAGTTTTAAAGCTTCTAAAATCAAAGTTTTTGCTTCGGTTAAATTATTGTATTGTTCACAATGCCAAGAGGCAGCTAATGTCCATGGATTCTTGTTGTGTATATAAATCATAACAGTAATTATACTTATAGCATAACCTACATAGTCTTCAAAATATTGAACTGCTTCTTTCAATAAACCAACTATTCGATTAGCTACAGAAAATTGAGTTTTTTCATTCATTAATTTCCATTTTGAATCTAAAGGTTGTATTCTTAACATATCCAAGAGATTATTTTCAAATGTAATAAAATTATTAAAATTATTACGACTTTTGTTAAATTGAAGTTCGTAGTTTAGCTTTTTTTGATCTTCGATAATTTTGCTAAAAATAAAAAATATTTAGTTTTAATAAACGTATGAAGAATATAGGTTTATTATATATACTGAAAAAACTCACAAAAGATCTTTAGCCGTAAATATATTTTCCAAAAATATTAAATCTATGTTGAAACTTATCATTCTCTGTTCAAAGAATTTGTCCATTTTTATATTGAACGAAAGGAGTAGGTAAATATTAAGTTTAAAATTTAATTATTAGATTATGTGATGGAAATATATTTTATTATTTGTTATTATTTATTTTTCTGACAATTACGTACACAACAATAAATATGAGTACGTTGACGCAGAGAGGTTACGACAGGGTCTGGCCCGGTCTGGTAACTCCATATGGAAGGGGATAAAGCTTTTCACACCTCCCACTATAGCGCTAGTGTGACTGTCACGTGACTGTATTTTGAATTTACCGCTGTCTGTATGCATAGTATGGGTATGCATGTTTTGATATTATTTTAATTGTTTGACATTTTGTGAAGCAGTTAAAATGTGTTTGTAAAATTAGTTTTCGTTCGTTTGATTAGAAAATAATTGATAAATATTAATAGATAATGCTATTTTACTGTTGTGTACCGTTATGTTATATGTATTAATAACAAAAATACACAAATAATGCAATATAGACTATTATAAAGTTTAAGCAAAGAAGTATAATATTTGAATTAAAATAAAAAACTAAAACACAAGGATTCCCAGAAAATGTATGGAAATTATAAAATATGTGATGGTCATTGTGATGAACTGCATAAATTTGAGGTGATCTATAAAAATAAAACCATAATTAAAGTAGGAAGTTTAACCTAACTAATTGACAAACTTTTTTATAGAGTGAAAGTAAAACTATCAAAGTTTAATACCGCAAAATAATATATTGAAGACATTATGTCTGTTAGTTTTTCATTCATCGTACAAGAACATCTGTAATATATCCAGTTCTGTGAAGAATTAATTTGACATATCCTGTTTTCTGTAATGTAAGTTTATTTAAATTTTTACAATGTCCAGAGCGATGCATGAGTAGGTCTATGTAAAAGACAAAAAAGTCAGTATTGGAATTAAAATTATGTACATAATTTTAATTCATGAATTAAATTTATGTACATAATAATAATTCAAAGAATTAAAATCATACTACGACATAACAGTTCAATTATGTACAAAATTTTAATTCGAGAATCAAAATAATGTGGATTATAATAGAAATACGGTGAATTAAAATTATGTACATAATTTTAATTCTAAAATAAAAATTACATGTAGAATTTTTATTTTATAATAAAAATAATACACGAATTTTTTTGTTACAATTAAAATTATGTACATACATTTAATTCTAAAATAAAAATTAAATGCAGAATTTTTATTTTAGAATTAAAATGATGCACGCATTTTTATGTTACAATTAAAATTATGTACATAATTGAATTTTAATTCAAACATTCAATTTTTTACGTGTATTAAATTTTATTAAGAATTAAAATGATAGACGAATTTTTTTGTTACAATTAAAATTATGTACATAATTTTAATTCAAGCATACAATTTTGCATGTATTTTAGTTTTTTTTTTCGAATTAAAATGATACACGAATTTTTTTGTTACAATTAAAATTATGTACATAATTTTAATTCAAACATTCAATTTTACATGTGTAGTAATTTTTTTTTAGAATTAAAATGATACACGAATTTTTATGTTACAATTAAAATTATGTACATAATTTTAATTCAAGCATTCAATTTTGCATGTATTTTAATTTTTATTTTATAATTAAAATGATGTACGAATTTTTTTGTTACAATTAAAATTATGTACATAATTTTAATTCAAGCATTCAATTTTGCATGTATTTTAATTTTTATTTTAGAATTAAAATGATGTACGAATTTTTATGTTTCAATTAAAATTATGTACATAATTTTAATTCAAGCATACAATTTTGCATGTATTTTAATTTTTATTTTAGAATTAAAATGATGTACGAATTTTTATGTTACAATTAAAATTATGTACATGATTTTAATTCAAGCATTCAATTTTGCATGTATTTTAATTTTTATTTTAGAATTAAAATGATGTACGAATTTTTATGTTACAATTAAAATCCATACTAATATTATAAATGCGAAAGTGTGTCTGTCTGTCTGTTACCTTTTCACGGCTAAACCACTGAACCGATCTTAATGAAATTTGGCAGTGAGATAGCTTGCATCCCGAGGACGCACGACGCACATAGGCTACTTCGTATCTCGAAAATGCAACCCCTAAGGAATTGCAAGGGGGTGGAAATTTTTTATTTTTTTCAGTAATTAATATTTTACCCCCCGTTACATATGAAGGGTTGTAAGTGGTTTCATTAGATCCGGCGTGAAAAATACTACGGGGGCGGGGGTATTAAGGGGGAAAAACAACCCTCTATCTCGCATAGGAGCCGAGATATTTACGATTTTGTATAATGAAAGAAAACCAAAAATAAGACAATTTTTTTATTTTACACCCTGTCGCATATGAGGGGTTGTCATTGGTTTCGTTTAATCTGTTGGAAAAAATACTACGGAAGAGGGGTTATTAGAGGGAAAAATCAACCCCTTATCTGTTAATCTCGCATAGGAGTCGACACTTATATTATAAATGCGAAAGCGTGTTTCTCATGTCCATGAAGTTAGCAGAGCAAAGTCAGCAAAACAAAAGTTCACTTGACTAATAATTAAGTGCTAATTAAATGCTAATTAAATGCGCAAAAAGAAAATTTAATGCTCTTTTAGAAAAAAAATATTGCATGTTTTGCTAGCTTCAGATGAACTCAGCAGAACAAAGTGTCGAATAACAGTTAAAATCGTATGTCACTACACGAAATGCTTCAGAAAATTAAATGCTAATTAAATGCGCAAGAAGAAAATTTAATGCTCTTTTAGAAAAAAAAATATTGCATGTTTTGCTGGTTTCAGATGAACTCAGCAGAACAAAGTATCGAAAAACAGTTAAAATCGTATGTAACTACACGAGATGCTTCAGAAAATTAAATGCTAATTAAATGCGCAAAAAGAAAATTTAATGCTCTTTTAAAAAAAAAATATTGCATGTTTTGCTACCTTCAGATGAACTCAGCAGAACAAAGTGTCGAACAACAGTTAAGGTTGTATGTTACTACACGAAATTCTTCAGAAAATTAAATGCTAATTAAATACGCAAAAAGAAAATTTAATGCTCTTTTAAAAAAAAAATATTGCATGTTTTGCTGGTTTCAGATGAACTCAGCAGAACAAAGTATCGAAAAACAGTTAAAATCGTATGTAACTACACGAGATGCTTCAGAAATTTAAATGCGCAAAAATAAAATTTAATGCTCTTTTAAAAAAAAAATATTGCATGTTTTGCTGGTTTCAGATGAACTCAGCAAAACAAAGTATCGAAAAACAGTTAAAATCGTATGTAACTACACGAGATGCTTCAGAAAATTAAATGCTAATTAAATGCGCAAAAAGATAATTTAATGCTCTTTTAGAAAAAAAAAATATTGCATATTTTGCTAGCTTCAGATGAACTAAGCAGAACAAAGTGTCGAATAACAGTTAAAGTCGTATGTAACTACACGAAATTCTTCAAAAAATTAAATGCTAATTAAATGCTCATAGTGATACAGTTGAAATATATGAAATTTGATAACCGGTTTATTATTAATAAGTATTATCTATTTCCAGTATCAAACAATAATAATTTTTACCAGGAGTGTACGGGGCCAGTGGGCCCGTCGATTTTTTTCAAATATTTTTTTGTTCTTTAATTATTTCCCGAGTAGGGTTCTTGTAAAGATTATTTGTCAAAAAATACACAGAAACATACTTTCTTCATTTTGGTGTTTTGAAAAAAATTAAGTTCAGAGTTTTGATACGCCCTGTACAAAGAATACAATTTTGTTAATGTTTGATGTAATATCGCAATAATAGAGCATATGCCAAAATTATTTTTAGCAGAAAACAAAATTTTTTTTGTTGTAATTACAAGATGTTGAAAATAACACAATTTTCTTACAAAAATGGTCATAATTTATAAACCACTCAATATAATCCCACACATGCTATATCAAAGTATCCAAAAAAATAAATACCTTTAGATTATAAATTAAAAAAATATACTTTGTATTTAAAAAAATATTACTTTGGTCTGTAACACACTCATGGGACACCCTATATAAATATAACTATTTAAAAAATGTGCTGCTTGTCTATCCTGACAACTTTTGTATTAAAATTTTCTTCCACTTATTATAATAAATGAAATATTGAACTTTGACAAAATAAGGCAAATAGCGTCCTATTAAAACATATATGTTAACTGTCAAATCTGAGTTCAACAATTACAGTTTTTTAAAAGAGCATTAAATTTTCTTTTTGCGCATTTAATTAGCATTTAATTTTCTGTAGTATTTCGTGTAGTTACATACGACTTTTACTGTTATTCGACACTTTGTTCTGCTTAGTTCATCTGAAGCTAGCAAAACATGCAAATTTTTTTTTCTAAAAGAGCATTAAATTTTCTTTTAGCGCATTTAATTAGCATTTAATTTTCTGAAGCATCTCGTGTAGTTACATACGATTTTAACTGTTATTCGACACTTTGTTCTGCTAAGTTCATCTGAAACTAGCAAAACATGTAATACTTTTTTTTTAAAAGAGCATTAAATTTTCTTTTTGCGCATTTAATTAGCATTTAATTTTCTGTAGCATTTCGTGTAGTTACATACGACTTTAACTGTTATTCGACACTTTGTTCTGCTTAGTTCATCTGAAGCTAGCAAAACATGCAAAATTTTTTTTCTAAAAGAGCATTAAATTTTCTTTTAGCGCATTTAATTAGCATTTAATTTTCGGAAGCATCTCGTGTAGTTACATACGATTTTAACTGTTTTTCGATACTTTGTTCTGCTGAGTTTATCTGAAACCAGCAAAACATGCAATATTTTTTTTTAAAGAGCATTAAATTTTCTTTTTGCGCATTTAATTAGCATTTAATTTTCTGAAGCATTTCCTGTAGTTACATACGACTTTAACTGTTATTCGACACTTTGTTCTGCTTAGTTTATCTGAAGCTAGCAAAACATGCAATATTTTTTTTTCTAAAAGAGCATTAAATTTTCTTTTAGCGCATTTAATTAGCATTTAATTTTCGGAAGCATCTCGTGTAGTTACATACGATTTTAACTGTTTTTCGATACTTTGTTCTGCTGAGTTCATCTGAAACCAGCAAAACATGCAATAATTTTTTTTTAAAGAGCATTAAATTTTCTTTTTGCGCATTTAATTAGCATTTAATTTTCTGAAGCATTTCCTGTAGTTACATACGACTTTAACTGTTATTCGACACTTTGTTCTGCTTAGTTTATCTGAAGCTAGCAAAACATGCAATATTTTTTTTTCTAAAAGAGCATTAAATTTTCTTTTTGCGCATTTAATTAGCATTTAATATTTTGAAGCATTTCGTGTAGTTTTATACGATTTTAACTATTATTCGACACTTTGTTCTGCTGAGTTCATCTGAAGCTAGCAAAACATGCAATATTTTTTTTTCTAAAAGATCATTAAATTTTCTTTTTGCGCATTTAATTAGCATTTAATTAGCACTTAATTATTAGTCAAGTGAACTTTTGTTTTGCTGACTTTGCTCTGCTAACTTCATGGACATGTGTTTCTCAGTCTGTCTATTTGTTACGTGTTCACGGCTAAACCGCTTTACCGATCTTGATGAAATTTGGCAGCGAGATAGATTGCATCCAGAGAATGTATATAGGCTACTTCATATCTCGAAATTTCAACCCCTATTGAATTGCAAGGGGGTGGAAATATTTTATTTTTTTCAGTAATTAATATTTTACCCCCCGTTACATATGAAGGGTTGTAAGTGGTTTCATTAGATCCGGCGTGAAAAATACTACGGGGGCGGGGGTATTAAGGGGGAAAAACAACCCTCTATCTCGCATAGGAGCCGAGATATTTACGATTTTGTATAATGAAAGAAAACCAAAAATAAGAATATTTTAATATTTCATCCCCTGTCACATATAAAGGGTTGTTATTGGTTTCAATTTTGCATGTATTTTAATTTTTATTTTAGAATTAAAATGATGTACGAATTTTTATGTTACAATTAAAATTATGTACATAATTTTAATTCAAGCATTCAATTTTGCATGTATTTTAATTTTTATTTTAGAATTAAAATGATGTACGAATTTTTTTGTTACAATTAAAATCCATACTAATATTATAAATGCGAAAGTGTGTATGTCTGTCTGTTACCTTTTCACGGCTTAACCACTGAGCCGATCTTAATGAAATTTGGCAGTGAGATAGCTTGCATCCCGAGGACGGACATAGGCTACTTCGTATCTCGAAAATTCAACCCCTAAGGAATTGCAAGGGGGTGGAAATTTTTTTTTTTTTTTAGTAATTAATATTTTACCCCCCGTTACATATGAAGGGTTGTAAGTGGTTTTATTAGCTCCGGCGGGAAAAATATTACGAGGGCGGGGAGTTTTAAGGGGAAAAACAACCCTCTATCTCGCATAGGAGCCGAGATATTTACGATTTTGTATAATGAAAGAAAACCAAAAATAAGACAATTTTTATATTTTACCCCTTGTCGCATATGAGGGGTTGTCACTGGTTTCGTTTAAACTGTTGGAAAAAATACTACGGAAGAGGGGTTATTAGAGGGAAAAATCAACCCCGTATCTGTTAATCTCGCATAGGAGTCGACACTTATATTATAAATGCGAAAGCGTGTTTCTCAGTCTGTCTATTTGTTACGTGTTTACGGCTAAACCGCTATACCGATCATGATGAAATTTGGCAGTGAGATAGCTTGCATCTCGTGGACGGACATAGGCTACTTCGTATCTCGAAAATTCAACCCCTATTGAATTGCAAGGGGGTGGAAATATTTTATTTTTTTCAGTAATTAATATTTTACCCCCCGTTACATATGAAGGGTTGTAAGTGGTTTCATTAGATCCGGCGTGAAAAATACTACGGGAACGGGGGTTTTAGGGGGGAAAACAACCCTCTATATAGGAGCCGAGATATTTACGATTTTGTATAATGAAAGAAAACCAAAAATAAGACAATTTTTATATTTTACCCCCTGTCGCATATGAGGGGTTGTCATTGGTTTCGTTTAATCTGATGGAAAAAATACTACGGAAGAGTATTTTCATTTTCAACATAAAAATTCGTACATCATTTTAATTCTAAAATAAAAATTAAAATACATGCAAAATTGTATGCTTGAATTAAAATTATGTACATTATTTTAATTGTAACATAAAAATTCGTACATCATTTTAATTCTAAAATAAAAATTATGTACATAATTTTAATTGTAACATAAAAATTCGTACATCATTTTAATTCTAAAATTAAAATTAAAATACATGCAAAATTGAATGCTTGAATTAAAATTATGTACATAATTTTAATTGTAACAAAAAAATTCGTGTATCATTTTAATTCTAAAATAAAAATTAAAATACATGCAAAATTGAATGCTTGAATTAAAATTATGTACATAATTTTAATTGTAACATAAAAATTCGTACATCATTTTAATTCTAAAATTAAAATTAAAATACATGCAAAATTGAAACCAATAACAACCCTTTATATGTGACAGGGGATGAAATATTAAAATATTCTTATTTTTGGTTTTCTTTCATTATACAAAATCGTAAATAACTCGGCTCCTATGCGAGATAGAGGGTTGTTTTTCCCCCTAAAACCCCCACCTCCGTAGTATTTTTCCCGCCGGATCTAATGAAACCACTTACAACCCTTCATATGTAACGGGGGGTAAAATATTAATTACTGAAAAAAATAAAATATTTCCACCCCTTTGCAATTCGATAGGGGTTGAATTTTCGAGATACGAAGTAGCTTATGTCCGTCCACGGTATGCAAGCTATCTCACAGCCAAATATCATCAAGATCGGTTCAGTGGTTAAGCCGTGAAAAGGTAACAGACAGACAGACACACACTTTCGCATTTATAATATTAGTATGGATTTTAATTGTAACAAAAAAATTCGTACATCATTTTAATTCTAAAATTAAAATTAAAATACATGCAAAATTGAATGCTTGAATTAAAATTATGTACATAATTTTAATTGTAACAAAAAAATTCGTACATCATTTTAATTCTAAAATAAAAATTAAAATACATGCAAAATTGTATGCTTGAATTAAAATTATGTTCATAATTTTAATTGTAACATAAAAATTCGTACATCATTTAAATTCTAAAATAAAAATTAAAATACATGCAAAATTGTATGCTTGAATTAAAATTATGTACATAATTTTAATTGTAACATAAAAATTCGTACATCATGTTAATTCTAAAATAAAAATTAAAATACATGCAAAATTGTATGCTTGAATTAAAATTATGTACATAATTTTAATTGTAACATAATAATTCGTACATCATTTTAATTCTAAAATAAAAATTAAAATACATGCAAAATTGTATGCTTGAATTAAAATTATGTACATAATTTTAATTATAACATAAAAATTCGTACATCATTTTAATTCTAAAATAAAAATTAAAATACATGCAATATTGAATGCTTGAATTAAATTTATGTACATAATTTTAATTGTAACATAAAAATTCGTACATCATTTTAATTCTAAAATAAAAATTAAAATACATGCAAAATTGAAACCAATAACAACCCTTAATATGTGACAGGGGATGAAATATTAAAATATTCTTATTTTTGGTTTTCTTTCATTATACAAAATCGTAAATATCTCGGCTCCTATGCGAGATAGAGGGTTGTTTTTCCCCCTTAATACCCCCGCCCCCGTAGTATTTTTCACGCCGGATCTAATGAAACCACTTACAACCCTTCATATGTAACGGGGGGTAAAATATTAATTACTGAAAAAAATAAAATATTTCCACCCCCTTGCAATTCAATAGGGGTTGAAATTTCGAGATATGAAGTAGCCTATATACATTCTCTGGATGCAATCTATCTCGCTGCCAAATTTCATCAAGATCGGTAAAGCGGTTTAGCCGTGAACACGTAACAAATAGACAGACTGAGAAACACATTGTAACATAAAAATTCGTACATCATGTTAATTCTAAAATAAAAATTAAAATACATGCAAAATTGTATGCTTGAATTAAAATTATGTACATAATTTTAATTGTAACATAATAATTCGTACATCATTTTAATTCTAAAATAAAAATTAAAATACATGCAAAATTGTATGCTTGAATTAAAATTATGTACATAATTTTAATTATAACATAAAAATTCGTACATCATTTTAATTCTAAAATAAAAATTAAAATACATGCAAAATTGAATGCTTGAATTAAAATTATGTACATAATTTTAAATGTAAAAAAAAAATTCGTGTAACATTTTAATTCTAAAATAAAAATTATTACACATGTAAAATTGAATGTTTGAATTAAAATTATGTACATAATTTTAATTGTAACAAAAAAATTCGTGTATCATTTTAATTCGAAAAAAAAACTAAAATACATGCAAAATTGTATGCTTGAATTAAAATTATGTACATAATTTTAATTCAAACATTCAATTTTACATGTGTAATAATTTTTATTTTAGAATTAAAATGTTACACGAATTTTTTATACACTATTTTTGGGTTGTACGGTAATATTTCAAATAATAGTCTTTGCAGTCTTGGTGATGCTTCTGTAAGTTGTTTTTTGAATATTGTTTCTAACGGTTTATGGTCCGTTTCGATCGTTATGTCTTTATTTCCCCAAATGTACACGTGAAATTTCTTACATGCTAATAAAATTGCCAAAGCTTCTTTCTCCATTTGGCTATAATTTATTTGCGTTTTGGTAAGTGACCTTGAGCTGTATGCTATTGGGTGATCATTCTGAATCAAAACTCCGCCACATGCAACACTGCTGGCATCCACCGATAGCTTGACTGGTAATGCTGGATTGAAATATCCTAGTACCGGAGGTTTTTTCAAAACTTCTTTTAGTTTCATAAATGCCTCCTCTTGTTCGTGTTCCCACCTCCATTCATTTTCTTTTAGTAGTAAACTTCTTAAAGGAGCTGTCAAATCTGCCATGTTTTTTATGAATTTTGACAAGTACGTCACCAGACCCAGGAATCTTTGGAGTTCCTTTACATTTTCAGGTCGTTTCAATCTTGAAATGGTTTCAATTTTTTGTGGATCCGGAAGTAACGCTTCTGATGTTAATACGTGGCCTAAAAATTTTACTGTTTGCTTTGCGAAGACACATTTTTGTGAATTCAATTTAAGGCCTGCTGCCCTTAGTTGAGTAAACACTTTTTGTGTGATTTTTTCTAATTCAGCTTTTGTGGCTGCATGTATTAAAATGTCATCCATTGATGATTCAACTCCTCTTATTCCATTCAATAAAGTACACATCATTTCCTGGAATACTTCCGGCGCAGATGCCAGACCGAAAGGTAATCGCAAACAAGAGTACCGGCCAAATGGCGTTGCGAACGTTAGGTACTTAGATGTTCTATCCGTTACCTTAATTTGCCAAAAGCCTTTTTTACAATCTAAGAGTGTAAAATATTTGGAGCCGCTTATTCTTGCTGCTATCTCTTCCAATGTGCTTAATGGATAATGTCTTCTTTTTAAATTTTTATTGACTGCTGATGGATCTAAACACAGTCGAATTTTTTCATTTTTTCTTACTATCACCATCGGCGAAACAGCTGGTGTCGGTTCATTTATTGGTCTGATTATTCCTTGTTGGGTCATTGCATCCAGTTCCTTTTTAATTTGTTCCCGCAGTGAGTGTGGAACTTTTCTGGCTGGACATATCGGCAATATGGGATTTTCTTTATATCATATTCATAATTTTTTCAAGCAACCTATCCCTTGAAATAATTCATCCGTTTCTACCTCTACCGTTTCGATTCGCTTGATTAGGTTTAAACTGACGTAAGTGTCTCTGCCTAATATCGGACATATTTGTTTGTCTACTATTAACATATTCAAAGTTCTCTTCTTTCCTTTCAGTTTAATTTGAGTTCTGCTTTCTCCAATGACTGGCATTGTGTGGTTCGAAAAAGATAAAAGCTTTTTTATTTTTGAATCCACTATTTTTAAATTTGCTTGGAGCGCAATACTTTTAGGTATTACATCACATTGTGCTCCGGTATCCAGCTTGAATTTTACTTTGCAGTTGTTCGGAAATGTGATTTCTTCCAACCAATCTATATCCTGTTTTGTTTCAACTGATGAAACAAATAATGAAGTGTCTTCTTCTTCTTCGTCTTCTGAGCGTTGTGCTTCTACTGTATTTATTACTTTATTTGATTTGCAACAATGGGTGTAGTGGTTCATTACTTTACATTTTTTGCACTGTTTATTATAAGCAGGACACGATCTTCTGCCATGTCTAGTACCACATCTATAACAATCGAATTCTTCTGATCGTTTGTTCTGATTTTTCTTGACTTTGTTTGTGACGTTTTTATTTTTCTGCCTTAAAATCTCAACGCGTTTTGTGTCATCTATTTCTTTAATAGTATTTAACTGTTTTTTAGCTTGTTCGCTTGCTCTGCAGATATCGATCGCTTTCTTCAACGTGAGGTCTTCTTCCGCCAGTAGTCGTTCACGAACTACATCATCGCTGATACCGATTACAATTTTGTCACAAATTAAACTTTCTTCTATTTCATTAAACTTGCAGTTCTTGCACTTGCTTCGTAACGATGTCAGAAAGTCATCAAATGTTTCTTCTTGTTTTTGTATTCTTTTATTAAACAAGTATCGTTCATAGGTGATATTTATTTTTGGCACAAAGTATTGTTGAAACTTTTGTTTTATAATGTTTAATTGTTTAGAGTCTGTATCATTAAGATTAAATGTGTTATAAATAATTGCAGCGTCAGCTCCTATAGCCGCCATAAATACTGCCACTTGTACTTCTGAAGACTTTTTTTCTAGGTTCATTGCTGTTGCGTACCAGTTAAATTGTTGTAACCAAAGTCGCCACGCTTCTGCCATATTTGTGTCATTGTTTATAATTAAGTTTTTTGGTGGTCTTATGCCTGCACAATCACTGCTGTTGTTTAACACTGGCTGTACTGCTGACTCACTTGAATTATCCATTTTTTGAATTAATTATTTTAAAAACTTTTGTTAATTTTAAACAATGTTTATTTTTATTGTTACGCAAATATTTTATGGTTTATAACGTGTAATTACTTTTAACTGTTTTATTTTCTGTTCTTTTACCAGTTTATAAACACACACAACGTTACGCAAAATCCCTGAAAAAATAAAGCAGTTGAAGTTAAAAGAAAAACATAATGCAGATATAGGAAAATCTACACCACTTAAATATGAGGTTGGCGACAACGTATTACTAAGAAAAGAGCACAAAGAGTGGTTAGCAGCAAAAGTGGTAGCTAAATCAGCAGAACCAAGATCGGTCATTGTCGAAACACCAGATGGAGCTCAATACCGAAGAAACTCCTGGTTTCTGAAAAGAGATCGCGCAACGACAGAAGAAACAAATAGCATTCCGCAATCTTCAGAGCAAGAGCAAGTTATTCAAGATCCTGACATACAGAACAGCATCAACGATCAGCAAAAGACTTCACCAGAAGAAACGGATAGACATCAACCAATGCAGTCCAGAAGTGGTCGTACTATTAAGAAACCAATTAAATTGGATCTCTAATTTCTCTTAGAAGAAGGGGGATGTCATGTATACAACTAGGGTTGTTGTATATCAAGCAGTTGGCAACCCAGCCACACACCAGTGTGTTATTTATGTCCGGTATCATAAAGGACCTAACAAATTTATTAGCTAACAAGCATTTCAACTGAGATATCAAACTTATATGACAGTTCTTTTGGAGTTCGTTGATGACTTTGACAAGTTTCGCGCACGCGTTGTAGGTAAATACAAACGGTATTAAAACAGTGGTGATGTTATGAAAATTATTTTGTACGGTCAAAGATGCCAACTGTGTTACAATTAGTTGAAGTGTCACTGCTCTAAATTCCATAACTAATCCATAGATACTAGCACAGAATTAATACCCCATTTGAATGTAATTGCTAGCTAACAAATTTTGTTAGGTCCTTTATAATACCGGGCATTAGTCTATAACAGTTAACATGTATTTTGTGTAACATAATATTTAATAATTAAATAAATCTATATTATAATAATAACGTGATATATTTCATATCCCCATCATGTACATGACACATATCATACAAAAAGAAGCAAGGAAAGTCTAACAGGTTATAGGCCCAGGGCGTATGCCATTGTATGAATTTTTTGAGGTTAAGTTAGTACAAGTCTATTGTCGACTATTGAAAGCATTTAAAGTCTGGATTTTAGTGAACAATAAAAATAGTCAGGATGAAAGCTGTACGATCTCATTTGGAATTTTTAATGGAAGATGCTCAAGGAAATGTAAATTACGAGTCTTGGAGGTTTAAATTAAATTTAACCTTAAAAAATAAGAAGATCTTTGATGTTACGACTGGAGTTGTAGTAAAGCCTGAAGGTAATGAAGACAGTGTAAATGTATCAGCATGGTTAGCAAAAGATCTGGAAGCACAAACTCTAATTGGCTTAAATTTTAGCAGCTCTATCGCAATAAAAATATCGAAGTGTACGTCAGCTTATGGTATGTTATGTAAATTAGACACCTTGTATGGAAAGAAGTCAGATGTGTCTATCGAAGGTTTACAAAGACAATTCTTTGGTTATAAATATAATGAAAATAAGTCTGTTATAGAAAATTGTATGCAGATTCAACAATTGGCTGATGGTTTGTCTGCTGAAGGTGAAGATGTGAAAGAAACATGGATTATGCAGAGAATTTTGGGTATACTACCACCAAAACTTCATCATTTTCGAACCGCCTGGGATAATGTTAGCGGAGCAGACAGGAGTATCAGCAACTTGTTTGATCGTTTAAGGTTAGAAGAAGACAGGTTGAATGAAGGTCAGTCAGCGAGCAAGTCAACGTCTCAAAATGCTTTTATATTGAGACAAAGAAATAAATCAGATAAGTCTGGTGCGAGTCAGAAAACAAATTCTATAGAATGTTTCAAATGTGGAAAGATTGGTCACATAAAATCACAATGTCATGGTAAGCCATCTGCAAAATATTTGGAATATTGTAAAAATACATATGGTTGTAATAAGTGCAAATGTAAGGGACATTTTGCCAAAGACTGTCCAAATGCAGATACTAGTCAACAAGAAGATATATCAAGTAAAAACAGTAATAAAAATACTAGCTACAGACGTGCTCTAATAACAGTAAGTTTATCATCTATAAGTTCTATTAATAATGATTTTGAAGACTGTTGGTATCAGGACTGTGCTGCGACTCAACATAAGAAATGGTTTAAGAATTATGTTACTCTTGAACAACCATCGATGGTAATTATTGGAGACGGAACTAAATTGGAAGGTATTGGAGTAGGTGATATCGAACTTGAAGCTTATGATGATGAGATTTGGCGAAAAATAGTCTTGAAGGATGTGCTATATACTCCTAAGATGCCATTTAATATTTTTTCAGTAAGTTCTGTATTGGATAAAGGATATAGACAGTCAGCCGATGTAGACAAGTCAGTTTTCAAAGATTGTAATGGTAATGTTGGTGCAATGGCAGTAAGAGAAGGTAAATTATATAAAATGAAATTTCGCCAAGAATCTGAAAAATGTCTGGTAAATATCTCTTTAAGAAAGTGGCATGAAAAACTTGCACATCAAAATGTTGCACATGTGCGAGATGTATTAAACAAAAATAAAATTAAGTTTACAGAAGACTGAAATGAATATATATGTCCAGGATGTACCTACGGTAAGCAGCATAGGGTATCGCATCCTGTGAATCCAAAGACATCGACAAGGCCACTGGATTTAATACATGTAGATTTGTGTGAGATGAATATTTACTCTTCAGGAGGAGCAAAATATTTCTTACTTTTCAAGGATGATTATACACATTTCAGGACTGTATATTTTTTGAAAAATAAAAGTGAGGCTGCTGCCAAATTGGAAATATTTCTGAGGTTAGTTGAGAACCAATTTGACAGAAGAGTGAAGGTATTGCGGTCAGATAATGGTACTGAAATAAAGAATCGTGACACACAAAGAATTTTGGAAGATTTAGGTGTTTTTCATAGCAAGTCTAGTGCTTATACACCACAACAAAATGGGCGTATTGAAAGGGAAATGAGAACTGTAGTTGAAGCTGCAAGGTCAGTTATACATGCTCGAAGTCTGGATGAAAGTCTGTGGGGCGAAGCTGTCAACTATGTTGTGTTCACAATTAATCATACTGGTACAAGTACAGTGAAGGGTAAAAGTCCAGCTGATTTGTGGTTTGGAAGAAAAATAGATGTAAGTAAATTAAAATCGTTTGGATGTGACTGCTATGTATTGATAGAAAATAATAAAAGAAGTACATAAGACTGAGAAAAAGTCAATAAAAGGCTTATTTGTTGGCTATGATATAGATTCGCCAGGTTTTAGAGTCTTTATCAATGAAATGAATGATGCTGTAAGCTCAAGTAATGTGATATTTGATGACAAGACTGAAACTGAAAGCTTTACTGAACTAGAAATGTTGTTGGAAAAATCAGAAGAAGAAAATTCAGACACAAGTTTTGAATATGATAGTTTAGAAACTGAAGAATCTGAAAATGAAAGTTTACATGAAAATGCTAAAAGAAGTCAGAAATCTGAAGATGAAAGTTTACATGAAAATGCTGAAAGAAGTCAGAAATCTGAAGATGAAAATCAGTCTGATAGTTCAGAAAGTCAAGATAGAGTCCCAGAAAGAAGAAATTTGCGAGATCGTCATAAAATAAAAGCACCATCTAGATTTAAGGATTATGAGACTGATTCAGCATTTATAATGCAAGATTTTGAGACTGATATGATCGGTGAAGTATATGATATTTCTTTTGCTGAAGCTTTTAAGGATAAAAGCTGGAAGAAGGCTATGTCAGAAGAATTTGAGTCATTGATGAGGATGAAAACATGGATCTTAATTGATAAACCTAAGGATATTAAGCCTTTAACATGTCGCTGGGTTTTATGCAAAAAGGACAATGAAAAGTATAAAGCAAGACTTGTCGTCAGAGGTTTTGAGTAAAAGGAAGGTAGAGATTATTTCGAAGTCTTTAGTCCTGTTGCTCGTCATATGTCAATCAGATTAATTTTGAGTAGCTGCATCAGAAGGTATGAATCTAATGACTTTTGATATAAAAACTGCTTTTTTACATGGTGAATTGAATGAAAAAATTTATATGTATCAGCCAGAAGGCTTCAATGATAAGTCCGGTCGTGTATGTGAATTGAAGAAAAGCCTTTATGGTTTAAAGCAAGCTCCCAAGATTTGGAATGCTAAATTTACAAATTTTTTAAATTCTTTAAATTTTCAATCAACGGATGATGATCCATGTGTTTATTATAACAAGAATAGAAGTATAATAATAGTTTTACACGTAGATGATGGTCTTATGATCGGAAAACGTAAAAATGAAATGTTTGAAGTTTTAAGGAAGCTAGATGAAGAATTTAAGATTACATAAGATACAGGAGGAGAAAATTGTTTGTCATATCTTGGAATGCAAATTAAAGTGTCTCAAGATGGAATTTTCATAAATCAGTCCAAGTATGCTGAAAGGATTGTGGAACGATACAATTTTGGAGACATGAATCCTGTACATAAGCCTATTGAGAAGGGGATGGTAACAGTTTCTGGAAATTTTGTAAATGATAGGTTTTTGGATAAATCAAAGCCATATAGAGATGCTGTTGGTAGCTTGCTCTATTTAGCAACTATATCTCGTCCAGATATTAGTTTTGCAATAAATTATCTTAGTCGATTTAACAACAAACCTAAGAATAGCCATTGGAAAATGATTAAACGTGTCTTTCAGTATGTTAAGGGAACTACGAAGTTTGGAATATTCTTTAATGGCAATAGAAATTTGTCTGTGTACAGTGACTCAGATTATGGTGGTGATTCAGAGACAGGACATTCTACGAGTGGAATCTTATTGCTACGAGGAGGTCCTATTGTTTGGTTTACTCAGAAGCAACACACGGTATCAAATTCAACTGCAGAAGCTGAGTATCGGGCAGCAGTGTCAGCGATTGATGATACTTGTTGGATTCGAAGACTTGCGAAAGAATTGAGACAGCTAGATATAAATCAACCTACACCACATTATATTGATAATCAGTCTGCCATCCACATGATAAACAACACTCATGAAGGAAAGATCACAAAGGGAAAGAAACATATAGAGATCTCAAGAAAGTTTATACAGCAGCATATTGGTTCAACGGTAATGCCAATACATGTCAAGAGTGAAGATCAACTTGCGGATATCTTAACGAAGCCCTTGTTACGTAGAAATTTTGAAAATTTGAGAAGTAAAATAATTAAGGAGGAGTGTTAGAAGTAATTATTTTTTTGTTATGTTTTTCCTTCCTGTTTGAATTTATGATTATTTAAAAATGTATGTTTTTGTAATGTGTAATAGAGTTGTTCAAGCATAAGAAAGTATTTATTTTTTGTCGTTTATTGTGAGAAAGAATTATTATTGTAATACTTTTATTTGTTCGTCTAAAATAATAACAATAATTAAACAAAAGGAAGTTTTATTTAAAAGCAACCTCATATCATACAAAAAGAAGCAAGGAAAGTCTAACAAGGTGTAAAAGACAAAAAGTCAGTATTGGATGTCAGGAAAAAGCGGAGCATACCCTGTTTTTTTTTTAACCAGACGTTCTCCGAATGCTTATAATGATTGTACAAAAAATCTACAATTCTTATTGGTGAACTGCAACCGACTTAAATACGGAGGAAATTTCTTTCCAGATTTACGGAAACCAAGTGCTTTAGTCTGAGTCTAAGAAAGGTTTTTTTTGTCATTGTCACATCTATTCATGTATTGATCCAAAGACACTATTTATTTTGTTTATGTTAGAATATACATAAATTTTATTGTTTTATAGAGTAAAAAAGTAAATAAGCCTTCAAAGGAGACACATTTGCTGTAAAATATTGAAAACATCAGAACAGAGTAAGGGTCGATCCAGACTATCGAGCTGATCTCGGTCCGGTCACACTCCAGTCAAATATTCAGTATAGTAATACACTATCGTAACATGATTGGACCGAGACCTGAGAGATACTTTTAGTGTGAATAATTTCATTGTTTATTGTTTATTTATATTTGATTGGAGCGAGACCGGCTGGTTTATAGTCTGGATCGACCGTAACACTACATACTTTGGGTAACTGGGCATACATACATTAAAAAATAAGTAGATTTTTATTGCTGTTATTAACTATTATTGTGCATCTTGACTTGAACATTTTACTATGAACAAGCTGAACATAGACAAACGAACCAACCGGATACTCGGAACCAAAGATTCTTATGTTTACTACATTTGTTGTGTTCTCACAATTTAGTTTAAAAATAGATTTGAGTGTGGCAATAGCTGCTTTCTCAGTATTATATAAATTGATTAGAAATAAAAACAAATACAAGGAAATTTTGGCAAGAGAAACTGTTTTCCTATTTTTAATTTATTTCATAGTAAAGGCTATATATCATATTCATGTAGTAAAACTAAACAAATTAACTCTATCCCATTACTCCCTTTCCATTGCAAGTCACTTTAATTTAATTACATATATGTAAACAATGAATATATCATATCGACGAAAAAGATGATAAAGGTCGTATCTGACAAAAACCAAACTTTACAGGAGAGAGAAATAACTGTTTAATAGAGGGTAACGTGAGTCTAGGAAACTAGGATAAAAGTCAGTATTATTTGAAATATTATTACAGATATTATTTATCAAATAATCAGCACATTCAGGATTTAACACACTACAACTGACGAGATACGTGGTTTCACAAAACCTTTAAGGAACGTGTGGCATACGTGTTGTCTCGCACGGTTGATTTCTGCAGTTTCATTCAAGTTAACACCGTAAGAGTGCTCTCAAATCGTGGAGCTGCTTATAAAAATTGTAGCTAAACTAAAACCCTAAAATCGACAAAAATGTCAGATACGACCTTTCTCATCTTTTTCGTCGATATGTTTAAATATCAAATGCTACAAAGACTGTATATAACAAATACCTCAAATACACGCCTCCATTAAACACAACGAACAAATGATTTATTTTGGTCAAATACGATTTATTTTATAATTATAATTATATTTATTTATTGGAAAATGTTTAGCATGTTTGTTCCATTCGGAGAATGGTATTGTAGCCGAATATTGCTTTGTATTTGGTTTGTTCAGTGTAAAATGCCAAAGTCAAAACACTATTATACAGGGTGATTCAGTACTGTCGTGCCAAACTTGAACGGTACATCGAGAAACATATTTTACAGCCCTCCAAAGATTTTATTCAAAATGAGTTTTTATTTAATATCTTGAGAACCCATTGTGCTATACTTATGAAATTTGATACAAGGTTTAGTATTAATAAGTGTTATCGATATCCAGTATCAACCAATAGTAATTTTGACCAGGGTTGTATGGGCCCAGGAGGCCCGTCGATTTTTATCCAGTATTTTTTATTCTTCAATTTTTTCCTTAGTTAAAAATTTGACTGCATGAGACAAAATACACAAAAATATACTTTGCTAGGATAAACCGTTTACGAGCAATATCGATACAAAAGAAAGCATGCAGAATTTTACTTAATACGGATGCTTCAAATTACACAAAATAAATTTATATTCCTGTTCTTTGATTAAAGGTAAGAAAAAAGTTATATCACCTAAAACGTGTCCTCTTAGACCTATAGCCAGTTCTATTAATGTTGCAAGTAATTTACTAACATAACTAGAAAGCGATACTTAAAATGGCTATTTGTTGGTAAGGATGAATTTTTGGAGGTATATTTTTATTATTTTTTTGTCTTATTTTTTATCATAAAACAAGAATATAAAAATATTTTTTGTAATTTGAAGCATCCGTATTAAGTAAAATTCTGCATTTTTTCTTTTGCATCCATATTTCTCGTAAACGGTTTATCCTATGATAAATGAGCAAAGTATATTTTTGTGTATTTTGTGCCATACAATCTTATTCAAATGTCAATTCAGAAAAAAATTAAAGAACAAAAAAATACTAGATAAAAATCGATGGCCCCATACAGCCCTGATCTAAATTATAATTGCTCAGTACTGGAAATCGATAACACTTATTAATACTAAACCCTGTATCAAATTTCATAACTTTAGCACAATATGGTCTCCAGATATTAAATAAAAACTAATTTTGAATAAAATCTTTGCAGGACTGTAGCCCCCTTACAAAAAATTTCCGGACACATGTTCATATAATGTTTTTTGCTTAAAATATTTTTCTTAATTTACTGTTTAAGTTTGGCACGACAGCACTGAATATTATAGAATTATTACTGATTATATACCTACATTGGTTGTCTCAAAGTGAAATGAAATTTCATCAGTATTTTTTATTAAAAAAATTTATAGTGTAAAAATTATTAAATGATTGATATATTGAGATATGCTGATATTTAAACAAATAAATGTATTAATAGTTTAAAGGGACGACTTGAAAAACTTTTGTTAGAACAAATACTGTTTTGAATATCTGTGCTTTTCTAATTATTAGAGATAGGCTGACTAGTCAGTTGAAAAAAGATTGACTATTTTGAATCTGTTCATAAAAACATGCAAAAAGACTTTGTGCGTCTTCGGTGTGTTTATATGGCATTTGGATGCAGCACGCGCTTCTCCATCCGATCCCTCAAAGTTTACATCTCTGAGTTTATATTAAGTAAACGGAGAAATTTTATTTTTGTAACGGTACAAAATATTTATTTTTATTATGAGTGAGTAATAATTAACTTCAAGCAATGTGACTGATTAAAATGATAATATAAAACAAATTTTTTTTCTTCCTTGCTAAATTAATTGTATTAATTTAACAACAAAAATTGGAGGCTAAAAATCAGCTTTTTTTGCTGAGTCAATCCATCTCTAAGAACAATAATAAATAAAAAATAAATAGTTCATTAAAATAATGTTAATTAGCAATGCTGTTCATTATATTAGTACTTGTTGATTTTGATAACATATTGTAATACTTATATTTTACAAATAAATATATTTTTCTTTAATTGCATACTTTTTTTTTGTTAATAATATGAAATTCTTATATAAAATTGATGATATTTAAATTCGCGGGATTTTAAATTTTAGTTCGTGACTCCACTCACAAGAGGCGTTGATTTATTTTTGATTACATGAGAGTTGCCTATCTATAGTATTTACTTATCTATGATGTCACAGTAGCCAATTTGTCAACTGCGCACGCCGAGTGTACACATCAGCGTTGCCAACTGTCCGACGAGAAATTATGAAACTGTTCTGATTTATTGATTTTTTTATGTATATAAAGTTAACAGGGTACTCTTAGCATGATTAAAAAAAAAGTATTTGTCATTTTGTCACTTTTTTGTCGCTATTTTGTACCGCCAGAATTAATTTTGTACCTTGAGCCGTTTTCAAAAAACTAAGACCCTGCTAACTTTAATCTAAAGTTAGCAGGGTTCGCGATATCTCAGCCGCTATTAATGCTAGAGAAAAATTTTTGTGCCTGAATTTGTTACTTGGGCAGTTCTTTCAGCTCCCATTTTTTTTTTTTTTTTTGCGTTTTTTTTGCAATGCCAAATGCATCATATACACATTTAAGAGTGAATTCTGATGAAAATTAATGACTAATTACAACTATATAGATGAAAAATAATTTTTTTGTTATACGCGTAAATTAGGTTTTTTTTTCGATATACCGGGTGGACCATTTTAACCTTTAATGGAAAATAACTCGACCGGTAAGCGAAATAATAAAAAAAGTTTTATGCAAAAGTTGTTGGGCAAGGAGGGGGACGTACGACCGTGACCTTGAATTTGACCTTGACTTTGACCATAGGGGATATTTGAAGGCCAAATAACATTTTTCAAATGGAAACGCCTATTTTCGACCCCAGATTCGGAAAGAACGAGAAATTCTACATTAGGATATGTAGATTGATGAGGTCAAATATCATGTTTTGAGGTCATTTCAAGGTCAAAAGGAACTTGTACGTGTATTCATGCGAAAATCGTATTTGTATACGGGGATTTCTAAACGATGGCGTTGGAAACAGAATAAAGTGTAATTTCGATAGGAAAACAATTTAATTTTCCAGGGGGCCGTGATAAAACTAAATGGGGCGCGCGAGCATATCTAAAAAAAATGACAAAAAATATTATTTAAAAAATTATTTAATTTACTGAAAGAAAAGCAATAAAAAACATTCTGAAATAACAAAAAATAAAATACACTTATAAATAGGATTGTATCTATGTATTTTATTGCTTTTCTCTCAGTAAATAAAATAATTTTTTTAATAATATCTTTTGTTATTTTTTTTCGATTTGCTCGCGCGCCCCATTTAGTTTTATCACGGCCCCCTGGAAAATTCAATTGTTTTCCTATCAAAATTACACTTAATTCTGTTTCCAACGCCATCGTTTAGAAATCCCCGTATACAGATACGATTTTCGCATGAATACACGTACAAGTTGCTTTTGATCTTGAAATGACCTCAAAACATGACATTTGACCTTATCAATCTACATATCCTATTATAGAATTTCCCGTTCTTTCCAAATCCGGTGTCGAAAATAGGCATTTCCATTTGAAAAATTTTATTTGGCCTTCAAATAACCCTTACGGTCAAATTTAAGGTCACGGTCGTACGTCCCCTTCTTTGCTCAACAACTTTTATATAAAACTTTTTTTATTATTTCACTTACCGGTCGAGTTATTCTCCATTAAAGGTTAAAATGGTCCACCCGGTATAAACTCTTTCAGGGCAAAAACATATTTGAAAAATAAAAATCCACTAATTTGAGTGCAGTCTGCTGAGGGAAAAATACAAGTTCGTTTTAATATTTAAAATTGACGAATATTCTATCTATTTTACATAAAACCTCCAAAAAATAATTTGATTCCGGAAACAAATTATTTAAGGCTCTCAACTATTGAAATAAGGTCTAAAAAAGACAATGATACTCATTTGAGTAGGGTCTGCTGAGAGTAACAAATTAAAAGCTCGTTTTAATATTTAAAATTGACGAATATTTTATCAATTTTATATAAAACCTCCATAAAATAATTTTATTCCGGAAACAAATTATTTAAGGCTCTCAACTATTGAAATAAGGTCTAAAAAAGACAATGACACTAATTTGAGTAGGGTGTGCTAAGAGTAACAAATTAAAAGTTCATTTTAATATTTAAAATTATTGAATATTCTATCTATTTTACATAAAACCTCCATAAAAATAATTTGATTCCGGAAACAAATTATTTTTATGGAGGTTTACGTAAAATAGGTAGAATATTCGTCAATTTTAAATATTAAAACGAACTTTTAATTTGTTACTCTCAGCAGACCCTACTCAAATGAGTGCCATTGTCTTTTTTAGACCTTATTTCAATAGTTGAGAGCCTTAAATAATTTGTTTCCGTAATTAAATTATTTTTAGGGAGGTGTTATATAAAATTGATAAAATATTCGTCAATTTTAAATATTAAAACGAACTTTTAATTTGTTTCTCTCAGCAGACCCTAATCAAATGAGTGTCATTGTCTTTTTTAGACCTTATTTAAATAGTTGAGAGCAGAAAATAATTTGTTTTTGGAATCATATTATTTTTATGGAGGTTAATATGTAAAATAGATAGAATATTCGACAATTTTAAATATTAAAACGAACTTTTAATTTGTTACTCTCAGCAGACCCTACTCAAATGAGTGTCGTTGTCTTTTTTAGACCTTATTTAAATAGTTGAGAGCAGAAAATTATTTATTTCCGGAATCATATTATTTTCATGGAGGTTAATATGTAAAATAGATAGAATAGATAGAACCAGGATCTTGAATATCTTGCTCTTGCTCTGGAGATTGCGGAATGCTATTTGTTTCTTCTGGCGTTGCGCGATCTCTTTTCAGAAACCAGGAGTTTCTTCGGTATTGAGCTCCATCTGGTGTTTCGACAATGACCGATCTTGGTTCTGCTGATTTAGCTACCACTTTTGCTGCTAACCACTCTTTGTGCTCTTTTCTTAGTAATACGTTGTCGCCAACCTCATATTTAAGTGGTGTAGATTTTCCTATATCTGCATTATGTTTTTCTTTTAACTTCAACTGCTTTATTTTTTCAGGGATTTTGTGTAACGTTTCTGGTATAAGCAATTTTTCGCTTATTGGTAATAACGTTTTCGTTCTTCGTCCCATTAATCTTTGTACCGGCGAACCTAGAGTACCTCTGGGTGTATTTCTATGATGCAATAATGCCAATTGAATATCAGAGCATTCTTCTAATACTTTATCTAATAAACTTTTAGCTTCTTGCACATACCTCTCTGCCAATCCATTTGATCGAGGAAAGTGTGGACTTGATACTCTGTGTTCAAATTTCCATTTATTTGTAAATGATTTGAATTCTTCTGAGACGTACTGTCTTCCACCATCTGTGCGTAGTACCTCTGGTATTCCATGTATAGCGAACCAACATTTCAGAGCTCGAATTACTGACGAACTAGTTAAACTTGAGAGTTGTACAAAATCAAAATAGCCTGAATAAGCATCTGCTATTAATAAATAGTCTTTACCTTTAAGATGACAGATGTCTGATGCTACTATTTGCCATGGACGCTGTGAACAATCTTGGAGTAATATTGTTTCGTTTAGATTGTCTCATTGTTTTTTGGCACAAATCTTACAATTTTCAACTACACTCACGGAAAAAATTAAAGGACCACTTTTATTTTTCGAAAAAATTGCTCATTTTCAAAGTAATGCCGATAAATCAAATATGATCCATTTTTTACTTATAGGATATGAAAATTGAAGGAAATTTTATCATCTTTTCGAATTTAGGGGTATATTTGTTTTATTAAACTTATTATTGTGACCAAATCGCGGTTTAATAAAAAATAAAAAAATTGATTTTTTTTTGCAATTTTGAAAGATACCCACGGGGATGTAAAATTTTTTTTCTAAAATTTCAAGATAACCATTTTGTAGGAAATTTGTTCAGCTTTAAAACACTTTTTCGAATTTGTTTTATAATTTTTTGGTGTTACGATATTCGAGTTTGAATGAAAAAAGTACCAAAAAGTTTTAAACGACCATAAAGGGCCTAATGTTAGTCGCACAGAAAAGAAAAAAAAATAATATTAAAGCTTAAATAATCACCTATTGTCTAGTAGCATTTATAAAATGTTTAATTTTAACTTAACCCTTAAAATACGAAAAACAAAACAGTGTTCGAATTTAAATAATCCTGTAAAAATAACCTTTTTTTAATCATAGAACTAATGTTTAGAATGTATCCAGAAATTATGTTCTATCAAAGAATATGAAAATTAGACTTATGAGTCATTCCATGTCAAATCAACACAGGGTATAGACCTCACCATCTCAGATTTTCATGAAATTTGGCACAATTGTACTATTCATTTAGACTTAGAAAAATATCAAATTTTATTGAGATATGTCTACTGGTTTTGAAATTACAGCTATGTAAAGTTTTCAAAAATTGATCAAAAAACCGTGATGGAAAATTTTTGAAATGCTCTGGAAGCTGATCTAGTTGACTTAGAGAACTGGGCGGGGTGTCATTTTACAGCATATTTCACACCGATTCTAATGATATACAACACAATATGGGTTAAGAAAAAAAATGTTTTCAAAATCAAAGTCAAAATTTTGATTTTTAATTTCACAACAAGTACGGTTTCAAAATTTTTCAAATTAATACCAAACATAGTCATTATAGTTGTGAATCACCTGGCAAAATATAAATGTGGGATGACAATGGATTCTATGTTAAAATAATTTAAGACTGAAGCTCGAATTTAAAAATCGCTCTGTATTTAGACTGTGAAAAATTTAACAATGCTAAAATGTATACTTGCATGAACATGAACACTAATATGAAGTAACAATACATTACTAAATTCAAAATGGGCTATTTTTTGCCACAGAAGCATGGCCCTCGCATTACCACGGGCCCCCCAACTGGAATTGTTACGAAAAAAATTTTTTACGTTTTCAAAACTTTTCAAATTAATACCAAGAATAGTCATTATAGTTGTGAATCACCTGGCAAAATATAAATGTGGGATGATAATGGGTTCAATGATTAAATAATTTAAGACTGAAGCTCGAATTTAAAAATCACTGTGTATACAGGAAATATTTATGCTATTAAAAAAATGTTAGGCCTAAATTGGTAAATTTTACACATGACATAGTAGCTGTTAGTTCAATGTAATAAAAAGCTGTATTGTTATATTTCAAGTACCAGTAATCCAAGTTTCAAAGTTTCAATTTGTTAATGTCAAACTATTCACGCATGTAAGCGGTATGTGGTAACCTTATGGGATCGACTTTAGTTTGAATTAAAAATAAATAAATAAAACTATTAGCTTTCATCATTTTTGAAGTATGTAAGCTTGTTGCAAATAAATCAACAATACTACAAAAAATCTTCAGTTATAATTAAAAATATATACAAAAGTAAATCCTGTGACCCCGACTGGGAGAATTCATGTTTTTCTTGAAAATGAATTATAAATTTATGAATTAAAATTTTTAAATGAAAGGTCTAAAAAATAAACTTTGATATTATTTATTTTTTCTATTTAAAGACCTTAAAAAAGGTCGTTCAAATAAACCTGTATGGTCGAAAAAAAATTTCTTAAGGGGCTCGCAACAATTCCAGTTGGGGGGCCCGTGGTAATGCGAGGGCCATGCTTCTGTGGCAAAAAATAGCCCATTTTGAATTTAGTAATGTATTGTTACTTCATATTACTGTTCATGTTCATGCAAGTATACATTTTAGCATTGTTAAATTTTTCACAGTCTAAATACAGAGCGATTTTTAAATTCGAGCTTCAGTCTTAAATTATTTTAACATAGAATCCATTGTCATCCCACATTTATATTTTGCCAGGTGATTCACAACTATAATGACTATGTTTGGTATTAATTTGAAAATTTTTGAAACCGTACTTGTTGTGAAATTAAAAATCAAAATTTTGACTTTGATTTTGAAAACATTTTTTTTCTTAACCCATATTGTGTTGTATATCATTAGAATCGGTGTGAAATATGCTGTAAAATGACACCCCGCCCAGTTCTCTAAGTCAACTAGATCAGCTTCCAGAGCATTTCAAAAATTTTCCATCACGGTTTTTTGATCAATTTTTGAAAACTTTACATAGCTGTAATTTCAAAACCAGTAGACATATCTCAATAAAATTTGATATTTTTCTAAGTCTAAATGAATAGTACAATTGTGCCAAATTTCATGAAAATCTGAGATGGTGAGGTAAATTTTTCATTAAAATTGTGTTGATTTGACATGGAATGACTCTTATTACCTTCTATGTGAATAAAGGTTCCAGTAAAAATCTTTTAATTTGGCTGAGAAATTGCATTTTGAATTTTTTGTATACGTTTAGGATTTGACCGTACTTTTTATAACAAGTTTTTCTTTGGGATTTTTTTTTCGAAAAACAATCAATTTTTGAGAAAAATTGTAAGAAGGAAAAAGTTTTTCTTTCTTGTTAAAGAATATTCATATTTTTTTTCAGATGTTTTATATCAATATTGTGGGATTAAATTTATTTTTAATAGGGTACTTTTTCATTCAAACTTGAATATCTTGGCATCAAAAAATGTGACAATCATTTTTTAAAAAGCATTTTGAAGCTGAGAAAAGTTACTAAATGATGAATATCATGGAATTTTGAAAAAAAAATAATCATACATCCCTGTGTGAAACTTCAATAATTACAAAAAATTTCAATTTTTAATTTCAGTCAACTGCGTGTGGTCATGAAAAAACGTTCAACAACATATTAAAGACTCTTGATTTCGATAGTTAAATTAATTTTCATTGAATTTTCACCGCTTATTTTTTTGGTCCACACGTAGTTGACTAAAAAAAATTAATTATTTATTTGCAGTTATAGAAATTTCACACGGGGATGTATGATTATTTTTTTTCAAAATTCCATGATATTCATCATTTAGTAACTTTTCTCAGCTTCAAAATGCTTTTTAAAAAATGATTGTCACATTTTTTGATGCCAAGATATTCAAGTTTGAATGAAAAAGTACCCTATTAAAAATAAATTTAATCCCACAATATTGATATAAAACATCTGAAAAAAAATATGAATATTCTTTAACAAGAAAGAAAAACTTTTTCCTTCTTACAATTTTTCTCAAAAATTGATTGTTTTTCGAAAAAAAAATCCCAAAGAAAAACTTGTTATAAAAAGTACGGTCAAATCCTAAACGTATACAAAAAATTCAAAATGCAATTTCTCAGCCAAATTAAAAGATTTTTACTGGAACCTTTATTCACATAGAAGGTAATAAGTCTAATTTTCATATTCTTTGATAGAACATAATTTCTGGATACATTCTAAACATTAGTTCTATGATTAAAAAAAGGTTATTTTTACAGGATTATTTAAATTCGAACACTGTTTTGTTTTTCGTATTTTAAGGGTTAAGTTAAAATTAAACATTTTATAAATGCTACTAGACAATAGGTGATTATTTAAGCTTTAATATTATTTTTTTTTCTTTTCTGTGCGACTAACATTAGGCCCTTTATGGTCGTTTAAAACTTTTTGGTACTTTTTTCATTCAAACTCGAATATCGTAACACCAAAAAATTATAAAACAAATTCGAAAAAGTGTTTTAAAGCTGAACAAATTTCCTACAAAATGGTTATCTTGAAATTTTAGAAAAAAAATTTTACATCCCCGTGGGTATCTTTCAAAATTGCAAAAAAAAATCAATTTTTTTATTTTTTATTAAACCGCGATTTGGTCACAATAATAAGTTTAATAAAACAAATATACCCCTAAATTCGAAAAGATGATAAAATTTCCTTCAATTTTCATATCCTATAAGTAAAAAATGGATCATATTTGATTTATCGGCATTACTTTGAAAATGAGCAATTTTTTCGAAAAATAAAAGTGGTCCTTTAATTTTTTCCGTGAGTGTAGTTTAATTATGTCTTCTGTCATTTGTGGCCAAAATACGCTATCTCTTGCTAAGCGTAGAGTGCCTTGAATTCCTTTATGGTTCAAATGACAACATTCGATCTTTTTAAAATAAGAGATCTTCATACGTTGCTAATTGTTCTCTATATGACCAATATTTTCTTTTCTCTATATGACCAATGTTTTCTTAAGTATTGTGGCAAACTACTTATTTTATCTGGCCATTCTTGTATTCTCGTTTTCTTCAGTTGTGTTAATTCTTCATTTAGCGTTATTTCTTTCTTTAACTGATTGATTTTTTCTTTAGACATGGGAACTGTCACGCATATTTCTAGTGACTTTTCATTCTTGTCTATTTCTTCTTCATCTTTTTCACAATCTCTACTTAGCGTATCCGCTATGTACTGCCTTTTTTATACACTATTTTTGGGTTGTACGGTAATATTTCAAATAATAGTCTTTGCAGTCTTGGTGATGCTTCTGTAAGTTGTTTTTTGAATATTGTTTCTAACGTTTCGATCGTTATGTCTTTATTTCCCCAAATGTACACGTGAAATTTCTTACATGCTAATAAAATTGCCAAAGCTTCATTCTCCATTTGGCTATAATTTATTTGCGTTTTGGTAAGTGACCTTGAGCTGTATGCTATTGGGTGATCATTCTGAATCAAAACTCCGCCACATGCAACACTGCTGGCATCCACCGATAGCTTGACTGGTAATGCTGGATTGAAATATCCTAGTACCGGAGGTTTTTTCAAAACTTCTTTTAGTTTCATAAATGCCTCCTCTTGTTCGTGTTCCCACCTCCATTCATTTTCTTTTAGTAGTAAACTTCTTAAAGGAGCTGTAAAATCTGCCATGTTTTTTATGAATTTTGACAATTGACAAGTACGTCACCAGACCCCCAGGAATCTTTGGAGTTCCTTTACATTTTCAGGTCGTTTCAGTCTTAAAATGGTTTCAATTTTTTGTGGATCCGGATGTTAATACGTGGCCTAAAAATTTTACTGTTTGCTTTGCGAAGACACATTTTTGTGAATTCAATTTAAGGCCTGCTGCCCTTAGTTGAGTAAACACTTTTTGTGTGATTTTTTCTAACTCAGTTTTTGTGGAAACCACTATTAACTTGTGTGACATGGAATGACCTCCTATGACATTTTATTACAAAAAATGACCTGCTATGACGTCATGACGAATAATATGATGAGACCATCAATACTACTTATTAGATTATTAAATAAATCTGAGCCGCTGCAACCAAGAGAAAAAAAGTCATTTGAATACTGACGTTTTATGACGTGTAAAAACATGTTATGACGTCACATGACATAGAGACTTAACCACTACAACTTAAAAAAGGAGGCAGCTTTAACCCAAATGAATGCATCTAAAATGCACGATAATTCTTACTTCAGCCAACTGTATCTCAAAATCCTGAAGCTTTAGATGTTGCCCATAAAGGCATTTGATCAGAGGGACAAAATACGCAACATATCAAAAATTTAATCAATTTAACGGAAGTCAGTTTCCCATAAGGATATTGCGGGGTCCTTTACTAGAAAATATTTTCAACAAGATTTTATGCTTCCGCAGTGATCTTGATATGGATTTTGTCTTCTGAGTGTAAACCGCGTCGATTTGTTCGTTCCTTCAGTCACATGTGCGACGAAACGTTGGCCGATAGAACGATCAAATCGACGAGGCTTACACCCATAAGCTAAAATTCCTACATGTTTAATAGTTCGATTGTACGCCAACTGTTTTTACGTAAATACAAGTTTATTCAAAGTTACCGGAACACCTTAATATTTTTTATACCTTAAAACATTTTAAAAAAATAAAAAGTTTTTTGGATTGAAGTAAACTACCATCAAAACATATTTTTAATGTACATTTTAATATGGAATTGTATTCAACTAGCATTTTTCAAGTTAACACATTTTTATATTTTTGAATTTTACGATTTAAAAAAAAAATTTTAGGAATAATTTTTTAGAAAACCTTTTCCGGGGAAAATACGAACGTTTTGTAACTCATATACCTATGTATGTGGAAATTGAACAATTATATTTTATTACGCACATGTGTTTTCAATAATGAAATATGAAATAATAATGTGGGGCCGAAGCACTGAATGTAAAAGCGTGGGGCATTTAACCCTTTGAAGCATGGTGGTAACCCATGTTACCACCTCGATTTTTTTTTAATTTTTGAATTTATTTAATTATTAACGTATTCAGATCCAGTTTTTTGCTCTTTTTAGTTACTTAGTGATGAATGAACATAAAAATGTGGTCTAATTGGCATAATTATTTATAATGTAAGATTTATAAATAAACAAACAAAAAAAATGACGTTTTTTTAAAATAAATTTTTTTTAAAGAATCCATCCAAGGAAATAACTTGAAATTTATAGAGAGTGGATTTTTGGGGTCACTGATTACGAATCCGCTATGAGAATTCCGAAATTCAAGATGGCGGATTCAATATGGGGGACACCAACATTTAAATCTTAGAGAATATTGATAAAAATGTTTATTCAAGGGTTTTTGGGTTCACTAATTACAAATCTAATGTCAGATTCATGTAATTCAAAATGATTAATCTAATATGGCTGACATCAATACGTAAATTCGAAAAATTCGATGAGATTTCGGAAATTCACTGTTTTTGTAGCACAAGTCAACACTTATTTCCACATAACTCTATAGATCGGAAAAATAAAAAAAAATAAAAAAAAGAAAAAAGAAAAAATGCAGCTAGAACTCTTCACGTCCTCGTCGTTAGCTCTGGGTTGTGCCTAGAAAGAATGAATTTTCAAAATCTCATCGAATTTACGTATTGATGTCAGCAATATTACACAAACCATTTTGAATTACGTGAAACTGACAATGGATTTGTAATTAGTAAACCCAAAACCCCCTGAATAAACATTTTTATCAATATTCTCGAAGATTTAAATGTCGGTGTCCTCCATATTGAACCCGCCATCTTAAATTTTGCAAATCTGATAGCGGATTCGTAATCAGCGACCCCAAAAACCCCCAAATGAGAATTTTCACGATCATACGATCATTTAAAAAATGTATGCTTCAAAGGGTTAAAGTGTTACAGATTATTATCTCAGAACCATCGCATATTTGAAAAAAATGTTTAAGCCAAAAAATGTTTGTTTATGAGGGGGTAATCAAATAGTAATATTTATTTGTTATTTTATCGTGGCCTTCTTTTTAAATAGGAACCTACAGTTTTTATTTAGTAATCTTACTCTACGTGAAAAAACACGAATCTTTCATAGACAACTTTTTTTTGAACAACCTAAACTTTATAAGTTATCTAAATAATTTTGAGATTTTGAACATTCAAGAGTTTTTTACTCATAAATCATCAACTTTAGAGAAAAAGTATAAAATATAAAAAATGTTTATTTTGGTCTAATGAAACTTGGAGAATTATTCCAATTTTTTTTAACATTTCTTATTTTTTTTTGTTTTTGCTAAAATAAATAGAAAAAGTTTCTAAAATTTTTAAAATAATTCTCCAAGCTTTATTAGACCAGAGGGTCAAAGAACGCGCAAGCACATTATGAGTGAGTTTTATTTAACCCCACTGCCAAAAACGATGCGACCTTGGATTTGGAACGTATTCACATTAACCCCTCGACTGTTCATCCCGACACAGTCACACCTATTTTTTTTTACGTTTCTAACATTCAATATAATGCAGTATCTTCAGTGTTCGTTTAATATTATCATTGTTTATGCATATGCGTTTATTTCTAGCCTAACTAGTATTGTCAGAAAATCTATATTATTATCAATTGTCGTTTTGCAGGGAAGCCTGGAAGTTAAAGAAGAATATCTGACAGTCACCAACATTCAAAATGAACAAAATGAAAATCAATATCTCAATGAAGAAACAAAATCCAGTGATAAATATTTACATTCAAGCAATGAAAATAAAACTAATAGTAAATATGAAACAAATAATTGTAATTCAAGATTAAAATATTATAAGAAATATTTTAAATGCCATCAGTCAACATAAGTCTAAATATAAAAGTCAATTGTATGCACATAAATTAAAACATTCTAATAAACGACCTTTTAAATGCGACCTGTGTGAACATGGTTTTAAAAGTAAAAGTAGTTTGAATGAACATAAATTAAAACATTCTGATAAACGACCTTTTAAATGCGACCAGTGTGAACATGAGTCTAAAAGTAAAAGTCACTTGACAATACATAAATTAATACATTCTAATAAACGACCTTTTAAATGCGACCAGTGTGAACATAGGTCTAAAAGTAAAAGTCACTTGAAAATACATAAATTAACACATTCTAATATACGGCATTTTAAATGCGACAAGTATGAATATTGGTCTGCAAATAAAGATAGTTTGAATAAACATAAATTAATACATTCTGATAAGCGACCTTTTAAATGCGACCAGTGTGAATACAGTTGTATACTAAAATGTTATTTGAAAGCACATAAATTATCTCATTCTAATAAACGCCCATTTAAATGCCACGAGTGTGAATATAGGAGTAAAACTAAAGGTCCATTGAATAGACATAAATTAATTCATTCTAACGAACGACCTTTTAAATGCGATCAGTGTGAATACAGTTGTAGACGAAAAAGTCATTTGATTAGACATAAATTAGTACATTCTAATGAACGACCTTTTAAATGCGACCAGTGTGAATATAGTTTTAGAGAAAAAAGAAGTTTGAATAAACATAAATTAACACATTCATATAATTTACCTTTTAAATGCGATCAGTGTAAATATAATTCTAATGCAAAGAGAAATTTGAAAAGACATAAATTAACACATTCTAATAAACGACCTTTTAAATGTGACAATTGTGAATTTAGTTGTAGCCAAAAAAGAATGTTGTTTAGACATAAGTACCTTACATAGATACTCAGGCCCGGATTTAGAAATTTGCCGCCCCTAGGCAGTTGCGAAAATTGCCCCCCCCCCCCCCCTCGAAATTAACAGTTTAAGTCATAGATGTCAAAATATAAAACTCAGGATCTTTTTTTTTTGGTTGCGTCAGTTCCAAATTTTATAAATTTTTATAAAGTTAAATTAGGAAACATAAAAACTGAAGACCTTTTTTTTAGTCATGCTTGAGTTACATGTATAGAGAAATTATTGCTTATGGATTGAAATTTTTACGTCTCGATTTTCGGATGGCAAACTCATCGATAATGGAATCAAAATCAAATTCAATTCCCACGAATATAACAAGTTTTCAAAGTTTCCACCAAAATTTGCCGCCCTTCAATTCTTGCCGCCCTAGGCAGCTGCCTACTCTGCCTGCATGGTAAATCCGGGCCTGTAGATACTTCAATGTGTGGTTGGATAAATTAAAATATCGGTATGGAGAACCATACATAACATTATTTTTTTATTATAAATTTACTTTTTCTTTTGTAAATTTTAATTTGTATTAATTTGATAAGTTTTTTTTTCTTTGTGGGGGACAGTGGGGGTGAAGGGAGCATGATTTATATAACCCCTCCTCCAAAAAATGTATTGTATTGCTTCCTCGCAATATCGAAGATACGAGAAGCTTTGTGATCGTTTTAAAATGAGACAAAATAATTCTTCTCCGAATTTCAAAATTTTAAATTGATCTTTCCGTTTCACTTTTCGTTCCGTGTTTGTCTGTTTCCTGAATCCTTGTCACATGAACCACTGAATCGATATCAATGAAACTATATTTGATGGTTGGGTCTGGCTTGAGGACGATCCAATTTCAAAATTGTGTGTGACATCCCAAAATATTTATTTTTTCAATATATCTCAAGAACGACACATGTTACGTGAAAATTTTACAGGATCTTTTTTGTAGAGCTTTCAATTTAATATAATATAGTTCTACAACGTTTGTTGTAAAATATTCCCTTACAAAGATTTATCTCAATTTGCTTTAAAAAATCGTCATTTATTTTTTTAAATTGGTATTTACTTTGACATATTAAATGTCAATTTGACGTTTGCATAAATTTAGATTTAGATTGAAACTGTCAAAAAATGAAAAATATATGAAAAAATAATCAAGTGTGTGTTAAGAAAAATTTCGAACTAATATTTTTTAATAAACTTGTATTAAAATGAAATGATTAACCAATGCCAGGTAATTTATCTGAACACTATAGGTTTTTATTTAAATTGTTCAATAATTGAATTCAGCACGAGGAAGCACTGTGCATTTACTTGGTAATGTTTTATTTAATTAGCTTTAATTTTATATTTTTTGGGGGGAGGGGATTATTTCTAAAACCCTTTATCCGACTAGCACCAAAATCAATGTATGTAATCTTAATTAAGTTTTGGCTCTTGTTTTGTATTTATGTAAATGTTTGATTATTAATAAATAAAAAGATAAACTTATTAAGATCATGTATTTTTATTGTTTCTATATCAAGATTGAAAAATTTTGTCAGTGTGTCATTTGAAATTACTATATTAAATTTCAAGACAATATTAGGTGATAGGCTGTGACCATACATAGACTTACTATTCGCCAGTCTGCCCCACTAACAATGAGTTATTAGGGATTTCTTCATAAATTCATATATACAAATTTAGTTTTTTCAAAAATACTGATTTCAATAAACTATAATTTATCCTTAATTATTTGGTGAATTTTACAAACATCAGTAAATCATAAATATTTTTGATAATTTAGTCGCTATATTGGATCCGCCATTTTGAATTTTGAAATATTTGTATAAAATTTGTGTTAAATATCGTTTTAGTAGGTACTCAAAATTATTTTAAGGTAAATCTGTTTTGTTTTAATGTCTATATTATTACTTTAGTTATAATCTGGAAATATTGACAAGAAATTGCAAGAAATATTGTAATATAAATGACCAAAAAGAAATTATAAAATAATTATAACAATAACATAATCAAAACACGAGTGTATGCCATAAGGGTTCCAAAGTTCGTATTGCATGGAATGAGGCCATGCATTTTTGAGTTAGAAAAAAATATAAAAAAGTGTCAAGTTCTACTAATTGAGGTCTACATTTTGACACCCCACTTGCCTAGATATCAAAGTAAAAAATGCTATGACGCCCCTTCCTATTATTCCAAAATTTAAAATTATATTGTTGACTTTAGTATTTGTCGTTGGTAGTCCCACCAAAGCCTCGTTACCAAATTTTTTCATATATTTTGTGGTTACAGAGTTAGAGGAGGGGGGACAAAATAAAATACTACTTTTAGCCCCCTACAGGCGCCATTTTTGAGTTAAAAAAATAAAAAATAGGGTCAAATTTTACTGATTAAGAACTACATTTTGATACCACACGTCTTGTTATACAATTTTTTTTTTATTTGCTTTAAAGCCCCCTGCAGGCACTATTTTTGATTTAGAAAAAAAATAGAAAAAGAGTCAAATTCTGCTTGGTTGGTTATACATTTTAACGTGCCTTGGTATAAAAAATATTTTTGTTACCTAGCTTTAGCTCCTTAGTGCCCCCCCCCTGAAAAAATATTTTTTCAATATATTTGTACATCTTTTACTAGAGTAGTTCCTAGCTTATATAGTTTACGAGCTTTAAGTGAAAAGGACTGACGGACGTGAGACAATAGGGTTTCTTCGGAACCCTAAAAATGATTCGTTTTTTTCATTTCTTTAAAGTTGTATATGACGTATATTATAAATATTGAAAATAAATTGATTCTATAAATAAATAATGATGTAAAACAAGAAATATAAAAACGTATATATTTATATTTAAGTTTTTGTTAAGGAAAACGACCATTTTCTTCTTATTTAGTAGTTATATTTAAGTATAACTACTTTTTGACCATTTTTATAGCAACTGTTAAACAAATCTATTTGTATTTTATCCATAGATAACAACAAATTTAAATAATTATAACAACATAGAATTTTTCATAAAACAATTTGGAACATTAAAACGATAAATAGCTAAATCAGTGCCCTAAAAAAACCTTTGAAATGAATTTTATTAAATCGTATAACTTTTGGATACAGAATCGAGTCTCTCGGACCAACGTGCAGCGGTAGAGAAACACTGGTATATGTTGCATATATCTACCATTGAATATTGAATCTCCAATGGCCGTTAGTCGCCGTTGTTTCTACTTTCTGTGAATTCTCAACAGTCTTATTGTTTGAAATAATGTATTCCAGAGTTGCAGTTTTAGTTTGAATTTATAAACTTTGACCTCAAGATCGAACAAAGTGTAAAAATGTTTCACGTGAAACAAGAAGTTACTGAAATTGAAGACGAAACCAATCTTCTGCAAGATATTGAAGTTTACGATGAATTTGCTATATATTATAAACAAGAATACCAGGTAATGAAAAACATTGTTAATTTTGAGTAATCATAGTAATAAATAGTTTTACATTAAATAAAGGATCAGATAGCCTTGTTTGACATATGGCGCGCATGCGTAAATGTAAAAGTAAGATAAAACAGCGGCTCTAAAACAATAAGTTATATTAAATGAAATTTTTATTTTCGTTATTTAATAGAGTTGGGCATTTTAGTTCATAATAGAGAAAGCTGGTGTAAAATAAAAAAAGTTTTTTAACAGTACTTAAAATATCGGTATGGAGAACCATACATGACTTACATGTTCTTTCTATCTTTTTAAATAATTTTTAAATATAAATTTTTTGAAAAATATTTTATTAATATAATCTACTACTATGAATATAAATTTCGTAATACATAAAAACATATATACTTACGACGGTTACAGCAGTTATTGCCATTTGTATATAAATATATATAATGTCAAAAACATAATACACATTCGTAGAACAACTAATTTGACAATCTAAATTTAGTTGCATTTGTTTCCAAGGCAACATGAATTAATGACGTATTAATTTGTATTTAAAATTCAAATTTTAAGTGTGTTTTTCACCCCTTTAATGGCTGTTTGGGCACGTACAAATAATAAATGTCCCTTAGATTCAATTGAACTGCAAATGTACCAAATCTTAGCAAAATTTGTGAGATAATACTCGCGATGTTCACTTTTTAGACGAAAAAAGTTACAAAATTTCGAATATTTCCAAAACCCCTTATCCGATTAGCACCAAAATCAATAGGTCTGGAGTACTCACTGAGACAAATATTTTCCCCGAAAATAATTCAGATCGGTGCATTTTTACAGTAGTTATCGTGAACGAAAAAAAAATTTACATCCTGACACACAGCCACACGCACAGCCGCCATGCGGAAATTAACTTTTCTTTACGTTTTGAAGTTAGTACAATCAGAATTTGTCATTTTCTCGGACACGATTTTTCGATGGTATTACAATACTTCCATTTCCTTCGGAACATGGAAGTAAAATCGAAAAAAAAAATTGACTTTTTTTAAAAAAAACGAAATATCTCAAAAACTATCAAAGATAGCATAAAAATACAAGGGGTCAATTTTGTAGGAAAATGTATATAATTTATTTAAACAAATATTTTGCTGCACAAAACTTTTGTTTAAATATATTTTTTTTATTTATAAAATTTAACTGAAAATTTGGGGCACATGTCAACTCTGAATTTTAAAAATAAAAATATATGTGGTAGCTTAATCATTCCTGAGTATGTAGCACTTTGAAAATTTATGAACATATGAAAACTTTATGAAATATTGATTTTTTTAGGTAACGACGCGCGAGTCTTACCGCGCTTGCTTGACGTATCACTGCGCGACTGTGTCGGAGCGTTCAACATTTAATAAACATTACTAAATTAAAAGAACGTACATTATTTTATCAGAAGGAAACATTGACATTTTAAAAAAATTATTAAAATTTGTAAAAAATATAAAAACAAAGTTTGGAATCTTTTTTTTTTAATTAACGATTGAAATCAAAGACAGTAAGAAACTCATTTAAAGTTATTTTTCGAGCTGAAAAATAAAAATATCAAAAAAATGTTTAAAGAAAAGGTCAAAAATATTTTTTTATTATTTTTTTGTAAATTTAAATATTTGTTTTTTTGAAAATGACAATGCCTCTCTGATAAAAAATGTACTTTCTTTTAATTTCAATGCAGAATAATGAGAAAGCAACATCAAATGTTTGGACGCAAATAACTCGATCAAAAATGGTCGTAAAGTAATAAAAAAAAAAATTAAATTGGAGAGAAAAGTTTGATTTACAAAAATTATTCATTTGATTTGATAAACAAAAGATTCAAAAACTAGAACGTTCAAGCTTTAAAAGTGTTGTTTTAAAACTACGACCATTTTTCGCGGAGATACAGCCATTCAAAAATACCTAAAAATATTGAAAAAGATTAGTGATCTCTTAATTTTGGAGTTTAGTGTATAATATATCTATATGTGCGTTAACTATCCACTATCTAACATTATTAAATTCCAAACTAACAAGTATTGTCAGATAATCTACATTGTAACAATAAGAAAATCAATTGTTGTTTTGCAGGCGGGAGACTTGGAAGTTAAAGAAGAAAACCTGTCAGACATCGACATTCAAAATGAGCCAAAAATAAACGACGACCTCAGTGAAGAAACAAGAAGTTCGAGCAATGAAAATAAAAAAGATAAGAAAAATAAAACAGTGAACTATGAGTCAAGAATTACTAACCAGAATGAAAGCTTAAAGAATTTTAAATGTTATTTGTGCACGAAAGACTTTAAAACGAAGAATAGTTTAGTACAACATTTATTAATACATGCTGACCAACAACCTTTTAAATGCAACAAATGTGAATATAGTTGTAGAGAAAAAGAATTTTTGAAAAGCCATAAATTAACACATTCTAATGAACGACCTTTCAAATGCGATCAATGTCAATATAGTTCTAATTTAAAAACTAATTTGAATAGGCATAAATTAATACATACAAACATACGACCTTTTAAATGCAACAAATGTGAATATAGTTGTAGTGAAAAAGAATGTTTGAAAAGCCATAAATTAACACATTCTAATGAACGACCTCTCAAATGCGATCAATGTCAATATAGTTCTAATTTAAAAAATAATTTGAATAGGCATAAATTAATACATACAAACATACGACCTTTTAAATGCGACCAATGTGAATATAGTTTTAGAAAAAAAAAAAGTTTGAAAACCCATAAATTAATACATTCTAATGAACGACCATTTAAATGCGACCAATGTGAATATTGTAGTAAACTGAAAGATGATTTTAAAGCACATATTCAAACACATTTTAATACTCCACTACGACTTTTTAAATGCAACAAATGTGAATATAGTTGTAGAGAAAAAGAATCTTTGAAAAGCCATAAATTAACACATTCTAATGAACGACGTTTCAAATGCGATCAATGTCAATATAGTTCTAAATTTAAAAATATTTTGAGTAGGCATAAATTAGTACATACAAATATACGACCTTTTAAATGTGACCAATGTGGATATAGTTTTAAAGAAAAAGGAAGTTTGAAAAGCCATAAATTAATACATTCTAATGAACGACCTTTTAAATGCGACCACTGCGAATATAGATGTAGACTGAAATATGATTTTACGGCACATATTCGAACACATTTTAAAACTCCACTACGACCAGTGTAAATAAAGTTCTAATCAGAAAGGTAATTTGAATGCACATAATTGTCACATTCTAATAGACGATCTTTCATAAACTAACACTTTCTAATATACGATTTTTTAAATGCGATCAGTGTGAATTTTCTTGTAAACTGAAAGTAGAGTACATTAAAACAACAGTGTTCGATTAGCTTAGGGAGTTATATACAGGTTGGGGCATTGTAAGTGTTACAGATTATTATCTCAGAACTATTGCATATTTGAAAAAATGTTTAAACAAAAATATGTTTGGTTGTGAGGGGGTAATCGAATAGTAACATTTATTTGTTATTTTAACGTAGCCTTCATGGATATTTGATGGTCAACATCGTTTGAATCATTCATTAAAAACTTTTTTTTGAACGACCTAAGCTTTATGAGGTATCTAACAAAATAATGTCGAGATTTTGAACATTCATTATTTTTGTTACTCAGAAATCATCAACACTTTAGAGAAAATTACAAAATACAAAAAATGTTTATTTCAGTCTAATGAAACTTGGCGAATTATTCTAGAATTTTTTTTATATTTTTTTTTGTTTTTGCTAAAATAAAATAAATAAATTTTATTTTTTATTTTTAAAATAATTCTCCAAGCTTTACTAGACCAAAATAAATATTTTTTGTGTCTACTTTTTTCTAAAGTTTGTGGTTTCTAAGTAAAAAATTCTTGAATGTTCAAAATCTCGAATTATTTTGTTAGATATCTTGGAAAGTTTAGGTTGTTTAAAAAAAGTTTTCAATGAAAGAATTCGTGTTTTTTCACGTAGAATAAGATTACTAAATAAAAACTATAGGTTCCTATTTACAAAAATTGCTATTGACCTTCAAATATCCTTGAAGGCCACGTTAAAATAGCAAATAAATTACTATTCGCTTATTACTATTCGCTTACCCCCCACAATCAAACATTTTTTTTCAAATATGCGATGGTTCTGAAATAATAATCTGTAACACATTAAATGCCCCACTCTATGCAGGCTGTCCGAAAAATCGCCTACTCCACTTCGGGAGGTGATTCGGATCCCAAAAACAAACAAAAAAGTTCATATAAACATAGGTCCGGAAATGAGCCGTTTCCGAGTTATAGCCACTTTTATGTTCAAAAATCGTAATTTTTATTTTAATTTTTTGTTTTTTTTTCAACTTTTCAATATTTGTAAATACGAATACATTATTTTTAAAAGAAATCAGTTATTTAATAACAAATAAAAATTAAAATAAAAGTGGTTATAACTCGGAAACGGCTCATTTCCGGACCTATGTTTATATGAACTTTATTGCTTGTTTTTGGGTCCCGAATCACCTCCTGAAGGTAGTAGTAGGCGATTTTTCGGATACCCTGTATAGGGTGGGGCATTTAATATGTTATAGATAATTATCTCAGAACCATCGCATATTTGAAAAAAAATGTTTGATTGTGAGGGGGTAAGCGAATAGTAATATTTATTTGTTATTTTAACGTGGCCTTCAAGGATATTTGATGGTCGACAGCAGCTTTTGTAAATAGGAACCTATAGTATTTATTAGGATGTTTATATGAACTTTTTTGCTTTTTTTTGTGGAGTAGGCGATTTTTCGGACACCTGTATATTAGGTTGATGTTAATTATTGCAATTGCTTTTGAGTCCACAATCAACATTTTAATTATTTAAACCTAATATTATTGCAATGGAATGATTATTTTAGTTAATGTTTATTTTTTATTGTTATTTGTTAATAGAAAAATAATATTATCTCTATATTTACTGACTCACAAAATATGATTAATTGATGATAGCAGAGTTTAGTGAAGTTAGCAACGGAAATACTAAAATCAACAATAGCATTTTAAATGGAGGAATTGAGAAAAACAAATTTAAATTAGCGAATAGAATATTTATATAACTTTAATAATGTTTTGATTATATAAACGTTTGATTATTAATAAATAAAAACATACAAATTATTTTGATTGAATCTCCTTTGTTTTCGCACCAATCCTTGAAATTTGAACTTTCGCTTCCCAATATTTACTCTAGATTTAACACATTACAATAATTTATTAAATCTATGAAAATAGAAAAGAAATTATAAATGAATGAATATTTTATACCAATGGTTAAGAAACACTAGTATATAGAGGTAAGTATATTATATTTCATATAAGGAAAAAAATACAATTTTTTTATTCATCTTCTTCTTCATCTCCTTGATTATCATCCTAACTGACGTCATCCTCATCAGATATGTAATCATTTGTTAATATTTCAACATCTGTAAAAATGATTGATAATAATAATAATTATAAATTCTATAAATTTTCTTCTTGAATTTTGTATTTTTTGCTACATTAAATAAATGTTTTTATTTTTATTTTTACAATAAATTTTTTTCTTTAATTTTATATATCTAACTTGTTTTACTCTCCATATACATACTTACCAATTTTATCATCAGAGTGTCATTACCGCGCTCCCCATATACGTTCTCTCTCTAACCCGCACGCTGCTATATAACTGTATCGCAATAACTTGGAAACATTTTTTGTTCTGGCAGGCATTTGGTGATGGAATTTTGTTCTGGCTTTTTAAACTATCTATCCTACATATATTTTATACATTATGTTAAAATTTCAAGACTTTTGAAATAACAAAAATGGGTCTGTTTAAAATAAACATTTACAGCGTTCTGGCAGCATCTAGGTGATGAGCAAATGTTCTGGCAATAATTTTTATGAATAAAAAATACTATCGAAAGTAACCTCCTGAAATTTCATGACTTTTACTATACATAAATTAAGTCTTATTTTTCACCCTCTTTATAATTTTGCTGTAGTATAACCCGGCCGCGGAGGGCTGCCAGAATTGACTTTTGTTGTTCAGTAGGTATATAGTATATAAGATTTAGTACCAAAATTTTCACGACTTTTGAAATAAACAATGGAAATAAGCCACTGGCTCTCCGTCTAACAGTACAGTGGTGAACAGTGGTTGCTGTGTAAAATTCTGGTTAAACGTGTCGTCCTAGTGTAGATCTAAGAATTAGTATAAGTATATTAACCTGTGTACTCGTATATTTTATCATATTTATAATTATTTATTTATTACCACCGTTTTTTTTCTTTCTGTGGTGTACAATTACTTTTAGGAACCCTTGGTGTGGCCACAGTAAGAGGACAATAGTACACAGGTACGATTATTTTGTATATATTATATTACCTATTACGAATAGCAATATACTTGACATTTTATTTATTTTTTATTTTCACTTAATATCTACACAACACAAATTTTGATCTTATTTTTGTCCAAATACACCACCGTATTATTGCTACTTGTGGTGTATTTACTTACTGTATATTCCATAATAATTATTATTACGAGAAATACTATCGTCTATGATTCGCCCATATATTTTAAGACTTTATTCCTCCTACAGAGATCAAGGAAATTAAGGAGTTTTGTGGTCCTCCGCGAAAAGACCACGTGGCGCCCAAACTAAATTTTATAATTTTTCTTTTTTTCTACAAGTATAATTATTATTTTACTTTTTTTTTTTTTAACCCACCCCGTCTCCACTGAGCGAGGCAGCGGCACCATATTCTTGTGGCGACCATTTTGTCGTCACACGGCCAATAGGTGTCAAAATGGTGGACATTTAAACTAATTATTAGTATAATTTATTTATTAACTAGCTGATACCCACGGCTTCGCTCGCGTGGATTTTGAAACTAATTACAAACTTGCATACGTGACATGGGGTGAAATATTAATTTTTTTCTTTATTTGTTTCTTATTGACTATACATACATATAGGGGGTTGTTTTTCCCCCTAAAACCCCCTCCCCAGTAGTATTTTTCCCGCCGGATCGAAATAAACTGATAACAACCCTCCATAAATGACAGGGGGCGAAATATATATTTTTTATTTTGTTTAACTTTTATTCATTATACAAAATCGTAAATATCTCGGCTCCTTTGCGAGATAGGGGATTGTTTTATCCTCTAAAACCCCCTCCCCAGAAGTATTTTTCCCGCTGGATTGAATGAAACTAATTACAACCCTCCATACGTGATAGGGGATGAAATATTAAATAATAATTATTAAGGGTTTAATTTTGGAAAATGCTGAAATACGTGTTTCATTGTTTGTATTGAAGAGCATTTATTTTAAGTTTCAAGTAAATCTGACCAAAAAATATGTTTTTCCATATAAACTTTTACACCCTCTTTACCCCCTTAGGGGTTGATTATCAAAAAATCCTTTCTTAGTGGATGGTTACGTTATAAAAGGAAGACACCCTTAAAATTTCACGTTTCTAGGACCAGGGGTTTCGGTTGGGCGATGATGAATCAGTCAGTCAGTCTGTGTATATAGATTAACATTATTAACATTATTAATTCAATCGTTTACATGCTTTGGTATTTACGGCATTTGTATTGTGAATATTAGCTACATATTTAAAATTAATAGAAAATATCACAAACGTTAATTATAATCTGAAACTATTTTGACAGTTTAAATTTTACTAACCTTGTCTATAATCTTGAGTATAATAACAGTTACAATTGCTTTACAATATTTTTATAGATATTTTATCTTGTATTTCTAATGTATTTAAAGCATAAAATTAAAAATGGCGACCTGTCAAATATTTGTCAATAGTCCATAAAAAAATTGTTTCCATAGCAATGACATTTGAAATTAATTTAGTAGATGAGTTAAAATAGATTAAATGTAACTTTGGGGCAATATTTTCACACCGTTAATATATCTTTTTCAAAAATCAGACACGGGTTCATGGTTGTCAATTAACCAAAGTATTTAAAAAAATTTAAAAAATCTAATATCGATTTTCGTTTTGATACTTTTTTTACATCAAAACTTTTTTTTTCATTTTTTTTAAATCTGAAATTTGAACCTTACATTATATCGCCCAAGAAATATAAAAAAAATAATAAAAAAATTGTAACTTTTTTTTGAAAAATTGGGGGCCTCTTGTTACCCCATTTATAAACTTATTAAAAAAAGGCCCACTAGTTGGTCTCTAAAACTTCCAGAGAATGTATATACCAAATTTCAAGGTTCTGAATTAAGTGGAAATGGTAAAAATCCTGATAGATGAGTGAGTGAGGACACTTCATTATACAGGGTGAGTCATATCAGGTGGAACAAACTTGAACCGTGGATTGAGAAAAATATTTTAAGCAAAAAACATTATATGAACATGTGCCCGGAAATTTTTCGTGAAGGAACTACAGCCCTCCAAAGATTTTATTCAAAATTGGTTTTTATTTAATATCTTGAGAACCCATAGTGATAAGTTTATAAAATTTGGCATAGGGTTTAGTATTAATAAGTGTTATCGATTGCCAGTACTAACCAATCATAATTTAGACCAGGGCTGTATGGGGCCAGTAGGCCCATCGATTTTTATCAAGTATTTTTGTGTTCTTTAATTTTTTCCTGAGTTAAACATTTGAATAAGACTCTATGACACAAAAATATACATAGCTCATTTATCATAGGATAACCCGTTTACGAGAAATATTGATGCAAAAGAAAGCATGCAAAATTTTACTTAATACGGATGCTTCAAATTACAAAAAATAAATTTATATTCTTGTTCTATAATAAAAATAATTTTTTATACATATACCTCCAAAAATTCACCCTTATCAACAAATAGCCATTTAAACTATCGCTTTTTAGTTATGTTAGTAAAGTAGTTGCAACAGTAATAGAACTGGCAATAGGTCTAAGAGGACGCTTGTTAGGTGATATATGTAGATGAACTTTTTTCTTACCTTTAATCATAGAATAACAATATAAATTTATTTTGTGTAATTTGAAGCAGCCGTATTAAGTAAAATTCTGCATTTTTTCTTTTGCATCGATATTTCTCGTAAACGGTTTATCCTATGATAAATGAGCAAAGAATATTTTTGTGTATTTTGTGTTATATAATCTTATTAAAACGTCTAACTCACGAAAAAATTAAAGAACAATAAAATACTCGAGAAAAATCGACGACCCCTCTGGGCCCACACAACCCTGGTCAAAATTACTATTAGTTGATACTGGATATCGATAATACTTGTTAATACTAAACCTTGTATCAAATTTCATTACTGTATCACAATGAGTTCTCAAGATATTAAATAAAAACTAATTTTGAATAAAATCTTTGGAGGGCTATAGCCCTTTAACGAAAAATTTTCGGACACATGTTCATATAATATTTTTTGCTTAAAATATATTTCTCAATGTACAGTTCAAGTTTGTTCCACCTGATATGACTCATCCTGTATATAGTAGATTATTATAATTTATCATAGCAATTGCTTTACATTGTTTCAAATTTGACGATTCTTTCTTTTATATATTTTGTGTCGTAGTACTTATCATTTTGTAATCATTAGCAAGTGTCCATCACTGCGTGCTCATTACTGGTTTTATATTTGCCATTACTGGAGAAAAAACATGAACAAAATAAAATACAAACTATATTTGCGGACTTTGGTAATTAAATTGATTAAATAAAGATTTACTTTTTTATTAGTAATATGAGTTCATGAGAATTACAAAAAACAAGCCCATTAATCCAAAAAAACCGAAAACTTGTTCTTATAGCGGCCATAACTGGTGCCTTTACCTTACATAGGTATAAAATTTCTTAACTTCAAAACGACTAATGATGAAAAGATGAAATTTTATGTTTAGTATTAATTTTCGTCTGGGATGACAACCACCTACATTTTAAAACGATTACAAAACCAGAAACGGACGTTTACTTTTGTCGATTTTGGAATTATTTTTTTATTTATTATTTTATAAAATTTGCCTTATTTAACTCACCAGTATAATTTGAAGACAAAGTGACAGCGATAGTTAAATTACAACCGAAATATTCTGTTTCCATAGCTACATTTTTTAATGAATACCTTACTTTGTCATTACAGACAACAAAAGAAATAGAACGAAATCTATTAAAATTAATAAAAAAATAATAAATATTAATTATATATACCGTGATGTGTTTTAGTGATAGTTAATTTACAGCAAAAATATATTTGTAATGATCATAAAAAGAAATTAAACTTGCTTATTATTTGTTGATAAAGATTCAGGAGGTATAAGTATTTACATGAACTTTTTTGAATTTTTTTCTTTGTATATGTATAACTATTATCGTTGCAAAAATAATGCACGTTTTTCCTATGCCTAGATTTAGGTACAATTTTCTTTTAAAGTTGTCGCCTTAAGTACTAAGTTCATTCAGAAACATCAATGAAATTTGGGGGCAGAGGTTCATTGAAAAATTTCGTGCAGATGAAGTAAATTTGGAAGACCAAGAGGGTCGCGGACGTCCTGCTGTTGATGACGACATGTTGAAAGCTATAGTGGAAGCTAACCCACATGCAACTGTTCGAGAACTTGCAGAAGAGCTACAAGTAGACCCAGGAACCATATCACGGCATTTAACAACGATTGACAAAAGAAAAAAGCTTGATAAATGGGTGCCGCACGAATTAAGCCAAAATCACAAAAATCGTCGTTACAAAATTAATTCTATGTTTCTTGTACGTAACAAAAATTATCCATTTTTGGAACGTATTGTAACGTGCGATGAAAAATTGGTTTAAAATTTCATATCTATATAGGCATGTGAGGTGTCAAAATGTAGATATCAATTAGTTGAATATAATCTTAGTAGTACTTACCTCGGAACCCTTATGGCATACACATATACATGTCTTGACCGATTTTTTAAATAGTACCAGACAATAGGTGATTATTTAAGCTTTAACTTTCTTTTTTTTTGTATGACGAAAATTAGGCCATTTATTGTCGCGTTTAAAGTTTTTTGGTACTTTTTTTAATTTAAACTCGAATATCGCAACATCAAAAAATGCTTACAAAAATCGAAAAAACATGTTTTAAAGCTGAGAAAATTTCCTGAAAAATAGTTATCTTGAAATTTGGACAAAAAAATTACACATCCTTGTGGAAAACTTTCAAAATTGTAAAAAAAATAAAAAAATTTATTTCTTTATTCAACCGCAGTGTATGAAATTTTTTTTTAATAACTATATAAAATAGTACTGAATTAGAAAAGAAGATAAAATTTCCTTCAATTTCCAATCCCGATAAGTCCAAAAACGATTATATTTTACCTATTGGCACTACTCTGAAAATGAGCAATTATTCGATAAAATTAGGTGTTCCTTTAAATTTTTTCTGTGAGTAAATAAAAATAAAGTAAACTTATCATTATTTCGGTATAATGATGTATAAAAAAAGTCTTGTGCTGACCAAAGCAGTTTATTTACAATGTTAACATGTTTTTTTGGAATAAAATACAATTTTATTTTGTAATTTTTTTTCCTAAAGCATTTTCCGAAATTAGGGTTCCTAGAATAACATCATCTAGCTAGAAAAGTTCCAAAGGCCGCAGACTATTGAAGATCGAAATACTATATAGATTTGTTTTCTACAACCATATTTCAAACATGGTAAGTACGCCACTGGCTTGTCATAGTCTACTAAACGACCAGTGCGTGTTGGGCACGCACATGATAGGGTTTCATAGTCATTCTCATTACGATTTATAAAAAAAGAGTTATTCCAAAATTTTTTACAAACTATTTTTGCTAGTGTTCGTAATAATTTTCATTGAATACTAATTAAAAGCTACATTCCGGAATTTTGTCAGATTTTTTGCATCGATAGTTTAGAAATTAGAGGGGGGGGGGGACGTTCTGATTACCACATTGAAAAACAAATATAACGTGACTGAAGGGTTAAAATCAAAAGATCATTTAGCATTTGCATTTTAGGAGACCTATCATGAGACACCACACTCAATATGGCAAGAAAAAAAATAATGAGTACACTTTTCAGTGTTTGAGAAGGGGGTCCAAAATTTTTTTGACAATGTTCGTTATAATTTTCAGTGAAATTACTAATTAACCCATTAACGAACGTGATCGTTGATTTTATAACATGTTTTTGAATCTAAATTTTATGTATGTAACAAAGTAGTAAATAGATCAAAGGTGAGTTTTTTTATGTTTTTGGGTGTGCTGAAACTGAATCCGGGCTCAGAATTACAAAATTTTTACGACAAAATTAAATATGGCGGTTTTTGCACAAAAAAATGACAAAAAATTCGTTATTTTTTAATATTTATGATTTTTTTTTCAGGCAAACGCGCAGAAATCTGGAATGTTCTTCAACCATCGGTGCATAAAATTATTGAAGTTTAACAAGAAATTTTTGCATTTACATATTAATGCCTTTTCTTTTCAATATGGCGGCCAGAGTGTAAAAATCTCCCAAAAATTGCGTTTTTCATTATTTTTTCTTGTTTATCTTATCATTCAACGCTTGTAATGAGTTTAAATGATAATTATAAAGTTTCCCAACGATTTCTAACGCATCGACCAACAATTAGATCAGCGTTTTTGTTTATCTTGTCGAATCTTTTTATGTTGTTTCTGTTTTTTCTAGCCACCTTGAATATAACATTTAGCTATCGACATTGCAAATTCTTTAGTTTCAACGCCGTTGTCTCTGGGTTACGCTAAGAGTAAAATCATGTAAATTTTTTAATTCTGAGCCCGGATTCAGTTTCAGCACACCCAAAAACATATAAAACTCACCTTTGATCTATTTACTACTTTGTTACATACATATACATAAAATTTAGATTAAAAAACATGTTATAATATCAACGATCACGGTCGTTAATGGGTTAAAAGCTACATTCTGGAATTTTTTCAGATTTTTTGAATCAATAGTTTAGAAATTAGTGTGGCAGAGCTGTACAAATGCATTTTTTCGAAGTATTTTTCTGAATGTTTTTACTTATAGATTATTTTTAAAAACACTTCAAAGAATCAAGAACATGTAAAAATATATATATTTCCCGCCGGAAAAGTGTCTTAAAAATGTGGAAAAGTTGATTGTATGTATTTGATTTCTCAATTGTTGCAAAAATTATAGTATACTTTAACATTGATGAAAATACAAACGGTTGGAACTTTTTTCACTTTTCAACTAGTAATTATGTTTGTTTATGTCTTTTTTAAGAACATGTATAATATTTCAAAGAAATATATTAAATTTCGAGGGGATTTTTGAATGCACTTCTGCGAAACACTCAAATTTTTATGATATTTCAACTTTGCGTAAACTTTTAGTAGTGTGCCCGCGGGATTGAAACTATGTACGTTTTATGAATTAGGACATCTGAAAACTATAGTCAAAATTTCAGCTGTCGGTTTTTGCCGTTTTTTGCATACGAGCATTTTTCCTGGAGAATCTAAAATATTAAAAAAAATGAAAAAGTTCAAAAAAATTCAGAAGTCAGTTTTTATCGGTAAATTTTATTTTATTTTCAATTTCAGGCGGGTATTAAGAATTTTTCAAATAGGGGCACTGATATTTTGTTGTTATTCAACTTGATAGTAATAAAACATAATATCCAATTGATTATACTGTAATTTTAAAAAATCAGCTTTCTAATTGTATAAATTAAATATTTTGTTCACATTTATAATTTTTTAATATAAAAATATTATAAATTCTGAAGAATATGAAAAAAATTTATATTATCAAAATAAAAAAATAAAATATTTTACAAATTTGGTTATGAAATTACATTATAAAAATAAATGAATAATATTAATTATTATTTTATTTGTTTGATTCATATAACTAAATTAATTTTTTTTTTAAATCAGGATTTTTTCATAAATTTTTTGATAATTATTTTAGTAGGTCATCTTCCAATATTTTTCAGATTTTTTTATGTAGCTGATTAAAAAATAAAATGGATTTTTCCAGATTTTTTATATAACTGAATTATAAAATTTAAAAAAGTAAATAAAAATTTCAGGACTTTTTTCAGACTTTTTTTGTTAACTAAATTGAGCATTTAATAGGCATATTCCATAATTTTTTCAGATTTTTTGCGGTTAAATTGAAGGTTGAACGAACGTTTGTCCAAAAAAACATCGTTTTGCCACACTGTGGGGCGCTCTGTTAACCACATTGAAAAGCAAATAAGTATATCGTGACTGAAGGGTTGAAATCAAAAGGTCATACAACATTTTTTGTTGCATTTTAGGAGACCTATCTATCTATCACTCAATGGTATAAGTGAAAAAAAATTATTGAATATACTTTTCAGTCTATAGGAAGGGGGTCCGTTTTTTTTTCAAAAATCTCATTTCTGTTTTTATATTTATATTATACTTACATTAGTACAAGAATTTCCAAATTAAATCAGCAATAGGAGAAGAAAATTCACTGTTTTAATAATGTATTTATTTATTTATGAATATATAAACATTGTTAAATACAAAACTTATTACAATGAAAAAAAGTGAAAAAAAAAACAATGTTAATGATACAGGACCACAAAAAAAGTTCTTCAACGTAATGTATTTGGACGTGTTAAAACCAAAGCCTCGCATAGGGGGTGGGTTGACAGGACCTTAATCCTGGAGCCTTGGAGCGGTAAGAAAGAAAAAAACTTATAGATTGGTATTTTTAGAATTAAAATTATCAACTGAAAGAGCTAGAAAAAGGTCATTCAAACGTTTCTATGAAAATTTGTATTTATTAAAACAGCTTAAAATGGTTCTTAAAATTAACCCCCCCAAAAATAACATAACTAGAAAAATATTAGTGTCAAAAACTTTCCTTAATTTTTTTGGTACTTAAAAATTTTAAATTTGTAGAGAACTACGCATTTAAAAAGTGTCATGCTAAATAATAATTAATTTTATGTATCTTAAATATTTGTATATTGTAATATATAAAACATTTTTTTGTACTGGATAATCTGATAATTATACAGGGTGTCAAAAATGTTCAAGGACGGTCGAATATTTCGAATGGTATATACAGCATCGAAAAACAAACAAAAAAAAGCTATTCAAGTACACCAAACTCCCCCCCCCCCCCCCTTAAATAGAAACTCCCATTTTTTTATTGCAGATTCGGATTTTGCGTCAAAAAATATGTAACTTTTGACTGAAATATTTTTTTGTACTCGGGGCAGATGGCGCTGTAATTGCTGTCCGAAAAGACAGTAACTTGAAAAGTCTTTGAGACAGCCTTATACTGATAATTTTCATTTTATTACTTTATTTATTTTTTTATTCCTGTACAAATAGTATTATTTATCATAACATATTTTCCGGTCCACAATTTATTTACTATCTCAATCTTACTGAAAGATCATGGCGTATGTTAAACTTTCGGAGCGGAAAAGGGTATCTTTATTAACAATTATATGCTTTTCTACTCAAAGCCTCGGCTTTATTAATATTTCATTGATAATTTTTCTTAGAAAATTATTCATTTCGGACAGTCACTACAGCGCCATCTGCCCCGAATATTAAAAAAAAATTTGACAAAAGTTACGTATTTTATGACGTAAAATCCGAATCTGCAATAAAAAAAGGGGGTTTCTATTTAAGATATCAAAGTTGCCCCCACCAAGGGGTGGGGGTAGGGGGTCGAGTTTGGTGTAGTTGAATAGCTTTCTCAAAAATATTGAACACGTTTTTTTTTCTCGATGCTGTATATACCATTTCGACCGTCCTGGAACATTTTTGACAGCCTGTATAATCGTGTCTTATCAAATTGCTTTTCTGTAAACAATTTATTGTAAACAAAATATTAAAGAGTGTTAACAATGTCTGAGTCTATGTTTTTTTAAACTACCATTTTGTCTACAACTGTATTCACATTGGTCACATTTAAAAGGTCGATTGATAAAATGTGTTAATTTATGTGTTTTCAAATTACTTTTTTGTATACAGCTAAATTCACAAAAGTCGCATTTAAAAGGTCGATTGTTAAAATGTGTTAATTTATGTGTATTCAAATTGCCTATTTCTTTACAACTATATTCGCAGTGGTCGCATTTATAAGGTCGTATATTAGAATGTATTAATTTATGTTTTCTCAAACTTTCACTACGTTTACCACGAAATTCACACTGATCACATTTAAATAATCGTTTATTAGAATGTGTGAATTTATGTGTTTTTAAACTTTCTTTTGATAAACAACTATGTTCACACTGGTCGCATTTAAAAGGTCGTATATCAGAATGTGTTAATTTATGTCTTTTCAAATGAGCTTTTTCTTTACTTCTATATTCACACAGGTCACATTTAAAAGGTCGTATATCAGAATGTGTTAACATATGTCTTTTCAAATTTCCATTCCTTCTACAACTGTACTCACACTGATAGCACTTATATGGTCGTTTTTTAGAATGTGTTAATTTATGTGTATTCAAATGAGTCTTTAGTTTACTACTATATTCACATTCGTTGCATTTAAAAAATCGATTATTAGAATGTTTTAATTTATGTATATTCAAATTACCTTTTTGTTTAGTGCTATATTCACACTGGTCGCATTTAAAAGGTAGTTTATTAGATTGTGTTAATTGATTTTCATTACTTAACTTTAAATATTTATCACTGTGTTTTGTTTCTTCACTGACAATGAGATCTTCTATTTCATTTTGCTCATTTTGAATATCGGTGTCAGTCAGATCTTCTTGTTTAACTTCCAAGTCTCCCTACAAAACAACAATACTTAATTATTGATAACTGGATACAATGTAGATTATCTGATAGTACTAGTAAGTTGGTATTATAATAACATCAGAAGTTGATGGAGTAGGCCGTGCTGATGCAAAACAAATGCCGGCGAATTGATTTGTGCCTTGATGAAAATGGAACAAATTTCGAACTTCTATTGTAGTCTTTTATCTTTTATTTATTATTTTTTTTTAATTATTAACGTTAATCAAATGTTATATTGATACTTAAGTATGTACTTGTATTTTGGCATTTGTTTTACATCAGCATGGTCTACTTAGGTACATAAAAATATAATGAAATGGTTACTTTTGTGAAAAGTATTGAATATCTCAGAAATAATGGAGTTTAGACATAGAACATCCCCAATACAAATTGAAAAAGAGAAAAATAAAGAATGTTAGATGTGCACATCCTATTTTTGAAAACCATTACTAAACCAGAAACGGATGTTTACTAACACCAATTTTTCGAATTATTATTGAAATGGTGGACAGCAGAAAAAAATGTTTTGGATTAAAGTTGTAGATATTTAATATTATTATCTATAATTTATTTTGTGTTCATTTTTTATGATTTAATCGTTTTTCTTTACTTTTTGAATTTTTCGAATTATTTTTTATATTTTTAGGTACGTTTTAGAAAAAAATGTTTTAGATACAAGCAGTAGAGAATATTGTTACCTATATAATTTATGTTATACTCATTTAAAATAAATGTACAAGAAATTAATCAATTTTTTCAATAATATGGTTCATACCAGAAAAAACTATATAATAAAAGTTGTAGAGAAGGTAATTTTCTATAATTTACATTCTATTCATTTTTTCGAAAAAATGTACCTTTTTAAAAATATACTGTTAATTTATAATTTACTATGTACTTTCAAACAAAAATAGCTGATTTCAAATTATATTTTTTATTAATTCGTATCTAGATACATTTGAATAATATAAAATCGATGTACCTAATATGTATTATATCCTGTTCCTTAAGCAGGTATTTTTTATATTTTATTCCAATTAACATATTGACGTTTATGAATTATTTTATTTAAATAAAAATGATCAATTATTAATTTAATGTAATTCATGTTCATTTTGTTAACAACTAAAAATGTAATATATACATATAATGATATATAAAAAAGTCTTGCGCTGACCAGGACAGTTTGTTTATTTACTAATATCATAAGGTGATACATCATTTGATTTTTAAATAATTATACTTTGAAACATCAAAAAAGATAATTATTTGAGTAGAGTAGAAATTAAGTAAAAATAAGTTTGGCAACAGTGTACAAACTAAAACTAGCTGTCAGAATACAAGATTATTAAACTGTAATACTTTTCAAATATCTTAAGAACTATATATAATTTTTAAATAATATTGCTATTTAAAACATTTATTTTCCTATTAAAAAAATATATTTTCATTAATAAAGTCAAACTGATGAAATAACAATTTGAGCCACTGTATATGAGTTAGAAACGTTGAAAATACTCGTGTAATTGGTCTTGTATCTGATATGCATGTATTTATATAACATAAAATTTTCATTTCATACGATTGTTTTGGAATCGCAGATTTATTTTTACATTATTACGCATGCGCGTCATATGTCAAATTTTGCTATATCTACTGACAACCTATATTTACTGTAAAAACTATATATTGATCTCTTTGGACCTTGGGTAATTCAATATTAAGAATGTTTTTCATTACCTGGTGTTCTTGTTTATAATATATGGCAAATTCATCATGAATTTCAATATCTTGCATAATATTGGTTTCGTCTTCAGTTTCAATAACTTCTTGTTTCACGTGAAACATTTTTGCACACTTTATTCGATCAAAGTTTATAAATTTAATAACTAACACTACAATTCTGGATTACGTTTTCACAAACAATGTGACTGATTCACTGAGAAGTATCAGAATGTATTAATTACCACAGTAGAATTCAACAGAAGCAGGTAGTTCTGACCGTTCTGACTTCACTCACTAGTGTCGCTAGCATAGATAAGTAAATACTATAGATAGGCAACTCTCATGTAATCAAAAATAATCAACGCCTATTGTGAGTGGAGTCACGAACTAAAATTTAAAATCCCGCGAATTTAAATATCATCAATTTTATATAAGAATTTCATATTATTAACAAAAAAAAAGTATGCATGTAAAGATAAATATATTTATTTGTAAAATATAAGTATTACAATATGTTATCAAAATCAACAAGTACTAATATAATGAACAGCATTGCTAATTAACATTATTTTAATGAACTATTTATTTTTTATTTATTATTGTTCTTAGAGATGCATTGACTAGTCAGCAAAAAAAGCTGATTTTTAGCCTCCAATTTTTGTTGTTAAATTAATACAATTAATTTAGCAAGGAAGAAAAAAAATTTGTTTTATATTATCATTTTAATCAGTCACATTGCTTGAAGTTAATTATTACTCACTCATAATAAAAATAAATATTTTGTACCGTTACAAAAATAAAATTTCTCCGTTTACTTAATATAAACTCAGAGATGTAAACTTTGAGGGATCAGATGGAGAAGCGCGTGCTGCATCCAAATGCCATATAAACACACCGAAGACGCACAAAGTCTTTTTGCATGTTTTTATGAACAGATTCAAAATAGTCAATCTTTTTTCAACTGACTAGTCAGCCTATCTCTAATAATTAGAAAAGCACAGATATTCAAAACAGTATTTGTTCTAACAAAAGTTTTTCAAGTCGTCCCTTTAAACTATTAATAAATTTATTTGTTTAAATATCAGCATATCTCAATATATCAATCATTTAATAATTTTTACACTATAAATTTTTTTAATAAAAAATACTGATGAAATTTCATTTCACTTTGAGACAACCAATGTAGGTATATAATCAGTAATAATTCTATAATATTCAGTGCTGTCGTGCCAAACTTAAACAGTAAATTAAGAAAAATATTTTAAGCAAAAAACATTATATGAACATGTGTCCGGAAATTTTTCATAAGGGGGCTACAGCCCTGCAAAGATTTTATTCAAAATTAGTTTTTATTTAATATCTGGAGACCATATTGTGCTAAAGTTATGAAATTTGATACAGGGTTTAGTATTAATAAGTGTTATCGATTTCCAGTACTGAGCAATTATAATTTAGATCAGGGCTGTATGGAGCCATCGATTTTTATCTAGTATTTTTTTGTTCTTTAATTTTTTTCTGAATTAGACATTTGTATAAGATTGTATGGCACAAAATACACAAAAATATACTTTGCTCATTTATCATAGGATAAACCGTTTACGAGAAATATGGATGCAAAAGAATAAAAATGCAGAATTTTACTTAATACGGATGCTTCAAATTACAAAAAATATTTTTATATTCTTGTTTTATGATAAAAAATAAGACAAAAAAATAATAAAAATATACCTCCAAAAATTCATCCTTACCAACAAATAGCCATTTTAAGTATCGCTTTCTAGTTATGTTAGTAAATTACTTGCAACATTAATAGAACTGGCTATAGGTCTAAGAGGACACGTTTTAGGTGATATAACTTTTTTCTTACCTTTAATCAAAGAACAGGAATACAAATTTATTTTGTGTAATTTGAAGCATCCGTATTAAGTAAAATTCTGCATGCTTTCTTTTGTATCGATATTGCTCGTAAACGGTTTATCCTATGATAAATGAGCAAAGTATATATTTGTGTATTTTGTCTCATGCAGTCTTATTCAAATTTTTAACTAAGGAAAAAATTGAAGAATAAAAAATACTGGATAAAAATCGACGGGCCTCCTGGGCCCATACAACCCTGGTCAAAATTACTATTGGTTGCTACTGGATATTGATAACACTTATTAATACTAAACCTTGTATCAAATTTCATAAGTATAGCACAATGGGTTCTCAAGATATTAAATAAAAACTCATTTTGAATAAAATCTTTGGAGGGCTGTAAAATATGTTTCTCGATGTACCGTTCAAGTTTGGCACGACAGTACTGAATCACCCTGTATAATAGTGTTTTGACTTTGGCATTTTACACTGAACAAACCAAATACAAAGCAATATTCGGCTACAATACCATTCTCCGAATGGAACAAACATGCTAAACATTTTCCAATAAATAAATATAATTATAATTATAAAATAAATCGTATTTGACCAAAATAAATCATTTGTTTGTTGTGTTTGATGGAGACGTGTATTTGAGGTATTTGTTATATACAGTCTTTGTAGCATTTGATGTTTAAACATATATTCATTGTTTACATATATGTAATTAAATTAAAGTGACTTGCAATGGAAAGGGAGTAATGGGATAGAGTTAATTGTTTAGTTTTACTACATGAATATGATAAATAGCCTTTACTATGAAATAAATTTAAAATAGGAAAACAGTTTCTCTTGCCAAAATTTCCTTGTATTTTTTTTTATTTCTAATCAATTTATATAATACTGAGAAAGCAGCTATTGCCACACTCAAATCTATTTTTAAACTAAATTGTGAGAACACAACAAATGTAGTAAACATAAGAATCTTTGGTTCCGAGTATCCGGTTGGTTCGTTTGTCTATGTTCAGCTTGTTCATAGTAAAATGTTCAAGTCAAGATGCACAATAATAGTTAATAACAGCAATAAAAATCTACTTATTTTTTAATGTATGTATGCCCAGTTACCCAAAGTATGTAGTGTTACAGTCGATCCAGACTATAAACCAGCCGGTCTCGCTCCAATCAAATATTAATAAACAATAAACAATGAAATTATTCACACTAAAAGTATCTCTCAGGTCTCGGTCCAATCATGTTACGATAGTGCCCACACAACACACTCACGTATAAGATACGTATAATTCAGGTAGATACGTTGATTTTATGTATACGGCTTGTGATATACCTAACATATACGTACATATTACATATACAAACATCTTAAAAAATACGTATATTTAATACAGCTATTATACATATTTGGTACATACAGTATATACGAAAATTACGAGAGATAGAGAGTTACGTATTAAATATGTGTATAAAGAATGTAAAATATACGTATTATCGTATATGTCCATAATATGTATATCATTGGTTCTTAATTTACGTAAATAATTTGTAAGTAATATTTACGTAAAAATTAAGATTATTTTTTACGAACCATAACTCTCACTAACGACGTGATTTCACTTTAGATTAGTATATATACAGCAGTTTAGGTATTGTAATATAATAAGTTAGTACGGAGAGTAATAAATATGATATTTAATTAGATTTATTATGAATATTTAAAATACATATAGGTCCCCCCAGTGTGTTCCAGTGGCGAGTTTCTAGGTTCCGAGAGTGTAAGAAAGTTTATAGAATAAGAAAGAGAGCATAGAAGACAGAGAGATATGTGATGAAACGTTGGCCGATATAAACACGACCAAACCGATGCTAACACCCAGAAGCCAAGATCCATATCCAAGATCACCGCGGGAGCCTCAAGACTTGTACAGCAAAATTTATATTTTTTACGTATTCAATACGTATATAATACGTACATATTACGTAGATATTTACGTAAAATTTATATACATACGACATATTTTAGCTGGACATTAAGCTATTTTTTCAACCAAAAATATACATACAATTACATAAAATATACGTAGATACAGCAAAATGTTTGCGTAAAATATACGTATGTTAAACGTAAGTGTGTTGTGTGGGTGTATTCCTATACTGAATATTTGACTGGAGTGTGACCGGACCGAGATCAGCTCGATAGTCTGGATCGACCCTTACTCTGTTCTGATGTTTTCAATATTTTACAGCAAATGTGTCTCCTTTGAAGGCTTATTTACCTTTTTACTCTATAAAACAATAAAATTTATGTATATTCTTACATAAACAAAATAAATAGTGTCTTTGGATCAATACATGAATAGATGTGACAAAAAAAAACCTTTCTTAGACTCAGACTAAAGCACTTGGTTTCCGTAAATCTGGAAAGAAATTTCCTCCGTATTTAAGTCGGTTGCAGTTCACCAATAAGAATTGTAGATTTTTTGGACAATCATTATAAGCATTCGGAGAACGTCTGGTTAAAAAAAAAAAACAGGGTATGCTCTGCTTTTTCCTGACATCCAATACTGACTTTTTGTCTTTTACACCTACTCATGCATCGCTCTGGACATTGTAAAAATTTAAATAAACTTACATTACAGAAAACATAGGATATGTAAAATTAATTCTTCACAGAACTGGATAGGTATATTACAGATGTTCTTGTACGATGAATGAAAAACTAACAGACATAATGTCTTCAATATATTATTTTGCGGTATTAAAATTTGATAGTTTTGCTTTCACTCTATAAAAAAAAGTTTGTCAATTAGTTATATAGGTTAAACTTCCTATTTTAATTATGGTTTTATTTTTATAGATCACCTCAAATTAATGCAGTTCATCACAATGACCATCACATATTTTATAATTTCCATACATTTTCTGGGAATCCTTGTGTTTTAGTTTTTTATTTTAATTCAAATATTATACTTCTTTGCTTAAACTTTATAATAGTCTATACTGCATTATTTGTGTATTTTTGTTATTAATACATATAACATAACGGTAAACAACAGTAAAATAGCATTATCTATTAATATTTATCAATTATTTTCTAATCAAACGAACGAAAACTAATTTTACAAACACATTTTAACTGCTTCACAAAATGTCAAACAATTAAAATAATATCAAAACATGCATACCCATACTATGCATACAGACAGCGGTAAATTCAAAATACAGTCACGTGACAGTCACACTAGCGCTATAGTGGGAGGTGTGAAAAGCTTTATCCCCTTCCATATGGGGTTACCAGACCGGGCCAGACCCTGTCGTAACCTCTCTGCGTCAACGTACTCATATTTATTGTTGTGTACGTAATTGTCAGAAAAATAAATAATAACAAATAATAAAATATATTTCCATCACATAATCTAATAATTAAATTTTAAACTTAATATTTACCTACTCCTTTCGTTCAATATAAAAATGGACAAATTCTTTGAACAGAGAATGATAAGTTTCAACATAGATTTAATATTTTTGGAAAATATATTTACGGCTAAAGATCTTTTGTGAGTTTTTTCAGTATATATAATAAACCTATATTCTTCATACGTTTATTAAAACTAAATATTTTTTATTTTTAGCAAAATTATCGAAGATCAAAAAAAGCTAAACTACGAACTTCAATTTAACAAAAGTCGTAATAATTTTAATAATTTTATTACATTTGAAAATAATCTCTTGGATATGTTAAGAATACAACCTTTAGATTCAAAATGGAAATTAATGAATGAAAAAACTCAATTTTCTGTAGCTAATCGAATAGTTGGTTTATTGAAAGAAGCAGTTCAATATTTTGAAGACTATGTAGGTTATGCTATAAGTATAATTACTGTTATGATTTATATACACAACAAGAATCCATGGACATTAGCTGCCTCTTGGCATTGTGAACAATACAATAATTTAACCGAAGCAAAAACTTTGATTTTAGAAGCTTTAAAACTGCTTCCGGGCAACGAAGTACTTTATATTAAAGCACTTGAAATTGAGTTGAAACGTGCAGATAAATTCATTGTACAAAATAACTCGTTAACTGATTTATATTTACATACTGCAAATATATTCTTTGAAGGTGCTTTAAAATATATTTCTGATACTTCAAAAAAAGATTTTATGATAAATATTTTAAATGTATGTGATGTGTATAAAAACGTTATTCAATTTGAGAAAAACGTTGTTTGTAAATTAGCTATATATAGCCGACGTGAAGAATTCTTTGATTTAATAAGTCAACGTGAATTAAATGGCAAACATCATACTCCTGATACTATTATAATTGTAACTAATGAAAAAGAGAAAATATTAAACTGCTTAAAGTCTTATGACCAAGCAGTAGAACGGAAACCAAGTGGTGAAATGTGGTTGTATTATTTGAAAACTGTCATGAATTTAACTTCTCTTAGCAATATGGTCAAGTACAGAGTGTTAAAAAGAGCTTATGATGCTAATAAGAACTGTAATCAATTATTCATGGGTGAAGAGCATTACATAATGTTAACAGATTTCGCACCAAGCGATGATGAAAATATATTAGCTGATGCAACAAAAAATATACCACATTCTACAAATTTATGGTTAAAAAGAATGTGTTTTTATATGAAAAAACAAAATGAAGATATGTTTGAAAGGATATTTAGGGAAGGTATAGAGGCTTTAAAGGAAAATTGTTTAAAGTTATGGACACTAAAAATTGATTATTACATGAATCCAAAGTCAATAGAAGATGTGGGAACACGCATCGTGCTTAAAGTAAAATCTATTTATAAGGAAGCATTCCGCACCCAGCCAGATTGTATTGCAAATGCATTAAAAATAAATTATCTTGAATGGATTGCAATACGATCAGGTCTTAAAGCCGCTACAATAGTTTATTTAGAAATGACACAAATCTTCAAAAACAATTGTTTAGAATTGCATGATAAAATATTTGAATTAGAATCAATGAGTTGTGAACCATCTGCAGACTTATTGAGAGCAATTTTACAACATTGCTGTGATCAGTTTGGTGTAAATAACTGTAGCGTGTGGGTTAAACTAATGAAATTTGAGGAAAAACAAAACAAAAATGTCCGTGCTGTTTATGAAAAAGCTTTAAACTGTTTAGATCCAAGTCAGATACCTACTCTTAAAAAGGAATATGATCTTATTAAACAAAATTATTGTTTATCTATTGTTATCATCAATGGATAAATGAATTTTATAAATAAAAGCTTTAAACTGTTTTTGAAGGTAGTCGCGCACAATTACTGCAGTGTGAGCACGATCGTTATCGTGCATTAATGTGAACCCCTCGCCAACAAAACCGGTATAGAGGACCACATACTCTTCTAGGATCTCTGTGACGTACCGGTGAGCAGTCAGCGACCCTTTCCCGCGAGCACCTTTAGTCCGGAAGACGCAAACAAGGTTGGTTTTGTCGTCAACTGACATGCCGCCCCAGAACATACAGAAACCACCCCCATATTCTACCGTCTCCTGGATGCAGGCTTGGGCAAAACGTCGACGACAAAACCGACCTTGTTTGCGTCTTCTGGACTGGAGGTGCTTGCGGGAAAGGGTCACTGACTGCTCACCGGTACGTCACAGAGATCCTAGAAGAGTATGTGGTCCCCTATGCCGGTTTTCTTGGCGAGGGGTTCACATTAATGCATGATAACGCTCGTGCTCACACTGCAGTAATTGTGCGCGACTACCTTCAAGAGGTTGGGATCTCTGCCATGCAGTGGCCAGCGGAAAGTCCAGACCTGAACCAGATAGAGCATCTCTGGGGCCATTTGAAACGTAAGGTTCGGTCTCGTGATCCCGCTCCCACGACTCTCCAGGAGCTCTAAGAGGCCGTTATTGAGGAATGGGCCAGTATCCCTCAAGAAGAGCTCCTGAAAGATCCATGAGGGAGCATACGGAAGCCATCATCAGGGCAATGGGGGGGGGGGGGGGGTAACACTAAGTTTTAGGTTAGTTTTAAGCAACTTTTTGTAATTTTTTTTTTTTTTTTTACGTGGTTCCAATAAAAAAAATTATTAATTTAATTGTTTTTGGGTACTCCTTTTCATTACCTTTCAAATGATACCTAACATTACCCTCATCATTGATTCCAAATAAGGTTTAAAGTTGTTTGAAGTAGATTTTTTAAAAGGTGCGATTTTTTTGACGCCGAGCGTATATTAAAATATTATTCTCTACGACCTAAGGTTTTTAAATTTATTTTTTATTTGTGACAGTAAGAAAGCAATTACTAATAGTTCATCGTCGTCCATGTTGCATGTTATCTTTCTCACTAACACTGAACTGAGCAAATTAAAACCTAACGCAATCAACCGTACGTGTACGGGGCTTGTCAGGTTCCCTGATCCGGTAACTGCGGGGAACCTGATACGAAAACCGGACGTGTGCGGCCACCCTTATTGATGTTACAAAATAATATAGTTGGCAAATTTATTATATGTATACAGTAAAAAGCTCTTTATTCGCGGGGTATATGTTCCATAAATATGCCGCGAATACAGAAACCGTGAAAACGGAATGGTAATTTATATGGGATTATAGGGGATACGTTCCTAGGTGACAAAATAAATAAACAAATACAATTTAATTAAAGTTTTTGACCATATTGATTAATTATTATCTTCAGGCTTAGGCAATGGTTTAAAGAATTTTTTACTTGCTTTTTAAAAGCTCCTTCAATTCAGACTGATATTCAGCAGTGGCATTAGCAATTTGCCTCTTAAAAATAAGACTTCGTTCCATAGACGGATCAATTTTCATAAAGAAATCACAAAGCTCATTTGCCATTCTTAAACCTTCACTAACATTTTTCAAATTAAATGTCACGTTTCCTGATCAAATCCGCGAATAAAGAAATCTTTAGCCGCGAATATAGGAATTGGGTCGCATTTTTTTAATCCGCGAATAGTGAAAACGCGAATGAAGGAAGCGCGAATAAGGAGCTTTTACTGTATATGTATATGTTATAATGTAGTGCGAAATTTGGGCAATTAGTAGTGTTGTCAGACGTCCCGATTAATCGGGATTGTCACCGTTTTTTAGTCTCATGTCCCGGTGTCCCGAACAAACCTTTCTGGACGCCCAAAAGTCCCGTTTTTCAAATTTTTCTAGTACACGCTAGACCAAGGTTAGTATATGTATAGGTTGCTTCATAACTTTTTGACCAATCAGCGGCTGCGTGTGATGACATCACCCTGAAGAACCTTTAAACGTTGTTTCATATATTTTTTTTCAAATTATTTTGAATTTTTGGATATTTGTATTTAAAAAAAGTAAATATTAATGTTTATTACAGAAGCACAAATTATTACATATAATATTTCTTCATAAAAATTTAAAAATGATGTCAGAAATCAATGCTTAAAGAAAATACATTTGTTGGTTACACATAAAAAAACACTTGTTTAAAACTATAATTTATAATAATAAAAACTTAGATTTAAAACTCAGTACACTATCAATATCAAATGAAAATATTTAAAAACAACTTACAATAAATCAGCTTAACTAAAATAAAGAGTAAATATAGTTTGACAACCATTTATAATGTCAAAGAGTTCCTCACGATGACGCGTTCTCCCCTCTCATGCCACTCCCCGCCAGAGTTATGAGGTAACCTATTACTTTACTAACCTTGACACCAAGGTTAGTAAAGTAATAGGCGATAGTGTATTACTATACTGAATATTTGACTGGAGTGTAACCGGACCGAGATCAGCTCGATAGTCTGGATCGACCATTACTCTGTTCTGATGTTTTCAATATTTTACAGCAAATGTGTCTCCTTTGAAGGTTTATTTACTTTTTTACTCTATAAAACAATAAAATTTATGTATATTCTTACATAAACAAAATAAATAGTGTCTTTGGATCAATACATGAATAGATGTGACAATGACAAAAAAACCTTTCTTAGACTCAGACTAAAGCACTTGGTTTCCGTAAATCTGGAAAGAAATTTCCTCCGTATTTAAGTCGGTTGCAGTTCACCAATAAGAATTGTAGAATTTTTTGGACAATCATTATAAGCATTCGGAGAACGTCTGGTTAAAAAAAAAACAGGGTATGCTCCGCTTTTTCCTGACATCCAATACTGACTTTTTTGTCTTTTACATCTACTCATGCATCGCTCTGGACATTGTAAAAATTTAAATAAACTTACATTACAGAAAACATAGGATATGTCAAATTAATTCTTCACAGAACTGGATATATTACAGATGTTCTTGTACGATGAATGAAAAACTAACAGACATAATGTCTTCAATATATTATTTTGCGGCATTAAACTTTGATAGTTTTGCTTTCACTCTATAAAAAAAAGTTTGTCAATTAGTTAGGTTAAACTTCCTATTTTAATTATGGTTTTATTTTTATAGATCACCTCAAATTTATGCAGTTCATCACAATGACCATCACATATTTTATAATTTCCATACATTTTCTGGGAATCCTTGTGTTTTAGTTTTTTATTTTAATTCAAATATTATACTTCTTTGCTTAAACTTTATAATAGTCTATACTGCATTATTTGTGTATTTTTGTTATTAATACATATAACATAACGGTACACAACAGTAAAATAGCATTATCTATTAATATTTATCAATTATTTTCTAATCAAACGAACGAAAACTAATTTTACAAACACACTTTAACTGCTTCACAAAATGTCAAACAATTAAAATAATATCAAAATGTGCATACAGACAGCGGTAAATTCAAAATACAGTCACACTAGCGCTATAGTGGGCGGTGTGAAAAGCTTTATCCCCTTCCATATGGAGTTACCAGACCCTGGTCGCTAGGCAAGGTTAGTAAAGTAATAGGTTGCCTCATAACTCTGGCGGTGAGTGACATGAGAGGGGAGAACCCGTCATCGTGAGGAACTCTTTGACATTATAAATGGCTGTCAAACTATATTTACTCTTTATTTTAGTTAAGTTGATTTATTGTAAGTTGTTTTTAAATATTTTCATTTGATATTGATAGTGTACTGAGTTTTAAATCTAAATTTTTATTATTTTATTATTATAAATTATAGTTTTAAACAAGTGTTTTTTTATGTGTAACCAACAAATGTATTTTCTTTAAGCATTGATTTCTGACATCATTTTAAAGTTTTTATGCAGAAATATTATATGTAATAATTTGAGCTTCTGTAATAAACAATAATATTTACTTTTTTTAAATACAAATATCCAAAAATTCGAAATAATTTGAAAAAAAACTTAATATATGAAACAACGTTTAAAGGTTCCTCAGGGTGACGTCATCACACGTAGCCGCTGATTGGTCAAAAAGTTATGAGGCAACCTATACATATACTAACCTTGGTCGCTAGGCAAGGTATATAAAGACAAGGTAGTCTCAACAATTCCTTGACCAATCAGTGTTGGCGCGGGAATTGACGTCACCTGGGGGATATATTCAAATGTCATAAATTTTTAATAGAATATTAATTACAAAAAATTCCTTTATTTATTCTTGTTTTCGTATTTTTTGATATTTTAACAACACATACAATCAAATAAGTACAAATTCGACATAGCAAAATCATAAAGTGCTGTCAGAATCATATAACGTATTGCCAACTTAAGAATAATAAAAATGATGCTTCCCGAATTGACCAAATTGTCTTTGACAGCTTTTTTATGATTTTTCAATGTCGAATTTGTACTTACTTGATTGTATGTGTTGTTAAAATATCAAAAAATACGAAAACAAGAATAAATAAAGGAATTTTTTGTAATTAATATTCTATTAAAAATTTATGACATTTGAATATATCCCCCAGGTGACGTCAATTCCCGCGCCAACACTGATTGGTCAAGGAATTGTTGAGACTACCTTGTCTTTATACAAGGTTAGTAAATGACAAGGTTGCCTCATAACTTTTTGACCAATCAGCGGCTGCGTGGGATGACGTCACCCTGAGGAACCTTTCAACGTTGTTTCATATATAAAGTTGTTTTCAAATTATTTAGAATTTTTGGATATTTGTATTTAAAAAAAGTAAATATGATTGTTTATTACAGAAGCACAAATTATTACATATAATATTTCTTCATAAAAATTTAAAACTGATGTCAGAAATCAATGCTTAAAGAAAATACATTTCTTGGTTACACATAAAAAAACACTTGTTTAAAACTATAATTCATAATAATAAAATAATAAAAATTTTGATTTAAAACTCAGTACACTATCAATATCAAATGAAAATATTTAAAAACAACTTACAATAAATCAGCTTAACTAAAATAAAGAGTAAATATAGTTTGACAGCCATTTATAATGTCAAAGAGTTCCTCACGATGACGCGTTCTCCCCTCTCATGCCACGCCCCGCCAGAGTTATGAGGTAACCTTGTACTTTACTAACCTTGGTCTTTATATACCTTGGTATATACATATAAAAGAATATACTGAGCATAGAAAGAGAGGCGTCGGTCTCACACTAGAAGATAGAATATGTTAAATGAGATGGTGTGATCTGCGCATGTTCTTTAATACTTGAACACTATTGGTTGTTATACTGCATATGGCGGTATAATCCTATAATGACGTTTAGTGAAAAAGAACATAATTGATGAGAAAATGAAACAAACATTCATAAATTAACGAAAAATTGAAAATAATAAGTGGCTATTGTAAAATAACTAACGTGTGAATTGTTTGTGAATATTAAATTTTAAACATTTTGAATTTAGTGCGGAAATTTTAGACATGCGCAGCCGAGGCTTTCTTAACTTATGAGACAGATATATCTTTTCCCAATAATGCTATCACCTAGTCATGGGGACATGTTTATATCATTGCTTGTATGGAGAATGCGCGATATAGTCTTATTATATTGTTAGGAAATATTTTAAAAATAAAACTCCTTTATAATTTTGTAAAATAGTATTTAATTACTCAATATTTAAAACATACGCTCGCAAGCAATCTTGCATACAGATACTCTGATAAGCAAATGTGTCTTTCTTTGTGCATCTGCATCTCAGATCCACTTCACAAAATGTAAACATTATCACCAGGGCTAGGGTGAATAGACTAAACAAACTACTCTTATCTTATATAACATTATGTGTATTGTGTATATTATGTACCTATGTATTAAAATAATTTTTTGTATTTAAATATTCTTAACAATTCGGCCATCCTGCATAATATTCGCGTCCTCGCGAATTGTTTTGTGATGCTCGTCTTTACTCAATCTGGAAAAATACAAACATTTCTCACAGTATCATTACCTTGCGTAAACAGCTTTAGGACAGTTGTAATTTTTTTACACAAAAATGCCATTCATTTATAGCATGTAATATGAGTACTTGTACTTGAATGCAATCAGTAGCATAAGACACACGCGTCTTACATTTACATATTTGGTCAGTGCATCGTAATCAGTAATAATAAAATTTACAACTGAGCAATCGTAATAGAAATGCTCTCTCTCAACAAATATATACCGAAATATTTTGTTTTGTTTTTCAGCAGAAACCTGCTCACTTTTCTCAGTTCATTATTTTCTGATTTCATAAGACATATACGAATAAATATAGGTTACGTGTGTGGCCAGTACATCGCAATCCCATACATACTCGAATTAGAATGTCTCCCTCAATCAGTTATTTGCCAACGTAGCTATTTCTTTCAACAGTAACTTATTACGTTAACTACTTTACTCGACAGTAATCTGCCCTTACATCAAAACATTTCATTCAACAACTTACATACTCCGTCGAATAATTATTCTCGGCAGTCACCTGCCCTTACATCGTAGCATTTCACTCATCAGCAACCTGTTCTGTTAACTGATCATTCTCAGATCGAAGCTTTTCACTCACAATCAGCAACCTGCCCTGTTAACTGATTCTTCTCGGCAGTAGCCTGCCCTCACACCGAAGCATTATATTTACAATCAGCAGCAACCTGCTCTATTAATTAATTATCCTCAGCAGTAGCCTGCCCTCATATCGAAGCATTAAAAATTCATTCACAATCAGCAGCAACCTGCTCTGTTAATTACTTATTTCCGGCAGTAACCTGCACTCAAATCGAAGCATTCAAAATTTATTCAGCAGCAACCTGCTATGTTAATTACTTATTCTCGGCAGTAATCTACCCTTGTAACTTAGCACTGACTGCTTTCTTATTTAATTTAGAACACAGTACATTTCTGTTTTTACCACTGTCCTACAGCTGATAACTGTATATCTTATTTTACTTATTACTATTAACTTTCAAGCAAATCAATCAAATCTTCTGTATCTCTGATTTCATCATCAGACTCAGAATTACTGGATGTACCGGGAGTACTACAATAGCGTCTCAAACTGTCAGCTGCCACAACTGTTTTAAAATTTTTATAGCCTGAGTACTACAATAGCGTCTCAAACTGTCAGCTGCCACAACTGTTTTAAAATTTTTATAGCCTTTAAGCCCTTTTATACTTCGAATTTCATATCTGTCATTACCTAAAACCTTTATTACAGTATAGGGACCATTACAATAAGAATCAAGTTTCTTATTGATTCCTGTACGACCACAGGACATACCATCCCTCCACAAAACCAAATCGCCCTTTACATACTTTCTTGGCGCCTTGTGTTTCTTATCATACCTTTCTTTTGCTTTTTCAGCAACTTTCTCTAAATTTCGACCTGCTCTTTCTCGTTTCATTACAACATCTTTTTCCGATGTTACATTTTCTAAATTATTTAAGAGTCGCCCTTTATGGCTGAACATCAGCTCATACGGAGTATAATTAGTACTTGCATTCACTGTATTATTCATTCCCCAGACTATTTCTGCAATTTTGTCGTCCCAATGCTTTTCATTATCTATCGAAGGTTTTATAGAATTTAAAAATGTTCTATGAAACCTTTCTACTTGCCCATTCGCCCTTGGTGTACATACCGCTGTCAAGATATGTCTTATTTGTTTACTATTTACAAATTCGGTAAAATATCTACTAGTGAATGCCTTACCCCTGTCAGAAATGATTCTTCTAGGATACCCAACAAAAGTACCGAATATTTGGCGTAAATGTTTGATACATTCACTTGAACCAAGAGTTTTACACGGCATTACCATAAAATATTTTGTAAACGCATCAACAATTGTAAGTATGTACATGTATCCGGATTTACTTTTTGGAAATGGACCGATATGATCTACGTGAACTGTATCCATTGGTACGCTAGTTTTTTCGATCGGATGCAATTCGCCTTCACTTCTCCCATGATTTCCCTTATTATATGCACAGTCAATACAAGCAGAGACATACTTTTTTATAAAACGCGTCATCTTTGCAAACCAGTAATTTTCTTTAATTAGCGATTCACATGGTTAAGAACCAATCATCGACATTCGCAACTTGAGTAATATTTACAGAAATAGCGTTTCTACTAAGAGCATCAACATGAGTCATTAATTTACCTGACTGATGTAAAATCTCAAAATCAAAGTCCTGAATTAATAACCACCAACGAGCTATACGTGGAATAAGATCGCGTTTTGTGAAAGTGTATCGTACAGCACTGCAATCTGTAATAATTTTAAAGTGGATGCCTAATAAATATATTCGAAATCGTTTTAAAGATTCGACAACTGCCAGTGTTTCTAATTCATAACTATGGTACACTTGCTCTGCACTACTAGTCACTCTACTAAAATATGCCACGGGTTGCTTATCTCCATTTAATTGTTTTTGCATCAAAATTCCGCCTAATCCTTTGCTACTAGCATCTGTATGTACTTCGGTTTCTAGTTTTGAATCAAATGAAGTTAGCACAGGTTTATTAACTAGCGCTTGTTTTAGTGAGTCAAATGCTTTTTGTTGCTGATCGCCCCAATACCAATTAGTATTCTTTTTCGTTAGATTTGTCAAAGGACTCGCAATTATTGCAAAACTCTTTATAAATTTGCGAAAATACCCTGCTAAACCTAAAAATTGTCGCACTTCATGTACATTACGAGGTACTCTAAATTTCTCGACAGCCTCTGTCTTTTTACTACCTGGAGAAATACCCGTTGCACTTATTGTATGACCTAAATATTCGATTTCTGACTTTAAAAAGGAACACTTTTTCAAATTCAATTTAAGTCCTGATTGACTTATAACATCAAAAACCCTATTTAGTAAGAACAAACCATCTTTTACAGTAGTTGAAGGAATTAAAATGTCATCCATATAAACGAGTATATTTTCATTATGTAAAGTACCGATAATTTTATTTATTAATCTTTGAAACACGGATGGTGCATTCATTAAACCATATGGGGTTCTTAAGTACTCATAATGACCTTCAGTAGTAATAAAAGCCGTTTTTGCTATAGACTCTTCAGATACAGGTATTTGATGAAAACCCTGACTACAATCTAAGCTACTAAAATATGTTTTGTTAGCTAAACAGTTCAATTGTTCCTCTATATTTGGCATTGGAAAGACATCTTTCACTGTATTTTTATTCAATGCGCGGAAATCTACACACAAACGATGATCCCCGTTTTTCTTTTTAACTAAAATTACTGGGCTTGCAAAGTCAGATTTAGATTCTCTAATAATTCCAGCATCTAAAAGGTCTTTAATTTTTTCTTGTACTATTTCTCTTTCTTTAAATGGCAGCCTGTAAGGCTTATAACACACAGGTTTAGGATCTTTCAACACAATTGACAGTTTTTCATCTCGCACGACACCCAACTGCTTTGTAGTACTCGCAAAACAACATCCCCACTTATTCAACAGCTCTTTGAGAGCCTTAACTGCATCTGACCCTACTGATTTATCTACATCAACCTCATCTATGTTGATTTGATTGCTACATGCATTATTACAAGTACTCACCCTCAGACAAAGTTTTTCATTAGATGCTTGAATTTCAGCACACGCATCACCTCGGCTTATCAACTGACCCTCCATGAAATAGATAGGCTGATTGCCCATATTTGAGATGATCAACTGAGATCGTGGAGCCTGATGAATTCCAGCTGGCACGTACACGACAGCTTGGCCTAAAGCATATGCCTTTTCCGCCGTATATACATTCGTTCCTTCTGGCACATCATTCACTTTAACTGTCGTTAGTACAGATTTTCCACTACAAACTTTTACACTTTCCATTAATGTTATTTTTGAGCGTTCTGCAGAGTCGTTAAGAGTTATTCCACGTAAATAATCACATAAATCCTCTACAACCTTAGCTTCACCACTGTTAACTACCACTGATAGTCCGTCGGTATTTAAAACAGTTTGACCAATAATGATGTCCATTCCACCGTCTAACACTTCGTCGGTAACCACTGCTGTGGTGTCTAATGACACGTCATCTATTAGCAAAGAAAACGTTGCCTCTAAGTTACAAAAAACATATTTACCACCGAATCCCTTCAATACGTTTTCATTTTTCTGTATATTCAATTCCAGCCGTCTTACTACACACATTGAAATAACATTTACCTCACTTCCTGTGTCTAAATAACCAACAACATCATAGCCATTGATTTTGCATGCTTTCTTGTAAGTATTGTTAATTTCTGAGTAGTCAATAACTTTAACATTTTTATATTTGATCACGCTTTTCTTTTTGTTTTGATTCACATTCGTTACTTAAATGTCCTTTCATGTTACATGTAAAACAACGCGGAATACGTTGCTGGCAATCACGTGCGATATGACCGTTTTTCCCACAGTTATAACAACGTTTAGCATTATTTGGGAACGAGTTATTCCTATGTTTCTTCGCGTATGATGGAGATACATAAGCTTCATATCGTGAACGTTTGAGAAAATTTGGTGGTTGGTAATTAGAACGCTTGGCAAAACTCGAGGATGGCGATTGGTAATTGTCCATCGGTGCAATAAATCCAGCGTAGAGCTCATCAGGTCTCGTGCATTGAAAAGCCCGCGCGTTTGCTTGCAATTCTAAGGGCAATCCTTTAATAATGCACGAAATTGTAGCATCATTATCAAGTCTACACTGTTGCGTTAGTGATAACTTAGAATGATAATAATGCGTCATCGTTTCCTCAGGACGCTTATCACGAGCTACTAGTTCCTCCAGAATAGTAGCATAGTCACTGTAGCGAGGAAATGCGAGTGTAATTAGCTCTTTCCATTCCTGCCATGATTTATCATAATCCTCCAATCGATTAAACCAATTTCTTGCAGCTCCCTTTAATTTATTTTGCATAAAACAAATTTTTTCGTAGTCCGTCCATTTATGGATTTCCCCAAACTGCTCAATTTTTTGAATCCATGACGTAACAGTCAATGATTTCATATCAGGATCAAAGTGAGGTATGATATCACCATTTACAATCGATGTGTCTTTTCCACTAGTGGACGACCCACTACCCAATTTTCGGGTGATTGCGGCACTTATTCGTTTCTCGATCTGTTGTTCCAGCAATTGCTGATACAGCTCCTCTGCATTTTCAATTGGATCATTTTCTTGATCTCCCATGGTTAGACAGAAATTAATATCGTTTCAAATATATTTTCACACAGAAAACTTCACACGTTTTTCGTACAGAAAATTTCAAATTTTACACACAGTATTCACTATTAGGTACACAATGTTATTCCTCCAGTTTTTATTTTCGTATAGAAAATTTCAAATTTTACACACACAGTATTCACGATTAGGTACACAATGTTATTCCTCCAGTTTTTATTTTCGTATAGAAAATTTCAAATTTTACACACACAGTATTCACGATTAGGTACACAGGTACACTATCCCACTTCTGATATGTTAGGAAATATTTTAAAAATAAAACTCCTTTATAATTTTGTAAAATAGTATTTAATTACTCAATATTTAAAACATACGCTCGCAAGCAATCTTGCATACAGATACTCTGATAAGCAAATGTGTCTTTCTTTGTGCATCTGCATCTCAGATCCACTTCACAAAATGTAAACATTATCACCAGGGCTAGGGTGAATAGACTAAACAAACTACTCTTATCTTATATAACATTATGTGTATTGTGTATATTATGTACCTATGTATTAAAATAATTTTTTGTATTTAAATATTCTTAACAATATATATGGTCGCTAGGTACCACTGGAGCAGTGTTGCCAATATGAACTCCCTAAAAAGTACGATAGGCTTACCAAAATTTGACGAAAAGGTACGGTTTCAACTTTTTAAACTGTTGTGATTAAGGAACTTTTTTGTCACATTTTGTCGCCCCCAAACCCTGAATATACTACAAATATTAAAATTGTTAGAAATGTATTTGAATTATTAATTTTTTATTTAATTTTATTCTGTATTTTACTTTGTGTTAAAAGACATCAATTATCAAGTAATTAATGGACGCCCCTCGGAACGCCCTTTATGTTTCGTTAAAAAATACTGAAATGTAGATATAGACGAAAAAGTTAGCCCCCCCAAATGCATATTTTTAGTTAATTTTATGTGCAATCGTTTGATATTCGTTTGATAGGGTTTGATAGACTTATTTTGTCGTTTGATAGTAATTAGTTTAATTAAATTTTAATAAACAAATTTCATGGAAAAGTTAGCCCCCCCACCTTTGACTATAGGCTTAATTTTTATTTTACAAGATTGATTTTTATTTTAAAATGTTTGATAGAACAAATCTATCGTTTGATAGTTTTCACTTTCGCAGATTTTTAACATTTTAGTTTAACAACAATCAAATATTCAAATTTCCCGCTATTCGTTTTTAAAATTGTAGCCCCCCCAAATGCATATTTTTAGTTAATTTTATGTTCAATCGTTTATATTCGTTTGATAGGGTTTGATAGTTTTATTTTGTCGTTTGATAGTAATTAGTTTAATTAAGGTAGTAGTCTGGTAACTTATGCCTATTTTCATGACTTCTTTGGAGGGTGGTTTTTTATAGGAAAATAAAAATGAATTATCTTGAATATTTAGAGTGTTTTTATTTACATATTGAAAATATAAAAAAAAATTTATTTGAAAAAATTTAATAGTTTATTACTATTATTATTGTCACTCGAAGTTGGAACCTCAAAAAAAATGCACGTGGGTGGCCCGGGTGATTTTGGCTCTTGATGTTATCTGAAATTAAATATTCTTGATTATTCTTAATCTATAGATATGTCATTCTGGTCGGAACTACTGAAGTTAAATTTCAAGGGTAAATAACAAAATGGCGGACTTTGAAAAAAAAGTCCTTTTATTTTAGCAAAGAAAGGGTTGTAAAATAAAAAGTTAGGGGTGAAAAAAATTCTCGTTAGTACCGACGAGAACTATAAGTGTGTAGAACAGCCTGTTAAAATTTGAAATCAATCGGTTCAGTAGAAAAAAAGTTAGGACCCGGGCCGACCAGAAAAACAATGTTTTGAGAAAAACGCGTTTAAAGTTCAACAACAAATTTTCATAAGTAAACTTATACTTACGTCAATCGTCTATGCCTGGAGCGTATAATATGCCTTCATCCTCTTCATAGGCATCGTTATAACTCCCGAAATATTTCGAATTTCTGTCTGAAATTTTCACAGAATATTCTCAAGACATTGTACTTTCAAATTAAGCAAAAAAAAAATTTCGATTTTTTGAACCCAAGTTACCAGACTACTACCTTAAATTTTAAACAAATTTCATGGAAAAGTTAGCCCTCCCACCTTTGATTATACGCTTAATTTTTGTTTTACAAGATTGATTTTTATTTTAAAATGTTTGATAGAACAAATCTATCGTTTGATAGTTTTCGCTTTCGCAGATTTTTAACATTTTAGTTTAACAATAATCAAATATTCAAATTTCCCACGTACTTGTTTTAAAAATTGTAGCCCCCCCAAATGTTTATTTTAAGTTATTTTTATGTGCAATCGTTTGATATTCGTTTGATAGTCTTTTTGGTACTTGTTAATTATTTTCCATACGTTTTGAAAAAACTAAAATCACTAGGAAAAAAAACTGTAGATAGGAAAGTCTCATGTATTAAATAACTTGATCAGCGCCAATGTGAATAAAGTATGAACTAATAATTTCAATATTATTAAAGAGCTGTTAAATGGATAATTTTAAAGATATTAGGTATTCCGTCAAGGTATATAAAGACAAGGTAGTCTCAACAATTCCTTGACCAATCAGCGTTGGCGCGGGAATTGACGTCACCTGGGGGATCTATTCAAATGTCATCAATTTTTAATAGAATATTAATTACAAAAAATTCCTTTATTTATTCTTGTTTTCGTATTTTTTGATATTTTAACAACAAAATTATACATAAGACTTGCCTATCTACAGTTAGAATTACTTTATGTTCCTAGTGATTTTAGTTTTTTCAAAACGCATGGGATACAATTAACAAGTACCACAGACCACGGGGGTGACACTGGTATGGTACAACTGGAAATTCAACTGACAGACCCGGTTGAGGACGAGACGGGTAAGACGTAAGGGAAAGGAAGGTATTCCAATCTGGCAACACCGATAAATATGAATTATTCTGAATCGAGTTGGCAACAACGTTTACATTTTTGTATGTAGTGGTGTGAATTGAATCATGTAAATGAATGTCGTCTTCAGATATAATGACTATTTTTGAGTTTTAATTGAATGTTAACGTAAGTATTTGATTACATATTATTATTTTTTTCGTCTGTTTAATAATGTTAACGTATATTTCAATTTATATAATTGTGAAACCGCATTAATAATATTTATTCACTAATTTTGTAAAAAGTGACTCCTGTTTTTATAAACTTTGCAAATTATTAAGTTACAACACAGGTAATTAAAGTAAATAATTTATTTTTCAGATTCTGAAAATATCCACATACTGCATATTGCCTGCTATTTAAGAACAAAATTGGATTCTGATTTATTTTCGGTAAGTGTCAGTGTATGAACTTAATTACTCGCAAACAGTGAAACATCTTAATGTCTCTAATTTACATGTCATATAATATTTACATTTAAGAAATGTTTGTAATAATATAATATTAATAAAGATATTTAACCAATTTTGTGTTTTATTTGTTAAAACAACGTGGATTATTTACAGGTTAAAAAAATATAAACAAACAATATAGGTGGCGTTTCAAATGTACGTAAGCTGTTCTGTGATTGGTCGATATATGTAAGATCACGTGATTTTATTCTGCTTTCTGATTGATGCAACCGGAACTGTCATCGAGTTGTTCCAATAAAATAACGTTGAGTGTCATTTCTGTATACTTATTATTCTGTGCCACAGACAAGTACCAAAAAGACTATCAAACGCTATGCACATAAAATTAACTTAAAATAAACATTTGGGGGGGGGGGGGGGGGCTACAATTTTTAAAACAAGTACGTGGGAAATTTGAATATTTGATTATTGTTAAACTAAAATGTTAAAAATCTGCGAAAGCGAAAACTATCAAACGATAGATTTGTTCTATCAAACATTTTAAAATAAAAATCAATCTTGTAAAACAAAAATTAAGCGTATAATCAAAGGTGGGAGGGCTAACTTTTCCATGAAATTTGTTTAAAATTTAATTAAACTAATTACTATCAAACGACAAAATAAAACTATCAAACCCTATCAAACGAATATCAAACGATTGAACATAAAATTAACTAAAAATATGCATTTGGGGGGGCTACAATTTTAAAAACGAATAGCGGGAAATTTGAATATTTGATTGTTGTTAAACTAAAATGTTAAAAATCTGCAAAAGTGAAAACTATCAAACGATAGATTTGTTCTATCAAACATTTTAAAATAAAAATCAATCTTGTTAAACAAAAATTAAGCCTATAATCAAAGGTGGGGGGGCTAACTTTTCCATGAAATTTGCTTATTAAAATTTAATTAAACTAATTACTATCAAACGACAAAATAAGTCTATCAAACCCTATCAAACGATTGCACATAAAATTAACTAAAAATATGCATTTGGGGGGGCTAACTTTTCTGACCTGAAAAAATGAGGGTACGTTTTGTTTTTACTTTAATTTTTATTGGTTATTCATTTAATTATTTATTGTTATTCATAATAAACATTTTATTTTATTATTATTTTTTACGTAGTGAAGCTGAATAAAAGCTTGTAAAAATCTTTGTGGGGCAAAAGGTACGGTCAGAGCTGAGGTACGATTTTGGTACGGTCGGGTCATGAATAGTACGAAAACCGTACTAAAAAGTACGTTCTGGCAACACAACTCATATGCGCGCGCATCGCTCAAATAAAGTATTGCCAACAAACAAAAATATGAAATCTGTGTGTACGTCGGATACTGAAGTTTCGCCTATTCTATATTATTTTTAACGTTTACCCCCGTTTTTATCTTTGGTTTGTAATATTCTAAAGTCAAATAAACGCCAAGAAACAATAAAATGCATGTGGCCGAAAAGTATTTATACACAGTGGCGAATTAAGGGCCATTTAAAAATCTGATCCTAGATAAAAAATAAAAAAAAATTTGTTTGAAACATTATTTAATCCCAAGTGATATTTTACACCTGATATTATACATCTGAACCATCTTTTGTTCAGATCCAAACCACAAAATAAAAAGAGTCGCAGAATCAAGATAAAAATAAGTCAAAAATTGAACTTGAGCTTTTGCATTATCTTGAAGACAAGAGGACCAATCTCTCAATGCTAGATGACTACCCGAATATAAAAAAAAAAATTTAAGCGATATAATACGTGTTTGCCATCATTAGCCGCAGTAGAGCGTTTGTTTTTATTTGCGACGATTGTAAACAATCCGCGTCGCCATGCCCTCTTAGACGAGAATTTTGGAAAAATCGTAATTCTTAAAGCAAATAAAATAGAATTATAAACAATTTCATGTTTTATTATAAACACAACTCCTAGTTAGGTCCCTTAGCCATCCTATCCCTTCATTATCATTCAATATTGAAAATGTACTCAGTACTCTGTACTTGTACTCGAGTATTTCTTGTTGTGTACTTGTACTTGGTACTCGAGTACATTTTAGGCAGTTTACTTGTACTCGGTACTCGAGTACTTTTTGTTTGTACTCGGAACAGCTCTGTATACAGGGTATAAGAAAGTAAAAATAATGATAAGGCAATAAACAATTAATATGAATAGGATAAATAAAGTGCTTATAAATAATTTATTACAATAAATAAAGAATCTAAACATAAATACAAGATGTGGCTATAAGGAATTCACTCTAACGCCAAATAAGTCAATAAAAAAGGCGATGATTTTCAAAATCAGTATATTGTCAATTCAATACTACTATCATATATTAAACAACTATATAATATAGTGTGTTTAATATATGCTACTATCATCCTCATATCCATGACCAAATGTTTACAGTTACACATTATGTACTTTTGGATACACTGTTTCATTTGATTTTGCTGAGAAACGGGCACGCACCCCTCAAGGGGGGGTTGAATGTCGATATATACAGGATGTTTGGTTCGGCGATACGAATATTTTGAAGGAAGGTAGAACGAGTCATTTGGAAGTGATTTAAGCAAATATACCTATGTACAAAGTGCAACAGTGGAGCATTTTAGTAAATTTTTGAAAAAATCCAGAATTATACATGTTAATAGCAAAATTTCAAAAGTTAAAGAACCTATATTTTTTAAACATGATTTTTATATTACTTAAATATATATGCTACACTATTAGATCAAAATAAAATTTATGAATAACAAAAACAAAAAATGGATGCAGCTTAACATTTAAAGATTTATAAAACTTTGATAAAATTATTTCTTTAAAAAATTATTTTATAAAATCTAGCACACTTACATATTCAGATGGTTTTTGCTCAATTTTATACCCTTTCGAAAAATCTACTATAATACCTATATTACAAATAAATGACCAACGAAATAATAAAAAAGGTAACAGTTTTTACTATCAAAAAATATATACAATTAGAATAAATAAAAATTCGTATAACATTGGTTATGCAATACCATAATACAATCATTGAATATTTACCCATTGGCAAAGAATACAACAATTAATAACACTAATATATTTACACATAACAGTTCTCGCTTAGAATTTAGAGACAAAAAAAATCACTATTTATCGATAAAATAACACAAAAAAACAACACTAAGCACATTCACGACGATTGTGAGTAATAGGTAAAACATAGGATCCTACTTTATTGTCGCTTGACTAGTGTTTTCGTATCCACTACTGACTTGGCGGACTGATGCTGACTGACTCCATCAGGCAACCCATTATCAAATATCGGCTGTCCATGCCGTAATTTTTGAAGTTATACAACCAAAGAGAAAACAATTTATTAAATCCCTCTACCCGAGGTTATGCAACCCAGAGGTGATAGACAATTATTATACCTAACATGAATTGACTATTTTTTAGAGATTTTTAGAGAAAAAAGTGGCCCGATCCGATCCGAAACTTTTTTTTTCGGCCCGATCCGATCCGGTCCGATTTATACGATTTTATATTAAGGTCCGATCCGGTCCAAACATTATAAACAAAAATTAAGCCCGGTCCGATCCGATCCGAATTTCGGACCGGGTATTTCGGGCCGGGTCGGGCCGGCCCGACCCAAACTGATCTAAGAAAATTGTATTGTATTACAATACAATTTTTTTTTGATAGTTCATATAATAAATGCAACTTTCTCGTGAACCATGCTCCGCATCTGGAAGTCATAAAGTTGACCCTTGCAGAACTATCGCTCGCCCGGGTTACGCTGACATTCCTAACGGTATTGTTATTTCTCTTATTTTGGAGAGATGTGACAAAAATGCATTTGAAAATATTTTGACGGAATGTTCTGTGTCTATAGTCTATAGTCTATACCTATTATTTTCAAATCAATTGTGAACGTGAAATATATTTGCGTAAGTATTTATACTTTTTAGTACTAAAAAATAATATATTTATTTATTCTTTAAGATGTATACCAAGTTCGGACAGGTCCGATCCGACCCGGTCTGATTTATACTACGGTCCGATCCGATCCGAAGTTCGGACCGGGATAAATTCGGATAATTTCGGGCCGGCCCGGCCCGAACTGATCTCTACTATTTTTGTTAAAAAAACTTACTTTTATCCCAGAATAAGTAAGATTTTTACATTTTTACAGTGAGTCGATCGTAGTGTGCTATTCTAAATAAGCCATTAAAAACGCGATGCGATACTTTTAAAACATTTTTTATACACATTGGACAGTGTAACATCTACTCTTGTGTAAAGGTGATCCTGTCCATTGAGTTTAAAAAAATATTTGAAAAGTATCACATTTTTAATGACTTATTTTGTTAAATACCTTGGAAAGCTTAGGTTGTTCAAAAAAAGTTTTCAATCAGAGATTCGTGTTTTTTTATGTAAAATAAGATTACTAAATAAAAACTATAGGTTTCTATTTAAAAAAATGATGTTGACCTTCGAATATCCTTGAAGGCCACGTTAAAATAGCAAATAAATATTACTATTCGATTACCCCCTCACAACCAAACATTTTTTGGTTGAAATATTTTTTTCAAATATGTGATGGTTCTGAGATAATAATATGTAACACTTTAATATACAGGGTGAGGCAGTAACTATTACCACCTTAAATATCTTCGAATCTATAAGGCCCAGAGAAAAATTAGTGTAACCAAAATTGTACGATACGAAGGGGGCTATCATATAGCGATAATAATTTTTATTCAGGGGGAGGCACTTTCGAGATATCAAGGTCATCTTCATTTTTTTAAATTGATTCGGTACATTTTTTTCCCATAATATGATAGAGGAGCTGAAAACAAGTTCTGAACTCATCACACAAAATCATTGAACAAGATTTAAAGTGAAGAAAAAACGATTAAAAAATACATTTTTTTATTAAGGAGGTTGGGAAGTTACGTTTGAGGGGAAGACGGTGGGGTAAGACGCAGATTCGGTTGCCAAAACTACGACTTGTCTTTCTCACTTGCACTTATGTATTTGTCATTACTTGTCAATGCCAGGCCCGTTGCCATGTTACACATTAATTTCAAATATTTATACATAATTTCATACATTTTTCATGTTTCTTTTACTGTTTTCTTAATAATGGTGTGGTCAAAATGTGTAATTCTTGTTTAAATAGTTACATTAATGTATAATTTACAATATACTTATTTTTCTAAACAATCTTACTGTTTTTTAAATTGATTTTTATCATTTTTATATATTTTAACAATCAATTTTTATCAACTGCCATTTAACGCCATGTATTTACAACTAGACTTTACAATTCATTTTCTTAAAAACGAGATGGTCAAAAAATCTGAAATTTTAGTATGTCATTCATACTGAGTGTTTAAACAACTGTGTGAAATTTCAACTAATAATAATAATGATGACCACCACATCGAACATCTTCTTTAAATGTAAATTTTTAATAAAAAAATGTATTTTTTAATCGTTTTTTCTTCACTTTAAATCTTGTTCAATGATCTTGTATGATGAGTTCAGAACTTGTTTTCAGCTCCTCTATCATATTATGGAAAAAAAAGTACCGAATCACTTTAAAAAAATGAAGATGACCTTAATATCTCCGAAGCGCCTCCCCCTGGACAAAAATTATTATCGCTATATGATAGCCCCCTTCGTATCGTACAATTTTGGTTACACTAATTTTTCTCTGGGCCTTATAGATTCGAAGATATTTAAGGTGGTAATAGTTACTGCCTCACCCTGTATATAAAGCTCAACGTCTCTCTGTCTGTCTGTCCGTTAGTGACCTTATCACTCGAGAACCACTTATCCGATTTACGTGGTTTCTTTTTTAATTCATAGGTACATTCTCTGGCCAGGTTATAGGCTATATTTTGTTACGTTAGGTAACATAACAACTAAGCAGTGACGATAATAGTAAATCAAGTCGGAAAAAATTTTGCCGTCGGCGCGCTGTTTTGTAATACGCTGCCTAAACCGTTCAATATAGACCAAAATAATGTATTCAATAATTGTGTAGAATCAAAAGTTCTACAATAAAGTCCGCGACACGATATGTCTAACTTTTATATTTAAGCCACAATGACTGCTTTTATATTACAAAGAAAACATAAAATATTTGGGTTCTGTTTACATGGACTTATGACCTGCAAAACATTAATCCTTATCGAAATAAATGATTTCATCGTCATAAGTACTTAATGTAGATATAATTTGCCCTTTACAGCATCCAATTTGGTCGTATAGTTTAGAAAATATCTTAAAATAAATTTATAAAGGTAACATATTAAATGTATGGTGTCGTGCCGCGCCGCATCGAAGATGTACAACAGACTGGATTCGCTTACGCTCGGTAGATATTCGGATTCCCTCGGCTGATCGTCGTGAGTTTATTTTGTTTTCAATAATTAACATTTAAATTTAAACAGAACACATATTATTTGTACTTTTTTCTTCTGATTCGTTTTTATTAGGTAATTTAGGTATTGATAAGTTATTATTACAATAATAATTAATCGTGTTTGTTCTTAATTAATTAAACTATATTTTTCAAAAATCCTAAACAATAATTCCGTAGTCTACGCGAGCGAAGTCGCGTGGGTACTGCTAGTATACTATATATTATAATATATAGTATATACTATAATAAAATTGGCTTTAAGTAACAATTTTGTCATTTAAACCCACTGTGACAATTTGTTTCATATTTTCAAAAGAATTTCAATTGAATCAACAATAGTAGGTTGAAGGGGATAGAAAAAATATTCAAACTTTTAATAATGTATTTATTTATTAATTATCATATTATAAACAAACACAATGGTGAGTGTAAAGCAAGCATGTCAAACTCAAAGGCTAACATGGGTCAAAATAAAAAGGTTTCAGTTTTGGTGGGCCGCTAAAAATTTCAATATTTATATAAACATACGTTTATTTAGAAAAGCAAAGAAATAAAGAAGAAGGACAATTTAATGTTTTCCTCCTGACCACTAGACATTTCTTCTTTGCTACTATCTTTCCTATTTCGGGGAAAATATTGTTCACAGTGATCTGACAGGAGACTTATTTCCTTTCATGTTAACTGGGCCACAAAAATATTCATTATGAGTAGGGGTGTACCGGAATTCACGATTTTATTCTGGTTCCGGCCGGAATTTTTAAATTTTATTACTGCTTTCTACTACGAAATTCATAAATAATAATATATACGTTATTATTGTTTAAAAAATCAAACATAAATATAATAATTATGATATAACAACATTTTATTAGCAAATTTTTTAATGTAAACCGTCATTTCATAACATAAATGCAGTTTTTTTAACATTTTGTGCAGCAAAAGTATGATTGTAATTATAACATTAATTGACCTTAAAACAATAAGTATTTTTTTTATAATAATATATTAACAAAAATGCCATTATATTACGAACATGTGAACTGTTCAATTATACAGAGTGAGTCATATCAGGCGGAACAAACCTGAACAGTTGATCGAGAAAAATATTCCAAGAAAAAAAGTTCATATAAACCTGTCCGGAAATTCTTCGCAAGAGAATATTTTATCTAAAATTAATTTTTATTTCATATTTTGAGAACTCATTGCGATACAGTTATAAAATTTTATAATCGCTTTAGTATTAAACATGTATTAATACTAAACCAATTATAAAACAAAAAATCGAGTGAAAATATTGAAATCGGAGATCAATTTTTCTTTAAAAATGATCACAAAGCCTTTCGTATTTTCGATAATAAAACAACTCATAACAAATTATTGAATAAAAATCACAGTTGTCATGGAAAACTATTTTTGTTAGTCGAATATTTTTCTTTAGCCAAAACTACAACAATCACTCGAGTGCAATATTAAATTTAAAAGCTTTGGAAAAAAGAATGGTTGATCTTTAAATTTTTTATATTTATTAAAATTCTTGGCTTATTTTGTTAATGTATAACAACAATGTTGGCTTGGCGACTGCTCGGGGTGCCAGTTCAGAAGAGGCGGCGGACGGCCACATGTTTGGAAAAAAACTAGATATAACTCAAAGGGCCCACTGGCCGGACTGGCCCCATATATCCCTGGTCTAAATAATCATTGGTCGATACTGGAAATCGATAACATGTATAATACCATACCGGGTATCAAATTTAAGTACTGTATCACAATGGGTTTTAAAAATATTAAATAAAAACTAACTTGAGACAAAATCTTTGAGAGTCTGTAGCTCCCTCACGAAGAGTTTCCGGATATATGTTTATATGAACTTTTTTGCTTGTTTTTTTTTTTTTAATAAACTGTTCAAGTTTGTTCCACCTGATATGATTCTTTCTCTCTGTTTATTAAAGATTTTTGAAAATTTCCAATTGTTATGGTGTAAAAATAATACTGTAGCCCTAAATATGTTTTCTTCAAAAACATTTCATGCCTCCGAGAATAACTTCTCCGAATAGACTATGACAAATGCACTATAATAGTAATGTATTGATGGTTTTATTTCGAGTAGTAGGCATTATTTTATCTGTAAAAATTTATACCATCTTCTCTATTGTGAATATGTCTAGATGCTGTTTGTGATTTATCACATTTATAATTTGACACTAGAAATGTAATTAGATTCGATCAAGAAGAACGTATGATATACAAACAATTTAAAACAATCGATCTTACGAAGTTTTGTAAAAAAGAATATTTTTTATAATATAATGTAGGACTCTACGCCTCTACCATTTAAGAAACACTATATAAAAGAATGGTATATTAATTTAAGATAATAATCTATGTAAAAAGCATACATATATTGTTTTAATTATTATTATTAATTAAAATAGAATTTTTTGAAAAAATTCTGGTTCCGGCCAGAATCAAAAATTCCAGTTCCGGTACACCCCACGGGGGTGACACTGTTATGGTACAACTGGAAATTCAACTGACAGTCCCGGTTGAGGACGAGACGCATAAGACGTAAGGGAAAGGAAGGTATTTCAATCTGGCAACACCGATAAATATTAATTATTCTGAATCGATTTGGCAACAACGTTTAAATTTTTGTATGTAGTGGTATGAATTGAATCATGTAAATGAATGGCGTCTTCAGAAATAAAGAGTATTTTTGAGTTTTAATTGAATGTTAACGTAAGTATTTGATTATATATTATTGTTTTTTTCGTCTGTTTAATAACGTTAACGTATATTTCAATTTATATAATTGTGAAACCGCATTAATAATATTTATTCACTAATTTTGCAAATAGTGACTCCCGTTTTTATAAACTTTGATAATTATTAAGTTACAACACAGGTAATTAAAGTAAATAATTTATTTTTTAGATTCTGAAAATATCCACATACTGCATATTGCCTGCTATTTAAGAACAAAATCGGATTCTGATTTATTTTCGGTAAGTGTCAGTGTATGAACTTAATTACTCGTAAACAGTGAAACATCTTAATGTCTCTAATTTACATGTCATATAATATTTACATTTAAGAAATGTTTGTAATAACATAATATAATATTAATAAAGATATTTAACCAATTTTGTGTTTTATTTCTTAAAACAACGTGGATTATTTATAGGTTAAAAAATATAAACAAACAATATAGGTGGCGTTTCAAATATACGTAAGCTGTTCTGTGATTGGTCGATGTATGTAAGATCACGTTATTGTATTCTGCTTTCTGATTGATACAACCGGAACTGTCATCGAGTTGTTCCAAAAAAATAACGTTGAGTGTCATTTCTGTATACTTATTATTCTGTCGTACACCCCTAATTATGCTTGAACAATGTTATTAACACAGTACTACTAAGAAGTCCTTTTTCATCGCATTTATAAAGGTTGTTTCTTGGAATGTGTTAATTTATGTCTGTTCAAATTTTTTTTTTGTATACAACTATATTCACATTGGTCACATTTAAAGGGTCGTTGATCAGTATGTATTAATTTATGTGTATTCAAATTATTTTTTCTTGCACCCCTATATTCACACTTATCACATTTAAATGGTCGTATATTTGAATGTGTTAATTTATGTTTATTCAAATTACTTTTATGTGTACAGCTATATTCACATTGGTCGCATTTAAAAGGTCGTATATTTGAATGTATTAATTTATGTGTATTCAAATGTTTTTTTCGTTTGCAACTAAATTCACACTCGTTGCAATTAAATGGTAGTTCATTAGAATGTTTTATTTTATGTCTACTCAAATAACTTTTTTGTGTACAACTAAATTCACATTGGTCGCATTTAAATGGTCGTTGATCAGTATGTATTAACATATGCCGTGTTAGAACACTTTTTCCTTTGAATTTTTTCATGCACACAGAACAACTATGTTTCTTTAAATTATCAGTTTGGTCAGTAATTCTTGAATTTAAATATTTATCACTGTAATTTGTTTCTTCGCTCAGTTCTTCATTTTGAATGTCTATGTCTGACAGGATTTCTTCTTTAAGTTCCAAGTTTCCCTACAAAATGATAATTGTTTAATTCAATACAATGTAGATTTTTCGACAATATTAGTTAGTTGGGTTAGGTTAGGTTAGGTGAGATAAAAAAAGTAGTAGTATCTATGTATTTAACAAGTTGGCAATAGTGTTTACTGTCTATGTTCTTTAAATATAGTTTTTGATGTATGACTTTCAGTTTGATTGTAATAGTTAAATTCAGAAAAACAGAAAATGTTTAGGTAAATACGGAGAACATGGATCTCTCGTCGTCCCAACTATCAAAAACCATGTGTTGATGTGTTAGAATAGAGTAGAATGTGCTGTATCTATTGTATCATGTAGGAATTTTTATTTGACAATTATTTAATAAAAACAGTTCGCTGCGACGGAGATTGAATCCTTGTTTTTATACTATATTAACCCCCCTTTTGCCCCAATAGATTGTCCTATCTAAGGACAGTTAGTGTATATTATTAGAGTATCAACTCTATTCTAAATAACTATATATGTGTTTATGACAGTTGTGATGTCGGATCACTCATGTTCTCCGTATTTTTATTTTGATCTGATATAACTTGGAAAATTATTTTACATAAATTGTAATATCAAAAAAATTTCTTGCAGACTTTGGTAATTAAATTAATTTAAAAAAAGGGTTAAATATCGTTTTCGTGCTCCAAATTAATTGTTTTATTTTAATATCTAATCTATGAATACTGACAAGAAATTGCAAGAAATATTGTAATAGATCTGATCAAAAAGTATTTTTACAGAAATTATTATAACAATAAAAATCAAAAAAATGCCTGTTTAGCTTTGTTTATTTAAAACTCTATATTATTTTTTACAAAAAAGTAGTTGTTTTATTAGTAACATTAATCCATCAAGCCCAAAAAACAACATACCTTACTCTTACAGCGTCCAAGACTGGTGTCAGTACCTTATTTAATATATATTAACCCAATCGTTCCCGAGGTTTTTTTTTGTTACTGATATTGCTGATTTTTCTGTCATCAATTCATACCTATCTAATTGTAAGTATACTAAAACTCCAGAACGTTGGTAATTGCATTATTGATGTGTTCAGTCAAATACTCAAAAAGAAGTATGATTTCAAACCCATTCGAATTAAAATAATCTAGCATCAAACGCAAAACTTTAATAAAAGCGCTGTGTTGCATATATGCAATGCTGGGCACGATTGGGTTAATAATGTTTTTCATTACCTGAGATTTTTGCTTGTAATTTATTTCAATTTCTTTTAAAGGATCGATTTCTTCTTTTATCTCTTCTAGTTTAATATTTATTTCATATTCATTAGAAGTTTCAATATATTCTGGACACTCGATTTCTTCTTTTATCTCTTGCTTTATGTGAAACATTTTACACGCATTGAGGTCGAATCTTTAAAATTTAATAAACAAATCTTTGGACTGCATTACACAAACAATAATGACAGATTTATTGAGAACTGTCAGAATGTATTAAACTTACAATCAGTAAAATATTCAATACAACAACTGACGCTAGTTAGCTGTCAGAGCAGACATTTTGCCAGCTGCGTGCGCATACTTCCATAATATACCAGTGTTTCTCAATCGATGGTACAAATATGCATTAAACGGTAGGTATGCAAAGTTAGCAACGCCAGCGACGAAAAGTGCAGCCAACGTAAAATAAAAAAATTCAAGAAATTAAAATTGTTAATAAAACCGAAATAAAAGATCGGGAGTGAAATTAATTAGCATAATTATAACAAACAAACGATTATCTTTCTTATTACGTGATAATTATTCATAATACAACAATTTAAATACACATAACCTCAACATCTGTCAAATACAAAAGATAATGAAAAAAGTGCTTAAACATTATTGTTTCAGAGACATAAGGCGACAATTGTTATTAAATATAATATTTAATATCTAATTTCAATAAAACAAGTGCGTTGCGTGCCTTAACTATTCTGTACTATCGTAAAATAAACAAAATGTGTCAACAAAGATCCAACCGGTTGATTAAAAAAAATATTTCTGAAAGACTATCACCGTTACAATTCTGAAATTTTTACACGTTGTAGAGAAGACCCTATAGTATCTATAAAAAAATTATCGTTCGAAAAAACCCCACCGTTTTCAAATAAAAAATTATCTATTAGCACCAACCAACAATTCGACGGCTCTAATTGATTACTGTATTAAAACGAGCGAATGGAATGGCATGAAATTTTAATCCGAAGCTATGGAAACATAATCAAACATCTTAGAGTGAGCAGCGTTTCATAAAAATGCGTATAAAAAGAAATTAATAAATAAAAATTACAAATATTATTTCGCAAATATAAACATTGTGAAGAAATCTAATTATAGAGACAGTCTCATAAAAGTTCACTGATTCGCGTAAAATAGACGGTTTTTTTAAAAAACCCAACACATTTTCACAATTAATTAATAATTGTAAATAATTAATTGTTCATTCAAAATGAATAAAGTTGGTATGCCGATTCAGGAAACGCCCACTTTTATGACAGATTGTTATAGACATACGTAACCTCACATTTAATATAAACAAAACGGATTGAGCTATGTACTTGCATATATAATATCATAATACAAATACGAATTTGTATTTATAATCATCAGTATTTATTGGAAATACTGGACAATATTGGTTTCAGAGGAAAGGGTAATAATGTAATAAAATCATACTTATTAAATAGAAAAATGTTTGTTAACATAAACGACAACGACTCGAACACGGCAGAGGTCAGGATTGGTGTACCGCAGGGTAGCAATTTAGGACAATTGTTGTTTTCTTGTTATATTAATGATTTACCTGACCATATAAAAGGTGGAAAAATTATAATGTATGCTGATGATGTGACAGTGTTAATAGTTGCTAACGATATGGACGACGCTAAAGATATAACTATTAGTGTTGTTGAGCAGTTTCAGTTGTGGTGTTTCAAAAATCAATTAATTGTAAATGTTGACAAAACATATGTTGTGAACTTCAGGTTAAAACATCACAAGAGTGTCAATAAGATTATAGCATGCAACGATAACAAAATATTAAAACCTAGAGTTCAAACAAAATTTTTGGGCATTTATATTGATGATACACTGAAGTTCACTACACATGTGGATGAAATATGTAAGAGATTGTGCAAATGTTATTACCAACTAAGAATATTGAAACAATATTTGAAGACGCAGCAGCAATGCGGTATGGTATCCTTTTGTGGGGAAGTGGTGAAGAAGCTGGAAGAGTATTCATTATCCAGAAAAAAAGTTATTTGATTTAGAACAACATTCTATGAAAGATTTCCAACATACATTATAAATAAGATAATGAATACACTTCCAGATGTAATCACAGTAAGTAATAAACAAAATTTTGATTATAAAGTAAAACAATACTTCCTCCTGAAGAAGCCGTACAGCATTGCCGAGTGTTATTAATATAAATAGTAAGACATTATTGACGTATTGTATATCACATAAGTGATCGTTTAACAATAAAATATATATTTATGTGATTCTGACTTATCAATTTGTCATTTATTATATTATACATCCTATACCAGCAATCATGTTTTTATTTTCAGGTAATTGAAATTAAAAAAAATCATCAGTAAGTAAAATCTTTATTAACATATTGTGTTATTGCTCACTACATTTATTTTATAACAACATAAACCTAGCAATTCAAAATAATAAACATGATGTGTCTCTAATTAAAAAATAAATAGTTAAAATAATGTTAATTAGCAATGCTGTTCATTATATAAGTACTTGTTGATTTTGGTAACATATTGTAATACTTATATTTTACAAATAAATATATTTTTCTTTAAATGTATACTTTTTTTTGTTAATATGAAATTCTTATATAAAATTGAAGATGTTGAAGATATTTATATTCGCGGGATTTTAAATTTTAATTCGTAACTACACTCACAAAAGCGCTGATTTATTTTTGAAAACATGAGAGTTGCTTATCTATAGTATTTACTTATCTATGGTACCATCTTAATGGTAGTCTGCGTTCTTAAACAGATCAGCGGAAAAATTATATTTTAATTGGAAAAATAACCGTGAAAATGATGAAAATTACGGAGAATGTAGAAAAAAATGTGTACTTTTAGATGTACCAGAGGGAATTTTTAAGTACTCCACAGATGTCCCATAAATCGATTCGTTGCTGGCGTTTATAAACATAATTTGCGTTTAAAATATTGCCTTCGTGTTAATAAAAATTGTATGGGAATTGTATACGAATTTGTATTTTTCGATGTACAAGAGAAATTTTCAATTAGGCATTCAATTTCACGCAATTTTACGATTACTTCTCAAATAAAATTAAAATTAAAAATTTTCGCTAATCGACGTGTTTGTTCTTTATTCTTCGCACGGCCCCGAGGTTGGTAGCCCGGTAGCAATGTACATTTTTATTTTTTACGTGATTAAATTCAAATTTTTAATGTCTCGTCGTCATTTCAATTATTAAACGTGATTAAAAAACAAGTTTTAATTAAATCATAGCGAGCATTCACAGGCGTAGTGTCAACAATGAACTTATCTACAATAGAAAAATTTTCAAATACTATTTGTGATAAAACGGTATGCCTAATTGAAAATTCCTCTTGTACATCGAAAAATACAAATTCGTACACAATTCCCATACAATTTTCATTAACACGAAGGCAATATTTTAAACGCAAATTATGTTTATAAACGCCAGCAACGAATCGATTTATGGGACATCTGTGGAGTACTTAAAAATTCCCTCTGGTACATCTAAAAGTACATATTTTTTTCTACATTCTCCGTAATTTTAATCATTTTCACGGTTATTTTTCCAATTAAAATATAATTTTTCCGCTGATCTGTTTAAGAACGCAGACTACCATTAAGATGGTACCATAGATAAGTAAATACTATAGATAAGCAACTCTCATGTTTTCAAAAATAAATCAGCGCTTTTGTGAGTGTAGTTACGAATTAAAATTTAAAATCCCGCGAATATAAATATCTTCAACATCAACAATACGTCAATAATGTCTTACTATTTATATTAATAACACTCGGCAATGCTGTACGGCTTCTTCAGGAGGAAGTATTGTTTTACTTTATAATCAAAATTTTGTTTATTACTTACTGTGATTACATCTGGAAGTGTATTCATTATCTTATTTATAATGTATGTTGGAAATCTTTCATAGAATGTTGTTCTAAATCAAATAACTTTTTTTCTGGATAATGAATACTCTTCCAGCTTCTTCACCACTTCCCCACAAAAGGATACCATACCGCATTGCTGCTGCGTCTTCAAATATTGTTTCAATATTCTTAGTTGGTAATAACATTTGCACAATCTCTTACATATTTCATCCACATGTGTAGTGAACTTCAGTGTATCATCAATATAAATGCCCAAAAATTTTGTTTGAACTCTAGGTTTTAATATTTTGTTATCGTTGCATGCTATAATCTTATTGACACTCTTGTGATGTTTTAACCTGAAGTTCACAACATATGTTTTGTCAACATTTACAATTAATTGATTTTTGAAACACCACAACTGAAACTGCTCAACAACACTAATAGTTATATCTTTAGCGTCGTCCATATCGTTAGCAACTATTAACACTGTCACATCATCAGCATACATTATAATTTTTCCACCTTTTATATGGTCAGGTAAATCATTAATATAACAAGAAAACAACAATTGTCCTAAATTGCTACCCTGCGGTACACCAATCCTGACCTCTGCCGTGTTCGAGTCGTTGTCGTTTATGTTAACAAACATTTTTCTATTTAATAAGTATGATTTTATTACATTATTACCCTTTCCTCTGAAACCAATATTGTCCAGTATTTCCAATAAATACTGATGATTATAAATACAAATTCGTATTTGTATTATGATATTATATATGCAAGTACATAGCTCAATCCGTTTTGTTTATATTAAATGTGAGGTTACGTATGTCTATAACAATCTGTCATAAAAGTGGGCGTTTCCTGAATCGGCATACCAACTTTATTCATTTTGAATGAACAATTAATTATTTACAATTATTAATTAATTGTGAAAATGTGTTGGGTTTTTTAAAAAAACCGTCTATTTTACGCGAATCAGTGAACTTTTATGAGACTGTCTCTATAATTAGATTTCTTCACAATGTTTATATTTGCGAAATAATATTTGTAATTTTTATTTATTAATTTCTTTTTATACGCATTTTTATGAAACGCTGCTCACTCTAAGATGTTTGATTATGTTTCCATAGCTTCGGATTAAAATTTCATGCCATTCCATTCGCTCGTTTTAATACAGTAATCAATTAGAGCCGTCGAATTGTTGGTTGGTGCTAATAGATAATTTTTTATTTGAAAACGGTGGGGTTTTTTCGAACGATAATTTTTTTATAGATACTATAGGGTCTTCTCTACAACGTGTAAAAATTTCAGAATTGTAACGGTGATAGTCTTTCAGAAATATTTTTTTTAATCAACCGGTTGGATCTTTGTTGACACATTTTGTTTATTTTACGATAGTACAGAATAGTTAAGGCACGCAACGCACTTGTTTTATTGAAATTAGATATTAAATATTATATTTAATAACAATTGTCGCCTTATGTCTCTGAAACAATAATGTTTAAGCACTTTTTTCATTATCTTTTGTATTTGACAGATGTTGAGGTTATGTGTATTTAAATTGTTGTATTATGAATAATTATCACGTAATAAGAAAGATAATCGTTTGTTTGTTATAATTATGCTAATTAATTTCACTCCCGATCTTTTATTTCGGTTTTATTAACAATTTTAATTTCTTGAATTTTTTTATTTTACGTTGGCTGCACTTTTCGTCGCTGGCGTTGCTAACTTTGCATACCTTTAAACGGTTCGGTTTTGATCAAGGTATATAAAGACAAGGTAGTCTCAACAATTCCTTGACCAATCAGCGTTGGCGCGGGAATTGACGTCACCTGGGGGATCTATTCAAATGTCATAAATTTTTAATAGAATATTAATTACTCAAAATTTCTTTATTTATTCTTGTTTTCGTATTTTTTGATATTTTAACAAAACATACAATCAAATAAGTACAAATTCGACATTGTAAAATCATAAAAAAGCTGTCAAAGACAATTTGGTCAATTCAGGAAGTATCATTTTTACTATTCTTAAGTTGGCAATACGTTATATGATTCTGACAGCACTTTATGATTTTGCTATGTCGAATTTGTACTTATTTGATTGTATGTGTTGTTAAAATATCAAAAAATACGAAAACAAGAATAAATAAAGGAATTTTTTGTAATTAATATTCTATTAAAAATTTATGACATTTGAATAGATCCCCCAGGTGACGTCAATTCCCGCGCCAACGCTGATTGGTCAAGGAATTGTTTAGACTACCTTGTCTTTATATACCTTGGGTTTTGATTTAATTGAAAATAAAGATACCTGCTTTTAGACCCTTTACACACTAGCGACTTAGTCGCGCGACTATCGCGTACATTAATTTTATATTGTTTTATATGTAAATCGCAAAACCCGTACACACTGTGGCGATAGTCGTGCGATCGCTTGTGCTGCAGCAAACCAAGGTTAGTATATGTATAGGTTGCCTCATAACTTTTTGACCAATCAGCGGCTGCGTGTGATGACGTCACCCTGAGGAACCTTTCAACGTTGTTTCATATATTAAGTTTTTTTTCAAATTATTTCGAATTTTTGGATATTTGTATTTTAAAAAAGTAAATATTATTGTTTATTACAGAAGCACAAATTATTACATATAATATTTCTTCATAAAAACTTTAAAATAATGTCAGAAATCAATGCTTAAAGAAGATACATTTGTTGGTTACACATAAAAAAACACTTGTTTAAAACTATAATTTATAATAATAAAATAATAAAAATTTTGATTTAAAACTCAGTACACTATCAATATCAAATGAAAATATTTAAAAACAACTTACAATAAATCAGCTTAACTAAAATAAAGAGTAAATATAGTTTGACAGCCATTTATAATGTCAAAGAGTTCCTCACGATGACGCGTTCTCCCCTCTCATGCCACTCCCCGCCAGAGTTATGAGGCAACCTATTACTTTACTAACCTTGGCAGCAAACCACAATTCGCTAATTTTCAAAACAAATAATTCAAGGAAAAAATGATGACAATTCAACATATTACATCTTAATATACAATGTTTGAGACAAAAATATATGCTACTAGAAGTGTTCCTAAGCATAATAAGTCACAATGTTGATGCAGAGAAAACAAAAAACACGGAGGTGTGTCCATTTATGTCAAAAAAGAACTGAATTATATTATACGTGAAGATCTAAGTGAGTTTTTTTCAGAAGTCAATTTTGAATGTTGTGTCATCGAAGTAATAAATAAACCCTTAATAGTTATGTGTATGCAAAGATCTCCTCTAAGGGAAATATCGTTATTTCTTAAACAACTACGTAAGTGTTTAAATGTATTATTTAAAAAGATTACTTTAAAAAATGTTATCTGTAGAGATTTTAACATAAATTTTTTAGTAGAAAATAATAATACAATGTTCGAACTAAATAACGTTAAATAAACCCACAAGAATAACAAATACTTCTTCAACGTGTATCGATAATTTCTTTACAAACTTAGAAAACTACAAAATGTACGTGTTAGCTCATTATCTGATCACACTTTACAAATAATTGAAATTATAGATAACAAATTAGACACAAATGTACATCAGGTTGCATATACTAGATCATTCACAGAAATAAATATTATACATTTTTTTACATTATATACAAAATGAATCTTGGTATGACATTTATAATTATACAAATTGTGATAATGCATACTCATATTTTTTTTATATCTTTTTATACCACTTTGATGCTAGCTTCCCAAGAGTAAAATCCAACAAAAATAACAATAATATTAAAACTAGTAAATGGATAACAAATGAAACCAAGGTTCTATCAAAAGATAAAAATAGTCTATATTTATTAATTAAAGATTGTACTTATTTAAATGTAGAGTGTAGCAAATTAAAATTGATATATAAACAATTAACAAATGAAATTAAATACAAAGTCAAATATGCTAAACGAAATTATTATGATTCGCTTATTGATGAGTCCGAAAATAAATCCAAAACATCATGGTCAATAGTAAACAACGAAACTAAAATATAAATCAAACCAAAACATTAATTAAGTATTTACGATAAAACGAAAAATACAATTACTAATCCCTACTGCTGTGGCGATAGTCGCGCTACTAAAAGGCGCTAGTGTGTAATGGCTGTAATCGAGTAAGGAGTATGATTAAAAAAAACATTTAAATTTTATTAATACAACTGCCTATATTTATTTAATAAAATACAATATACGCATCTTTAAAATCCCACATGTAACCGGGAAACTCGAAAGTAAAAAAACAGTATCTTTAATCTTAAAAACAACCAAAAATACCAAAACTAATATTTTTTCATTACAATTTATTTTTTAAGGGGTAACACCACAATGCTTTAACATCATAAAAACAATATGCACTATGGTAAAAAAAATTACAGTGCAGAAGGTGTTTAAGGATACTCAAATAAATAATAAACATTAAACGTGTTTTTCTCGAAACTGTTTTTTTTCAATCTTACAATTAGTGAAACTTGAACACGGTTGCATGGATCAGTTTGAAATTTTGACAGTAGCTTCACAATTGGGTCATTCCATAAATATAAAACCACTATTCAGGTCAACCTCGAGAATTTTCATGAATTTACAATTAGTTATAAATGCATTTGTATGTTCCAGCATATTTTTAATTTTTTATAATTATTTATAAAAAAGTTATAACGTCTTGAATTTTTTAGCAATTTTTTTTAATGCCAAATATCTTAAAAACTGTGTATTTTACGCAAAATTATCAGGAGAGATTTTTGTTCGAAAAAATACGCAGGATTATATAAAAAAAATCTTTTTGATATTATTTTATAAAAAAATAAAAACAAAAATGAAAATATTAACAAATACTCATGCTTCGATTTTTTTATTCTGAAGATAATGTCGTTTGGATAGTTAGTTTACTCTTAATACTTTTTAAGATAGAAATTTTAAAGTGCAGCGCCGAGCGACGCGCTCGGACGGTGTGGGCGCATCACTTTAAAATTTCTACCTTAAAAAAGCAAACTAACTAGCCAAGAATAAAATAAGCTATAACATATATTTTTTATTAAAAAAAAATCGAAGCATGAGTATTTGTTAAAATTTTCATTTTTATAAAAATATAGACAAATTAATATGTTGTCCCAAAAAGATGTTTTTTTATATAATTCTATATTTTGTCGATCAAAAAGCTCTCTTGATAATTTTGCGTAAAATGCACAATTTTTAAGATATTTGACATTAAAAAAAATTAGCTAAAAAATTCAATATGTTATAACATTTTTATAAGTTATTATAAAAAATTAAAATTATGCTAGAACATATCCTTATAAAAACCTTAATAACATATTGTAAATTCATGATAATCCTCGAGGTTGACTTGAAATGGTATTTTTTATTTATGGAATAACTCAATTAGATACTTTATAGAAGTACGTAGGGGTTTTTCGATTCGATGTAAACTTTTTATTTTATAAATAATTTACTGCTTATTTTTTGGCAAAAAATTGATTTTTTTTCAAAAGTGCACCATTTCTTCAAACGGCTATAGGGGGATAAGAATGGGTAAAGTGCCCCCGCACCGATTATGGCCGTTATATATTTTTTATTGTTACTACTAACACAGATAACGGCCGAGTTTTTTATCCTCAATTATTAACGCCCAAGGGGTGAGAATTAATTTTGAAAATTTCGTAAAAATTTAATAACTTTTGAACGGGTCGACCGATTTGAATAAAAATTTAAAATATCATAGATGTCACTGAGGTGCTTTACGGAAAAAAATCGGTGAACCTAAAACTTGACATAACCTCCAAAAAAATGTTTTTCTTTTTTTCAAAATTTTTTTCGCTTTTAATTTTAGTACAGTCACCAAAAATGTTTTGTGACTTACTGGCACAGTTTTTTAAATTATATATTTTTTCAAAATTTTTTCTAGCTGCGTGATACCTAAAAAAATCAAAATTTTGATTTTTTGTGGGTTATGTTTGCCGTACACTGTACAGTCACCAAAATTGTTTTGGCATAGTTTTTTATAATACAATTTTTTTAGATTTCTTTTCCAGCTGCGTAACACCATTTTTTTTTTATTCAAAAATGTTTTTCGCTTACTTTTAATTTTGGTGCAATCACAAAAAATGTTTTGTGACTTTTCGCCATAGATTTTTATAATAAATATTTATTCAGATTTTGTTTCCAGTTGCGTGACACAAAAAAGTTAAATGTTGATTTTGTTTTACACCGTACAGTCGCAATTTTTTTTTTTACTTTCTGACGGTATTTTACAATATATATTTTTTCCTGTTTTTTTTTTATTGCTTTATTTAGTCTAATATTGAGGGTAAAATTTGTAAATAGCTCGTGAATTGTTTGAAATAGTGGCTTATGAAAAGTACAAAAATTATTTGATATTACAAGAGCTATAAAACAGTACAAATGTTCTTTCATAAATCAATAGGGTGTAGTTTTCTGAATACACTGATATGGAATTTCAATGTAACGTATATTCAAACTTCGGAGATATCGGCACTTTTGTGTTCTGTCATATACTTTATACACAGTACTTGCATTGTATAAAGTATAGTGTATATGAGGGAATACAAAATTGCTGATAAATCCAAAGTTTGAATAAACGTTATATTGAAATTCAGAAATTAAATTAATTTTGGTGACTACGAAAATTGCACGGAGCGAGAAAATTTTTTTTTCGGTGTCACGCAGCTGGAAAAAAAATCTGAAAAAATATATACACAACTCCAAAATTAAGGGATCACTAAATTTTTTCAATATTTTTAAGTATTTTGAATGGTTGCATCTCCGCGAAAAATGGTCTTAGAACAGTTTAACGTTTAAAAGCTTTGAACGTTTTAGTTTTCGAATCATTTATTGAAAATTTTAATATCTTTAAGGATAACCTATTTTTTAAAGATGAATCGCCGAAAAAAATTTTTCAAAAATGTATATCTATTTTGAAAGGCTCTACAGGACTTGGGAAATTTTTTTGGTCAAATCAATAAAGGATGTTCATAGACCAACTGAAAAAAAATCTGAATAAATATTTATTATAAAAATTTATGCTGAAAAGTCACAAAACATTTTTGGTGATTGCACCAAACTTAAAAGTGATCTAAAACCTTTTTTTTATTTAAAAAAATTGTTGTTACGCAGCTGGAAAAGAAATCTGAAAAAATTGTATTATAAAAAACTATGCCAAAACAATTTTGATATACGGCGAACATAACCCACAAAAAATCAAAATCAAAATTTTATTTTTTAGGTAACACGCAGCTAGAAAAATTTTTGAAAAAATATATAATTTAAAAAACTATGCCAATAAGTCACAAAACAATTTTAATAATTGTACGGTAAAATAACCTAAAAAGAAAATAATCAAAATCAACTTTTTATTTATTTTAAGTGTCACGCAGCTGGAAAAAATCTGAAAAGAATTTATAATTTAAAACACATTGTCAGAAAGTCACAATTTTTTTTTGGTGATTGTATCAAAATTGAACGTTAAACAAATTTTGAAAAAAAAGAAAAAACATTTTTTGGAGGTTATGTCGAGTTTTCAGGTATACCGATTTTTTCCATAAAGCACCTCAGTGACATCTATGACATTAAATTTTTATTCAATCGGCCGACCAGTTCAAAAGTTATTAACTTTTTACGAAATTTTCAAAATTAATTCTCACTCCTTGGGCGTTAATTATTGAGGACGAAAAACTCGGCCAAATAGTTATCTGTGTTAGTAGTAACAATCAAAAAATATAGCGGCCATAATCGGCGCGGGGGCTCTTTACCCATTATTATCCCCTATAGCCTTTGAAAAAAAAAAACCTACCTTCTTCTGTAGCCAGTAGTATATAGATTTTAAATTTTTTTGTTTTTGTTTATATTTCATGAGAAATTTGTCCGCTACTGGAGGTGTTTTTTAAAAAGATAATTTTGAAGATCTCGCCGCCATTTTGAATAAAAAATATCATACAAAAATTTTTATCTTAAATATATGCTGAATAAACCCTCTAAAAAGAATTCTCATTCCTTTTATTATACTCTCAAAAAAAATCGTCAAATTTAGGTTTTTTTCGGCCGCTAGAGTGATGTTGCCCCTTAAGAAACTAAACAAATGTGTACTTTTCATTTATCGAGACACTCATGCAAAATGAGGTCATCTCTAACATCATTATGGAATTCTTAAATGTAGAGCTGTCAAAACATCAAATAAAATAGGTACTTGAAAAAAATAACTTCAAGTTCTTTTTGGTACTTGAACTACATTACTTCAATTAAATTTAAAATTGATACTTCAAATACATTTTGAACGTAATACTTTAATTTAACAAGTAAAACAACTTAAAGTAAAAATATTTTATTTTTAAAATACGTATAAGTACATGCTTAATACTTCAAGTACTTTTTCATAATACTTGAATTTAATATTTGATTTGAATAAGTATTTGAAGTACTTACTTCAAGCATATAATTCGGAAATAGCAAAAATTACTTCATACTTCAAGTACATTTACTTAAATGTACTTTCACTGAGTACTTGTGACAGCTCTGCTCATAAGTTATCAATAAGTTGTTAATTCGAATAGCAGATTTAAATGAAAAAATTAAGTTCACACAAGAGAATCAAATAATAATTTATTTTAAGCTCAAGCTACTAAACAGCGGGTGTTAAAATCAATCTAATTAAACTTTTAATCTTTTTTTGATATACATTTATTGTTTTGTTTACCACTTATTAGTAATAGGTACCTGAGTATTTACAACTACGTTAAGTTTTAATTTCTGCATTGTCTTATCGATAAGTTCCTTCGTCTCTAGTTCCTCTACTCCAGGATCAGCCCTACTATGAAAACACAGAAAAACCAAGATAGTTCTTTCTATAATACTGGCACATTCAATAGCTGTTTTATTGTTTTTGTTACGTATGTGAATGTCTGCCCCTTTATACAGCAATACTCTCACCACGTCTTTGCGGCCATTCATAGTAGCGTAGTGTAGAGCCGTATTATTATCTATGTTGACCATGTTTACGTTTGCTCCTTTGCACAATAACAGCACCAATATGTCTGTATGACCATTAAAGGCCGCAATATGTAATGGTGTATCATCTTTGTCGCTTAATATATTAACGTCTATTCCTTTATCCAATAGTAGTCTAACTATATCCAAGTGTCCCTCGTTAACAGCGTCATGTAGAGCTGTTGTTCCACTATAACTAACTACGGTTGCATCTGCGCCATTCTGTATCAACTGCCTTACAACAGTAGTGTGGCCACCAATTGCAGCTAAGTGTAAAACTGTATTGCCACTATTGTCAAGGATGTTTATGTTTGCTCCTTTATTTAATAATACTCTCATTATACTAGTGTGGCCATTTTTAGCAGCTAGATGTAAAGCAGTGTCACCTAATGCAGAGACTATGTTCACATCTGCTCCTTGATTCACCAGCAAGGTCGCTAGCTCTGTATTATTACCATAGACTGCCGCATATAGAGCTGTTTCATTATTTATGTTTACTGTATTCACATTTGCATGTCTATTTAATAGCATACGTACAACTTCCGTACGACCATATAAAGCAGCAATGTAGAAAGATTTATTTAATGTATTTTGATCTGCATCTTCGTTTAAAAATTCATTAACCTTGTCTATATCACCATTTTGAATAGCTTCATTTAATGTTGAACTTGTTGTTCCCATTTTTTTGATAATATGTTGTATTCGTTTTGTAGAAAGCATGCAGGTTATCTAAAATATAAAATATATGTTACAAAAACATTTCCGTAGCTACATGAATATTATTGAGATTACAACATGTCTCAAATTATATTTTATTCTGAAAACCTGACGATGATTCTGTGAATCGAAAGCTCGTCTAACAAAGATAAAATATAGAGTCTGTAGCCTGGTAAATATGGGAATTGTGCCATTGAATCAATTTAGTTAATTTTTTCTCATAAGTTGCATAAAATCGCTTCGAAATGTTTATAATCGTCTTTAGAAGTAACAAATCACATTGCCGCTGCAAACTAGCGAAACTTCTTGCATTAAAAAGTATAGGCAAGATTTTTTTAATAAAAATTTTCTCAGCAAACATGAACATTTTGAAGCACAGACATTTAGGGCGATTTAATTTTAATCAAAAAGCAACCTATGGGAAAAATAGTTTCCATACTTTCCCGGCTACGGCCTCTATATTTTATCTTTATCAGACTATGGGCCCCGTCAAATTCTCGGTATCCCTCCGAGTTAGTCCAGCCCTTTTACCAACAAATTAGAGATGTTTTAAAAGTATTAAGACACTTACACTCCAGATGCGAATTTATACAAGTATGTTATACTCTTTGAATCGGTTTGGAGTTTTGATATGTTGTTTGATATATTGCCCTCTGAGTACAAGATAGTGTTTTTTTTAAATTTTATTTATTTATTATTTATTAATTTTCTGGTTTATAGGGTGTCAAAAATGTTCCGGGGCGGTCGAATATTTCGAATGGTATATACAGCAATGAAAAACAAAAAAATACGTGTTCAATATTTTTGAAAAAGCTATTCAACTGCACCAAACTCGACCCTCTGTGGGTGGAAGTGGGGACTACTTTGATATCTTAAATGGAAACTACCATTTTTTATTGCAGATTCGGATTTTGCGTCTAAAAATATGTAACTTTTGTCTAAAACATTTTTTTGTATTCGGGGCAGATGGCGCTGTAATTGCTGTCCGAAAAGAAAAATTTTGTAATAGAAATAACAATGAAATATTAATAAAGACGAGGCTTTGAGTAGAAAAGCATTATTGTCAATTGACTAAAACTTGAAGTCTTTGAGTCAGCCTTATACTTATAGTTTTCATTTTATTACTTTCAGAAGAGTTATTTCCAATATTTTTCTTTATTGCTATACGAATAGTATTATTTATCATAACTTATTTTCCGGTCACGATTTTTTTACTATTAGTGGAGTCATATAACCGGATTTTTTTATTGAATAAAACAATCTCCCCCTACAGCGATTTTATGATTTTGTAATGTTCTAGGGATCAAGATAAGTTCATAACTAAGTTTGTGGATTAATCCGTTCTCCGCGCGGTACTTTTTTCACGACTTTTCCGGAAAATCATCAATTTTTCCTGTTTGCGGTTCGGTTTTTCGCAAATATCTCGGCTTCTAATTGATCAATATCGACTAAAAAAATAGAGTCATTCTTAAGGAACCCCTCTATCGATCTGTGGAAGGTGGAATACTATAACTTAATACCTCAAAAAAAATTACAAACTGCGCATATAACAAATTTTTTCTCAATTACTTCGCAACAAATATGAATATTTTGATGAAAAAAAGGAAAAATGCACTTCCTATGATCCTTAATAAACCTACCAAGTTTGATTTCAAAAAATTCAAAATTACCGCCAAAACTTATATTTTCAAAAAAAAATTGATTGACGCACCATTTTTGGGCAAACAATCGTAGAGCGATTTTGTTTATATCAAATTGTAGGGAATTTATGCCCTTTCAAATGATGTAATATACTTACCCATACATATTGAAACAAAAAAGTGATTAAGATTTTTCTGAACTGATTTTTGTTTTTTTTCGGATTGTTGCCGTAAATATACTATTCCCGGTTAACTTTCATTATTGTTCAAAACAAATTAGAAAATTTAAAATTTAGTTAAAACATGAATGTTTGAAATAAATTTAACATATTTTTATTATATTAATTAGCAGGTCACCCCAAAAATTCAGAAATTTTAAAATTTCACCAGCACAAATTAATCAGTTTTTTCCTGTAGGACTACCAAATGAAATTAATATTCATAAGCTAGCTCTCATACAAGTGAATCTGTCAGAAGACTTAATTAATATTCGACAGTCCCGGAACATTTTTGACATCTTGTATACAGAGGATCAAAATAATATTATATCTGATGAGTCATAAGTACCTCTATAAAATACTACAAGCGCCATGTTTGATTAACAGATTATAAAAAAAAATACTTTTTTATAAATCGAAAAACAAATCTTTTTTCAAATTTTTATATATTTGCACCCCCCTAAAAGAAATTCTGCCGGCGCCCATGTACCCGGCTAAATATTATTATTATTATAGCCGTTCTTTTATCTTTAAAACATAAACTATAAGTTTGATCGTTGTAAAATTTTAAGACTTTTCCTACATCATTATATATTATTGACAAAATATATCTTTACACTACTTCTATATCAAAGATACCGCTTTAACTCGGATTTGTTATATTGTTTTCTATAACATTATTCTATATTAGTTTTTCACATTGATAACATAGCTGTTAATTTTCAAAATAAGTCATGGCAAACTTGTATGTTAAATCATTAGTAATATTGAACATTTCACTTTTCAGTGATGTTCACATATGTCGTCAAAATAATAAATTCTTACTGCTGTATATGTGCAGTTATTTTTATTATAATAATTATAACTGTACCAAAAGAAATATCAAACCACCCAATTGACAATTTTGAAAATTGAAACTCCTGTCAGGATAAAAAAAAAACACAAACCAATTTAACAAAAATTTCTAAAGATTGTTAACTATCCAAAAATACCAAACAAATCATATAAATATGTCACAGGCTGCATTTCAGCTGTAGTTGCAACATCAACAGTTTTATCGACGTTTCAACTGCATATCTAACCATAGGCTCCGCTATATGAATCTCCGCGGGGACAAAACTATTTAAAATAGTCAAAAGGACCCAGTGGCGAGCTAAGAAAGGTGAGAAGGGGGGAATAACTAACATGACACCCCCTCCCCCTCTCTTAACGAAGCGTTATTAATTTTTTCTAAAATTAATTATCCTACTTACATAAAAAGAAGCTTACCGCTTATTTCGAAAACTACTGAACCGATTTTAATGCGATTAAAAAAAGTGTGTTTCCAGTAGCGGTTAAATAAATGAATTTTTATTTTTTTTCAAAATGGAGGTTGTAGGGAATTTTATCTTAAGAATTTTGCAATTGAACCATGGTTAACCCCTGACGCGGACAACCAAAATCGGAGCAAACTTAACCACATTTGTAACAAATCCTGTGAGTATTAAAACTGTACCCAAAAATAATCTGTTTTAGCCTCCACAGCCTGGACTATTAGAGAATTTATTCTAATATACTGTTATTTCTGTTTTAATTCAATTAATTAATATTTACAAGCAAAATCCTGGAAATGCAAAATTTAATATTTTTTTTTATAGTTTTACACTCATTAAAACTAGTTAAATATTTCGATTCGTATTTGTATCACGTAGATCTAATCAAGATTTGAGACTAAAACCCGCGTGGTAGTTGTTCTGTGTCGAGATACACTGATTATAAATTTTCACTAGCGCGTAAACTGATCTTTGCGCGTTACATCAAGTTTCTGAAATGCCCATCCAGTATCTAGCGAAAAAAACATTAAACGTTATTCACGTCAAAAACAAATCACGATTTTTAAAGCAAATTGAGATAAATCTTTGCAAGGGAATATTTTACAACAAACGTTGTAGACCTATATTATAGAAAATGTAATGCTCTACAAAAAATATCCTATAAAATTTTCACGTAACATGTGTCGTTCTTGAGATATCTTAAAAAATATGGATTCCCCCCCCCCCCCCCCCCCCCCTACACAGACCCAACCAACCAATCAAGTTTCATTAAGATCGGTTCAGTAGTTCATGAGTTATGCGTTTGACAAGGATTCAGGGGACAGACAGACATACAAACACGCAATGAAAAGTGTTTGCCTTGATCTGAAACTGAAAGATCAATTTAAAAATGAACACAAATCTTCTCGTATCTTCGATATGGCGAGGAAACGTGAGAGAGTACGATTTATGATAATATTTAATTTAAATATGCTACTTACATATTTCAAATTCCCATTCCACTTAAAAAATTTAGAAATACATATTTAAACAAAAGTGTGACACTTTTTAATTAAAAATTAAAATTTAACGTAATAATAATATATTGTATCTACAATATAATTATTTTATTATGTATGTTGTGTATATTTTTACCTACACAATAATCTGTTATAAGAAGTGTATTTTTAATTAATGAAATTGATATTGATATGATACTAATATTATCCGATCTTACATTATTCGTATTATTGATAAATAATATGAAAAAATATTTTAGATAAAAATAAAGTCATGTAGTATCTGTGATTAAATAAAAAATTATCAATTTCACAACAATTAAATGTACAGTCACCTGCATTAATGGTCTTGCAGTTTGTATTCATTTTCGTTTATCACAAACTAAGTAGGCTCCTCCCATTTGATTATTTTAATATTTAAATCATTTTTCCATGTATCAAACAAAGACAGATATTTAGAATTTCATTTGCTAGATAAAGAACTACTCTTCGTTTATAGTACTCATATATATTTGTGCAATTAAATTATTATGTAATCTATTGAAAATTGTATACGTAAATTTTGTGGCAATAAATATTTGATATTCCGTATTTTAGTATTTTAATATATTAAACTTGATAGAAAAAGATAACTGATGATGTTTGTCTTTAAATTTGGAATCTGTTGTAAGCGATTCCAGCCTTTAGGGTGCCAGACGAGTTCTGCAGGCGACTGTACAATTTCTGTTTCCACTTTAATAAATAATAAACCTGCTTTATATTATACTAGCGGATTGCCCGCGGCTTTGCTCGCGTTGTATAATTTTTTTATATTGATAGCACAAATAATATTTTAAGACATTTTTTTTGTTTTTTTTTTGCTTTTTATTTATTATATATAGGGTGTTTGGTTTGGCGATACGAATATTTTGAAGGAAGGTAGAATGAGTCATTTGGAAGTGATTTAAGCAAATATATCTATATACAAAGTGCAACAGTTTTTTTTTATATCGGCCATTTTAGTTTTTTGAAAAACCCCAGATTTATACATGTTAATCGCAAAAGTTTAAAAGTTAAAGAGCCTATATTTTTTAAACATGATTTAAACGTTTATACTACACATAAAATTTATGAATAACAAAAACAAAAAATGGCTGCATTTTCACATTTAAAAACTTATAAAACTTTGATAAAATTATTTCTTTAAAAAATTATTTTATAAATTCTAGTACACTTACAGATGTTCAGATGGTTTTAAAAACTGCCCTATTTTATTCCCTTCCGAAAAAACTTCCGTAACACCTAGATAAATTGGCTATTTTTGTTAAAAAAACTTACATTTATCCCTGAATAAGTAAGATTTTTACATTTTTCCATTGTAGTATGCTATTCTAAATAAGTCATTAAAAACGTGATACTTTTCAAATATTTTTTTATATTCAATGGACAGGATCATCTTTTGCACAAGAGGAGATGTTACACTCTCCAATGTGTATAAAAAAATACAACATCATAAATATCTCGGCTTTTATGCGAGATAGAGGGTTGTTTGCTCCCTAAAACTCCCTCCCCGAAGTATTTTTCTCGCCGGATCTAATAAAACTAATTACAACCCTCCATACGTACCAGGGGATGAAATATAAAATTATTCTTTTTATTTTTTTTATCCATTACATATATAAAATCGTAAGTATCTCTAAACCCAACCCCCGTCTACCCCTGCCATTAGAGGTTAAATGTCGAAATTTTTGTTTTTATTGAAGATTATTTTGCTCGAATTCATCTTAATATCATAAACAGTTAATATAAATATAATATATATAGATATAAATATATCAAAATTTAAAAAAGTTAATCCCCCCCTCCCATCTTTTAGGGGTTGCACTTTTCGTCCTATGTAGGACAAACTAGGAGATCAATAACAGGGTGTCCACTGGTTTTTGGAAATAAAATTCCCTGACTTTCACTGAACACTGATTCAGAAATAAAATTTGAAGACCTTTTTTTTTGGTCATAACTTGAAAATTTTACACTTGTTACTTACTTTTTGTTGCTCGTCAACTTAAATTTATACACTTTTTTCCCTGACTTTCTAAAAAAAATTAATAAATTCCCTGACTTTCCAGAAAGTGGACATCCTGAATAAACGTTAGATTTAAAGAGCACATGGCTCACCTAAAATACAACCGGGTTGGTAAATCCAGCGTAGCTCATCATATGACTACATTAAATCACACAACAGATATAAGTAATTTGAAACTAATTAAAATATAAAGTAATAATAATCAAAAGCGAGATAAGCCCTTTTAGTATAAATATAGGTTCGACCAAGACCAGTGGCGTAGTAACGGGGGGGGGGGAGGTTGTGGACGAAACCCCTCCCGAAATATTCAGTGTTCTTAAAAAAACGTATGTTTTGGTAAAACATCAGTTCAAGATACCTTCAAAAAATTTAACTCATATGTATTTATCCTTCCCCGAAAATTTTTCTTACTACGCCACTGACCAAGACTGTATCAGTCTGGAACTGTTAGGCTCCTGATGAGGACTTCTTGTGACGTCGAAACACGTGTCGAGTGACATTGTTTTATTGTGGTTAAGGTGTATATTTTTTAGTTTATGTGCCTTAGAAACCACAGTTTCTCCGGTTTTTTTTGTGTCATCATCACTATCTTACTGTCTGACTCGCTCGTAAACAAGCTGGCTTGTAGCTTGTAAACTCGCTCAATGTAATCGATCCTTAAGTCCCCCCCCCCCCCCCCCCCCCGTTCGTTTTGTGAAAATTGAAACAAGTAATTTTAAAACCTCGGAATATTGAAAATTTTGAGAAGTGAAGAGTAAAAATTCGTATCGAAATAATCTGTAAAAAAAATAATCCCCTCCACCCTTAACAAAAAATCCTGGTTACGCCACTTGTCTTTAATTTTTTTAAATCAGATAAAAAACTGAACAATTATCTACGTACAAAAATAATAATTTCGTATATTTTTTTAATAAATGGATATAAAATCGCCCGAGATTTCAGGGAAACTTTGTCCCCCACTGTTAATATGTAATCTAGTTTCTAGTAAATTAAATAAAACATATAAGGTATTGGAACCAGTTTTGGCAAAGACCCCAGTAATGACACATTTTTAATTAAATGTACTGAATTAGAAATATGTGTTGATGTTTGATTACTACGATTTCTGAATATTAATCTGTATATGTACATTTAACTGTCTTACAGCGTGATTTGATGACAAGCAGCCAATAGGTATCAAATCGGTGGACATTTAAACTAATTATTAATATAATTTATTTATTAATTATTATATTATCATAGCAATTGCTATACATTGTTTCAAATTTGACGATTCTTTCTTTTATATCTTTTGTGTCATAGTACTAATCATTTTGTAATCATTAGCAAGTGTCCATCACTGCGTGCTCATTATTGGGTTTACTTTATCCATTACTGGAGAAAAAACACGAACAAAATAAAAATTTTGAATTTATAAAATAAACTATATTTGCTGACTTTGGTAATTAAATTGAATTAAAAAAGAGTTACTTGTTTTATGAATGAACTCGTGTTACTAGAGTTCATGAGAATTACAAAAAAGAAGCCCGTCAATCACAAAAACAGTAAATCTTGCTCTTATAGCGACCATAACTGGTGCCAGTACCTTACTAGTTAACAAAATTAAAGAAATTTCTTATTTTCCTAAAAGACTGTACATTACAATGTTCAAACAGCTGTTTTATCATTTTGAAAAATTTGAATTGTGATCATTATTATTAAAGTTACAGCTATTTGAATATTGCACATTTAAAAAATTTTCTACCTCCCCCCTCTTTCCACCATGATTATGAAAATTTCACCCCTGAAATGAAAAGTCGGTGCCTATGTTCATGTTCGCATATTAATTGCAGAATCTTAGACAAAGATTTTTTCAAAGCAATCAGTAAATAATTTTTATAATATTTCAAGATATGTAATTTGATTCTAATATAATAATAGTATGTGTACATTTTTTATTTATTTATTATAGATGATTACAACTTTTCTAAATTTTTACACGATAAAGCATTGTTCCATCACTTAACATTAACTATTTTAACATACTGTAGTCCCTCGATGTACGCGGTTAATTGGTTCCATAAAAACATCGCGTGAAAAAAAAACACGTTAATGGAGCAATAAAAAGCCATGTTAAAAGATAGGTATTAAAAAAAAAAAACAGTTTTTGACTAGGGTGACCAGGTCTCAGGTTTTGACCCGGAGTCTCAGGGTTTGTATACAGGTTCTTCGGGCTCAAGGTTTCGGTGCAATTTCTCCGTATTTTGCAAGAAATGAAAAAAAGGTCTTCAAAAATAGAGCAGGGAGCGCAAAAGTGCAGATTAGAGTAATACATTTTTAATAAATTGAAAATAAAAAAGGGATCTTCATTTACATGTCAGGGTTTACAAAAACCAAAATATGGTCACCCTATTTTTGACTATCGTTAAAATAAAGCATCTTATTGTTAATGTTTATTCAAAATCAATCAAAATTGTATTCACAGAAATTCACTGTTACATATATTTACTATAAATTGACACAAATACGTAATAAAATAAATACACGTCATGAAGAACCAAAGTTCGGGGAATACCCGAGCTCTATTACACATGTATGTATGGCCACATAAGCTTCGGGGAATACCCGAGTTCCGTTACACATATGCGTGGTAACAATTGATGTCTACTTGAACCGTGTAAATGGAGGGATTACTGTACTTTTATTCAAGTCTAATATTAAAAAATACATAATAACCATAAAAATGTAACAATGTGTATTTCTTGCACGAGTTACGAGACAAGTCAATCATAATTAATTATAAAATTATTTATTTATATTATTATTTACAGCATAACATAAGTTATTATATGGATCTTGGCTTCTAGGTGTAAGCCGCGTCGATTTGGTCGTGTTATCGGTCAACGATTCGTCACACATTGCAGTGGACACGACCAAATCGACGCGGCTTACACCCAGAAGCCAAGATTCATATCAAGATCAACGCGAAAGCCTCAAGGCTTGTAATATCATTAAAAATATTCAATTAGTAAGATTAAGTAAACATGTTACTAAAATATTTCATAAATATTGTAAATGCCTTTAGCAAGGGAAAGTTGTAAGTGACTAATGCAGATAACAATGCTAAGTATTGTTAATAGACAATCCTGAATTAGCCACGGCATTAATCTCTGTACGTATTAGTTGGAAGTTATCTAAATTGTACTTTTGTTAAATATATCATTTCCCTACGATCAGGATCGTAATTGCCTCAAAAACGTTGACATATCGAAATTAAATCTATGTGGGTTGATACATTACTGCAAAACAGTGTCCAATTACAATTTATTCTTGAATCGACATTCTGTATGTTAACTTGCAGTGCCATATGTGGCACAACCAATATTATTACGTATAGCTATCGGTTAAGAACATCTAGTGATATCTGTTGGCTGTCGAGCGAATCTTTACAAACCTAACAACGCTAACAACTATTTAGTACCAGCAAATATCACTAATGTCCGTTATTATAAAGGAGCTAGCAATTACTTTCAAATGAGGTATTAATTCTGTACCAGTATCTATGGATTAGCTATGGAATTTAGAGCAGTGACATTTCAACTAATTGTAACACAGTTGGCATCTTTCACCGTACAAAATAATTTTTATAACATCGCCACTGTTTTAATACCGTTAGTATTTACCTACAACGCGTACGCGAAACTTGTCAAAGTCATCAACAAACTCCAAAAGAACTGTCATATAAATTTGATATCTCATTTGAAAGTGCTTGCTAGCTAGTAAATTTGCTAGCTCCTTTATAATACCGGACATAAATGGTATGAGTAATTGACTGACAAAGTGGATCGTTCAAAATTTCGGTTGTTGATGTGAACTTATTTTTTAAGTAAATACAAAATCGTGAAAAAAAGATTTTTTTTTATTAATTTGGGAGTGGAGAATAATATATTCATATTAGAAATAGTGTATATTAGACAGAGGTAAGTTATTTTTTTAAATACATTTATATTTATGTACTAAAATATCCATTTTTGTAAATGTTCCAGTTATGAAACACCATGCATTAGATTTGATCACTTTCCTATATGGAATCTGAAGAGACAACGCTGCAAGTATCCTCAAATGTAAAGAAAAAACATATATATCCTGTGAAAAGTGTCGTATTGAGTTATGCTTGAATAAAGATAACAATTGTTTTTATAAATTCCACCAATAATAATTTCTATTTTCAATGTAAAACTTTAAATATTTTATTTTGTCGATTGTTCTTACTTATGAGCCAAATACTAGTGTAAGTGCATAATGTACCACAAATGGAACTGAAAAAAAAAACAAGTTTCTACTAGTTTACTGTATTTTTATTTTTTTAATTATTTTTTCCGGTGTACATAGAACCACATATATCTTTTTAGACAAAAATAAAAAATCATGCATTGTAGGGTTAATTTTGAAATAATAGAGAGGGGTGTCATCGAATTTTTTTTTATTTTCACATCTAGGCATTTGGGATGTCAAAATGTAAATCTCAATTAGTAGAATATGACCATATTTTTTATTTTTTTCTAACTCAAAAATCTCGCCTGTAGGGGGTTAAAAGCAGTATTTTTTTTCTTCATGACATATGTACATTAGGGTGTCCGTTATTTCCTGAATTGCGTTTTTTGCATCTCCCACCCCCTAGAGTACTTCTATTCTACTAGAAAATGAGAAAGCTGGTTAACAAATGAGCATTAAATTGAGTTAGACTGGCCCCCAAGCAGCTTGTATTTTTACATGTATTTTAAATGGCACGAAATTTAAAGTTTAATATTGAGCGCTAAAAATGATGAAAAAATCTGAAAAAATTCACAAAGGTACCTTTCAACAACCCAAAAAGCCATGAATTTTTTCAGATTTTTTGGTTGCATATTGCGCCGTAAAAAATTCTTAAATACTTTTTAAAATTAGAAAATTAGACACGTTTTATATTGAGCGCTAATAATGATGAAAAAATTCACAAAGGTACCTTTCAACAACCCAAAAAGCCTTGAATTTTTTCAGATTTTTTGGTTGCATATTGCGCCGTAAAAAATTCTGAAATACTTTTTGAAATTAGAAAAAGTTGGCGTTTCACGTGATTTTTCGCATATTTATTAACAATATCTCGCCAATTTCAATAATCTTTTCATTTATCAGAAAGCCGACATATAGACCTTGGATTTGATGGCTGGAAAAAATTGTTAATGATTCAGCAGAAAGAGCTGTGAAACTGTGTCAGGAATACGTAAACATTCTTACCCGAGATGAAGAACAAAAACAGTATTTAATCTCTGTGGTCGAAGAATACAAAAAAAAGTCCAAATGCAAATAAAGGTACCATTTTGAAAAAATTAAAAGTTAGGTGAATAAAAATATTAAATTTTGTGATACAATCATCAACAAGTATTAAATTATATCTTGAAAAGTGTTAAAATTAATTCTTGACTAATAACCATTAATTCTTGACTAATATTTAACTAAAATACGGCACTTCAATTTTCTCGATTTTATACAACTATAAAGAAAAATTATTCAATTTGGGTTTCATGTTAAGCTTTCAAATGTCCTAGGACCAGAATTGTGATTCTATTAAGGGAGCCAGCCGCAAGTAAGTTTTTTCGTGTTCTAATAACTAATTTGAATACCTGCAATATTTTTAAAACTTTAAACCTTCATAGCTTGGCATCCGGTCAATGGAAAAAAAATTTCCAGCCATCGAATCCAGCTTTGATAAATGAATAAGATTATTGAAATTGGCGAGATATTGTTAATCAATATGCGAAAAATCACGTGAAACGCCAACTTTTTCTAATTTCAAAAAGTATTTAAGAATTTTTTACGGCGCAATATGCAACCAAAAAATCTGAAAAAATTCATGGCTTTTTGGGTTGTTGTGAATTTTTTCAGATTTTTTCATCATTTTTAGCGCTCAATATTAAACTTTAAATTTCGTGCCATTTAAAATACATGTAAAAATACAAGCTGCTTGGGGGCCAGTCTAACTCAATTTAATGCTCATTTTTTAACCAGCTTTCTCATTTTCTAGTAGAATAGAAGTACTCTAGGGGGTGGGAGATACAAAAAACGCAATTCGGGAAATAACGGACACCCTAATGTACATATATGTCGACTGGTACTTGGCCTTTTCCGACAGCTCTTCGTGTAACTACTGGCTCAAAAAATCTGAAAAAAATTGGTAACGAGGCTTTGATGGAACTACCAATGACAAATATTAAAGTCAACAATATAATTTTAAATTTTCGAATAATAGGGAGGGGCGTCATATAATTTTTTATTTTGATATCTAGGCAAGTAGGGTGTCAAAATGTAGATCTCAATTAGTAGAACTTGACACTTTTTTATATTTTTTTTCTAACTAAAAAATGCATGGCTCCAAACATTCCACATAGTACGAACTTCGGAACCCTTATGGCATACACTCGTGTATGTCTTGCCCGAATTATTTTTTATTGCAATCTCTTGTTATAGCGGGTAAACTATTCATTCACTTTATATTATTTTTATCCTTTTTTACAAGAAAAAAAATTAAATGTTTTTTTTTTAATTTTATTTTTTTGATATTTCAACTATACATGTACAATAATGTACATATATTATCAATTCAAACTAGATCGATTTTTAACATTAAATAAAAAAATTAGAATAGAAAAAAAAATAGCAACGTAGAGTACATTTTGTAGAGGATTTTGTCTTCAAAAAGATATGTAAATATAAATTTCATTGATTGAAAAAAATGTGGCGAAAATAACCTATCTATATGTACAATAGATATAAGAAATAATGAAAATGATAATTTTTTCATAGCCTTTTTACAATTCCTCGATAATAATCAAGAACACACCGAAAAATTGATTTATCAAGTTAATGAAAATCACGGAATTTCACGAGCTAAAGTACAAAGTTGCAACGAAACGATAGAATTTAATTTAAGAAAAAAAGGATTTACCAAATTTTGTTAACACTAATGGCCATTTATCAAAGTCGTAGTTACACATTTCGAGGCCCGAGGCACCAAAAATTTGAGGCCCATAAAAAAGTTTTTTATTAAAAAAATATATAAAACTTTTTAGGTAAGGTTACCATAATAATGTGAGACCTTTTTTTGCTTATTAAGGGCCAGAAAGTTTAACTACCGACTGTTCGAGCCCCTCACTCTCTTTACCTCGGGGCCCTAGACAAAACACACCGACTAAATCGGTTTAAAAAAAGTCCCCCCCCCTGAACAAAATCCTGGGTACGCCCATGGTCTGCCTGTGTCTTCTCAGTAACTTCTGAAGTCATTGACATTGCTGGACTGATTATGAGTCAAACATGATGGCTGAAATCCTTTTATTTTACGTGTTAAGAAAAACGCTTAATAGGGGTAGAAAGAATATAAAATCGAAAATATAGGTATACACGAATTCATCCGAAAGGGAGGTTATTAGAAAAGAAACTGAAGAGAAAGACCGCAAAAAATAGGCTAATCAAACAAAGAAAAGAGCAAGAAAACCAGCAAAAAACAAAAAAAGTATTTTTCAGAGGAAGACAATGACGACGAATATTTCTGCTTGGTTTGCATGGATGACTGGGTGCACAGCTGGTGATGCATTTTATTTGTGTCACAATTAGGGGTGTATCGGAACAGTGGCGTAGCAAGCATAATTGGCGCCCGGGGCACGATACCTTTTTGGCGCCCCCAAAAAACATAAAGTAATATAATATGTAGAATATTGTTGTCCAATTGTATGTTTGGTGTGGCCCTTATCAGGAAATAAAAAAAAAATTATAATAATTTTATAATTAATCTGAATTGAAATTGGCGTGACTAAAAAAAAATAGAAATTCAAATTGACACGACCAAAAAAAAAAGGTCTTCAGTTGCATATTCTGGCCTATATTGTGTTTATGCTATGTGGTTCAAAAGGTTGGTCTTGAGGACCATTTGGCGCCCTTCTGCAAGTGGCGCCCGGGGCATGATAGACCCCCCTGCCCCATACCCCCCCCATCCTTCGCTACGCCACTGTATCGGAACTGAAATTTTGAGTTCCGGCCGGAAAAAATTCTGTATGAAATGTTAACAAATAAAGAATATAAATATAAATGTTATATACATAGGTTACGTCTAATATCAATACAATTAATTATTTTAAATAGTATAGGAATGAGGTACATTACATTCTACAAAATTGTTGTTTCTTATAAAATGTTTATCATATGTTCTTTTCGATTTTAAATTATAAAAGGTGTTGGGTTGGTAGTACGACAAGTAAATTTGTATTGCACGACATCTAACAATTGATTTTGAAAGTGGCCTAACTCCTTTTTTCAAATTTTTTTTGTTGACTGTAGTAACGTGTATAATTAGAAGTAAACTATCATAAAAAAACAATTTTTGGTTAAATATATTCAAAGGAAAAAAATTTTTTGAACACATTAATTTTCACAATTAATTTCAAGTTAAAAAGTTTATTTTGAAAGTGGTCTAACTCCACTTCATTATTAATAATGTTGTTTTATTTATCACAATAGCTGGAAAACGAAAGCTTTCTATGAAAAATGTTTGGTACAAAAGTTTTAGGATTTGGCGGGGCAAACCCAATGAAGGTAACAATTTTGACCTTGAGTGGAGGTCTTAAGGTCATTTTGGGGTCAGCAAATTTTTTTTAAATAGAAACTTAGTTTGTTAGCTGAAGCAAAAGTACATAAGCGGTTTTGGCCAGAAATTGTAAAAATAGCAACCTATTTAAAAAATAGAATTCTAACTAATGCAATTATAAAAAACAAAACTCCTTATGAGATAATGTTTGGTGAAAAACCAGGTATAGAACATTTAAAATTGTATGGTAGTAGGGTTTTTGTAAGAGTACCAGACCAAAAAAGAAATTCAAAATGGGATAGAAAAACAGATTTAGGTGTTCTGCTAGGTTATGAAAATGTTGGTTATAGAGTTCTAATAAATAACAAAATAGTTGTAGCTAGACATGTTCATATTATTGAAGAAGGTACATCTTGTATTGGTCTTGATTCAGAAAAAGATTCAGAAAATGAAAATGTAAATAAAATTCGAATAAATGAAAATTAGTCATGATAGTGGTATTAATAGAGAAAATAATCAAGATACAGAACTAAGACGATCATCTAGAGAAAAAAGGAAACCTGCTAAATTAAATGATGATAATTTTGTTTATAATAATATTGTCTATGTTAATTATGTAAATGCGAGTAACTCTATTTCTTATACTGAAGCGATGAACTGCGAAAATCCTAAAAAATGGAATGAAGCTATGAATAAGGAAATAAGTTGTTTAATTAAAAATAAAACTTGGGTCTCTGTTGAAAGGCCAAATGACAAAAAAATTCTAGATTTAAAATGGGTTTATACTATAAAAGCTAATGAGATTTATAAAGCGAGGTTAGTAGTTAGGCGATATCAACAAAATGAGTTGATTGATGATATTTATTCACCTGTTGCAAGAATGCAAACGTTAAAAATTGTATTGTCATATTGTTGTAATAATGGTTTAATTATAATGCAAATGGATGTCGAAACAGCCTTTTTAAATGCCAAAGTTAAATCTGAAGTGTATGTAAAACAACCTCAAGGTTTTGAGGATGGTACAAATAGAGTGTTAAAACTTGATAAAGCACTTTATGGTTTAAGGAAAAACCCTAGAGCTTGGTATGAGTGTTTTGATGACTATTTAAAAACTTAAATTTCAAAAGAAGCATAAATGATAATTGTCTGTATGTATTGAATGAGGAAAGTAATAATGTTTATTTAATCGTATTTGTTGATGATCTACTAATTTGCTGTAAAGATGTAGAAAAATTAAATAATATAAAGAGCTTGTTGTTGAAAAGATTCCAAATGAAGGATTTAGGTAATATTAAGACATATTTAGGTATCAATATAAGTTATGACTGTATTAATGGAAAAATGACTTTAGATCAAGAAAATTATATTGTATCATTAGGGAAAAAATTTGATCTAGAAAACTGTAAGTTGTATGTGACTCCAATGGAGCAAAATTTAAAATTATTACTTGCAAAATTAGTAAGTGATGAGATTAAATATCGAAATTTAATCGGTGCATTGTTGTACATTAGTTCAGGTACAAGACCTGATATAAGTTTTTGCGTGAACTATCTTAGTCGATTCCAAAATTGGTATGATAATACTCATTATAAATATGCATTAAGAGTTCTTAAGTATTTGATGTTAACTAGAGATTTAAAGTTAACTTATTATAGAAATATAGATGCAGAAATTTTAAGTTGTTATGTAGATGCCGACTGGGCAGGGGATGTGACAGACAGAAAATCTACGACAGGTTATGTAATTAAAATGTATGGAAATGTAATTTTTTGGAAATCAAAAAAACAGAATAGTGTAACAAAGTCTTCCACATCAGCTGAATACGTAGCATTGTATGAGTGTGTAAGCGAGTTAAAAATTGTGAGAGATATTCTGTCTGACTTCAATATTGAGGTTTCTGCACCTGTAAAAATATATGAATTCCGGTGCTATTAGCATAGCAAAACATGGAAATTTTACAAAAAATTCAAAGTATATTGAAACTCATTATCATTTTGTAAATGAAAATTATATTAACAAAATAATATAAGTTGTAAATGTAAATTCAGAAGAGAATGTCTTGGTACAGTGAAATTTGAAAAGTTTAGACAAGCATTGTGTATATTATGAAAGGTAATACAAATTTAAGGAGGTGTGTTGGGTTGGTAGTACGACAAGTAAATTTGTATTGCACGACTAGAGATTGGAAAAATAGTTTTTCAACTATTGCGAAAAATGTAACTATTGTAATTTTTACTGGAAAAACGGAGAAACTGTGGTTTCTAGTCACTTAAACTAAAAATATACACCTTAACCACAATAAAACACGTGTCGAGTGACATTGTTTTATTGTGGTTAAGGTGTATATTTTTAGTTTAAATTGTAATTTTTATTACATATCTCCATCGATTTCAGAAAACTGGTTTGATTGAACCCAATTTGAAATGAACTATTTGCAACTATTTTATCTTTCCAACTATTTTTAAACTATTTGCCTTTTTTTATCCAACGTTAAAAATTTTGTAGTTTTATATATTTTTACAAATACATTTTGTCTATTATACAGATATTTTCATAGATATTTATGTTGTGTTTTTACATTTTTTTTTTTTTTTTAATTTTTTTTTAGCTTCTAAAATCTATCTAGAATCGCATAACATGTTTTCCTCGAAAATTTCAGATTTGACACTTTTTACTAATACGTTAATGTCACTAATTATTGATTAAATCGAAAAAAAAATTGTAACTATTTCACAACTATTTTGATTAAAAAAAACTATTTGCCAACTATTTTACAGAAAAAAAATCAACTATATAGTAACTATTTCATTTAAAATAACAACTATTTTTCCAATCTCTATGCACGACATCTAACAACTAACATGTTGTAATTAATAGAGAATAAGCATGGCCGTTGAGAAGGGAAGAAGTGTATAAAGTTTAATGTTATAAAATATATAATATTTTCACAATTATCAAGTTTGTATTATTCTTCACAAGATCCACCTCTGAAATTCACAAAAGGATAAAATCGAAGGTAGTAAATCAGATATTAAGAGATGGTTTTTTTTATAGATAAAAGAATGCCTGATATTCGAATTTTATGGAACAAAGCGTGTGTAAAATGTATATTTAATGTTATTCGCTGGGTGTGAAGTGTGAGAACTGAAAACAGAAAGATCAACATGATTAACCACACTATAGTCCTAAAGATACGTCTAAAATATATATACTATTACGATATTCTATTGAAATTATCTGTTTGTTTACTTACTTCTCGTTTTGACAGCTATGTCAAAGCCAGGGTTCCTATTCTTGAGTTCGCTCTACTTTTTTTACGTTCGACTTTCTAGTAAGTAACTAGATTATTCCCTAAAATTTCGAACGCAACGAAAATAGCGTATTCTCGAATCTCAATTCGACTTTTCGTTCGTAAAAATGCGTAAAAAGTCTTAAAAAAATGTAGAGTGGTCTTTTGCATGCGAAATTATAAATCTCTCTCGATCGTCGTTCGACTTTTTTATTTGTTTGGTTATGTTTTATATAACTGCACTTAAAATTTGATAGTATGCATTTTGTACACTCGAAGATAAAAATATGTTTTTAATTTTTTTTTAAATATACATACCTATATAAAGGTAAACTTAAGTAATTATGTATAAGGCGAATATTAAATAGTTTTTGGTTTTTTTTTTTGTGTAAAATATTATTGATTTTTAGTGGAAAGAATTAATTTTTAGTGCAAAGTATTAAAATTTGTTTGAGTGTACAAAGTGCCTACCTTAAAATTTTAGGTGAAATGATTTTAAAAAAGTGCATTTAAATTTTAAATACAAGCCGTTTATTTATTGTGAAGGTAAATTTAAAATAATAGTTATGTATGTTACTTTCATGATATTTTTTTTATCAATATCTACAATTTTTTTTTTCTGAGCAGTTAATTTTATTTATTTTAAAATATTAATATTTTCTTTTTATTACAGGTACCTTCTCCCTATTTTCAATCAAAGTTTATTAGAAAAAACTGTTATATATTTAAAATTTTAATCAAAAAATTTAAAATGTCTTCTTTTGTATGGAAATTTTTTATAACAAATGAAATAACTGATACAAATGCCGAATGTCAGTTGTGCCATAAAAAAGTGAAACGTGGTGCAACATCAAAAACATTTAACACCACTCCACAACACAAATATTTAAACAATTACCATTTAACTATTTTTAAAGAAGCAAAAAAAGATGCAAACAATAATGTTAAAAAGTGCTTGGTTGAGAACGCAACTCCGATGAATAGAAGAATCTATGAAGCAAACATATATTACTGATTTCAAACCCCCAAAAACATGGAATATAGATGACTTGAAAGAAATTACGATACATCAAAAAATAATTAACTTCATTGCATTGGACAATCAACCCTTTAGTGTTGTGGAGAACCAAGGTTTTATTGAGTTGGTTGCTCATCTGCAACCACAATATTTAATTCCAAGCCGAAAATATTTTACTGAAACTATGTTGCCATTAGTATATGGAAAATTAAGATCAGTAGTATCAGAGCAAATTTCGAAAGCAGATTACATATCTTTTACTACAGACATTTGGACAAATACAAATAGTCAAGAATCATTTATATATCTGACAGCGCATTGGATTACAGAGAAGTTCGAGAGAAAAGATTGTGTTCTTCAATGTAAACATTTTCCTGGTTCACATACAGGAATAAATATTGCCGCAACTTTTCAAAAGATGCTAATTGATTGGAGTATTGCGTCAGACAAAATTCATCTCATTATTCGGGACAATGCTTACAATATGCATCTGGGAATTGAATTAACTAAATCTCTTAGCATATCGTGGTTTATTCACCAATTGCAGTTAGTAATTAAAGATTCCCTATTCTCCCAACGAGCAGTCAGTGAAATGATTAAAAAATCAAGGAATATTTGCACTCACTTCAATCATTCGAGTGTAGCTTGCGACACATTTAAAAAAATACAAAAGGAAATAGATTTTGGAAAATCATTATTACCAATCCAAGATGTTCCAACAAGATGGAACAGCACGTATTTAATGTTGGAGAGAATCGAGGTACTCAAAAGGTGCTTACAACTTTACACAGCTGAACACCAGAATTAAATGCAAATGACTAGAAAATATTACAAAAAGTGTTAACACTTTTACAACCATTTTACATGATAACAGAAAATATAAGCAAGTCCAAATCAATGGTGTTTTCTATTATTCCCCATGTTCGTGCATTACATAATTTTCTTTGCAAGAGTGGAGATAATATTGGTATCCAAGCATTGAAAAATGATCTAAAAAAGTGTGAAAAAAGATTCATGAGTAATATATCAAAAGGTCACTATAATATATTTACAAATAAAGTTCATGTTATCAGCACCGCTGTAGATCCAAGATATAAACTTGCATTTTTCTCTGATGAGCTAAAATCCTTGGCTAAACAATGGATTATTTCAGAGCTTAAAGAAAAATACTAAAACAGTATTAGAACTACATTTATTCAATACAGAGTTTAATGTTGCGATGCCAGAATTATTTAAGTTAACAACACTAATTTAACGATACCCAGTACATCTGCTTCAGTTGAGTTTCAGTCAGAAGTTTTTCAGCTTTAAAGCGAATTAAATCTTATGTTAGAAACACAACATGACGAACTTAAAAAAAGTGATGAGTTTTATAACAATGTAAATAATTAATTCTGTAAAAAAATGTAGACGATTAGAATTTCAATTTAAATAAAAATATGTCATAAGTAGATACCTAGTAAAATTATAAAAAAAATTATATACATATATAAGTAAATACAATTAAAAAAAATAATAATATATCGATTTTTAAATAATGTTTTGGATATACATAATATATGTATTATAGTTTATCAATTATTATTTTTCAGTATATTTAGGCTTATATATGTAGGTATATACATATAATATACTTATACAGAGTGAGTCATATCAGGTGGAACAAACTTGAACCGTGGATTGAGAAAAATATTTTAAGCAAAAATCATTATATAAACATGTGTCCGGAAATTTGTCATAAGGGGGTTACAGCCCTCCAAAAATTTTAATCAAAATTAGTTTTTATTTAATATCTAGAGAACCCATTATGCTAAAGTTATGAAATTTGATACGGGGTTTAGTATTTATAAGTATTATTGATTTCCAGTATTTAGACCAGGGCTGTATGGGGCCAGTAGGCCCATCGATTATTATCTAGTATTTTTTTGTTCTTTAATTTTTTCCTGTGTTAGACTTTTGAATAAGACTGTATGAGACATAATACACAAAAATATACTTAGCTCATTTATCATAGGATAAACCGTTTACGAGCAGTATCGATGCAAAAGAAAGCATGCAGAATTTTACTTAATACGGATGCTTCAAATTAAACAAAATAAATCTATATTCTTGTTCTTTGATTAAAGGTAAGAAAAAAGTTCATGTACATATATCACCTAACACGTGTCATCTTAGACCTATAGCCAGTTCTATTAATGTTGCAAGTAATTTTCTAACATAACTAGAAAGCGATACTTAAAATGTCTATTTGTTGGTAAGGATGAATTTTTGGAGGTATATTTTTATTATTATTTTGTTTTATTTTTTATCATAGAATAAGAATATAAAAATATTTTTTGTGATTTGAAGCATCCGTATTAAGTAAAATTCAGCATGCTTTCTTTTGCATCCATATTTCTCGAAAAAAGTTTATCCTATGATAAATGAGCAAAGTATATTTTCGTGTATTTTGTCTCATACAGTCTAATTCAAATGTCTAATACAGGAAAAAATTAAAGAACAAAAAAATACTAGATAAAAATCGATGGGCCTACTGGCCCCATGCAGCCCTGGTCTAAATTATAATTGGTTAATACTGGAAATCAATAATACTTATTAATACTAAACCCCGTATCAAATTTCATAATTTTAGCATAATGGGTTCTCCAGACATTAAATAAAAACTAATTTTGAATAAAATTTTTGGAGGGCTGTAGCCCCCTCATGACAAATTTCCGGACACATGTTTATATGATGTTTTTTGCTTAAAATATTTTTCTCAATCCACGGTTCAAGTTTGTTCCACCTGATATGACTCACCCTGTATATATTTTTCAATTTTTTTTGTTGACTGTAGTAACGTGTATAATTAGAAGTAAAAAAAAATGTTTGGTTAAATATATTCAAAGGAAAAAAAATTTTTGAACACATTAATTTTCATACTTAATTTAAAGTTAAAAAGTTTATTTTGAAAGTGGCCTAACTCCACTTCATTATTAATAATGTTAATTTATCACAATAGCCACGATGCCAGCTGTTTTCTTCCAGATATTTTCGGCCTCTTGCTGCATGTATGTGTCCCTTTTGCACCTTTTTGACCACAATACACTTTGTCATTCATTATAAAAACGAATCAATAACACACAAAACAAAACAAAAGTTTGCACATTTATCGATAAAAACAAACCTGGCGGTCTTGTACTGTACTTTGAAAAACAAGTACTTAGAGATATTTCCCGGCCATAATCTTTTCGGATATCATTTTTGAGGTCCTAAGAGACTATTTAAAACAATAAAAAACAATATATTTTTTGAAAATCCTAGAGTGGCCTAACCCCTTAATCAGATCAGGCGAAATCAAACTAGAATATGCTCGTTTTTAGGAAGATAGAAATGTAACTTACATTTCTATCTAGGCGTAATGAAATCCTTACTGGAAAAATTAATAGTGGTCAAAAAACATATGGCTCGTCTCAAAGCTTCTGAAGTTAACACGCTCAAATCAATAATGGATTCAATATTACCAAAGTGAATTTGAAAGAAAAATATATGACATTAAGTATTCCACAAGAAATAAACACTTTAAATTAAACATACCAATTTGAATACAGTATACAAAGGGTCGTACAATACTGCGATAAAAATCTTCAATAAACTACCTGATAATATTAAACTATTATCCAGCACAAACTTAAAATTACAATTAACAGCATTCTTGTCGGAACGTTCTTATTATTCTATTGACGAATTTTTAAACGAATGAAACTTCGTGAAGTTTTATCTCATAAGATTGATTGTTAACTATTATTACTGTTATCATTATTATTATTATTGTATTGTTTTGTAAATTATATAATTTTTTTTTGACTTATCCTATGCATTTTTGTATGTAACACGGAATAAATTATATATCTATCTACATGGGCGTAGCCAAGATTTTGTTCAGGGGGGGGGGGGGCAAATTTTTTTTGAAACCGATTGATCGACGTGTTTTGCCTAGAATTGAAAAAATTAACATTTTCATTATTTATTATATCTCTAGATAGGTGCGCAAAAAGTAACAATGAAAAGTAATTATTTTTTTCATTTCTTCTTTTATTTTCGCCACATTTTTTTCAATCAATTAAATTTATATGTATGTGCATATCTTTTTGAATACAAAATCCTCTACAAAAATGTACTCTACGTTGCTATTTTGGTGTTTTTTTTTATTTAATGTAAAACATCGATCTAATTTGAATTGATAATATACTTAAAAAAAAACTTTTTTTTTGTATAAAAAGGATAAAAATAGTTTACCCGCTTTAACAAGAGATTACAATAAAAAAACAATGATATTTAAATTTTCGAATCTAAAAATGTCAATATTTAGCCAATGAACTGATTAATTTGTTACTCTTACTTCACGAGCTAGGGGGAGGGGCAAGCGTCCCCCCTTGCCCATGCTTTTGTGGGTAGTTATTTTAACACAAAACACAGTTTTCACTGTTGCCAATACTGCGACCTTTGCCTTTAGGTGTTTTTATTTTATTTTTAATTTTCCCTGATATTTTTGTTTACATGTAAAAATAAAAGATTGTGATTAAAAAAAACTTTGATATTTTATTTTCTGGATCCAAAATATAAATTTACGTTCAAAAATTCAATGGACATCATAGAAGTCTAGAAATATCCCTGTTTGGACAATAATACTGATTTACTTATTACTTTTTCTCCACAAGCTAGGGGGGGGGGGCAAGCGCCCCCCCCTGCCCCACCCTGGCTACGCCCATGTCTATCTATCTATCTACGTATCTCGATGGAAAGCTAAACAATTTCGATTTTTTCTACTCTATTGTGGAGCTCTCGTTTTTATAAACATTTTATATCCAAAGATAAATATCGACATTTCTTATTATTATACGTGTCATGTCGCATACTAAATGACGAAAAATTTGCTATCACTCATACTGAATATGCACAAAAATCTACTTCGTTACACGGAAAAGATTCTCAGGTGCTAAATATGCACAATTTAATTCATGTAGCTGACGATGTTAATAATTTAAAGGTTTCATTCATAAAAACTATTATTATTGATTAGATCTACGTTGAGCCATTAAATAAATAATATTAACAAAATAATAATGTATACTCTATTGTTATTTCCAAAATATTCACAATAAAATATCTACTTAATTTATTGAAAGTGTTTTTTTAATGCTCTGAAAGTCGGTATAGGTTTACATTGTATTCTAAAAAAAAATTTCTTTGTGGATTTCTTGTATCAGAACACTGTCAGTGGCGTAACCTTCAAGTTCTGTTATCTGATATCAACCACTCGATTTCAAAACTACTATTGTGGTTCGATAACAATAGCCTAAAATTAAAATGCTCAAGTTTGATTATCTAATGAGAAGCAGAACGGTGTCCGCTATTGTTCGAGATACGTGTGAAGCAATTTGAAAATTTTTACAACCGTTGGAAATAAAACCTCCGTCATCAAAAGAGCGTTGGATAGAAATTGCCGAAAACTTTTATACCCGAACAAATTTCCCAAACTGCGTGGGTGCCGTAGATGGCAAGCATTTGCGATTAATTAGGCCAATACACACCGGCTCTTACTAATTACAACTATAAAACATATTATTCTATTATCCTATTGGCTGTAGTTGATTCTGACTATCGCTTTATAGCTACAGATGTTGGCGCTTATGGCAAAGGAAGTGATAGTAATATTTTTAATAACTAGGCCTTCGGAAAAAAAACTTGCTCAAAATCAGCTTAATTTGCCCGATCCAAAAGCATTACCCAATACTGACGCACCTTTGTTGCCATATGTATTACTAGGCGATGAAACCTTTTCTCTTAACATAAGTGCGCTTCCCTGCACGTCGACTGCAGGAAAAAACGAGTAGTGCATGCAACCGACTTTGGTGTCCAAGGTGGGCGGCTCACAGTTCTCGGGGACGGAAAGGAGTACCGCCATCTGGGGATACCCACCGGATTTCGAGTCATTCAGACTCCTTTTGAGTCTATTGACTCCATCGTCGAGGCAGAAGCTGGAAGCGATTAACATCGTCTTCTCGCTCCTGGACTTTGTCCTCCGCAGCTCGTGGGTGGTCAGAAAGTCACTCGTCGAGGCGGACAGGAGGGTGAAGGCCATGGCGAAAAAATGGTTTAATCTGCCGCAGCGAGCGAGCGCTAAAATCCTGTAGGTACGTCCCAACGTACCAGGGGGGTGCTAACCTCATGCCTCTGGGGGAGTCGGTGGATATACTCACGGTGGTACACGCTTTTGGAATATTGACTTGTTCGGACCGGATGGTCAGGGACATCGCCTGGGCCTACATGCGAAGGGTGATCAGGAAGCGCATCGGACGAGACCCTTCTGGTGAGGACGTGGCCGAGTATCTTTCCGGCTCGCTCCGTGCCGAATTTGCCCATGACGGTGGCGACATCTCCAGCCTGTGGACGCAGGCTCGGAATGATTGCCGCCGACTGGTGAACGGAACGCCGGGGCTCTCGATCGCCGTTCCTTCGCCGGGCAGGGAACCGTCGCACAGTGTGGTAGAGCTGAACAAATGCATTTTTTCGAAGTATTTTTCTGAATGTTTTTACTTATAGATTCTTTTTAAAAACACTTCAAAGAATCAAGAACATGTATAAATATATATATTTCCCGCCGGAAAAGTGTCTTAAAAATGTGGCAAAGTTGATTGTATTTGATTTCTCAATTGTTGCAAAAATTATAGTAGCAAGTGCTGTACCTGTGGACGGCTTTACCTGTGGACACTGTAAAAATATTCTAAACTAATCGTTAAAAAAATCGCAACTGAATGCACCCGTAATCTTCTTTTAACGTTGGTAATACTGACTAGCGGCCGTTATTGTTTTATCAAATTTCAAACGGTACGATTGTTTCAAAATTTTTTCACGCAAAAAGTAAATATTTAATTAACTTTTATTGTATTTTGTCACAGTTATCACTAATAATTCTGGTCCCAGTTTTGATTATAATTAAAAGTAGACTAACAAAGTAATTTATCATAGTATTTTAAACCGAATTACTTTTAAATTGCAACAATTATAATAAAGTTTGGTATGTTATCAAAAATTGTACCTATGGACAGATAATAGTTGTACCTGTGGACTGTCCACATTCACGTGTTTATAATTTGTGTGACTTTTTGTATTGTTTTTTGTCAGTGCTTCGCAGCAAAGAAGGGAAGAAATGAGACAAAATAAACCCAGAAACCCTTACAGATGATGAAACTTCTTTTATATGCCAAAGATGCTATGTGATAGCCGAAGAATCTGATTCGGACAAAGAATTATACAAAAACGTTTGTAAGGGTAAAAACCAAAAATATTACATATAAATAATTAACAAATATTTTTATAGTTGAAGTAAACATAGTTATAGATATTGTGTACACGTGTACAAAACCGTCCACAGGCACAATGATCTCTGTCCATAGGTACATTAACTGGTTGTACCTATGGACAAAAGTGCCTTTTTTTTAAATCAAAAATTTATAATTTATAATGTTAAAAGTACCTTGTACGCATGTTGATTTAATGACTTAATTAATGTTCATTCATGTGAAATACAAATAAAGTAAATATATTTTGATTATGTTTAAAAAAAAAAAAATTTATTCTAAAATCCGACAAATGTCCACAGGTACAGCACTTGCCCCTATACTTTAACATTGATGAAAATACAAACGGTTGGAAATTTTTTCACTTTTCAACTAGTAATTATGTTTGTTTATGTCTTTTTTAAGAACATATATAATATTTCAAAGAAATATATTAAATTTCGAGGGGATTTTTAAATGCACTTCTGAAACACTCAAATTTTTATGATATTTCAACTTTGCGTAAACTTTTAGTAGTGTGCCCGGGATTGAAACTATGTACGTTTTATAAATTAGGGCATCTGAAAACTATGGTCAAAATTTCAGCTGCCGGTTTTTGCCGTTTTTTGCATACGAGCATTTTTCCTGGAGAATCTAAAATATTAAAAAAAATTAAAATTAAAAAAAAAATTCAGAAGTCAGTTTTTATCAGTAAATTTTATTTTATTTTCAATGTATATATATTTCAGGCGAGTATTAAGAATTTTTCAAAGAGGGGCACTAATATTTTGTTGTTATTCAACTTGATAGTAATAAAACATAATATCCAATTGATTGTACTGTAATTTTTTAAAAACAGCTTTCTAATTGTATAAATTAAATATTTTGTTCACATTTATAATTTTTTAATATAAAAATATTATAAATTCTGAAGAATATGAAAAAAATTTATATTTTCAAAAAAAAATTTAAATTATTTTTTTAAATCAGGATTTTTTCATAAATTTTTTGATAATTATTTTAGATTTTCAGATTTTTTTATGTAGCTGATTCAGGATTTTTTCAATATTTTTTTTTGAAATGTATTTGGAATTTAGTAAGGCATATTCCATAATTGTTTCAGATTTTTTATATAACTGAATCATAAAATTTAAAAAAGTAAATACAAATTTCAGGACTTTTTTCAGGATTTTTTTCAGACTTTTTTTGTTAACTAAATTGGGCATTTAATAAGGCATATTCCCTAATTTTTCAGATTTTTTGCGGTTAAACTGAAGGTTGGGCGAACGTTTGTCCAAAAAAACACCGTTTTGCCACACTGTGCGCCGCACAGTGGGTCTAAATCACACTTTTTTACGCGAAATTTCGTTTTAAGCCAATTTTCAACCAATTTTAATGAAGTCAGTGGCATTTGAAAGGTAAATAGTTGTAGTTTCTGAAAATTACCCCAAGAATAGTCAATTCACCCTCTTAATTATTCTTTCATCCCCTTAAATCTGAAAAATCGATTAAACGATAAATTAATAAATCGAATAAGATAATATTCTGCACAAATATAAATATTTATTTGTTAGTATTATTATATAGTATGTGTAAACATGTGTGAACATATTTAAATATATGTATACAGGTGAGTCATAAGTTCATCATAATGTTTGAAAACGCCAATTAAAAAAAATTATCTCATACTCCTTCCCCCCAATGTTTTTTAAAAAAATTTGTACCACTGTAAAGACCTTCTAAACAAGAGTTACATAAGGTAGAAATAAATGGGTCATCTCATTTAAAAATACATTATATTTGTGATACACCTTATTTCGGGGCCACACTGTATATTTCAATACATTCTTATAATGTACCTTTTTACTTGTAATATTATCTAAAATTTGAATTTTTTCTGTATCTTGTAAAAGAGAGGAGATATCGAAGAGACACAACTCACCCTGTAATGATACACCTTTTTCGGGGTCACACTATATACTTTAATATAAGTTTAGATGTGTATTATTACTTATAATATCATTCAAAATTAAAATTTTTCTCTAATTATTAACAGAGGAGATATCGAAGAAATACGAACTTATGACTCACACTGTATATATTTAAATATATGTTCACACATGTTTACACATACTATATAATAATACTAACAAATAAATATTTATATTTGTGCAGAATATATTATCTTATTCGATTTATTAATTTATGAATTTATCGTTTAATGGATTTTTCAGATTTAAGGGGATGAAAGAATAATTAAGAGGGTGAATTGACTATTCTTGGGGTAATTTTCAGAAACTACAACTATTTACCTTTCAAATGCCACTGACTTCATTAAAATTGGTTGAAAATTGGCTTGAAGCGAAATTTCGCGCAAAAAAGTGTGATTTAGACCCACTGTGCGCCGGTGTTTGTGGTCCCCGGAGCTTCACGGTCCATGGTGATCCGGCAGATTCGTTACGGAGTGCGTCAGCACTTCTTGCAGCGATTGATGGCGATGCGGTGCGTGTCCCGTTGGGATGCGTCCAGCCACTTTATGCTGACGGGGCGGTACACGCGGTTCTGCGACTACTGTTTTGTCCACAGGACTTGACTTGGCGTGGTCCCGTTAAACGGAGCACGCCGGTTTGGCAACGGAGACAAGCGGTGTCGACGGTGTGGATACGGTAGTGAGACTTTACCTCATGTATTGAATCACTGCCACGCGGCGGAATGGACAATTCCGCCGCGTGGCAACGTCGGCATGATGCGGTACTGGATCGCATCGCCGGGGCAGTGCCTGTCGGGAAAGGCGAGGTTAAAATTAACCAAACCGTCGCCGGAACAGACTTCAACCTGCGTGACGCGATTATCGTCGGGCCGTTAGGTTCATGGGTTCTGGCCAACGAGAGGATACTCCGGGTGTTGGGGGTCAGCCGCAGCTATGCTAAACGCATGCGGTGCCTCATCGTGTCCGACGTAATAAGATGGTTACGTGACATCTACGTCGAGCATATATCGGGGTGCCGACAGTACGCGTAGCGGCGACTGCTTCACTGCACCCGGACACATTTTTTTTATTACTATTATTTTATTTATACATTTATTTTCTACACATCCTCTCGTTGATTGGATCCCACATTATAATATAATAGATACCTACGCTGTGATAAAAATAAAAATACTCTTTTAAATGTGAAATGTCTTGTATTTATTTATATATATTTAAGTTTTAATAATATTATGTTCCTATATACCTGCAATCATTTTTTATTTATCTTTGCAAATATTATATTTTAATAAAATTTTTAATAACTAGGCCTTCGGAAAAAAACTTGCTCAAAATCAGCTTAATTTGCCCGATCCAAAAGCATTACCCAATACTGACGCACCTTTGTTGCCATATGTATTACTAGGCGATGAAAACTTTTCTCTTAACACATTTTCTTAGACCCTATCCAAGAAATAAACTAAATGACCAACATCAACTTTTCAACTATAGACTTAGTAGAGCACGGCGCTTAGTGGAGTGTACTTTTGGCATTCTGGCAAATAAAGGGCGAATTTTTCACACCAGTATGTCTATTTCGCCAGATTTTGCGATGCTGATAACCAAATCAGTTTGCGTGTTGCATAATTTTGTACATAGGAGGGATGGCTATAAATTTGAAGACTCTAACTCATTATTTTAAAAGTAATCCATTCCATTTGTAGGCTAGAGGCCTGTACTTATGATATTTAATAAAAATAATAATTTAAAATATAACAATTACTGCCTTTCATTTATGATTTTTTTAGGTCTGTCAGTTAAAATTTTTGTTCGTTAATACCAATCAATGACTTTTTTCTCGCCGTGCCAGACATCCTTTGCTCCGGAGCATAGGACTGGAGTCCTGTGGGGACTATGGTAGCAGGTAATTAAAAAAAATGTAATAATCACTTTTTTAAAATCAGCTGTTTTTTTCAAAATACTTTTTTTTAAATAATTGTAAACCCTTATATTGTCCATGCATTATAAAAAATGTAATAGAAAACATTAAATTAATACAGTTCGATCGGACTGATTACAATAACTTCTAGTTGTTTAGCTTAAGTTAGTTTAGATTAGGCTAGGTTAGGTTGGGTTCTACAGGGAGACGTGATATTCCTACGTAGCGCGTCCTCAGGTGGTGGATAGAGGAATGCCCTCACTGGTAATCCAGCGGGTAGGACTGAAATAAAATAGCTCCCGCGAACCAAACACAAAAGGCGTTGCACTGCCAACGCCAACAAGCGAAAGGATTGGCATCACTCCGTGACCGCGCGGGGAGTGCCCGAACTCATGTCAGTATCTCGCTTACAGGGGGAGGACTACCTACCGAAACGTGGTTGCGGAGTGGCGCCCCGGCAACCCCTTCGGGACCCCGATCAGGTAGTGGACACTGGATGTGGCTGTCGGAGGCCGCATTGCACCGAGCGAGCACTAGTTCGTCCGTGTTTCCCGGAACTAGTAAAATTTAAGCTGGGCCCCTGAGTACAAGGGGTCAAAGTGTGCTTTCCGCCAGGAAACGCATTTCGTGGGCGTGCCCGTTCCAAGCCTTTACGACCCGCCCCCTGTCCACGATGGTTGTCACACACCTATTATATGGCAAATAACATCATTAACCAAGAGAACTTACAAATAACCAACCCTGAAGATAAGAACCCCTTCGCCAGGAGTAGCGTCCTGGAAAGGACACCTCCCAGACACAGTAACGAGAATGCACAAGAGAGCAATATCCAAGAAGGCTTAATTCTCACCGCAGAAGAGACCGCTAACCTCACCGCCTACATCGATGAGTTGTACAACTTCACCGCGTCCAATAGGAACGTCCACAAATCGGTGAAGGACATGACCAGGAAGATCAACCAGTGCTTTGGCCGGGCTAAAAGGGCCAACAGTGGCCTGATCGCCCGAGAGATAGGAGGACCACGACCCCCAAAAACAGTTGAAAAATCTGAGTCTACAACCCAAACATCCCCTCTATTTTCGCAAGTGGTCGCAACGGGGACAAACAAGACGACTCCCGCCACAGTGGACCGGAAAAGAGGACACCCGTCACCACCATACCCAACAGGGGCTGTGACGCAGGACCAAAGAAAAAGAAGGTGTTGCAACAACCGCAGCATCCGAGTGAATGGACCGAGGTAAGGAGCAAAAAACCCCCAAAGGGGACCAACCCTCCCTCGGAGATGAAAACTCCCGCTGAAAAAATCCACCCGGCCTTGGTCCCTGCGGGATGAAACGCCGGGGGACAAAGAGTCACTACTGGCGGAGGAAAAAGTGGCCAAAGGAGGTGGTTGGCACCTCCTGGGTATAACTCGATTGCGGGCCTGCCCAAAAAGATTTGCCCCGATGCGATCATCATCAAGTCAAGAGATGGTGACCAAATCGGGGACATTCTAAAGAGGATAAAGGGCGACTCGAGCCTGGCGAGAAAATCACCGAACTCGCAAGAGTGGCGCGCACGCTGTGGGGCTCACGAACTACTAACGAACGTGGGAGAGCCCTAATCGACGCCCTAACGGCCCTCGATGTAGTCCTACTCAATGAAGGAAACACCCCAACGTTCACGGGGTCCGACGAGGGGTCCATCGTTGACCTCACCTTTGCCTCCCCTACCTTGTGCAAAGGGGGTGGGAACTGGAGGGTGGCACAGGAGTACACCGGCAGCGATCACCAAGCAGTACTCTTCGAGGTATGTCCCGCTAAGAGACTCGGTCGCAGGGGAGATCCGAGGCACGGCTCCCCCCGTTGGAACGCACGGGATTTCGACGAGAGCAATTTTGAGGCGGCGTTGAGGCTGCGGCAGCCTGGATTCACGATCACCGACGCTGCGAACACGAGCGCCGTTGAGAGCGTCGACAGGTTAATGAAGTGGGTCTCCAACGCAAGCGACGCCACCATGCGTACCGAAAGAGGTACGCGAGGGGTCCACCAGTGTACTGGTGGAGCGACACCACCGCCGACCTCCGGAGGCGATGCCTGACAACCCGGCGTCATTACACAACAGCGAGCAAAAAAAGGTCGGAGTTAGCCGAAGGCCTCCGCCTGGAATACACCGAAGCCAGGCGCATCCTGCGTCAGGAAATTGAAAAACAAAATAAAGAATGTTGGAAGAAGCTGTGCGCCGAGTTGGACGCGGATCCATGGGGCAGAGCCTACAAAATAGTCACACAAAAAATGAAAGGGGGTCTCCCCAAAATGGGCAACGCCCAGGTCCAGGGAATTGTTGAACAACTTTTTCCCAACGCTGATCTGGTGCTGTTACTCCCTCGCGACGACGGACCAGATGACACCCCTCCGGTCACACGAGAGGAGGTCCTGAAGGCCTGTCGAGGCATCGGCGCCTCTAAGACGCCCGGTCTGGACGGTATTCCAAATCGGGTGCTTAAGACGGCAGCCAGTACCCAGCCCACGTATTTTGCCGGGGTGTTCGACAGGTGTTTCCAAGAGGGCGTTTTCCCACCTCAATGGAAAAGCCAACGGCTTGTCCTAATTCCGACGACACGGCGGGAAAGATGTTTGAAAAAGTCTTGCAGTGACGCCTTCGCGACTATCTGGAGACCGGCCTCATCGGAAATCAATACGGCTTCCGGCCAAAAAGGTCGTCTACAGATGCCGTAGAAATGGTGAGCAGATTGGCAACAGGTGTCATGTGCAGAAATAATATTTGAAGACCTTTTTTTTTGGTCATAACTTAAAAATTCTAGGGGAGAGCAGGTAGGATTCGTACACTTTTTACTCTGAGCCTTATAAAAAAAAAACTATGAGCTATTACAAAATTATTTTAATACCGCTATATTACCCATATATCTGGCTTTAATACTGTGAAGTGTAGTTTTCATATAAAGCAGCATGGAGAAGCTACGGCAATTTTCCTAAAAAATGAAAAACGTACGAAAGCACCCCGTGCATGGGGTAGCTTCGTGCATAGTGTGGGGCACATTCGTACATAGTGGGGAACCTCCGTACAGTCAAAGAAAATGCCATTTATTCAATGTATTAAAGTCATTTATCGAGATCAAAGTTAACATAGAATCAGCCTTCATGTAGTAAACTAACAATTATTGTATTTAAAGTACTTATAATTGCTTAAACATAAATATATAACACAGTTAATATTTTTTACTTTTTCAAATAAAGGAACTAATGAATAGAATCAGCCTTCGTGTAGTAATAACTAACAATTCTTGCGTTTAAAGTTTTAAACTATTAAAGTATTAATGTAGTAATAATGAAAAAATATTGTTTTAAGTACTTAAATACTTTAATACTTATAACTACTAAGTCCTAAAAATATTTATAGCCCAGTCAAGGAAGCAGTGAAAAGTGAGAAAAAGGGAAATTTAGAGGGCAAGCAATTTTATGATTGATTCTTATAGATTTTGAACCAGAGAATTCGAAAAAAATAACCCGGACAAGCGAAAAGTGGTGCAACACCCTTAAAAATGGGGTTTAAGGGTGAAAACCCCATTTCCAACCGTTTTTTCAATTTATCACAAAATCTAAAGCGACGATGGTATATTTTTATCGTTGATATACACTCATCCAAACAATTAAAGGAACAAGAATTTAAACATTTTTTTTTGGTGTTTTTTGAAGTGCTGTATCTTTGTGAAAAATAGTCGTATCGAAATAAAACAAAAAGCATTTTAAAGCGTCAAGTTTCTAGTTTTGAGATTTTTTAGCATAATTTTTTTTGAGTTACGGTTATCGCGCAATCAAAAGAAATAGTGGGACACAAAAATTTTCCAATTTTTTAAATTTTTTTTAAGGGTCCTCGGGCTTGGGAAATTTTTTTTCAGTTAAACCAATGCATTGGTCAGTTAACTTGTTTATTCAGCTTTAATTTGCTTTTTTTTTGGTCTCTCTCAATTTTTTTTCGCCGAGATATCTGCCTTTAAATGAAAAATGATTATTTTGTCTTCGATCATCAATATATCAGCAACTAATGATTAAACAGTAAATTTAAGGGCAGTTTTAAAAACTTGAATAAATTTCCTACAAGACCCTTTCATGACTTTATTAGAAAAAAAAATTTTTTTACCCTCACCATTAGTGTGAAAAAGTACAAAAAAATGACCTTTTATGTTCTTTTAGTAAATCTATCGCTACTTTACAAATATTGATGGGAAGATTAATGTTGCCAGGTGATTTTACAGCTTAATGTACCTCCAACAGCCCTGTAAATTTTTAAATTGATCCATCGAACCGTTTTTCCGAACCGATTGATCAAAGTTTTACAAAACAATTAAAGGAACATGTGTATTGTGTAACAGACTGGAACATAACATTGTGTAATCATCATCAAAATGTAGAAAACGAATTTCGATTTTTGATTTTATTTACAGTTTTGCATTAGTTACTTGTTAAATTTGAAATGGAGAAAAAAAATTCCAAAAAATTAAAAAAAAATTTTTTTTTTAATTTTGAATTTTTTTTTCAAAATTTTTAAAACATTTCAAGAAACAATACTGACTCATTTTTGACTCGATTCGGCTTTTGCGTACCATAATTTTACTCATCTTGAATTAATTGCATTAATTAATTCTTTCGCAGCGGGAACCGTACGAAATTGTAAAGTAATTTTGTCTCGCGCATGCTGGAATCGAATTAATACGCAAGCAAAATTTGATCAGTCGGTTCGGAAAAACGGTTCGATGGATCAATTTAAAAATTTACAGGGCTGTTGGAGGTACATTAAGCTGTAAAATCACCTGGCAACATTAATCTTCCCATCAATATTTGTAAAGTAGCGATAGATTTACTAAAAGAACATAAAAGGTCATTTTTTTGTACTTTTTCACACTAATGGTGAGAGTAAAAAAAATTTTTTTTCTAATAAAGTCACGAAAGGGTCTTGTAGGAAATTTATTCAAGTTTTTAAAACTGCCCTTAAATTTACTGTTTAATCATTAGTTGCTGATATATTGATGATCGAAGACAAAAGAATCATTTTTAATTTAAAGGCAGATATCTCGGCGAAAAAAAATTGAGAGAGACCAAAAAAAAAGCAAATTAAAGCTGAATAAACAAGTTAACTGACCAATGCATTGGTTTAACTGAAAAAAAATTTCCCAAGCCCGAGGACCCTTAAAAAAAATTTAAAAAATTGGAAAATTTTTGTGTCCCACTATTTCTTTTGATTGCGCGATAACCGTAACTCAAAAAAAATTATGCTAAAAATCTCAAAACTAGAAACTTGACGCTTTCAAATGCTTTTTGTTTTATTTCGATACGACCATTTTTCACAAAGATACAGCACTTCAAAAAACACCCAAAAAAAATGTTTAAATTCTTGTTACTTTAATTGTTTGGATGAGTGTATGTTCAGGACACTCAGACGAATCGATTGTGACCACATATACTAAATTTGACCAAAAATTACCTCTTTCAGAGGGCCTAAAAGACAGAAAAATGTATCTTTTCAGGAAAATAGTTTAAAAATTAATAACTTTTGTTAAAATCATCCAAATGACTCGTAATAAGCTTCAAATTGTTCCTGAAGTTCCAAAGAATAATAATGAACCATAACTTTTAAAAATATTAATCGTTTAACCAATAAAAATCGTCAATGTTTAAGGGTAAGTAACGTAATTTTTTGAAAAACTACTTTTTTACTAAAATTTAAATAAAAACACCAGGGTTAAATATTTTTTAGTGAAACCAATTGATTCTTATAGATTTTGAACCGAAGAATTCGAAAAAAATAACCCTGACTAGCGGAAAGTGGTGCAACACCCTTAAAATGGGGTTTAAAGGTGAAAAGCCCATTTCCAACCGTTTTTTCAAATTATCACAAAATCTAAAGCAACGATGGTATATTTTTATGATTGATATATGTTCAGGACACTTAGACGAATCGATTGTGACCACATATACTTTTGGCCAAACATTACGTCTTTCAAAGGGTTTAAAAGGCGTAAAAATTCATCTTGTCGGGAAAAATAGTTTAAAAATTAATAACTTTTGTTAAAATCATCCAAATGACTCGTAACTAGGCTCAAATTATTCCTGAAGTTCCAAAGAATAATGGCCAATCATAATTTAAAAAAATATTAGTAGTTTAACCAATGAAAATCGCTAATGTTTAAGGGTAAGTGCATTTTTACGTCTTTTAAGCTCTTTGGAAGAGGTAATTTTTGGCCAAATTTAGTATATGTGGTCACAATCGATTAGTCTAAGTGTCCTGAACATATATCAATGATAAAAATCGTCGCTTCAGATTTTGTGATAAATTGAAAAAAACGGTTGGAAATGAGGTTTTCACCCTTAAACCCCATTTTTAAGGGAGTTGCACCACTTTTCGCTAGTCCGGGTTATTTTTTTCGAATTCTCCGCTTCAAAATCTATAAGAATTAATCATAAAATTGCTTGCCCTCTGTTACATATCTAGATGACTGTGGAATAATATGTAAACAATAGAACATGTGAATTAGATATAAATCAATCATGTATCAAATATAAAATTAAATAAAAATATAACATGGTGTCAGGTGTGGTCTCTAATAAAAAAGAAATAATGATCTCTATTTAAAAAGAAGACATAAAAGAAGACTGAAAATAAAGTGACTGGTATTAAATAAAATAAAAATTTATAAAAATAAAAATGAGTGAAAGAAACAAAAAATCTTCATCATCCAGCACAAATACAGTACATTTATTGAATTTAGATGGGAATCTATCTGAAAACTGGAAATTATGGGTTCAGCAATACAAAATATTTATTAGAGCAAGTGGATTAGAAAATGAAAATAATTCACGAAAAGTAGCATTATTACTACATAATATGGGAAATAATCCTCAAATATTACAAATATTCAATTCATTTGATGTGGATATTGATACAGTTACATACAATGAATTAATAGAAAGATTTCAATGTTATTTCATACCAAAAAAGAAATTAACAATGGAAAGACATAAATTATTAACAAGAAAACAGCTTAATAATGAATCAATCGATGAATTTGTAACAGAATTAAAAAATTTAAGTTATTCTTGTGAATTAGGTGACTTAAGAGAAAGTTTAATCAAGGATTTGATGATTGCAGGATTTAAAAAATCAAATCTTTACATAAAAGAAAAATTATTAACTGAAGATGATGTTATACATTTAGAAAAGGCTATAGAAATTGCAAAAAATTTAGAATTATCTATAAGCAATGCACAAGAATTAGATCAAGATAACGTAGTTTATGAAATTAAAAAAGAATATTATAATAAACGTCAAAATTATCGTAATCGTTCACCAAGTTGTCAATCATTAAAAAGAAATAAATGGCCATCAAAAACAAATTGTGGTCGATGTGGAGAAATACATACAAAAAAGTGTCCTGCTATAGGTACTACGTGTAAAAAATGTTTCAAAAGAAATCATTATGATTTTATGTGCAAAACAAAATTATTAAATCAGATAGAACAACAAGAAGATGAACAAGAAGGTGAAGAATTATTTATTGGGTCAGTAAACAAAAATAATGTTAATAATTACTGGACAACAGATTTAAAAATAAATAATAAATTTATTAAATGTGCATTAGACAGTGGTGCATGTGCAAATGTAATGAACATAAATACATTCAGAAGTATAGGACTTAATGAAAATATTATAGAAAAAACTAAAAATAAGCTAGCAGCTTATGGAGGACAAAAGATTCCTATAATTGGACATTGTTCACTAAAATGTCAAATGGTAAATAATAAAATAGCATTAATTGATTTGTATATATGTGATTTAACAAACAGTGACACAATATTGGGTTTGAAAACATGCAATGAAAATCAACTCATAAAGAAAATATGTCAAGTAAATAATGAAATAGAAATTGTAAATTATAAAAATTTATTTACTAATTACAATGATGTTTTTGAAGGACTAGGATGTTTGCCAGGATATGCTAAAATTAAATTAGTATCTGATGCAGAACCTAGAGTAGATCCACCAAGAAAAGTTCCATTTAAATTATTAGACAAGTATAAAGCAGAATTAGATAGAATGGTCAAGTTGGATGTAATTACAAAAGTAACTGAACCAACACAATGGGTCAATTCTATTGTTTTAGTCAAAAAAGTGGATAAATCATTAAGAGTTTGTTTGGATCCAAGAGTATTAAATCGATATATACTGCGTTCACATTATCAACTACCTACATTTGAAACAATACGATCAAAACTCGCAGGTGCTTCATATTTTTCAACATTAGACGCAAGTTCTGCATTTTGGATGATCAAGATTGATAAACAGAGTTCAAAATTATGTACATTTCAAACGCCATGGGGCCGATATAGATTTCTACGACTACCATATGGATTGAAAAATGCAAGTGAAGAACTACACAGAAAAATGGTAGAAATTTTTCAAGATATGGAAAATGTGATAATCTACTGTGATGATATTTTAATATTTGCCAAAGATAAGATTCAACATGATATTACTTTAAAAAATGTTTTAGAAAGAGCTAGGCAAACAAATTTAAAATTGAACAAAAGTAAATGTCATGTTGGTCTGTCAGAAATAAAATTTGTAGGACATTATTTTAATAGTCAAGGTGTATTTGCCGATAAAGAAAAATGTCGAGCTATTAGTGAAATGCCAAGACCGGAAAATGTACCGGCATTACAAAGATTTTTAGGTATGATTAATTATTTAGGTTCATATATAAAAAACATGTCATTAGAAACTAAAAATTTACGAATACTTTTAAAAAAGAATATTGCTTGGCATTGGGAAGATGTTCATGAAAACGAATTTATTAATTTAAAAAAAGCTATAATAGAAGCTCCAATTTTAGTTCATTATGATCCTAATAAACCGATAACATTATCAGCAGATAGCTCAAAAGACTCTGTAGGTGCTGTAATTTTACATGAAAATAGACCAATTGCTTATGCATCTAAAACAATGTCTAAAAATCAAGTAAACTGGGCACAGATAGAAAAAGAATTATATGCTATATATTTTGGTTGTAATAGATTTCATTGTTATCTTTATGGTCAAACTATACATGTTGAAACTGATCATCAGCCATTAGTTTCTTTATTTAAAAAACCATTAGCTGATGTACCAAAAAGGTTACAAAGACTTATGTTAAAATTACAAGCTTATGATTTAGATGTAACTTATAAATCAGGAAAGAAAATGTATATATCAGATACACTATCAAGAGCAGCTATTAATGATGAGGGTGATAAAAATGAAATTTTAGATTTAGAAATAGAAGAAGAAATTAGAATTCATAGTAATTTTTTTATCAATAATTTGTCGGTATCTAATGAAAAATTAGAACAAATTAAAATAGAAACTACAAAAGATTTAGTTTTGCAGAAAATTATATATTATTATCAAAATGGATGGCCAAAATATAAAAATAAAATAGATGAGTCAGTAAAGTCATATTTTAAATTAAAAAATGATATTTATGTTGAACAAGGTCTAGTTTTTAAAAACAATAGTTTGGTTATACCATTTTCACTTAGAAATGAAATGCTAGAACGCATTCACGAGGGACATTTAGGTATTAATAAATGTAAAAAATTAGCGAAAAATATAATATATTGGTTAGGAATTAATGAAGATATTGAAAATAGAATTTTAAAATGTCAAGTCTGTATTAAATACCGCAGATGTAATTCTAAAGAGCCTCTTAAAGCACATGATATAAATTCATTACCATTTGAAAAAATAGGTATGGATATTTTTACGCATAATAGTAATGATTATTTATTAATAGTTGATTATTATTCTCAATATATAGAATTAGCTTATTTAGGTAAACATAAAGCAAAGAATACACATACAGCTAAAAAATAATAATGCATATGAAAAGTATCTTTGCAAGACATGGCATTCCTAAAAAAGTGGTTACTGATGGAGGGCCACCATTTAATTCTAAAGAGATATTTGAATTTTATAAAAACTGGGATATAGAATACTCATTAATTAGCCCGAATTATCAGCAATCAAATGGTTTGTGTGAAAAACATGTTTGCATTGTTAAAAATTTACTTAAACGCTGTGATGAGGATGGTAGTGATATATATTTAGCTTTATTAAATTATAGAAATAGCCCAAAATATAATTTACCATCTCCAGCACAACTTTTAATGTCACGTAAATAAAGATCAAGGATACCGAGTAAAGAATTAAATTTAAAACCTAAAATTTATAATAATGAAAAATATAAAAAAATAAAATTTGAAAATAATCAGAGGTCAGAAATTTACTATAATCGTAATACAAAAAAATTAGAAAATCTTGAAATAGGAGATTCAATTTATATGAAAAAAATGCCTCAATATCCTTGGACAGCATGTCGTGTAGTAGAAAAATGTAAAGAGCCAAGGTCTTATATTGTTGAAACACCAGAAGGTGTAAGATATAGAAGAAATAGAAAACATCTACTAATCACTAAATCAATATTAAATTTAAAATAATGATAAAAATAAAATAAAATAAATCTTAATGTAAGCAAATTAAATTAAATTAAATTTTTGTAAAAAAAGGAACATGTTACATATCTAGATGACTGTGGAATAATATGTAAACAATAGAACATGTGAATTAGATATAAATCAATCATGTATCAAATATAAAATTAAATAAAAATATAACACCCTCTTAATTTCCTGCCAAAATGCTTCCTTTACTGGACTGAATCTATTATTTTGTTTGGAAAAATGTAATTTTTTTAAATTGTATACAACAAAAATTCAGTGTATTTCTAAGCGCACTTGCACCCGTTCTAATAATTGAATATTATTTTGGGGGGTCTCATTTTGTTTGTATGTACAAATAGAAGGTATCTACCTTGGTTTCACTGAAAAATATTCAACCCTGATGTTTTTATTTAAATTTTAGTAAAAAGATAGTTTTTCAAAAATTTACGTTACTTACCGTTAAACATTAGCGATTTTTATTGGTTAAACTATTAATATTTTTTTAAATTATGGTTCATTATTATTCTTTGGAACTTCAGGAACAATTTGAGCCTAGTTACGAGTCATTAGGATGATTTTAAGCAAAAGTTATTAATTTTTAAATTATTTCCCCCGAAAAGATGCATTTTTAAGTCTTTTAAGCCCTCTGGAAGAGGTAATTTTTGGTCAAATTTAGTATATGTGGTCACTAGGGTGTTCCAAAAAAAGTCGATAATTTTTTTTTTTCGATTGCATGTGAAATTCTTGTTATATATGCTATAAAAAAAATTCTGTAAAAATTTGAGCCCTTAATATCAACTTGAAGAACTCCATCACCGAATTTGAAGATTTACCATTGATTTAACATGGAAAAATGATTTTTTAACGTTCATTTCTCCTGCAAACTATGTAGAACATTATTTTTCGGAAAAACCATGACTGATCCTTCTTCAGTATTAAATTCTGTAAAAAAAAGCTCTTAGGGTCCAGTCTCTAACGTCAACAAATTCAAAAAATCTGTATTTTTTAACGCAAATAAAAACGAGAGGGTTGACGTTAGAGACTGGACCCTAAGAGCTTTTTTTACAGAATTTAATACTGAAGAAGGATCAGTCATGGTTTTTCCGAAAAATAATGTTCTACATAGTTTGCAGGAGAAATGAACGTTAAAAAATCATTTTTCCATGTTAAATCAATGGTAAATCTTCAAATTCGGTGATGGAGTTCTTCAAGTTGATATTAAGGGCTCAAATTTTTACAGAATTTTTTTTATAGCATATATAACAAGAATTTCACATGCAATCGAAAAAAAAAATTATCGACTTTTTTTGGAACACACTAGTGGTCACAATCGATTCGTCTGAGTGTCCTGAACATATATCAACCATAAAAATACATCATCGCTTTAGATTTTGTGATAAATTGAAAAAACGATTGGAAATGGGGTTTTCACCCTTAAACCCCATTTTTAAGGGTGTTGCACCACTTTTCGCTAGTCCGGGTTATTTTTTTCGAATTCTCCGGTTCAAAATCTATAAGAATCAATCATAAAATTGCTTGCCCTCTTAATTTCCTGTCAAAATGCTTCCTTTACTGGACTATTATGTAACATAACACTTTTATTTTATTTTTTCATTAACAAAGGAACTAATAAATCAATAATATCATAAGATTAACAGGTCTTAAACTTATCAAAAAAAAAAGATTGAACTATCCATCATTATACATAGATAGGTCTTTTTCAAAGCTATATATGTGGGCTGTTCTTGCTGTCAAAGCAGGTTTTGGTGACGGCAATATATGTTACATACCACATCTGATATGTAAACGATCGCTTCATCTTTGGTTGTTGGTGAACAATCTTTTTGCAGCCACTTAAAACATAAAATCGAGTTGTGTTTATCGTGAAATGTGAACAGAATTGCCTATAGGTATAAGTACAATAAGTACTGGTACCTATTATCTAGTAGAGGAGGATTCGTACAGTACGAATCTACCCCACTCATAACTGCACGAAGGTACCCCAACCTGAGAAATCAACAAATTAATTTGGAATAAAAATTATCGTTATAGTTAGGGTAAAATGACTATTTAAATATTAAACCAAGATTTTAAGGCATAAACTATAATAAATCACTTTTATAATTCGAGCATTATTTATACCAGCCAAGCGTGTTCAAAGATGAAAACAAAAAATACTTACGCAGAGCAAAAACACTTATCGAATTGCTCCATCGAAGCCGGCGACCGTATTGTCGCCCCACCTTGCAGGTACCCGGCGTGTATGAGTGGGAGTCACCAGGGTTGCCAGATTTCTCAAATGCTCTGGCGGGACATAATCTCCGGGGATGGGGGGGGGGGGGGGTAGTAATTTTAGATTGCAGAAAAATTCATTTTTTTGTTTTTTTACAATACAAATAAATTCATACATAATATATAAACATATTATCACAGTTATAAACACATTAACATAATAATAAAACATAAATATTGTGGTAAGTTAATTTCATCAAGATGAATTTTAAAAAATCACAATGAGTTAGTAAACGCAAATATTTAATGTTTAATACGCATGCTGTTCATTATTGTAGAAAATTTTGGAAACAGATAATTACCGATACTACAATTGTTAAATTGTACTTTTTATGAGATTTTTTGAAATTATACTGTATGTTTTGTTAGAAGGATTTATTGTACCCAATTTTATGACTGGGCAGTGCAAATTTATGATTCTACCTAATATATCATAGAATGTTTGCCAAATGTATATTTCGTTTGATAATTTTAAGATGTAAAAAACATCTGTGTTTTATGGACGCCTGAGTTATGACAAAAAATTCAAATAATGCACTGAAGTAGCGCTCGCTCAGTCGGTCAAACGCATGCGTACTAGAATCATTACGGTGTCGAATGATGTTTAAGCGGGACATTTGAATTTTTGAGCGGGACGCGGGACAAGCTATCCTGTAGCGGGACTGTCCCGCTCCAGGCGGGACGTCTGGCAACCCTGGGAGTCACACACACACAAACGCGAACACGTCAATGTATTGAATAGCGTAGATATCTCCACTGTACGAATGCTCCCTGTGTACGAAGCCTACCTGCTCTCCCCTACACTTGTTACTTACTTTCAATTCAATGACCTTTTTATTTTTTTCCCTGACTTTCTAAAAAAAAAATAATAAATTCCCTGACTTTTCAGAATTTTAAATAAATTCCCTGACCACTTTATGCTTCCCTGACTTTTCAGAAAGTGGACACCCTGATGTAGGTAGTTATATCATTTATCAATTATTAATTCAAAATATTAAAATCATTATTATTTATTAATATAAGGGTTAAATATGATACCACCCTGCCCAATATAAATTGGACACCCATGCAATTTTGTTATGTGTAACAATTTTTATTAACACCAACAGTTGTTATATACCTATTTCTACCAAACCGGTCAAAATGACCGGTTAGATATTTAGTTGACAAAATATTAAAATTTAAAGAAAAGTTTTAAAGAAAATAAAATATATTTTATTCTTATATTGCAGGTATGTACAGTCGCCTGCAGAACTCGTCTGGCACACTAAAGGCCATAATCGCTTACAATAGATTTCAAATTTAAAGACAAACATCATCGGTTATCTTTTTCTAGGGCGGAGCTTACACTTACAGTTATAACATTTTAAATAAAAACAATAAATATACGTCCATTTCAAATAATGATTTATTATTACAAATTTTGCTTTTGTTACCTAATTTCTTATATTTATTATGGTTATTTACTTATGTATATTTTAAATCTAATATGTATCTACAATTTATATTGGATTTTGATATTATTTTATACATTTTAACAATTAAATATTAATATATTATTTTTTGCTATTACATTTTACGTTGTACACATCATATTTTTCGAGATAAGCGGTAAAAGATACAAAAATAAGCTTTTTTTATGTAGGTAGAGTTAATTAATTAATTGTATAAACAATCAATTTTTATGAAAATTATGTAATATACAATAAAATAACTCGAAAACTACTGAACCGATTTTAATGCGGCTTTCACCAATAGATAAATAATTGTCCGGAGCAGGTTTTTGGCTATTATTTTTTTAATCTTGCTGGTTCTATGAAACAACTGTATTTGTTTATATTAAAAAAAACTCAACAATAAGATTTCAATGCCACTATTTGCCATATTGATAAATTTTACTTTTTTATGGCGACAATCGATTATATAAGTCTTTGGAAACACATACAAACAGTTTTACAAAAATAAAGGTTTTACAAAAAATTGTATTGTGAATCATAAACAAGCATGATTCCATTATTAATAATTTAATTAAACAAAAACAATTGAAGATATTATCAGGTCCTAATTTTCAGTTAATGTTCTGTACTACAGAATGTTTATTTTCTAGGGATATCAACTTAAAAAACGTTAAACTTTATTAGTTATTACAGCTTAAAAGAGTGTGTTTTCAGCCATTTTAATCAGCGTAACGGATAAACAAATGATTTTTTAAATTTTTTTCAAAATTTTACATGAAATTTTTTTTTTATAATACTTATTTAGACCGCTATTTACCAAAAATCAGAAAATCTTAAGAATTTTGCAAATGAACCATGGATAACTCCAACCAAAATCGGAGCAAACTTAGGGTATTTTACACCATATTTGTAACAAATGCTGTTAGTATTAAAACTGTACCTAAAAATAATCTGTAGTCTCCACAGCCTGGACTGTAAAAGTTGTAGAGAACATTATTTTCTATAATTTATGTTCTATTCTTTTTTTGTATCTTTTATGAATTGCCCAAAAATAATAATTTAGTTTTTATTTAAAATTAATTTTAATAATATGAAGTCTATATAGTTAAGTATCTGTGAAAATAAAATAATTTATTATTATAACTGTCAATTAAATAGATGTATAGAAATAATAATATCTAAAACGTGTCAAACTGTTGAAATATTAAATAAATAAGAAGCCATTGACAAAACAACATTTTTTTAAACATAAAAATTATTATACAAATTTATAATAAAATAAAAACATTTGAAATAAAATCACAGAATAGAATTAAAATATATATTGAACATTAACAAAAACAACAATTAATGTAATGTAGTTTATATTCAATTTCTTAGCAGAAAGTATTAACTAATGTAATTTTCATCTGTACATGATGTATAAGAAAGTTTTGTGTCGACCAGGGCAGTTTATTTGTAATAATAATTTGCGTTTCTTGTAAAATAAATATAAACAATAAAATCATTACCTTTGCAATAACACATGCGTTAATTTTAACCCACTCGTAGGTATACATATTTAACAAAATATAAAAATTTCAAATTCCTTTTTTATAGTCATTAGGCATTATAATGGCTAGTTTAAAATTTTAAAATTACATTTAAAAAGGTGCAATGGCTATCAGTGGACTTTCTTTGTCCTTTTTTAACGACTACAGATTGGCACATAGCCATCAAGTCGAAAATAATCAGAATGGATTCAGAGAAGGTTAAAATGGATATTGCCATCAAAATCCGAAATTGAAAAAATTGGTTTAACAATACTAACTTCAAATTTCAGAGTGGGGTAGACAAAACAAGTTTTGAAGTTCGAAGAAAAAGAATTATAGTATATTAAATTAAGAAATTTTTATTTGATTTGCTATAGTTTTACATAAAATATGTTGTTTCTTATGGAGTATGACCCCTATGATCCCACCCCCTTTATTTAAATTACTTTAAATTTATAAGTTTTTTTAAGGGGAGCATAACATTAAACGAATATCATTCGCCGTTCAGTGGGGTGGGGCTTACATACTCCTACCCCCCCTTCAAAACGTTTTAATCTTCACCTTATCCATATTAATGAGACATATAATTTTATATCAAGTTTAGTATATTTAAATACTAAAATTCGGAATATCAAATATTTATTGCCACAAAATTTACTTATACAATTTTCAATAGATTACATAATAATTTAATTTTAATCGCACAAATATATATGAGTACTATAAACGAAGAGTAGTTCTTTATCTAGCAAATGAATTTCAAAATATCTGTCTTTGTTTGATTCATGGAGAAATGATTTAAATATTATAATAATCAAATGGGAGGAGCCTACTTAGTTTGTGATAAACGAAAATGAATACAAATTGCAAGACCATTAATGCAGGTGACTGTACATGATATATACATATATTTACATAAAAAGTAGTAATATTATTAATTTTTTTATCATTATTATTTGGCTCACCACAATTTTTACATATAAAGATTTCTTTCAATGTACATTTACCATAAACATATTTTCTACAACCAACACAGATATTCATGGTTTTATTTTCATTACATAAACCTATTTGGCAAGTTTTTCGTTTATTAGAACTTTCAGGACTCTTCGAGAGGTCATTTAAGTTTTATATATAGATATTATGTGCAAAGTTCTTTTCTTGATATATTTTCTTCAGTTGTTTCTGTATATACATAGTAAAATCCATGCATTTATTTGCTGCTAATTCCAGAATATTGAAAAATATTTGAAGAGGTGATTTTCGAGATCCCGACTTCACACTGTATTTTCTGGCCATTTGATCCGTTATGTCTACTCCGAATTTGGTTTTATTATAAAATATGATAATTTCATATCATTGTCTTTTTCAATGTTGACTGAATTATGTTTCGAACTCAGTAGATGTGCTTTTTTAGTCGGCTTACTTTTATATACTGTCAAAGTACAATTATTTGTTTTATAAATTATGGATGAAAATCGAGGTAAATTATCTTTTTTTTGTTTAGCAAGATTCAGCAATTCTCTTTTATTTGCACGAATTGTTCCAACCAAAGTGGTGCGTTTTTCCAATAATTTTGATGCTAGTGATTAGCGTAAAACTTTTCTTGATAGGTCCCATTTTTTACCAAGAACTCGGAAAGCTTCTAGTTTTGTGCATAGTATATAATTCGACGATTGATTATCAATGAAAAAGCACTAGTAATTGATCCTCTGAAATATCTGCTAGTCCATCCATCACAAAATTCTGAGAATTTAATTTCCCGGTAATTTTGACCGGTCGGTATATTTAGGTATAACACATACGTATATCAGAAAAATGGAAGGGGGGGAAACAAAAATATTTATAATATTATTAAAAACATAAATTTAGAAAAAGTCTTAATATTATCATTAAATATTAAATGAAATTTAATGAGAAAGTCTTGTGAACAATTGATGCAACCGGTCATTCTGACCGGTCGGTAGTTCTAGTGTTAAAAGGTCTTTCGTTAGTATGTGTTAATTTATGTGTAGCTAAATTACATTTATGTTTACAGCTAAATTCACATTGGTCACATTTAAAGGGTCTGTCATTACAATGTGTTAATTTATGCCTTAATAAATCTGCCTTTCGTACACAGCTATACTCACATTAGTCACATTTAAAAGGTTTTTTGTTAGTATGTTTTAATTTATGTGTAGCTAAGTAAAATTTATATTTACAGCTAAATTCACATTGGTCACATTTAAAGGGTCTGTCATTACAATGTGTTAATCTATGTCTTGATAAATCTCCCTTTCGTACACCGTTATACTCACATTGGTCACATTTAAAAGGTCTTTCGTTAGTATGTGTTAATTTGTGTATAGCTAAATAATCTTTACGTATACAGCTAAATTCACATTGGTCACATTTAAAAGGTCTTTCGTTCGTATGTGTTAATTTATGTGTAATTAAGTTAAATTTAGATATACAGCTAAATTTACATTGGTCACATTTAAAAGGTTTTTCGTTCGTATGTGTTAATTTATGTGTAATTAAGTAAGATTTATATTTACAGCTAAATTCACATTGGTCACATTTAAAGGGTCTTTCGTTAGTATGTGATATTTTATGTTTAGCTAAATTAGATTTATTTTTACAGCTAAATTCACATTTGTCACATTTAATGGGTCTGTCATTATAATGTGTTAATTTATGCCTTAATAAATTTCGCTTTCGTACACAGCTATATTCACATAGGTCACATTTAAAAGGTTTTTCGTTCGTATGTGTTAATTTATGTGTAATTAAGTAAGATTTATATTTACAGCTAAATTCACATTGGTCACATTTAAAGGGTCTTTCGTTAGTATGTGTTAATTTATGTTTAGCTAAATTAGATTTATGTTTACAGCTAAATTCACATTTGTCACATTTAATGGGTCTGTCATTATAATGTGTTAATTTATGCCTTAATAAATTTCGCTTTCGTACACAGCTATACTCACATAGGTCACATTTAAAAGGTTTTTCGTTAGTATGTATTAATTTATGCTTTAATAAATATGAGTTTCGTACACAGCTATATTCACATAGGTCACATTTAAAAGGTTTTTCGTTAGTATGTATTAATTTATGTGTAACTAAGTAAAATTTATATTTACTGCTAAATTCACATTGGTCACATTTAAAAGGTTTTTCGTTAGTATGTGTTATTTTATGTCTAACTAAATAACATTTATGTTTACAGCTATATTTACATTGGTCACATTTAAATGAACTGTTTTCACAGCTCTCTGATTTTTTTAAATTTTCATTTTCTTGTTCATTGATTCCAGTTTCTGGTACATTTTCTTCTTTTACAACAGGGTCTTCCTGAAAAACGATCATTTGTTACTCAATAATAAATTGAATGTGATGTAATGTTTTATAAAAAATGCTTATAAGGTTTTTTTATAAAAATAAATTTTGATCAGCTGCGACTTCATTTGTTCATAAAAAGTGTTTTTTTTGCAAAAGTGCATTAATTAATGATTAGGGTGACCAGGTCTCTTCAAATACAACTTTGTTTAGTAAACATTTTGTGCACCACAATTTATCCCTTCGGATATAATGATATAGCTACCCTAAATTTTAAAAATATGCACTTTTTTTAAACATCGTATCTAAACAATCCGTGGAATTTTTTTTTCCTTTCGTAAAATAACTTTTGGCTTTTCATCACCATCAGAAACGTTTCAGATCAATTCAATTAATCCAAGCCAAACATATGAATAACTAGTAAATTTGTAAATTTAATTTTCAATAAAAAATTCTAAAACTGGAAGCAAACATTATTTAAGGATAGTTTCGGATATTGTATAGTTTTAATTTTACTAGTGAAGAAAGACCAAATGTGGGCCTTTTATTTTTCAAAAAGATAACAAAAATTCCACAAAATTTTTAGATACAATTTTTACATAAATATCAATTTAATACCTCTAATTTATATTTCATATAATTATACTTGAATAAATTGTGCAACCCTATTTTCCTGGATGGTTTTGTTTATAAGGGTTGATACCTACCCTTATAATTTATTTTTGATTTTTAATATATGGACTTGTTGTCTACATTGTTTACTATCTATTTTATAAATTTCAAGTATTTGTCTTTACCTACATTGTTCGAATTCATTGTAATACACAGGGGGTTGAAAATTAAAGGGTAGAAAAGTGGTTGGAAATTATTTGATTTCATGGAAATTGTAAATTTAATTATTTCTAATAACCCATGAAGATTTAAAAAAATTCTTTCATATTTTCCTACATTTCTGTTGATCTAAACTTAGGGGATGATGACAGGTGGTAAATAGAATTAAATTTTAATAAAAAAATATACTTTACACCTTAAGGGTTCAAATAAGTTCTACATATAAAAATTAATGTGAATTTTATCGTTATTGGAATTAACAGTTTTTAAACTTTTTTTTCAATAATAGAAAATTGCCACTTTCCATTTTTCACCCCTCCAAATGTTGTACAACCGCTATCAAAGCAAGCACAAAGTTGTTACTTTTTGGGCTTTGAAACAACACCACATTAATGATTTTTCTGAATTTTCATATTAACCCATTAATGACCGAAGGGATAAGTTTTCAAAAATTATAAGAAATGTTTTGTTAATATGTTTATTTATTAAAAAAATAAGCTTATTTTACAAAAAAATTTTTTTTGTGTAACATTGAAAAAGTGTCCCACTAATTGTGACAAGCAGTGTATTATAATTAATAAATAAACTGTATGGTAAATAATATTACTGTTTATAAAACAATTGTTAAGGAACCTTTATTTTTTTTATATTTGAGCTTCTGTCAAACATACTATAAGCAACCTAACCTGTTTTTACACGTGATTCAATTTTAACAATCACTACGTATTACTCACCTCATATTCCTGTTTATAGTATTTAGCAAATTCATCGAAGATTTCAATATCTTGAAGACAATCGATATCTTCTATTTCTTCTTTTGTATCTTCCTTTTTAACTTGAAACATTTCAATACAGAATTATAATTATACCAATACCAATCAATACCAATTGCTATATTTTACATTCCGCGCATGCGCATGCTCTCCGTTTTGTGGTTCAATGTTGAACTAGAACAGTGATACTCAACATTTTTATATCGTTTCATTTTTGTTTTGCTTTAATCGAGATCGTAATTTTACAATTTCTTCTGATTTCAAAATTTTCACATGATGTTTCCGTTTCAGGTCAAGACAAACAATTTTCGTACCGGGTCTGTGTGTCTGTCTGTCTACTGAATCCTTCTTACACTCATGAACCACTGAATCGATATCAATGAAACTTTAAAATGCTTATATATTTTCTTTTTTGTGCATAAATAATAATTGTATTCTCCATAAGCGTAGTATATTCTATGACACTGATAGAAACACCTCATTGTAAGTATAGTCAGGGCCGTAACTAGAGGCTCGGGGGGCCCGGGACAAGTGATCGAGGGGCCCTCATAATATGCAAAAATAAAAATTGAAGGCCTTTTTTATTCTACAAATTTATTGATTGACATTTTTTGGTCGCCAATTTTACACTTCTTCTCAACTTTAATAAATATTAAATGTAAAATTCAAGTTGACAACGAAAAAAACGGTCATTAAAATCTAAATTTGTATAAGTGTAACATTTTCAAGTTAGAACCAAATAAAAACAAAAGTTTTACTCTGCCGCGGGGGGCCCCGGGGTGTGATTGTGTCGGGATGCACCCAGTAACGTACCAAGGGGGTGGGGAAAAGGAGGCATTTGTCCCGAGCAGCAGTATATTAAGGGCGGCAAAATTGTGGATTGGGGGCGGAAAATTTGAAATAGAAACCAAAAAAAAGGTATCAAAATTACTAGAAAGCGTAAAATTGTAGATCACCAGCGACAAATTCGAAAAAAAGGGTCATCAATTTTCATATTTAGCATTAAGTGCAGTGGGAGGGGGGGGCAATTTTACAAAAAAAAAAATTGAAAATAAAAAAAAAATTTTTTTCAAAAACAATAAATTTTTGGAAGCTAATATTTGGTCAGGTTGAATGTTAAATAGAATGTGACTTCCAAATAAATAATCAGCCAAATCCATGTAAAGGCATGTTTTGCATTCTTATCCGGTTAAGTGCTCATTTTTTTAAATCGCCTAACATCAGGTTACGTGGTTAATTATATCGTCGTGATACAAATTCAATTGTAGACGAATTCCAATTTGAATGTTATATGTACTATAATTTTTGGATTTTGGTGAATAGCGAATGCCTTACATTTATTGTGGAATATTTTAAAATAATTTAATTTTATTAATTTAAATATTATTTTAAATAATATAAATAAGATTATAAATTTCTAACTGTAAGTTAAGATTAAGTATCCACGATCCAATAACTCGATCCGAAATCTAGGACCAAGTTCTTATATAGTGGACACAGGGTTTTATAGATAACATAAGTGTATAATAATAAAAAATAAAAAACTTCAAAATGTGTTTAACAATTGAATATGTAAAGTATTTAAAATCAGAAATAAAAATATAATGTGTTTTATATATTTGACCAATTTTATCGATTTCCGTAAACTACAACATATTTTTTTTTTCAATCTGTCCTTATTTTAGGGTTCCGAAGAAACCCTATTAATCTCACTTTGTCGTCCGTCCGTCCGTTCTTTTCACTCAAAGCTAAATAACTCGTAAACTATATAAGCTAGAAACCTGAAATTTTTACTGAACATGTAAAATGATACCCTCTAGTAAAATATGTACAAATTTATTGAATAAATAATTTTTCAGGGGGGGGGGGGCAATAAGGAGCTAAAGCTAGGTAAAAAAATATATTTTTTTATACCAAGGTATGTGGCACGTTAAAATGTATAACCAAACAAGCGGAATTTGACCCATTTTCTATTTTTTTCCTAAATCAAAAATTGTGCCTGTACGGGGCTTTAAAGCAAATCCAAAAAAAAAAAAAATTGTATGCCAAGACATGTCAAAATGTACATCTGAATTAGTAGAATTTGACCAATTTTTTTATTTTTTTCTAACTCAAAAATGGCGCCTGTAGGGGGCTAAAAGCAGTATTTTATTCTGCCCCCCCTCTAACTCTGTAACTACCGGCTCAATAAATTTGAAAAAAATTTGATAACGAGGTTTTGGTGGGACTACCAACGACAAATACTAAAGTCAACAATATAATTTTAAATTTTGGAATAATAGGGAGGGGTGTAAGAGAATTAAAAATTTTTATTTTCATATCTAGGCATGTGGTATGTCAAAACGTACATCTCAATTCGTAGAACATGATCATATTTTTTTTTCTAACTCAAAAATGGCGCCTGTAGGGGTCTAAAAGCAGTGTTTTATTTTGTCCCCCCCCTCTATCTCTGTAACTACTGGCTCAAAAAATCTGAAAAAATTTGGTAACGAGGTTTTGGTGGGACTACCAACGACAAATACTAAAATCAACATTATAATTTTAAATTTTGGAATTATAGGGAGGGACGTCATAGAATTTTTTATTTTGATATCTAGGCATGTGGTATGTCAAAATATAGATCTCAATTAGTAGAACTTTTTTATATTTTAACTTTAACTTAAAAATGCACCTGTAAACAAACATTTCACGTAGTACGTACTTCGGAACCCTTATGGCATACACTAGTGTATGTCGGAGCGTGTAATATTATTACGTAAGATGGTGACATTGTCACGTCTCGCACACCGTCACTAATCTGCTCTCCTTTCGTCGTTCATAAATAAAACAAAGACAAATCAACAATATTGTCCTTTTATCAACATTAATCACTAAGTTACAATTACAAAATCACACATTGCCTTTTCATTAACTTCACAAGATCTTTAAATTATAGAAAACTAGCTGGGCCCACGCGGCTTCGCTCGCGTGGATTACGGAATTATTGTTTAGGATTTAAAAAATATATAGTTGAATTAATTACAAACACGATTAGTTATTAATGTAATAAAAACCAAATAACACTTAAATTACCTATCTAACAAAAACGAATCAGAACAAAAAGTAAAAATAATTTTTGTTCTATTTAAATTTAAAAGTTAATTATTATTGAAAACAAAATAAACAATTGACAATCAAAAGAATACCGGCCTGTTCGGCTGTTCCCTCTGCCGAGCGTGTTGGCACGTTCCCTCGTCGCACCCCGCGCACGGTCACAATCGTGTGAATAATATATTCCCATATGTATATTTCGATATTTTCTAAACTATACGACCAAATTGGATGCTGTAAATGGCAAATTATATATACATTAAGTAGGTACTTATGACGATGAAATCATTTATTTCGATAAGGATTGGTGTTTTGCAGGTCATAAGTCCATGTAAACAGAATCCAAATATTTTATGTTTTCTTTGTAACATAAAAGCAGTCATTGTGGCTTAAATATAAAAGTTAGACATATCGTGTCGCGGACTTTATTGTAGAACTTTTGATTCTACACAATTCTTTAATACATTATTTTGTTCTATATTGAACGGTTTAGACAGCGTATTACAAAACAGCGCACCGACGGCAAAATTTTTTCCGACTTGATTTACTATTATCGTCACTGCTTAGTTGTTATGTTACCTAACGTAACAAAATATAGCCTATAACCTGGTCAGAGAATGTACCTATGAATTAAAAAAGAAACCACGTAAATCGGATAAGTGGTTCTCGAGTGATAAGAACACTAACGGACAGACAGACAGAGAGACGTTGAGCTTTATATATATTAAGGATAATCTTTTAGCGGTCGCATACATATATGCCACCGCTCGAACACCGTTCAATCACTAACATAAATCATATGCGCGCGCACACCCAAATAATGTATTGCCAACAAACAAAAATATGAAATCTGTGTGTACGTCAGATACTAAAGTTTCACCAAATTCTATTACACCCCTCCCTATTATAACAAAATTTAAAATTATATTGTTGACTTTAGTATTTGTCGTTGGTAGTCCCACCGAAACCTCGTTACCAATTTTTTTTCAGATTTTTGAGCCGGTAGTTACAGAGTTAGAGGGGGGGGGAAATAAAATACTGCTTTTAGCCCCCTACAGGCGCCATTTTTATGTTAGAAAAAAAATAAAAAATATCGTCAAATTCTACTAATTGAGATGTACATTTTGACATCCCACATGCCTAGATATGAAAATAAAAATTTTAAATTAAATACTTGGTATACAATTTTTTAGTTTTTTTTTGGATTTAATTTAAAGCCTCATACAGGCATCATTTTTGATTTAGAAAAAAATAGAAAAAGGGTCAAATTCCGCTTGTTTGGTTATACATTTAAACGTGTCACATGCTTTGGTATAAAAAAAATATTTTTTTTACCTAGCTTTAGCTCCTTATTGCCCTCCCTGAAAAAATATATATTCAATAAATGTACATATTTTACTAGAGGGTATCATTTTACATGTTCAGTAAAAATTTCAAGTTTCTAGCTTATATAGTTTACGAGTTATTTAGCTTTGAGTGAAAAGAACAGACGGACGGACGACAAAGTGAGATTAATAGGGTTTCTTCGGAACGCTAAAAACGTGATTAGTAATTAATTGTATTCATAATAATAATTAAAACTTCAGTTGTTTTGAAATCTTGTTGTTGATTGTCATAGCCATCTTTGGATCATACAGTGTATAAATAAAAAATACTTTTTGGTAATTTTTTGAGATATTTTGAAAAGTAAGTTCACCAAGTTGCATAACATTGAAATGGTAATAAAATCTTCTGTTCAAAAGTTACAAAATTTCATATTGCTTCTATTTAAGAAATAATAAGTTAGTCTCATATCTCAAAAACTATGAGATTTCTGAAAATTAAAAAAATATTTCTAAATAGACAATACTAAACCCTACAGCATTTATTTGAAACATTTTTTTTTTAATTTCAAGTCGCTTAATGAATTAAGTGAATTTTTTTTCAAACATTCTGTTTTTAGGTTTTCAGTCTTCTCCGTATACCAAATTTCATCTTAATCGGTCTAAAATTTTTGAGGACGGACATGGCAAAACTATAAGGTTTCCTAGTTTTCTACGGAAACCTAAAAAGAGCATCAGCACAATATTTAAAAGGGGTAATGTTGTCAGCAAGTCGAGTGATAGCCGATAGACTAGATTAGGGATGTGGAACCTGCGGCCTTTTCAATACTTAATTGTTGCCGGTAAATATTTCAATTATTTATAATATATAATTTTTCTTCTCAATTTATTTTTAATTTTATTCTGCCAAGAGACAGAAATAAAAATGTTTGAACAAATATTCTACAATAATCAAACGTAAATTAAAATTGGCTATTGCGCGTATATTCTGAAGTTATTTGATATGAACTTCTTAGTGGGGATATATTTCACGACGAAGACTACTTCAAGAAAGACACGGTAAGTATGCGGCCTGCTATATAATTATTAATGCGAAAAATAAATAAAGCTGATGTCAAAGGTAATTGAAAGATTTTATATATTCATGTCTTACATACCTACATACAAAAGAAATAAACAAAAAACAAATACACTAACTACCTCTGTTTTCACAAAGTCGTTTGTAGTTTAAAAGTACCTAAACAGAATTCGATTCTGAGAAATTTGGATTTTAGATTTTGCGATATAACTACCTATTATATATTTCTTAGTACATATACTTTGAACAAAATAGAAATTGAAAACACAGGTTCGTATTAAAAAAAAATTTTTTGGTTTAAAAAATATATTTTCTAATATCAGTGAATATTTAAAGTTTATTAAAATATATACTTATAGGTATACAGTAAGGGTCGATCCGGTTCGGTCTCGCTCCACTATAGGTATCGGTCAGATCTCGGTCCAATCACGCTCCGATACAATATTACTATACTGAATATTTGACTGGAGCGAGACCGGCTCAATAATCTGGATCGACCCTAAAACTTCTCTTAAAGTATCTCTCAGATTGTAATATAAGATATTCTTTAATAAATATATTTATATTTAGCTAAAATTGTTTACTATAAATGTAAAATATCGGTATGGAGAACCATATATGACTTCCATGTTCTTTAATATCTTTTAAAATAATTTTTAATATATGAAAAATTTCAATGGGATTTGTCAAGAATAAAACTCACCTTTGTATATAAATATTAGTTTTCTATTGTCCTAATGTCAAAAACATAATACACATTCGTAGAATAACTAATTTGACAATTTGAAATTAGTTGCATTTGTTTCTAAGGCAACATGAATTAGTGACGTATTAATTAGTATTTAAAATTCAAATTTTGATAATGGTTTTCACCCCTTCAATAGCTGTTTAGGTACGTACAAAAAATAAATGTACCTTAGTTTCAATTTTCACTGTTAATTATTAACCGACATTCGGGTTAACTGTATCCTAATAAACGGGCGTTTGTCGTATTTACAGTTCCTTAAACAGGCAGGTAATGTTAATCCTAATTTAATTGGCCCTAATTTTGTTAATCCTAATATTATAAAAATGCCTTAATATAAAAATGAATACGATTTTATTGATTTGAAAGTGAACCACTAGAGATAATTTTTTAAAATTGGTAACGGTAAGAAAATAAATTTATTATCTTTTAGGAGGGGGGCCTACCCGTTTGAAAGTTAAAGAAACGTGTTTTTTAACAATTTTTTAATCAATTTTATACATTAATCTTTTGAAAATTTTTTAAGCCGAGTCTGATGATAAAATTCCGTCTTTATTCTTTTCCTTCTAAGAAAATATAAGTCCATCTACCTACTTGGTATACAAACATTAATTGATATTTTGGATGGTATAGACATATTGTAAACCCACATTTGTTAAAGATATGTAAATAAATATTTGTTTCATCATTAAGCAAAATGTCAAAGCTTTTATCTTTTTTTGGTATTTATTTCTAAATCGTATTTATTTGTGTATCTGTATGAATATATGTACAGTGCATGCCAAAAGTTTGAATACACCTAAAGAAAAAACAATTTTTTGAGTTTATTTGATTATTTAACGAAATCAACTTACTTTATTCACATAAGTTTATTGTGTTTAACATATGTAGTTAAGACATTTTTTTATTATTATTAATGTATTTTATAGAAATCAAATCAATTTTAAACATCCAAGAAATGAAAATGTTACTTTAACCGATTTTCTTAAAAATACCCACCTTTTTTATTAATGATTTCGGCGCAAATTTTTGGTATTATTTGAAAAGTGATGGTGGCTCAGTGATGATTTGGGGCTGCTTCAGACGCGAGGGACAACATACAACCACAAATATTACAAAAACTTGTTGAAATAATGCCAAAAATAATGCGCCGAAATCATTAAAGCAAAAGGTGGTCATTTTCAAGAAAATCGGTTGAAGTAACATTTTCATATCTTCGATGTTCAAAATTGTTTTGATTTCTATAAAATACATTAATAATAATGAAAAAACGTCTAAACTATGTTATGTAAGTTGATTTCGTAAATAATCAAATAAACTAAAAAAATTGTTTTTTCTTTAGGTGTATTCAAACTTTTGGCCAGTACTGTATATATTTTTTTAAAGGGACATTCGAGGCTTTATATTTTATAGCAGACATGTCAACCCAATCAGTTTGTACGTTAGACTTCCTAAGGAACATAATACTTCTTCTTCTACTTCAAATTCAAATTCTTTTAAATATAATATTTAATATTACATTTAACATAATATGGTTCCTTACATGTTTTTCTGAAAATTGCACATAATTATATTCCAACAAAAATTTATTAAATTTATTAAATATCTAAAATAGAAAATAAAAATATTAAATATTTTTAGTGGACACAACAAAATAAAAAACTTTAAGGAAAGTGAGGTGAAAACATACTATAGTTTTGGAAATAAACAAAAGTGCTATAACATTATTAACACAAATACTCAATAAAATTAATTTAAAAAAATTTTTGTATGCTTAAATATTCTTATTATTATTCTTTATATCGGTTGAACATCCAGATACTCCGTTTAATTTTTTTTAATGCTTATTGTTAAATACCAGTATTTATAAAAAAATATTCTTTCAAGATTGTGATAGGCAAAAATAGGTTTCATTTATTAATTAAGAGACCAAAGTTAACACAAAAAGATTTAACAGCAAAATAAAGAATAATTGATACATTACGATAAATAAATCAAAGCGTGCATTCCATGTTATAAAATAGATCAGAGACCCAAAGGTCTTCATCCTCTCCGATAACCGGTATGTACCTATATATTTTTAAAATATCTGTAGCGTAAACAAATTGTACCGATTTTTTACATTTTTGCACCTTTATACTATGTACAATAATGTACATGTTTGTGAGAATGTGTGCGAGTATGTATAGGTATATGTGCGAGTGTGTGAGTGGAATAGAGTAAAATATACACCATGCGTTATAATAGTAATGCATTTACTTCGGTAGACACTTCTTAATAAGTGTCAGTTATCATTATTAAATTATCCAAATGCTCTATCATTTTAAATTACGTGCATTCAAAAAAAAAACAGACAAACTATGTATGTTTCTATATTTCTTATTATCTATATATCCTTACTATATTATTGTTTGATTTGAATTTAAAATATTTACCCACAATTATATTTAACAAAAAATGTAAATAAATAAAGTATATATTTTAATTTCAATGACACTTCAGTGGAAAATAATTTACACAATTTAATTTCATGTGCAAATATTTATTTGAAATTATTGGCGGTAGAGTAATACCGATTAATATAGATTACAGTATTTGATATTGGTGAAAATACATTTAAAGTTTATGTTTATGTGTATTCGAAATTTTCTTAAAATAAATTATACAAATATTTACTGTGCATGCAATAATATTTAAATTGGTGGAGGTGCTGAACAATAGTACAAAATAAATATAAAAGTAATTGTAAATTTTCTAATCTTTAGAAATGTTAAAGGTGAATAAAATTTAATTGAATTATAGTTAAAGTACTCAATATATATATTCTGTTCTTTATTTAAACAAATTGGATTATATATTTTATGTAGATATCAAAGTAAGTTAAGTTAAAAAAATCTTTGAAACCGTATAAAATTATCAAGAAAGGATCAAAATAATACATGTGATAACTATTTACAGACAACAAAACTATTTACAATAATGTTTTTTATTCGATACTAAAACGAACCTATACCGCAATATATTTAAGTGAATTTTTTTAATAAAAATACAGGGTGATTCAGCGCTGTCGTGCCAAACTTGAACAGTAAATTAAGAGAAATATTTTAAGCAAAAAACATTATATGAACATGTGTCCGGAAATTTTTCGTAAGGGGGCTACAACCTTCCAAAGATTTTATTCAAAATTAGTTTTTATTTAATATCTGGAGACCCCATTGTGCTAAAGTTATGAAATTTGATACAGGGTTTAGTATTAATAAGTGTTATCGATTTCCAGTATTGAACAATTATAATTTAGATCAGGACTGTATGGGGCCAGTGGGCCCATCGATTTTTATCTAGTATTTTTTTGTTCTTTAATTTTTTCTTAAATTAGACATTTGAATAAGATTGTATGGCACAAAATACACAAAAATAGACTTTGCTCATTTATCATAGGATAAACCGTTTACGAGAAATATGGATGCAAAAGAAAGGATGCAGAATTTTACTTAATACGGATGCTTCAAATTACAAAAAATATTTTTATATTCATGTTTTATGATAAAAAATAAAACAAAAAAATAATACAAATATACCTTTAAAAATTCATCCTTACCAACAAATAGCCATTTCAAGTATAGCTTTCTAGTTGTTAGTAAATTACTTGCAACATTAATAGAACTGGCTATAGGTCTAAGAGGACACGTATTAGGGGATACATGTACATGAACTTTTTTCTTACCTTTAATCAAAAAACAGGAATATAGATTTATTTTGTTTAATTTGAAACATCCGTATTAAGTAAAATTCTGCATGCATTCTTTTGTATCGATATTGCTCGTAAACGGTTTATCCTATGATAAATGAGCAAAGTATATTTTTGTGTATTTTGTGTCATACATTCTTATTCAAATATCTAACACAGGAAAAAATTAAAGAACAAAAAAACACTAGATAAAAATCGATGGGCCTACTGGCCCCATACAGCCCTGGTCTAAATTATTATTGGTTAATACTGGAAATCAATAATACTTATTAATACTAAACCCCGTATCAAATTTCATAACTTTAGCATAATGGGTTCTCCAGATATTAAATAAAAACTAATTTTGAATAAAATTTTTGGAGGGCTGTAGCCCCCTCATGACAAATTTCCGGACACATGTTCATATAATGTTTTTTGCTTAAAATATTTCTCTTAATTTACTGTTCAAGTTTGGCACGACAGCACTGAATCATCCTGTATATTGTACATTTTCACAGTAACAAATGTGTTCAACATCTTATTTACCGATCTTTAAAAATATCTGATAAAACAATAATTCCTTGTAAATATTCTTTTGGAAGTTAACGTATTGTAAATTTTATCCAAAGTTTCAGTCCATTCAAGAATTAAGTAATAAAATCTTATAACAATAAAAAAATGTATTTAATTTAACTCAAGCCGATACTTTTTTTTTCTTTCTGTTTACAGTTGTCTTTGATTTTATATTTCTTCGTTACACCAATGCATTTACGTGTTCTGGAAACATAATAATATCGACAGAATCGTACTATATTGTTAATGCAAATTATTATTTTGGGGAGACCTAATTACTAAACTTATTTTCGAAGCTTCTAATTTTCATAGGTTAGTTTTGTTCAACGTATATGTATAATAAACTAGCTGTGTCCACGCGGCTTCACCCGCTTGGACTACGGAATTATTGTTTAGGATTTTTGAAAAATATAGTTTACTTAAGTAGGTACAAACACAATTAATTACTATCGTAATAATAACTAATCAAAACCTAAAGTACCTAAAAAAAAACAAATCAGAACAAAAATTACAAATAATTATTAACTTTTAAATTTAAACAGAATAAAAATTATTTGTAATTTTTGTTTTGTTTAAATTTAAAAGTAAATAATTGAAAACAAAATAAACAACTGCCGGCCGAGCGCAGAATCTTCCCTCTCCTCGCGACACTTCATCATAGTTCACGCGTATTGCCGAATAATATGTTATTGTATGTATATTTCACGTTATTTCCTAAACCAAATGACCAAATTGGATTCTGTAAAAGGCAAATTGTATCTACATTAAGTACTTATGACGATGAAATAATTTATTTCGATAAGGATTAATGTTTTGCAGGTCATAAGTCTACGTAAACAAAACCCAAATATTTTAAATTTTCTTTGTAACATAAAATCAGTCATTCTGGCTTAAATATAAAAGTTAGACATATGGTGTCGCTGACTTTATTGTAGATTTTTTGATTCTACACAATTCTTTAATACATTATTTTGTTCAATATTGAACGGTTTAGGCAGCGTATTGCAAAATAGCGCGCCGACGGCAAATTTTTTTCTGACTTGATTTGCTATTATCGTCACTGCTTAGTTGTTATGTTACCTAACGTAATAAAATATAGCCTATAACCTGGCCAGAGAATGTACCTATGAATTAAAAAAGAAACCACATAAATCTGATAAGTGGTTGTCGAGTGATAAGCGCACTAACGGACAGACAGACAGACAAACAGACGTTGAGCTTTATATATGATACCGGTAATGTATGTAATTCAGGCATTCTATAGAATTCCTAGGAATTCTATACAATGCCTGACGATTTCAGGCAAAGTATGAAATATTTGTTTAATAGAAATTTATTATATACTTTGCCTAGGCATTCTATAGAATCCTTAGGAATTCTATAGAATGCCAAGATAATATTAGGAAATGTATGAAATAAAAGACAAAATGATATTAATAAAGCAGATAGGTATTATTTAATTAATTTTAAAAAGTTCAAATTCATATTATGTAAGATTTAGGTATTTCATTGTTAAAATAACAAAACCACATAAACAATAGTATAACATTTGATATTTATTATAATAAATAAAATAAAATATTAGTTCAGACGCATATTAAGTATGATTGAAAATTATTAAAATAAAAAATAAAAACCTTAGATATTATTTAAACATTCAATAACATATTAGTTCAGACGTGTGTTAAGTAAGATTTAAGGCCCTTACTGTTAAAATAACAAATTCACAAAAACTATATTGGAACTTTAAATAATATATAATTAATTCAATCAAATATTTGTCCGGGTACGTATTAAGTGAGATTTTGGGCCCTAAACGTTAAAATAACATATTTCCAAAAACAAATCAATAGATATTATATAGTCAACTAAAATTAATATTAGGCCAGACGCGTATTAAGTAATATTTAAGGCCCTTATTGTAAAAATAACAAATTCACATGAACATTGTATAAAACTTAGATATAATTTATCGGAAAAAATAGTCTTAACACGTTTTAAGTAAGATTTATAGGCCTTAATATTAAAATCACAAATTTATTGAAATAATTTTGGAATCTAAAATTTTATTTAATCTGTTATGTAAATTAAATATATGTCCAGACACGTGCTAAGTGGAATTTGGGGCTCTCAACGTTAAAATTAAAAAAATAACACGTTAAAAAAATAAAAACATATTTTCAGGAAAAAAATCATAAACTTTAGATATAATGTAATCTACTAAATTAAATATTAGCTCAGACGTGTCATGTATTATTTTATATTTAAAACCCTTATAGTAAAAATAACAAATACACATATACATTTAAATCAAATATTTTATATTTTAATATTAACATAAATAAAATATTAGTCCAAATTCGTATTAAGTAAGATCAAAAAAATACCTTGATGTTAAAATAACAATTCAAAAATACACCATATTTTTAATTGCTAATGAGACATATTTTTATAAAAAGTTCAACAATATATATATTTTTAGTTACTTGTTAAAGGTTTAACCAATAATATGTATATCTAAATGTTTTATTATTATTGTTAAAAAATTTAAATAAATATGATTTTTTTATAAAACGAATAGGTACGACCGTGTCCCCAATAATTTTTTTGTTTCGACACCCTAATCGTCTGGAAATGTGCAATCCCATATAAAAAAAAAAAAATACATTTTAATATATACAGATAATATTTTTTTACACCTATATTTTTATCTATTCCCACTTTATTCTAATTATCAAAATATATTCTTTTAATTTCCAGCAAAATAAATATTTTTTGTAAAAAAAATTCTGATAGAGCCGGAAATCGGATTAAAATTACATACTATTAATTTTTCACTGGACGAACGCAAGAAAAAAAAATTAATAAAATTCATAGTCGAATTAAAATGACAGCGATTTTTTGTCGGGCCAACAAAAGAACTTACGAATATTTTTATACAGCCGTTTCCGAGAACACTGTGCTACTTTACTACGTCTGTGAAAAAAAATTATGATTGGCGGCACAAATTAGCAACAAATTATGACACCTGTTTGAATTCGATAGCTTCATTTTTCACCGAAATATCGCGGAACAGCAGTTTTGAAGCTATTAAGTTAACTAATTCGATTTTTTTCGAAAACGAATGGAAGGAAAAAATTATGATTGGCGGCACAAACTAGCAACAAATTATGACACCAGTTTGAATTCGATAGCTTCATTTTTCCAAGAAATATCGTGAAACAGCAGTTTTGAAGCTATTAAGTTAGCTAATCCGATTTTTTTCGAAAACAAATGGAGGAAAAAAATTATGAATGGCGGCACAAATTAGCAACAAATTATGTCAGTTGTTTGAATTCGATAGCTTCATTTTTACCTGAAATATCGCGGAACAGCAGTTTTGAAGCTATTTAGTTAGCTAATCCGGATTTTCTCGGAAACGAATAGAGCATCAAAATCAGGATTGGCGGCACAAAATAGCAACAAATTAGCAACAAAATCTCCACGTATTTTTTTTTGGAACCGCTATAGGGTCCCTGCTAACTTTATATACGTATTCAATTTCTTAAAAAGAAAATGTTAACTTTCTCTATCTGTATCATGATGTATAAAAAAGTCTTGTACCGATCAGGGCAGTTAATATTTATTTGTAAATAATCTACTTCAGCAGAACTGCAAATAAGATACGTCAATGTTTAGGCACTAGAACAAAGTACTGTAATTTTTTTGCACTTGTTCGCACTATTATTTATTTTTTTATTTCTTTAAGAACTTAGCACTGAATGATGAAGATAATTTTTGCACCAGCTGTAAATTCCCTCAGTACCGATCATTATTTCAGTAAAATTTTATTTTACAGGTCATCAAATTGGAGTAGATACCCTGTAAAGTATACGGACGCAGATATATCTCCACCGTATAACGACGTATCACCATTATGGCGATCTCATAAAGGCAAGATGAATTTAGTTAGGGAATTCAACAACAACTCAACTGTTAACCTGACTGGCACCGATTACAGTGAGTAACGTGGTCAATATGATAAATTGTTGATTATTCATAGTTACCAAAAATTGGATATTATGATAATTTTATTTGAATTTTATCACTGATTTACAATAGTTGTCCGATCACAGCAAACTATCTCGTAAACTATAAGGTAAAGGCACCAGTGGTGGCCACTATAAGAGCAAGTTTTCAGTTTTTTTGGATTAATGGGCTTGTTTTTTGTAATTTTCATGAACTCATGTTACTAATAAAACAAGTAACTCTTTATCGAATCAATTCAATTACTAAAATCCGCAAATACAGTTTTTTTCTTTAAATTATAGCCTTTTATTTTGATCATGTTTTTTCTCCAGTAGTGGCAGAGGTAAAACCAGTTATGGCAACCCAGTGATGGCAAAATGATATTTCTAGTATTTTGTTAAAAAAATTTTGTTTTTAAACTAAAGGTAAATATCATGAAATGTCATACAATAAATAAATAAGTAAATAGATTACATTTTTAATTAGAGCAGGGTCGTATTAAGTAAAATTTATAGTTAATATTTAATAATAAATCATAAGTAATTAAATACTAAGCAATGGAACTTTGGATATCTATGTAATTAGACCTATAATGTTATTGAATATTTAAGCCAGGCACGTATTAAGAAGAATTTACAATTAGTATTTTCTCATAAAATTTGTTTAAAAATGAAAATGTTAACTAATGGAAGTTGTTATATCTATGTAATTAAACTTATAATGTATATTGAATATTTAAACCAGGCACGTATTAAATAGAATTTATAATTAATTTTTCCAATAAAACTGTATAAAACGAAATTTTTTAGCAATAAGTTATGGAATTAATGTAGTTAATATGAAAATGTATATATGAATATTTGAGTCAGGTACGTATTAAGAAGAATTCATAATTAATATTTTCCAATAAAAACTATATAAAAATGAAACAATTAAGCAATGACAGTTATGACATTGATGTAGTTAAACTGAAAATGTATATAAGAATATTTTAGTCAGCTACGTATTAAGAAGAATTTATAATTATAAAATTTTCTGATAAAAATTCTATAAAAATGAAAATATTAAGTAATGGTAGTTATGACTTTGATGTAACTAAACCAATAATGCATATTGTATATTTAAGCCAGGCACGTATTAAAAAGAATTTATAATAAATATTTTTTAATAAAAATTGTATAAAAATGAAACCGTTATAGCATTGATGTAGTTAACCCAAAAATGTACACCTATATTAATATTTTAGTCAGGCACGTATTAAGAAAAATTTAGAATGAATATTTTTTCATAAAAATTATATAAACATGAACATGTTTACCATCCGCAGTTGTTATATTGTGATTTTTGAGTTAGGAGCGTATTAAGAAAAATATACAATTAATATTATCTAATATAATTTAAATAGTTACACAATTAAATTTATTTTTTTAATTAACAAATTATAAATCACAAATAATAAGCAAGTATTTAACTAACAATTAATTAAATCAATTATCAAATTAAATTTATAGTAAGCAAGTTAATTAACAGTGGTCTTTATGTTAATCACACTTTCTTCTGATGATGAATTCACATCACATATGTTATGCCAGTACCTTATAATGAATAAAAAGCAAAAAATATAAAAAAAATTATATTTCAATATCTATCTTAAAATAATATTATTTCTACTGTTAATAAGTATAAAAAATTATACAATGTGAGTCATTAATTTTTCTTTTTTTGTATTTTTTACGATAAAAATCATTTGTAAATTTTCGTTAATACAGGCCTGCCTAAACTGCACAATTCTATATTTTATTTAAATTATATCAAGTGTCTAAGTTTTTCTTTAAATTTTTGTATATTTTAAATATAAAATATTATACATTTTCGTTAATACGGGCCGGATCTAAATTTTCAATATTAAAATTTGTTCAAATATTGTCAATATAACAACTATCTTCAATTTTTTTACCTTATACAATATAGTTTTTTAGAAAATATTATTTAAATTACTTCCTTAATACGGATCTGCCTTAATTATTCAATATTTTTTTGTACATTAAACAATTCAAACAAACATAACAATTACCTTAAATTTGACTTTATGTTTTTATATATTTTTGCATAAAATAATATCAATCGTAAATTTTCCTTAATACTTACCTGACCTAATTTGAATATGTTAATTGCAAATTTATCTTTATAATTACAATTCACTATATATTAATAATTTCAACCCGCTTGCTTAACATTTTTCACACCTAGTAATGAAAACTACATTTGAAAACATCGCTGCCACTACTGGGTATTAGTGAAAAATGAATACCCAGTAATGGTTATTGAACACAAAACCCCTCCTAGAACAATAAAATTAAATTTAGTGGTGACCTTATCTTTAAGATATGTTTAAGAATGAAACATATTAATTTCACTTCAAAAAAAAATTTAAGCAGCATAAAAATCACTAATAATCGAACTCGCTCCACTAATCATTTACATAAGAAAATACACACTTCGTAAATTTCGACTGATCCGCGATGTTTAAATGTCCACCATTTTGACACCTATTGGCCGATTGTCATCAAATCACGCTGTATGACAGTTAAATATATATAGATTAATATTCAGAAATGATTATAATTGTAACGAGACCCTCTTTAACTTTGTAATTATAAATTTATTATGTTGAATTTTTATTTAGTATTTAAAACGGAATATGTATCACTGAGAATATCTTTTAAACGTTACTGTTTTAAAGACAGTCTCAGCAATTCATATGGTAGCGTGCCATCAGCTTCGGAGAAGCAAAAATGAAATTAAAGAAATTATAATAGATTCTGAAAATAGGGTCTTCAATTATAGGACTAGGGTTTTCTTTTAAACACTCAGATCAAACTAAAACATTTATTTATAGTTAAATACTTAACTTAATTACAAAAAAATGATATAAAATCTACTTACCACAATGTTCTCACTTAAGTAGGAAAGTATCGATTATATCAACTTTAAACTTTAAACAACTTTACAATGATCGTACACAGGTCCCAACCTTAATTCAACTTGTCGGACACGAGCCCTTAACACCACTGCCCTCCTGGTTCCCGATCAGGGTATCTTATAGGAAAATTCCCCCTCGTAAAACCAGTAGGTGGTGGCTCCCTATGGGTCTATCCAGATGTAAATAACTAGTGTATATTTGAACATTTGTTCATATGGATCTTTATGACATAAACTATGATTTTTATTATAGGCAGCTGGAGCTTCATAGAGATTATTGCATTACATAATTTATTTACATGAGGGTGTAAGTTTCCAGGATTTCTATATATAGTATGATTTTGGTCTATTCCTAGAATCTTACACCCTGCATTTATATAGTGTGATATATTTATGGGACAAGATGATAGTTAATGTTGTGCAGCTGCAATCTTTCAATGACTCTCTTCAAATATTTGTTAGCAGGGGGTGAGCCATCTGTATTCTTGTAAAAGTCTTTTGTTAATAATAGTATGCAACCCTTGTTACATATATGCAATTATGTTCAAATATACACTACATACCAGTATCTTTACATTCCTCCCTCCTTAAGAAAAGTGTTTGACTTTCCAGTCAACACCTTTTTAGAGAACATTATGGTTTACATCTAAATTTCCTTATTTATACCTTATCTATCTTAAAGTCCTTACGCGTAAAACACACACACTTAGCATCACGTTACGTTGGCTTGTTTCTTCTTTCGTCCCAATTCTTTCTTCTATCATCTTTCTTCACGGCTGCATAAAACAGGTCACCTCGGTCTTTTCTTATTCATCACTCTAGAGGAAACTTCGGACACCACCCACTGGGTACTAGCGTTCGCCAGAAGGAGATCCCGAGACGATGGTCACACATACTTTCCTCTAGTGAGCCTTTCCTATGGCCCTTTTCCACTGGGTCAATCAGTAGGTACTCATCTTATTCCCCGGCTGACGTCCTCCTAGTGGCTTCTCTTCCGTCTGCACTTCATAGCAGCGGTTCCACAACTGCACCATGTTTCAGATGCTTCCTCACGTACTGGAGTATCGAAACACGACCCATTTAATGAGTCCCGACAACTCTGCCGATTCAGTCTGCAAACCTTGGGTGACTCTGTCTCATGCATCCACGATAACTATAAGCATCCACTACGACGACGATCCTCTTTTTCTGCAAAACATTAATCTTGGCCAGTATGTGTGCTCTACATCTATATCTAAGTTTGACAAAACATTATTTATTCTAATTTCTTATCATACACATTATATTTTTCTACACACACATTTCAACAGTATATATATATGTTTAAACCACATTGTTTTGACCCTTTACAATTTTTATATTTACAACAAAAAAAAAAAAAATTTAAGTATTGAAATAACCCCCCATATTAAACCAATTCTTCTACCTTATATAGTTTATAATGAATTTTGAAATTTTTTTCCGAAAATAAGATAGAAAAACTGTTATTGTTTAAATACCTACCTATGTTTAGATATTTTTCATTTATCTCCATGTAGGGTATAATTTTCCTGGAGCTTCCTCGGTAGATGGGGTTGGCACTACTACTTGCACGGTCTCTGTCTGTTCTTCGGTCAATTTGGTCAGTTGCTGGGTTTTCAGGCGTTGGTGGGGCTGGTCGATTAATATTTCTTTGTATGGTCCACACTGCTAAAGTATTCCATAGACTCGCCAAGAGAGCGATGTCGCAACCCAGAATATTATACAATGTAAATCCATTCAGGAGAACCCCCAAAGCAAATTTAATCATCCGATAGATCATGTAGAACCCCAGAAACCCTGACATAACCATCCCAACATCCGTAAATATTCCCCACATGTGACTTAATGCAGATCTAGCTAAAGTGTTTATTTCCGTAGGGTTGAAAAGGTTTAATGCATTAAATCCCTGTCCATCCACGGGTAACCCAGCAACTCTTCTCGCAAGGATATTCGTTACAGCTGTCCTCTCTATTCCGAATATTAAAGTGTTCTGCACACTGCGGATTTCTTCTTTAGTATAAATCCCTCCTGCTCCCATGTGCTGTATGGGTTTGAATTTTAATACAGGTTCTTTTTCGACCTCCAAGACCGTAGGCTCTCTCCCGGTTATTGGGTTAGGGTTAAATCCGATCCACTGGTTGTTTATGTGGTATAGTGGTGGTGCGATGGGGCTGCACTCGACTTGCTCTGCATGTTCTTGCAATACGTGGGTGAGAGGGGCCATATATAACGATTCATTGTTAGCTACGACTGGTAACTCATGGTAGCATTCTTCCACTCGTCTTAGCTCCACTACTCGAGGTGTACATTGCATTATATACAATACCTCTCCTAATACCCTTCCCACGAATCCCAGTTTGTTTTTTATTAATACGCTTACTGCATCCGGGATTAATGGTGCCATTAGCAGTCTATTTTTTAATATTTCGCGATGTAGAAGACATCGACGATGTACCGAATTAGCGTACATATCATTCATAGCACGTTTATAAGCCTGTTCGATATACAAGAACTTAGAATTTATATACGCTATTAGATCTATGTTCTTTGGGTCCAGTTCGAATTCATATTGAAAATTTATATGCTCAAGTTTTACAATCTCAATCACCATTAATCTTGGATGTTCAGTAATCCATGCTTCTACACCACATACCCATGACTTCTCTAGGAGGCTAACGGTAAAGACATGCTCTTTTTGTTCTATTACTGCGTACTTTTTATCCGAATTTTCCCCTTTTACAGTTACAATTGTAGCAACTCCTTTATATAATAAATTGTGATCTTTATCGTTATTGCACTTATCACTCATTTCCAAGTCCCAAATAGTTTCTCCCTCTATTGTATCCATACAATATCCTTCAACATATGGGCACGTTAACCCCCCTGATAGATGTATCTCATTGGTATCTAGTTTAACGGTGGCCATGTAATCCCTTAAGTGAATTTTTACTGTTGCTGTTACAACCACATTATTCCAAGTAATTCCATTCTCTATAAATGCCGTCCCATGACATGTCCCATCTAACCCTGCACTTCCTGCTAAATTTAGTGCCATAGTGGTAGTACCATTAGCTTTTAATTGACTTATGACCTGACCATTAAACCCGTTATACGTGTGGGATCGATGGATATTTCGACATTCAGCCGCCCCTACTTGATGGACATACGTTAATAATCCCTGGTGTACTATTGAAGAGTGACTGTGCATACCACAATGGTGAATGATCCGAGTTACCTCTACCAGACATGTTTTTACTTGAATCCTATAAAACTCGTTACGTTGAATAACATGCAGCTTGGTCCACGTTTCCTTGTAGTCTCTTTCCGGATCAGGACATGGCGCTACCTGCTTCAGAGATATGGCCGTAATATTCGTCGATGGTCCTCTGCAGTCGTAAGCTATTATAGCCAATGTCATTCTAGACATGGCAATCACACATAAAATTCCTAGAATTGTTGCGCCCATACTGATTCTGTTTAACAAAAAAAACATATATATATTTTGATTCTTACTCTAAAAAAAATTACTTAATACCAAGTTCTTATAGTTAATGTGTATGATAAATTAAAATACCTCTACCCGTACTTTAGTCGCCTCATACGACAAGCGTTACCTTTTACAGGACTATTCTTTTCCGGGCCTGTACGGAATTTTAAATGAGCTCATATTCTTTTCCTTAGCACCCATGAATGTGGTGACACTGGTCCCATACTGCGCGTTCGATGGGGTGGTGTCTCGTAGAATTCTTCCTCATCGCTTGGAATGGGGCTTACCTCATCATCACTAGGTTCCAAGTGATTTCGAAGAGAGTCCATTTCAGCTTCAAAATACTCCAACGGTATTTGGGTTCGGTCTATATATTCGTATGACCTCACCTCTGTAACGTCAGACTCGCTATCACTCTCTGCAGCCGACTCTAATGCCAATCTTTCCCCGAAAGGATCTGTATTAATCATCCAATCTGGAACATAATCGTATTCCACCTCTTCCTCGACAGCTACTTCTTTTTCTGCAATTTTTCTTCCTTCTTCACCTAAATATTTCTTAACACTGCATTTAATCCTCGATAGTCAATACAAACTCTTATTTTACTTTCTCCTTCCTCTGATTTCTTCTTTACTAAAACGACAGGTGCCGACCATGGAGATTTCGATGGAACAACTATACCTTCATCCAACATCTCGTTTATTTCTTTTCTCAAAGTTTCTCTTTGAGCATGTGGAATACGATATGGCGCTTTGGCTATCGGGGGGACATTTTCTGTAAAAATCTTATGTTTTACTACCTTCGTGCAGCCTAAGTGGTCTCCATCTAATTTAAAAATGTCTCTATATTCGCCCAAGAGTGATAATAACTTATTTCGTTCTTCTACCTTCAAATGATCAAGATTAAAATGGTTTTCGAGTTTCCGCTTACTCTTCTGATTCACTATGTTAACGTTATTTTTAGTCCTTGGCCGAAAAATTTCTGATGCTGACCCTACTTGTGTTCTTGCAGGGACGAAAATTGCCTCATCGCTAAGATTTATGATCTTTGTCGGTATACGTCCACCATTCTTTGCTATGACTCGAGCTGCCATTATGCCGTGAATATTTATTTCTGTGGGTTCTATTATTTTTTCATCTCCGGATAATTCTTCATCTGCAGATGCATATGTAAAACATTCACAACGCGGTGGAACTTCCAAATCTTCCTTTAATATTATCCTGACTGTCTTCAAGTAGTCCTTTTCCTTTTCTTGTTTTGTCTCTTTCTCATGTGACCTGATTTCTTTTGGCTCTGGTTGTTGTGCTTCGCTCTTGTCAATCGGCAACAGCTCTATCTCTGTTTCTTGAAACATTTTGATTTCTTTTTCTAAAATTTCTACACTCTCATCTTGAAAGATTATCTTCGCTTTACACTTCTTTAAAAAATCACGTCCTAGTATGCAGTCGGATCTGAATGGCACTTCGTCTTGGCACACATAACACTTATACTGTACAAACAGGTTAGAAATCTGAATTTTTACTGTTACCGTACCTATACAATCGACATCATCTCCTGTAATTCCTTGTAGTCTTATATGCTCGCTACTTTGTACATTCTTTTCCGGTACCAGCTTCTTTTTGATTATTGTAACCACTGATCCTGTGTCGATCAATGCTTTGGCTCGTTTTCCTTCAATATTTATATAAATAAAACTCGGAGCCGTGTCTGCATTAACCATATTGACACTAGGACAAAAGGTCACTGCTTTCTTTCCTACCCGCCGAGGAGCCTCCGTCTCGACGGGCACTACTAGTTTAAATGTTTTTCTGTTCTTTTATTTAACTGGCAGTCAGCAGCTTTATGCCCATTTTTACCGCAGTTATAACATTTCATATAATTCCAGCATTGCCGGTACATATGCCCATATTCTCTGCAGTTGTAGCATTGTATTTGACTTCTATCGGGTGGTCTTTCTCTGCTTCTGATCGAACCCCTTACTGTATTCAATTGAGCTCGATCCTCTCTTTGCTGTACAATTTTTGCGTTTAGTTCTTCCTGGTTTGCCATTTCTTCTGCGACTTCTAATGTTAAGCCCTCCACCCTCATAAGGGTTCCTCCGATAAACTTAAGTAGGTCTGGTCGCAGACCTGTCTTAAACTGGGTAACTAGTTGCCTCTCGACGATTCTTTTTATGACAGGTTCCTCCACTCTGAGTGACCCGTTCATCTCTTCTGTCAATAGTTGTGACCCTATCTCTTTAAGTCTAGTCACAAAATTACTTACATTTTCCCCTTCTCGCTGGTAACAATTACTCAGCCTTGTCTGTGCCTGCCCAGGAAGACTTTTAGTTGTAAATTTATTTAAAAATATTTTCTTAAATTCTTTGTAATTGATATCTGGATCCCTCAGTCTCTCTTCTGTTTTATAAAATTGATATGCTTTCCCTTCCAGACGGTATCTTAAAATATTTATTGTCTGTTCCTCAGACCACCCATCGAGTTGAGACCTGTGTTCAATTTTTTCGAAGTACTCGCCTACCTTTTCACCAGTGAGTGGTGACACCGTACTAGCCACCATCCCCAAAGGAAGTTGTGCGAATGCTGGCATTGCTGGTGGTATCGCTGATATATTTGCAGCTTCTTCATTTGCCATTTTTTTATTTTTTATTATTGAATATCACTCTATTAAAACTTATAAAAGAAAACCCCTTTCCTCACTAGTAATAAAAATTACCTTCTATAATTGAAAATTATCCCACCGCTGTGCCACCAATTTGTAACGAGACCCTCTTTAACTTTGTAATTATAAATTTATTATGTTGAATTTTTATTTAGTATTTAAAACGGAATATGTATCACTGAGAATATCTTTTAAACGTTACTGTTTTAAAGACAGTCTCAGCAATTCATATGGTAGCGTGCCACCAGCTTCGGAGAAGCAAAAATGAAATTAAAGAAATTATAATAGATTCTGAAAATAGGGTCTTCAATTATAGGACTAGGGTTTTCTTTTAAACACTCAGATCAAACTAAAACATTTATTTACAGTTAAATACTTAACTTAATTACAAAAAAATGATATAAAATCTACTTACCACAATGTTCTCACTTAAGTAGGAAAGTATCGATTATATCAACTTTAAACTTTAAACAACTTTACAATGATCGTACACAGGTCCCAACCTTAATTCAACTTGTCGGACACGAGCCCTTAACACCACTGCTCTCCTGGTTCCCGATCAGGGTATCTTATAGGAAAATTCCCCCTCGTAAAACCAGTAGGTGGTGGCTCCCTATGGGTCTATCCAGATGTAAATAACTAGTGTATATTTGAACATTTGTTCATATGGATCTTTATGACATAAACTATGATTTTTATTATAGGCAGCTGGAGCTTCATAGAGATTATTGCATTACATAATTTATTTACATGAGGGTGTAAGTTTCCAGGATTTCTATATATAGTATGATTTTGGTCTATTCCTAGAATCTTACACCCTGCATTTATATAGTGTGATATATTTATGGGACAAGATGATAGTTAATGTTGTGCAGCTGCAATCTTTCAATGACTCTCTTCAAATATTTGTTAGCAGGGGGTGAGCCATCTGTATTCTTGTAAAAGTCTTTTGTTAATAATAGTATGCAACCCTTGTTACATATATGCAATTATGTTCAAATATACACTACATACCAGTATCTTTACATAATCAAATATCATCACATATTTCATATTCAGGACATTTAATTAAACATTTGCCATTACTGGGGTGCTTGCCAAGACCGGTGCCGCTACCTTATAAGACATACATACATAGATGTCAAAAATTGTAATTTTTTTCAGGGGGATGTCATAGAATTAAAGTTAGAAAAAAAATATACCAAGGCACGAATTTTTAATGTTATTTTCTTTTTAGTGTCTGGGAAAATAAGGAAAATACGAAAACAGAGGAATAAACAGATTGTAGGAGGTGTAGAATCATCTCCGGGAGATTGGCCCTTTTTGGCTGCCCTTCTAGGCGACCCTGAAGAAATTTTTTACTGTGCTGGAGTTCTAATTACTGATCAATGAGTACTAACTGCTTCACATTGTGTTGGAAAGTAAGTAGAATCATAGTCACAACAAGATAGAAAAAAGTGGTGTGTGCCGCGCCAGCTTTAGTGCAACTTCTTTTGTATTCATTAACCATACGAATTAAATAAATAAAGCTAAATGTATTAAATAACCAAACATAATATTTTGACGATTTAAACTGATTTGTACGCATTCATCCATCTTTCTCTTATATGTTACATATACTTATCGCTATCTCACGCATATGCAGACTCTCATCTTGAAAACTTGTCGAGGTCATTCCAATTCACTAACTCGTTAATGAAGTTTCACTTCAAAAATATTTCGAATAGAAGTTTAAAGGGGGACGTCAGCTTATGCTATTAAAATTGTTTTTAATTTAAAATGATACTTAAAATGACATTTTATCTAACTCCCCCCCCCCCCCCCCTTCCCTTGCTGGATATGAGAGATAATCTACATATATCAATATAAAATGGATATTATAAATCAGGGCTGGCCAACCTGCGACCCGCCGCGCTCTTTTGTGCGGCCCGCGGCCACATTTGAACAAATTATATTTAATAACGTTTTTTTAAGTATCGGGTTATTTAAAATGCCTAAAATTAGTTTTATTTTCCCATTGTTTTCTTTAAAATAACATTTAAAATATTGTTTTATTTATGTATTATAGCTTAACTAAATGTTTTAGTTGTTAAAAATTTTCGTTGTAATTGCCATATTGTTCTTAATTTATTATGTTTTGTGTGCATTGGCGTTGAATTTAGGTTATATGGGGGTGCGGGTCTTGAATTTTTCGGATCACGATTGTGATCCGACGTGAACGTAAGCTATTTTATTTTTTTGATATTCGCGCATTTTAATGTTTAAATATCTGTGACTTAAAAGAAAAATTTGATGAAATATAATGAAAATTATTATTTATAAAGTAAGTTATGATGTTCCTTCTAATTTTCTTATCTTTAAATTGATTTTTCTATGTAAAGTTGAAATTTGAAGCATGAAATATGGCTAAAAAATTTTGAATTTTAGATTTCGTTAAAATACGTTTAAAAAATACAATTCGTGAGAAAAAATTACTCACACGCTCAATCCAAAGTAAAATTATTTTTTATGTTATTATTTATGTGCGGCCCTCGAATAATTTTAGTTTGTTTATGCGGCCCGTGGAGTAATTTGGGTTAGCCAGGCCAGTTATAAATTAACAATTTATTTTTACAGTCACTCAGATATATCTGGCTGGACGATTCAACTGGCTCTAACTCGCCACCATAGCCACTCTTATTATGGACAAAAGACGAAAGTACGAAGAGTGGTACCGCATCCGATGTATAGTCTAGAAGTGGCTCACGACAATGACGTTGCACTGTTTCAATTAGCTTCAAGAGTCACATTTCACGAATACCTGCCTGTCTACCGCCCTCTAATCGTGAACTTAAACCGAGGACAATCTGTCGGATTAGTCCAGTAAGATTAGCATGAAATTCCCTGATATAGGGAACTAATTCGGATCAAAATGATTTTTGGTGGAAACGTTCTACTAGTGTCCCTGATCATCCCACAAAAACTCTGAGCTGATCCGAGTTGTACTACCGCCGCCGTCTTGAAAAATGGCGGACGGGTTACATTTTTTCATAGTTTTTCGCGTTTTTCTCTGAAACCGTTCATTTTACAAAGGACTTTTTTGTAGCGCATAAAATTTTCTTTAAAATAAGTCCAAGATCGTTAATATCGGTGTAAAAGTAACACAAGGAGTGCCGGTGTTTCTGTGAAAAATTGACCCATTTACTGTAAATATATGCAATTTATACATACAGTCGGGTCTCGTTTATTGTAACGCTCGTTTATTTTCAACGCTCGTTTATCGTAAATGCCGACATTCGTTTATTGTAAATTTTTTCTCCTCCTTCACCTCCCACCATTTTCTAAATACCAAGGTCTACACAAGGTTATTATATGTATAGGTTACCTCAGTAGTTTTGACCAATCAGCGCCCGCGCGGGAATTACGTCACACCGCATGCTGATTTAAATGTAATACAGGAAAGTGGCTTGCAAATACATATTTATTAAACGTTGTCATCGTATTATTTCGAATTTTTGGATATTTTAAACTATTTTAACAATACATGTAATTACAAAAGCACAAATCATTGCATATAATATTTAAAAAATAAATAAAACTATCGTAATTATTTATTATTGAAGTATTATAAAATAAAAAAATAAATGCATGTAAAAGTAAACTCTTATTATTAGTTATTGATTGTAAGCTCATAAATCTTAATGATACTTTAGTTTTTATTTTTAAGGCACTTATATATATTTTTAATTGGAATGCGGCATGTTTCTCACAACTGCTGGAAAGCTATATTATATATTATTATATATAGCATTCTTATAAGAATGTAAAACCATGAATTGATACTTACCTACCAACAATAAGTTTATTTTGGCATTTATGTATTACATTAATATCAACAATATACAAATTTAATATATAAATTCTTAAATTAAGTACAATATATTTTATTTCTTACTTTATATTATGTCTAATAATAGGTAGTAATTATTTTAAATTTATTATTATGTCTGTGCTGTCTACTTTAAATAAAATATTTATTATTTGCTGGATGCGAAGCAGGTGACGGGAGAAACTAAATCGATTACAGCGCCGAGGGAACTTGTGGCGGGCTTATTTTTAACTGAAAATAGAAAGGTCAATATGATTAACCGCACTATAGTCATAAAGAATTATCTAAAATATATATTTATATATATTGCGATATTTTATTGAAATTATTTGTTTACATACTTCTCATTTTAGCCCGCCAAAGTCGTAAATGCTACTTAGCGCTGTCATCATGTACGCTGCGAATAACCTCATTTAATTAATGCTACAATCACTTCGTAATTCCATTGTTTCTCCGTGGCTAAAAGTGAGTCTACAGATACTGGTAGATTAATATTGTGTCCTGTAGATGTCTTCAAGCAATATCATAGAGAGTACGTGAAAATTATATGTGGTGAAGATCTCTGATGGTTTTACTGTGTTACTCCTATTTTGTGTAAATGACTTTTAAAGTTGCCATGATTGTATTGATTATATTTTAATCCTCACATAGCAGATAATGATCAGGATTGGAGATTGAACAATGACAATGTATACATATAGTCAATGTATGTATAGTGATCAGCATTCATTACGATAACATGTTCTGATTCATTTCTTTTGAAGATTAACGTTTCATATGGTTTCATCTTCTTCCTTTGCTTTTTAGAGTTACTTTTGCATATACTGACAGTACCTTCCGACATTTTTTCAATCTATAATCTAAAATTTTAATTATGTTACTTATTGTATGTAGAGAAAATTTAAATAAAACACATAAATCAGTGGCTACATACCTTAATTAAACAACAAAATCTTATTTTACTTAAAATCGCTTAATATCACAAAATATTATAAAAAAAACTATGAACTCTACCATATATTCATTTGATATACATACTATAGACTGCAGCAATTGAGCATGCGGTGTGACGTAGTTCCCTCTCTCCTGTCTCGATTTTGACAACCTACTGAGGTAACCTATACATATACTAACCTTGGTGGGAGCCCCTCTCGACTTAACATAAACGCGAGTCATATGATTCAGAAGGTTTAAAATAAATGAGTCCCGACTGTACTAAGTTCTTAATTTCTAGTCGAAAAATATATTTTGGTCAATTTTCACAGGGAAATACCTAAACAGCTATAATAGATGGATACAAACACACGGCGCAAAAATAGAGAAGCGCAAAACGGAAATTAAAATATATTATATAGGTATATATTTTGCTCAATTACCTTAATTTTGTATCATACATTTTTAATAATTAAGGATTTTATATTAATTATCTGAATATAATAACCCCAATCATTACATATTAATGTCATAAGGCCGTCAAGTCTTCATTGATGTTTTAAAAATACAGTTCAAAAATTGTAATATTCCCGTAAAATAATTCTTGTTTAATAAATAGTAAGTACACACAAAGTCTATCCAACTACGGCGAAGTTAAAAATTGCATTAGTCTCATTTGGAATAAGAAAAAAATAATAATTTAATATCAATCTTATTATTATTCTAACGTACTAAAGAATTCATATTCTGTTATTATTTGAATGATAACCGCGTCAATCTTGTACAATATAATTATTTTAAGCTGTCTTAAATGTCATAATTGAACACCATTTACTTACTTTAGGATTACTTTTCTTACATAGGATTGGCATTACGGAGATTCACGCAAGTTTCGAAGTATCATCTCAAAATTATTTTAAATCCTTAGCAATGAAAAATTTATAAGATGCAAAATAAAGATAATTAAACAAAATATGTAAGATATGAAATAATTACGGTGCCTACATTACTATTAATGAAGTAATGAATCGTTTTTAATTTCCATTTTGCGCTTCTCTATTTTTGTACCGTGTGTTTGTATCCATCTATTATAGCTGTTTAGGTATTTCCCTGTGAAAATTGACCAAAATATGTTTTTCGACTAGAAATTAAGAACTTATATGTATAAATTGCATATATTTACAGTAAATGGGTCAATTTTTCACAGAAACACCCGGGCCGAGATTTCCCCCTAAACCGTCTCTGAAAACATCAGATACCTATTTAATGGTGTTGAAGTTATTTTTAATGGAAAAACATAATAATTTGAACATTTTACATCAATTCTGTAGTAGGAAGATATCTTGTTCTGATATACACTAATGTGGGGGTTAAGAATATTAACCCTTTATCCTTTATATATTAATCTTGATGTTTTTGGTCTTATTATACGCACAAATTTATGATATTTCATAAATATTTTATGTAAAATTAAAACGTTTTTGAAAAAAATATAATTTAAAAAAAAAAATTTTTTTTTTTTAATTTTAGAAAAGTGTACAACTGTCATGTGGTCTGAGACAATAATATCCGGTATTATAAAGAAACTAGCAAATTTGATAGCTAGCAAGCACTTTCAAATGGGGTATTAATTTTGTGATAGTATCTATGGATTAGCTATGGAATTTAGAGCAGTGATACTTCAACTTATAAGCGTAGAAATAATTTTCATAATATCGCCACTGTTTTAATACCGTTGGTGTTTTCATAGAACGAATGCGATAAAATTGTTTTCTTCATGAAACTTCAAGAGAACTGTCAGATAAGTTAGAAACCTCATTTTAAAGTGCTTGCTTTGTTTATAATACCGTACATTAGTGAATGTGATGTGTATACTAATTAATAAATATTTTACAGGGAGATTCTGGAGGACCCCTTCTGTTCAGAGATGATGACGACCCAGATAGGTGGTATATATGTAGGAGGTATAGTGTGTTGGGGCATAAAGTGCGCACATCCTCATCTACCCGGTGTTTACGCCTACGTCCCCCGCTTTGTATCATGGATAAATCAACAGACAGCTCAGTTCTCTTACTAGTGCAACAATAATTCTAATGTACATATGTACCTCAAAACGCACACGTCGCATTACATGTGAAGATTACATTAAACATATCTTATTAATCTATCTTTAGTATGTGATCATAGACAATATTACTACTAAACAGGAATTAATGTAAATCTGTGATCTCATATCTGCTGCATTAATACTTCGTGCTGCTTTGCGATATATTCCTCTATCTCTATATTTGTCTTAATTTATGTTAGTGTTTTCGTAAATGCAAATAGTACAAGTACTTAGGGATGCTTTCCTGGAGGTTCGCAGGGGTTCGCGCGAACCCTTTGATATGAATGCTATGGTTCGTGCGAACCCCCTGTTAATCAGAATAAAATTACTTTCGTTTTTTATGATTTTCGGTGATTTTCTACTACTCTTTCGATTTTTAACTGTTTCTTTCAAATATCTATCATATTTCGTCATTTATGGCGCCAATATTCAAATGAACGATAAATTGTTTTTTTTTCTGATAGTTTAATATTCATCAGCTAGTGTGCTACTCTGCCAAATAATATTTCAATGGGAATATTAATATTAAAAAAAAATGTTAGAAAATATTCACTGCGAATGCGAACTCCCTGGTAAAATTTTGGGAAAGCATCACTGTATATACTCTCAATTAGCGAACACCAAAGTGTTTCTTACAAAACAGAATACTATATTAATTATTATTGAAATTGCCGCCAAATATTTTGGTTTCAACCAAAATACTTCCGGTATAGGTCATTTTATTCTATTTTTTATGTAGTTTCCAAATATTTATACATTTTTTAATTTGGTCAAAAACTTTTAAAGTTACACTTGTTTTTAGATGTCTTATTTTCCAAAAAACGCTATATTCACACCATTAAAACTTTTTTCTCTATACTCCAAATTGCACGAAATTTTGGCAAAAGTTTCCTTTTTTTATCCTTAAAACAACCCTCAAAAACATTTTTTCATATTGAGCTCCTAAGTGAGATATAATTTTTATAAAACACCTAATTACTCGTGTATTAAAGTTAAGAATTTACAGGAATTTTCAGTGTTTCTGAAATATCGGGGCTCCTGATAATCGAATAAAAAATATACCATTTAATTCGTTATGAAATTCCCTACATAAGTTAAATTTTTTTTAGATTAATTACAAAACCTACAAATAAATAAAAACTTTGTACATCGATTTCGTATTTATTTAATAACAACTTTAAATGTAATGAATAGTATCACATAACTTCGTTGTTTAACATTGTTAATACATATGTACTGATTTTTAAGACTGGCTCGCATGCGCTCGCTCGGCTTTTATTTTTTTATAGGTTTTTTAATTAATCTAAAAAAATTAAACTTATGTAGATTTGTAGGGAATTTCATAACGAATTAAGTGGTATATTTTTTATTCGATTATCAGGAGCCCCGATATTTCAGAAACACTGAAAATTCCGATAAATTCTTAACTTAATTAGGTGTTTTATAAAAATTATATCTCACTTAGGAGCTCAATATGAAAAAATGTTTTTTGAGGGTTGTTTTAAGGATAAAGGTAGGAAACTTCTGCCAAAATTTCGTGCAATTTGGAGTATAGAGAAAAAAGTTTTAATGGTGTGAATATAGCGTTTTTTTTGGATAATAAGACATCTAAAAACATTTTGAAAAAAAAGGTACTATCGAAAAAAGTCTAATTTCGCTCGATTTTAAAAGTTTAAAAAATCGTAATTCGGCCATAAAAGGGGGCGGCGAGAAAAGATGTTGGGAAACGTGTTCTTTTGATATGTACTTTGAGAAAAAAAATTGGGAGCATAATCGGTGACATACGTGCGTCCTGTTTTTAAAAAAACTACTGGAAATGCTCATATATAAGCATAAAAAGAATTTTTTAATTAATTTTATTAGGTCTTTGTGTTAATAATCTTATAATACTTTAGTTAATTTTCAAAACTATAGTATGTTTTCACGTCACTTTCCTTAGCGTTGTTTATTTTATTGTGTCCACTAAAAATATTTAATATTTTTATTTTCTATTTTAGATATTTAATAAATTTTTGTTGGAATATAATTATGTGTAATTTTCAAAAAACCATGTGAGGAACCAGATTATGTTAAATGTAGTATTAAATATTCGATTTAAAAGAACTTGAAGTAGAAGTAGAAGTATTAAGTTCCTAAGGAAGTCTAACGTACAAACTGATTGGATTGACATGTTTTCTATAAAATATAAAGCCTCGAATGTCCGTTTAAAAAAATTAGAATAATAGAATATTTAAGCATAAAAAGAATTTTTTAAATTAATTTTATTAGGTCTTTGTGTTAATAATGTTATAACACTTTAGTTAATTTTCAAAACTATAGTATGTTTTCACGTCACTTTCCTTAGCGTTGTTTATTTTGTTGTGTCCACTAAAAATATTTAATATTTTTATTTTCTATTTTAGATATTTAATAAATTTTTGTTGCAATATAATTATGTGTAATTTTCAAAAAACCATGTGAGGAACCAGATTATGTTAAATGTTATATTAAATATTATATTTAAAAGTGTTAGTGAGTTACTTTCGGAAATTATCACAAGTTAAACTTGATCAAATACAATGTATTAAATTATAATTTAATATATAAACTAATAAGAAATTGCAAACATACTATTAGGATGTGTTAAATTAGTGGTTAAAAACTTATATTATTAAAAATTATAGTTTAATGTTTAAATCTGTCAAAGTCAATAAAGACTATATAGGGTAAACTATACTAACTTTGGCACTACAGTAGTGATTGGCACTTTTGACTTTATTAACAAATAATAAGAATTGCAAACTATATATATCGTTTTTAAATATTTCATTGTTTACTCATGTAGTTACTGTTTAAATATCAACAAGTAGAAACATTTTTACAGTTGACAATATTGGCGTATAAAATATAAAAAGTCGGAGAGTGAGTGTGGTGCTATGTTTCTTGACATTTGTTAAAATTTCCTTAAGAAGTAAGTAAACTTTATCATTCTATAAATTATTATTTTCTTATGCTACTTGCAAAATGAGCTTTGTATTTACTTAGATATAAATTAAAATGTCATTTTGAACTGTATTTTATGCATTTTATTCAATATAACCGTTAATATTACTATGCCAAAATTGATATTGTTGTTTTTATTAAAAACTAATTTATTGGCACTCATGCCAATCACTAAACAAATGTTTCCAAATTAATTATTTGTTTTAAATGCCTAAAAAATTGTATAATCGAAACTAAATAGAATTTTGAAGTTATTTTATAAAGAATATTTTTTTTTTTAATTCTTGGCAGTGACAATAACTATACCCAGAGCAGGGTGCCAATCATTATAATCAAAATTTAAATAAAGTCACTATACGTTTCTGAATTGCTAATTAATAGTCTAATTTCTATTGTGTTTTCTTTTCAACGTTTTTATTTAATAATCACTTTCAGAACTAATCTAACTTTATTTCAGAAAATTTAAAACATGCCTAAAGTACCGTCTAGGCGGCACTTCACATGGTTATGCGTATTGGTGATGTAGATGTGACAAATATTTGTTATGTTTGTGAATATCTCAAATTGGTCATCCACACATGGTGTTCAAACTTTATTTGACAAATAATGCATAGACCAGTGAAAAATTATTAATGAACATTATAAAATTAATTTCATAATTTTTTTAACTAAAAAATATTTTAATTGTAATAAACTTATTATTGTTAAAAAAAAATTACCCCCCCCCCCCAAAAAAATTATTCCCCCCCCCCCTCACCAAAAAATTCCGCCCCGCATTACCTTCTTAAAAAAGGGTCACCCTATTAGAAACCAAAAATTATAATAACGATTATGTTTTATATTTATAAGAATTGGAATAATTGAGAAAGCCAGGTGAGAGGGTAAAGACAGATATTTGCGTATTGAAAGACTGACAAAGAGAATGTAAATAGTTAAAATTTTGGAATTTAAACAATATTATATTATATTTATATTTTTATAATTAATATTTATTGTGATTTTAGAAGTATTATTATTAAATATGTATATATTACTATATTAGGGGCCATGTTTTTTTTTACACCCCCTCCCCCCGTCCTTGTCACAGCTGGTCACATTTGTGAGACCCCCCCCTACCTAATATAACGTCACATATTTTGCAATTTTACACCTTAAAATTATTCAAATGTTTAAAATGTCTACAAAAAAGCTAGTATATTATATTTTGAAATGTGATGTCACAAAATTTAGGACCCCTTCCACCTTGTCACACTTCGTCGACCCCCTTCCCCCCTTAACGTGTGACGTAATTTATGGATGGCCCCTTATTAATATCATTTAATGTGATTTTAGAAGTAAAAAAAATATTTTGTTTCCTAAAAGTTTATTATTAATATATATTTTACTATTATTAATATCATTTAATGTGATTTTAGAAGTAAAAAAAATATTTTGTTTGGTCAAAGTTTATTATTAATATGTATTTTATAATTAATATCATTTAATGTGATTTTATAAGTATGAAATATATGTTTTGTTTACTAAAACTTCATTTTTAATAGAAATATATTAAGTGCCAATTACTGATACCTAAAGTGTCAATTACTATGCCAAGTGTGCCAATAATTGTGCTTTTCTACCATTTTTTGTTCTTTTTGGATTATATTTTATAATTGGATACTTATAATTAATATAAATGTTTTATTATATTCCTTAATCCCTACAAATCAGTATCCACCATAATTTAACCTGTAATACTGATTATCTAAAAAAATATCGTCTTTCAAAATCGAGTTTTAGCTTAAAGTGCCAATCATTGTATAGTTTACCCTACGCTAAGCAAGATAAGATAACTGTGTTACACCAATGAACCTGCGTGCGCTAGGCGCATGCTTGTGCTGCGTGACACAGGGTGGTACTTAGATTTATTTTAAATTAAGCTAAAACATATTAGCCGTGAATTCAATGTGCCAATTAATATTCAATTGTATTGAATATCAAATATGTATAGTATAAGTCCCGTGGCAGAACCTGTAGAAAAGGCCCCATTGCCAAGTAAAGCAGCATTACCACATCAAAACCAGAATTCCATTCAAGATAGTCAGCTAAAAACAAATAATAAAAAAATATTATGCAAAATCTAATAGTTTCATACAAACACTGCAACAACAAAATGCAGAACTGATCAGACGTGTTGAAGCTATTGAGTAGTAAGAGTAAACAACCAGAACAAGAAACAAATTTACTCGAAACAGACTAAGAAGAGCTGGCTAAAGAAACCGAGTGGATTGTTCAAAAGCACAAGAAAAACAAGAAAAGAAAAGCAAATACATCGCTTACAATATCCCCATCACAAGGACCACAAAATACAACAGAACAAAGGAAAGAAGAAACTAAAAGAGATACATTGCCACCTCCGAACAGTCGAAAAATGCAACTTTGAAAAGCTTTATGATATCCTAATCAGCAATGAAATTAGTTATAAAGCAACATTACTTAACAGTGGCGAAACCAAGTTAAACACGCCCAATGAAGAGTACTATAGAAATCTAGCTAGAGTACTACGGGAAAATGAATTGACATGGTACACTTATGAAAATAAACAAACAAGACCAATAAAAGTAATGGTAAGAAAACTAAACCCAACATGTGACCCAGAAAGAATTGTAGATTACTTAAAATCGAAAGACTACAACATTTTATTAGCTGTCAACATACTGGAAAGGAGAGAGAAAACACATCTTCCACTTTTTATGCTGTGCTTTGATAGATCAGAAAACATAAATAAGATATACAAAATCGATGAAATCATAGGAGTGAAAGTACAGATTTAACCCATGAGAAAATCAAAACTGGTGCCACAATGTAAAAGATGCCAAAAATTTGGGCATACTCAGAAATATTGCACTAAAACACCGAGATGTGTAAAATGTGCAGGAGAACATGATTCCAAAAATTGCACAATACCAAGAGGACAAATACAACCAAAATGTACAAATTGTGGAGAACAACATCCAACTATAGAGGGTGTATAGTAGCCAAGGAAATACAAAAGATGAGAAAATAAAATAACAAAAAACGATATGTTAATCAAAGTAACACAAATACGAGATTAACAACCGCAGAACCAGAAAAAATAGGGAGCAAAAAACACCTGGTACCAACACATCAGTTCGGCTTTCGAAGCAAACACTCAACAATAGAACAGGTACACAATAGAAAAAACATTAGAAAAAAAGTCTGCTCTGCAATATTCCTAGATGTAGCACAAGCATTTGATAAGGTTTGGCACGAAGGAATTAATTACGAACTAAAAAAAATGTTACCGCAACACCACAGCCAAATATTAAATTCTTATCTATAAAGTTGAACGAAACCAAATCGGTACATATCAATTTCACCAATAAAAGGGCAGAGTACCTACCTATCAAAATAAACAACCAAGTGATTCCACATGCAAACACGGCTAAATACCTAGGGATCACATTGGATGCTAAGCTTCGATGGAAAGAACATATAAAGAAAAAAAGAGAAGAGTTAAACATCAAATACAGAAAAATGTACTGGCTGCTTGGAAGGAAATCCGAGCTGTCAACATATAATAAAGTATTGCTCTACAAACAGATATTAAGACCAGTCTGTAGTTACGGCAGTCAATTATGGGGCTGTGCTAAAGGAAGTAACATCAACACTATTCAAAAATTTCAGAACAGTGTATTGCGAAATATTGTCAAGGCACCGTGGTACTCTTGCAACGACGATATCCACAGATACCTCAAGGTGGAAACGGTTAGAGATGTAATAACGAAGACTGCTGTGAGGTATGAAGAGCGACTGCGGAACCATGAAAATATCGAGGCGCTTCGGTTGCTCGACAATGGTAAGAATGGAAAGAGTGACGCCTTTTGAGTTGGTAAAGTGAAACAGTGCTTTTCAGTGAAGTGAGTAAACTGAGTAAAGGTCCACAATAGGTTAAGCTGGAAAAAAACTAGTGATTGAGTGCTGTCATTGGACAGTAAGACTCAATAATTAACTTTATTATATTATAAGAGATAAGCTGCTTGTTAGTTTTAGGACTAGTTGTAGCGATAATATAAATGTAAAAAAAAAATATATATTTAAAAGAATTTGAAGTAGAAGTAGAAGTATTAAGTTCCTTAGGAAGTTCATCGTATAAACTGATTGGGTTGACATGTCTGCTATAAAATATAAAGCCTCGAATGTCCGTTTAAAAAATATATATACATATATTCATACAGATAAACAAGGGGGAGTTTTAGGGGGTTGAAAATATTTTCCTGAAATTCTTTAGGGTCGATATATATAGTAAATTTTTTATAATAAAACTCTACAATAATTTAGGCGTAAAACATAGTGGACGGGTGGTCTGGAACACCCGGTATTAATATATGGAAGAAAAATTGTGGTTTTCAAAAAAATCTATAAATTTCCATTTGGCGCATATTTATTAGTGTACAGTAGAACTCTGGCAATTCGCCCAACTCAAGCAAACTCATTTACACACTAATATTAAATGTTTATAGATATGTATTTTATAAAACAATAAAACTATAAGCGTGTTAAATATAACAAATAAATTATTAAGCGAAATGTCATGATTTTGTCGTATACTTTAAAAAAATAATTTAAAATTAATTTCAAAATTATTGTGGACGTTAGGCCTTTAGAAATCGATCAATTAACAATCTTCCATATAATTCAAATGTTATAGGAAATTAATCAATCGTTCTAATTTTAAGCTGAATATAATAATTTCACTAAAACTTCATATATACTCATCCAAACAATTAAAGAAACAAGAAATTAAACATTTTTTTTGGGTGTTTTTTGAAGTGCTGTATCTTTGTGAAAAATAGTCGTATCGAAATAAATAAAAAAGCATTTTAAAGCTTCAAGTTTCTAGTTTTGAGATTTTTTAGCATAATTTTTTTTCAGTTACGGTTACCGCGCAATCATAAGAAATAGTGGGACACAAAAATTTTCCAATTTTAAAAATTTTTTTAAAGTGTCCGCGGGCTCGGGAAATTTGTTTTCAGTTGAACCAATGCATTGATCAGTCAACTTGTTTATTCAGCTTTAATTTGTTTTTTTTTTGGTCTCTCTCAATTTTTTTTGCCGAGATATCTAACTTTAAATGAAAAATGATTCTTTTGTCTTCGATCATCAATATATCAGCAACTAATGATTAAACAGTAAATTTAAGGGCAGCTTTAAAACTTGAATAAATTTCCTACAAGACCCTTTCATGACTTTATTAGAAAACAAATTTTTTTTACTCTCACCATTAGTTTGAAAACGTTCAAAAAATGACCTTTTATGGTCTTTTAGTAAATCTATCGCTACTTTACAAATATTAATGGGAAGACTAATGTTGCCAGGTATTTTTATAGCTTAATGTATCCCCAACAGTCCTGTAAATTTTGAAATTAATCCATCGAAATGTTTTTCCGAACCGATTGATCAAATTTTGCTTGCGTATTAATTCGATTCCAGCATGCGAGAAACAAAATTATTTTACATTTCGTACGATTCCCGCTGCGAAAGAATTAATTAATGCAATTAATTCAAGATGAGTAAAATTATGGTACGCAAAAGCCGAATCGTGTCAAAAATGAGTCAGTATTGTTTCTTAAAATGTTTAAAAAAATTTGAAAAAAAAAATTCAAAATTTAAAAAAAAAAAATTATTTTTATTTAAAAAAATTTTTTTTCTCCATTTCAAATTTAACAAGTAACTAATGCAAAGCTGTAAAGAAAATCAAAAATCGAAAATCGATTTTTTCATTTTGATGATGATTACACAATACACCTGTTCCTTTAATTGTTTTGTAAAACTTTGATCAATCGGTCCGGAAAAACGGTTCGATGGATCAATTTCAAAATTTACAGGACTGTTGGGGATACATTAAGTTGTAAAAATACTTGGCAACATTAGTCTTACCATCAATATTTGTAAAGTAGCGATAGATTTACTAAAAGACCATAAAAAGTCATTTTTTTTGTACTTTTTAAAACTAATGTTGAGGGTAAAATTTTTTTTTTTTCTATTAAAGTCATGAAAGGGTCTAGTAGGAAATGTATTCAAGTTTTTAAAACTGCCCTTAAATTTACAGTTTAATCATTAGTTGCTGATATATTCATGATCGAAGACAATAGAATCATTTTTCATTTAAAGTTAGATATCTCGGCAAAAAAAATTGAGAGAGACCGAAAAAAAAAACAAATTAAAGCTGAATAAACAAGTTAACTGACCAGCATTGGTTTAACTGAAAAAAAAAAAATTCCCGAGCCCGCGGACCCTTAAAATTTTTTAAAAAAATTTGAAAATTTTTGTGTTCCACTATTTCTTATGATTGCGCGATAACCGTAACTCAAAAAAATTATGCTAAAAAATCTGAAAACTAGAAACTTTAAGCTTTAAAATGCTTTTTGTTTTATTTCGATACGACCATTTTTCACAATGATACAGCACTTCAAAAAAGATTTTAAAAAAATGTTTATTTTCTTGTTCCTGTAATTGTTTGGATGAGTGTAGTAAAAAATACAATCACCGATTTACAAAAATCTCTATCTTAGAATTTAAATGCTTGAAATATTTTTATAAAATAAATTAGTATTAAAATTCCGTAGATATATTGTTTTATACATTTATTATAATTGTTATTATATGTGGTAGAAAAATAGCTTACGCCTGTTTTGAAACTCTGCTTTATAGAGAGTCATTTCTTCCAAGAACTAAAACAAATGGAGTAAAAGTAAAGCGAACAAAAATAATCTCAATCATTGTTTTTTTTTATACAATATAATATGATACAAAGATACTTATGTATACGAGGTCTTCGTTAAATAATCGGAAATCGTACCTACGCGACGTGCATAATTATAATGCATTGATCATATTTTAGTCATTTATTTGGAAATGTCTCTCAACGATTCATTTTATAAAATTATGTAGATTTTTGGTGGTAGCTAATATCTGTTATGAAAACCCTATCATCAAAAAACAAATATGTATTTGTGTATTGCAATGACATATACCTATGTATGTATAATTTGTTATATTTCAGTTATTGTATTATTTTATAATATTTTTTTTAAACGTGATAATATGCTGCAAGTATTATTATAAATATTGTTATTTAAATAACTATACTTTTTTTATAAATATTAATGAGAATTTTTTATATAAATATACAGGGTGTCTCATAAAAATGTACTCACACTTCGAATGACAAGAAAAATATTATATATTAGCATAAATTGAAATGAAATAGCTTCGAATACAGAAGACAAATGTAATTGAAGAATCATGTTCGTAAATGTTCAAATTAATCACAGCATGGCAGGAAATCAATCTTAGTTTGGAAGAGAGGAAGTTTATTCTGAAATGTTATTGGAAGACCGAAAACGCTATTGAAGTGCAAAGACGATTCAGAATAGAATTCGCAAAACCGCCACCAACGCACCGGACCATTGCTCGCATCAGAGATAAATTTGAAGCAGACGGAACCATTCAGAACGTCAACAAGAATCGTTCTGGACGACCACGGACATCCACGAGCCCTGGAAGAGAATAGCAAGTGCGGGAAACACTCCTTCGATCACCACAGAAATCTCTTCGACAAACTGCTCGGGAAACCAGAATCTCAAAAGATAGCGTCCATCGTGCAGTGGAAATGCTACATTCCAACACTAGTCCATGCTCTCAACGAAGACAATCCTGACCGGAGAGTTCAATTTTGTGAATGGTATCTGGCAAAATGTGCAGAAGATATAGGGTTTCCATTCAAAATTGTGTGGAGTGATGAGGCATCCTTTACATTAAATGGCTCCATTAATCGCCATAATTCCACATACTAGGGTCCTGTAAATCCTCATTTAACACTTGAACACCATGTAAACTTACCAGGAGTAACAGTGTGGTGTGGAATATCTATATTTCAATTTATAATAATAAATAATATTTTTCTCGTCATTCGAAGTGTGAGTATATTTTTTATATTATAATGTCCTATTTGCCCTAAAAAAAGCTGCCACTGTTTTCCATCAGTGATTTGTGTTACTATTATCTATCATGGTAAATCCATTTTTAACTCAAACAATTTATTAGATTTCGATCATATTATATGCATTCTCGTATATTATTTAATGAATTTCTTCGTTAGACTTGGAATTACCATTGTCGTGAATTAAAAATGCATACATGTATGGATAAATACAGATCTAAATCTGTATGAGACAAACAACTTAGAGCTTTTTACTATGTCTACATTTCCTTGCTTTCTCTCATAAATCCTGTACTTATGTATTAACCATTGACGTATTACCCCCACAACGCAATTGTATTTGTATTCATTCGTGTATGTATGTAATATTAATTTACGGGTACATATAGCTGAATCATAGATATTTTATTGTGTTAAAACTTAGATAATTGTGGTGTTACTTAAAAATTATGCTAATTATCTTTGTTAGTGTAAAAAAATATTTGTTAGAAATCATAGAACAAAAAACCTTAAGAAATATTTAGATACAGTTCCACCATTGAACAAGAATGTTTAAGATATGATACAAAATATCCACATTATTGAGTATTGTTTAAGTAGCTCATTGTAATATTATTTTTAAGCTTTTTCATGCTTCAATCAATGTAGAATTTATGTAGAATTTGTGTAATATCAATAAAAATGTCTATAATCGTGTAAAGCAGAGTAAATTTGATAACCAACTGTATATTTTAAAATATCTAAATCAAAATGCATATATATTTTTAAGTGCGTACCTTTCATACACAAATACACTCACGGAAAAAATTAAAGGACCACTTTTATTTTTTGAAAAAATTGCCCATTTTCAAAGTAATGCCGATAGGTCTAATACGATCCTTTTTTTACTTATAGGATATAAAAATTCAAGGAAATTTTATCATCTTTTCGAATTTAGGGGTATTTTTGTGTTATTAAATTTATTTTTGTGACCAAATCGCGGTTTAATAAAAAAATTGATTTTTTTTGCAATTTTGAGTTACCTACGGGGATTTAAAATTTTTTTTCTAAAATATCAAGGTAACCATTTTGTAGGAAATTTTTTCAGCTTTAAAAGGCTTTTTCATATTTGTTTTATAATTTTTTGGTGTTGTGATATTCGAGTTTGAATGAAAAAAGTACCAAAAAGTTTTAAACGACCATAAAGGGCCTAATGTTGGTCGCACAAAAAAAAAGAATATTAAAGCTTTAATAATTTAAGAATTTAAATAAGCCTGTAAAAATAACCTTTTTTAATCATATATCTAATGTTTAAAATGTATCCAGAAATTAAGTTCTATCAAAGAATATGAAAATTAGACTTATTACCTTCTATGTGAACAAAAGTTCCAGTAAAAATCTTTTAATTTGGCTGAGAAATTGCATTTTGAATTTTTTGTATACGTTTAGGACTTGACCGTACAAGTTTTTCTTTCTTGTTAAAGAATATTCATAATTTTTTTCAGATGTTTTATATCAATATTGTAAGATCAAGTTTATTTTTAATAGGTTACTTTTTCATTTAAACTTGAATATCTCGGCATCAAAAAATGTGACAATCATTTTTTAAAAAGCATTTTGAAGCTGAGAAAATTTACTAAATGATGAATGCGTGCTCAATCATGACAAATTGCTGTCAGTATATAGTATATTATATGACTATATGGTAGTGTTCATATTTTTTTAATGATATTTTGTGATATTAAGCGATTTTAAGTAAAATAAGACTTTGTTGTTTAATTAAGGTATGTAGCCACTAATTTATGTTTTTAGGTTTCCGTAGAAAACAAGGAAACCTTATAGTTTCGCCATGTCCGTCCTCAAAAATTTTAAGCCGATTAAGATGAAATTTGGTATACGGACGAAGAGAAGACTGATACAACAGAAATGATAAGATTTTTGAAAAAAAAAACATTTTTTTGGGCCCCCTTTCCATAGACTGAAAAGTAAACTCACATTTTTTTTCACTTACCCCATTGAGTAGGATGTCATTAGATTGGTCTCCTAAAATGCAATAAAATGTTATATGACATTTTGATTTTAACCCTTCAGTCACGATATATTTGTAAACTTAATTTCTAAACTATCTACACTCATCCAAACAATTAAAGGAACAAGAATTTAAACATTTTTTTTGGGTGTTTTTTGAAGTGCTGTATCTTTGTGAAAAATAGTCGTATCGAAATAAAACAAAAAGCATTTTTAAGCGTCAAGTTTCTAGTTTTGAGATTTTTTAGCATAATTTTTTTTGAGTTACGGTTATCGCGCAATCAAAAGAAATAGTGGACCACAAAAATTTTCCAATTTTTAAAATTTTTTTTAAGGATCCTCGGGCTCGGTAAATTTTTTTTCAGTTAAACCAATGCATTGGTCATTTAACTTGTTTATTCAGCTTTAATTTGCTTTTTTTTTTGGTCTCTCTCAATTTTTTATCACCTGGCAACATTAATCTTCCCATCAATATTTGTAAAGTAGCGATAGATTTACTAAAAGAACATAAAAGGTCATTTTTTTGTACTTTTTCACACTAATGGTGAGGGTAAAAAAAAATTTTTTTCTAATAAAGTCATGAAAGGGTCTTGTAGGAAATTTATTCAAGTTTTTAAAACTGCCCTTAAATTTACTGTTTAATCATTAGTTGCTGATATATTGATGATCGAAGACAAAAGAATCATTTTTCATTTAAAGGCAGATATCTCGGCGAAAAAAAATTGAGAGAGACCAAAAAAAAAAGCAAATTAAAGCTGAATAAACAAGTTAAATGACCAATGCATTGGTTTAACTGAAAAAAAATTTACCGAGCCCGAGGATCCTTAAAAATTTTTTTAAAAATTGGAAAATTTTTGTGGCCCACTATTTCTTTTGATTGCGCGATAACCGTAACTCAAAAAAATTATGCTAAAAAATCTCAAAACTAGAAACTTGACGCTTAAAAATGCTTTTTGTTTTATTTCGATACGACTATTTTTCACAATGATACAGCACTTCAAAAAACACCCAAAAAAAATGTTTAAATTCTTGTTCCTTTAATTGTTTGGATGAGTGTATTAAAAAAATCTGAAAAAAATCGAGAATGTAGCTTTTAATTAGTACATCCACTAAAAATTATAACGAATACTGTCAAAATTATTTTGGACCGCCCCACTGTGGAAAATGGTACAACAACAGCATATCATAAATGTTTTTTACTAATGTCGCTACTAACATTATAATTCAATTTTATTTAATAGTTTAATAGTCAATCTTTACTATAATGCAGGAATTTCACATAATTTTATGTAAAAATAATTTTTTTGAAGCTCTACTGTTTATTAATTTTGTGGATGTTCAACTCAAACCTATTCGCTTCATCACTTTAAAAGTCAATTTTCTATAAAACTTTGTAGAAATAGTTATAAAGTATTATACATTTCTGAAAAGCTTATCTTATGTAGATTTTAGAACACTTTTATGTTTTTAATTATACGGGTCAGTTTATGAGTAATTAATTTAACAATAAAATATGAGAAAAAATTTTGTTTCTTCAAGTTCACCAGACTTTGGTATTCACTCACGCTTCCCCACGCTTTATATTTAATATAGATTTATAGCCTAGGTGTTCATTAAAAACATTTATAAAAATTAGGTGCAGAAACGTGCGGTTTCCGAAGTTATCGGGAAAAAAGTGATAAAAGTCATAAAACGGAAAACCGCTATAACAATAGTTTGGTGTATGTTTTTTAGAGTTCCGAAGAAACCCTATTAATCTTACTTTGTCGTCCATCCGTCCGTCCGTCTTTTCCACCCAAAGCAAAATATATCGTAAACTATATGTATAAGTTACAAACTTGAAATGTTTACTGAACATGTAAAATGATGCCCTCTAGTGAAAGATGTACAAATTTATTGAAAAAATAATTTTTAGAGGAGCACTAAGGAGCTAAAGATAGGTAAACAAATTATTTTTTATAGAAGGCATGTGACACGTTAAAATGTATAACCAAACAAGCGAAATTTGACCGTTTTTCTAATTTTTTTCTAAATCAAAAATGGTGTCTGCAGGGGGCTTTAAAACAAATAAAAAAAAAAATTATATACCAAGACGTGTGGGGTATCAAAATGTAGACCTCAGTCAGTAGAACTTGACCCTATTTTTTTTTGTAACTCAAAAATGGCGCCTGTAGGGGGCTAAAAGCAGTATTTTATTTTGTCCTCCCCTCTTTAACTCTTTAACTACTGGTTCAAAAAATCTGAAAAAAATTTGGTAATGAAACTTTAGTGGAACTACCAACGACAAATACTAAAGTCAACAATATAATTTTGGAATAAGAGAGGGGCGCCATAGAATTTTTTGTTTTTATATTCATATTTTGGTAGTTATGCTATAGAAACTGCCCAAATCTATGTTAGTAGTTATGGATGGTACTATATGCCATCTTCAGTACACAAAATCTTTAATTCACGGAGAAAATATAATAAATCATTTTGCAGTACTTCCTATCGGTCAACTTTCAAAAGATGCGCAAAAATCCTGTAATAAGAAGTCAAGGAAACAGTGAAAAGTGAGAAAAAGGGAAATTTAGAGGACAAGCAATTTTATGATTGATTCTTATAGATTTTGAAAATGGGGTTTAAGGGTGAAACCCCCATTTCCAACCGTTTTTTAATTTATCACAAAATCTAAAGCGATGATGGTATATTTTTATGGTTGATATATGTTCAGGACACTCGGATGAAACGATTGTGACCACATATACTAAATTTGAGAGGGCTTAAAAGTATGAAAAATGCATCTTTTCGGGAAAATAGTTAAAAATTAATAACTTTTGTTAAAATCATCCAAATGACTTGTAATTAGCGTCAATTTTTTTCTGAAGTTCCAAAGAATAATGACCAACCATAATTTAAAAAAATATTAATCATTTCACCAACAAAAATCGCTAATGTTTAAGGGTAAGTAACGTAATTTTTTGAAAAACTACATTTTTACTAAAATTTAAATAAAAACACCAGGGTTAAATATTTTATAGTGAAACGAATTGATTCTTATAGATTTTGAGCCGGAGAATTCGAAAAAAATAACCCGGACTAGCGAAAAGTGGTGCAACATCCTTAAAATGGGATTTAAAAGTTAAAAGCCCATTTCCAACGGTTTTTACAAATTATTACAAAATCTAAAGCTACGATGGTATATTTTTATGATTGATATATGTTCAGGACATTTAGACGAATCGATTGTGACCACATATACTAAATTTAGCCAAAAATTACGTCTTTTAAAGGGCTTAAAAGACGTAAAAATGCATATTTTCGGGGAAAATAGTTTAGTAATATTTTTAGTTAAAAATAAAATAAATGCCAATTTTGAATTTTTTAATTTATTTTTTATTTTGTATTATGAAAATTTTTTATAATACGCATTTCATTAGAAGCGTCATATTGTTATAACCCGAAACCCCTTTGCTCCGTAATATGTTGTTACACGTCGTCGTTCACACGTTGATGTTCACACGAAATAGTCACGTTGTGAAACGTCGGCAAATTAACTGAGGTGATGCCTGGGAACTGCAACTTGCAACCCATCGCGGCGTTACCGAGGTTATAAAAGATGTGACAACAGATTATCGGGCACTGTTTCACTGGACGAGTTCTTAGAGAACGTTCGACAATAGTCAAAAATTCAACTTAAATAAATATAATCATTAAAATCATAATATTGCATATTACATCAATAATTATTTTAATTTTTAAATAAAAATAAATAACATAAAATTGAACAAAAGTTTTTATTGCTATTACGACTTCACCTCAGTCCCAGTGACCAAAAAAGGGAAGGTGAGTAAAACAAGGAAATCCTGAAGACTCAAAATACCAACACAACTTCACACACGGACAACACCAAGAGTTCAATCCTCTGAGGTAGAGTATAGGCCTACCTCCTGAGAACCCTAACAAATAAATATTCTGGTGGCAGTGGCGAAATCAATCAGACATTCTGATAAGATCGAAGATTTTGGAAGCGAGCGCGTCTGGACCCAGGTTGCAACAGAGCCAGCCCAAACATCTTGGAAGAGAAGCGAACTAGTTGGTTTTAGTGTTGTGATTGTGTCGTGAGTGTCAACATCAAGATTCAGGACAATATAATTGTAAGTTTTAATTTAAATTTCATTATTATAAATATATTACTGTAAATGAGCATATAATCTAGGAGGGTATGCAGGCTGAGAATTATTTTTTAAAAGGTAAAAAGGTATTATCCAGATCTATAGAGTCATTCTTTGATAGGAAAATTAATTATAAATATGATAAACAGAGCCTTGAATCATTAACAGAGGTACCTATACAATTACCAGTTTCAATCAATCTTAGCAAAATTAATTTAAAAGATACAAATATTTTGTGTACAAATATGGCTGAATTTATGTCACTTACAGAAGCTAGGAAAATTATTAAAAGTTTTGATGGAAGTGGTTCATCTAAATTAACCGAATTTCTGTTAAGTTGCGAATATGCTCTTAATAGCGTAAAAGAAGAAGATAGAAGTGATTTATTAGAATTTGTCAAAAATCTTAAACTAGAAGGTAAGGCTCTTCAAGCCGTGCGTTACAAACAAATAGACAATTACCTTACTTTGAAAAAACTTTTAGAAGATTTGTTCTTAGACAAACGTACGATAGCTTCGTTACAACTAGAATTTAACCAGTTAAGACAGAGAACAAATGAAGATGTAAAATCATTTTCCCTAAGGCTAGAAAACATTTTAATGCTTCTTACTGAAGCAACGATACTAGAAACTAATGACCCTAATTCTAATGAAATCATATTAAATTTATTGAAAAAACAAGCGCTTAATATTTTTCAAGAGGGTTTGCATCCTAATTTGAAACTCCTAATCAAATCAAGGAATTATCTTAATTTAGAATTGGCAATAGCGGGAGCAATAGATGAAGAAATGATAAATAATTCAAGTATATATAATAGACCCCATAATTTTCAAAATAAATGCGGTATTTGTAAGAAAATAGGGCATACAACCAATAATTGTTACTTTAATAAAAATAAGTCAAATACCAGTAATAGTAACTTAAAAAGAAATATAAATTCTTATAACATTATGTGTAACTATTGCAAAAAACCGGGGCATTTAATTCAACATTGTCGTACAAGAATTTATAACGAATCAAGACGACAAAATTTTAATCCTAGTAATAATTATAATCGAAATAATAACTATAATCAAAACGCGAGACCGACAGAGCCAAAACAAGAAAACTCAAATGGCACAAAGGCATCAGCTCTACGATGCATAAATACTGAAAAATTAGAATCGGTTAAAATAGCATTGTTAGAAACAATTTCGTCAAATAATAATTTTCTGATTGATACCGGAGCAGATGTAAGTCTAATAAAAATTAAACAATTGAAGGATTCTGTCTGGGTATACAATGACAAGTTAAATTTAAAAGGCATTTCAGACGAAATAATTACTACTCTTGGGCGTATCGATGCAAATATAAAATTATCTAATCAAATTATAAGCCATTCGTTTTATGTCGTCAAAGACAATTTCCAAATAACATGTGACGGAATATTAGGTCGTGATTTTATATTAAAACACGGAATAATTTTAGACTATTATAATCGAAATTTGCACATAAAAAATGATGTATGGAAAATAAATTCCGCAAACGTAGTCAGTACTTTAAAAGCTCGTACCGAGACTTATATCGAAGTTATAACAAACTCTAACAATGAAGGAATAATCTGGAAAGAAGAGCTAGATACAGGAATCTATGTAGGAAATACATTCGTTAAACCTGAAAATAATAAATGCATTTTGAGTATTATAAATTCAAATAATTTTGATTATAACTTAGAAACACCGCGATTACAAATAGATAATACACAATTAAATACAAATAATGTTAAACCAATAATTAATAATAATAATTCGTTTTCATCCGAAAGATTATCTCAATTAAAAAACAAAATACAAGTTAATCATTTAAATGATGAGGAAAAACATGCGATACTAGACTTATGCGAGAATTACAATGATATATTTTTTTTAGATAAAGACGAGTTAACAGTTACCGATCTTGTTACACATAACATACCAACACCTTCAGAGCATCCACCTATACATGTAAAACCATATCGCTTACCTTATCATCACCAGAGTGAAATTCAATCGCAAGTTAATAAAATGCTAGAAAATAATATAATTCGTGAAAGTAATAGTCCTTACAACGCACCTATTTTGGTTGTTCCAAAAAAATCTAATAATGACGAACTTATCAAATGGCGTGTTGTTGTAGATTTTCGCAAATTAAATAATATAACTATCGGAGACAGTTTTCCACTACCGAATATAAATGAAATTTTAGATCAATTAGGTAAATCAAAATACTTTTCGACTCTTGACTTGGCATCGGGTTATCATCAGATAGCTATGAATGAACGTGATAAACACAAAACTGCGTTTTCAACACCATTAGGACACTATGAATTCAATCGTATGGCTTTTGGACTTAAATCCGCCCCTGCGACGTTTCAAAGACTAATGAATAACGTTTTAGTTGGACTCCAAGGACTTAAATGTTTTGTTTACTTAGATGATATTGTTATTTATTCAGCTACATTGTCTGAACACAATAATCGATTAAGCGAAATTTTTGATCGACTCAGGAAATATAATTTAAAGTTAAATCCTGAAAAATGTCAATTTTTTAGAAAAGAAGTTACGTATTTAGGTCATGTCATTACTGACAATGGTATTAAACCAGACCCAGATAAAATTAGGGCAGTAAAAGATTTTCCTGTTCCTACTTCCGAGAAAGATATAAAATCGTTCTTAGGATTGGCGGGCTATTACCGACGGTTCATAAAAAATTTCTCAGGTATTGCTCAACCATTAAATAAATTATTAAAAAAGGATAGTAAATTCATTTGGGACTCAATTACTCAACAAGCTTTTGAAATTTTAAAAGAAAAATTAATTTCAACTCCTATTTTACAATATCCGGATTTTTCAAGGGAATTTTTACTCACTACAGATGCTTCAAATAAGGCTTTGGGAGCAATTTTATCACAAGGCGAAATAGGTAAGGATTTGCCAATTGCTTATGCTAGTCGAACACTAAATGCAGCAGAAACTAGATATTCAGTCACAGAGCAAGAATTATTAGCTATTGTGTGGGCAATTCAACACTTTAGACCATACTTATACGGCGTTAAATTTAAAATTATAACTGACCATAAACCTCTTACATGGCTCTTTAATGTTAAGGATCCAGGTTCTAGGTTAATGCGTTGGAGAATTAAGCTGGAAGAGTACAATTACTTAATCGTCTATAAACCAGGAAAAATTAATTCCAATGCAGATGCACTTAGTAGAATATATAAAACTATAACATTAAATTCATTAACATATGATAAGTTTTTAAAGGACTTATCAACGACCGTGATTATAAACAACAACATACATGATGTCGAAGCGGATATAATTACAGCTGATAGTACTTCTGCACGAGCACATTTTGTCTCTACAGATTTTAATTCGGCAGATGATAATTATAAACTGATTGCTTATAACAACGATATTAAACTACTTAAAAATAAAAATAAAAAAATTACTGAAATCGCTTATTTAAAAGATGAAAGATACAATTTATTTTTAATTGTTAAAGATAAAAATAATGAAATTTTAACATATGAAAATATATTCCAAACTTTAATAAATCTTAAGGCTTTATGCCAGGAACTAAAAATAAATAATATAGCATTATCAAAGTTAAACACCGATGAACAAATTATAGAATGGGATAAAATTCGATCTATGATCAGATACATATTTAAAAATTCCAATATTAAAATAATAATTTATAATCATATAAATAATAATAACGAGTTAACCGAAAATGAAAAAGAACAAATTATGTATGAATACCATGACTCTCCTATAGGGGGGCACATGGGAATAAATAGAACTATTAAAAGAATTCGCGAAAAATATAATTGGAAAACTTTAAAGAAGGATGTTAAACAATATATAAGTAAATGTGAAAAATGTCAGAAAAATAAATTTTCACGTACGTATAGGGCTCCTATGGTAATAACTGACACACCGAATAGACCTTTCCAGAAGTGTGCTTTAGATATTGTAGGTCCTTTACCCGAATCTTTAAATGGATTTAAATACATTCTTACATTCCAAGATCATTTCACAAAATTTAGCAAGGCTATCCCCTTAAAATCTCAAGATGCGGAATCAGTTGCTAGAGTATTTGTTACTCGAATTATTTGTGAATACGGTATACCATCTGTTATATTAACCGATCAAGGATCTAATTTCTTAAGCCAGCTATTTAAAAGCATTTGTAAATTGTTCAAAGTTACTAAAATTCAAACAACTGCATATAGACCAGAATCAAACGGTGCTTTAGAGCGTTCACATCGAACCTTAATAGAATATTTACGAAATTTTATTAAATCAGATCAATTAGATTGGTGTGAATGGCTTCCTTATGCTACATTTTGTTATAATACTACTCCTCATACATCTACAAATTTTACACCCTTTGAACTTCTTTTTGGTCGTAAGGTAGAACTCCCAAGTTCCTTACAAAAATATCCAGAACCAATATACACATATGACGATTATTATTTTGATCTTAAACGACGTATGCAAGTTGTAAATGAAATTTGTAAACAAAACTTAGAAACTAATAAAAATAAATCTAAATCTTATTATGATAAAAATACTAAGAATATAAATTTTAAGGTAGGAGATAAAATATTATTACGTAATGAAACAATAGTACGTGGTAAATCCAGAAAACTAACCCCTAAATGGTTAGGTCCTTATAAAATTACAAGTAAAAGTTCTAATATAAATTACACCATTAAAATTGGCAATAGATTTCTTAAGATTCATAAAAATAGGATTAAGAAATATGTAGAATAAATCGAAGTGTAAACTAATTTTACGTTCTCTAATTTCAGATAAGAATGAATAAAATAGTAACTTTATTTTTGGTAAGTTTAGTAGTAATAATAGTGTGTAAGGATATGTATAGAATTGACAGGTTTAAAACAAACCCTGGAATTTATTATGAAAATTTAGGAAAAGTAAAATTTTACGATAACGAATGGAATTTAATAACAAATATAGACTTAGCTAATATAGATAAATTTCATTTAAATTTAAAATACTACTATCAAAGGACTAAGAGACTTTGTTCAAATGAGTTATTCATTAATAAAACATTAATACCATGTAAAATATTAATTACGAGTATAAAAACTCAACTTGACGATATCGAACAAAACAAAGCTATCGTAAAGGAATTGCTTAGTCAACATATAATAGTTAAACGAGGTTTACTAAATGCAGTGGGAACAATATCTAAAACTCTTTTCGGTACTTTAGATGAAAATGATGCAATTTACTATAACGAGCAAATAAATAATTTAAAAGGTAATCAAAATTTATTTAAAATATTATTGCAAAAACAAATACATATAGTTAATTCTAGTATAAATTATATCAATGAAACAATGGATACAGTCAAATATAATGAGTTACTTCTATTTATCACTACAAACAAATTAGAAGATCGTATCAATTATATTATAAATAAAACAAATAAGGAGTTAGAATTTGATAGAGTACGGGAAGATTTGGATGAACAGATATCACTTTTAATTTCTTATATTGAGCTCTTAAGCAACAAAATTAAAACCATTATAGATTCAATAACTTTTATTCAAAAGGGTATATTGATACCTTCAGTTATTTCACCTTCACGGATAATGACTGAAATGAAAAATGCTTTACCTTATTTACCACAAGGTACACATTTTCCAATTGATTTAAATTTCAACAATTTACATTTAATACCACAAAATTTTAAATCTTAAAGCTTATAGCAAGAATGACAATATAATCTTTATACTGGGATTACCACTTGTTAACCATATGCATTTTACATTAAATAAAATCATACCTATACCTACAAAAATATCATACCTACATTATATGTTCATAGAAATAAATGTAGAATATGTAGCAAGTGATTTTGAAAATCATAATTTTATCATAATGAAGGTTGAAGACATCAGCAAATGTAAGGTTTTAGAAAATGTATATATTTGTAACAACAATCAACCTATTTATTATTCTCACATGCATAACTATTGTGAAATAAAATCAATGTCGATGGACAACACAGTTCCAGCTGAATGTCGAAAAAGAATAATTTTTATTAATGAGACAATTCTATTTAAAATGAATAAGGAAAACTCATATATTTTCATTGCTCCTACTGAGGAACATTTCTTTTTGTCATGTAATCATAGCCAAGTTCAAATGCATATTTTTCTAAATAATGAAGGCATTATAACATTACAAAGAAATTGTAAATTATCCTCTAAAAATATAATTATATTTGCAAATGGGTTAAATGTAAATAACTCACTTAGACTAGACTTTATTCCGAATTTCAACATATCTCTTGATAATTATCCTATGATAGATAAACTAAGATTAATCAATAGAACAAAATTAACTTTAAGATCATCCCTAACAAATACGAATGAGTTAACCAAATTAAGCTTTGAAGTAAACGAATTAAATGATTTGACGAACTCTATCAAGGAATCCGATTCGCAAGTCTCATATAACAATATTTTCTTGTATCTTTTAATTTGTGTAGTACTACTTATCTTGATTTATTTACTTAAAAAGGGAAAATGCATCCGTATTTGTAAAGGCAAGGAACAAAATCCAGGTGAGAGCAGTAACGATGAAATCGAATTGGGAAATATCGAAACAGCAAATCAGTCAAAATTACGTATAAGTAAAAAGAAACCTTCCACGAGGAAAAATACCTTATAAATTAAAACAGCTGTTGATATGGGTTGTAACTTATACTAGTACAACAAGGTTTATCGTTGCTGATTCTGCACTTAGGATACACTATAGTAAACATAATAATAACCTAATTGTAAGTTATCTTTAGTATATACATTCTTGTTTACATTTGTTAATCTATTAAATAATAAGTATATAATATTGAACTGTAAAAAAAAAAAAAAAAAAATTTTTTCATGATTTTAATTTTTATTCAATAATTCATTTTTTTTATATTAACAAAAAAAAATTAATTATTTTCATTTTGGGGGGAGGGATGTTATAACCCGAAACCCCTTTGCTCCGTAATATGTTGTTACACGTCGTCGTTCACACGTTGATGTTCACACGAAATAGTCACGTTGTGAAACGTCGGCAAATTAACTGAGGTGATGCCTGGGAACTGCAACTTGCAACCCATCGCGGCGTTACCGAGGTTATAAAAGATGTGACAACAGATTATCGGGCACTGTTTCACTGGACGAGTTCTTAGAGAACGTTCGACAATAGTCAAAAATTCAACTTAAATAAATATAATCATTAAAATCATAATACACTGCTTGTCACAATTAGTGGGACACTTTTTCAATGTAACACAGTTTTGGTAAAAATTGTCATATTAATATGAAAATTCATAAAAATCATTAGTATGGTGTTGTTTCAAAGCCCAAAGAGTAAAAACTTTGTGCGTGCATCGATAGCGGGTGTACAACCCTTGGAGGGGTGAAAAATGGAAAGTGACAATTTCAAGTATTGAAAAAAAAGTTTAAAAACTGTTTATTTCAAGATAATGATAAAATTCACATTAATTTTTATACGTAGAACTTATTTCAACCCTAAAGGTATAAACTATATTTTTAAATCAATATTTAATTCTATTTATCACCTGTTCTCATCCCCTAAATTTAGGTTATTAGAAATATAGGAAAATATGAAAGAAATTTTAAAAATCTTCAAGGGTTGTTAGAAATAATCATAATAAATATAAATTTACAATTTCAATAAGATCCAGTAATTTTCAACCACTTTTCTACCCTTTAATATTCAACCCCCTGTGTATTACAATTAATTCGAACAAAGTAGGTAAAGATAAATTTTTGAAATTTACAAAATAGGTAGTAAACAGTATACACAACGGTACTGTATGTTAAAAAACACAAATAAATTATAAGGGTAGGCATCAACCCTTAAATACTAAACCGCCCCAAATAGTAGGGTAGAATATTAAATTTAAGTGTGATTTTATGAGAAATCAATTAATGCTCTTATTTGAAGATTTTTGTGAAAATTTTGAGCACCACAATTCACCCCTACGGATGTAGCTACCCTAAATTTAAAAAATATACACTTTTTTAAAAACATCGTATCTAAAAATTCAGTGGAATTTTTTTATCATCCTTTCGTATTATAAAAGGCCGATATTTGATCTTTCTACACCGGTAAAATTAAAACAATACACTATCAGGAACTACCCTTAAATTATTATTTCTTAAAAATAAAATAAATTTTATTTCAATTAATATTGAAAATATAGGTATCTATGGAAATTAATGGACAATTTACGAGTTATTCATAAGTTTTACTCAAATTAATTAAATCGTTCTGAGACGTTGAAATTTACTAAATGTGTAGTAAAGTGTGTATACAACAGAATTGTATGTTAAAAAACACAAATAAGTTTTAAGGGTAGTCATCAACCCTTAAAAACTAAATCACCCCCGATAATAGGGTTGTTAATTGAATTCAATTGCGATTTTATGAAAAATCAATTAAAGCTGTTATTTGACAATTTTTTTGAAAATTTTGTGCACCACAATTCACCCCTACGGATATAGGTACCCTCAATTTAAAAAAATATACACATTTTTTTAAATATGGTATCTAGACAGTCCGTGGTATTTTTGTTTCATCCTTTCGTAATATAAAAGGCTGACATTTGTTCTTTCGTTACCGGTAAAATTAAAACAATAAATTATCAGAAACGTGTTAAAACGATTGGATTAATTTGAGCCAAACTCGTAAATTGTCCATTAATTTCCATAGATACCTATATTTTCAATATTAATTGAAATAAAATTTATTTTATTTTTAAGAAATAATAATTTAAGGGTAGTTCCTGATAGTGTATTGTTTTAATTTTACCGGTGTAGAAAGATCAAATATCGGCCTTTTATAATACGAAAGGATGATAAAAAAATTCCACTGAATTTTTAGATACGATGTTTTTAAAAAAGTGTATATTTTTTAAATTTAGGGTAGCTACATCCGTAGGGGTGAATTGTGGTGCTCAAAATTTTCACAAAAATCTTCAAATAAGAGCATTAATTGATTTCTCATAAAATCACACTTAAATTTAATATTCTACCCTACTATTTGGGGCGGTTTAGTATTTAAGGGTTGATGCCTACCCTTATAATTTATTTGTGTTTTTTAACATACAGTACCGTTGTGTATACTGTTTACTACCTATTTTGTAAATTTCAAAAATTTATCTTTACCTACTTTGTTCGAATTAATTGTAATACACAGGGGGTTGAATATTAAAGGGTAGAAAAGTGGTTGAAAATTACTGGATCTTATTGAAATTGAAAATTTATATTTATTATGATTATTTCTAACAACCCTTGAAGATTTTTAAAATTTCTTTCATATTTTCCTATATTTCTAATAACCTAAATTTAGGGGATGAGAACAGGTGATAAATAGAATTAAATATTGATTTAAAAATATAGTTTATACCTTTAGGGTTGAAATAAGTTCTACGTATAAAAATTAATGTGAATTTTATCATTATCTTGAAATAAACAGTTTTTAAACTTTTTTTTCAATACTTGAAATTGTCACTTTCCATTTTTCACCCCTCCAAGGGTTGTACACCCGCTATCGATGCACGCACAAAGTTTTTACTCTTTGGGCTTTGAAACAACACCATACTAATGATTTTTATGAATTTTCATATTAATATGACAATTTTTACCAAAACTGTGTTACATTGAAAAAGTGTCCCACTAATTGTGACAAGCAGTGTATTGCATATTACATCAATAATTATTTTAATTTTTAAATAAAAATAAATAACATAAAATTGAACAAAAGTTTTTATTGCTATTACGACTTCACCTCAGTCCCAGTGACCCAAAAAGGGAAGGTGAGTAAAACAAGGAAATCCTGAAGACTCAAAATACCAACACAACTTCACACACGGACAACACCAAGAGTTCAATCCTCTGAGGTAGAGTATAGGCCTACCTCCTGAGAACCCTAACAATATTATATTTGTGCAAAGGCTGTAGCCGGGTAGCAATGTAAAATCGGCGTCAACACGGATTTGGCTAATTTTTATTGTGAATGTTGCTCTTTATGTGAGCATTCTTATGCCCAATTATTAGCCTCCAAAAGTTCATAGTTTTTGAAAAAAAAATTATTTTCAATTTTTCAAAAATATTTTTTTTTAAAGAATTTTTTTTTTGGATTAAGTTCAAACTATGGTACAATGTAGAAGTTGAAAAGGTGCATATCAGGTAATATTTTCAAGAAGCTGCGCATACTCTATCAAGTAAAAAAAAAATTTTGAAATTTTGAAAAAAAAAATTTTTTTGGTTGTGGTTGAGCGACAACTTCAGATATTTCATGAAATAATCTTCATACTTTAATATTACACCCTACAAAGTCTGAAAAGAAGTGGTAGAACATACTAAAAAAAAATTAAAATCATTGGAAGTCAATATTAACATGTACAAATGCTATAGAAATAATGTAATATAAAAATTATATAAAAATGATATAAAAACAGTTATTTAAATAAAATTAACTCGAAATATTCAGTAAAAATGCATCTGTCTCCCACTACCCGTTTGTCTTACCGTCTTGTACATACATACATTTCTTATGGTGATATACACATTTAGTCCAAGCCACATTTAGTGATCCATCGTGTAGTTTTACTACCCTTATATTAAGTTAAATATTTGCACCTACCCCTCTTCCAGTGAAGTCCAACAACGAAAAAAAAGTATATTGAAATAGCTTTGTTATACGAATTATTTCAAGAAACTCTATTTCATGTAAAGTGGCCTAGACTATATGTGTAATGTGTATATCACCATAAGAAATGTATGTATGTTCAAGACGGTAAGACAAACGGGTAGTGGGAGACAGAAGAGTTTTTATTGAATATTTCGAGTTAATTCTATTTAAATAACTGTTTTTATATAATTTTTATATTATATTATTTCTATAGCATTTGTACATGTTAATATTGACTTCCAATGATTTTAATTTTTTTTAAGTATGTTCTACCACTTCGATTCTTTTCAGACTTTGTAGGGTGTAATATTAAAGTATGAAGATTATTTCATGAAATATCTGAAGTTGTCGCTCAACCACAACAAAAAAAAATTGAAAAAATATTTTTTTTAAACTATCAACTTTTAGAGGCTAATAATTGGGCATGAGAATGTTCACACAAAGAGCAACATTCACAATAACAATTAGCCAAATCCGTGTTGAGGCCGATTTTACATTGCTACCCGGCTACAGCCTTTTAGATAATATTACAAGTAAAAATGTACATTATAAGAATGTATTGAAATATACAGTGTGGCCCCGAAATAAGGTGTATCACAAATATAATGTGTTTTTAAATGGGATGACCAATTTATTTCTACCTTATGTAACTATTGTTTAGAAGATCTATACAGTGGTACAATATTTTTTTAAAACATTGAGGGGAAGGGGTAAGATATAATTTTTTTTCTTTGTTTGACGTTTTCAAACATTGTTTTGAAAAATCATTTACGTTTTGGTGTGGCATTAGTTTAACCTAGACACCACTAGTAATCCATGAGAAATTTGTTTTATACAAGGTGCCCCTGAAAAAAACTAGAAATATTCAAAAATTATTTATTTATGTTTAATGAAAGGCTTCAAGGGCATTGGGAGGTCAATTTTAAGATAAACATATTTCATATTGCACATAATTGTTGTTTAAGCTAAACAAAACAATTTTTGAGCCTTATGTCTTCGTGTACTTAGACGACATAATTGTGAGTACGCAGACACTGGAGCAACATCTCGATGTCCTGGAGAAAGTCTTTGCGCGCCTGTTGGAAGCGAACTTATCCTTAGGCCAAGAAAAGTGCCAGTTTTGTCGACCGGAACTTCGCTACTTGGGATATATCGTCAACCGCCATGGTCTCCAAGTTGATCCCGATAAAGTATCAGCTATCTTGAATATTCCGTCTCCAAAAAACGTCTCAGAAGTACGGAGGGTGATTGGAATGGCTAGCCGGTACAGGAGGTTCATTCCTGATTTTTCCACCGTTATCGCGCCTCTAACTGATCTTCTCAAGAAACCCAAGAAATGGATTTGGACGGACACGTGTGAGTCTGCACTGAAGGCACTTAAAAATGCTCTTGTGACAGCTCCAGTACTCACCTGTCCCAATTTCGAACTGCCATTTGTAGTCCAGACGGATGCGAGCGATTATGGGCTTGGGGCCGTTCTATCACAACGGTTCCCAGACGGTGAACACGTGATTGGGTATGCGAGTCGTACACTGAATAAAGCTGAGCGGAACTACACCACCACAGAGAAGGAGTGCCTAGCGGTGAGATTTGGTCTGTAGAAAAATTTCGACCTTATCTGGAAGGGGCCAAATTCACAGTAATAACTGACCATCACTCCTTGATATGGTTGAACAACTTAAAGGACCCAGCTGGAAGGTTAGCATGGTGGGCTCTTCGTCTTCAGCAGTACGACTTCGCAATCATCCATCGCAAGGGGAAAGAACATCTGGTCCCCGACGCACTATCCCGGTCCGTCCCCATAGACGTCGTCGACATACCTCCGGATACGACTGACAAATGGTATGCTCGTGTTCTACAAAGAACCAAACAATTCCCACGAAAGATGTCGAATTGGCGAATTGAGGATGGCTCGATTCTTTTCAAGAAAATAAAGGGAGACGACACTTCAACCGCTAGTGGGTGGAGCGAGCAAAACTTATCACCGTTTAGCTCAACTCTACTATTGGCCCAAGATGAGGTCTGATGTTGCACATTACGTACGACACTGCAAAGTATGTGCTGAACAGAAGCCATGTCAAACAGGACCAGTGAGGCTGATGGGTCAGCGCCCAGCTATAGTTCAACCGTGGCAGCTGATAAGTATAGACTTGATCGGTCCATTGCCAAGATGTACTCAAGGCTATTGTTATATTTTGGTGGTTTGATGCCATTACTTTTCCCACTACGGACAGCTAAAACACCGACGATCGTCAAGCGTCTGGAAGAAGAGGTATTCTTGTTGTTTGGTGTCCCGCAGTATATCATCTCGGATAACGGAGTACAATTTAAGAGCACATAGTTGTCCAACCTCGCCAAAAAGTACGGTGCTAAGATTTTGTATACCGCCCATTATCACCCTCAGGCAAATCCAGTTGAGCGAGTCAACAGGGTGGTGAAAACTATGATCCGCTCCTATCTCCGATATAATGACCACAGAAGATGGGATCAGCATCTGGCTAAATTCGGATGCGCACAAAGAACGGCACGTCATGATGTTTTAGAGCAGACACCGTACTATGTCAATTTCGACAGACAACATATACTCGACGGAAAACTGTTTGGGAAGAAAGAAGACCACCCAGAATTGACCATCGACCGTGGAAACATTGACAGACTGGGTGAGAAATTCCGAGAGATATGGTCGAAAGTGACTAAACAACTCCGTACGGCTCACGAGAGAAACGAAAAGGTGTATAATTTGCGGCGACGACCCACAGAATACAACGTCGGGGACTTCGTCATGAAGCGGAACTATGTTCTGTCAGACACTTCAAAGAAGTTCGCTGCGGGTCTAGCTCCTAAATAATGTAGGGCCCTTCAAGATCTGTCGTAAAGCATCAAACCTCGTATATGAATTAGCAGATGATGAAAATAAATCGAAAGGACTATGGCACGTCACAGATCTCAAACTTCATCTAGCAAATTTCTGAGAGAAATTCGCGCGGGAGAAAGAGGGGGATTTGTAACGTTTTTTTTTAATTCCACCTCAATTCTACCCCATTACCCATTTTTAATTTCATATAAAATTATTTTTGTTAAATGTTCGCGTACGCAGACAATTAATTGCATTTAATTGTACGGCGAGCGATTTGCGACCTTAAAGTAACATCTTATGTCACGGCAAGTACACCCGTCTTTACAAGTCGAGGTACACGCGATAACCGGCAGACGCAAGTACGCGGCGATAAGGGAGAGTGCAAGCAAATAAGCAGTGGTAGTCCTATTGTTGGAAAGTTATATAAAATATATTTATTAAATATATTATAAATTCTGAAGAATATGAAAAAATTAAAATAAAAAAAAATTCAAGATTATTTTACTTTCGTTATGAAATTATTAAATTATACTATAAAATATTAATAATAATAATTATAATTATTATTAACAAATAAAAGAATAAAATAATAATTATTATTTTATTCTTTTATTTGTTATATTCATATAACTAAATCAACAAATAAAAAAAAACGAAAAATAAACAGGATTTTTCCAGGATATTTTTGATAATTATATTAAAGATTTAGTAGGTCATTTTTTCAGATTTTTATACAGAGTGCGTTCATGATGAAAGGAACAAATTCGTTTAAAATTCAGGTAATTATTTTGTGCAAAAACGCTCGGACACGTCGCACAGTGGTGCCAAATCAAGCTGGTCAAAATATAAAGATATCGATATATGGGGGTTTTTGCGGTTGCTGATTACGAATATGAAGTCAAATTTTGTGATAACAAAATGGCGGACGACTTAGTGCAATACGGTGTCTATTCTCACGAAACTCGGTATATGGGGGTTTTCGAGGTCGCTGATTACGAATATGAAGTCAAATTTTGGGATAGCCAAATGACGGATTCAAAATGGCGGACGACTTAGTACAAAACGGTGTCTATTCCCACGAAACTCGGTATATGGGGGCTTTCGTGGCCGCTGATTACGAATATGAAGTCAAATTTTTGAAAAATAAAATGGTGGATAACTTAGTACAAAGTGGTGTCGATTCCCACAAAACTCAGTACATGGAGGTTTTCGACGTCGCTGATGACGAATATGAAGTCAAATTTTTAGAAAAGAAAAATGGTAGGTTTACATAGGTGAACACTTAGTGAAATAACAAGTTAAATATACTTTTTTTTTTGTGCGGTTCCAATTAAAAAAAAATTAATTTAATTGTTTTTGGGTACTCCTTTTCATTACCTTTCAAATGATACCTAACATTACCCTCATCATTGATTCCAAATAAGGTTTAAAGTTGTTTGAAGTAGATTTTTTTAAAGGTGCGATTTTTTTGACGCCGAGTGTATATAGTAAAATTTTTATTACAATCAACTTTACTTAGGTGAACACTAGCGATGAGGTTTATATTTACCCCACTTTCCCCTACTCGTATATACGAAAAATAAGATCTCTGTGCACATGTGAATTAGTTTGTAAGAAAAAATAATAATAATTTAACGATATCATAAAATGGCGTCCATTTTAAAAATTCATGAAATTCAAATTGGTTTATTAAACATTACATTTCGAATACTACACGTTTTTATCTTTTTAAATTGTTGGAAGTTGGCAAAATCAAATCTATATGCAAATTAAATTCCATAACGACTGGCTTGTGAAATTCCAAATAACAATATTATCATCAAAGTAAAAAAATATGTTTATTTTTTGAAAATTTTTATAAAAATGACATTTTTCTGAACACAGTGAAATAACAAATTACATATACAGAGTGAGTCATTTTAATCAACGCAGTCAAATATCTCGAAAAGTAAACGAAATTGAGAAAAACGTTTCAAACGAAAGTTCCTTGGTTTCAAGGGGGCCAAGCAATAATGACCTTGCGGTTGACCTGCAAACCATTTTCAAGGTCAAATCAAGGTCAACTTTGATTTTTTAAATGGAAACCTATATTTTTTATTGCATATTCGTATTTTACGTAAAAAAATGAGTATCTTTAGTAAGAAAATTTTTTCTTAAAAATGCTTTCTTCTCTTGGTGGAGGGCGCTGTAAGATTTATCAACGAACTCAAATATCTGAAAAAAAGTTGCACCTAATAGCTCAAACTACTTTTAGCATTACCCAGAAACAACGGCGTGGACGTAGTAGTCTTTTGGGGTGCTTTTTAAAAGTAAGAGGCAAGAGGACTCACATTAAAAAAGCATCCCAAAGGAAACATACAACTACTACGTCCATGCCGTTGTTTCTGGGTAATGCTAAAAGTAGTTTGAGCTATTAGGTGCAACTTTTTTTCAGATATTTGAGTTCGTTGATAAATGTTACAGCGCCCTCCACCAAGAGAAGAAAGCATTTTTAAGAAAAAATTTTCTTACTAAAGATACTCATTTTGTCACGTAGAATACGAATATGCAATAAAAAATATAGGTTTCCATTTAAAAAATCAAAGTTGACCTTGATTTGACCTTGAAAATGGTTTGCAGGTCAACCGCAAGGTCACTATTGTTTGACCCCCTTGAAACCAAGGAACTTTTGTTTGAAACGTTTTTCTCAATTTCGCTTACTTTTCGAGATATTTGACTGCGTTGATTAAAATGACTCACCCTGTAAACAGTAAAACAATTTATTAAAATAGGTTGAACAAATAAATGTATAAATAACTTTTGATTAAAAATTCGTGTTGGAGAATAAGAAAATAGGGTTAAAGTAATGAACTATTATAAATATATTATTTTACAATTATTACTCGCTGTTATTGCCGGATTGGCCACTGTGAGGTGAATTTTCGAATAATGAACTGTATGGTAAAAACACTTATCTAGTTGAATATTTTGGCACATACCTTTGAAATTCCGGTGAAATCTCAACTGATATCTGCGAAGGACTCAGCTTCGGCGTGACGGGTAAATTATAGGTAAATGGAGGTTAGGATTATCACGTTTTTCACTAAAATCCTTCTTTATTCAATCCAGATAAGTCTTGGTGGCGATTAGGATATTACACAAACAAACTATACGATACACTCTTTGAAATAACACACTCTTATGGTTTTGTGAATTAATATAACATTAATAACATATAAAGATATACTATGTAAAACGGAACGTGCGAACACTGTTGTATCTGCCAAAACACTCGCTATCTGTAGTGTAATCAGAAATTTCACTATCCTCGTCGACACTTGAATCATTCAAAAGAATACTGGTTGATTTGGGCACTAAAGATGGAACCAAATAGTTCAACCGCGTGTGGAGATAATGATTTCAATATTTTAGAAGGTAGTTTTTGTAAACTTGAAATAAACGGATCAGACGATAACAACAGCCTATGAAAAATGTCTTCAAGATTTTTGGTGCGACTGCATTTTCTCGCAAAATCTTCCCGAAACCTTTTAATGTATTTATTACATGACTCCTGTGCTTCTTCAGACATTTGCCCAATAGGAAGTAGCAAAGAGTCTATGATTTTGTGACCATGAATTATGCACAGTGGTTGGCACATAATACCACGGATACAGGTCAACAAATTGTCGTGCAGTCTCTTTTGCCTATTTTTAAAATTTCTCCACATCGATTTCAAACCGCATGAAATTACTTGTAATATTACATGAAATCGCTTGATTAAATTTTCATCAACATCCGTTATTGATGCGGAAATTTTTGCGTTTTGAAAGAAACGTCGAGCTGTGTTGCCATCATTAGAGCTTCCATATGATTGCTTTGGCTGATCAATAATAAGTCCTAATTGTTCTCGTAAAGCTTTTTGTATAGTTTTTTTTCTAAGTTTAATATTTCCTTTGTCGTCTTTGCGCCCTTACCACTTTTTTATTTCCAATTTAAAGATAAATGCAAGCAGCATTCGAAAAACCGGATCCATGCATGCAGCGATGATATTCCGAATTCTAAGTTATCTTCATTGACTGGTTTTTGCAAAATCTTGTCAATATCATTACATTCTTTAGACCAGGGTCTGGTAACTCCATATGGAAGGGGATAAAGCTTTTCACACCGCCCACTAAAGCGCTAGTGTGACTGTCACGTGACTGTATTTTGAATTTACCGCTGTCTGTATGCATGTTTTGCTATTATTTTAATTGTTTGACATTTTGTGAAGCAGTTAAAATGTGTTTGTAAAATTAGTTTTCGTTCGTTTGATTAGAAAATAATTGATAAATATTAATAGATAATGCTATTTTACTGTTGTGTACCGTTATGTTATATGTATTAATAACAAAAATGCACATATAATGCAGTATATACAGTAATAAAGTTTAAGCGAAGAAGTATAATATTTGAATTAAAATAAAAAACTAAAACAAGGATTCCCACAAAATGTATGGAAATTATAAAATATGTGATGGTCATTGTGATGAGCTGCATAAATTTGAGGTGATCTATAAAAATAAAACCTTACTTAATTAAAGTAGGAAGTTTAACCTAACTAATTGACAAACTTTTTTTTTATAGAGTGAAAGCAAAACTATCAAAGTTTAATGCCGCAAAACAATATATTGAAGACATTATGTCTGTTAGTTTTTCATTCATCGTACAAGAACATCTGTAATATATCTAGTTCTGTGAGGAATTAATTTTACATATCCTATGTTTTCTGTAATGTAAGTTTATTTAAATTTTTACAATGTTCAGAGCGATGCATGAGTAGGTGTAGACAAAAAAATCAGTATTGGATGTCAGGAAAAAGCGAAGCATACCCTGTTTTTTTTTAACCTGACGTTCTTCGAATGCTTATAATGATTGTCCAAAAAATCTACAATTCTTATTGGTGAACTGCAACCGACTTAAATACGGAGTAAATTTCTTTCCAGATTTACAGAAACCAAGTGCTTTAGTCTGAGTCTAAGAAAGGTTTTTTTTGTCATTGTCACATCTATTCATGTATTGATCCAAAGACACTATTTATTTTGTTTATGTAAGAATATACATAAATTTTATTGTTTCATAGAGCAAAAAAGTAAATAAGCCTTCAAAGGAGACACATTTGCTGTAAAATATTGAAAACATCGGAACAGAGTAAGGGTCGATCCAGACTATCGAGCTGATTTCGGTCCGGTCACACTCCAGTCAAATATTCAGTATAGTAATACACTGAGAGATACTTATAGTGTGAATAATTTCATTGTTTATTGTTTATTTATATTTGATTGGAGCGAGACCAGCTGGCTTATAGTCTGGATCGACCCTAACACTACATGCTTTGGGTAACGGCATACATACATTAAAAAATAAGTAGATTTTTATTGCTGTTATTAACTATTATTGTACATCTTGACTTGAACATTTTACCATGAACAAGCTGAACATAGACAAACGAACCAACCGGATACTCGGAACCAAAGATTGTTATGTTTGCCACATTTGTTGTGTTCCCACAATTTAGTTTAAAAATAGATTTGAGTGTGGCAATAGCTGCTTTCTCAGTATTATATAAATTTATTAGAAATAAAAAAAAATACAAGGAAATTTTGGCAACAGAAACTGTTTTCCTATTTTTAATTGATTTCATGGTAAATAGTATTTATCATATTCATGTAGTAAAACTAAACAATTAACTCTATCCCATTACTCCCATTCCATTGCAAGTCACTTTAATTTAATTACATATATGTAAACAATAAATATATGTTTAAATATCAAATGCTACAAAGATGTACATATAAAACGAATACCTCAAGTACACGCCTCCATTAAACACAACGAACAAATGATTTATTTTGATCAAATACGATTTATTTTATAATTATAATTATACTTATTTATTGGAAAATGTTTAGCATGTTTGTTCCATTCGGAGAATGGTATTGTAGCCAAATATTGCTTTGTATTTGGTTTGTTCAGTGTAAAATGCCAAAGTCAAAACACTATTGGGTCAATCCATATGAAATGGTCCAAAATTAAATTAAATGGTTGCTTGGCCATTCTAAAAAAAATTGATTTTATGTGCGTAATTACCCTAACATGTTGGTAGTTCGAAACGACCATTATTTTAATTTTATTGTTTTTTGTTTTCGCGTTACGGCCATATTTGTTCTACAGGTCGCAGCATTTTTTGTACTTTAAAGGGTTTGCGGAAACTAAAATATCTCAGCTTCTATCAAACCTTTCAACATCAGAGTAAAAACAAATTATTCAGAATAAAACGGGCTACAAGATTACTTCTAGATATTTTCACCTAAATGTTATCTTAAAGGGTGAAATTTCAGCCTTAATTCTTAGTTCTATTTTTGAAAAAATCCCATTTTCAAGGGGATGTTTTTGCAAGAAGGGGAAAAGTTAACAACTCAAATTATTTTATACAAATAGGTGGGTACTAGTTGTATTCACACACCAAGGTTCAACTCTGAGACTTGCCCCCCTTTATTTCAAAAAATTCTCAAAATTTGAAAATTTGAGAAAATGACACTTTTCAAAGCTAAATAACTCTGGTGGGGGACCAGATAAAAATCTGAAATTTTAGCCCATAATAGTACTACATAATGGTATTACGTACCAAAAATTTTGAGATTGAGATTTAACTACAGACAGTGGTATTGCTACCACAATATTCAATAGGAGTTGATATGTTAATACAGAGTGTCAACATTAATATAATATCTATTACTATCTTTTTTCCTCTTGGAAATAGAAGAATGCTTGAATGAAGAAAAAAATTGTATTTTTTCTGAATGTTTTTAAAATCTCATTTTTTATTTTCTGTCACTTCCGGTTGAACCGGAAATGATGTCAACTTTTGTTTTTCAAAGGTAACACCCTATATATATTTTATTTTTAGATAGAAAATTAGGTCAGCTTTAAAAATTTATAACACATATAATAACTTAAAGTAACTCATAACAAAGATATAACATGTTTTAATTATTATTGAAACAAAATCACAACATGTATACGCTCATTGAAACATGCATTTTTGTGATTGCAATACCACTGCCTGTAGTTAAATCTCAATCTCAAAATTTTTGGTACGTAATACCATTATATAGTACTATTATGGGCTAAAATTTCAGATTTTTATCTGGTCCCCCACCAGAGTTATTTAGCTTTGAAAAGTGCCATTTTCTCGTATTTTCAAATTTTGAGAATTTTTTAAAATGAAAGGGGGCAAGTCTCAGAGTTGAACCTTGGTGTGTGAATACAGCTAGTACCCACCTATTTCTAAAAAATAATTTGACTTGTTAACTGTTCCCCTTCTTGCAAAAATATCCCCTTTGAAAATGGGATTTTTTCAAAAATAGAACTAAGAATTAAGGCTAACATTTCACCCTTTAGGATAACATTTAGGTGAAAATGTCTAGAAATAATCTTGTAGCCCGTTTTATTCTCAATAATTTGCTTTTACTCTGATGTTGAAAGGTTTGATAGAAGCTGAGATATTTTAGTTTCCGCGAACCCTTTAAAGTACAAAAAATGCTGCAACCTGTAGAACAAATATGGGCGTCACGCGAAAACAAAAAACAATAAAATGAAAATAATGGTCGTTTCAAACTACCAACATGTTAGGGTAATTACACACAAAAAATCAATTTTTTTTAGAATGATCGAGCAACCAGTGCTGGACCAGTTCATATGGATTGACCCTATTATTAGTCCAGTAACTTTGTCGCCTGAATGTATGGGGTAGTATGCGTTAAATCCGGTAGTTCTGATTTTTTGCAGACTTGTTTATGATGTTGGCCTAATGAATAATCCAAGTTTGTGACCTCGAGCGCCGAACGCAACTTTGTCAAAAATCGAAAAAACCGCGAAAAAATCGTTATTTTTTCAAATTTTGGCGATTATAACCCTAAAGGACTAGTTTTTGAAAAAACTTTTTTAGAACTTTTTTAAAGTAGACTAAATTTGCTACAATATGATACTAGAATTGTCTCTGTAGACCCAATAGTTTCCGAGATTAAGCCTTTCAAAGTTTATCATTTTTTTCGAACTTCGCAATTTTTTGCAATATTTTAGACGTCACTCGAATAACTCTAGCGGGATGAAGTTCCAATTACCTCCGACGGAGTGTGCTAGTATTGCTCGTGTGAAGTCACGAATCGGAACCTAGCAACTGGTCCCCAGTGCTCCGCCATCTTATCTATTTTGCTACCTTACCGTGGTTACAGAGACAGCATTAAATATAGAGTTGATCATTTCAGGATCTTCCAGGATCTCTTCTAGTGAGTCGTTCACAATTATCTCTGATAATGAAAACATGTCAACATCGTCGTCACGTAATATTAGATTAAGATTAAATAAACTGGTAAAGTTTTAATTTTTGTCTTCTTAGATAAACTTAGAATTTAATTTATTATTATTGGCATACACTATTTATTATTATTATTATTATTAAATAGTTATAATACAACAGAACATTTAAAATATTATATGGTATGGTGATGAACTATAAAGCCAAAATTTCATGCCTAAGTACTCCAAGCAGAGGAAGATGCTGATAGGCTCATCAACACTACAGCTGTAACTGCTGCCTCTACCTATGATATAGTGGTAGTCGTTGGTGAGGACATTGACTTGCTGATCATCCTTACTGCGATCTCAAACCAACGTGAAATTTTTTACAATAAATGTGGAAGAGGCAAAGCATCAGATGTCATGTATTCCAGCATCGCTTCTTCAAAATCCTCTTTGAAACCAGAGCTTTTCCTCTTCATCCATGCCTTTAGTGGTTGTGACTCGACATCCTGCTTCTTTGGCTTAGGGAAGATGCAAATGATGTCCATAGTCGAAAAAAATCCGGACGTTGAAAAGCAAGCTGCGATTTTTCTCGACACCAACTCTACACCTGACGAGATAGCAGCAGCAGGAGAGCGAGTCATAATTGCTCTATACGGAGGCAACCCCAACACCCATAACTTTGACGAGCTGCGGTACCAACTATTCACCAGGGCTGCGACGAAAACCAGCTTCAATCTAGCCAGGTTACCTCCTACACGAGACTCTGCTCGATTTCACTCCTTGCGGACATACCATCAGGTAAAAATTTGTCCTTGCATCAGTTACATATCATTCATCATTTTCTATTCTCATGTACAATCTTCTTAAAGGTACAGGCGTGGTTGAGAGTCACACTGAACCCTCTCTCCTGGGGGTGGATATCCACACCACAAGGCCTCAACCCCAAAATGATGACCAGAGATGCAGCCCCACAACACCTTGTGACAATATACCTGATGTTGCAGAAGTAGATATCCCAGAAGGCGACGATCTGTCCGATGTCGAAATGGAGGATGACTTGTGGGCACAAGACGTCGACAATTCATCACCATCCCCTGATGGGGATATGCCATCCCAATACGTCCAGATACGGACGAACCTCAACCGGGACCTTTCAAGAGGGCTAAATTAATTTAATTTTTTGATTTTGAATATTACTCAATTTCCTAACAAATAAACTTATTAACTTTTGTTTTACTTATCTTTTTTACTTCATTATTCGTAGCTTAGCTTAAACATCATCGTTCATTTTCTTTTTTAACATCCCATCATAAAAGTACAGGGCTTCGATAGTATAATCAGGGTCAAAATTCATTCAGAACGACAGAATTGCAAAAAATTGCGAAGTTCGAAAAAAATGATAAACTTTGAAAGGCTTAATCTCGGAAACTATTGGGTCTACAGAGACAATTCTAGTGTCATATTATAGAAAATTTAATCTACTTTTAAAAAGTTCTAAAAAAGTTTTTTCAAAAACTAGTCCTTTAGGGTTATAATCGCCAAAATTTGAAAAAATAACGATTTTTTCGCGGTTTTTTCGATTTTTGACAAAGTTGCGTTCGGCGCTCGAGGTCACAAACTTGGATTATTCATTAGGCCAACATCATAAACAAGTCTGCAAAAAATCAGAACTACCGGATTTAACGCATGCGGTGATGTATAAAGTTACTGGACTATATATATTATAGACATTATTACTGATTATATACCTACATTGGTTGTCTCAAAGTGAAATGAAATTTCATCAGTATTTTTTATTAAAAAAATTTATAGTGTAAAAATTATTAAATGATTGATATATTGAGATGTTGATATTTAAACAAATAAATTTATTAATAGTTTAAAGGGACGACTTGAAAAGCTTTAGTTAAAACAAATACTGTTTTGAATATCTGTGCTTTTCTAATTATTAGAGATGGGCTGACTAGTCAGTTGAAAAAAGATTGACTATTTTGAATCTGTTCATAAAAACATGCAAAAAGACTTTGTGCGTCTTCAGTGTGTTTATATGGCATTTGGATGCAGCACGCACTTCTCCATCTGATCCCTCAAAGTTTACATCTCTGAGTTTATATTAAGTAAACGGAGAAATTATTCAAGCAATGTGACTGATTAAAATGATAATAATATAAAACAATTTTTTTTCTGCCTTGCTATATTAATTTTATTAATTTAACAACAAAAATTGGAGGCTAAAAATCAGTTTTTTTTGCTGACTAGTCAATCCATCTCTAAGAACAATAAAAAATAAATAGTTCATTAAAATAATGTTAATTAGCAATGCTGTTCATTATATTAGTACTTGTTGATTTTGATAACATATTGTAATACTTATATTTTACAAATAAATATATTTTTCTTTACATGTATACTTTTTTTGTTAATATGAAATTCTTATATAAAATTGAACATAAATTTGAGGATATTTAAGTACGCGGGATTTTAAATTTTAGTTCGTAACACCACTCACAAGAGGCGCTGATTTATTTTTGAATACATGAGAGTTGCCTATCTATAGTATTTACTTATCTATGCTTTAGACGAAGCAAGGCAAAGGTAGCAACGCATACTTGATGATGTATTTGTAACAGAATTACAGATTTTACCATCAACCATTGTAAATGCAAGCTTGTAATTAATTTCAATTGATTTTTCTTCAATTACAATTTGGAAAGGCACAAGATTTTTCTATTGATCTTTAATACAGTCAACTTCTTTCCCAGTTGTTTCAGCAGTTTCATGCAAAAATTGAATTTTGATTGGTCGGCAAAATCTTGGTGAAGAAGGACGCGGATTTTTCCAAATAATGATCCGTGAATCATTTTCCTGGTTAACAGCTATAGTTTGCAAGGGCACAAGTGATATAAAAAAAATGTTGGCATCTGAACTATTGCCGCTTTCAGCACAAAATTTTTGCTTATAAGCGCTTCCCCATTTGCACGTCAATTCCATTTTACTAACATCATTTGCACAAAGGCTTTTTATAACCTCAGATTGTGTCATTAATATTCTCTCAGCAGTACATAACATCCACCCCTTACACCCACTTAATGGTTTAATTTTGGGAAATGCTGAAATACATGTTTCACTTTTACACCCTCTTTTACCCCCTTAGGGGTTGATTATCGAAAAATCCTTTCTTAATGGGTGGTTACGTCATAAAAGAAAGACACCCCTGAAATTTCACGTTTCTAGATCCAGGGGTTTCGGCTGGGCGATGATGAATCGGTCAGGACATGTTATTATATGTATATAGATTACATTATGTAACATTTTTTTTTACGAGAGGAAACCTAGTGGGGTGAGGGATTCCTCTGGGGTATGCGGACCTCTGCACAGTTTTTTGTTAACTAAATTGGGCAATTAATAAGGCATATTCCATAATTTTTTCAGATTTTTTTCGGTTAAACTGAAGACTGGGCGAACGTTTGTCCAAAAAAACACCGTTTTGCCATTGTGCGCGGGTCAAAACGCAGCTATTTATTTTTTAAACAAATTTTGTCTATAATATTTTTAATATTTGTTTAGACAATTAATGTTTTTTTTTTTTCATTAAATGATAGCTCTAAATATAAATAAATTATCAAATTCAAGGGGTAATTTCACACCCTTTCACAATCGCGCATTTCAATGCGCAACATTGTTGTGCTTTTTCCCACGGAAAATTTTAAAACATAATTCAGCACGTGCCTCATTCAATGTATTATATTATTGTGTAACTATGCATATGTGCATCGAAATGTAGTTAAGATTAATGTTTATTTATTAATAAATTATTCAAATTTTTAACACCGTTCTTAGATATTTTTAAACAGTAATATATACGTACCACATAACACCACAATCCCGGCTACAAATACCTATCATCCCAGACTTCAATTTTCTTCTGAGATTGAAGACAATAATCGTTCAATTAGTTTCCTTGATATTTGTTGTGTATTAACAAAGATTAATATGATTTTGTGCAGTGCAACCCCCGACATCGCGGAAGTAGATGGGGTTGCATACACAACAATATTAAATTAATATACAATAATTTAAACCATATTGAAACCATTTGGTACACCAAAAATATCTGGTCTCGTAGATACCTTAACTTTAACTCCTTCACTCCCCTAAAATATAAAAAAATGTCATGCATGCTGTACTAGATAGAGCCATAAAGTTCACACACTCTAGGTACCGTAGAAGGTAACCAAGTTCGCAGTATGGAATGTCTACTGTAACACATAATTCAAATACTGTCCCTACTACTGTTTGAATTCATGTTTTAAGTATATTCGAGAATGACGTCACTAAACAAGAAAATGCCTTTTTTTAAACGCTTCAAATTGCTGCAACACAAAAAACGTCTATAGTTTCTTTACTTTTATTTCCAGCGTGTGCAAAAAAACTTTATCGACATGAAACCAAAAAAAATTCTAATTTGATATGATAAAAAAAAATTAAAGAAACAAAATTTAAAAAAAGGAATGTAATAAATATTTAATGCCCGGTATTATAAAGAATTAGCTTGAGTGCAAATTCAAATTAGCTCCCAGCTAAAGCTATCTGTTAGGTATTAAATATAAATTACAAACACTAACAGATGTAGCCAATGAAATCGTACATACATATAATGACTTTTCAGAACAGATGGCGTTGGGGCACATACATACCCTGTTGCTCGAGAGGGGGACGGACTGCACGTCTCCGGGTTGCCGGTTCCAGAGACATGTTTCGTCCGGTTCAAGGACAACTTCGACGCTGAGCAGGAGTTGACAGAATGAGAACGTTGCCGCGCCATGATCAACGAAGAGCAGGTCACTGTCTACACAGCTGTCATGACAGCCGTGAACGACCCGAATGTAGCCGAAAAATGTTTCTACATCGATGGTCCAGGCAGAAGTGGCAAGACTGTCTTGTACAACTTTATGTTGAGCGTTTTGCGTGGTCTTCGAAACCAAGTCATAGCCGTAGCTTGGACGGGAATTGCATCGTTGTTGCTGATAGGTGTGTGATTTATTGTAAATTGAAAACTAATCGATTATTAACAATGTGTATTCACTGGCGGACGAACGGTGCACTCGCAGTTTAAGCTACCTGTGCCTTTGGTTGAGACATCAACATCGTCAATGAAACCAAACAGCCCAGACGCAACGAAGTTGAGAGAAGCAGTACTGATCATCTGGGATGAAGCTTCGATGGCATCTACCACAGCACTTGAGGTAATCAACAGACTTTTGAAGGAAATAACAGGTATATTATAATTCTATGAATGCTTGGAATGTTGTCTATTTATAAATAAAAATACATTATTGATCGCAGGTGACCTTCGATCCTTTGGAGGGAAAGTAATGCTACTGGGTGGTAATTTTAGACAATACCTACCAGTAGTAGTCAACGGAAGCAGAACCGCAGTGATAGAGAACTGCAGTTCACCAAGCTGTTTTTAACATCCAATATTAGAACAGAATGTTCTATCATTTGCTGAATGGTATGTTATTTATTTTATTAAAATGAGTCTTTTTTAATATTACACCAATTAAATATAATAATTTCTCAAAATATTAGGTTACTTTCCGTTGGAGATGGTACGTTGAGGAACGATTGTGGTTTGCCGATAGACACAGTTCCCTTGCCATCTCAGTGCATTGTACAAGACATGATAGCAATTTTCGAAGAAGACTTCAAGAGAGAAAATGACATCCTTTCAACAGCTATCCTCTGTCCGAAGAATGAAGACTGCCTGCACCTGAACAAGAGAATTTTCAGGAAAATTTCCCGGAGAAGAGAAGAGATACTTCAGCGTCGATTACAGTATCAGATGATGAAGAAGAAAAGGACAACTTTTCTGTAGAATTCCTGAATTCAATAACACTGAAAGGAATGCCGCCTCACGAATTAACTCTAAAAGTAGGTGTCATCATGCTGTTACGGAATATAACCCTAGGGAAGGACTGGTGCGTTGTAAACAATGATATTAAATCAAGGCCATAATAACAAATATAATAATTTTTCAGGAACTCGATTGATCGTCAGGAATCTGGGAAACAACGTACTGGATGCTGAAGTTTCTTTTGGCCCTTTCAGAGGAAAGCGAGTGTTTCTTCCACGTATGGATTTAGCTCCTTCAGACCTCAATCTCCCTTTGTTCTGAAAAGGAGACAGTTCCTGATTCGGTTAGCATTCGCTATGACGATCAACAAAGCCCAAGGACAAACTCTTGATAAGGTACATATTAAAAATAATTATTTATGTAATATTATTGAAAATAAACACAAAACTGTTTCTTGATTGTAACATATGTTTCAGGTTGGCATATATTTACCAAAACCCGTCTTTGGACACGGGCACGTTCAAGTGGAACCGACGAGAGAACAGGGAAGATTGGCCAGAGGGAATGAAACCAACTACACTAAGAATATTGTGTAAGTTATATATTATTTGTATAAATAGCCACGTAATCATGTAACACAGTTATCTCTTCTTATCAACTACATGTTCCTAGAACATCGCTTTATGTTAGCATCTTAAGGTATGAAATAAGAAATAGTATTTAGTCTCTCTGTAATCAACATCCTGTAAGCAACTTATAAATAAAATTGTTTTTAAAAAGATTAACTTTGAATTGATTTTCATAATTGGCGCAGTCGGTAGGATCCGCGAAACAAAATTCTGATCAGAATTCTACGAAAAAGAATTAATCCGTTGAAATCAAATTTTGTTCGTTTTAACGTTAATTCGCGATCCACGTATTTAAAAAAATTACACAGTGCCCGTAGAACGAGAGCCAGTAATTTCGAAAAGCAATCATCAGACACAGAACGAGACTCCGTTGCGCAGAGCCACCAAAGGTTGTGCCAGCATCGTTAACTCCAGGACCCAACGCCCGCAGAATTCGAGAGCCAATCTAGCAGAACCGCAAATGAATATTGCAGTGATCAACGTTATATTTATGCTACTACAGTGAGTTTTATATTAAATTATATTTTGTAAAACATTGATAGTATACATATATATTTTTATATTTTGTTGTAAAGTAAGTATTCTATTATTATCATATAAACTATGGCTGATAGAACACATAAAATAAACTTTGTTCTAAATTCAATCCCAACTTATAATGGGGACCCTAATAAATTAGGAACATTTATAAACGCCGTAAATACAGTACACAATTTACTTGGGAAAATAAATCCACCCTTAGCTGATTTTGATTCGGCAGTTGCTTTTTTAAGTATTAAAAGCAAAATAATCATAAAGCATTAGATAGTATTAAGGATATGGAATTTCGAAATTGGATCGATCTTAAAATACATACATTTAACGAATAACATTGAGGAAAAAACAAATCAAATTCAGTTACGATAATAAATGAAATTTAAAAAATACAATGTATTAAGAATCCGTATAAATTACTCGAAGTAGTAAAAGAAAGGTTTCTTGCTTTCAAGTCAAAGTTAAATATTAAGGAAGAAGATAATAACACATAATCAATAATAATAAGTTTTTCGAAAAAATTAATTGTTTCACATTTCATTCCAACTATTAACGATCCTTATAGGAATAACTTGTACTTAATTCAACTATATATTTTTTAAATCCTAAACAATAATTCCGTAGTCCACGCGAGCGAAGCTGTGCGGGCCCAGCTAGTATATTATATAAATAGCCACGTAATCATGTAACACAGTTATCTCTTCTTATCAACTGCATGTTCTCAGAACTTCGCTTTATGTTAGCATCTTAAGGTATGAAATAAGAAATAGTATTTAGTCTCTCTGTAATCAACATCCTGTAAGCAACTTATAAATAAAATTGTTTTTAAAAAGATCAACTTCGATTTCATTTTCATAATTTGTACATAGAAGTTCTTTAAAGTGCGATATGTGGACATGTGTTCTGTCCACATATCGCACTTGACAAAATCCACGAAGAAAGGGTAGTAATATTTATCTATAAAACAGTCATTACTTAATGACCAATTTTTCAGTTACAGGTGAGAGATAAAACCAACGAGGGAGCTATAAAAATTGATCAGAGGGAATAGAACCATTTTCATAATGAACATCATCTATCGAGAAGTTTACTGAGAGCAACGTGAAACAGAACACACGCTTAACAAAATCCACGAAAAAGGGTAGTAGTATTTATCTATAAAACAGTCAATACTTAAAAACCATTTTTTTAGTTACAGGTGACAAAATCAACGAGGGAGCAAGGAAGATTGGCCATCGTGTTCTTTGGAGTGCGACATACAAACAGAACACATGTTTGGAAAAATCCTGGAAAAAACAGAATGGCATTTATCTATAAAACAGTTATTACTTACACTAGTCGACAAATTCCAAAAAGTTTTTTGCACATGAAATCGGACCTATATATTATGATAGAGGACAGTTCAGAAATTTCAGAAACTGTGGATAGATTAGAAACATTATACAGAATCAGTGCTCAAGAGATTCAACATGTCAGATTGCAAGCCAGTGGATACACCGTTAGAACCGGGTTTAGATTTTAATTTAGAGTGTAAGGATAATAATATAAACATATGTACCATACCAAGAAGCGATAGGTAGTCCGTTGTATTTATTTCAAATAAGCAGACCGGATATTGCGTTTGCAACTAGTTTATTAAGTAAATTTAACAATTGTCATAATATAATGCATTGGAATCAAGTAAAACGTGTTTTAAGGTATATCAAAGGAACATTGAATTATAAATTAGAATTTAAAAATGAAACAAATTTTTATGTGTATTGTGATGCGGACTGTGGTAACAAGATAAATGATAGATTCTGTCACAGGTTCATGTATGAAGTAAATGAGGGTTTAATTTCTTGGTATAGTAAGAAGCAAAAAACTATTGCATTATCGACCACAGAGGCTGATTATATGTCATTGTCATTCATTGTTCAAAAAGCCCTGTGGATTAAACAATTAATAAGCGAAATAGAGAATGATAAACAAATGCCTTTAACCATTCATTGTGATAATCTAGGAGCTATACATTTCGCTAAGAATACAGTAACTAGTCAACGGTCAAAACACATAGATATAAGACATCATTTTGTAAGGGATCATGTAGAAAATAAGAATGTAAAATTAGAGTATATGGATACGGAGCAAATGCCAGCTGATGTGTTAACAAAGCCATTGACGAAGTTAAAGCCTAAAGCCTGTATAAAATTTTTGTGTTTAATTCTATTAAACATTCAACCTGACCAAATATTAGCTTCCAAAAATTTATAGTTTTCGAAAAAATTATTTTTTTGATTTTCAAACAAATTTTTTTTTTTTATAATGTGTCAGTCGAATTTAATGGTGCTTGAAATATATTATAGAGGTACTTATGACTCATCAGAGGTAATTTTATTATGATCCTCTGTACATAGTAAACCAGAAAAAAAATTAATAAAATTTAAAAAATCAAAAAAGACCATGTTGTCTTCGGAGGGCAATTACATTTTTTTTATATATTATACCTTGTATGTACCCAAACAACATATCAAAATCCCAAATTGATTCAAAGGGTATAACATACTCGTATAAATTCGTATGCGGTCGTATCGGAGTGGCGCGGGAGAGTGCAAGTGTCTAAATACTTTTAAAATATCTCTAATTTGTTGCTAAACAGGACTGGGCTAGCCCAGACGCATATCGAAAATTTGACGGGGCCCATAGCCTGACAAAAACAAAATATAGAGGCCGTAGCCGGGAATATATGGGAACTGCTTCATTGAATCAATTTTACAAAATTTTTTCTCATAGGTTGCTTTTTAAGTAGCAAAAAATCGCCCTAAATCGCTTAAAAATGTTTATAATGGACTTTAGTAGTAACAAATCACATTTCCGCTGTGAACTAGCGAATCTTCTTCCAGTAAAAACTATATGTGGCTTATACATCGGCAATATGGAATATGGACGAGGCAGGTATCAGTACCGTACAAACCCCAAACAGAGTTCTGGCTGGAAGAGGCACAAAGCAAGTTAGTTCAGTAACATCAGCAGAACGTGGAATGTTGGTGACAGTAGCCACTGCAGTTAATGCGATTGGAAATAGCATTCCGCCTATGTTTATCTTCCCTAGAAAAAAATTCAAAGATCATTTTATTCGTGATAGCTCATCTGGTTCTGTTGGAAGTGCTAATAGTAGTGGATGGATGTAGGAGGATGACTTTCATATATTTTAAAACCATTTTAAGACCCATGCCAGACCTAGCCCAGAAAGCAAATGTATCATTCTTTTGGATAATCACAGCTCACATAAAGCTTTAAAAAACATCGATTTCTGCAGAGAAAATGGTATAGTTGGTACATTCCCACCTCACTGCACGCATAAGATGCAGCCTCTCGACTGCAGTGTGTTTGGACCTCTTAAAAGAGCTGTAAATATATGCTGCGACAACTGAATGAGAACAAACCCCGGAAAAGTTATGACTATCTATGATATACCCAGTATAGTTAAACATTATTTTCAGTTGGCTGTGACATCACAAAATATTATGGCAGGCGATGCTTGCACGGGAATTTGGCCTGTAAATTCTAATATATTTACAGATACATATTTTCTCCCTAACTCTGTAACTGATCGATCATTAGAGTATGTTGCTCCATACCCAGTCACCACAAATTGTAATGTACCTCTTACAGCTGATACGCCTACCTTGCCATCAAATGCTGCTGTTGAGTTTCCTGTGCCATCTACATCGTCACCTATCGTCAATGGCATCGCAGAGTCCAATTTCTGACCAATTACGAGAAAGCAATAGCCAGAACGTGCTAATTGAAAAAGGAAGTAATTATTTTTCTCCCTACGATATAAAACCAATATCAAAAGCAGGACCGAGAAAGAACAACAAAAAAGAAAGGAAGCGGAGGAAATCAGCGATAATGACAGATACCCCAAACAAGTTGGAAATTTAAGAAGAAGAGGAAGAAAGAAAACCAGAACAGTGAAAAGACTAGTGTTGCAAGATAAACCAAATAGAGAGAATATTAAACCAAAAAAAATTACTCCAAAGAAGAAGTCTTCTAAAAAAAAAAAACAAAGATGAAAGCGAAGAAGAAGATTACTATTGTTTGGTTTGTGTTGAGCCGTACTTAGTCAGCAGGTCAAACAAAAATGGGTACAATGCTTAGAGTGTCACTATTGGTCTCACGTAGCATGCACAAATAATGAAATTGGTTATGTTTGTCATAATTGTTTTTTATTAGACTGAAGAAAATATTCAAATAAATGTACGTTATTATATTTCGTTTTTATTGACCACGTTACATCCATCCCTGTCCTTACGTTACAACTATCCCTACGTTCATTATTTATTTTTATTATTATTTCATTTTTTTTTAAACCATAAACTTTTAAAGAATTGTATAATGTATATGCGTCAAAAGGAAGAATAAAGTGTAAAGTATATTAAGAAAAACTAATATGTTTCATAACTGTACACAAATGAAATATATAAACACAAAAGGGAAAATTTTTACATTCATCCCCGGTCTCTCCTATAAGTTAATAAGTTAATTGGAAACTTTGTCATTATTAGCATTTAATAAAAATAATTCAATAATTGTGAAAACATAATATACATATTATAACATAGTACATACCATAGATACACTTCAATACACTTTTAAAAAATCGCTTTTAAATTGTTTAGTATTTAGAAGTACTACTTAGTCATGAGCGTAGTGAACACTTGAATCTCAAATTAATTACGCACGTTTATATAGTAAATTATTTAAATTGTAAACCGGATTTTGCACTTAGAATGTGTAACAACCATGCAAGCGTATTACAATTAAAAAAAACCTGTTTCAAGTTCAATGTAAAATAAGTGAGTATGTGGGATTACAGACATATGTGGGTTCTTGCAATATGTTTAACAAAAATTCCGAAAAATATTTAGTTAATTATTTTAGTTGCGAAAATACAATTGCACAAATTTTCATAGTGTAGAGTATAGAACATGTATAAGAAACGTGCCAGTAAGAAAAAGAAAAATTGCTGGTTGGAACAGCGAGACAGTGTCTCACTGTTCCGTCTCATGTCTCATTGTTCGCTGTTAGCGATTTTTCCAAACCACAGGTCTAAATAACTTGTGTTTGTGTTTACAGATGGTACGTCAGAAGAAAAGTGATAAGACTGTTGGTAGATTTAATGAACATGATATGAGGAAAGCAGTCAATCTGGTTATCAATAATGGTATGACAATTCGCCAAGCTGCTAGAAATGAAAACCTCAGTTTTCAAACCCTAAGCAGATACGTAAAGAAATATAGAGATGATCCTTTATGCCGAATGGCCCCCAATTATAAAGTGAATCAAATTAAATTTATTTATTTTATTTTATCCATGGAATTAGAACAAGCACTCATCGAGTATATTATAACTTGTTCAAAAATGTTTTACGGCTTAACTATTACTGATTGTTGTAAACTTGCATATGAGTTAGCAAAGCAAATAATATCAGAGTTCCAGATAACTGGGAGATATCAAGAAAAGCTTCAATTGACTGGTACAAAGGATTTCGGAAAAGGCATCCCAATATATCCTTAAGAACCCCAGAAGGATGCAGTCTAGCGAGAGCAGCGGGGTTTAATAAAGTTAATGTAGAAGCGTTTTATATAAAATTAGAAAACGTTTTGGAACGCCACACAAACTTTTCAACTGGATTTAGGATATATCATTTAGACGAAACCGGGACTTTAACGGTACAGAACAGTGCGGCAAAGGTATTAGCCGAGAGAGGCACTAGACAAGTATCCAAAATCCAAAGTAGCGAAAGAGGAACGCTTGTAACAACATGTTGCATTGTCAATGCATCTGGGATTGCAATCCCTCCGGTAATGATTTTTCCTCGAGTCCATTTTAAGAGCCATATGTTGGCAGGAGCACCATGTGGTACGTTAGGTTTAGCTACAAAAGCTGGCTGGATGAATACAGAGTGCTTTGTTGAAGTTTTAAAAAACTTCATCAAACATACTTCCAGTTCTAAAGATAACCCATCGCTTTTAATTATGGATAACCATGAAAGCCATATATCTATTGAAGGAATTAATTTATGCAAAGATAACGGTGTTACTATTTTAACTGTGCCTCCTCACTGCACTCATAGATTACAACCATTCGATGTAGGTATCCTAAAACCATTCCACACATTTTATAATGACGCTCTATATTCTTGGGAAAAAGCTAACCCAGGCATATCTGTGACAATCTATCAGGTAGCATCATTTGTGGGCATCGCCTATCCTCGTGCAATGACACCCGTTAACATAGCATCTGCTTTCAAAAAAACTGGAATATTTCCATATGACCGTCACGTGTTCAACGATGAAGATTTCTTGGCAAGCCAAGTTACAGAACGCCCAGATCCAACAGTCTCTCCAGTGCGTGAAGGGTTAACAACTCGTCTCAAAAATAAAATAGCAACCCCGTTTATAAGTCCAACTGATATAAGAGGATACCCAAAAAAAATTGAGACAGTTCAAGGCCAGAAAAGAAGAAGAAAGGGCAAGACCATGATTGCAACCGACACTCCGGAAAAAACTGAAATTGAAAACAATAAAATGAAGAAGGCAAAGAGAGTAAAAAAAAATCTAGTTGCAGAACTTATTGAGAGCAATGATGTTATTGAGCCAGAGGAGAAAGCTGCTGACACTTATTCTCTCCATGATTCTGACACGTCAGTAGGGACTGAAATATTTTCGGCTAGTGACGATGACGAAGAAGATATTTCTAGTGTGGCACTGGATCCTACCAAAGTCAATGAGAATGTAAGTTATTTAAATTTTATTTCGAATATATCACCGTGTATTTCGTATAAGCAAATAGCAATAGAGACACGCAAAGATCCTATATTAGGGAAAGTGTTACATAATGTATTAAATGGGTGGATTAACGGAAAAGAACGGGATGAATTTAAACCATTCATAACTTGAAAAAATGAATTAACAGTAATTAATGTGGGGTTATCGTATAATAATACCTTCTAAATTTAGAAAATTGTTATTAGAGGAACTTCATTCAACGCATTTAGGTATTATAAAATTAAAAATGTTAGCTAGATCGTATATGTGGTGGCCAAAAATCGACCACGATATAGAAAACATAGTAAAAAATTGTGAAAGTTGCATACAATTACAAAACAATCCAGTAAAATCTGAAATACAAAGTTGGAGCTGGCCAAACGGACCAACTCAAAGAATTCATGCAGATTTCTTAGGGCCAATAGGTGGAAAAACTTATCTATTGATAATTGACGCTTACTCAAAATGGATTGAAGTATGGGAAATGAAACGTATTACGACAAATGAAACTATTTCAAAAATTCGTGAATATTTTTCAAAATGGGGATTACCATTAACGTTAGTTACTGATAATGGAACACAATTTTGTGCGTTTGAATTTCAAATTTTTTTAAAAATCAATGGTGTCAAACACATAACAACACCTGTTGCAACACCACATTGCAATGGAGCGGCAGAAAATGCTGTAAAAACTGTAAAAAATAATATTAAAAAATTATTAGCAGAGGGTGAAAATATTAAAGAAAAAATTAAAGTATTTTTATTTTCGTACCGTATTACACCACACTGTACTACAAATTGTACTCCAGCGGAATTACAATTAGGTCGAAAATTACGTTCGCGTTTTGATTTAATGCTAGCTAGGAATAGAGAAGTAGTAGAAAATATGCAAACAAAACAAATGTCAGATTATAAAAGGAAAGCAAGAAAAAGTTTTGAATTGAGTAGTAAAGTATTGATTAAAAATTTAAGTGTAAGTCAAAAAAATTGGAAAAAAGCAGAAATTATAAAAAATTAGGGAACGTAATATTCTTAGTTAAACTTGAAAACGGAAAAGTAATTAAAAGGCATATAAATCAAATTTTATCCTTGCCAAATAGTGAAAATTTAAGCTCAGAGGAGAGTAAGGAAATAAATATTGGTAATGATTTTGAAACGAATATACAATATAGGCAGGAAGAACTCATGGTAGGAGATACTGAGGAGGAAAATGAAAGTATGGCAAATGTACAGGAAAAGGCTAAATTAGATGATTCGGAAATAGAAAAATCAACTGACGGAAATACAACTAATTCAATTGTCAAAACTCTTAATGCTCCTAGACGTTCCCAAAGGGAAGATTACCTATAAAGCGATTTACAATAAGTTGAGTGTATGAAATTTGTATAGAAATAAGGAAAATTAAAATATTTGTGTAATTAAAAAAAAAAAAATTATATTAAAAATTACATATATTAAGAATAATTGATTTTGTTTATAATGTACTAATGTTAGTATAAAATGTTATATGTATGTTTTAAAATTTGAATATTCACAGTTATACGTTATATATTTTTCGAGGGGAAGAATGTAGAGTATAGAACATGTATAAGAAACGTGCCAGTAAGAAAAAGAAAGAGTATAGTATGAGATGTGTATATGACACATGAATGGGGAAAAAAGAAGGAGAAACCGGCTAAGTTAATAGTATATGGGAACATTGGAGTGCTAAAGGAGTATAATGTTGAAGAAGTCTGAACTTGAAAGTATTTACAGAGGAAGGGTCGAGGGATTAAAGTAGATAGTCAAACGGCTGTAATACGCTGCGCGACTAAAGAAACTCCAACACCGGGGGTACAGCTGAGCCTAGCACCCCAAGACCGTTGGGTACCATCTTCAGAAAGATGGTGTGCGATCTAAGATTGCATCCTTCACGCGGTGGCCCTGTTGAAACTAAACTCAGCGGATCTAGACTGGGAAGTCGAAAAACATCTCCCAATCCAAGGTGTAAGCTATCGTGCTGAGGGATGAATGACACTGGGTTATTGTGTCATGAACGATGCCCTTGGGAAACCTGGCGAAATCCCATTGTATTTAGCCTTGCCCCGTATGAGGCTGTCCGGGGAATGACACACACTTGCCTCACTACTCGTGGGAACAACATGAAGAAACAAAACCAAAAAACAACCGAGGGCTCCCCACCGGGAGACCTCAAACTCGATGCTGGAGGCCCCTCTGGGGAAACCAGCACCGCCACACCTCATCCTCAGGAGGCCCCTGAAAAGGGGTTACTTGAGGATGTCAACAAGCTCAGCCTAGAAGGGCATCCCAAAAGGAAACCCATCTCTGGTGCTGAGAAGAAGAGACGGAGGAAGGCTAAAGCGGCTGCCTCCACCTCACAGGAGGAGGCTTCAACCTCTGGCGGCTCCAAACGGATGCGGTCACCAGGAGAGACTCCCCCTGACACCAAACAACTGGTGAAGAAACCGAAGGTTCCACAACTGAAACCTTCGAGCTACGCCCAGGCTGTGGACAGCTCCTTAAGGGTGGCCATTGTTAGCGATGGCTACCCCGAGACCAAAATCTCCGAGGAGCAATCTGCAGCACTGGACAAGGCTATCTGGGAGAAATTGGTAGGCTTGCCCCTCGAGGTGGCCATGCCAATCTTCCAGGATTCTCGACTCGTAAAGGGAGCCTTTTTGATTTCCTGCTCGAACGAGTCGACAAAGGAGTGGCTGAAAGAGGCTACCAAAGACCTTAAGCCATGGGAGGGCGCAAAACTCCAACTAGTGGAGCAGAGCGGCCTCCCTAAGCTTAAGCAAGACGGCGGATCCCCCAAAAGGATTTCGCATGATCCTAGGTGTTGACGAAGCGTCTGTAGACTTCTTGAAGTTTAAGGACTTCAGACCTTTCCTGGGCACAAAGAGAGTGACCTTTGTGCTGCTAGAGAAGCCACCCCCGAAGGAGAAGACGGATCGAGAAACCGGGAAATAACCATTGGTTAATGACAGGTATCTCATGTATCCAGATTAACTTGCAACACTGCATCGCTGCCACTGATTCTTTGTGTCAGCTGATAACAGTACATGCAGACATTTGCCTAATGCAGGAACCCTGGGTTTATGGGGGCCATGTAAAAGGCTTGCCCACCAATAAAGGCACCACTTGGTATTGTGCCTCAAATGAGAACCCACGAGCATGAGTCATGAAATGAACTATCTATTATATAAGATAAATATATATTTCAATAACCAATAGTTAAGATATTATATTGTATTGTACTTAATTTAATTATGAATAACTATTTAATCATATGTATAACACTTAGGAATTTAACACATTTTTATCATCGCCTTATCCGGCGTACAAAAGTATTGTATTACATTCAGAGAATTATAGAAAATGATGACGGAGTAAAATCATGCAACTGTTATCCTCTTCTATAAGAATTCATTCTCAAGTATACCATCTAGCTATAAGCATTATATAGAATTATAACAAATAAAGATTTTTTTAAAAAGGATATTTTTTCAATGAAAAACATAATTGGCGCAGTCGGTAGGATACAAAAAGATTCGTTGATATCCAAACAGTAAGATTAAGTGAATCGCGAAAAAACAGCCTTAACAACGGTTTATTGTTAAAAGTTGAAAGTTCGGAAATTGTTAATACAAAACAGTATTAGTGAAGAGATTCAGTAAATCAGCTGTCGATCAATCAACAACGACCTAGTGAACCAGTCGAAAACTCTACTGGGTGAATTCTAATTCTTCGCACTAAGAACCAACGTACTCCACAGGAATATTTGGTGACGAATCCGGAATAGGAGAACACTATTCAACCCGAAGGAACATCGGGCAGGCAGTGGGTTCGGACGATGGTATTCTACATTTGGGCTATGTGGTAAGTCTGTATTGATTTTTTTGTTTCGTTCATGTTTAAGTATCCTTATCCAAAAATTAAAAAAATCCAAAAGTTGTAATACTGTAAATGCTTTGAGTTCAAATACTGACGACGGTTTATCGACAGTACAAGAACAAAACATTAACACCGGCGAAGGTTTATCGCCAGTTGTTAAAAACTTGAGTTTCGCTAGTAATAAGTCAAATATTGAAAATATAAAACTAACAATTTCAAAAGAACAAATAAATAAAATTAAAGTAAATATGGCAGCAACGCCACTAGATATTTTTAATAATTTAAGAATACCAGATGCAATAAAAGATTTGCCTACATTCAATGGTAATCCAAGATTACTGTACGATTTCATAAATAACGTACAGGAAATACTAGATATAATACCTAATTCAGACAATAATTATGTAAAATTTATAACTAGGGCTATAAGAAATAAAATAATTAATGAAGCAAACGAAGTATTAAATATGTACGGTACTCCGGTACTATGGTCAGAAATAAAAAGAAATTTAATTTTACATTATTCAGATAAGCGTAACGAAACTTCCCTTATCAGGGAATACATACACTAAAACAAACAAATGAAACTGTAGAAACCTTCTATAGTAAAATTATTGAACTTTTCTCAACAATGACAAACTTAATTAACATTCATGAAGCTGATGTAAACGTTATATCAGCCAAACATAAACTTTATCAAGAAATGTGCCTTAATACGTATCTGACAGGATTAAAAGAACCGTTAGGTAGTACTATAAGAGCAATGCGACCAACTTCATTGGCGGAAGCATTCAGTTTCTCGATACAAGAACAAAATACGTATTATGTTAGGAATACACCAAAATTCAATAATACACAAAATATTAGTCACACACCACACAACAAGACATACAATCACCCTACACCTCAAAATTCGAATTACAGACAATTTTCACATAATTCGAATATTCGATCGTATAACCCAAATAATTATCAATCGTATAATCAAAATAATAATCGATCGTATAATCAAAATAATTATCGATCATATATTCCAAATACTCAAATCAATCATCCACAACAATTAAGATTTAATTCAAATGTTAATCGTCCTCAACAATCCCAACCTTTCTTCAATAATCGTCCAATTCAACAATCACAATATCCACAACAATCGAAACCTATATATCGTCCTACTCCAATGGACACAAATAGTGGTAACACTAATAGATATAGACCAATACCTCAAACAAATACCCAATTCTTCAAATCAACAGGTCCTCCAAATTTCCATTCAAAAGAATTATTTAATTGTGAAAATCCTGAAATAACCCATCCTGATTTTGAAAACGAGTATATCGAATATAACTCTGCTTTAAACGATGAATCAGAACAAGAATACTCTAGCTATCAACTAGATATTAATTCACATAAACATTTTCAAAATTTAGGTCCACATATAAATGATGATTTCGAAACAAACGAAATAGATGAAGAAAATTTTCGGAAAATAGCCTTACACCAGCAGTCGGGTTCTTAAACTTAGACAGTAAACTAATAACAAAACTACCATATATTCATATTTCTAATTCAAACGGTCCTCCATTAAAATTTTTGATTGATACAGGAAGCTGTACATCATTCATTAACCCAAAATTAATTTCTGAAAAATATATTTACACAGTTAAACCAATAACTATAACAACAGTATTCATTTCAAAACAAATAGACAAACAAACAACAATTGACAATTTAATAGAATTACAAAATGAAAAACCATTAAATTTTTATCTTTTTAATTTTCATTCATATTTTGACGGACTAATAGGTTCAGACATATTAAGACAAATAAAAGCTCATATTGACTATGGCAACCAAAAACTAATAACAGACAAAGTTTGTATACCTATTCTTTACAAACCAAATCACACAACAGGGATATTAGAAATAAATCCGCGCAGTAAGTTAACAATTAACGCACCTGTAGACATAGAAAACGGAGATATTTTTATACCCAAAACTAATATACAACCAAATTTATTTGTCAACGAAGGCATTTATAAATCTAAAAATTGGCAATCTAGAATTGAGATTGTAAATTTAAATGAAACCTCAAAAACTTTCATGTTAGAACAACCTATTAAATGTAATAATTTAGAAAATTGCCAACAAATAAATAATTTTGACATAAATTACACTAATAACGTATCAGACTCATCAGAAATTGAATCATTAATTCGCATTAATCATTTAAATTCAGAAGAGAAAAAAGCTATAGTACACATTTGTCAAAAATTTGATGATATCTTCTTCAAAGAAGGACAAGACCTATCTTTTACCAATCAAATTAAACATGAAATTAAAACTACTGACGACACTCCAATTTATACCAAGTCTTACCGATACCCGGAAATTCATAAGAACGAAGTACGTAGTCAGATAGATAAATTATTAAAACAAGGAATTATTAGACCTAGTTTTTCTCCATGGTCTTCACCAATTTGGATTGTTCCAAAGAAATTAGACGCAAGCGGTATACGTAAATGGCGTTTAGTTGTAGACTATAGGAAATTAAATGAGAAAACAATAGACGATCGCTATCCTTTACCTAATATAACGGAAATCTTAGATAAGTTAGGAAAATGTATCTATTTTAGTACACTTGACTTAGCCTCTGGGTTCCACCAAATTGAAGTACATTCTAAAGACATTTCAAAAACAGCTTTTACAGTAGATTACGGTCATTACGAATACGTTCGGATGCCATTCGGATTAAAGAACGCACCTAGTACATTCCAACGAGTAATGGACCATGTATTACGTGAATTACAAGGAAAAATCTGTCTTGTGTACATGGATGACATAATTGTATTTTCTACTTCCCTCCAAGAACATATCGAAAACCTTAATAAAATATTTGAAAAGTTAAGATCAGCAAATCTAAAAATTCAGCTAGACAAGTCGGAATTTTTACATAAAGAAGTGGCATTTCTAGGACATGTAGTAACGAGAGACGGTGTAAAACCAAACCCTGATAAAATTTCTGCTATAAAAAAATTTCCCATCCCAAAAACAGAAAAACAAATAAAATCTTTTCTAGGACTCTTAGGTTACTATAGAAAATTTATAAAAGACTTTTCCAAACTGACAAAACCACTAACAGAATGTTTGCGTAAAGACAAACAAATTGTATTAGACGATAGATACAAACAATGTTTTGAGAATTGTAAACAATTACTTTGCAATGATCCAATTTTACAATACCCTGATTTTAGTAAAGAATTCAATTTGACAACAGATGCTAGTAATTTCGCGTTGGGCGGAATTTTGTCCCAAGGTCCTATTGGATCTGATAAACCAATATGCTATGCGAGTAGAACACTGACAAAAACAGAACAAAATTATTCAACAATAGAAAAAGAACTTTTAGCAATTGTTTGGGCAACCAAATATTTCAGACCTTATCTATTCGGTCGAAAATTTAAAATAATCACAGATCACAAACCTCTCACTTGGCTTTTCAGTTTAAAGGAACCAAATTCAAAATTGGTCCGCTGGCGGTTGAAACTCCAAGAATTCGAATTTGTAATTTTATATAAATCTGGAAAACTAAATCTAAACGCAGATGCACTTTCTAGAATCGAAATTAATTTACATAGTTGTAGCTCCGGAAGTTCTTTAAGCAACAATGTAGATGATTTAGATAAATTAACGGATAGTAACACAATTCACTCTGCTCAAGAAAATTTAAATAACGATATACCTATCACCGAAAAATGTATAAATGACTTTAAAGAACAAATAATATTCACTCTAATAGAACAATCACAAAAAATGACTTATAAAGTTTTATTTGAAACGAAACGTAGACGAACATTTTATCAAAAAGACTTTAGCGAACAAGACATAGTAAACATTTTTAAACAATATGTTAGACCAAACCGATTATTTTGTATTTTTACAGATGACAATACATTTAAAATGGTACAAACCGTTTATGATAAATTTTTCAGTAACGGACGTTTTAAAATTGTTAGAAGTACAAAATTATTAGAAGACATTACCGAACGAGACTTACAAGATAATATTATATCTGAATATCACGAAAATTCAAATCATCGCGGAATTAGCGAAACATTTGAACATCTAAAACGGCAATATTATTTTGATAATATGAATCAGAAAATAACTAAGATTATAAATAATTGCGAAACTTGTCAAAAATTAAAGTACGAAAGACATCCACCAAAAATAAAATTTGAAATATCAGAGACCCCACGTGCACCTCTTGAAATATTAAATATAGACATATTCAATATTCATAAGAAAAATATATTAACTATAATAGACAAATTTACTAAATTTGCCTCAGCGTACATTATAGAACAAAGAACAAGTTTAAATGTAGTTAAATCATTAACTCATTTCTTTTCGCAACACGGTCTTCCTAAATTAATTATAAATGACCCAGGTTTAGAATTTACTGCTTCTATCTATAAAGATTTTCTTAAACAATATAATATTAAACAACATGAGACTACCGCAAAAAGTTCAACTGGTAACTCAGACGTAGAACGATTTCATTCTACGATAACAGAAATCTATAGGATAATATTTCATAAAGATAAAACAAAATTACCTACAGATATTTTGAATGAATGTTTAATAACTTATAACAATTCAATTCATAGTACAATTAAACTGACACCATTCGAAGCGTTAAAAGGTCATATTAACAATTATAATGATTTAAATATAACCAATAATATAACAACCCCACACGATTATTTAAATGATTTAAAAACCAAGTACGAAAATATAAAACAAATTATTCATGACAGGCAACATAATAAAAAATTGAAAACAATTGAAAAACTAAATAAAAATTTAGAAACCCCATCAAAATTAAAACCTGATGACGTAGTATATGAAAGAGATAATAAAAGAGAAAAATTAGCTCCTTTATATCAACAACATATAGTTTCAAAAAATAAAAATGTTACAGCTCAAACTTTAACTCGTAAAGTACATAAACGTAAGTTAAAACCAAAACGTAAATTTCAGGTTAATGCTGCAAATCGTAGGCAGTCAACGGATGGAAATCCACAAAACAACAATTAGCCATTGAAAAGTATTTTGATCATTTCCGAAATGAACTATTAAATAAAGTAAATTTTATAGATGCACAAGTTATGTATAATCAATATATTGATAAAATTATTTACAATATAGATCTACTTACTAATAGTAATAGTATAGTAAGTTACTATACATCTTAAAGATATAAGTGAATCTATAGTTTTAGCCAAACTCAATGTAATTCCTAAACAAATATTACATCCGGCGGAATTAAAACAAATCTATCAATATTTTAACAATCAAAATATCAATCTAGTTTCTAGTGAACATATATACGAATTATTAGAACTACAAGCATATTACAATCAAACAAATATCATATTTGTAATATTAATTCCTAATTTCCTTAATGAACAATTTAATTATTATCATATTAGAAACCTACCTATAAACAATACTTATACAATTAAAATTCCTACTCCTTATATTATCTTGAACGAGATAAGCTATCAGTATATGACGAAACCATGTAACCTTATAGAGAATCAATATTTCTGTGAAAGTAAACATCTTAAATCGTTAGAAAATGAACATTGCATTACAAAACTAATACAGAAATCAACAGCTAACTGTTCTCTGATCGATACCGAAGATGTGGAATTTATAGAAACAATCGAACAAAACTATTTACTGATTGCAACACAGCACCCCCAAGAAATTCAAACGACATGTGAAATGGAACAAAAGACCATCATAGGAAATTTATTAATACATTTCCAAAACTGCAGTATAGAAATTAACAACATAAAATATACAAGCAAATCAACACTTTCGTGGGACGACATTTTTATCATACCTACTGTTTTTTCGCAACTTCAAGTAAGAAATATTTCCAAAACTCTAACTCTACAAAAACTTAACGATTTTCATCAACAAACAAGAAAAGCAATAGAGTTGTAAGAAGTCAGAGAAAATAAAATGAATTATTCTACATACACTATAATTGGGATAATTATTACAATAATAATCACTACAATTATTATTCGAAGAAAACGTAAAACCAAAAATGAAGAAACGAAAAATGAAAATTGTGCACCAGTCAGCTATAATGCTTCCACATCGCCTAAAGTTCAATTTCATTGGCCGATGTCTCAGACTTTGGTGGGAGGAGTCATGAAATGAACTATCTATTATATAAGATAAATATATATTTCAATAACCAATAGTTAAGATATTATATTGTATTGTACTTAATTTAATTATGAATAACTATTTAATCATATGTATAACACTTAGGAATTTAACACATTTTTATCATCGCCTTATCCGGCGTACAAAAGTATTGTATTACATTCAGAGAATTATAGAAAATGATGACGGAGTAAAATCATGCAACTGTTATCCTCTTCTATAAGAATTCATTCTCAAGTATACCATCTAGCTATAAGCATTATATAGAATTATAACAAATAAAGATTTTTTTAAAAAGGATATTTTTTCAATGAAAAACATAATTCATGCATATATGCTTCCAACAGAATTAATTTCACCCCCATGCCATCTTTCTGTTTCAGAGACTTGGTAGCAGCCACCATCAGATTGGACAGCAATACAGGACAGAGAGATATTGTTATCTGCTCCGCCTATATGCCGTATGACTCTGACCAACTCCACCCCCCACGAGGGAACTAGAGGAGCTGATTACCTTTTGTAGGAACAATGGGAGGGACCTTCTAATTGGTTGTGATGCGAACTCTCACCATACTTTATGGGGAAGTAGTGGCGTCAACGAGAGAGGAAGGGCTCTCCTAAAATTCGTACAAACAACAGATCTCGAAATTTTAAACCGAGGAAACTCTCCGACCTTCATTACGACTAGAAGGCAGGAAGTAATAGATATAACACTTGGGTCCATGTCTATTACCCAAGATGTAGAAAACTGGCATGTATCAACGGAGCCGTCTTTGTCGGACCACAGGTACATATGCTTCAAACTAACTTCGAACCCCCAAGTTCTGGAAACGTACAGAAACCCCAAGTCTACCAATTGGGCCTCATATAAGGAGGACCTCCTAAGTAGACTTCACGGGATTCAGAATGAGCCCAAAAACCCGGGCGAAATAGAGCTGGCCGTAGACTCTCTACAGAGGGCCATAATAACGTCGTATGAGGACAACTGTCCCCTACGTGTTCAAAAGTCTAAACAGACCAACCCTTGGTGGAGCTCATCGCTAGACAAGCTTCGCAAAGAAAACCGTAGGCTATTCAACATAGCCAAACGTACCAGAAAACCTGAGGATTGGGAACACCACAAGATGTCCCAACAGAGATACAAAAACGCCATAAGGCAATCAAAGAGGACTACTTGGAAGGCATACTGCGAGGACATAGAAAGTATGCCTAAAGCAGCAAGGCTTTGCAAGGTTCTCGCAAAAAATCTCAAAAGAGGATACAAATGGAGACACATCTACATTTGTTCCGACAGCCAAGCGGCCATTAAGGCCCTAATCTCTCCAGAGATAGGGTCACGATTGGTTGAGGAATGTCGGCAAACACTCACAAAACTCTCAACTGAGAACTATGTGAAGATCCTATGGGTACCAGGCCATAGTGGAATCAAGGGAAATGAAGAAGCTGACGCTCTAGCGGTAGCTGGAGCGAATGAACCTTTCACAGGTCCAGAACCAGCCTTCGGAATATCCCAAAAAAACGTGAGGCACGAGATCTGGAACAATGTAACCGAGCGGTTTCAGCAATCTTGGACCTCTAGACAAAGACCCAGACAAGCGAGATCCTTTATTAAGGGCCTCTCGTCTAAGTCAACTAAATATCTTCTGAACTGAAACAGAAGACAGCTTAAAATCGTTACGGGCCTCCTAACGGGTCACGGGCGTATGAACAGCCATCTCCACACTATAGGCATAACGCCTAACCCAAAGTGTAGGAAATGTCGAACACAGGAGGAAACTTCTGCATTTGCATTTTGCATTTGCACAGCACTTGCTGAGATAAGGAACAAATACCTTGGCTCCCCTTTTCTTGAGCCGAGAGACATTCAAGACATACCGTTGAACAGGATTCTTTCCTTCGTGGAAGCAACGGACCTGTTTAAGGGCTTACATACACTTGTAATTTTCAAAAAATCGTTTTTTTTTTTTTGTATTTTCTGAATATACATATATTTGAGCATACACACTCAAAATTTTATGTCAATCAGACGAATATTTTCGAAGTTATAGACACATTTATGAAGGCTCGTTAGGGAGGCGCGTCTCACAGTCGGGGACCGGTGTGTTGGTGTGTGGAAAAGAAAGTGGAAACGGTGGAAAAAAAGGATGGAAAAAAAAAAAAAAAAACTCTCGGTGGAAAAGGCAAGCTGACAGCAAAAATGATCGACAAGTTGATAGTTTATTAGCTATAACCAACTGGTGTGGAAGATCACTCCAAAAGTACTTCCAGCCGGATCAAAAACGGTGGAAATGGCTGCATATATAGCTGCTGGCATCTTCAATGAAGGGACAGCTGCCCTTTTATATTATATGAATGCAATGGGCGTCTCACTTGGGTCCAATGCGCATTCATATACAGATAAAGAAGATGTGCAGCGCATCAAGATCTCCGACCTGAGATCACACGAGAGCACCAGAGAGGGAAGAATGGCTCGCAGACAGCATCAAATCGAATTATTAGAAGCTGCCAACGATGCGAACGGATTATTATATGGCCCTGGAATAGATGACTCCATGTAAGTTGAAAAAAAACAAAATTTACCACATGTAAAACGCTTTTGAAACTTTAAACGCGTTTTTCTCAAAACTATGTTTTCAAAATCGGTGATCAAGATTTCTCGAAAACGGCTGAACCGATCAGTCTCAAATTTTAACACAACCTTTTTAACTAGATTTTTTAGTAATTAATCGAAGATTTTTTTTCTCCGATAAATATTTTACATTTTATAAACAATTTAAGGCTTAAATTTTCGTTCAAAATTAAGTCTTTTATTTTAAGAAGTCGCCATTTTGTCAAAAATTATTTTTTCGCTAATTCCTTCGATTAAATACTAGATAATGTATTATATTAACGAAATTTATTTGGTTTTTTCATTTCAGATAATCCGGTCCAGAGATATCGTGATCACCGCAAAATTGGTTTTTTTTTGCGGAGCTCTAGGAGATCGGCGATAGCAACATTCGCGAAGATTATTTTGACAAATAAAAAATATGTTAATATATTATAAGGTTATTATAATATGTACACCAATTTTCAAATTAATAAATTGAATAGTCTGCGCGAAAAAAATTCTTGAAAATCCGTCTTTTTGAAGCCTTCTAACTGTATGTAAGCCCTTAAAGAATGAAGTCTTGGTAACCTCAAGGGGGCACAATGGGCCCTAGCGGCCTAAGTGCAGGAGCCTCGCTCCACCCCCCCTTTATCTAATCTAATCTAATCTAATCTACAGAGGAAGATTAGAACAATATTTTCTGGCTAATGAAATAGGTGAAAGCAGAAAAGTATCGGTGTTATTAACATGGAGATACAGCTTATAAAGTATTAAGATACTAATGTGATCCAAATACACCTACAAGTAAATCGTATAAGGAATTATCGGAAATGTTAACAAATCAGTTTTCACCACAAATATCAATATACAGAAAAAGAATTGAATTTTACAATCTTAATCAATATTCAAATGAAAATATTAGCAGTTGGTTCGTAAGAGTAAAAAATACGGTGATACCTTGTAAATTCGTGAATCAATTAGAAAATATTGTTAAAGACAAATTTGTAATAGTGGGTCAAGCTACAGTGAATATTAACAAAAGCAAGCAGATGAAAAAAGTTTAAAGTTTTTTTATTGCTTCAACAGATGCAAGTATAGATTCTACAAGTGTAAAAAGTGTCAGCAAAAAGGCCATTTAAGTGCAGTGTGCAAGAATACAAGTGGTAAAAATTACTTGGTAGAGACATTAATGCCCGTTTGCACCGTATTAAACATAAGTCAAGCTTAGCTAAGTTTGGATTAAATTTGAGCAAAGCTTAAGTTTTGTTTCGTTTGCACCGTCTCCCAAGCCACCATGCTTAGCTATAAAACCGTTAACCATGACAACACTGTAAAAATCTAGAAACTTTTTATATCTTACGTTTGTGTACTTACACCAAGTGGCTGATTTTTCAAAAACACATCTGTGAAACACATGTTTTAGTCAAAATTCAAAAGGGGTGTCATAAAATATACGATATGTATTACTTTTGACATTTTTGGCTCGCTAGATCTTTATGTGCATCTTAACTGTGTGTTTCAATAATTTTGTATTCGGAGAATAAAGGACGAAAATGGAGAAAACGGTAATTAAAATATTATCATAATATAATATACATTGTTAATTAATAATTATATGTATTATAATATTTATATTACATTGATTTACGGAACATGAAATTGAAATGTCGTACAGCAAATTTTTCATCGACTGAAAAACATTTAGCTTAATAAACAAATATAAACACATAATAGAAAATAAAAAACCTGATGCTGTTACGCTGGAACCGAAAAATATGACATGGAGTAAAATATTACAAGAATTTAATTCCAACTGTCCAGGTAATAGGCACAGGCTAATAGCTTCGTTAAAAAAACTGTACAGTAATAAACTTCGAGCAGGTACCTACTAGAGGCAGCCTTACCGCTCGGCCGTGCAAAACAAGTGTGCGAGAGAGAAAGCGCAATAAATCTACATCCTTCCTCTCTCGCTCCGCGTGCTGATTGGTCGGCGGGGAGGGGCAAGTGCTTCCCGCTATTTAAATTTTTGAAAAGTATTTCAAAAAGCACAGTTTGTATTTACTCACTTATAAATTGTCGCAGGACCAATTGGAGGTATATTTTTAGTGCAGTACGAAACCGAAATGGTAATAATAATAACCCTAGTTGCTATCAGTTCATGAACATTTTAAAAAAACTACTCATCCATGCGGACATAAAAGGATCTGAGAAAGGTAACTGTGCTGTGCTAGAAAATACAGAACTCTTGCAAATCTCTGAAGAAACTTGAATATCTTTGAACAAGCGTATGACGCGTCCAATTCAAACTCTACAAAAATTACCCTTGCAAAGTATTGATTACGACGATATTAATTTTTATGGCTACAATCAAAATAAAAGATACATAGATGTTGTTATTGACTACATTGCAGGATTTATAATAAGAAAATTATTCATGCATACAAAGTGTATGTCCTATGTTATTAACGAATGAGACTAGTCATTCTGCTTTGCTAGATAAAAAAATAGAGGTGGTTTAGTTAAACCGAGTGAGGATATATTTAATATATGTCGTTTATTAGAACGACATTTTAGATTGAATTAAGTACGTTTCTAAAAAAGGTTTTTTTAAGGAAATTTGCCAAAGCATGTGTTCCATTATACCAAAGGTTTGTTAGTTATTCGACACTCGGATGATCCTAAGCAGCATAGAACTAACATTATAAAAAGTATTCTATTAAAATTCTCTCAAATACGAGCTAAGCATTTTGAGTCTAATAGAACTAAGAAAAAGCGTAGAATAAGGAGAAAACTAACAAAGTTTATAACTTTTAATCATGAATAAAATATACCGGGTGGATCATTTTAACCTTTAATGGAGAATAACTCGTCCGGTAAGCGAAATAATAAAAAAAGTTTTATACAAAAGTTGTTGGGCAAGGAGGGGGACGAACGACCATGACCTTGAATTTTATCTTGAAAATTTTTTTTTGAACAACCCAAGCTTTCCAAGGTATCTAACAAAATAATTCGAGATTTTGAACTTTCAAGATTTTTTTACTCAGAAACCACAAACTTTAGAAAAAAAGTACAAGATACACAAAATATTTATTTTGGTCTAATAAAGCGTGGAGAATTATTTTAAAATTTTTAAAAACTTTTGAATAGCTACGTACTAACCGGTTCAAACTTCTCTGTTCCTTGGCATTTTTACAAAGATGCCGAGACAATGGGGTTATCCCTGCGTTCCTCAGAATTAAACCTCAATTCCATACGCAACAGGTGAACAACATCTACGCACGTGCCAGTATGGCTCTAACCAGAGAGCGCATCACGGACACGCGTCGTAAACTTGACCATATCAACAAACAGTTATATAGCCTGCACCTGAAATTGAGTTGTACAATGACGAATACCCATTTTGACAAAATTGACGACATTACACACAAACAAACAGACAAGACCGCACACACTATCACACAAAAACACATACATAAATACGACAGACTTCACAAAACACAAAAACCCAGACCACGGACCAGTCCCGCTCACACGGTTGTAAACTTATCGAGCAAACCCCTCTCCCAGGATGCTACAGACATTTTGGCTAAGGGACCGAACTACGCCATTACTCCGAGGACGATTCCTATGGAGGAAATCGTGTGTAGTGTGGAATCAGCACTAAGTAAGGTCCCCTCGGGACGTGGCGGAGAATATCCGTCATGAAACGAGTATGATCCTGAAAAATGCGAAACCTCCGAAACCCAACATCACACGAGACGAAAGGGAAGCCCTGAAAAACCTTAAGAACGACGAGGACATTATAATCCTCGCCGCAGACAAAGGTAACGCCACGGTGGTCCTAGACACATCCGACTGTCACAGAAAAATGGACGAATTACTTTCCGACGAGACTTCATACAAAAAACTAAGACACAATCCCACCACCAAAACCGAGACTTACATCAAAACTTTGATTAAGTCCTCAAGCACCATCCCGGTCACCACCCAGAAAACTATCCTCCCACAGGACTCCCGGCTGCCTCGGATTTACGGGTTGCCGAAAATCCATAAACCCAACACCCCCCTCCGCCCTATTGTGAGTGCTATAGGCTCACCCACCTATAAGCTGGCAAAATTTTTGTCGAACTCACTACAACCTTTCGTGGACAAATCCCCACATCACATCAGGAACTCGTCACATTTCGTGTCGATCCTGAATACTCTAAAAACCAACCCAGGTGACATCTTAGTGAGTTTTGACGTAGAGTCACTGTTCACTAAGGTTTCAGTCCAGGACACGATTAATATTATTAATCAACTCTTGGGCTCACACGACCAGGCATCCGACCTCCCGGACCTCATTCAAGCGTGTCTCACATCGACATATTTTCTCTATCAAGGCGAATACTATGAACAAGTATCAGGTACCGCCATGGGTTCCCCGCTGTCACCAGTTGTTGCCAACATATTTATGGAGGCATTCGAAACTGAAACCCTCGAGCATACTCCGCTCAAACCGACATGTTGGTACAGATACGTTGATGACACTTTCGTCGTCTGGCCCCATGGACGGGACACCCTCCCCTCTTTTCTCGACTTCCTAAACAATCAACACCCCAACATCCGTTTCACCATGGAAACAGAAGTTGAAGGCAAATTGCCTTTTCTAGATGTCCTGGTAGAACGCACCCCTGAGGGTTCGCTAGTACACAGTGTGTACCGCAAACCCACACACACAAACCGCTACCTCAATGCGTCGTCACACCACCATCCCTCCCAATTACGCTCAGTGGTGAACTCTGGTACACAGAGCGTTCTCCCTGTCACATCCGACTAACCTCCGAAGTGAACTGGATAATGTCACCTCAGCCCTCAAGCTGAACGGTTACAAAACCCGGGACATTACGGGGGCCATACACGATAAGACGACCCCTAAAACAGATTAGCCGAAACCGGATCCCGATTACATATCTACAGCCATACTTTCGTATGTACGCGGCACAACAGACCGGTTGTGTAAACTGTTAAGGAGTCACGATATCAGACCAATTTTCACGCCCCCTAACAAAATCACCCAGAGACTCAGGAACCCCAAGGACTACATACCACTACACACTGAAGGAGTATACTCTATTCCTTGTAGCTGTGGGTTCGTGTATATCGGCCAAACCGGACGTACTATAGGGACACGGGTGCAAGAGCATGCCAGACAGACACGTCTAAAACAATTAGACAAATCTGCGTTGGCAGAGCATGCGCACACGCAGAACCATAGTATCCGATTCGACGAAACCGAGGTCCTAGCGAAAACATCCCGCTATTACCCCCGCATTGTCCGAGAATCGATCGAGATCCTCAAAAACAATAATAACATAAACAGAGACGACGGATATCCACTCAGCAGCGCCTGGCGACATCTGTTCACCAGGCCACCCCCTCCAGCTGAGACTGGTGTACGACACGAGGGCACAGGCTCGAGCGCGCACCAATCAGGTGCGTCCGAGTCACCACTGACCGCTGTCCGAACTAGTATTTAACGAGTGCGGACCCTTGCCTCCGTTACACTTTTAGAAGAGCCCTGAAGATATCCACTGCAATGTGTGACGAAACGTTGGCCGATAACACGACCAAACCGACGCGGCTTACACCCAGAAGCCAAGATCCATACCAAGGGCTAATATCAGCAGAAAATTATTGTCTTTGGATCAAGCACTCAATATTGACCTTTTCCTTGACTTTAACCTCAATTTTCAGGGTAATTCACTCCACAAGTCGTGACGTCACAATCGCCATTTTGATTGAGGTAGGTCTAGGTTCGCGTTCCAAACAAAGCGAGATTAACACATGAATTTATCTAAGAAGTGATTGTTTTATTAAAGTTTACGTTTTTTTTTTAAGGTAAATACATTTACTTATTCCTTTTGCTATAATTTATCGATTCCAATAATAATTTCTAAAGATTTTGCCTACTTTATGTGAAGAAAAAGGATTTTAAATGAAGTGAGGTTATGTAACGCTTTGACTATAACGCAGATAACGCATGTTTTATTTATTTTTAGGTAAAAATTAAACTAAAAAATCATGGTTATGTGTTTTGCACCCACCTGCAAACATTATAGTACAAGCCATGATTGTACATTTTTTGTTTTTCCGAAGGAAAGCAGTGAACTGAAAAAGTGGATTAAATTAATAAGGTAGATACCATACGCATTACACATGGTTATTTTGTTTTGTGAATTTCATAATTTTATGCATTATACAATGTTTTAGACGAAAAGACAGGGAGCCTTCGAAATATTCTCGCATCTGTAGCTGTCATTTTGTTAACATTGATCGGAAGAATCGACCTACTATTTTTGATTTTAATGTGGGGAAAAAACTGGACATTTCTGAACACAAACCAAAAATTGGAAGGTTAATACAGGCATGCCAATTTACATATATATTTGTGTATAAAATATGGATATCACAGGAAGAAGACTATCGAAGCAGCTGACAGCGATGCCGGACCTTCTGGTTTACAGAGACAAGTACCCAGTGATGAAAGTGAGATTCCAATGCAATTGGATCCTTCAACACCACCTGCTGAGCCAGAAATTGAAGTGGAAACTCCTGTACCAGAAGTCGAACCGAAAACTTTTGAACATTCCTAACAGTTCGTAGCCATGTCAGAGGCAGAAAACTATTTTTTTAAACAAGAAATAGAGCAATTGAAAAATAAGATGAAAAACTTAACATTAAGTTTTTCGTTTCAATATTGAGAATAATGACCATTTAATAAATGTTTATACGGGACTTCCTAAAAAAGAAATTTTTTTAACATTATTTTCGTTATTTGAAAATAAAAAATTAAATTATTTCTTAGGCTGGCAAGTTGTAAAGTTGTCGAAAATTGACCAGTTACTTCTCACGTTAATGAAATTAAAATTAAATTTATTAAATGATGACCTGGCTGCAAGGTTCAACATAAGCCGTGAAACGGTTTCTAATATTTTTAAAACATGGCTATATGCATTGCATGAAGTTTTATTTAAACAACTGATGAAAGATATTCCATCACGAACAAAGAACAAAATGTGCAGCCCCGTATCTTTTAGTTCGTTTACTAACTGCAGGATAATTATTGATTGTACAGAAGTGAGTACAATTCACCCAAAAAATATGGAAAAACAACGCGCAACTTACAGTTCATATAAACACCGCAACACCTTAAAGGGACTAATAGGAGTTGCACCCAATGGTGTGATTACTTTTGCAAGTAAGTTATATCCAAAGTCCACATCTGACAAAAAAATTACAGCCCATCGTGGAATTACTGAAAAATTGTCAGCTGGGGATTTAGTACTTGCTGATAAAGGCTTTCTCATATCTGATGTGTTACCAGAAGGTGTTTCGTTGAATGTGCCACCTTTTTTAACTACACCTCAGTTCACTCCGGAGCAAGTTATTAGGACAAGAACAATAGCAAAAGCTCGAATTCACGTGGAACGTGCCATAAGACGAATAAAGAGTTATACGATTATGTTTTTAATACCGGCCACTTTAATCCCTCATGCATCTGTTGTTTTTCAGGTTTGTGCAGCCCTCACAAATTTACAGTTTCCTCTCATAAAAGAGGTTCAGCACTTATATGACTATTAGTGTTTAAAGCAGGGATGTTATGGAGTTCCTATCGGATATCCTGAAGCGACATTTCAATTTCATAAATTTTATTATAAATATTTTGTACAAGCATTTATTTTTATTATTTTATTACGGTCTGTCGCAACATTCTATACAAAAATTGACCTTCAATCGGACACTAATAATAAGTGTAAATACCTACTTGACCATTTGTATTTTTGTATAATATGAAAATAAAAGAGGAAATAGATTTTATGTATTTTTATTGAATTAAATTTATACATCATCTAAAACATTGGAAATAATATGGGGTAAATACTTATCAAAGTAAAATGTTTCCAATAGCTCTAAATTGTCAACCCATTTATCATCCCTGTGGACATCGATTAAAATGTTTTCTTGAGGTGTCCAAATAAACAAATGGCATAGTTCCTGACCAGAAATAGCCAAATTGCCTTGAATTTGGTGGTAATAATCGTGGTTTTTATTGAGCATTATTTCATCACCAATAAAATAAACTACATATGATTGATCAGTTTGTAGCTTAACGCTCATTGATTGATCCCTGAACTTAAAGGGACACTTTATTTCTATTATAGCATTATCTCCAACAAGACCATCTGGAGTCGCCCCAAGAAAACCGCAGCTGTGTAGCCATAGACCCGTGCGTACCACCTGTAACTTTGTTTCTTCTGAAAATTGTTTTCGGGCCACATCTTCATGAGTAATACCCCATTGAATGGATTTAATATTATCTAGGTTGTAGAAACCTGTAATAAATAGAAATGTTAAAAAAGCCCTGTATAAAATATTTAAAAGTAAGTAAGAATATATATTTTTCTTACCTGTTAATCGTTTAAACAAAGAAGGCGGGTACTTTTTTCTGGCTATCGCTGCCAAATTAACTCCAAAATTGCTGGCTGTTAATCGGTTTTTCCGCCATGTCAGCCAATTTTCATTTGCCGACTGACCCACTGTATATTTGCAGACTTCTTTAATTGTATCTTCAGATCCTGAAAGCATTTTTTTTATCATCTGCTGTACAATATTCTTCTGAAAATACATATTCTTCGATATCAAGAAGAATATTGAGTTGAGTTGTTGGCTCAGGACGTAAGAGCCACGTAAAGCCAACAGCAGTTCCAAACTGTTGTAAACTTTTATAAAATTTTTTTACTTCATCTTCGGTAAGCTCAGTATCCACTGACACATGACTTTTTGCCACATACATTTCATCAATGGTCTTGACATCTTCTTCTTTAATTTTTTTTGCCGCCCACCGACATTCCACATCTGTCACCGATATATTATGGTGTCCAAAGATGCAAACAGCTGCAACGTGATGACACAAGAACTGACCTCGTGGACATGTGCAGGAAACACACTTTATTTCCCCATCCTTGAAAAGGTTAACCTACAATATTATGCCCAAGCTTAAAATAGTTTTAAAAATAAAATGATAAATAATATATATTAGGGATATTCTATATATATCGATGCATCAAAAACATTCTTGATGTTCGCTTTTTGTGTACCGATGTAATTCGACGTATCGTTAAGGTATCAATTTTTTTGGATTCATGCGATGTATCGAAAAAATCAATCTTGATCCGATAATTAAAATAAATTAAATACTCTATAAAAGTATTCGATGTTTAGAAAACATTGATGTAAGTTATCGATGCATCGTAAAAGATCAATGTATAAGTTTGCGATGTGTTAGATTGAAATAACATTGTTGTTTTTTAGGAGTAACATATATGCTTTACCTCAACAGTATAAAAACGGTCTCTCATACTCGCATGCACTTCACCCTTCAATAATAATAGTTCAGGCACAAAGTGAAAACTTTTAATGTGGTTGGATTCCACCGAATTTTCACCTCGAGAAATCAACCTTCTTTCATCCGCTGCGGAGAAGAAATTTGCAATTGCACTTAATTTCAAAACGTGTTTGTTGTGACTCATTGTAACGGTTTAGAAGCCGACAAAATAAGAAATGTTGATTCTAAGAACAAAAACAAAGTACATATTAGAGTGATACATAACCTTACTATTTACTTTCCACATTTTACTATTTACAATAATCAATTTGTTGGAAAATTGTATTTGTAATACATACCTTATAGCTATATGAACCTATAAATCTTCTTTAAAACTCAAACACCAAAGAAAATTTTAATAAAAGAACGATTTTAAAACAAGCCTAGCGACAATAACGTATAGAACTTAGTTTGTTTGGAACGCGACCTAGACCTGCCTCAACAAAAATGGCGATTGTGACGTCACACTTGAGGAGTGAATTTCAAAGTTTGTTGTTATTTAGACTATAATAGAAAGATTTGTCACAGCACCAGCGGTACCAAAAATTTCTAAAGCTCATGCCTTCAAAGTCTCGTCCGATAAAACCCTTACTGCATTTAGATACTCTAGTGCATCCAAAATATTATCAACAACAAAATATAAAAAAATAAAAGAAAAAATTTTTATAAAACAAAGAAATAATTTTTTGTTTAAACTGATTCTGGCCAATTCTGAGTACGGACTCGTATTCAGAATGCTCAAAACCACAAGATATCACGTTTCGCTTAAGAATTTCAACAAAATGGGTTGTGCGAGTTCATTTAACAATGGGGTTTTCCTTATATATGACATTGTTTGATGCCATTTTAACCCCGCCATATTTGATTTATGAAGTTTGACTTCACGATATAAAAAATCAATCATTTGACGATCTATGAACCATCAATATACTCGTTCGGGACTGTTTCCACTTAAATTTCACCGTTTTTTACCGATTTTATTACATTTTGAGGTTAATCGAAGCCGCCATTTTAGATTTTGGATTTATAATAACCTGTATATGTAATGAGTGATTGAGTTTCAACATTTGAGGCCAATATAATCAAGTTTAGTGTCAAAAAGTTCATTTTTCGACGATTTTTAGGTTTCAGCCGCCATCTTGGATTTCGCCAACTTACCTATCCAACTTTTTAGGGCTGTCAATTACAAACAATTTGCACCCAAAACCAATCGAATCGGCCGTAAATATTTTCATTTGCTTATATTTTACTCCACAATCTTGATTTTTCTCTGATTTCTGGCCGCCATTTTGAAATTTTCCAAAAGGCCACACTACCCCATAAAGAGGGATCAATAACGATCATTTTAAGCCCAAGATCACTCAAATCTATCAACATGAATTTTGGGCAGAGCCTTGTTCCGTTTGACGAAGAACGTCCCATATATGTTCTATATTTTTTATTTAAGTAAATTACCATTTTTTCTTTATAAAATTTAATAATAATATAAATAATTTTATAAGTATAAATAATTACAAAAATAGAAGTAAATATAAAATTTTGTTAGACAATTTTAAATTTAAATTCATAAAATTACTGATTAGTGAATGTTTCACTAATCTGTCAATTGTAAACAATAGCATTAAACAAAATCAAACCTTTCTTAAAAAACATCTTACGGTTGATGAATTCTATCATAAAGTATATCTAGAAAGTACCAATTTCCAGAGACAATATCAAGTATCATATAACACTATTTACAATAAACTTAAGAAATTAAACTAACAAAAACTACTACAAATCACATTAAAATAAATGATAGTATCAATGATTCTAAATCTCTTCTAGATAAAATGACCATCAAAAATATTACTAACTAGCTGCTACCCGCGGCTTCGATCGCATGGATTTAGAAACCCCCATCCCCATGATATTTTTTCCGCCGGATCGAATGAAACTAATTACAACCATTCATAGTTTTATTAAACATACCTCATAAGATCGTTCCTGTTAATTATATATTGCTCACCCAAAAGATTTTTTTATTTTCATAATCCATATCTACTATAATATTATGTTGATATTAGAACTGTCATCAAAACCATCTACAAAATCAAGTATCGTGTGAAACCAACACACATTGAAACCATGACAACAATCCAGCGCCAAAACACGCTTGAAAACCAACAATGAATCTAGCAAACAAACCAGCAGCCCCTTAGGGGTTGTTTTTTCGGGATTCGAAGTAGCCTATGTCCTTTCTCAGAGTGCATGCTATCTCTCTGTCCAATTTCATCAAGATCGGTTTAGCGGTTTAGCCGTGAAAAGGTAACAAACAGACAGACAGACAAACACACTTTCGCATTTATAATATTAGTATGGATGAAAAAATATTAATAAAACTTATTACTCTAGTAATGACAAAAAAATAGAAAATTGCCAACTACCTACAGATTTGTACTTTGATAAAAAAAAATTTAACTCTGATAATTTTGTTATTAATCTTACTAATGAAGTTTTACCTGATTTCGTTATTGAAACCTACCGTATAATGAAAAGAACTTACCAATACTTGAAATGATTATTTCTCTGGAAGTAGGTATTGAAGGAATAACATGTGAAAATCAAAAAAATGAGTTAAGAAATAAATTTATTTATAATCTAGATAATTACAAAAAAATGATTAAGGATGATAAATACAGTAATGATAATAATTTAAATAATAATAGTTTTGTTATAAAAAATAATAATAAATTCAATTCAATAATCCCACAAACAAAAAAATTCTTAAAAGAAAACAATCACGTTAAAGTTATTTCCGCTGACAAATCTAATAAAACTGTGATTATTCATGAAGTAGAATAAAAAAAAAATGCTGGAACTCATTAATGATAGTAACACTTACATATATCAATATTAAAAAAGACCCCCTGAAGAATTTTGTTGTTTCGAGAAACTACTCGCTTTGGGCACGCTTGCAGGAAGAACTCGCGGAATTGATGTCTATAACAATTTTAAAGAAAAGTGTCTTGAGGCAGGACTAAACCTTGATAACCTGGTGAGTGTGTGCACTGACAATGCACCTTCAATGAAAGTAAAACGAGAAGGATTTATTTCATTGTTGAAAAAAGACAATCCAAATTTAGAAAATTTCATTTCATTTCACTGCATATTGCACCAAAAAAATCATTGTGCTAAATCCGCTACTTTATGCAATACTTTGGATAAAGTTATTAAGATTGTTAACTTTATTCGTGCAAATGCGACACGACATCGTCAATTTCGAAACATGCTTATGTCAGAGGATGAAATATATAGTGTAGATTTGCCGCATCATTCAAAAGTACGCTGGCTATCAAGAGGACAAGTTTTAGTAAAAGTTTTGACTTTACGAAAATAAATTTTGCAATTTTATGACGAACAACAACAGCAATGCGAATTGCTGGATGAAGAATTTTGCAGAAATATTGCTTTTTTGTGTGATATCATGGTAAAACAAAATGAATTAAATGTTTCTTTGCAATTTAGAACAAAACTTATATGTCGGAGGGTGTATTATTATTACATAAGATGGTGGCATCGCCACGTCTCGCACATCGTCACTAATCTGCTCTCCTTTCGTCGTTCATGAATAAAGCTAACACAAATCAACAATATTGTCCTTTTATCAACATTAATCACTAAGTTACAATTACAAAATCACACATTGCCTTTTCATTAACTTCACAAGATCTTTAAATTATAGAAAATAACACTAATCGAATGTTTTTATAACAATTATAAATACACAGAATATTATGCGACTGCCAAACACTGTAATTGCAATTCAGGTGTGACATAACACGTTTCAAGTGTGTCGTAACACGTTTAAAGACACGATAACGTAGGCCGCTGAGCCAGAACTGATTAACTGCCGTCTCTCCAAAATGACGGTATCTTCTCTATCCCTTTCAGCTGACCTCCCACTTAGCGTGGCTCCTGATCTGCTGACTGGTTATTGGTGCTGACTTCTGATTGGTCTGCATCATTTCTACGTATTTAGCGCCAATTTGAAATAAATAATTTCCACGCGCCGACATATATATGATATGTGGCAAAAAATCCAGGCATTTAGAAAAAAACTATTATTTATCAAAACTCTCTTCTCTCAATCACAAATTTCTGAAGAGCATTTTCCAGAGTTAGCGAAAGTGATAAATGAACAATAATATGTACGTGAAACATTTCAAGAGTATATAGCTGTTTTGGAATCATTAATTGAAGAATATTCTGAAACGTTTTCTGATTTTGAAGAACATACTCTTGCAATGAAATTAGCATACGAACCACATCTAGTTGATATTTCAAAGGCACCAAGTGAATTACAAATGGAATTGTTTGAGCTATGTGAAGATACTATTATAAAAAATAATTTTGATTCCAAAAAAGATCCAATAGAAATATGGAAAAATGTAATTGAATATCCTAAGTTACGACAACATGCTCATAGACTGTTTTCTTGCTTTGGAACTACATACTGTTGTGAGTAAACTTTTTCATATTTAACTCAAATTAATACCCAATTAAGGACTCAGATAACTGATACATATTTAGAAGACCAACTGAAATTACGAGCTACAAAGTTGGAGCCCAATTTCCAATTTCTTTCTAATAAAAAACAAACACAAAAATCATATTAAATTTGATATGAGGATCATTTATTTATGATAATATCGCCAAAACCTGTTCGTGGATTACATTTATTCTATTATTTCTAGTTTTCCTTAAATAATAATAAATTTACTTTTGAATTTACGCTATTCTATTATTTACTGACCTAATTAGTCCTAGTTATATAAAATATTAACGCTCATATCAAATAACTTCAAATGGATTTAATCTGAAACTTCCCCAGAATTGAAAATAATGACGTCACAGTATACAGACGTAAATTAAAATTGGTTATTGCGCATATCCGGTATATTCTGAAGTTATTTGATATGAACTTCCTAGTGGGGATATATTTCACGGCGAAGACTACTTCAAGAAAGACGGTAAGTATGCGGCCTGCTTATTATTTTTAAATTTAAATGTGGCCTTCTATGACAAAATGGTTCCCTACCCCTGACCTAAAACAATCATATCAAAATTTGTTGAATTAAGAGGATATATTTTTTCCCAAATTAAGTTCTTCTAATTTAAAATATTTTTTTCGTTTTTCTTGTTTCTTCTTGCCTATCCTTTGTATTAATTTTTTTTTATCTGTCTTCTATTAATAACGGTTTTGTAATTTATTTTTCTTATAAAATAAAACCTTTCATTTTTTTGTTAATTTAGGTTATGTCTTTTATTTTGAAATACTACTGTCAGTTTCAGTCATTGATTATAAGTTAGAACATAGATGACATTGATACTAATAATTTTAGTTTTAAATAGAGAAGTTGTAAAATATATTTTTTTTTTGGGTTGGTAGTCGTTTTAAATAAAACTTTGTTTGTATTCTTCCGCTTCCCGGTGGAAACACATGTCAAAATAAATATAATATTTAACCTGTTCATAAAAACAAAATAAAAATGTAAAATTTTCTTTTTAATTATAATAATGCTTTTGCATTATTTATATAAATGTGTTAGTCTAAAATATTTGTATTAGTGTGAATTTCAGAGGATCTTGTGGAGAAATAATACAGACTTTGTGAAAATAATATGTATTCTATTACGTTAAATTATACTTTTTATTACAAAACACGTTTTCATCTTAACGGCCATACTTAGTTCCTTCTTGTTGTGTTTAGATGTCGTGCAGTACAAATTTACTATACGCACTACCAACCCAACACGCCTCCTTAAATTTGTATTACCTTTCATAATATACACAACGCTTTTCTAAACTTTTCAAATTTCACTGTACCAAGAGATTTAGTTAAAATATCAGCAACATTCTCTTCTGAATTTACTTTTACAACTTCTATTATTTTGTTCATATAATTTTCATTTACAAAATGATAATGAGTTTCAATATACTTTGAATTTTTTGTAAAATTTCCATGCTTGGCTATGCTAATAGCACCGGAATTATCTTCATATATCTTTACAGGTGCAGAAACTCCAATATTGAAGTCAGACAGAATATCTCTCACAATTTTTAACTCGCTTACACATTCAGACAATGCTACATATTCAGCTGATGTGGAAGACTTTGTTACACTATTCTGTTTCTTTGATTTCCAAAAAATTACATTTTCATACATTTTAATTACATAACCTGTTGTAGATTTTCTGTCTGTCACATCCCCTGCCCAGTCGGCATCTACATAACAACTTAAAATTTCTGCATCTATATTTCTATAATAAGTTAACTTTAAATCTCTGGTTAACATCAAATACTTAAGAACTCTTAATGCATATTTATAATGAGTATTATCATAACAGTTTTGGAATCGACTTAGATAGTTCACACAAAAACTTATATCAGGTCTTGTACCTGAACTAATGTACAACAATGCACCGATTAAATTTCTATATTTTATCTCGTCACTTACTAATTTAGCAGGTAATAATTTTAAATTTTGCTCCATTGGAGTCGCATACAACTTACAGTTTTCTAGTTCATATTTTTTTTCTAATGATACAATATAATTTTCTTGATCTAAAGTCATTTTTCCATTAGTACAGTCATAACTTATATTAATACCTAAATATGTCTTAATATTACCTAAATCCTTCATTTGGAATCTTTTCAACAACAAGCTCTTTATATTATTTAATTTTTCTTCATCTTTACAGCAAATTAGTAGATCATCAACAAATAAGATTAAATAAACATTATTACCTTCCTCATTCAATACATACAGACAATTATCATTTATGCTTCTTTTGAAATTTAAGTTTCTTAAATAGTCATCAAAACACTCATACCAAGCTCTAGGGCTTTCCCTTAAACCATAAAGTGCTTTATCAAGTTTTAACACTCTATTTGTACCATCCTCAAAACCTTGAGGTTGTTTTACATACACTTCAGATTTAACTTTGCCATTTAAAAAGGCTGTTTCGACATCCATTTGCATTATAATTAAACCATTATTACAACAATATGACAATAAAATTTTTAACGTTTGCATTCTTGCAACAGGTGAATAAATATCATCAATCAACTCATTTTGTTGATATCCCCTAACTACTAACCTTGCTTTATAAATGTCATTAGCTTTTATAGTATAAACCCATTTTAAATCTAGAATTTTTTTGTCATTTGGCCTTTCAACAGAGACCCAAGTTTTATTTTTAATTAAACAACTTATTTCCTTATTCATAGCTTCCTTCCAATTTTCAGGATTTTCGCAGTTCATCGCTTCAGTATAAGAAATAGGGTTACTCGCATTTACATAATTAACATAGACAATATTATTATAAACAAAATTATCATCTTTTAGCTTCGCAGGTTTCCTTTTTTCTCTAGATGATCGTCTTAGTTCTGTATCTTGATTATTTTCTCTATTTATATCACTATCATCTTGACTTTCATTTTCATTTATTCGAATTTTATTTACATTTTCTAAATCTTTTTCTGAATCAAGACCAATACAAGATGTACCTTCTTCAATAATATCAACATGTCTAGCTACAACTATTTTATTATTTATTAGAACTCTATAACCAACATTTTCATAACCTAGTAGAACCCCTAAATCTGCTTTTCTATCCCATTTTGAATTTCTTTTTTGTTCTGGTACTCTCACAAAAACCCTACTACCATACAATCTTAAATGTTCTATACCTGGTTTTTCACCAAACATTATCTCATAAGGAGTTTTGTTTTTTATAATTGTATTAGTTAGAATTCTATTTTTCAAATAGGTTGCTGTTTTTACAATTTCTGGCCAAAACCGTTTATGTACTTTTGCTTCAGCTAACAAACATCTTGACATATCCATTATATCCCTATTATATTTTTCTGCTGTCCCATTTAATTCGTGAACATATGGTGGACAAGGTTCAATATAAATCCCCTTTTCTCCCACAAACTTATATATTTCATTATTTATATATTCTTTACCGTTATCACAACGTAATTTCTTTATTTTTTTTCCCGTCTTATTTTCAATTAAGTTTACATAGTTAACAAAACAATTATAAACCTCACTTTTGGATTTTATTACATGAACTTGAGCCACTTTACTGAAATCATCAATAAAAGTTAAAAAATATTTTTCTCCGTTTAAACCAGTAGTATAATGTGGTCCATTTAGATCTGTGTGTACAATTTCTAAAATTTCTTTTGCTCTGGTCCTTTCATTCTTAAATGGTAAATTGTGCATTTTATTTTCTAGACATATGGCACATTTGAAATAATCAGACTCTAACTCTTTTGGTAGACCTTCTAAAATTTGTTTGTTACACATAGTTTCTAAATAATTAAAATTTACATGACCTAATGTCCTATGCAATTTTTCTTTTTCCGTCATATTACTTTTAATTGTTACATTTACTTCTGTTTTTATAATTGTACTTGTCATACGGAATACATCATTATTCTTAAATGCTATTGCGATTATATTACCATCTGTATTATATATTTTTGAAGTATTTCCCATTGATACAATTTTATTTTTACTTGTAACTTTACCGAAACTAATTAGATTTTTATCCATTTCTTTAACATAGAAAACATTTGACATTTTATTCTTAACCATTTGACCATAAACATTGAATTCATGTAATATATTACCTATTTTAGTAGCTTTTAATATACGACCATCAGCAATTTTAACACTTACTGGTATTTTAAGAACAATAGATTCATAAAAGTATTCATCATTGTTAACAATATGGTCAGAACACCCACTGTCTAGTAACCATTCTACTTTACCATTACAACTATTGACTAATAATTCGTTTGATTCGGATTTAACCTCGACTTCCGTACAAAAACTGCTTGCGTTACCATCTTCATTTCGTTGACTTTGATGATTCTGTTGCCAACCGCCACCACGACGATGTTGACTTGAGCCTCGACTACCTCGACTGCTACTGTTGCCACGGTACTGCCAATTCTGTTGACGCCCGCCTCCTCGCTGCTGCATGCCACCCCTAGGCTTCCAAAAATTTCCATCCGGCTTCGTACACTGATATTTGAAATGTCCATACTTGCCACACTTAAAACAAGTTTGATCTTGTTTTCTTTCTGTCTTGAATACACTTGTACTGCTTTTACTATTTTCTTCTTTTTCTTTCACTTCAATCATTTTAATTTTACTTTTCACATATTCAACAGTCTGGTCACCCTCTTTTAAAACATCAATTAAGTCCCCGACGTAACTCAACGAACTTGGGAGCATCTTTATCATGTAACTTAACTTTTCTTTTTCAGATACTTTTGCACCAGCACTCTTTAATTCATTTATTAATTTTTCAAATTCAGTAAAAAATGTAGCTGTGTCTTCAAAATCTCTTAACCTTAATCTCTCTAATTTATTTCTCACACATATTTGGAGTGCAGTTGATTCTTTTAAATACATTTCATCGAACTTTTTAATTATCTCATAGGCCGTTTCTTTTTCTTTAATAAACTGTAACTGATCATTTGAAATTCCACTGTATATTACATTTATAGCTTTTAGATCTTTTTCACTCCACTCATTTTCTGTATCTTCAGTTGTTCTTGTTCTATTTACAACTATTTCACATTTCTTCAATTTTAAAATCATTATTAATCTTTTCTTCCAACATTCATATTCTTTTCCATCAAACAATGGAATTCTTACTTCATCAGCCATTTTTGAATATTCTTGGAACTTATAATCTCACTTTACTTTTCTTTACATAAAATTTTATTTTCACCCAAACCACGAATTGCTACCATGTGAATTTCAGAGGATCTTGTGGAGAAATAATACAGACTTTGTGAAAATAATATGTATTCTATTACGTTAAATTATACTTTTTATTACAAAACACGTTTTCATCTTAACGGCCATACTTAGTTCCTTCTTGTTGTGTTTAGATGTCGTGCAGTACAAATTTACTATACGCACTACCAACCCAACAATTAGAATGTATTTTTACTTTTTATTTTTACTACAATGTTATTTTTGTACAAAAAAACCTTTTAAAAGAATTTGCAAGTATGCTTTTTTCAAAAATTTTCTGTATTTTAACACAAAGTTGTAAGTTGTATCTGTATTTTTTTGGTTTTCAGTACTACAATTGTTAATTTTTATGCATTGATAAAGGACGAAGGAGTCCGAAAAATAAGCTCATTTATGCATATAATAAAATAAACATAAGATTATTATGATTTATTAGTAAAAAGATTTTTTTTTGTTTTCACCTAAATTACCCCACAACTTTTCTATAAATATAAATATGGAAAAAGATGGTCAAATATATTAACAGCAAGTTTAAATATATACTTATATATATGTGGTGAGTATTTTTTTATATATTCAGTGTATTATTTGGGGACATTTGTATACTTTGGGGGCAGGTCTCGAAAAATGCACATATTAATTGTATTTTTCGGGGACATTCCGTATATATGCACAGTTTATATTGTTACATTTCAAAATCGTATTAGGTAGGCAATATAGTTATTTTTGTTAACTGATTTGGGTTAGAAATACTATATATTTTGGTTATTATTTTTGTTTTTACAATTTATGTGTTTATAACTGTAATACCGAATTGAGCTATTTGATATTTAGTTATAGTTACTGATTATTTTCTTGTGTTTTACCTTAAGTAAGATGGATATATATCGATTATCTCAGGACGAATTACAGTACGAACTTCAGTGGCGCGGCCTAGCTGTCGGTACCGTAGATCAAATGCGTAAAAGTTTACGGGCAATTTTAAAGCTGGCATAAGAGGGAAATGCGATCACTTTCCCAAAATCAAACATCAATGAAGCCGATGAAATTAAAACAATTCGTTCGAAATTTAACGAAGTTAAAGAACTTATCGCTTCCGAATTTACTAGCGGTGACGGGGTACATAAAAAAATTGAAACCAAGCTATCTCATCTTTTGGGACGAATAAATAGGTTGTTGTGAAATTATACTTGATTTATTAGATAGAGGTATAGTAGAACCGACAATTACGTCGTATGCCATTCCGATATTACTTCTCAAAAAGAAGTCAGGCGACTATAGAATGGTAGTGGATTACAGAAAGTTAAATAGTATTACTGTAAAAGATAGATATCCTATACCACATATTGAAGATGTTTTCGAACGACTGTCAGAAAATAAATATTTCACGACACTAGATCTGAAAGCAGGTTATCATCAAATTAGAATGGCACCTGATAGTCGAAAATTTACAGCTTTTGTAACTCCTGATGGACATTATCAATACAACCGCGTTAGCTTCGGTTTATGCAAAGCACCTGCTACGTTCCAACGTGCAATTAACATGGTGTTGGGACAATACAGACATGAATTTGCACTTGCTTACTTAGATGATGTGCTAATAATGTCCGAAACTATAGAAGAAGGTATGAACGACTTGACAAGATATTACACGTTATGAATGAAGCTGGGTTAGCACTTAATGTCAATAAATGCGAATTTCTAAAAGACTCAGTCGATTATTTGGGAAGCGAGATATCAAGTGGTATCATAAAACCTAGCCCAAATAAATTAAACGCTGTTTCTCAGTTTCCGATACCATTAAATGTTCATCAAGTACGCCAGTTCGTTGGTCTTGCTTCATACTTTCGAAAATATATTCCTAAGTTTGCCTTAAAAGCGAAAGCGTTAACCAAGTTACTAAAAAAGAGTCTTCCATGGGAATGGAATACCGAACAAGATGAAGAGTTTGAAGGGCTAAAGAACGAATTAACGGCGGTACCCATACTTGCAACTTTTAATCATGAGCTAGATACAGAAGTTCACACTGATGCGTCTAAAGATGGGTTTGCTGGAATGTTAATTCAAAAACAAAAAGATAGTAATTGGAAGCCTGTTGCTTATATGAGTAAACAAACAAGTGATGCTGAATGAAATATCATAGCTATGAATTAGAAACAATGGCTGCGGTTGAAGATACGAAAAGATTTCGAAATTTTTTGTACGGAAGAAAATTTATTTTAATAACCGATTGTAATGCTATGCGTCTCACTTGGACGAAACGTGACCTTTCGCCAAGAATAGCAAGATGGTGGTCAGCTGTTCAGGAGTATGACTTCGAAGTAAAACACCGACCAGGTACACAAATGGCACATGTAGATGCCATGAGTCGAAATCCGGTGGTGGTGTCTGTAAGATTATTGCAAACAAACAATGATTGGGTTTGCGCCATACAACACCAAGATGAGGATTTACAATTGTTAAAACAGCAAATTTTGAATGGAGATGCGGATAAGTGTGTTATACCCTCCCTTGGCGCCACTTTGTTATGCCCCACGTTGGGCGCCAAATTGTTGTACCCTCGCTTGTGTGTTACGGGAAAATAAACAATGTTGTATAAAAAAATATCTTTAATTTAATCATACAAGTTACTTGATGATTGGGGGGTGGGGGGGTCGTTTCTTCGCGTTCCGGCAAGAGGGCGACTGGGATTCCAGGGTTGTCCGTGGGTACGGCGGACGTCTCTGGCGGATCGTCCGTGGGTAACTACCCGGTGGCGCCCAACACAACACGAAATAACTCTGAAGGAGACCCCAGGGGAAACTGAAACTACACCGATAAGAATCACAACGGAAACAGATTTATTTCCCAGGGAAACACTGAGAGACATAGAAACGCCAAGAGTCACAATGGACCCAGAAACAATTCCTATGGGAATTACCACACTGAACCAGCTACTATCCAAGTTGCTGGTTCAGTCAAGTCCGACACCACCAGTATTCCGAGGAGACGTATCGGAAGATCCGAGAATCTACCTGAGGAAGTGCGAGGAACATTTGCAAGACCTAAGAATTCCACGGAGCCAGTGGGTTGACACCATCACCCCGCAATTGAAGGACAATGCCGCAAGCTGGTGGAGAACATACAACCGCCTCCAACTGTTATGGACAGACTTTGGAGAGCGACTCCAAAAGAAATTCGCCGGACCCGAAACGATTGCGCAATTGATGTCACAAATGTATGGCCAGAAGCAGAAGAACATCGAGTCTTGTGAACTGTTCCTACTGAATAAAATTAGCCTGTTCCAACGCCTTCACCCAGAGAAAGAAGCCGGAGAAACTGTCCGTTTTCTCGTAGAACTCGTAAAACCGAACGTACGCCCATTCTTGAGGGTGCCGATGCCATCCACACTAGAAGAGCTCGTGGATCGCGCCCGCGACGTCGAGCGAGATTGGCAGGAGATGACGACGACAAACCAGGCGGCCGCAAACAAGCAACCGTCACCAACAGTGCCATCACTTCCGCGATGTCATCACTGTTCACAACGACACTTCCACCGGGACTGCCCCATGCTGAACACAAAATATCCAGCTCGGGAAAACTACCATCGGCCTGGGAGATGTACCGACAACCCTCCTGCGACGACAGGGCCAACAACGTCGGGAGCCGGTCATACCAGATCGCCACCAGCGTAACCACACTATCCAGAATCAAAATTAGTTTTAAGAACCGGACCTACTACGCTCTCCTGGACTCGGCCGCATCCCACAACTTCATAAACGACGCATATCTACCCGCCTCCCATACGTCATCCTATCAGGAGGTAGAGCTCGCCAAGAAGAGGGAATACGCCATCGCTTCAGGAGCGCACTCTATAACAATTACAATAGAGGACGTATGCTCGCAGTTGGACGTACTGACCGTGCACGACTTGCGGGAAGACTTCATTTTGGGCCTGCCGTGGTTTACAAGTCAGGAAGCCACAATGCACTTTGCCCGAAAGTGTGTCTATTACGGCACCACACAACGTCACACCATTCATTGGGCACTGCCGCCATGCACCGAGGAAGTAATCACGCTGCCCCAGATTGGAGAATTTCCACCGCACCTCCAACCCACTGCCCAAGCGTTAATAGAGCGATTCAGGGACGTCTTTCGATCACCACAGGTCCCAACAAACTCCACTACACACAAAATACCGCTCGTCAATTCTACACCCGTGCGATCGCCGATGTATCGCTACTCGGTGGAGAAGAGACAAGTGGAGGAGATGCTGGCAGAGGGAGTCATCTAGCCCAGCACGTCGCCATACAGCTCGCCGATCGTGATGGTCGCCAAAAAGAACGGAGAGTCCCGCTTCTGCGTGGACTACCGGAAAATTAACGCCATCACGAAAGATGAAGTCACTACCCTGCCATTAATACACGAGACGCTCAAAGACCTCGGCCGCGCCAAGGTGTTCTCAGCCATCGACCTGAAATCCGGTTACTGGTAGATTCCGATGCATCCCGACTCACAACACGCGACTGCTTTCTGCACCCCTTCCGGAGGCTGTTTTGAGTTCAAGGTCATGCCGTTCGGCCTGAAGGGAGCGCCAGGGACGTTCCAACGTCTAATGAGCCAACAAGTATTATATCTCCGGGTCTTTTGCCTCGTCTACATCGACGACATAATCGTCTATTCCAACACGTACGAAGAACACCTTGAACATCTGAAGAAGGTATTTGATATGCTGTTAATAATTTTTTTGATTTATTGACTGATTTAATCGACAATTATAAGCTTACACCTGACAAAATATTTAATGTTGATGAAACCGGCATAACAACAGTGCCAAAAAGTATGCCACGGATAATAGGAACTAAGGGAAAAAAGCAAGTTGGCTTACTAACTTTTGCTGAGCGGGGTCAACTCGTTACAGTAGTGTTTTGTTTTGGAGCGGATGGAACGTACATGCCACCCTTGTTTATATTCCCCCGCAAGAGAATGTAGGCAGAATTAATGAACAATGCACCTCGATGATCTTGGGCTGAGTGTCATGAAAGTGGCTGGATACAGAAATAAATTTTTACTTCCTGGTTCAAAAAATTCATCATTTTTTCGAGAGCTTCGAAGGACAACCCTGTTTTACTCCTACTCGATCAGCCAGCCACACAAAAAATCTAGATATCATTAATTTAGGACGAGAAAATGGAGTGCATATTCTTTCGTTTCCCCCACATTGCACACACCGCCTCCAACCCTTAGATGTGGGATTTATGAAACCATTGTCAACCTATTACACAGAGGCAGCTCAGAACTGGCTGAGAACTAATTCAGGAAGAGTCATTACACAGTTCCAGATTACAGAATTGGTCTAGAATGCTTTTAAAAAAACTGCTACAATGACAATAGCTTACAATTCATTCGAGGCTACAGGCATCTGGCCACTAAATCGTAATGTTTTTACAGAAGCTGACTTTTTAGCAGCTGCTACGAGTGAAATAGAGCTTCCGACATCATGTTCTGTTCCAACACCTTCTATAGATCCTCAGCCATCAACGTCAGGAACTAGTTCTTTTAACGTCGGTCCTAAAGATATTATACCATATCCTAAGACGTCAAAAAAAAAACAGGACGAACGCTAGACGAGGAAAAACGGCGGTGTTAACCTCATCACCATATCGCCAAGAACTTATTGAAAATGTTAATGCTGAAGGTGTAAAAAAAGCACTAAAACTTAATGGTGAAAAAACGAAAAAAAATAAGGGAAAAGCAAATAAAAATACAGTTATAAAAAGAAGCAAAAACAAGAGAGATTCTAGCTCTTCTGAAGAGAATGACGCCGAGTGTCTTTACTGCTCTAATCTGTATTCACAGTCAAATGAAGGGTGGGTACAATGTCCAGGATGTCGTTTGTGGGCCCACTGTAAATGTGCTGACGATGATGACGAAGCAGTATATTTGTGCGAGAGTTGTCACTAATCAATTTATTTTATTAAAAACATCATTTTTATAATTTAGGCCAGAAAAAAAGAGATTGGATGATTTGGTCCGTTTAACCTCGCTATGAAGGTAAAACGGACCAAAAGGAGGATGTTGGAAATCATCCAATATCTTCTTTTCTGTAATTTATAATTAGTTAATAATTAAAACATATCATGAAGATGTAACGACTGATTCGTAATGTTATAAACAAATAATAATAGAGCATTTATTTTCTTTGAAAAACTCGTATTTTGTTAAGTGAGCCATTTTGCCTTCTGTTCCCCTACACAAGATGACAAATATACAAAAGATTCCTGGCAATTATATGATTTCATAAAAAAAAACATTCCTAATAATTATAAATTAGTTTCCTTGGATGTTAAATCTCCTTTTACTAACATCCTCATAAAAGAAACTCTGAATAATATAGAAAAACAGTGGAACAAAATAAAATCTCGCACTAATATCCCCAAAAAAGATTTTCTAACCGCTCTCAAATTTTGCTGCAATAGTTCATATTTACAATTCAAAAACCATTTTTATAGTCAAATTTTTGGTGCCCCTATGGGATCTGCCCTGTCTGTGGTGTTAGCTGACATAATCATGATAGTACCTAAATACTTAGTTGATAACTCTGATTCTCGAGAAAATAAAAATACCTATATTGTCATGCCCTATGTACCCATCTTATCAGAAAAATTAAAACAACTAGCAAAAAATTATAACATTACTCAAGTAGATAAAAATTACCATATTTCAAAAATATATTTTTCCAAATTAAAAAACAAAATTGAAACTAAAAAAAGATCTAACGCCATATATGGATTGCATGTAACCAATGTTCTGCAAGTTATATAGATCAGTTAAAACAAATGCTCAAAAATCGTATTAATTCACATAAATATGCCAAAGAGCAGACTGCCCTAAAACGCATTGTAATAATACAGGACACAATTTTAATTTTGATAACCCAAAAATTTACGATATCCAAATAAAGTTAAAACAGAGATTAGTATCAGAAGCAATACACATAATTAAAAATGATAATGCTATTAACAATAGAACCAATATCGAATACATTCAACAAACTTATAATAATATAATAAAATAATTTTTGCTATTTGTTTTAATTTTTTAATTTTTGTTTTTATCTTTTTATGCTTTTTGTCATTTAATAAATATTATACTTAATTTTTATTTTGATACGATTCGGGTGTGGGTATTGTGAGTGAGAGGGAGACAGATGATGTGTTTTATTGTTTAATTTTATTTAAAACAATAATAATAAGGTATAATACAATTATATATTATCCTTAATATATATAAAGCTCAACGTCTCTCTGTCTGTCTGTCTGTCCGTTAGTTACCTTATCACTCGAGAACCACTTATCCGATTTACGAGTTTTTTTTTTAATTCATAGGTACGTTCTCTGGCCAGGTTATAGGCTATATTTTTTTACGTTAGGTAACATAACAACAAAGCAGTGACGATAATAGTAAATCAAGTCGGAAAAAATTTTGCCGTCGGCGCGCTGTTTTGTAATACGCTGCCTAAACCGTTCAATATAGAACAAAATAATGTAATAAAGAATTGTGTAGAATCAAAAGTTCTTCAATTAAGTCCGCGACACCATATGTCTAACTTTTATATTTTAGCCACAATGACTGCTTTTATGTTACAAAGAAAACATAAAATATTTGGGTTTTGTTTACATGGACTTACGACCTGCAAAACATTAATCCATATCGAAATAAATGATTTCATCGTCATAAGTACTTAATGTAGATATAGTTTGCCATTTACAGCATCCAATTTGGTCGTATAGTTTAGAAAATATCTTAAAATATATTTATAAAGATAATATCTTAAATGTATGGTGTCGTGCCGCATCGAAGCAAGTACATCAGACTGGATTCGCGTACGCTCGGTTGTTATTCGGAGTCCCTCGGCTGATCGTTTGTGTTTATTTTGTTTTCAATAATTAACATTTAAATTTAAACAGAACACAAATTATTTGTACTTTTTTCTTCTGATTCGTTTTTGTTAGGTAATTTAGGTATTGATAAATTATTATTACAATAATAACTAATCGTGTTTGTACTTAATTATTTAAACTATATTTTTCAAAAATCCTAAACAATAATTCCGTAGTCTACGCGAGCGAAGCCGCGTGGGCCCAGCTAGTATATATATATATTAGGGTGTTTCGTTTGAAACGAATATTTTTTTTTTCCTCCGACACTGTGAAATATTGTTCTCAACACTGAAAAAAAAATTCCCTGAAAATTTGAGCCCTTAATTTTAATTTAAAGTACTTCCTTTTTTATTTTGAATTTTTCCCATTTAAAATACACCCAATTCTGTTTTTACACGGTCTTTTTTTACACGGTTTTGATTTAACACGGTCTAGAAAAAAAAAAATTTCCGTTTTTACACGATTTGATTCGATTTAGCACGATTATAAAAAGCCATTTGATTTAAATTTTAAAGAACAAGTATAAAAACAAATCGTAGCTTAAATAAACGCCATCTGGCGACCAAACAAAATTTCTAACAAAAATCTAGATTACGTCCTTATCGGCGTAAACATTAACCGTAATTTTCTAGATTGTTTTTTTCTATCTGTTATTTATAAAATAGTTAGGGAATTTCCCTTTCTAAATTATTTTCATAGCAGCTTAAGTATTATTTTAGTCTTGTGTTTAGTTTCAATAAAATTGGACGTGTTTTTATAGCTGTTGACTAAGTGAAATAAAAATTCTTTTTAAATCGATACGAATACCAGGTAAGCTATATTTTATTCGAATTTATTGTATCTTTATTAACTTTTTTTTAATGCCCTAAGAAAAATGTCGAATACTACAACTCCGAAACTCAAAAGGAAAGGTATTTCTTTGGAAACTAAAATTGAAATTTTAGATCGCCTCAAAAATGGAGAAGGTTCAACGTCTTTAGGTAAGATTTTTAGTTTGAACGAAGCTACAATAAGGACCATTAAACGAAATAAAGATGCTATTAGGAAATCGGTAGTATCTGGAACGAAACTATCTGCTAAGTTATCATCGTATACAAGAGATTCTGTTAAAGAAAAAATGGAAAAAGCACTGGTAATATGGATAGAGGACAATACACAAAAAAGGATACCAGTAGATGGAAATACAATCAAGCAGAAAGCATTGAGAATTTACAAGCAGATAAAGGAACTTGAACCATCTACATCCTCTCAATCAGATAAAGATAAGCGTTATATATTTTCTGCAAGTACAGGATGGTTAACAGGATTTCTCGAACGGCACGCACTTCATAACATAAAAATCAAAGGAGAAATTGCTTCTGGAGATGAGAAGGCTGCCAAAGAATTTATACCGAAACTTGCTGAAATAATTGCCGATGGTGGGTACAGTCCAGATCAGGTCTTTAATGCAGACGAAACTGGACTCTTTTGGAAAAAAATGCCAAACCGCACATATGTAGCAAAATCCCAAAAGAGTGCTGGTGGTTTTGAGGCAGCAAAAGATCGGGTGACATTTTTATTTTGTAGCAATGCTTCCGGAGACCGTATGCTGAAGCCACTACTTGTTAATCGCGCACTTAAGCCACGATCAATGAAAGGTGTCGACTTTAATAATTTACCGGTTTATTGGATGGCGAATAAAAAAGCATGGGTGACAACTGCCATTTTTACTGAATGGTTCAATAAATGTTTTGTCCCAGAAGTTAGAAGATATATGAATGAAAAAGGTCTGGTATTCAAAGTTCTTCTACTTGTGGACAACGCTCCCGGCCATCCAGTTTTGGACCACGAAAATGTACAGGTTTTGTTCCTGCCACCAAATACGACATCGATAATTCAACCACTTGACCAGGGAATCATTGCTACATTTAAAACTTACTACATCAAGCGAACTTTCCAGTATATTTTGGACAATATAGATAATGATAAAACACTTACAGTAATTGATGCTTGGAAAAAGTTTTCCGTTAAAGATTGCGTCAAACATGCTGCGTTGGCATTATCGGAATTACGATCATCAACTCTAAACGCCTGTTGGAAAGCAATTTGGCCAGAATGTGTCAAAAGCAAAAATTATGTGCCTGAACATACGAACGAGTATTCCTCTATAATCACTTTGGCACACGCAGTTGGTGGAGAGGGCTTTGATGACTTAGCAATTGATGATATTGACGAACTGTTAGCTGAGAAAGTTCTAAGTGAAGACGAAATAATAGAGGTTGCCTTAGATACTGTTGATTCTACAGAAAACAGTGATAGTGATGAACCAGTTCAACTAACTGCAAATTTAATTCTAGAAGGTCTTCAACTTGCTAATAAATTAGGAAATCATTTCGTCACAAACGATCCTATTGGCGAAAGGGCTACACAGTTTCAACGTGACCTGAAGTCTTGTATGGCTCGTTACCATGAATTATACAAAGAGTTAAACAAAACTGGATCACAACGGCTAATAACCGATTTTGTTGTCAAATGCGGTGCTATCCAGTCGGGAAGCGAAAATCCTAATCTGGTTAAAGATACCACAGATAGAACCTCACAATTGGAACGTGATAATGACGTACAAAATATTTCAAGTGATGATAGCGATGTTGAACCAGTCTTACGCAAGCGATCACGTATGATATCCGATTATGATAGCGAATAGAGCTATATTATTTTCATCACCTTGATTTTTTACAATTTTTGTTAATGAATTTTTAATGATTTTTAATTTGTTTTAATTTACTTTAAGAATTGAATTATGTACTCTTTGTTTATTAATTTATATTGTTTTTTGTATTAGTTTTCAGTTCCTAAACTTGCGATAATTTTATAATTATGTTACTTTAACTGTAATTATTGAATTGCCTTTTGTTTTTATGAAATAAACTGTGCATGAATGCACATACAAATTTAATTTGGCTTTTATAAGAGTTTTTTTTGTATGAATCATTTTTTTAAACTATTTTTTCAGGGTATAGAACTATTCCCCTTTTTTTCTATGTACTTCATGTCTTTTTTTACACGATTTTTTTTTACACGGTTTTTTCTGGAACGTATCTACCGTGTAAAAACAGAATTAGGTGTACATGTATTTTAAACCACGTTTTTTTTAATTTTTATATCTTGGCTGGATTTTAAACTATTATGTTGATAAGCATTGATATTTGTAGTATATTTAACGCTCTTTTGAAGACCTTAGGACAATTTCAACCCAACTTATTTCATATTATTTTTATTAGCCCTGTTAGTCATTTTTTTTATTTTTTTCACATATTTTTGAAAATATTGAGAAAATGGCTTGTCTGGCTGAAAAAATGTAGACAAAAATTGTAGGAAATCAAATTTTCTACAAAAATGATGTCTATAAATATGTCGCTCGAATGCATAGTTTCGGAAATATGAACAGTTGAATATTTGAAAATCAAAAAAATATTAATTTTTTTGAGTTTTACTGTCTTAAATTCACTTTAGGCCTGTAAAATGGTCAATTTTATCTTAAAATATATCAAAATTTCAACAGAAAATTGAAAAACCGACGTCTAGTTTATTTTTATGAGTGTAAATTAAGAATTTTTATTGAATAAAACTAATAATTGTTGAATAGGAATTGTTCATTTACGTAAAAAGTTTTAAGATCGCTGTCACTCCATTTCAAAATTAATCTACTTACAATAGTGAATTTTGTGGCTTCAAGTCCTTTTATTTACGGTACTGTTTGACCTTGAAAAAATTTTTCCTAATTACCGCGAATACCACCAGTGCTGAAATGGCGCTAATTACCTGTTGTTTGTCCAAGCTTGCATTGCTTTTCATTCTTAAGTAATTTTTCTTATTAATTGCAAACAATTTATTGTAATTAGAATAAAAATAGTTATTATAAAATATATTGAAAAAACTATTGTCTAAAATATTATAAATCGTGAATGATCCAGATGAACTATTGTTGTTTGTTCATTATAATTGCTGTTTGTTACAATCATATCTTCAATTGTACCAGTGAAGTGAAGTTCTAACCTAAAAAAATGTATTAATGTACTTTCTTTCTTTTTAATTTATTTCGTTTCCTTAATTTATTTCTTCATAAATATAAAATCGCCTCTGGAAATAATAGTTGTGCTATGATGAGCGAAAAAATTGGTAATAAGACATTTAATTATTTGATTGGGTTTCCAACAAAGCAATTAAATGACAATAAATTACCTACGTATCGAGAGGTCATGAATTTTTTCATTTATAAACACCAAATGCTGAGCTTAACTATCAGGCAAAGTTCGATAGAAGCTATTAGCGAGCTAAATAATATTTGGAGTAAATTTTCAATCCCTACCAATCGATCACAATATAATATAAAGAAGTTAGAAATTTTCTACAAAAATTATCAAGATTTAAAAAAAAATTCTAAAGGAAAAAAAACTCCAATTCATCTTAAGAAAATAAAAGATTTCGAAATTAAATTAGATACGTTGTTTGATATGTCAAAGTCATCTGAAATCAAAAATTTACCAGCTGAAATAAGCTTATTTTTATTACAAAGTCAACAAAAAGGTGGTTACAGATGTACGCCGTTAGTTCCTGGGGATGAATCGAATTTAAAACAGGAATCTGCAAATGAAGAAGAACAAAAATCAGAAGAAGAAGAAGAATATAATTATAATAACAACGATGGCACTGAAATAAGTTAGTAAAGAAATATCTTTAATTTTCTATTTAATCATTTATAATCGAGTCTATTTGGATTATAAATTAACACAAATTTTTTTTTCTGCACAAATAATAGTTTTCTCGAGGTGTAGAAAATCTTTATCGTTTTTTTAAATATATTAATTATCAATTTGAAAAAATTATAGTATTTTTTATCTCAAAATTTACTTTATTTTGCTAAATTACTTTATTTGACTAATTTTATTATCATTCCAAATTATTTAATTTTCAATTCATCATTCTCATATGTAAATATAAATTCGGATTACCGATATAGAAATAACTTCATGAGCTAATTATTGTTTTTTTAATCTCTTTATTTTGTTAAAATATATTACTGTCCTATTTGTTTCCACAATTCATTATGCACATCTCTAAAAAAAATTAGTTAAATAAAATAAATCTTACGATTTCTTTTTATTTTTTAGTTTGAGCAATACGGGAATAACTTTTAAATCTGTTTAAAGTGAATTTAAAGTATAGTTTCATAACTTTCTTAAAAATTTTTCAGGTTTAAGTCAAAAGTTGAGCCAATGCTCGTTTTCATCAGCTCAAAGTAGTCAATCCTCATATGTCAGTGATATAAAACGAGTTCATTCGGATTTCGAGGATGAATTACCAAAACCGAAAATCAGAAAAATTGATATTATGACTCCAGAAGTAGTTGCGACGTTAGATAGAACCCAAATCACTGATAGACAAGCGATGTATCTGACTTCTGCTATCATCAACAGTCTGGGATTGAATATTAATGATTACAATTTAAGTCATTCATCAATTCATAATTGTCGCAAAAAATTCCGAAAAAATATTGTTGCATCAATACAAAATGATTTAAATTTTCCGAAATGCCTTACTGTTCACTGGGATGGAAAATTGCTCTCTACAGGGTCTTCCAAATCAAAAGTAGAGAGACTTCCAATATTAGTTACAGGCATGGATACCGAAAAATTACTTGGCGTGCCAATGCTTTATGAAGCGACCGCAGTTGAACACGCTGAAACAATTTATGACATTCTAATTCAATGGAATATACAAGATAAAATTAAAGCTATGTGTTGCGTGCGACACTCCTAACGTCAATACGGGTAACTTAAAATTCCGCCTTCCATTATTTCATATATTTTATCTAATACACTACTCTAATCACAAAAAAATGATAGAGGAAATTAGTTCATTATTAACAACTTTCTATGAAATATGAAAAACTTAGCAACTCTTACTCTCGTCTTCTAAATTCATCACAATCTTGAACTAACTCCATAAATTTACAACGTCCAGTTTGCACCAACGTTTATAAAATTTGTTTAATCCTTTAGTTTTAAAGTATTTTAATAAAAAATTTTCAAAATACCATTAATTTTAGAGGTTTTTACTTGTTAATTCTTCACAAATACAGAATTTTTGAAGCATTTTTTTTTTTTTTTTAATTAAAATTATTTTTGCTATAAAGTAAAGAGTTAATACACAAGCGACGAAATCATTAACGTTAAATTCAGCATAAGCTAACAGACTAATGAGGTTTCATTTTTTTTAATTTAATATCAAAAAGAAATATTTATTTTAGTTTTCTAATGCCGTACGCCATTCGATTTAAGCCTTTTATTCAAATTAACTTATCTACTTATCAATTCATTTTTTAATTCATAAATTTACAGGTTATTTAAATGGCACATGCAGTTTATTACAAAAAAAATTTGTTATTCTTCGCTTGCCGTCATCACATGTATGAAATAATATTGAGAGAGGTTGTAGAAACTGCTTGGCCTGCTACAAATGGACCAAATGTACCGATTTTTAAACGTTTTCAAAAGGATTGGGAAATGATTGACAAATCCAAATATAAAACCGGCCTAGAGGAAGAACATATCGAAACAACTTTGACAACTATCAAAAATGAAAAAGTTGTATTTCTTGATAAACAGCTTGAGGTAGATTGAAAACCAAAATAATTATGAATAAGTTGAAAAACGTAGTATCAATCGGCATATGATAGAATCTAATTCATATTTTAAGTAAACAAATAAATCTGATCATTTTTACTGCATCACAATTAATAAATTGATTAAGTGAAATTCTAATTTAATTCTTATCTACTTTAACTACACCGACAGAAAAAATTGTTAATATTTAAAAATACTGTAAAATAATTAAAAATTCATTTATTAGAGATCACTTTTTAATAATGAACAAATATTCCTTAGTATTTAAGATATAGTAAGAAATATTTATTAAGAACAAAAAAGTGAACGCTAATCAATGATTTGTTAATTACTAGCAAATATTCTTAAAAATTAACAAATCTTTCTAGCAGTGTACGTAAATTAGAGACGTAATGATTATCTAAAATTCGTTATTGATTCGATAAAAAAAGAATTTTCTTTTATGTTGAAAATAAATTTCAATAAGAATGCAATGTAAGGAATTTGCAATATTTTATAAACACATTTTTTTCATTTTCTTTTAGGATCACCATCCACGGGATGATTACAAGGAATTATTGATACTTTGTAAAATCTTTTTGGGCGCTGTACCACGCAGTGAAGTAAAATTTCGAGCACCTGGTGCAATGCACCATGCCAGGTGGCTTTCAAAAGCCCTTTACAGTTTTAAAATGTATATGTTCAGAAGTGAATTTCGATTACGGTCTTCAGAAATTTCATCTCTACGGGAAATTTGTGTTTTTCTCACTTTATTTTATGTTGAGGCTTGGTTCAAAGCACCCCTCGCAATCAAAGCTCCCAATAATGATCTTGAATTATTTAAAAATCTTTTAAAATACAAAAACATTCATTTAAAAATTGCCAATGCTGCTTTAAGGAAATTAGCTAGACATCTTTGGTACTTACATGAACAGCTGGTAGGCTTAGCTCTTTTTGATTCGGATGTAACACGAGAACAAAAGTTAAAAATAATAAATTCAATTAAATGCAAGGAATCTTTTAATATTAAAAAAAAACGCTTAAATATTAAAGAAAACAAATTTGATACTTTTGCTACGACAGAAATCTGTGATTTTGCCAGCAATAAATCAATTTTCATCTTTGAAGCTTTCGAATTGCCCTATACATTTATTTACAGCGATCCTGATCATTGGGAATCTGATGGTGATTATTGGAAATGCTTCAATACGCTCTCATGTCTGAAAGTTGTAAATGATGTTGCCGAAAGAGGAGTAGCTCTAATCGAAAAATATAATGAATGTTTAACATACGACGAAGATGAAAAGCAAGATATTTTAAAAATTGTTCACGATCACAGAAAGAACTACCCGACTTGTAAAAAAAGCGCATTATGTAATGATGGTGAAAAATTATACGAAGTCTAACGTGATAATAAATATTAGTTACATTTTTATCACTATGACATCATTTTGAGCTGTTGTTGAAAAACGATTGTAAATATTATATACTAAAATCATGTAATTTAACTATTAGTTGTAACTCATGAGCTAAATATAGATTTCTTAAGTATTCAAGTACGAAATAATCAATTTTCTTCAATCTTTCCTATAACGTGGTTTAAAATACATGTATTTTAACATGTATTTTAAATGGGAAAAATTCAAAATAAAAAAAGAAGTACTTTAAATTAAAATTAAGGGCTCAAATTTTCAGGGAATTTTTTTTTCAGTGTTGAGAACAATATTTCACAGTGAGGAAAAAAAAAATATTCGTTTCAAACGAAACACCCTAATATATATATTAATAAAACTAGATATCGTGTATTAATATCTCGTAGTTATGGGGTAATCTGCATCTTGAGTTTGGAGGGATGAAGACTGACGTGTTGGACGGCATCGGCGTCCAAGATGCGGTTGAGATGGCGACGGCGGGCGTCGTGTAGAGGGGTCACGCGGGAGGTGACCGCGAAAGCCTGGGCGGCGTGAGCGACGGCGGGGGGCGTCGGCGTTGTAAGCGCCCGTGGGCGGACCTGGGATAGCGTCCGAGGGCGGCGGTGCGGGCGTCGTGGGAGACGGCAAGAGCTGACCTGGTCGTGGGAGACGGCAAGAGCTGACCTGGTCGTGATTTCCGTCGGCGGCGTAGCCTGGTGTCGGAAACCCACCAGGGAAGTTTTATGGATATCAACAATGACTGTTAGCTAGCAGGGCGCATCTATTGATTTTGTGTTAATTTTAGCCATGATATATGTAAAAATAATAATGCACTGAAGATGGAATAACATTGAGATTCCGAAAAAACATACAATATCAATAAAAGCGCTTAAACTAAAATATACACCTTAACCACAATAAAACAATGTCACTCGACACGTGTTTCGACTTCACAAGAAGTCCTCATCAGGAGCCTAACAGTTCCAGACTGTGGTTAAGGTGTATATTTTAGTTTAAGTGACTAGAAACCACAGTTTCTCCGTTTTTCCAGTAGGAATAAAAGCGCTGATTTTATGCATCTATATCGACTATAACAACTGTCTTTTATTTCTACTGACCTTATGAATCCCAATACAAATCATCAAAATATTAAAAATGGTCATTTATCTAAACAAAAAATATATATATCATGTTATACTCTAGAGCAGGGCTGGCCCGCGGCCACATATGAAGAAATTATGTTTTTATAATGTTTATTTTAATTATCAGGTGTTTCAGAAAAATATTATTCTATTTATGTGACTTAACTAATTATTTTAATTGAAGGTGGTTGTATCGAAACAGAAAAATATACTTTTCATATAATGTCCAAGCCATCTGCGATGAGGATTTAAAAATAATAGACATTGTTGCTCGATGGCTAGGTTCAACACATGACAGCACTATTTTCAATTGGTCTCTTATAAACGTAATATTTCAGCAGAAAGAATTTGAAAACTCGTTCCTTTTTGGAGACAGTGCATATCGGCAAACAAATTATTTATTAACGCTAGTGTTGAATCCTGCAACTGACCAGGAAATGAGGTACAATTTGGCACTTATTCAAACTAGAAACACTATAGAGTAGATATTAGAGGTGCTTAAAAGTTTTCCTTCGATGGCGATACTACACATGCTATAACTACAGCTATATTACATAACATAGCTATTTAAGAAAAGAATGAATGCCTATAAATTATTTACAAATCGAAGCAGAGGAAGTACCTATAGAAAATTTTTAATGGCAGGAAGGCAAAACTGTAAGAGATGCTGTTATCAGCCCGTATTTGAAAAACAAACCATTCATTCTTCACACCGATAGCCGCGCTCTAGCATGGCTACAAGAAACCAAGGACCATCGCGCAAAATTAACTCGATGGGCCCTGCTGTTGCAAGAATTCCCCTTCAGAATAGAGCACTGCCCTGGGCGCTTCAACGAGCTCCACTAGAGCCGTCCGTTATACTCGAGGAAATTCCCAACATGACTCCACCCAAACGAAGTCACACCCGACCCGCGGAACCCCCTCAACTTATGCATCTGATGATCCCACATCTCGACGAAGCAATCCGAGATGCACAACATCAAGACCGCGACATCCAAGAGTGGTTACAACTCACGGAGAACGAGCTGCCAGTCACGCTGCCCACGGGATACGAAGTAAATGACAACACTCTGTGGCACGGTGGGCCCGAAATCGCCCGCCTCTACGTGCCAAGCGAGGTACGACCCAGTATTGAACCATTTTCACGATCACGCCACTCGAGTATCAGCGAGACCGCACGCACCATAGAAGAACGCTACTTTTGTTTCTCGCTACGTTCGGAGTTGCCATATCTTTGCCTGTTTCAAGGTAAATACCCAGCAACGCGCCGCTTAGCAGAGGCCCCACCAACTCACGAAGCTCTGGGAGATGGTAGCTGTCGATATTATGGGACCATATCCAAGGACTCCGCGACTCACCGACTTTTTCACGCGATAGGTCGATGCGTACCCAATTGACGCATCCATGGTCCACATTCTCGTTCGAATTATGGACATTGAGATTTTTCCTCGATTCGGCTATCCAAAGGCACTATTCACCGACAATGGCCGCCAATTCATCAGCCACCCCTGGAAGAGAGCGTGTCAACGGTGGGACACTCAACACGACCACGGCCGTCTACCATTCACGTGCCAACCCCACGGAACGACGGAACTAGGAGCTGAGAAAGGGGCTCCGCCTACATCTCCGGGACAACAGCCATACCGATTGGGACAGCCACGTCCCTGTCACCCTATTGAACATTAGGAACAGACGGAACGCAGCCCAGTCACGCACTGTATGGTCACGAGAAACACTACCCTTCCTCAGCAGAACAACGTTATCAACTAATGAGGGAACGGAAAGGGGCGTATCAAAGGCGATACCGTCACGCAGAAGGTTATAGAACCACCAAATTGATGTGAGTTTATTTAATTACTTATTTATTTATCAATAAAATGTATTATGTGTTAAAATCTGAAACTGCGGGTTTATTTATAAACCCCCTTCGTTTCCTTAACCTCTTTAAGTTACAGGTATTGAATTATCATCATTGAGTGACTTTAATTATAGTGAATTAGCTCGGCAATCAAAATAAATATTCAATAGTACTGCGGAAATCCCTAGGAAGTGGGTAGTATCAAAGTGCGCTGATATTGCGTACACTCTGCAAGGTATACGTGGTTGAGACCTGAGCGTTTATAAATGGCGTTGCCATCAATAGTGCAGGGGTCGAAACTGGTCAGTAAAATCAGTAAAAGTCAGTTTTTTTTAACCCGGTCAGTTAAAGTCAGTTTTTTGGAAAAATGGTCAGTTTTGTCAGTTTTTTTGGGTTTGGCACCCAAAGTTTTCACATCAGAGCCCTATTTATCGTGAAAAAACCCACTATTTGACTTCAAAACGACACAATTATCATGAAAAATATATTCAAATCATAAATAATGTTATATTTTGTTTACTTATAATTTGTATTGTTTAGTATCAACTTTTAGAAGATATTTATTTTATAATTATACATGTTTTATAACATATAAACAATATAATTTCACCCTAGCACTGGCTATGCAAAATTCGGTGAGAAAAATTACATACATAGTATATGTAAATATTAGTATCTAAAAAGAATTTTATTGTACTAAATTTAAGAATTTATATATACAAATAATATTATGTAAATGGTTCATATTTATGCAGTACAAAAATGCAAAAATAAACTTATTGTTAGTAAGTAATCGTATTAATTCATAGTTTTACATTCTTATATGAATGCTGTAGTATATAGCTTTCTAGTAGTTTATTTACTTTTTAAAAATATTTTATGCTGTGCTTCTGTGATTACATACATATATTGTTAAAATGATTTAAAATATCAAAAAATTCGAAATAACAAAATTCAAAAACAACAATAATAAATTTATATTTGCAAGCTATTTTCAATTATTACATTTGAAATAATCGTTTGTGGCATCATTCTCACGCGGGCGCTGATTGTTGTAAGTTGTTGTGTGGTTTGATTTGGTTTCACTACTGTGTATAATATTTCGCGTATTTTGCTGTAAATAATGGGGAAATGTAAATTTAATGAGGACTGGCTGAATAAAAAATATAAAAATGGACATTTTGTATCTGAATGGGGGAAAAAGGATGGTGAAAGTGACGTTTTTTGTTGTGTGTGCTTAAAAAAATTTTCTGTGGCTTGGGGCTTTGAGGCAATTGAGCAACATGCATCATCTCAAAAACATAAAGAACAATCAAGAGTTAAGTTGTCCGTTTCTCAATTGCATCTCGCAAGTGTTCGGCCCAATGAAGACCAGCCTAGTTTACCTAGTACTTCAAGACACAACGAAGAAAGTATACAGATATACAGTGTTAAAGATGGTGCTACAAGAGCAGAGCTTTTATGGGCCATGAAGATGGTAACATCTGATTATTCTATAGAGCCATCCTGCAGTTCAATAAAAGAATTATTCATGACAATGTTCCCAAATTCGGTGCCATCAGATTTTTCTATGTCTGCAACGAAGGCACGATATCTAATTTGCGATGCATTAGCTCCATATTTAAAAAGAGAGATGCTAAACGACTGTAAAATTTCTTATTTCTCTCTATGTTATGATGAAACATGTAATGCTGCATAAAAAAAAGAACTGCAAGTGGCTGTCAAATATTGGTCTCTGATAAAGGAGATGATAATTACGAGTCATCTGGAAACCTTTTTCATTGGTAAAGCAACCGCTCAAGATATTTTAAACAAACTAAACGAAGCTATGGACAATGCTCAGCTTTCCAGAAAAAATCTTCTTATGCTAGGATGTGATGGTCCGAATGTTAATAAAGCCGTCACAAGATTAATGAATGAGTCTTTGATATTGTTGGACAGACCAAAGCTAGCAGATATAGGAACATGCAATATACACACTGTGCATAATGCGTTCCTTAAAGCCTTGAGCGAGTTAGGTGAAAATGTATCTAATTTCATTTTTCAAATTCACAACTTTTTTGATGGCTGGCCTGCTCGTTGGGAGGAATATGAAAATATACAAGCAAAGTTAAAACTGCCCAATCACAAGTTCTTAAAACACGTCTCTTCCCGGTGGCTAACTTTAGGCACTGCCGCCGAAAGAATTTTGGAACAGTGGCCTGCAATAATTGAATATTTAACACTTACAATATTAACACTTACCTAAGAAGAATAAGGAAAAAACTACATCAGCAAATTTTAAAAATATACATAATTTTCTGACTCAAAAATCAGCGAAAATTGAGGTCATGTTTGTCGTTTCAAGTGCACAAATATTTGTGAAGTTCACTGGACTCTTTCAACGAGAAGAGCCCCTAGTTTATTTAATATACGATGAATTGAAAAATCTTGTAAATAGGATTTTAAACCGAGTCTGCAAAGGTGATGCACCGAAAACTATTGATGCGCTTCAGGAAAAATACTATTTAACATTAACAGACATAGTCCTGGAAGATTCTATTACAGAATCACTAGGGCAACTTCAAGAACGTGAGAGATTAATTTTTCTGACAAGAGTCAGGAATCACTATGTTGCCGCATGCAAACACATTTTTTTCAAAACGTCTATAGATAACTCATTGGCGAAATATCTGCACATTTTGAGCCCTAATGCTCACAAAACTGAAAATTGTTACAAAGATTTTTTGAAAATTGCTAAATCCCTACCCATTGAATTGGAAGAATCTGCACTGATAAATGAATGCCGTCTTCTTTCACAAATGCCTTGCAACGACAACTCTGATAAAAAACGTATTGAAATGTATTGGGTGAAAATTTTTAAATCTACATTTGAAACTGGAGAACAAATGTACCCAAATTTGGAAAAATTAGTCAAAGCAGTGTTAGCTCTTTCTCATGGCAATGCAGACGTGGAAAGAGGATTTTCACGTTCCGGACACATACTTACATCAGAAAGAGCTGCAATGTCTCAAAAAACTCTAGACGCACATTTGACAGTAAAGTCAGTGCTAACAAATATGTATAACAATAGAGTCGATCTGGTACCACTGACTAAAGAGTTAATGAATTTAGCTCGAACAGCATTTATACGTTACAGACAGTACTGTGAAGAACAAAAAAAAATCGAAGAAAAGAAAAAAAATACACTTGAAAAGACAACAAGATGAAGATAACCACAAAATAGAACTAAAAAGGAAGTTTGAAGAAACGAAACAAAGTATCGAGCAAGGAGAATCTACATTAAAAAAAATAAGAAATGAAGAGAAAGTTTAAAGGTTGATAGGTATGATTTAACAGTTTTAAAGAGTTTGTTACTAGGTATCCTGGTTTTTGTATGACCCTATTATAATGAACAGTGGCGTAGATAGCTTTTTGCGATGGGGGGGGGGGGGGGGGGGGTATGACTAGGGCCGTAACTAGAAATTATTCTATATATTATAATTTTGAAATGAATGACCTTTTTTTTAACTCTTAATTTACCCAATTTTTCCTATTTCCTAGTTACTTTTACTATTTTCTTCGTACTAGAAAAGTTTAAAAAAAATGTCTTAGACTTTTCTCATGAAGTAGACTCATGGGAGGGGATTTATCACCTTAATATCCCCCCCCCCCCCCCACCCTATCTACGCCATTGATAATGAATATCTTTATTGTTATGTTAAATACCTTTCTTTTTTTGGAATGCACTTCTTATTTCAGATTGATTAGTAACGCTAGCGAAATTTTAAAAGGAGGGATCAAGGATAAAGATTTAGTAGCCGTAAATATGACAAAAACATTACTGGATGCTGTGGTCAACGAGAGGAAAGAACAAGAAGACAAAATCAAAGAGGAGGAAACTATTCAAAAGATTGTAGATAAGAAAAAAAATTCATTAATAACTAATTTCTTTAAGAAATCTTAATTTCTATTTTTTTATTCTTACTTATTATATACTTTGTACTCTATTTGTATGATTGTCTATGACTTGAGATTTTTTTTTTTGCTTTTTGACCAATAAAATTTAACTGTAATGTTGGTTACTTTTATTATGAACACAATAAAAAGGTGGTAAGGGTTGGTTATGGGTATGGCGGAGGCCAATAATATATAATATATAATTTTTAAAAAAAAATTTTAATACATAACACCTATATTTTTAACTCGGTTCAGATAGTCAGTAAAAGTCAGTATTTTTAGATTTCTGTGTCAGTAAAATCAGTATTTTTGAACACAACTCGTTTCGACCCCTGATAGTGTAATTCAGTTCACGTAACGTATTATTTATTTATTTTCTTTATTAATTATTTTACATTCTTATATTGGGCTATGCTAAGGGGGCCCTTAATATTTTACCCTTGCTGGTAGCAGAGATCTGTTCCTCAGAATCTCAACCACTCTTTTATGTTATTATTAAAGTTTGTTTGTATATATATTTCTTCATTTTCTTAATGCGACGCCCTACGTACGTCAATTATTTTGTGTGAGGGCAATAATTTTATTTCTGCATTGATCCAGGTTTTATCGTTTTTAGACGTATTTAAAATTAATCTGCGTTTAGGAAAGCACAGCTCAAAATAATAAGAAAAGGTGTCATAAAATTCATTGTAAGATTTGTTAGTCGTTTGACTAGTATATACAGTACCCCAATGCTCGTTTGACAAAAGCCATGAGAAATATGATATATTTTCTTCGGAGAAAATTCTTTTATAAATTATTTGTTTGTCGTACTTCGTATCAGTATTGATATATAAGTGAAGAGATTGGCAAGTGTGGTCTGAAAAATTGTTTTCAATGATATCGAAGCGGTAGTTATTGAAATTAGTAAAAAAATTGTCGATGCACGTAGCAGAGTTATGAGTAAATCGTGTTGGAGTGTTCAGTACTATGTTTAAATTAAAGGATAAGAGAATCTGTTGAAGAGTAGAAACTGTATTATTTGTTTGCATAATATTAATATTAAAATCTCCACAAATAATATATTTAAAAAGCGGTTTTTTTTTTTAATACATAACACCTATATTTTTAACTCGGTTCAGATAGTCAGTAAAAGTCAGTATTTTTAGATTTCTGTGTCAGTAAAATCAGTATTTTTGAACACTGAACTCGTTTCGACCCCTGATAGTGTAATTCAGTTCACGTAACGTATTATTTATTTATTTTCTTTATTAATTATTTTACATTCTTATATTGGGCTATGCTAAGGGGGCCCTTAATATTTTACCCTTGCTGGTAGCAGAGATCTGTTCCTCAGAATCTCAACCACTCTTTTATGTTATTATTAAAGTTTGTTTGTATATATATTTCTTCATTTTCTTAATGCGACGCCCTACGTACGTCAATTATTTTGATTGTATTGGCCGAGCAGTACAGGCAGACGTACGTGGGTGGTGACGTGGCAGTATAATATAGGAAAGTTGCGAGAAATAACTAGAAAATATGGAATACCAAAATCAACATTGCATTTCAAAATGAAAAATCCTGGACACAGAGCTTCATTTGGACCACCGCCTATTTTAACTACTAAAGAAAAGGAGACTCTAGAAAATTGGATTATTCTGTTGGCGAAGAAAGGATTTTCTTTAAAAAAGGAAGACCTACAAAGCAGTGTACAAGATAATCCAAGACCAAATAGTTTTAAAGACAATTACCCTGGTACTGGATAGGTAAGATGTTTTAAGAAAAGACACCCGGCTATTGCTGCTCGAACAAGCGAGGGAGTTACCCAGTCTAGCGCGTGTGTTTTAGAACCACTGGCGTCGAAAAACATTTTCACATTGTCAAAATTTGTTCATTTAATTGACCCTACAAAAATAGAAGAACTAAGAACTTGCGAAAACGTTAATGAATGAGATGAAAATTTTCAACTCTTGCATAAACTGTACAACACATTAGATTGTTCCACTGTTCGTTTCGAAGAATCATTCTGAAGGCCGTTGTTTTCAAAAAAAAAATTTATTATTTCGCTTACGTTTGAAAATATATGTATCAAAAAAAATAAAAATATTATTAACTATCAGAGCTACGAAAGCATCGTGAATTGACATTATATTCCATCAAAATTACTCTCCATCAATAAAAGATTACAAACGTCAACGACGTCAAGAAAGGAGAATTATTAATTATTATAATTATTGGCCCAGAACAAATAAGGCCAGTCGATTTTGGAAAAGAATTGAAAAATATTTCTTTTAAAGAAGCTTTTGTAGACTTTTTAATCCAACATTGGAGCTCAAATGAAGTGTCTTTTATTGGAAATGCAGAAATACACTTAAACTATTTACATTGCCATAATTATGTAGACCTAGACCATGAAGAAGCTGATACAAAAATTGTCTATCACATTTGTCAAATTGAAAATGATCAAGATTCAAATATTTTGATCAAATCATCAGACACCGATATATTAATAATAATGCTAGGAAACATGGACCATTTGTCGAGCTCGTCATTGCAAGTTTTTATAGAATACGGCATCGGGAACAAGAAAAGACATATTAGCATATCTGAATTGTATAAATAGTTGGGATCATCATTATCATCAAGTCTACCGAGATTCCATGCAGTCACAGGTTGCCATTGTAATCCTTCATTTTTTAAACGAGCAAAAAAGGCCTTTTGAAATCTTGAAGAATACACCAACTTATCAAAAAGTCTTAACAGACATTGCAACTGCTCATATAACTGGACGTAGTACCGAAATATTCAAGTATAGAACAATTTATTTGCAAAATTTACAGAATTAAAGCTGAAAATGTCAATGAAGCTAAAAAATTCATATGTTGATATGAATTTATAGTATCAGAGGCTATTTTCATTGGATGTGTGGATGGGCATAGTTAATGACTGTCTTATCGGACCGCACTTTTTGTCAAATAGTTTAAACGGTGAAACTTACAGTGTTTTTCAACGGGAGGAATTGTTTTTCTTGCTGGAGGACGTCCCGCTGTATACCAGAGAACATATGATTTATTATCACGATGGATGTCCAGTGCATTACCAGAGATCCGTGCGTCAGTGGCTGGACGAACATTTTCCAAATCGATGGATTGGCAGAGGAGGTCCGATTCCATGGCCGGTAAGGTGCCCAGACTTAACACCGGTGGATTTCCACGTCTGGGGGCACATGAAGTCCTTAGTATACGACAATTTAAGAGGACCTGTATTATCGCAAGAAGTCTTAAGGCAGCGAAAAATCGATGCAGCAAACCAAAACTGAAGTATGGCGTAGATGTAGAGCCTGCATTAGAAATAGATTATCAAATTGAGCAGGATTTGTAAAAATAATAAGTTATTTTTTTCAAACCAGATGTTTGTTTTATTTTGTTAAAATCAACACGTTTGTGTAAATAATCCCCACGTGCTATTTTAACGATTTGCGATCTGTTTCGTTTCTGAGACTCATTCCTCCTAAGTAGAGATTTTTTTAAATAACATTTGTATCTCATTGGATAGCTAGAAAGATAAGGCAGTTTTTAAAAGACTTTGTATATTAAATTAGTTAGTGATTGTTTTGGAGAATTTGCATTTTAAATAAAAAAAAACTAAGTCGAAATTTAAGTAAATTGTATTAGTTTTGTTGTATCTAACAAAGTATCGGCATATTGTCTGAGTATCAGAAGTAAAATTAAAAAAAAACATTGTGTATTAAAAAAAAAATGAGTTTAAAGTTGAAATTTGGGATATTTTTGAAAAATTCTAAAAATCTCAGTAACGGTTAACATTTGTATAAGGCAATATTGGGTTCAAACGGTTACTTGTTATCTCTACTATTACGCCTTACAAGAAATGTATCGAATTACCAGTAACCCTGTATACTGTAAAAAATAAAAATGAACCTTTTGACATGACATACGTAGATTATGATGCATCAAATTTACCGCCCTGTGAATCAGAATTAAAACAGCAACTTTTACGGACTCAGTACATCGCAAGCATATGGTGAAACGCAAATTTAAAATGCCCTACACAACTGAAACCAGAAGATTATGGATTGGTTATAGAAGAAAATCAATACAGCTTCACTAATTAAAATTTAATCTTTAAAATATTTTAGGGACTTCACAGGATACAGAGAGGATAAATGCAGTATATTGTCTTTTATGTATGTAATGTATATTTAACGGGGATAAAATGTAACCTTTGACGAACATTCCTTCCAATATAATCTTTCTTTTTTTTACTTCAGGTTATTTTACAGGTCTGAATACTATTTTACAACACAGGCGTTGTTTCTCTTTTTGGCACTTGACTGTGCCCACTTACAAACTATGCAGGATAGTTTCCCAATTAATAATAATATCAAGAATTGAATATTACGACGATGACGGTGGACTTAATCCAAATTCCCTTTTATTTGAACATACAATACCTTAATATTTAATAAACTAATATAAAAGTAATCATAAATTTCTTATAATAAATATAATGATAAAAAATATATATATATATTAATTATTATAATTAACACTTATTAATATTAATACTCGTACCAATATTGATCACCTCAAACAATTTTATTGTAATATATTATAGCCATCTTTATACATGGATGTCTTTGATGTTTATATCTTTCCATTTTTGTTTTCTTTTTCCTCTTTTTCTTTTTAAAATGTTTTATTATTCTCATTTTTGGCCTAATCCTTTTGTTTAACATGTAATGTTCTCATCTATTTACATTTATTTAAAAATTATAAAAAGATTTTGTTTTTCGTGTTGACTTTGTCATGATAAATATTATAACTTAAGGTTAATTCAAAGAATTTTTTAGGTTAAGTAATGCTTAAAGTTGACAGTTCCATATTACTTGAATATTCCTACAACATATGTTTCCAAAACTACCAACTTTATAGTTATGTCACTATAATATTCCTATATTATTAGATTTTTTCGTTTCTATGTTTTTAAATATATAGTTATATTTTATAATAACATGTATGTACTTTACAATAATCTAAAAATGTAACAACAAATTCTTTTTAATTTTCTAACATATATTATTTTTTCTTCTCGTATTATCTTAAATCATCTTATATACCAACATGTTGTTTTGTTAAAAAAGTTTTAATATTTTAAATAATAACTAAATAATGATCAAGAAATTTTAATATTTTTAATATGTATACAACAAATACAAAAATGTACCTAGTCATATTATCTAATTTGTGCAATAAATGTGATATAATAATAATAATAATAATAATAATAATGAATGTTTATTTCAAAAGGTACATAGTACATAGAAAAACGTCAGCAAAGAAATTACAAATTGAAAGTAAATGTAAATTCATAATAAATAATTTTAAACAAAGTAAAAAGAAAGAAAAAATTCATGACTGAGTAGCTAATATATAAACATAACATAGACATAAAACACAAATGCACATAATACATGTAGAATTTCTACTCTTCAAAGAATTCATTGACACTATAATGACATTTGTTTATTAAGTGTCGTTTTAAATATATTTTAAATTTCTTTGGGGGTTGATCTTTTATGTATTTCGGTATTTTATTAAATATTTTGATACAGTTATTAATAACATTTTTATAAACTATTGATTTTTTTGTTTGTTTTATTACCATATCTTGTTTGTTCCTTGTATCATGGTTATGGTCAGGAAAATAAATTTTGAAGAATTCTGGATTGTTTTTAACAAATACTGAACACTCCAATATATGAAGGTCTACAACTGTTAAAATATTTAGATTTTTGAAGAGAGGTCTACAATGCTCACGTGGTTCAGCACCCGTAATGGTTCTTAGACATCTCTTTTGCAGTTTGAGTATATTGACTACGTTTGAGGAATGACCCCAAAAGATAATTCCATAGGTAATTATAGCCTGTATATGAGCATAATACACCTGTATCAAGACATTTTGAGAAACCATGTCTCTCAGAACTCTTAATGCGTAGCTAAATTTTGATATTGTTTTTATAATGTGGTTTATGTGAGAGACCCAAGACAGGTTTCTATCAATAATCAGACCCAAAAATTTAATCTCTTCAGTGACTGGAATTTGGTCATTATCCGCAATACTGACAAGGTCAGTGTTAATATTTTTAAAACAAATAAGTTGTGTTTTATTCGTATTGATTTTGAGGCTGTTGCTGTTAAACCATGTTATAACACGTTGAAAGGAGGTACTTATATTTTTTAGTAGCATTTCCTTATTTGGGTCTCGAAAAAAAATTGACGTGTCGTCAGCAAAAAGAATCATTTTTTCTTGAATTATATTTGGAAGATCGTTTATGTATAATAGGAAGAGTGTAGGCCCAAGAATTGATCCTTGGGGGACGCCTTTGATAATTTCTTTATAGACAGAGGTATATTCAGTTTCGAAATTTTTTTCATATCGTTTGATAGAAACGCATTGAAGACGGTTCGACATGTAGGATAGGATCAGTTCTTGGGCTTTACCTCTTATTCCTAGATTATTAATTTTATAAGACAGTAGGTTCTTGTCAACACTATCGAAGGCTTTACCTAAATCTATGAAAGCTGCAGCTGTATACTCATTATTATTTATAGCGTCTAAGATTTCATCGATCGCTTTGAAAATAGCTTGATTTATTGATCGACCTTTAACAAATCCATATTGGTTTTGTGAAATGACATTAAAAGTTAATAAAAATTCTATTAAACGGTGGTTTATTATCTTTTCTAAAATTTTTGAAAATGTTGAGAGAATAGAAATAGGTCTATAGTTGGTAATCAATGATTCATTGCCCTTTTTAAAGACAGGTTTTACAATTGCTTTTTTTAAAATTTCTGGAAAAGTCCCCTCTAAAAACATGTTGTTTGCTATGTGACTAAGAGGTTCAGATATTAGGTAGGCACAAGATTTTATTAGTGTTGAAGGTACATTGTCCCAACCACAGCTCTTTTTATTTTTTAAGCTTAAACTAATATTATATATTTCACTAGCACTACAGAAAATTGTTTTAGCTATAGGTTCTATATGACTAGAATTAAAAACTGGATCTTTTAGGTTTAGATTTTTTGTGATATCACAGAAAAAATTGTTAAAAGTATTAACGATTTCATTTGGATCTGAGATATGATTGTTGAACTCGTCGTTTAAGGAAAGTAATTTTCCACTTCCCTTCCTATCATTTTGAGTTTTATTTGTAATTTTATTAACAATTCCCCAAGTGGATTTTGTTTTATTATCTGACGAAAGTATAATATTATTGTAATAATGTTTTTTAGAATTTTTTACTAGTATTTTCATTGTATTACATATTTTTTTATAATAACATGTAATATTTGTTACATCAAAATTTAAATTTCGAAGGTCTTTAATAAGATAATAAATGTCTTTTTTGTGTGAGGGCAATAATTTTATTTCTGCATTGATCCAGGTTTTATCGTTTTTAGACGTATTTAAAATTAATCTGCGTTTAGGAAAGCACAGCTCAAAATAATAAGAAAAGGTGTCATAAAATTCATTGTAAGATTTGTTAGTCGTTTGACTAGTATATACAGTACCCCAATGCTCGTTTGACAAAAGCCATGAGAAATATGATATATTTTCTTCGGAGAAAATTCTTTTATAAATTATTTGTTTGTCGTACTTCGTATCAGTATTGATATATAAGTGAAGAGATTGGCAAGTGTGGTCTGAAAAATTGTTTTCAATGATATCGAAGCGGTAGTTATTGAAATTAGTAAAAAAATTGTCGATGCACGTAGCAGAGTTATGAGTAGATCGTGTTGGAGTGTTCAGTACTATGTTTAAATTAAAGGATAAGAGAATCTGTTGAAGAGTAGAAACTGTATTATTTGTTTGCATAATATTAATATTAAAATCTCCACAAATAATATATTTAAAAAGCGGTTCTTGTTTATATAAGTAGTCAATACACTGGTAAAATAATTCGAAGAAGTTGTTTAAGTCACCGAGCGGTGATCTATAAACACACAAAATTATAACTTTTAATTCAGATATTTTTAGTGCACAACACTCGAAATCTTGCTCCTGGCATTCGGTTAACTGTAATGGAATTGCTACGTATTTATTTTTGGTGAAGATGCATACTCCCCCTCTTAGCTTTCTACTGCGACATAGGCTAAATGATAGGTTGTAACCCTCAAGATGTGTGAAAATGATTTCTTCACTACGTAACCAATGTTCGGATAGGCATAAGATGTCAGCTTCAAGTTCAAGTTGTTCAAGAAATATTTCAATAGACGGTGTTTTATATCTTAAACCTTGAATGTTTAAGTGTAGTATATTAAAGTTGAAGTTTACTTTACTTTTTTCACTTGTATCTGTTATTGTTCTTGATGTGTTATGCATTGTTTTCCCACTTTTGTTCACGAAAAAAAATTATTTTTGAAGTTGAAACGTCGTATTGCAACACGCGAAGGCCAAAAATTCGGATCGTATAGTTTTTCTTCATGTATAGAATCAACTCCAATTTTAAAGGTTTTGTTTTCTCCTCTGATTTTAATTTCTTCGCATATAATATTTAAATTAGTATTTTCACATTTATTCTGTATGTATTTTTTAATATGTTCTTCTTGGACATTGGGCAATATCCTTCCTAGAAACAGCCAAGTACGTTTGGGTGCTGCTTCAAAAACAGAATTTTCTTCAGTGTTACCAGTACCAAAAATCGTATTTGATTTTTGTCTCCTTTTTTTTGGTTTAACTTCAGTGAAATCATCATTATCTGAGATGTGATTATCCTTTATCTCTTCGTTCATGTGGTTTTTATCATTATCTTTCTTGTTGTTATTTGAATTTAGTACACTGGCGTAGGTCTGGTTGCCTAGCTTAGGGGTTTTTATGTCGCTATTTGGATTATTAGGTTGAATGTTTTCGGGAATATTTGGAGTTTTATTGTTTGATTTTTTATCATGTTTTTTGTTTGGTTTATTGACTGTAGTTTTCAAATTATTTAATTCTTCCTCTTGACGTTCTAATTTTTCATTGAGTAGAACGAATTTATCATCCATCTCACTTATTAGCTTACGTAGCAAAGTTATTTCATTTTTCAAATATTTATTTTCATTTTCTAACAACATGTATTTAGGTAAATTGCACATCTCAGATGATGACGGAACGTTTTCATTGTTTTTATTTTTATTTAAATCATTAATTTCATTTTGTTGTGAGCAGTTACTACATTTCCAAGTTTTTATTGATTTGCTATCTATTAACTGACGATATTCATTTATATTTATTTCTTCACATTGAATGTGGAATTTATTGAGACAAACAGAACAATCAATACTATCATCGTATCTGCCTACTGAATTTGAACATTTCATGCATTCTATACCTCGACTTGTCATCTTGACAACTACTTGTTAGCACAGAAGCACATGCCACTTGTTATTTAATATATTTTTTTATTAACAAATACGTAACACTAATAATAGATTTTATCATAATTAACACTTTAGCACTAGTTTTTAGTAGTTTTATCAAATTTATAGCATAAAATTGATTAAAACTTACTATTATTTCCAAAATGCACTTTCCAATATGTAGATAGTTTTACATGTACTCTACTTTTACCATGTAAGTTAAATAGATAATAGTTTTTTCAACATTCAATTATATTAAATTGTTAATTTTTAGCTGTAAATTATATGTAATTACTAATGATGTGTGCACTGAAGATGGAATGATGTTAATAATATTCCGAAAAAAATAATAAAGCGCTAATTTTTATGCTTCTACTTCAATTATAAAAAAAAATTTATTTGACCTTACAATCCCAATATAAATACTGTTTCAGCCGATGTTGGCATTTCTGTATTTAGTTACATTTTTTGTTTGGTTGTATCGGCGCGCATGCGTGTTGGCCTTCCTTTCGGTTTAGCGTCTATACGGCCATCTTTGAGTATTCTTTCCACTTGCGTACGGCATGACGTACACACCTCACGAGCTCTGTATATATTTATATCAATATTTAGTGCATTTAGTATTTTAGTTTGTAGTTAATTTGCTTATAGTATTGTAGTGCATGTTAGTTTAATGTTGATTGGTGACTACAAGTGTTATTTCAAGTGTTTAACGTAATTAGTGATTTAATGCATTGCATGATTTTATGAAGATTGATTTGTTGGAGATTTGCTGGCTTGTTTGCAGTTGGCAGTTGCAGATATCCGTGAACCATTACTGTTTACCTATCCTATATTATTTGTATACTTGCTGTATGTGTTTGCCGAGCTTCAAAAAGGTAGGTCTTTATATATTTATGCAGTGTGTAAGCAACAATCATTTCATTATTATTTTATCAACCTACAGTCCACTATTTTATCGAATTTTGAGAACCGCGCAAACATTGGTCAATCGACCCAGGATATATATACCAAAATTTTGGGTATATTTTTCAAAATTTATTTTAAAAGTGATTGTTGCATTTTGTGTTCTAATTACGCGGCGGCCATATTGTGGCTTGGTTTTCATATTGGCGCTTGTAGTCATCAAGTTGAACGCTTGGGTCACGTGGTGTATGTTTTTACCAGTGGTTTTAGAACAGTGGCCTGTCATGCAAAATTCAAACGGGTTATTATTGATGAATATTTTATGTATTTTTATATTGATATAAGAGTTTTGTTAGTGGTGATATTATTTTTTTATAGACACCTATTGTTCAGTTTGTGTCTCTGTTAGGCTTGTGGTTTCATTTACGGCGTTTGTAACTGTTTCAATTTATTTTTGTACGTTTGTCTTGCACGATAGTGTATTTAAAGCCCCCTTTGGTGTGCTGCGGCGTTTTATTGTTTCAGTTATTATTTTGTACGTCCGTTTAGTCACAATTGGTGTATTTATGAACTGCCCATTACTGGTAGTTTCATTTTTCGGCTCTAGTATAGTTTTGAACTGCCCATTACTGGTAGTTTCATTTTTTTGGCAGCTTTTGTATATTGCAATCTATTTTATGCATATATCCGTTTTTTCACGTTTGTGTAGTTTGTACTGCCCATTACTGGTAGTTTCTTTTGTTTACAGCGTTTTCTTGCAGTATTTGTTCCTTACAGCCGTTTTTGCACGATTGTGTATTTTTTTGGTACTGCCCATTATTGGTAGTTTATTTTTACGGTGTTTAGGTATATTGCAGTATTGTTGTTTCACATTCGTTTTTACATTTTGTTTTTGTAGTGCCCATTATTGGCATGTTTGTAGAGTATTTCAGTATTATTTTTTGAGTCTTTAGATTTGTTGTAGTAAAAGTTAGAGTGTATTTAGGGTGTCCACGAGTGGTTAGATCGTCTAGTTATTTTTTTTTGTTTTTTTTTTAATTGTTATTTAGGCAGTCATCATGGCAGATAAGAAATCGTTAAAACGTCAGTTGAAAATGCAACAGGCAAGAAAGGAAGCATTATTTTCTAGCGTAATGAAGATTTTCGAGTCGAGTAAAGATCTGGATAATGAAAAGTCTTTAACTTTTTTCAAGAGTCGATTGGCAAGACTAAAGGAGACTGAGGATGAATTTAAGGAAGTTATACAAGAGATTAATTCGTTAGAAACACAATTAAGTGACGAATTTATACCAGATTATCAGAGTTTGGAATCCTTGAGAGAGTTAATCGACTATATTCATCTCGCAGCGACAGATCCACGGGTCACGCCAAAAATAGAAGTGGAACTGCAGGAAAGTAATGTACTTCCGAATAAATGTAAACAATCTGTAGCTCCTCGTTTGCCTAAGATTACTCTCCCCTCCTTCTCCGGTCAGATGAAAGATTGGCCCGTCTTCTATGAAGTTTTCAAAAGCTCGATCCATGAGAATGATCAACTTGGAGACGTGGATAAGATACATTATTTGGTGGGCCAGTTGAGCGGTGCAGCGGCTAAAGTCTGTGCGGGTTTACCCCCGATTGGTGCAAATTATAAGGTACTGTGGAACGCGTTGGTGGAAAAATACGAAAATCCACGCGTGTTAGCCACCAATTATTTAGAACAGATAATAAACTTTAAGCCTGTGACGTCTGCAAGTGCGCAATCTTTGAGTACGGTGCTAGAGAGATGTGACACAGCCTACAATGCTTTAAAAAATTGGACGATCTATTAGATTATACTTACGCTTATTTGCTATGGAGCAAACTGGACATAGAAACGCGAGTTCTTTTCGAGAATCTCAGACGTAGTAGAGAGATTTGTAGTTATGAAGAGTTATTAACATTTATAAGAGAGCAGATTCAGGTGTATACTATTAATCCTTTGCACCAGAATAGAGTAAGTACTTCTTCTTCAAATTTTAAGAACAAGACGCATTCGTTTTTCGTTAAACGTTCAGACAATGAGGAAAAGTGTATACTTTGCTCAGAACAGCATAATATAGTGAAATGTAAACGGTTTTTAAGTCAGTCGCCACATAATCGCTTTAAAATATTAAGGAAAAGGCGTGGGGGTATTAATTGTTTGGAACAACACCATGTCCGAGTTTGTACAAAGGAGTCGACCTGTAGCCTATGTCACAATAAACATCATGATTTATTGCATTTCCCAAAAAATCATGCTACAGCCGAAGGAATTACTAATTCGACAGGTCAGTCTACCGAAGCTCAGCCCAGTACTAGTGCCGATCCTTCAGGACATAAGTCTGGCATTTCCGCCTTCTGCAACACCACATCTGGAACGGAACGACGAATGACGGTTCTATTATCTACCATTGTGATGAATAGTTATGATCCCAAGGGCAAGAGACATGATGTCCGTTTATTGTTGGATTCCGGTTCCCAAGCACACTTTTTAACGATCGAATGTGCAAAGAGACTTCAACTCAACATTACGCCATGGAAGCAGCAGATTTGCGGAATTGGGGAACGCGGTAATTCGAGCGTAGGAAAAGCACTTATAAAAGTATGTTCGAGGCATAATAAAGCGATTAAATTAGAATTCGAGGCACTTTTGATTGATCAGTTGACAAATCGTTTACCAGATTGCGAAATTTCTGAGAAATATTTTCCACATTGCGAGAATCTAAGATTGGCAGATGACAGTTTTAATCGGCCTGGTGCTATTGACGGGATTATAGGAGCGGCATTGTTCCCTACCGTATTCGGAGCGTGTAAAATTTTTGGAGGTTCGAATACTCCGACCGCTATGGAGACGAAATTTGGATTCGTCGTTATGGGATCTGTCCCGACGGATACTCCGACCGAAGTACAAGTAAAATCCTATTATACCCAAGTAGAACCACTGGATTCATTAGTAACGAAATTTTGGGAAGAGGAAGAATTACCACAACAGGGTTTCGAACACCCGGACGACTTGGCGTGCGAGAGATTATTTAAATCTACCATAAAGCGTGAGCCTTCGGGCCAATATTTTGTCCAGTTGCCTTTTAAATATTCTTCAGAAGAATTGGGCAATTCATATGATACCGCTCTTAAATGTCTGCTGTCTTTAGAAAATAAATTTAAACAATCTCCTTCACTGCGTCAACAATATAATGCTGTCATGCAGGAACATTTGAATCGTAACTATATGTCGCTGATAGCGGAAAAGAATTTAGCTGGTTGTCATTATTTTATCCCTCATCACGGCGTCATAAAGAAAGACAGTCCGTCTACCCCGCTGCGTTGTGTTTACAATGCCTCGTGCAAGACATCCACGAAGGTTTCTTTAAATGATTTATTGTACACTGGCCCTAAATTACAAACCAATGTTGTGAGCATTTTTATAAACTTTAGGATCTTTCCGATTGCTTTCACTGCCGATATTAAACAGATGTACTTACGCATCGGTATTCAGGAACCGCACCGCCGTTCTCAACAACTCTTATGGCGATTTTCTGATGCAGATCCTGTTCAAATGTATCAATTAAATACGGTCACTTTTGGTGTTAAGTCATCCCCGTATTTGGCCATTCGTACACTCCATCAATTAGCAGAAGATGAAGAGAAAGAGTTTCCTGAAGCCGCCATCATCGTAAAGCGAGACTTCTATATAGATGACTTGGTCTGTAGTGTGCCAGATTTAGAAACCGCTCGTAATGTACATCAACAATTAGTAAATTTATTTGAGCGAGGGAATTTCACATTGACTAAATGGGCGGTGAATGTAGAGGCAATGTTAAATGACATACCAGAGAATGAGCGTTCTCCAAAAGTCGTGAGTTTTACCACGGATGGATTAAAAATATTAGGATTACAGTGGTACCCTCACTCCGACGTTTTTTCTTTTACTGTTTGTAACGAAAGGCTTGCTTGCACTAAACGTAATGTGCTATCCACTGTTGCACGGCTATTTGATCCGTGTGGATTTTTGAGTCCTGTTACGTTGCGAATCAAATTAATTATACGTAAATTATGGGCTTTAAAGTTGGACTGGGATGAAACTCCTCCTCATGATATTATAACTGACTGGGATTCCTTACAACGTGAATTGAATCTTCTTACCAATTTTAGTATTCCACGTCATTTAGGCGTTAATCCTGACTCTCGAGTCACTTTGATTGGATTAAAAGTAGCCCCGCTTAAAGTGCAGACCATCCCCAGATTAGAACTGGCTGCTGCGGTGTTATTGGCTCGACTCTTGAATTTCGTTCGCGATGCCGTTCATTTGCGGCTCTCTATCGACGAAATAGTAGCATTATCGGATTCTACGGTGGCATTGACTTGGCTTACTAACCCACCTTATCAATGGCAGACATATGTCGCAAATCGAGTAGCACAAATTCAGGCACTCGTCAAACCTGAATGTTGGTTCCATATAAATGGGACAGATAACATAAGTGACAGTCTTTCCCGCGGGCTTAATCCGTCGCAATTTATTTCCATGTCAGACTGGATTTCCGGTCCCGAATGGCTACTGCGAGATAAGGACGGGTGGCCTATACGTTCCATTTCTATAATGCAACCAGTAGAAGTTCCTGAGACCAAACTTGTAGTGTTAGCTGCTACTACCGAATTTTCTCATCCGTTGTATGAATTGATCTCCCGTTGTTCATCTTGGTCAAAATTAGTCCGCACTACTGTGTATGTGCTTCGTTTTTTGCGTATTTTAAAGACTAAAGGAACACTCACCTTTTCGGACCTGAATAAGGCCGAATTAATACTTATTAAATTGATACAGCATAAACATTTTTTCGAAGATGTTAATCTTTTGAGTAATAATAAAGTAGTGTCGCCATTGGTGCGACCTTTAGATCCCTTTTTACAGGATGGCGTGATTCGCGTTGGAGGGCGTCTCACTCAAGCCAAACTGGATTTCGATCAAAAACATCCATTGCTCCTTCCTCGTAAGGAACATTTTGTTAACTTGTTAATTGACAAATGTCATATTGAAAATTTGCACACTGGTCCTGCGTTGGTGTCTTCCATTTTGAGACAACGGTACTGGATTATTGGCGCTCGTAATGCGGTGCGCTACCGGGTGCAAAAATGTAACCGGTGTTTCCGACTGCATCCGACGAACACGTTCCCGAAAATGGCAGCCTTACCTGCCGTTAGAGTAACGGAGGCCAAACCTTTTCTTCATTGTGCCACCGATTTCGCAGGTCCTTTTCGCATAACGTTAGGGCGACGGCGAGGCGTAGTAAGCCAGAAGGCTTATTTATGCCTTTTTATTTGCCTAGTCACGAAAGCCCTCCACTTGGAGCTTGTATCTGATTTGTCCACCACTTTATTTATAGCCGCGATGAAAAGGTTTTTAGCCCGTCGCGGTGCTGTATCAGTTATATACAGCGACAATGGGACAAACTATATCGGGGCCCGGAATGAATTGGATGCCTTGTATACGATGCTAAATTCCCCTGAATATCGCGATGATGTCAATCAGGAGCTGGAGTCCAAGGGAATTTCTTGGGTTTTCCAGCCCCCACTGAGCCCTCATTTTTCAGGAGTGTGGGAATCACAGATAAAGGCGGTAAAGACACATTTGTACAAAATCATCGGTCAGCAGGTTTTAACATTTGAAGAATTGTCGACGGTCTTCGCTTAAATTGAAGCTTTGCTTAACTCACGTCCGCTATCTTGGTTGAGCACCGATCCTTCGGATCCTCTTCCCATCACACCTGCTCATTTCCTTACTTTTACCCCTTTGACTTCTATTCCCGCTTCACCTTTACCTGATGTTGCAATCACCCTGTTAGAACGTAAGCGTTTACTTGATCAATTGGTGCAACCCTTCTGGCGTCGGTGGAGATTTGATTACTTATCGCAATTACAAAGAAGGCAAAAATGGCAAGTTAATAGCCCCGAGGTAACGGTGGGCACCTTGGTCATCATGGTGCTTGATAATACTCCTCCGTTAAAATGGCCATTAGGGGTTATCGAGAAGACATTCCCGGGTCCCGATGGAATCGTCCGAGTCGTGGGTGTCCGGACGAAAACTGGTAGTTATAAACGATCGGTCGTGCGCCTCTGCACACTTCCGACTCAGTAGTTAATTAGGAGATTTTGTTAGCGTTCCTTTGTTCGCTTTGTGCTACCAATTTCTTATGGTTGTTTGGTAGTTTAGGTTAGTTATTGTTCTATTTCTTATATAGTTCGTAGGTTTTTGATATTTTTGATTTTAGCTTTTAGTTAAGATATTTTGTGTAGTGAATTTCGATTCACTTTTGTTTTTTTATTGGGGTTCTGAAATAATCCTTCAGGTCGGGGGGTATGTTTCAGCCGATGTTGGCATTTCTGTATTTAGTTACATTTTTTGTTTGGTTGTATCGGCGCGCATGCGTGTTGGCCTTCCTTTCGGTTTAGCGTCTATACGGCCATCTTTGAGTATTCTTTCCACTTGCGTACGGCATGACGTACACACCTCACGAGCTCTGTATATATTTATATCAATATTTAGTGCATTTAGTATTTTAGTTTGTAGTTAATTTGCTTATAGTATTGTAGTGCATGTTAGTTTAATGTTGATTGGTGACTACAAGTGTTATTTCAAGTGTTTAACGTAATTAGTGATTTAATGCATTGCATGATTTTATGAAGATTGATTTGTTGGAGATTTGCTGGCTTGTTTGCAGTTGGCAGTTGCAGATATCCGTGAACCATTACTGTTTACCTATCCTATATTATTTGTATACTTGCTGTATGTGTTTGCCGAGCTTCAAAAAGGTAGGTCTTTATATATTTATGCAGTGTGTAAGCAACAATCATTTCATTATTATTTTATCAACCTACAGTCCACTATTTTATCGAATTTTGAGAACCGCGCAAACAAATACAATCATCAATATATATATATATACATATATATATATATATATATATATAAACGAGAGTTACGCAACGTAACACGCAAGACGCAAACACGAACACTACTGACGTCATCAACACCACAACACGTGACGCTACACCGACCAATCAGAACATCGCTCGACTAGTATATAAGCGAGAGCAAACGCACAAAACGGTAGTCAGTCGACAAACGAAGTTCAAAGAACCCAGTTTAGACCAGACCTGAAGATGGCCGATAGGATTCGACCGAAACGTCGTCAAGAGGACAACTTGGAGCGCGGTGCTACCCGGAAGTCATCACCAGCATATATATATATATATATATATATATATATATATATATATATATATATATTCGTATTAAATTGTTTTTAAACTAGGTTTAAGTTTTAAAATTTTTAAAAAAAATGTTTTATAATGGTTTTATCTGTTTTGAAATCACATCAACATGTTTATATATTTCCTTTTTTTTAAATTTAAAAATTTTTTTGATGTAATACGCATGGGTTTGTGCCTGCATATTTGTACACATTTTACTGTTTAAAGAGTAAGTTTTCTTTAAAAAAAAAATATTTGTAAATCTGTTAATATCTAGTCATCTATTTATGTTTTTGCTCATTTTTGTTTGTTTCTTATAGGGTTGTGTAATTCTATTTCTGATGAAGACAAAATATGTCGAAAATTATATAAGCGCTGTTAATTAAATATGATTGGAACTATGTTTTAGTATTTAATTAATTTTTGACCTTTAAAAAACCCCTATAAATGGTATATTAAATATATATATATCGAGATGTCGCTCTACAAATTACATATAAAAATAAGTAATTCAACTACACCCTACATATGGAATAGAATCGACATAGTCACTTACCACCAGACTCTAGCCGAAAGCGACAAACAAAAAGACCGCCAACGCCGCAAATTCACTAACTTGAAAACGAAGCAACAACCAGAATCACTACCGCATCAAAGAGAGGAACGCCTGAAGACGGTTCACAACATTTCATCCATACAGCTTGATGAGCCCACCACAGAAGCACTAGCCAAAGGTTTCAACTTCGCCTTCACACCCAGAGAAATTCCAACGCCCACTTTGATCTGTGAAACAGAAACAGCTATTGTCAAAGCGAACCTACCCAAAGAGGAAGCAGAAGACCTACGTCATGACGTGTCAAGAATAATAAAAACAGCCAAAATACCTACATCCAACATAACCATCAAGGAGATAAAAGCTTTAAAAGAATTGAAAAAAAATCCAGATGTCATCGTACTGCCTGCAGACAAAGGAAACGCCACTGTCGTTATGAACTCCAGTGACTACAGACGGAAAATCAACGACATACTCAACGACGGCACCTATGTCATCACAGAACGAGACCCAACTACTTATCTGGAAGTCAAAACAAAAAAACTCATACAGGGCTCCTCCATCGACAAAAGCCTTTATAACGAAATTATTCCGAGGGAAAAGTCATCCAGAACACCCAAATTCTACGGACTCCCTAAGATACATAAAGAAGGGACACCACTAAGACCGATAGTAAGCGCATTTAACTCCCCTACACAAGATCTGGCCAGATTTCTTGCAAAACATCTACAACCGCATGCGGAAAAAGCTACCTCTTACGTCAAAAATACATACGACTTCATTGAAAAACTCAAAGAGTGGAGGATCAAAGAACATGACATACTGGTTTCGTTCGACGTGGTTTCTCTATTTCCTAACATTCCAGTCCCAGAGGCGGTGACACTGTTAGATACCCAATACCACATTCCCAAAGACTACATCAAATTAATCGAACACTGCCTCGCGTCCACCTATTTCAGTTTCGAGGATAAATTCTACAAACAAGTCAAGGGAGCAGCCATGGGTTCACCACTGTCACCAGTCATAGCCAACCTCTTCATGACCGACTTTGAAACCAAGGCCCTGGAGACTGCCAATCTCAAACCCACTTGTTGGGTTCGCTACGTCGATGACGTCTTCGCCATCTGGCCACATGGTCAAGATAAACTTCAGGAGTTCCTGGAACACATCAACACGAGACACAACAACATCAAGTTCACCATGGAGATGGAAACCAACAACGCTTTACCTTTTCTGGATGTCATGGTAATAAAGAAGAAAGATGGAAATTTAGGGCACACCGTCTACAGGAAACCGACAGCCACCAATAGATACCTACACGCCACGTCTCATCATCATCCGGCACAATTAAATTCGGTTATTAACACTCTTGTAACCCGCTCAAAAAGACTCACTGATGACGACCACATAACGGACGAACGACAAAACCTCACTAGTATATTAAAATGTAATGGTTATAAAGCGGGGGTGGTTGGGAGGGCTTTCAATACTAACAAACCTATTAAAACAACTACAACAGATGATACACAGGAAGAGCCTAGATCCACAGCTATATTACCCTACATAAGAGGTACCACAGATCGCATCAGCAGGGCATTCAAAAGACACAACATTAGAACGGTCTTCAAGACTCACCAGAAACTAGCTCACATGGTCAATTCCGGAAAAGAGAAGATCCATCTTGAAGAAAAAGGAGTTTACGAAGTTCCCTGTGGTAACTGCAATCAAGTCTACGTAGGACAAACAGGACGTAGAATCTCCAACAGAATCCAGGAACACACCCTAGCAGTGAACCACAAAGTTCTATCCAACTCCCTGGCCAAACACGCTTCCGACAATCAACACAACATTGACTTCCAGCATACAAGAAAACTCGCCAATGAAGACCGTATGCTACCCCGTATTATCAAGGAGGCCATAGAAATTGAAATAAGACCACACGTCATGAACAATCAAGATGACGGCCAAAGGTTACCACCCGCATGGAAACCACTCCTGGTGAAGTACAAAATACACAACACACACGACACAAACAACAACAACAACAACACCTCTGCACGAGACCAGTCACCCGAACGACCCCTACAAGTGCAAGATCCACCCACACACCGTGTTACAAGATCACAAGTAAGAAACAAAGCCACCACCGACATACAGACACTCCAGGAAAATAAACAAGTACGGGATTCTCCACCACGGCGGGTTACCAGATCCCAAATGAGGGTTACGCAACCCACCACAGACTGTACAAACACCAAGATCACAGACGTCACCAACATACGTAATCCTCCACAACAACACATTACCAGATCCCAAACGAGAGTTACGCAACGTAACACGCAAGACACAAACACGAACACTACTGACGTCATCAACACCACAACACGTGACGCTACACCGACCAATCAGAACATCGCTCGACTAGTATATAAGCGAGAGCAAACGCACAAAACGGTAGTCAGTCGACAAACGAAGTTCAAAGAACCCAGTTTAGACCAGACCTGAAGATGGCCGATAGGATTCGACCGAAACGTCGTCAAGAGGACAACTTGGAGCGCGGTGCTACCCGGAAGTCATCACCAGCATATATATATATATATATATATATATATATTAGTATTCATATATATGACCATCTTGATATTATTTAAATATACCTATTTTGTAGGGGTTTTTTTTAGGTCAAAATATTAATTAAAGAACTAAACCAATGTTCAAATCATTTTAATTAATAGCGCTTATTTTAATTTTCAACATTTTTGTCTTCATCAGAAATTAATAATTATCCCTATAAGAAATCATAAACATAAGTAAGTAACATAAGCAAATGAACAAGATATTCATAGATATAAACATATTTTTTTTACTTACAATTTAAACAGTAATTAGTGTGACCATATGTATGTAGTAAAAGATGCATATTACATCAAAAAAATTTTTTTTAAATATTAAAAAGTACCCATTCTTGTACAAAAGACTAAAAATATGTAAATGTGATATCCAACAGATAAAACAATATATAAAAACAATTTCTTTAAAACATTAAAACTTAAAAATTTAGTTTAAAAACGTTAAAAATAAATAAAATTCGTATCACATTGTATCACATGTTGAAAAGTATTTATACTAAGATAAAACTTAATTAAACAAGAAACATCAATTGTTTTTACTTAAAACTAGTTACAAATTTATTATACAAACATGAAAAAAGAAATAAAATTACTAGTGTTTCAATGAAAGAAAAGCACTAGTATTACAAACTTAATTATATTTATTACATCTATGGAAAACAAAAATCTTATCTATGTTAAATGTCAATTTTAAGTACAAGGTAACCTATAAAGAATTTTTTAAAAATTTTAAAAAGAGAGAAAAAAAGGGGAACAAAAACCAACAAAATCAAACTAAAACATATACCTAATCAAACAAAAATGAAAAAAGTTAAAATTAATAGAAAAACCAAAAAATGGCATACAATACAAGCAAAAAGAAACGTGGAAAGAAGAAGAAAGAGGAAAAAAGAAAATTTATTTAATTAAATTTAGATATGATTCTTTGAGGTGATTAAGATTTTCTCTAGAGTTAAGACATTTAGGTTCTTTTAAGATATGTAACGATTCACTAAGTAATCTTTTTTTTAAAATAGGCTGAAAATCTAAAATTTCAACATCACCATATTCAACTTCGTGACCAGTCTGTTGTATATGGGTACGAAGTGCAGTAACTTCATTTTTAGCATATTTATGACTGTTGATTCTCTTTTGCAAGTATTGTTTAGATTGCCCTAAGTAAGAATAATCACAAGAACATTTAAGTTTATAAATAACGTTAGAACATTTCATCTTATCAGTTTTATTTTTTAATTTAGAAAAAAAAATTTTTGTAGTATACTTATTTTTGTTTATCATTTTTATATTATGTCCAGAAACAACTCTTTTCATTTTTTCAGATAAAATAGGTATATACGGGAATGAAAAATATATTTGATCATCATAAGAGTAATTGGAATTTTCTGCAACAGCCAAACTTTTACTATTTTTATTATGTCCATAAAGTATACTTTTGAGTCTATTATTTATAGTGTTTTTAAGAAAATTAATGGGATAACCATTTAATAAGAAAATATTGTAAACTTTGTTGAGTATTTGACTTCTATATTTAAAATTAGTGAATTTAATTGCCCGGTCTAAAATAGCAGTAATAACATTACGTTTATGTTCAATAGAGGAATTAGAATTGTAGTTCAAATATCTAGCAGACCAGGTAGGTTTAGTATACCATATGGTTTCAACTTTATTATGTTTGTTAACCAAAATTTTTATATCTAAAAAACTAATTTCTCTATTTTGATTTTCAAGTTCATAAGAAAATTGTAATCTATCATGAAAAGAATTAAAGCTATTGCATAAAGTTTCAATTTTATCCGAAGGTATTGCTGTAATGATGTCATCAACATATCTTTTAAAAAAAGGAATCTCATAATCTACATTTTTCAAAACAGACTCTTGTAGTTCGTTCATAATAATATCAGCCAAAACAACAGATAGAGATGAACCCATAGGTGCTCCATAAATTTGTGAATAAAATTGATTTTTAAACTGGAAATATGACGTATTGCAACAAAATTTCAAACCATCAATAAAATCGTCCTTCTCAATATTAGTGTATTTTTTTATTTCTTCCCATTTATTAGTGATAATCTCAATAGTAGTATCGATAGGTATGTTAGTAAACAATGATTTAACATCAAGTGAAATTAATTTATATTTATTAGGTATATGAAAATCTTTAATAAATTCATGGAATTCCCAAGAGTCTCTCACGGTATTATTATTAGCAGTAATATTTTTTAAAATATCAGAGAAAAATTTTGACAATTTTTGTTGTGGGCTATTATATGAAGCAACTATAGGTCTGACAGGATTATTTACTTTATGTAATTTTATCAACCCGTAAATTTGTGGAGGAGTACTATTATGCACTTTAAGTTGGTTACTCAAATTTTGATCAATATAACCCATTTCATAAAATTTTTGAATAATGTTATTGTTTCTGTTCTGGAAAATATTAGTGGGGTCTTTATGTATTTTAAGATATGTTTCACCATCATTTAACAGCTCATACATTTTATTATCATAATCTACTTTATCAATCAATACGGTTTTATTAGTTTTATCAGCACGAATCACTTTGATATTTTCATTCTCCTTAAAAAACTTCCTTGCATCAGAAACATCCTTAATTAGAGAACAATTATATTTATTATTCAAAAAATTGTTTTTTTTCATGTTATCCTTGTACTGATTAACATTATATATAAATTTATTTCTAATTAAGTTTTTTTCATTTTCATCTAGGTTGTCAATACCATATTCAAATGAAATAATCATATCATTGATAGGTAGATTATTATTATTATAGGGTAAATTGAAATTTGATCCAAGTTTTAATAAATTGTTAATATTATCAGGTATCTTGTTAGAGGTTAAATTAACAACAAAATTCTCCTCATTGTGTTTAAGAGGGTTAAATTCAATATCTATTGGTAGCTTACAATTATATTTGTTATTATATTTAGAAACATGGTTATTACTTATTATTAAATTTCTATTTTTATTATTATTATAGTTATCTACTATCTGTTTAGAACTATTGATACAATTATTAATATATTGATTTTCATTAACCATGGCTTCAGACTTCAATTTATTAAATTTATTAATGACAACATTAAATGATTTATAATAAGTAAATTGATAAATAGAACTTTCAATGAAAAAAACTTGTTGTAAATCAGATATAGTGAGATATTGTTTTAGCAAACTATGACATTCATTAATACAATTTTTGTTATTTTTTAAATTACTAAAGGTTTCTGAAATTAACAGATTTAATAGCTTGTACTTAAAATTATTTAAAATATTGTTATATCTATGTTTATTGCTATTATTACTTAAAGAAATAAAGTTTTTTTTATTATCAAATTTACTATTCATAAATTTAGGAAAAAGATTATTCTTTTTACAACTTATAAGGAAAAATTTTTTTTATATCTAGTCTTGCCTTTGTACTATATAATTTTCTTACTTGTTTCATTCTATCTTGGATGTCTTCATTTTTATATTTGTTGAGTAGAGAGTTCATATTACACTTATCATCCCCAGTGTTTTTTATATTAGTATTCATATATATGACCATCTTGATATTATTTAAATATACCTATTTTGTAGGGGTTTTTTTTAGGTCAAAATATTAATTAAAGAACTAAACCAATGTTCAAATCATTTTAATTAATAGCGCTTATTTTAATTTTCAACATTTTTGTCTTCATCAGAAATTAATAATTATCCCTATAAGAAATCATAAACATAAGTAAGTAACATAAGCAAATGAACAAGATATTCATAGATATAAACATATTTTTTTTACTTACAATTTAAACAGTAATTAGTGTGACCATATGTATGTAGTAAAAGATGCATATTACATCAAAAAAATTTTTTTTAAATATTAAAAAGTACCCATTCTTGTACAAAAGACTAAAAATATGTAAATGTGATATCCAACAGATAAAACAATATATAAAAACAATTTCTTTAAAACATTAAAACTTAAAAATTTAGTTTAAAAACGTTAAAAATAAATAAAATTCGTATCACATTGTATCACATGTAGAAAAGTATTTATACTAAGATAAAACTTAATTAAACAAGAAACATCAATTGTTTTTACTTAAAACTAGTTACAAATTTATTATACAAACATGAAAAAAGAAATAAAATTACTAGTGTTTCAAAGAAAGAAAAGCACTAGTATTACAAACTTAATTATATTTATTACATCTATGGAAAACAAAAATCTTATCTATGTTAAATGTCAATTTTAAGTACAAGGTAACCTATAAAGAATTTTTTAAAAATTTTAAAAAGAGAGAAAAAAAGGGGAACAAAAACCAACAAAATCAAACTAAAACATATACCTAATCAAACAAAAATGAAAAAAGTTAAAATTAATAGAAAAACCAAAAAATGGCATACAATACAAGCAAAAAGAAACGTGGAAAGAGGAAGAAAGAGGAAAAAAGAAAATTTATTTAATTAAATTTAGATATGATTCTTTGAGGTGATTAAGATTTTCTCTAGAGTTAAGACATTTAGGTTCTTTTAAGATATGTAACGATTCACTAAGTAATCTTTTTTTTAAAATAGGCTGAAAATCTAAAATTTCAACATCACCATATTCAACTTCGTGACCAGTCTGTTGTATATGGGTACGAAGTGCAGTAACTTCATTTTTAGCATATTTATGACTGTTGATTCTCTTTTGCAAGTATTGTTTAGATTGCCCTAAGTAAGAAGAAAATTCCAATTACTCTTATGATGATCAAATATATTTTTCATTCCCGTATATACCTATTTTATCTGAAAAAATGAAAAGAGTTGTTTCTGGACATAATATAAAAATGATAAACAAAAATAAGTATACTACAAAAATTTTTTTTTCTAAATTAAAAAATAAAACTGATAAGATGAAATGTTCTAACGTTATTTATAAACTTAAATGTTCTTGTGATTATTCTTACTTAGGGCAATCTAAACAATACTTGCAAAAGAGAATCAACAGTCATAAATATGCTAAAAATGAAGTTACTGCACTTCGTACCCATATACAACAGACTGGTCACGAAGTTGAATATGGTGATGTTGAAATTTTAGATTTTCAGCCTATTTTAAAAAAAAGATTACTTAGTGAATCGTTACATATCTTAAAAGAACCTAAATGTCTTAACTCTAGAGAAAATCTTAATCACCTCAAAGAATCATATCTAAATTTAATTAAATAAATTTTCTTTTTTCCTCTTTCTTCTTCTTTCCACGTTTCTTTTTGCTTGTATTGTATGCCATTTTTTGGTTTTTTCTATTAATTTTAACTTTTTTCATTTTTGTTTGATTAGGTATATGTTTTAGTTTGATTTTGTTGGTTTTTGTTCCCCTTTTTTTCTCTCTTTTTAAAATTTTTAAAAAATTCTTTATAGGTTACCTTGTACTTAAAATTGACATTTAACATAGATAAGATTTTTGTTTTCCATAGATGTAATAAATATAATTAAGTTTGTAATACTAGTGCTTTTCTTTCATTGAAACACTAGTAATTTTATTTCTTTTTTCATGTTTGTATAATAAATTTGTAACTAGTTTTAAGTAAAAACAATTGATGTTTCTTGTTTAATTAAGTTTTATCTTAGTATAAATACTTTTCAACATGTGATACAATGTGATACGAATTTTATTTATTTTTAACGTTTTTAAACTAAATTTTTAAGTTTTAATGTTTTAAAGAAATTGTTTTTATATATTGTTTTATCTGTTGGATATCACATTTACATATTTTTAGTCTTTTGTACAAGAATGGGTACTTTTTAATATTTAAAAAAAATTTTTTTGATGTAATATGCATCTTTTACTACATACATATGGTCACACTAATTACTGTTTAAATTGTAAGTAAAAAAAATATGTTTATATCTATGAATATCTTGTTCATTTGCTTATGTTACTTACTTATGTTTATGATTTCTTATAGGGATAATTATTAATTTCTGATGAAGACAAAAATGTTGAAAATTAAAATAAGCGCTATTAATTAAAATGATTTGAACATTGGTTTAGTTCTTTAATTAATATTTTGACCTAAAAAAAACCCCTACAAAATAGGTATATTTAAATATATATATATATATATATATATATAATATAATAGTAGTGACGTTAAATATAAATAAAAACAAACTTGTTTGTTTAAACGTCAAAATTTATTAAAGAAGAGGAAACCGCAAGCTTTCGATTCACAGAATCATCGTCAGGCTAAAATATAATAAGTAACAATTAAATACAATAAATATAATGCAAAATATTGATATTTTAAAATAAAAATTCAGAAATATACCTTTTAATAAAGATTTAAATTTGAGAAAGATGTCGTTATCTCAATAAAATTCATGTGACTACGGAAATGTTTGAAAAAATAACAAATCTCTTAGTAACTCAAATAGTTACTAAGGAACGAAAAAATTGATTTAAAAAATGACAATAATTAATTATTTAAAATTGTGTTGTAAATAGTAGATAATGTGGATATGTCAGTTTTCTTGTTAATTGTATTATTGTTTCTTTTTATGTGTAACATTTCGGAAATGTAACGTTTAGCTTTATGTTTTTCATTATCTAAAATTTTAGTTTGTTTATAATCAAAAATATGCCCTGTACTATTTGTATGTACTGCTAATGCTGTGGATGTTGGTTTTAATCTTGTATCTGATTTATGTTGTGTTATTCTATTGATAAGTTTTTGTGATGTATTACCTACGTAAATAGTGTTGCAACCCCCACACGGTATACTGTATACCAAATTTGATTTCTTAAAAATGTCTGTTTTTGGTTTAAGTTTTGTGTAGTTGTTAATGTTTTTATTGTAAGTTTTAAATACAGTTTTTATGTTGTACTTATTTAAAGTGTTTTTTATTAAATTAGATGTTTTATTTATGTAAGGGATTGTAATGTATTGTGTTGGTGTTGTATTAGAATTGTTATTATTATTTTTAACCGTGTTGTATAATAAGTGAACTCTTTTTGTTATACATTGTTTAATTAAATTAATTGGATAGTTATTGTTAAAAAATGCTGTTTTTATTTTGTTTAAATTTTCTTGTCTGAATTGTGGATGTGATAGTTTTAATGCTCTGTCTATGGTATTGTTTAAAATATTAATTTTTATGTGTTGTGGATGATTGGAAAAATAATTAATATATCTCCAACTATGTGTGTCTTTTTGGTACCAGTTAGTAAGTATTTGTCCATTGTCGTTAGTAAGTTGTACATCTAAAAATGCAATTTTATTCTGTTGTTGTATTTCTAATGTGTGTTGAATTTTACTATTATAATTGTTAAAAGTGTTAAGAATTTCGTGAATACTATTAGGGTGTGCCTCTGTAATAATGTCATCTACATATCTATAATAAAATGCTGGTTTTTGTGTTAATTGATTCAAACAATTATTTTCAAGATCTTCCATAACTAAGTTAGCTATTACACTGGAAATAGGTGATCCCATAGCACAACCGTCTATTTGTTTATAATAATTATTGTCAAATTCAAAGTATGTGTTAGTTAGACAAAATTTCACTGCTTTGTTAAATTCTTCTTTTGTAAGTTTAGTGTAATGTGAAATGTCCTGCCATTTATTATTGACAATATCTAGGGCCAAATGTATTGGTATGTTGGTATACAATGATGTTACGTCTAATGAAAATAATTTATGTTCTTTAGGTATTTGTATGTTTTTAATTTTGTTGACAAAATCAAATGAATTTTTTATACCATTAGAAATTCAGAACAACCACAGTATTCTTAATACACTTAACAAAAAATTGATTAGCACTACTAGTAAATTTCAAAAAATTCCTAATTCGAACATAAAATTATGTTTTATTAATTATTTAAATAATTTAAAATCAAAAACATTTCAACAAACAAAAAATACACAACAACAAAAATTAAACACGTTATTACAAAAGAATACTACAAATATCAAACACAACACAAATTGGATCAAAAATTTAACAGACGTCACATTACCACACAATATTTCTCTTTGCTTAAGTCTTGGACCTAATTTCAATTTTTATAATAAACATATTAATAATAATGTAGTTAATGAAATAATAAAGAATACGGAACTATTAGCATTTGAAAAAGAAAAACTAGAAATGGATAACATTAGAAAAGACATTTCCAAAAACATCCAAATTATTAATAATAATACACAAAAAATTAATAAAAATCCTAAAGATACATTTTTACATAAAATAAACACCGAAACAAAAACTTTTTTAAGAAACAACACTAACATTATAGTAACTAAAGCTGACAAGGGTAATGTTACAGTAATACAAAATAAAACAGATTACCTCAATAAATCATACAACTTAATTAATGATGCCAATACTTACTTAAAAATAAAAAATGACCCGACAAATACTTTTCAAACATTTAATAATAACTTAATACAACATTGGTTTAAAACTAAATTAATTGATTACAATACAAAAACTGCACTTATGACATACAATGCAATCACTCCTAAAATATATTTCTTACCAAAAATACATAAACAAAACACACCATACAGACCTATAGTATCATGTATAGATTCACCTACTTATAAATTATCAAAATATTTGGCAAATATTTTATCTAATGTAGTGGGCGAAACTGAATATGGTATAAAAAATTCATTTGATTTTGTCAACAAAATTAAAAACATACAAATACCTAAAGAACATAAATTATTTTCATTAGACGTAACATCATTGTATACCAACATACCAATACATTTGGCCCTAGATATTGTCAATAATAAATGGCAGGACATTTCACATTACACTAAACTTACAAAAGAAGAATTTAACAAAGCAGTGAAATTTTGTCTAACTAACACATACTTTGAATTTGACAATAATTATTATAAACAAATAGACGGTTGTGCTATGGGATCACCTATTTCCAGTGTAATAGCTAACTTAGTTATGGAAGATCTTGAAAATAATTGTTTGAATCAATTAACACAAAAACCAGCATTTTATTATAGATATGTAGATGACATTATTACAGAGGCACACCCTAATAGTATTCACGAAATTCTTAACACTTTTAACAATTATAATAGTAAAATTCAACACACATTAGAAATACAACAACAGAATAAAATTGCATTTTTAGATGTACAACTTACTAACGACAATGGACAAATACTTACTAACTGGTACCAAAAAGACACACATAGTTGGAGATATATTAATTATTTTTCCAATCATCCACAACACATAAAAATTAATATTTTAAACAATACCATAGACAGAGCATTAAAACTATCACATCCACAATTCAGACAAGAAAATTTAAACAAAATAAAAACAGCATTTTTTAACAATAACTATCCAATTAATTTAATTAAACAATGTATAACAAAAAGAGTTCACTTATTATACAACACGGTTAAAAATAATAATAACAATTCTAATACAACACCAACACAATACATTACAATCCCTTACATAAATAAAACATCTAATTTAATAAAAAACACTTTAAATAAGTACAACATAAAAACTGTATTTAAAACTTACAATAAAAACATTAACAACTACACAAAACTTAAACCAAAAACAGACATTTTTAAGAAATCAAATTTGGTATACAGTATACCGTGTGGGGGTTGCAACACTATTTACGTAGGTAATACATCACAAAAACTTATCAATAGAATAACACAACATAAATCAGATACAAGATTAAAACCAACATCCACAGCATTAGCAGTACATACAAATAGTACAGGGCATATTTTTGATTATAAACAAACTAAAATTTTAGATAATGAAAAACATAAAGCTAAACGTTACATTTCCGAAATGTTACACATAAAAAGAAACAATAATACAATTAACAAGAAAACTGACATATCCACATTATCTACTATTTACAACACAATTTTAAATAATTAATTATTGTCATTTTTTAAATCAATTTTTTCGTTCCTTAGTAACTATTTGAGTTACTAAGAGATTTGTTATTTTTTCAAACATTTCCGTAGTCACATGAATTTTATTGAGATAACGACATCTTTCTCAAATTTAAATCTTTATTAAAAGGTATATTTCTGAATTTTTATTTTAAAATATCAATATTTTGCATTATATTTATTGTATTTAATTGTTACTTATTATATTTTAGCCTGACGATGATTCTGTGAATCGAAAGCTTGCGGTTTCCTCTTCTTTAATAAATTTTGACGTTTAAACAAACAAGTTTGTTTTTATATATATATATATATACAGTGGCGAGCAAAAGTTTTGCATGAAATGAATAATATAGTATAACTTTTTTTAAACTAAACAAAATTCAAAAATATTCGGTACAAATAACTATTATTTAACTGGTATCTAAACAACAAAGTTACACGAAAAAAATATCTAAGTTATAGAATTCCGCGGTATTTTTCGAAAAAAATGCGAGCATAAGTTTTGCATACTTTTTGTGTACGATTATATTTCTTTAATATAAGTTTTAGTTCTGTCAATATTTCATTTTTTTCTTCATAGTATGTTTAAAAAAGCCAAAAACTAAAAAAAAGATTACATAGAAACTTTGGGAATTAATTGTGGAAGCTGTGAAGGGGGGAAAATCGCAATTGGAAGTTGCACAACAATTTCATGTGCACCAGACCACGGTATCACATTTATTGAAAAAATATAAGTGTCAATAGGGCCTAGCTGACAAACCAAGCATACCGACCTTGCAAATCAACCCCACGCCTTGATCGCATCGTTCAGATGTAATCGAAAGTCGGTCCAAAACTGATCGCCACCGATATCGATCGCGTAATTGTGGTGGAACATGGTGTAAAACTTAGCTGCCTCACTATATCTCGTCATTTAGCATTTGTCGGCCTAAATGCTCGCATTTTGGCAGAAAAAACATGGATAAATGCCAAAAATCGGAAAGCGCGTGTTGGTTTTACGAAGAGAAACCTGAATTGGATTACTAAGGATTAGGAAAAGGTCCATTTGACAGACGAATTCAAATATTGTTTGTTTGGAAGTGATGGTAGACGATATGTAAGACGTCTAATAGGCAAAAGAAATGATTCCCGTTACATGGGTGGGACTATATAATACGGTGGAGGTTCGATGCTTGTGTATGGAGCTTTCTCTGCTTCTGGCGTTGATCTGCTTTTGAAAATTGACAGCATTATGAACGGTCAAATGTGTAAAAATATTTTAGAATACTATACTCTGTCCTATGGAAAAGCCAGTATTCGTCGGGGATGGATCGTGCATATGGATAGTGACCCTAAGCACCGTTCGAAGCTTGTGAGAAAGTGGATTGAGGACAATCGGGTCCGGTTTTGGAATGGCCCAGCCAATCTCCGGACTTAAACCCAATAAAACATCTCTGGAATGAATTGGGGAAATAAGTCGGTTGTCATTCACATCGAAATCGGGATGAATTCTTTGCTGATTTAACCAGATCATGGAATAATTTACCCGTTTCCATATTATCAAATTTAGTGCGCTCTATGCATCGAAGACTTGAAACAGAGATTAAATCAAAAGGTTATCCAACAAAATATTAATGATACTTCAAAGAAAGTGTTCAGTTTCAAATATGAAGTGTTTCTTTATAGTTTTTTTTTACTGAATTTGATGAATAAAAAATATATGCAAAACTTTTGCTCGCATATTTTTTTTAAAATACCTCGGAATACTATTAGTTAATTTTTTTTTTCCATGTAACTTTGTTGTTTACTGACCTTATAAACAATCATTATTTCCACAGAATATTTTTGAAATTTCTGTATTTTATAAAAAGTTATACTATATTATTCACTTTATGCAAAACTTATGCTCGCCACTGTATATATAAACAAGTTTGTTTTTATATATATATGTATATATAGGAGTGACTTATTCTCCTTTCCTTTTGTTGATATAGGATCAACGTATTTACCGTATTATCATTGGGATAATACAATTTTAATTTAACAAAACATATATCGAGAATGGCGGTAGCTGTCGTTCTACAGCAGGAGATAGTTTGAACCCTTATTGGCGCTTATACCCGAATGCGAAGAATACCTTATAATGCAAGTATGATTTAGTTTCAATTACATTCATTCGAAAATACAATATCATAATATTTAATAATATAGGTACGTAAAGGTTATCAATGTAAAGTTATTATAGTAAATGTAATAATGCATTATAATATATATAAGTGGCTTCTTCCCCCTTCTTTCGTTGATAGGGGATCAACGTATCGACCGTATTATTATTGGGGCAATACGATTTTTATTTTACGAAAATATATAGAAAATAACCGTAGGATAAGATATTTTTAACCTTTTTTGACGCTTATATCCAAATGCGAAAAATGCGTTCATATGAATTGAGCGAGAGTTCAATTATAGTTCCTACGTAGCGCAGAAAACGACATATTGTATTTGTAACAAAGAATATACTAAATTCTTTTTTATAAATACAATTAAAATTTATTACATTTTTTTTATCTCAACTAGTTATAACTAAACGAAAACAATCATGAAAGTAATAGTTAAAGAAGAACAGACAAGCGGGAATGAAGAGAAAAACACATCTCAGCATATTTACGCTCGTGACAATGTGAATGTGGCTTCATCTTTGAAAACAATACAAGTAGTGAAGACGAAATAGTAATGTTAAATATCTGTGTTAGAATAGCTAAATTTAAATATATAGACAGTGATAATGATAGTAAAGACTTTGATACGCTCTTGACCGAACTCTTTGGGGTTAAAGAGGAACTGAACAACAGAAAAACAATAGTTGAGTGTTTAATTAGTGAAAACTATAATATAATATATAATATAATATAAATGTCGAAGTAAGACTAACAAATCTGAAGAATTTATTCTGAAAAGCCATTTGTGGATTTACTTTACATTGACAATTACAAATTACAATAAAAATAATTACAATTACACAGACGTCTGGCTAGTGTGTGGACACTGACTGGCATTGTTCAGCATATACGGGTTATATATAATGTAAGTACAAAAAATAATAACACTTTTACATAAATAATAAACGAGCTTAATTTCAAATCAGATATTGCAGAGATTGAAAAACGTATTTGTTTTAAATCTGACACGCCACTCAACAGAATAAAACAATTTTTTTTTCATGAGAATTGAGACGCCTCTGAACAAAATACATAGTATTCTGTTAAAATGCATTTTTGTACCCAAATACCACATCATAACATGCAATAATCGAAGCGGTCAAGAGACAATAAGCGACCCTTCGCTAGAAGTCTCTCGAAAAGGTTTTTATTGCATCCACATATGCACAACGGTCAGAGCACGCGTTCAATATCGCGAGATGGGACTGTATCCTTAATAAACTACTAAGTTTAGGAATACCAGCATACATTCAGCGTATCTTGATTAACTATCTTAAGGATAGGATACTATTGTATGACACCGAAGAAGGCCCCAAACATTATCGAATTACCGGAGGCGTTCCGCAAGGATCAGTACTTGGTCCTCTATTATGGAACAGCAAGTATGATGACATCCTAAAGCTACGGTCACACACAGCTACTTTTACTGCGAAACAAATTAAAAAACTGCGCTACTTAAGTTGCACGTGTGAACCCTACTGCAACCTACAAAGTAGCGCCCGCAGTATAGCTGCATGCAACATTCTTAATGCTGCGTGCAGTTTAAAAGTATCCTAGTGTAAATGACATCTTTACAGAGTAGAGGTCGCAGTAAAAAATATTCATTTGGGTAAAACTTTTGCAGCGGTTGCACCTGTAGTTTTAGAAGAGAGAAAAGTGATCTGAGAGGTAATTGATTTGTTATTATTTTATTATTTATTTATTTATATTTTATCATTATATTGATATTTATATTATTTTTAAATAATTTTTTTAAAAGTTAAATCGTGTTTATTTGAAAAGGACGTTTCAACTCATTACATGAGCCTTTTTCAAATCAATAACAAGAAGTAACTAAGAAAGTTACTTATTTACATTTTGATTGTACTTGTTATTGATTTGAAAAAGGCTCATGTAATGAGTTGAATCGTTATCCATCCTTTTCAAATAAACACGAATTAACTAAAAAAAATGTATTATAATTATAATGAATCGTGAAAGTTTTAAGCATATTATATTATTTTAGATAATGCCACCGTATAAGTGGAAGCGCGAAGAGGTTCGAAAATTGATTGAAATGGTTGAAGAAAGAGATTGTCTCTGGAATGTTGAACACAAGAACTACCACAACCAAGCAAAGAGACGAACTTCCATTGATGAAATTCAATCAGAACTGAATATCCCGGGTGAATAAATTAAAAAAAAAAAATACACACACTTCGGGCTCAATATTCAAAAGAACGAACAAAAATTAATACAAAATAATAATAATAAAACTTAATGGGAATTTTTTGATGCCATGAAATTCATGTTTTGCTATACACAAAATACGACAAGTATAGATTCTATGGTAAGCAAAATTGTATTTATAATCAATATTCAAACAAAACTTTATCAGTACATTTTATAGATTTAAATATAATTATGTTGCCAAGGAACCTCTCCTTCCCGAGAAAAATATTCTTTCAACTCTTCTCTAATAGTTTTGGCCATCGTGGTTGCATTTCTAGGCACATTTCTTCTCAATGGTTCCAAAGTTGTGGCTTCATTGCGCCAACTACCAGAAGTAATTGTTCCATTTTCATTTTCTCTATCAAAGGTGCCTCTCAGATTATACAGTGCTACCGAACGTGTTCGAGACATTAAAAAATTGTGTAATGCACACACAGGACAGACGATTTTTTTAACTTTAGGCGGAGAAAGTTCCACAGTTTTTCTAAGCACACGGAAACGTGCAGAAACGATTCCAAATACATTTTCGATTATTCGCCTGGCACGAGACAAACAATAATTAAAAATACGTTCCGGAACACTTAGAGCACCTCTTTAGATTCCCACAATAACTAACTATAATAATTCGAAAAAATCCCATATGAATGACACCCCCCTGTACCATACGATAATATTTTAAACTAGAGAAAAAAAATAAACGCTGTCATAATAGAATTAAAAATATAATTTTAAATGCTGAATTGAATAACGAAGGGGTAAGTTATGTTGCGGCTTCCGGAAAGAAGGTTTTTAAAAATCAAATACAAGTTTTGTGACTAGTATAATGATACTTTACAAAGATACACTATGTCTCAATATCAATATAAAAGTGTTTACAGTTTATGAATACAAAGCTTATATACTAATTGGTTATCTATTATGATTCAATTATAAGGAATTTGTATGGGATACATGTGCCTGCTGATAGTAGACGTATTTGGCAATAAACCTTGATAGTCTGCTTATCTGCATCCGGTCGTAGTATCATAACTCTTCCCTGCTTAAATGAGAGTTCTGGGGATGTCCACAGGTTGTCCTGAGGGTAGGTATGCACTTGATGTGGTTTTATTTTATTCCTAAACCTTTTTACATAATAAAATATAACATACATGATTATGAATATAATTATTAAGTATAATATAATAGTCCATACACTAATATTGTTAAAGTGAACTGGAGTATTAGGTATTGAGTTTAATTCTGTTTTCTTGATTTCCAATGCGTTCTGCAGGTGTTCAAGTTCTTTTAGATTCACTGTATTAAGTTTTATGGGTTCATAATTAATAAGTTGGGTATTATTTATTACACTTTCAAAATTAAGTTTTGGTAACTCTATATTTTGAAATTTAGTTTTGTTATCTTGGTATGTTTTAATTTTTATATTGTTTATTATTATTTCACACTGAGAGTCTAGTTCAAGTAAGTAAGTTCCTTTTATGGGTAAGTTGTCTCTGTTATTGCCGCACTTCTGGATTGCAATAAATGTACTGGGTGATATTATTAGCCACTTATTATTTTCTACCTTTTTAATTTTTATATTATTAATTTTTGTTTTAATTTGGATACAATTATTTATTTGTTTTGAGTATTTTAATAGTTGTACTTCGCAAGGGAGTTCTTCCTTCTGGAGTTCTGTAGGGTTGTTCTCTTGACAAATGAATTCTTCAGGTGTTATTTCTCGGCATTTTGAATCAAGGAACGAGTATCTTTGTTCGTTCAGAATGAGGTAATTTGAATGAGGAAGGATTGTTTTATAGTCCTCTTTGCTAGGAGTTGGTAATGGATATAAATGGAAATAATTATAATTTTCATTTTCTACTATTGGTACTTCAATTATAAAAATAATTTGATTTTCTTTACTGTATGCTTTTATTTCTATAATTTTCTCAAATAGCAATATATTTTTCAATACTGGTTTAAAGGGCAGTTTATTATCTGTCAGTTGATTTGCAATTATTTGGACTTCGTTTAAAAGTTCATTTGGTTCAATTATAGAATTATGAAATGTGTTTAGTTTAGCAAAAGTGATAGCGATTTCTATTTTTTCAAATATATCATATATTATTTGAAAGGTGGTAATTATTTGTGAAGCTACCATTTGTATAGTAAGGTAATGTTGTGTATCTATATTTATAAGTTGAACTGTTTTTAATGTATGTTGAATTCGCATAATATGAGACTTAAGAACGATTTGATTGTGTGATAGGTTTTGCGTCATTTCTTTGAAATTTTGAATAGATTTTTGGAGGAGGGTAATATGTCCATTTACTGAATCTTTTAATTTATTTTGATTACTTGATAATTGGGATATCAATTTATCATACTTATTGGCGTCATTTTGGTCTAAATTACCGGTTATTGCCTTTATTATAATTCCTAATCCATCTATTAATCCTCTTTTGCTTCTTTTAATATTTGAAGGGTTCAATTGATTTATTTGAGTGGTTATTTTGTTTTCAAGTGTGTCCATTAAATGATATGAATTGAAAAACTCTCTTTTATAGTCTTTTGTGTTATCTTTATTAAATGCATTTTTTATGTCGTTCGAATGTTTTTGAATTAGTTTAAATTCTGCGGTTATATTAGTTATGTCAAATATTTGAACAAATGACCAGTGATCTACCTTGTTTTGTGCGTTGCCCAATTTTAGGGGTAGTAATCCAGGGTTATCATTAAGTTTATGGAATGTGGGATAAGTTATTCCAAATTTACAGCATGTGAGGAATCTGTAAAAAGAGAGGGCTTTTTTAGTTCTTTGATATGAACTATTTCTTTCTTTTGGGTTTGTTCGTTAGTTATCTCTACCCTATTATGTTCTAACATTTTAGTTATTTTATATGGTCCTGAGAATTTGTTAAATTTTTTGTTTCTACTCTGGGGGTTTTGTCTAAATACAATCTGTCCTAAGTGAAATTCTTTACTTGTGTCTCCTAATGTATTTATTTTAGAGATTACTTTTTCTTTCTTGTTCTTTAAATTTTCGCTAACTTGTTGATAGATATGTTTTAGTTTTTCTTTATGGGTTTCTGCATATTCTGTATAGAATGCTTCAGGTATAAATAATTCGTGAGGGTTTCTAGAATTTGTATGTCCGAACGTTAGTTCGAATGGTGTATATTTAGTGGAACTATGTATTGTATTATTATATCCTATTATAGCATAATTCATTAAGTTATTTTCTTTAGGGTATTTTTCTTTTAGTATTCTCAAATGTTCAATTATGGTGGAGTGAAATCTTTCAACTGTACTATTAGATTCGTGATGTTTGGCGGTTGTAAAATGTATATTTATTTTATGTAAATTTAGAATTTCTTTTACCGTGTCATTATTAAATTCGGAACCGTTATCAATTACTAATTTTTCGGGTATACCAAATGAGGTAAAATATTTTATTAAGGCATTACTTATGTGAATAGCTGTTTTTCCTACAATGTTAATGGCTTGTGCATATTTTGAGAATGAATCAACTAGTGTTAAATAGTTTTTGTTATCATATGTAAAGATATCAATATTTATGATTTGAAAAGGCCTTGAAGCTGTTTCGGTTAGCATAAGGGGTGTATAAGGAAGTTTTCTCGCGTATTTTGCTCGTTGACAGTTATGACATGAATTAATATAATTTGTTATGGTTGTTTTCATATTTTTCCAGTAATAGTTTCTGCTAAGGTATTCTAACGTTTCTGTAATTCCACGATGGTTTGTTTTACCTTCATGATGATTTTTTGTTAGAAGTAGCTGTTCTTCTTTGTCAGTGACTGTATTTATCAATTTTAGGCATCTTATTAATCTTGGTCCTTGTGTAGAGAAGTGTTCTAAATAAATCTTATTAAAACTTTGGTATAATTTATCTGTACGAAAGTATATAAAGTAAGTCTTATTTTGAATTGTATATTCCTTAAGGAATTGCAGAATGAGGTCTTCATTGTTCGTTTCAGATAATTCAATTGTTGTAATTTTATGGTCTTCTTCAGTTTTTTGGTTCACTATTAGTTTATTGTATAACCGAGGATATACCAAAATTTGATTTATTTTGTTATTGATTATTTCATCCAATATTTTTATTCCTGAGTTGGTGGTTTCATTATATGTTGAATGTTGTGTAGACATTCCAGTGTTGTCATAAGGTTGGGTAAAAGGTGGTCTTATTTGTATATCAGAAATTATTTCAATTTTTGGTTTTCTTTTTGGAATTGGGTTTTCTAGGTTGGCTGCATTTTCAGAAATATTTCTTAAATATTCTAATGTTTCGCGGTTAATTTCACCGGGGTTGTTAATTAGGGATTCGTTTTCGAGGGCGTTTATTTTAATTCTAGACAAAGCGTCTGCGTTAGTGTTTAGTTTCCCTTTTTTATAAATAATGTCATAATCGAATTCTTCTAATTTTAATCGCCATCTCACTAATTTTGAGTTGGGTTCTTTAAGTTTATATAACCATACTAGGGGTCTTGAATCAGTATAGATAGTAAATTTTCTACCGAATAGATATGGTCTGAAATATTTGCATGCCCAGACTATTGCTAACAATTCTTTTTCGATAGTGCTATATTTTTGTTCTGATTCGTTTAAAGTTCGTGAAGCGAATGCTATAGGTTTGTCTGATCCTATAGGACCTTGGGAAAGTACTGAACCTAGTGCCACGTTAGAGGCATCCGTTGTTAATATGAATTCTTTACTGAAATCAGGGTATTTTAAAATAGGTGCGTTTGTTAGTAATTGTTTGCATATGTTAAAGGCGTTTATAAAGTCTTTGTCATGAATGATCTTATGATTTTTCTTTAGGCATTGCGTGAGGGGTTTTGTAATTTTAGCGAAATCTTTGATAAATTTTCTATAATAACCGACTAAACCTAAAAAGCTTTTTATTTCTTTTGGGGTAGTTGGAATGGGAAAATTTTTTACTGTATGGATTTTTTCTGGATTGGGTTTAACTCCATTGGGTGTAATTACGTGTCCTAGATAATTTGTCTCCTTTCGTAAGAATTCTGATTTATCTAGTTGAATTTTAAAATTTGACTGTCTTAATCTTTCGAATACGGATTTTAACCTGTCTATATGTTCTTGTAAAGACGTGCTGAATATTACTATGTCATCCAAGTACACTAAACATGTTTCATTCTGGAGTCCTCGTAGAATATTATCCATAACTCTTTGAAACGTAGAAGGGCTATTTTTTAAACCAAAGGGCATTCTTTTAAATTCGTAATGACCGTTTTCTGTAGAGAAAGCTGTCTTTTGGATATCGTCGGGATCCATCTCGATTTGGTGGAAACCGTTTGCTAGATCTAATGTGGTAAAATATTGACTTTTTCCTAACTTGTCTAATATGTCGTTTATGTTTGGCAAGGGGTATTTATCGTCTACTGTTTTGTCATTTAATTTTCGATAATCTATAACCATTCGCCATTTCTGCTTATTTGAGGCATCTAATTTTTTTGGGACAATCCATATGGGACTTGACCATGGAGATGTGGAATGTTGTATGATATTTTGTTTTAATAAATTTTTTATTTGATTTCTAACCTCTTGTTTATGTACTTCAGGGTATCTATACGTTTTCGTAAAAACAGGGGTGTCGTCTGTTAATTTAATTTTATGTCGTATTTTGTTAGTAAAAGTTAAGGGGGAATTTTCGTTGTAGAGTATGTCTCTATACTCATAACATATTTTCCTAATTGCATTTTTCTCTTCGATATTGCAATGGTCTAAACGCAAGTTTTTCAAGTTAGACTTCTGAATATTATCTTCGGATTTGTTGAAATTTTGTCCATGTGGGTTTTCAATAAAATTTATTTCATTTATATTTAGGGATTCTACATCAATAGGTTGAGTGATAATTACTTTAGCTATGTTTAATCCTGAATTTATTATGGTAGTTAACGTTGAATGATTTTTTATGTTTACTAATGATTGGGGAATTTCTATATGATTTCCTAAATTTATATAATTCAAAACTACTGTGCCTTCTTTTATATTTACGGGTAATCTAACTACTTGTTCTGTTCGTGGAGGAATCGTGATTACATAATTATTTTCTTTTAAAAGATTTCTTAGCTCGGTTAATTCTTCTGATTCATATATTATGGGAATTTGAGTAGTTGGGGATACTAATAACTTTTTGTTTAAATCTACGGACATTTTTAATTGTCTTAAGAGATCTATGCCTATTAAACCATCATATTTATTGCTAAATTTAAACAAATGGAATTTGTGTATTTCCGGGATTCTAAATATGTTAAATACAGGGATGGTTATAACTTCATTGTGATAGCTTATACCATGTGCTGTTTGGATACTAAATTCTTCATTATGAATATAATTTTTGTAAAATTGGTATGCTAATTCTGGATTTATCATGCTTCTAGAACTTCCGGTATCAATTAAGAAATTTGCATTGAGTTGTGGTATGTAAATATGGGGGAGATTTATTTTCGTGAAATTAAAATTGATTATGGTGGGGGTTCTGTTGGTTTGTCCTGAGGAAAATTTTCGTTGGGGTCCTCGTCTGTATAATCGTCTCTATATAAATTATCTTCGTCATTTAGATCAGGGTCGGAATAGGGTTCTATTTCCTTTTCAATTGAGAAATTATAATCATTACTGTTATAATATGGGTCTTCGTAATTCTCATTGTTAAGAGTTTCTAGATTTTCGGGGTTGCAGTTTACTTCTTGTAAATATAATTTATTTGGAGGTTGTCTAGTATTTCCGGATGAAGTATCCATAGGTACTACTGTATATGGATTTCCTGTGTTATATGTATTCCGTTGAGGATAATTAATATGTTTTGTTTGATTTGATTGAGGCTTATAGAAAGTCTTTATTTGTTGAGGATTCATGAAACGTTGTTCATTTCTTCTAATTTGGCTTTGTGTTTGGTTGAAAAATGGGTGTCTGTGTTGTGGAAAGTTATTGGGTTTCCATTGGTTTGTATTATTCTGAGGGGTTTGATTAAATATTTGGGGTCTAGGAGTCTGATTAAAGAATGTTGGTCTTGGCGATTGGTAATTGGGTTGATTAAAGGTGTATTGTGGTCTTTGTGATTGGTAATTAGGTTGGAAAAAAGTGTATTGTGGTTTCTGATATGGTTGTGGGGAAATTTTGTTAGCTGCCGGTTGAATACGGTTGATAGGTTTAAATAGATTCTGACTATTTAAATAATTACTTCTATTCTGGCTATAGAGGAAATTTTCTTCTTCTATTACTAGTGACATTGCCTTTTCTAAACTATCGGGACTTCTTAAACGAATATTATTTTGTATTTGTCCTGATAAACCTCTAATAAAGGTCTTGAGTGCAAGGTTTTCATAATTTTTTAAATAAACTTGTCGTTCTATGGGTGTTAGTTCTAAGTTGTTTAATTTTGATATTATTAAACTTCTTGCATCTTGACATCTCATGCCAAAATTATAAGGAGTTTCATTTTTGGAGGAGTTTAGCGCAATTAAATCTTGTACCAAACAATCTATGTTCCGTTGGTCTCCAAAGCTTAGTTTTAATGAATTTTTTATTTCTAACCATGTTCGTAACTCTAGACGTGAACCAATTAAACTTAAGGCTCGTCCTGTTAATTTACCTAATATTGCTCTAAATAAAAAATTCTTTACTGTTGGGTCTTCGTTACTAAAGGTATTTATTAAACTTTCGCAGTTATCTAAAAAGATATTTAACGTGTGTGGGTTTCCGTCATAGTGAGGAATTGTGTCTACATATAATTTTAGTAATTGGTAATTTATAGGGTGTGGGGTTGTCATTGTTGAAATTGTTATTGTGTTTAGTTGATCAGTTAGTTCACTTATATTTTTTTCTGAATCTGTCATTCAGTATTGATTATATGCTATTTGATTATTATTTTATTATTTATTTCTATTTAGAAATGAAAATTATTTCTTATTCTCTTAGGATTCAATTATTAGGAAAGTAATTTTCTGAACTTACATTAATATCTCGATCATTTTCATTTTCTTAATTCTATGCTGGTTTCGGCTATGTGTGTCTTCCACCAGTTTTTCTCTTGAACGTCGGCGATTTTTGTCCTAGTTCTGGAGGGTGTAGAACTTCGGCGATGCTGTCCTAGGTTCTGCTGGGTGTCAGGCTTTGGCGATGCTGTCCTTGGCTCTGATCTTTGTAGAATGATTTCTTTCTTCTTCTGGTACCACTTTGTTTTATTTTCTTTATTGTCTATTAACTGTTAAAACAGACCGAATCTCGCGATTTTTGTCGATTTTCGTTAGACAAGTCCTACCGACTGCGCCAGTTATGTTGCGGCTTCCGGAAAGAAGGTTTTTAAAAATCAAATACAAGTTTTGTGACTAGTATAATGATACTTTACAAAGATACACTATGTCTCAATATCAATATAAAAGTGTTTACAGTTTATGAATACAAAGCTTATATACTAATTGGTTATCTATTATGATTCAATTATAAGGAATTTGTATGGGATACATGTGCGTGCTGATAGTAGACGTATTTGGCAATAAACCTTGATAGTCTGCTTATCTGCATCCGGTCGTGGTATCATAACTGGTACGCGCATTGAGTGTAATACTTGTATCTGCACGTTCCAGTCTTATCTTAACCCATTACCCGCCAACGTCCCATTTTTAGGACGCAAAATCAACAATTTTTTTCAGAATAATTTCAACTGGTAAATGAGAAAGACTAACATGTAAGTAAATTTTGAACTAAGTTCTTTTAGAATACACCAATAGATGTCACCATTGCACCTATGTTATCGTGTACTGTCACTTTTAAAACATAACCTTTCACGTCAGTGAGCACGCGGTATTTAATATCCATATAAAAGCCACAGAAAGCATCAATACTAGGTCCTTTCATATACTTCATATTGTGTGTCAGCAAAAAGACTTTGTATTGAATACATTACAGGTAAGTCTTTTACATCTTCAAGTTCATGTCCCTTTTTTGGGACATTGGCATATGATATATCTATGTAGTTAACATTTTACTTTTTAGAAATGAGTGCAAAGAAGTTTCTTACGGTCGCTGAGATTGCTGCCATGTTTGATGACGATGCGTTTTTTGCCGATCTCAAGAGAAATGATATTGATGATGTCAATGTTTCCATCATACCACCAGATTCGAGCAATCTAACGGATTTGGAAGATTTAGACGAGGGGACTTAGAAGACACTGACCTTGCAGGAACGTTGGAATTATTTGTACCTGAAGTTCTCGACGACGAGAATATTGCAGCACCATCAACATCATCAACCATAGATAATACTAATAAGAAACGAAAATTTAATGAATCCATGCCAAGTACACACGTAGCAGTAAATAAGCAAAGTCAAAAATCGAAAAAGAAAGTTGATGTAATAAATTGGGAGAATGTCTCCAAAATACAGTAAAACAAATTCTGCATCTAAAGATAAATGTGAAAACGTCCACGAAATCCTGTGGGAAAACTCAGCTGTTGATATATTTGAGCAAATGTTCTCGGAAGATATATTCCAGCTTATTCTAGAACAAAGTGAATTATATGCTCGACAAAATAATACAATTAGCTTCAATCTTGATCTTGAACATCAGAAGAAATTTATCGGAATTTTGATTATAAGTGGTTACCATAAATTACCTTGGGAGCAGGCGTCTGATGCCGGTGTACCTATAGTCTTCAACTCAATGTCGAGAAGTAGATTTAGAGAAATAAAACGATATATTCACTTGAATGACAACAGCAAATTGGACAAAAATGATCGATTTTTCAAACTCAGAAAGTACTTCGAGCTTCTACAGAAGAACTTCACGAAATTTGGCATTTTTCATAGCAAACTCTCTATAGATGAGATGATGGTCCGCTATTATGGAAAACACCCTACTAAAATGTACATGCATGGAAAACCAATAAAATTTGGGTACAAAATTTGGTGCATGTGTAGTTCTAGTGGATATTTATACAATTTTGATCCTCATTCTGGCAAGTCAAATGATGAAAACGTGAAACCCTTGGGTTGTAGAGTTGTGAATATGTTGATAAAGGCGATCCCACCCGACAACATGGAAGATCATGAAGTCTTTTTCGACAATTTTTTACAGGACATGAAATTCTAACAGAACTAAGAGACATCAAATTGAAAGCATCATTATGAAAGACAATTTGACAAAGATAGCGAAATTCTTATGGTGCGTTAGAATGATAACAGAGCTGTAACTATGGCTTCAAATTATAGTGATGTCTCTCCATTAGGAAATACGAAACGATATTCCAGAAAAGATAAACAGAGACTAACAATTCCAATACCCCGTTTGTTTAGCGAATATACAGTCACACGGGTGATGTCGACTTATTAGATAAGCAAATATCATTATACAGAACAAGGAACAAGAATTCGGTCTAAAAAATGGTGGTGGCCATTATTTACCCAATTTATAGATATAGCCATAGTAAACACTTGGAGACTATACCAAATAGCTCACCAGGATGAAGATACGACGCTGCTAGATATAAGACGAAAAATAGTCCTTGCTTACTTGTGCCCCACAAAATTACCAAGTAAAAGACCTGGGCCACAAAAATCAAAGGTTGTCGGGGGAAGAGTAAGTTCTTAAGTGCGATTTGATAGAATTGATCACATAATAATATCAATAAACACTCAAAGGAGATATGCTGCTTGTGGCAAGAAAACAACAAGAATATGTAGACGTTGTGACGTACCACTGCATGATAAATGTTTTGCAGAGTTTCATACGCCATAAGTGTTATTAATTTGTTCAATTTTTTTCTAGCATTGCCAATATAAGTTTTAAAAAAATAAAATAAAACAAATTAGGTATTTTTTAATTTACATTATTCATATCCTGCCAATGTCCTAAAAATGGGACGGTCTATAATTTTTTTATTTACATAAAAAAAAATTGAGTTTTTATTTTTCCTATTTCAGTTAGCTATTATGAAGGGTCCTCTGTAATTTTTTTTTTAATTATGGCAGGTAATGGGTTAAACAGTCAAATACATATCTCTACTTTATTTAATCCCTAATTTAATACTTGACATTGATAATAATTAAATCTTATACATTTTAAATACATTTGATTAAAAACAAACAATTTTATTTCTAGCCGAACTCCATTATTGAATATCACATTCATAATCCCGATTTTACTATTGCGAACCAAAATAATGAAAGCACAAAGGTAATACATATTTATATTTATGGCAGGTAATGGGTAGGTAATATGTAAATCGTAAGTGCATTATTATTGTAAATATAAAGTTAGTAATTTTAAAATAAATTAATGTTAGAATATTAGATATTTAATTATATGGTTTATTAAGAAAAGATATATATATTAACAAAAAAAAAATGTCATGTCAATGGACGAAAAGAAATTTATTTCTACAGCTGCTACGCTCCACCCAGCCTTTCACTGGTTTAGTTGGTAAGGTCGTAGATCAGTCCAACACACGGGAAGCATTCGTGTTATGCTACCTATGGAAGAAAAAAAACACAGGCACGCACGCACGCACGCACGCCAATACGATGACATACCTTCTTGTATCTTTCAGATATTGGCAAGACTGTCCGACCGGGTGTGGTGTACCAGAAGATGCAGCACTCCTGGGCAGTTGACTGGGGTAGCAAAGAGACTAATGCACGAGGGGAAGCGCTACTGGAAGCCAGGTCCACACTGGATGTGGTCTTGCTCAACAGTGGTGATAAACCAACGTTCATTAGAGGAGAAGCAAATTCCATTGTGGACCTCACCTCCGTCAGCAGCAGCCTCGTTAAGAGGAATTTCTCCTGGGAGGTAATGGACACTTACACAGCCAGTGACCACTGTGCAATACTATGGGAAATATCTACCAGAATACAAGAGGGGCGCATAGGAAAACTAATGCTATTGGTTGGAAAGTAAGCGCCTTTAATCCTGACGCTTTCACGATGACACTGTAAACCCGTCCAATCAGTGATGGAAATGCCAGAAAGAAGGCAGAAGAGATGATGAGAAGAATCACGGAAGCCTGTGACGCTAGTATGCCTCGATAACGCGGCATGTACCAGATTCCATCGATGCACTGGTGGAATGATCACATCGCTGCCCTCCGTAAAGAGTACCTTAGCACGAGAAGGGCATCACAACGTGGCCGGAAGAGACCAAACTCTGAGGAACTGGTAGCAGAGTACAAAAAGGCACGCCGAAGATTAAACAAAGCCATCGGTGAAAGTAAGAAACAATACTGGAGAAAGCTGATCAATCAGGTGAAGGACGACCCGTGGGACAGGCCGTATAAGGTGGTCATGATCCACCTGAAAAGCCAGCCAATGCAATCGCCTACATGCCCTAAACTCCTAAAGAGGATTGTTACTGCGCTGTTTCCACAACAAATGAAATTTCACTATCCGACAGAGCAGTGCGAGATGGAAGAAATTCCGCTGATCACAAAGGATCAGTTGATGGAAGCTTGTAGAAGAGTAGGGAATACCAAAGCTCTGGGCCTGGATGGAATCCCAAACATCGCATTGAAGGTAGCCATCAAAGCAGCGCCTGCGCTGTTCTTGGAGGTTTACAACAAATGCCTTGAAGAGGGCACCTTCCCCCCAAAGTGGGGAGGGGCGGAGGAGGCGGGAAGCAACAACCCTGCCCCCCTTTTGAACATGGCTAGCTGAAACTAGCGTAAAAGTGGAGAAGCCACGGCTGTGACCGCCCCCGCGAAGTAATGCTTTTACGGCAGTTCCACGGGGGTACTAAAAAGGGTCATGGACGAAAAGAGGTGGGGGTTTAGTTTTATACCCTCGTTGCTTACCAGCAAATCCTATTTAATAGTTTTCTCCTTATCTGTGACCTCTATTCCAGAGAACAAACTTCATTCTTTGCCCAAGGGTATACAAATACAGCACCTAAGATTGATTTACTATCAAAAGTGGATTTGCTTCCTCGGTACTTACGGAACTACGGAGGAAGGAGCGGAGGAGGAAGGAAGCAACAACCCTGCCCCTCTCTTGAACAAAGCTAGCTGAAACTAGTGTAAAAGTGGAGAAACCACCGCTGTGACCGCCCCCGCAAAGTAATGCTTTTACGACAGTTCCACGGGGGGACTAAAAAGGGTCATGGACGAAAAGAGGTGGGGGTTTAATTGGTAAGGTCGTGGATCAGTCCAACATACGGGAAGCATTCGTGTATGCTACCTATGGCGCTTAACGCATTCCCCCCTCTTCGGAAAAAAACACACACACACACATACGTATACATACAATACATTTTGAAACACTAGTAATTTTTCTAGTTATTTTTGCCTGTTATGTTATAATAATGAAAGTTACAACTATTCTAAGTTTAAATAATTGTTGTGTCTTGTTTAAATACGCATATTCATATTGTAAATGTATTTGTCATAGTAAAAATGTGATACCTAAATTTTAATATGTTTTTAACTAATTTTAAGTTTTATTGTTTTTATATTTATTTTAAATGTATCAATATATCACATTAACATATTTGGTTTTCTATTTTACTAAAATTGTACTACTTATTAAAAAAAAATTTGATTAAAAATACCTTATGGTAATCTACAAATTGTAGATACATGCTACTGTTAAGATGTAAGTCTGTCTTAAAATTTTTATCTGTTAATATCTTAATCATCTACTTTGTAAAAACGCTCATGTTTTTTATTCCTTATAGGAAAAATGTATAATTTTCTGATGAAGACATTAAGTTCGAAAATTAATAAAAAAGCGCTGTTAATTAAAATAAATGAATTGAACTGTGGAATGTTATTTTAATTACAATTTTGACCTAAAAAACCCCTAACAAGAGTATATTTAAATAAATCAAGATGGTCATATATATTAATACTAATATAGAAATATATTCTTAGGTCAAGTCTATACTTTGTAATTGTTGTTATTTTCTGTATATAATAAAGAACAAAATATCTTTCTCGTTCTCTTTCTCTTAGTTGAATTCCACCCGAATCATATCAAATTGTTATCAATACATCATTCTACACTGCATCCTGTATTGTCATTTAGTTAAAACAGTGTAAACAATGTATTTTGTTTGTGTTTTTTGTAGGTACTTAGTAAAAAATGGATCGAGAAGAGGCAGAACGACAGCGTATTCTTTCGATTTTACAAGAGTCTGACTCTGATTCTGCGTTGTAAGACCAGATGTGTGATGAAGATCACTTGAGTGAGCGTAGTAATCCTAGTGACACAGAGCAAGAAATCTCAAAGTCTGAGTCTGATGATGACATTCCACTGTCTACGCTATCGGATAGAAATCGTTCGCCGGTGGAACATTGTATATCTGGATCGGCTAGTTCTTCAAACGCAAACCGTGAGTGTTCTTCGGGTTTTTATCGTGGCAAAGACGGTACAATGTGGTATAAGACGCCTTTTCGACAAAATGTCAGAACCAGAGCCGAAAACATAATCCATCAATTGCCAGGTGTAGTACCAGAAGCAAAATCGGCGATATCTGAAGTGGAATGCTGGAATCACTGAGGATATGCTGCAAATCATACTTATGCATACTAATGCACGCATTATACCTAAAATAGCTTCATGTACTAATTTATCTAAGTACACCCATGTAAAAGAATGCACTATGATTGAATTGAAAGCTTTTATAGGCCTTCTTTATCTAGCTGGTCTTTACCGATCAGGCAGACAAAATTTGAGCGATTTATGGGCTACTGATGGCACAGGTGTGGATATTTTTCGGCTTGTAATGTCTTTACAGAGATTTCACTTTATTCAAAGTTCTTTGACCTTTGATGATATTTCTACCCGTCAGCAAAGAATGCAACTAGACAATCTGGCTGCAATCAGAGAATTTTTTTAAGCATTAGTGGAACTGTAAAAAAACTTACATACCAAGTGATTGTCTAACAATTGACGAAATGCTCGTAGCTTTCCGAGGTAGGTGTAAATTTCGCCAATACATACCATCCAAACCTGCTAAATACGGAATAAAAATCATTGCTTTAGTCGACGCAAGAAATTTTTATATCAAAAACTTATATTATATTTTATATCAAAAACTTATATTATATTATTATTATATATCCTGGAAAGCAGCCTGAAGGCCCTTTTTCTATAAGTAACAAACGATTTGATGTTGTTGACCGGATTGTACAGCCTATTACCAAAACAAACAGAAATGTAACATTTGATAACTGGTTCACTAGTTATGAACTGGTGCAGCATTTGCTCAAAGAACATAAGTTGACATCAGTTGTGATACCCTGCGCAAAAATAAAAGACAAGTTCCAGTATAATTCACTAAAACTCGCGGAGTTGAAGTTTTCTCATCTCGATTTGGTTTTGAAAAGGATGTCACACTTGTCACTCATGTGCCTAAAAAAACAAAATAGTATTGCTGATGTCTAGCTTACATCACGACGACGCCATTGATGAAATAACAGGAGAACAGCGGAAACCTGAAATAAATACATATTATAACACGACAAAATGTGGTGTGGATGTAGCCGACGAGCTATGTGCTACGTACGACGTAAGTCGTAATTCTAAAAGGTGGCCATTGACATTTTTTTATGCCTCATTGAACATAGCTGCTATTAATGGCCTAATAATAAACAGAATTAATAATAATTGTTCAAAAACAAAACGAAGGCGATTTATAAAAAACCTAGGGCTCGGTCTTGTATGGAACACCTAAAACTTCGCCAAAATGTATCAGTGCTTCCACGTGAGTTGCGACAAAAAAATGCAAAATTTGTTGGTGAATCTTCAAGGGAACCTCCGGCAAAAAAGGCTAATGTTCGCAAAAGGTGCCAAGTGTGTCCAGCCAAGAAAGACCGTAAAACAAATTACACCTACGAGAGTTGCAACAACCATATTTGTTTAGAACAAATTGTACCTTTCTGTGCTGACTGTACCAAAGATAATGATTTAGAGTGATTAATTGTTTTTCTTCTTCTTAAGATAATTTCATAATTTCTACAAAAAAGTGCCATTAAAACATTAAGACTGATTGTTAATTAATAATAGAATTACATTTAAGTAGAAGAGAAAGATTTTGTTGATATTTGTCGTTATTTTTTAAAGCTCTAATAAATATGATTAAAACATAATATAATACGATATTTGTGTTTCATTTATTTACATACATAAATACCTAAAAAACTAAACACGAATAAAATATTAACTTTATTATTTATAAAGTATTGGATAATTTGTTATCTAATGAACGGGTCTGTGAGACCCACCCCAACGTCCGTGTAACACTTTTCCACCCCCATGACACCGGGTTAAACATGCAATTTTTTCACAAAACAAAGCAAGTCTGAAAAAAATCAGAAATTTTTTTTGCAATCTCACTGTATTTAAAATCTCCCAAAGCTTATAAATATTTAATAAACATGCATTTCAGTATACCATCAGTGAACACTATTCAAAGGTGGCTTAGTGTGTACAGTTTGAAAACGGGGTTTTCAAAAAATTAAAACCTCTTTTAAAAACAAAAATAAAACTGATCACGAACAAAGAAAAACAATGTGTTTTGTGTTTCGATGAAATGTCAATAAAAAAAACCATTGAATACAATCCCAAATTAGATGTCATCGAGAGGTTTTCAGATCTGGGTTCTTTGGGCAGATCTGAAACTCTCGGTTCCCATGCACTCGTTTTTATGATTCGTGGTCTATTTTCTGCATGGAAACTTCCTGTTGCATATTATATTAGCACAGGAATAACAGCTGACAATTTAATGAAATTATTATATTTGGGAATTGATTTGATACAGAAAATTGGATTTTCCATCCATGCAATAACATGCGATCAAGGGACAAGTAATCAGTCTGCTTTTAAAAAAATCGGTGTATCCACAGATACTCCATACATAATTCACAATGCAAAAAAGATCCATGTTATGTACGATGTCCCTCATTTAATAAAAAGTGTTCGAAATAATTTAATCAATAAAGACATTAATACAGTGGATGATTGTGCATCTTGAAACGATGTAAAAAATGTATATCAAATTGATTGTGTGTCCCAACCAATGGCACGTTGTTTAGTAAAAATATCGAAGGCTCACATTTATCCCAACACCTTTCAAAAAATGCGTGTAAAACTAGCGACTCAGGTGTTCAGTCGATCCTATTCCATTTCAATTAAATTAGCATGTGCCACGGGACAGATTCAGAACAATACGGCTATTATTACGTCACAATTTTTATTAAAAATGAATGACCTATTTGACAGTTTAAACAGCCATGGTTTATACGATTGCAACAAATATAAAAGTGCGCTTTCTGATTCTTCCCCGCTTATTGATAAAAACATTAGAGATGCTATTGATTGGATAAGTTCTTGGAAAGTAGTATCAAGTAAAAACAAAACAAAAAATCCTCCGTATTTCGATGGCTTCATACAAACTCTAAAAGCGATTTTAAACTTATGGGAAGATGTCAGACACGAAGAAGATATTAGCTTTCTGATGACCAGTCGATTAAATCAAGATCCATTAGAGCATTTATTTTCAAAAATTCGACAGATGTGCGGTTTTAATTCAAACCCTACAACAAGAATATTCAGAATTAATCTCCAACATCTAATAACTTCTGATATTATGATTTCACCGACATCGTCGAATTGCGAACCTAATTACGATGGACAGCTATTAGAAGATCTAGATTCATCCCAGCCAAACGTCACTGAAGAAAATACTACAAATGTCGAAAATATAGATTTAAAATTAGAATGTGGCAATGATGTAATCCCACAAATTATTGATTTATCTCCATCCATAGAGACATGTTCAGTGACATATGTGGTAGGATATGTAGTAAATTGCGTACTTAAAAAATTCAAATGCTTCAACTGTAAGGTTAATTTTACTTCTGACAACACTGAGATTGAAAATAATCACGAAATGTCGATATTTTAAAAAGATTATTAGAATTAAAGCATTTCGTGAAACCCACATCTGAATTTGTGAACATCGTCAACTGCACATTGAACACATTCAAATTGCATTACATACCAATTATTTATACAGAGAGCATTCTGGAACAACTCTTTCAGTTGTCGAAATTTAATATAAACACCCGTTATCCAGATTGGTTCAGTGACGAATGTGACACACATAAAGTAAAATATCTTTTAAAAATTAAACATTTCAAGGAATGTAAATGGAAATCGAAAGATGTGCTGTAAAGTGCGTATGATTCCAGAAAAAAAGTTAGTTTATTAAGTAGTTTGTAAATTTAATGTTTTGTCGATAATCTACCAAACGATGTGTGAAGGTATACCTACAGTGTGTTCACGAAAAACAAGTGATCAGTGCTAATTTTATTAATATTGGAGTTAGAAAATCGTTCAAAAGGCTTAGTAATAGTATTTTTCCGGTTGGATAGTGGCGGTGTCAAAAAAAAAACTATTGAATGTCGAATTTCAGAGATATATTGAAATATAACTTTTACTCTTTATATTATTATTGGATATTATAGCTGAGAATGTTTTCTTTATGAAAGTTTAGTACAGCATGATGGTAAAATTTAAATAAAACATGATATTACAAGTATTAACTTAAGAAAATATTGCAAAATAGTGGGCTTTAAATTAATAAATTTTATGAATCGATAATTTAAAGTACCGTAAGGTCGGGGTACATTAGCCTTAGGGTGCAACTTTGGCCCAAAACGACAAAAAGTTTAAACTTCTCGCCACGGCGCACATTAGGAGCTATCGAAATAGTTCGCGCTATACATCGATAAAATGCTGTATGGGGCGGTCGGTAAAACAATTTCACGTTTAAAAAGCGGATTGGTCAATCTGTCATTAGGGCAATAAGTTACTACATGTAAAACACGTGAAGTTATTATGTGCAAACTTTGTCACGAAACAAAGCTATCAGATAAGTGTAAGTGCTTTTTTGTTATCAATCGTAACAGATATGTATCTGGGATCCTAATGTGATATAAATGAAAGAGTTTAAGACATTTTTGTGAGAAGTATATGATAATTAAAATCACAGTATACTTTGGCCATCGTTTTCGGGTTTCTTTGACCCATGAGCCAAAGTAACTTTACGATGTTTTTTTCTGTTTCTAATTTCTTTTTATCAGTAAGTTGCATGAAGAGAGGAAAATTCTGGAAATGGCCTGCAATAAATGATGAACAATTATACCGTTGGGAAACAGTGATAAAGAAAATTGATGTACCTACCTAAATTTGTGAAAAAAGGTTTCTTTACTGTACCTGAAATTGATGGTATTCAGATTACGCCCTTGTTGATTTAATTAATACGGATAAGTTTGATTGCTTACCTAAAGATTCTCAATTTTGAAGACTGATTAGTTACAGTTGACTGTTAAGTAGGTATAGGTAGGTACCTAGTAAAATAATTTGTTAGTTTATGGATGTTTATTAAAGTTACCCATGTTAAGCTACTTCTAATGAAAATAATTTATTAGTTTAGAAGATTTGTCTGTTAGTTATGCTTAACTTATATTTAAAAAAGTCATGTACTAAAAATTTATTAATTTGTGTTGATTATTATCAAGTTTTTCAGTACAATAAAAACAAATTAATCAAGATAATAGGTAATATGTCTTTCTTTGATATATGTAATCAATCTAAACAAGTTTTTTCTTTCGTTTCATTGAAAACCATTACGTTTTACTACATAAAAAAACAAGGGCCAAAAAAACCCGCTTCAAAGTACAACTTTGGCTCAAACTTTGCGAATAAAAAAAAACACTTAGGGGTTGTTTTATTAAGTTTTACGTGTGCACTTGAGTTGATTATATTCACAACTAAACACCTATTTCTATAAAAAGACATAGTGCTATTTAAATTGAAGTACTCAAACGAGAAGTAAAAAGTATCATGATTTTGGGACAAAGTACCCCGACCTTACGGTATTCATGCTATTTGTTAACATTGTGATATTTCTTCTCTTAGCTAGAAATGACGAAGAACATGGGGAATATGACATAAAATGTAATGGTGATAAGGTTAAGTCACGTGTACGAGGAATACTTTCACTACAAGATGGTTGTAGATAATCATTTGTAGTAACTTTGAATTTTTTACGGAGTGGATGTTTCTATTGTACGTTTTTTACTTTTATATGAAATTGGCACTGCATTTCGATTGATTCTTTTTTTCTCAGAATTTGTGAATGAATCGTCAGAGAAATGACTGGCACATATAAAGTAATTTGATAACAAATTAGCAGGTACGTCATATAAATCGTTGCCGCTATTTTGTATCCACTGTGTACACCTTTCTTTATTTGTGCTTGGGAAACGAAATTTTTAAATATTTTCATAGGAGCAGTACGCAGTGGGGTTTTAATTAGTATCCATAATTAATATAAGAAAAATAAATCAATTATAACAAAATTACGAAATAAAAAATATACAAAAATTAATTTATAAATCACCACAGAATAAGATTTAAATAATAAACAGGAAGATAAAAAACGAAACAATAATGAAATTAGATAGATTATAACAACCAGAAATATAAAACAGAAAACCAAAAAAAAAAGAAACGGAAAATATATAGGTATATTAAATATCGAACGAACAATAATAAAATATTAAATATTATACGAAATAAATTTAATTATTTAAACTAAAACCAAACGATGAACAGCAGAAAATAAGGAATTAATCACAGTAATAATTAAACAGAAATATACAAATATTGTATTCAATAATGAAATCAAATATAGCAAATATGTATATTTTAGATGTATACTATAATAATGTGAGTCAACGAATTCAATACAACAGGCTGACGTGACGTAGAATTTACAATACGATAAAATAAAAATATTTTCTTAATTAATCTTTTGACCAAAACAAGAGTGAAGCAAAACAATTAAGAAATTAAAATTAAAAATTATAAAATTATATAGCTGTAGTAAATCATTTGTGTTCATTGGACTGGTACAAAATTTTTCTTTTTTAAACGACCCTTTTTGACGTCATAAGAATCACCTAAAAATAAGTCCTGTTGTTCGTGTTTGAAAGGTCACCTAGCGGATTTTTGAATTTTATATTTCATTAATATGTCAAATATTATATCATACCATCTACAATTAAACAGGCCGACATAATTTTTCCAAGATACATGAATTGGCGATCTCGAAGGTCTTTGGCATGCTGAAACAAAACTATTGTTTGAGACGGTGGCTGCTTGAGAAAGAAACAAACCCGTTTCTCTATAGGTGCATATATGTATTTTTTATTAATATCTATATAATTAATAATATAAGCAAATTAGCGCTGAAAATAAATTATATTTAAATTACCACGATAAAAAAATAATTTCTTAATAAATCTTTCGACCGAAATAAAAGTGAATCGAAAGCAATAGCAAAAAAATAATAAAAGGTGTGATTATACCAACGTATTTGTATCAGGTTTATGCACGACATGGTCGATTTTTTTTCATATTGAGCTCCTAACAGAGATATAATATTTATAAAACACCTAATTACTCGTATATTAAATATGAGAATTTACTGGAATATTCAGTGTTTCTAAAATATCGGTACTTCTGATAATCGAATAAAAAATATACCACTTATGGTCCAATAAAAGAAGTATTTTGATACGAAAAGTGGTGCAACACCCTTAAAAATGGGGTTTAAGGGTAAAAACCCCATTTCCAACCGTTTTGTCAATTTATCACAAAATCTAAAGCTACGATGGTATATTTTTATGGTTGATATAAGTTCAGTACACTCAGACGAATCGATTATGAGCACATATACTAAATTTGGCCAAAAATTACCTCTTCCAGAGGTCTTTAAAGACGTAAAAATGCATCTTTTCAGGGAAAATAGTTTTTTTTTAAATCATCCAAATGACTTGTAATTACCCTCAAATTGTTCCTGAAGTTCCAAAGAATAATGACTGTTGCCGCCGCATTTTAAAATAATGTAGTTTGGTAAATGACCGAACGTAGCGCTGCAACGCCACCGTCTTAGTTTTTAAACAAGCTGAGACAACAATAAAAATATACATATAACGTGCAACGCGTAGAAAAGTATATCGATCAAAAAAAGGGTCAATCCGCGGACTTTTATATAGTTAAAAGTGCCTAAAAGTGTTGGTGACCACCGCAACCTAAATCAGTACATATTGGTGTATATATTTATAGTTTTTATAATCAGACATTGGTCTGTAAAATTGTTATTTTTTGTGTAACTGTGAATGTGTAGAATTTGTGACTGGTGCGTGCCTAGATGCCACATATATTCCTCCTTAACCATATATCCTATCCCTAATATATGCAGGAGCCACCATCTATTAAAGGTAAGTGCCATGTTTACAATTTTACATGTGAAAAATTTTACTTGAACCAGCAAAAAATTAGTTCGTTTCGCAATGCCGCTGCTGATGATATAATTTTTAAGGGCAAAAATTATCTCGGCGCGAACAATGACCAACCATAATTTAAAAAAATGTTAATAGTTTAACCAATGAAAATCGCTAATGTTTAAAGGTTATAATAATGTAGATTTTGTGGTAGTTTTATATTTTTATAATTTTTAGAAACAAGCCTGTTTATTTATATGTACATAGTACATATACACAAATATCCATACATTGTACATATGTATGTGATATGACTCAAGCAAACGACACATAAATCAGCCAAGATAGCAATTATTTTTTCATTTGAAGCACATACGAATATACAAAAAATTAAACCAAAATTACTTTGCAGTTTGATACGTAAAGAAATTAATGTTTTGTAAAGGTTTGTACCGAACAAAATAACATCGTATTTATACGAATAAATACAAAAAACTAAACCAAAATTACTTTGCTGTTTGTTACGGAGAGGAATTAATGTTTTCTAAAGGTTTGTACCGAACAACATCGTAAGTACATATAATATATATGCACACAAGGTTAGTATCAAGTTTTAGGTTATCTGACGCAGCACAGGTTTGACGTTTCAGTACATAGATAAAGAATGTTATAACCAGAAACCTCTTGCACCGTAATTTGTTGCTACACGTCGTCGTTCACACGTTGATGTTCACACGAAATAGTCACGTTGTGAAACGTCGGCAAATTAACTGAGGTGATGCCAGGGAACTGCAACTTGCAACCCGTCGCGGCGTTACCGAGGTTATAAAATATGTGACAACAGATTATCGGGCACTGTTTTACCGGACGAGTTCTTAGAGAACGTTCGACAACCACACCTCAGTCCCAGTGACCAAAAAAAGAAGGTGAGTAAAACAAGGAAATCCTGAAGTCCCTAAATCCAACACAACTTCACACACGGACGACACCAGGGGTTCAATTTCTGAGGTAGAGTATAGGCCTACCTCCTGAATACCCTAACAAATAAATATTCTGGTGGCAGCGGCAAAATCAATCAGATATTCTGATAAGATCGAAGATTTTGGAAGCGAGCGCGTCTGGACCTAGGTTGCAGCAGAGCCAGCCCAAACATCTTGGAAGAGAAGCGAACTAGTTGGTGTTAGTGTTGTGATTGTGTCGTGAGTGTCAACATCGAGATTCAGGACAATATAATTGTAAGTTTCAATTTAAATTTCATTATTATGTATATTACTGTAAATGAGCATATAATCTAGGAGGGTATGCAGGCTGAGAATTAATTTTTAAAAGGTGAAAAGGTATTATTCAGATCTATAGAGTCATTCTTTGATAAGAAAATTAATTATAAATATGATAAACAGAGCCTTGAATCATTAACAGAGATAGGTAACTATACAATTACCTGTTTCAATCAATTAATTTAAAAGATACAAATATTTTGTGTATAAACATGGCTGAATTTATGTCACTTACAGAAATTAGGAAAATTATTAAAAGTTTTGATGGAAGTGGTTCATCTAAATTAACCGAATTTCTGTTAAGTTGTGAATACGCTCTTAATAGCGTAAAAGAAGAAGATATAAGTGATTTATTAGAATTTGTCAAAAATCTTAAACTAGAAGGTAAGGCTCTTCAAGTCGTGCGTTACAAACAAATAGACAATTACCTTACTCTGAAAAAACTTTTAGAAGATTTGTTTCTAGACAAACATACAATAGCTTCGTTACAACTAGAATTTAATCAGTTAAGACAAAAAATAAATTAAGATGTAAAATCATTTTCCCTAAGGCTAGAAAACATTTTGATGCTTCTTACTGAGGCAACAATACTAGAAACTAATGACCCTTATTCTAATGAAATCATATTAAATTTATTGAAAAAACAAGCATTTGAAACTCCTAATCAAATCAAGAAATTATATGAAAATTTAGAATTGGCAATAGCGGGAGCAATAGATGAAGAAATGATAAATAATTCGAGTATAAATAGACCCCATAATTTTCAAAATAAATGCAGTGGGAACAATATCTAAAACTCTTTTCGGCACCTTAGATGAAAATGATGCAATTTACTATAATGAGCAAATAAATAATTTAAAAGGTAATCAAAATTTATTTAAAACATTATTGCAAAAACAAATACATATAGTTAATTCTAGTATACATTATATCAATGAAACAATAGATACAGTCAAATATAATGAGTTACTTCTATTTATCACTACAAATAAATTAGAAGATCGTATCAATTATATTATTAATAAAACTAATAAGGAATTAGAATTTGATAGAGTACGGGAAGATTTGGATGAACAGATATCACTTTTAATTTCTTATATTGAGCTCTTAAGCGACAAAATTAAAATCATTATAGATTCAATAACTTTTATTCAAAATGGTATATTGATACCTTCAGTTATTTCACCTTCACGGATAATGACTGAAATGAAAAATGCTTTACCTTATTTACCACAAGGTACAAATTTTCCAATTGATTTAAATTTCAACAATTTACATTTAATACCACAAATCTTAAAGCTTATAGTAAGAATGACAATATAATCTTTATACTGGGATTACCACTTGTTAATCATATGCGTTTTACATTAAATAAAATCATACCTACATATACCTACAAAAATATCATACCTACATTATATGTTCATAGAAATAAATGTAGAATATATTGTAAGTGATTTTGAAAATCATAATTTTATCGTAATGAAGGTTGAAGACATCAACAAATGTAAGGTTTTAGAAAATGTATATATGTATACTTTATTTCATGTGTTTCTTGCATTAGCTGGGTTAAATAGAATTTTTTTCTTTATACTCATCTGTACATTTTAAAGGGAAGTGATAATAATGTTGTTTTTAATTTAAATAATAATTTTAAAATTATCTCATGAAAATTACTTGAAATTCTCAATTATTAACGTTGATAACATTTGAAGGGAGCGGTTTATAATGATTATTATACATTACTTCAAATATATCTTATTACAAATTTACCTAAATACTTAAAATTCTGGGATTGGCTAGAAGGTATAAATAGTGTGTTCAATAGATAAATAGATAAAAGTACTGTCTTTTATTTTTCTATATTTTAATATTGGTGATATCGTAAAAATATAATTATATGTACTTATTCGTATTTGAAAAAATGGTGCATATTAACCCTGTTATTGTCGTTAAACTTTTGGCAATAATATTTTCAATTGATAGTGAAATTTACAACTTGCCTTCGTCTAGTCATCCTATAGAAGCAAATTATCGAGAAAAAGAACTTGCTAATGAATTAGCAGACATCATTCGAAGCAATGTTGATACTGTAATATATGAAGAAACACTAGAGTTTGAAGAGCCTAAAAATGTCAATTCTGACATAACGGAAATGCTGGAAGTTGACGAAGAAGAATATGGATCTTCTGATACAGAATATTGCACCGATCAGAATGATTTTGTTGATTATGATTTGTAACATATATTTCTGTCATATTATTTTTTTATTTTAATTCAAATTATTTTCTTTTCTATACATTCAATTCAATTAAATATTTCTTTCGAATGCTATTTTCTTTCGTAATTCTTTAACAAACATTTAGAATATTATAATAAAATTGTTTCTCAACAAAATCGACTGACATCGGCAAAACGTGCTGATACCTGAGCGCATAGCCAGCCGGTCGCGGGATGAACGATAAGACAGTGGCGCGAGACGGAAGATCTAGAACAAGCGTGCGGGGTGAACGTATCAGTGCGGTGTATGCTGAGTTTGCATTGATAGGTCCCAGGAAATTATAATTTGAGATTGGAACTTGGTGGTCCGTCCAATTTCAGTCCGAGAGGGAGGATTAAATTCCTGGTAACCTAAATAACGCGACGGGAAGTGGTGGTCCAGTCCCGACGCACAGAAAGGGAACAAACGGCAGCCGACACTTGGTACCTCTAACATCAAACAAGCCCACGCACACACACGCACCCAACGTCCTGGCCGAAGAAAAAAAGGAAGTGATGTGTTAGTGAGTGAGTGCCGCGAAATTCGAAATTTAATAAAGTGTAGTTCTTAAAAGATAAAATAGGCACTAAGTTAATGTTACACTTCTTCTCAAACGTGGCCACGTAAGTGACGTATTTATAAGTTTAATTGTATTATTTTTTTTGTTGAATCGAACTTAGGAAAAAGGCAGCGATTGGAATTCGCGAAATTAAATTATTTTTGGTCTTAATAAATATATTACTTTTATAAATGATTCACTTAACCTTTTCTTTGCTAAATCCGCAGATTTTATAAGTCATAATAATATAACAATCGCTTACTTTCCTCCTATTACACATTGTACCAGTGGCGTAGCAATATAGTCTTAATAAATTAGTTTACTTTTTCTTTTCCATCTTTTTTTAATCGCTTACAGAATCGTGAGTCCCAGGATTAACATCGTCAGTGGAAAATAGGTTCCTGGTATCCCTTTATTCCCAAAACCAGGTGGCGCCCAAAACTAACAACCTTTATGAAATTAACATCCTTTCATTTATTTTTTTTATCATTAACCCACCCCGTCTTCACTGAGCCAAGGCACACTGAGCCTTTGTGACGTATAGATCAAATTTTAACGTTACAGAATATAAAAAAAATGCAGTTAACTATTGGAAGAGCGGTAAAAAAAGAAAATTACAAGTACAAAATAAATATAGGAAAATAATGACAATACGTCAATTGTATAAATGGGAGAATTACATTTCAAGAGGTGGATCATTTCTAGATAAACTATTACATAATATACATAAAACAAAACTTAAGCAACTTAAAATTTCACTCAGATATACACAACTATAATAACGGGTGTTTTTTTACAGGTATAGAACTTCCGATAGGGATAACTTTCAAACTGTCTGTCATACTGGTTAAGTGTCTTTGACTTTTTTGTTCAGTATACTTTGGCAAATCACCATGCAAAGACTAACACCAGAACAACGTTTACAAATCGTGGAAATTCATTTCCAAAATTCGCGCTCTGTTCGCCAAACTCATAGAGCACTTCGTCAAGTTTACGGTGCGCATAATCGTCCATCTGAGCAGCTAATACGCAATACTATGGATCGATTCATGACCACATTTACTCTTTTGGATAATATTCATCCAAATCGAGCCCGTACCGTGCGTACAGAAGAAGCCATCGCCGCTGTAGACGCAAGTGTGACAGAGGACCCGAATTTATCGATCCGACGCCGTTCTCAGCAACTCGGTCTCTGCCCGTCCACTACTTGGAAAATTTTGAGGAAAGATCTTGGCCAACATCCATATAAGATCCAACTGGTGCAACAATTAAAGCCAGCGGACCATCGATTGCGCCGTGTGTTCGGTGAATGGGCTGAAAATCAACTGGAAGTTGAACCCGACTTTTATCGTCAAATCATCTTCAGCGATGAGGCTCATTTCTGGCTTAACGGATATGTAAACAAGCAGAATTGTCGTTTTTGGAGTGAGCACAATCCTCATGAGACTCTTGAGACTCCACTACATCCAGAAAAAATCACTGTTTGGTGCGGCTTACATGTCGAAGGCGTCATCGGCCCATTTGTCTTTAAATCCGAAACCGGTGCCAACATTACCGTGAATGGCGAACGCTACAGGCAAATGATTCGTGATTTTTTTATTCCTCACGTCATTGCAAATCATTTGGAGGAGAAATGGTTCCAACAAGACGGCGCAACATGCCATACAGCGCGTGAAACCATCACTTTGTTGAGCCAAACGTTTGGTGACCGAATCATCTCAAGAAATGGACCTGTGAATTGGCCACCTCGTTCGTGTGATTTGACACCTTTGGACTACTTTTTGTGGGGGTACGTCAAATCTCTGGTCTATGTTGATAAACCAGCAACCATTGATCATTTAGAAGCCAACATTCGACACACTATTGACGAAATAAGACCGGGTATGCTCGAAAAAGTGGTGCAAAATTGGACCGACAGGATGGCGTTCATAAAGCGCAGTCGCGGAGGCCATATGCCAGAAATTATTTTTAAAAATTAAATGCCATGATATTTGTAAGCTAATAAAGCCAAAATTTCAGTAATTCCATTGAATTTGTTGTGTTTCATTTAAAAAAAAAGTTATATGCCTCTAAAAAAAACACCCTATACAAGACAGAATGATAATATACATATATATCGATTTTTATAGGAGAACCAGATATAGCAATAGCCCTATATGCAAAGGCAGTAATTATTACAATTTACTACCTGATTGCTTAAAGGATATAAAGGACATGGGAGCATTCAAAAGTGGTTTAAAGGAGTTTTTATGTAAGAGGTGTATTTATAGTTACAAGATGGAATAATTTTTATTTTATTTTTATTTTTTCATTCTTATTTTTGTTGATAGCGTGATCGTTCCGTTAATTATTTGTATTGTTAAATTAGAATTTAGTTTATTTGTGTTTATGTGTACGTATTAGGGTGTTTCGTTTGAAACGAATATTTTTTTTTTCCTCCGACACTGTGAAATATTGTTCTCAACACTGAAAAAAAAAATTCCCTGAAAATTTGAGCCCTTAATTTTAATTTAAAGTACTTCCTTTTCTATTTTGAATTTTTCCCATTTAAAATACATGTATTTTAAACCACTTTTTTTTTAATTTCTATATCTTGGCTGGATTTTAAACTATTATGTTGATAAGCATTGATATTTGTAGTATATTTAACGCTCTTTTGAAGACCTTAGGACAATTTCAACCCAACTTATTTCATATTATTTTTATTAGCCCTGTTAGTCATTTTTTTTATTTTTTTCACATATTTTTGAAAATATTGAGAAAATGGCTTGTCTGGCTGAAAAAATGTAGAGACAAAAATTGTAGGAAATCAAATTTTCTACAAAAATGATGTCTATAAATATGTCGCTCGAATGCATAGTTTCGGAAATATGAACAGTTGAATATTTGAAAATCAAAAAAATATTAATTTTTTTGAGTTTTACTGTCTTAAATTCACTTTAGGCCTGTAAAATGGTCAATTTTATCTTAAAATATATCAAAATTTCAACAGAAAATTGAAAAACCGACGTCTAGTTTATTTTTATGAGTGTAAATTAAGAATTTTTTTTGAATAAAACTAATAATTGTTGAATAGGAATTGTTCATTTACGTAAAAAGTTTTAAGATCGCTGTCACTCCATTTGAAAATTAATCTACTTACAATAGTGAATTTTGTGGCTTCAAGTCCTTTTATTTACGGTACTGTTTGACCTTGAAAAAATTTTTCCTAATTACCGCGAATACCACCAGTGCTGAAATGGCGCTAATTACCTGTTGTTTGTCCAAGCTTGCATTGCTTTTCATTCTTAAGTAATTTTTCTTATTAATTGCAAACAATTTATTGTAATTAGAATAAAAATAGTTATTATAAAATATATTGAAAAAACTATTGTCTAAAATATTATAAATCGTGAATGATCCAGATTAACTATTGTTGTTTGTTCATTATAATTGCTGTTTGTTACAATCATATCTTCAATTGTACCAGTGAAGTGAAGTTCTAACCTAAAAAAATGTATTAATGTACTTTCTTTCTTTTTAATTTATTTCGTTTCCTTAATTTATTTCTTCATAAATATAAAATCGCCTCTGGAAATAATAGTTGTGCTATGATGAGCGAAAAAATTGGTAATAAGACATTTAATTATTTGATTGGGGTTCCAACAAAGCAATTAAATGACAATAAATTACCTACGTATCGAGAGGTCATGAATTTTTTCATTTATAAACACCAAATGCTGAGCTTAACTATCAGGCAAAGTTCGACAGAAGCTATTAGCGAGCTAAATAATATTTGGAGTAAATTTTCAATCCCTACCAATCGATCACAATATAATATAAAGAAGTTAGAAATTTTCTACAAAAATTATCAAGATTTAAAAAAAAATTCTAAAGGAAAAAAAACTCCAATTCATCTTAAGAAAATAAAAGATTTCGAAATTAAATTAGATACGTTGTTTGATATGTCAAAGTCATCTGAAATCAAAAATTTACCAGCTGAAATAAGCTTATTTTTATTACAAAGTCAACAAAAAGGTGGTTACAGATGTACGCCGTTAGTTCCTGGGGATGAATCGAATTTAAAACAGGAATCTGCAAATGAAGAAGAACAAAAATCAGAAGAAGTAGAAGAATATAATTATAATAACAACGATGGCACTGAAATAAGTTAGTAAAGAAATATCTTTAATTTTCTATTTAATCATTTATAATCGAGTCTATTTGGATTATAAATTAACACAAATTTTTTTTTCTGCACAAATAATAGTTTTCTCGAGGTGTAGAAAATCTTTATCGGTTTTTTAAATATATTAATTATCAATTTGAAAAAATTATAGTATTTTTTATCTCAAAATTTACTTTATTTTGCTAAATTACTTTATTTTACTAATTTTATTATCATTCCAAATTATTTAATTTTCAATTCATCATTCTCATATGTAAATATAAATTCGGATTAGCGATATAGAAATAACTTCATGAGCTAATTATTGTTTTTTTAATCTCTTTATTTTATTAAAATATATTACTGTCCTATTTGTTTCCACAATTCATTATGCACATCTCTAAAAAAAATTAGTTAAATAAAATAAATCTTACGATTTCTTTTTATTTTTTAGTTTGAGCAATACGGGAATAACTTTTAAATCTGTTTAAAGTGAATTTAAAGTATAGTTTCATAACTTTCTTAAAAAATTTTCAGGTTTAAGTCAAAAGTTGAGCCAATGCTCGTTTTCATCTGCTCAAAGTAGTCAATCCTCATATGTCAGTGATATAAAACGAGTTCATTCGGATTTCGAGGATGAATTACCAAAACCGAAAATCAGAAAAATTGATATTATGACTCCAGAAGTAGTTGCGACGTTATATAGAACCCAAATCACTGATAGACAAGCGATGTATCTGACTTCTGCTATCATCAACAGTCTGGGATTGAATATTAATGATTACAATTTAAGTCATTCATCAATTCATAATCGTCGCAAAAAATTCCGAAAAAATATTGTTGCATCAATACAAAATGATTTAAATTTTCCGAAATGCCTTACTGTTCACTGGGATGGAAAATTGCTCTCTACAGGGTCTTCCAAATCAAAAGTAGAGAGACTTCCAATATTAGTTACAGGCATGGATACCGAAAAATTACTTGGCGTGCCAATGCTTCATGAAGCGACCGCAGTTGAACACGCTGAAACAATTTATGACATTCTAATTCAATGGAATATACAAGATAAAATTAAAGCTATGTGTTGCGACACTCCTAACGTCAATACGAGTAACTTAAAATTCCGCCTTCCATTATTTCATATATTTTATCTAATACACTACTCTAATCACAAAAAAATGATAGAGGAAATTAGTTCATTATTAACAACTTTCTATGAAATATGAAAAACTTAGCAACTCTTACTCTCGTCTTCTAAATTCATCACAATCTTGAACTAACTCCATAAATTTACAACGTCCAGTTTGCACCAACGTTTATAAAATTTGTTTAATCCTTTAGTTTTAAAGTATTTTAATAAAAAAATTTCAAAATACCATTAATTTTAGAGGTTTTTACTTGTTAATTCTTCACAAATACAGAATTTTTGAAGCATTATTTTTTTTTTTTTTAATTAAAATTATTTTTGCTATAAAGTAGAGTTAATACACAAGCGACGAAATCATTAACGTTAAATTCAGCATAAGCTAACAGACTAATGAGGTTTCATTTTTTTAAATTTAATATCAAAAAGAAATATTTATTTTAGTTTTCTAATGCCGTACGCCATTCGATTTAAGCCTTTTATTCAAATTAACTTATCTACTTATCAATTCATTTTTTAATTCATAAATGTACAGGTTATTTAAATGGCACATGCAGTTTATTACAAAAAAAATTGAATAAAAATTTGTTATTCTTCGCTTGCCGTCATCACATGTATGAAATAATATTGAGAGAGGTTGTAGAAACTGCTTGGCCTGCTACAAATGGACCAAATGTACCGATTTTTAAACGTTTTCAAAAGGATTGGGAAATGATTGACAAATCCAAATATAAAACCGGCCTAGAGGATGAACATATCGAAACAACTTTGACAACTATCAAAAATGAAAAAGTTGTATTTCTTGATAAACAGCTTGAGGTAGATTGAAAACCAAAATAATTATGAATAAGTTGAAAAACGTAGTATCAATCGGCATATGATAGAATCTAATTCATATTTTAAGTAAACAAATAAATCTAATCATTTTTACTGCATCACAATTAATAAATTGATTAAGTGAAATTCTAATTTAATTCTTATCTACTTTAACTACACCGACAGAAAATATTGTTAATATTTAAAAATACTGTAAAATAATTAAAAATTCATTTATTAGAGATCACTTTTTAATAATGAACAAATATTCCTTAGTATTTAAGATATAGTAAGAAATATTTATTAAGAACAAAAAAGTGAACGCTAATCAATGATTTGTTAATTACTAGCAAATATTCTTAAAAATTAACAAATCTTTCTAGCAGTGTACGTAAATTAGAGACGTAATGATTATCTAAAATTCGTTATTGATTCGATAAAAAAAGAATTTTTTTTTATGTTGAAAATAAATTTCAATAAGAATGCAATGTAAGGAATTTGCAATATTTTATAAACACATTTTTTTCATTTTCTTTTAGGATCACCATCCACGGGATGATTACAAGGAATTATTGATACTTTGTAAAATCTTTTTGGGCGCTGTACCACGCAGTGAAGTAAAATTTCGAGCACCTGGTGCAATGCACCATGCCAGGTGGCTTTCAAAAGCCCTTTACAGTTTTAAAATGTATATGTTCAGAAGTGAATTTCGATTACGGTCTTCAGAAATTTCATCTCTACGGGAAATTTGTGTTTTTCTCACTTTATTTTATGTTGAGGCTTGGTTCAAAGCACCCCTCGCAATCAAAGCTTCCAATAATGATCTTGAATTATTTAAAAATCTTTTAAAATACAAAAACATTCATTTAAAAATTGCCAATGCTGCTTTAAGGAAATTAGCTAGACATCTTTGGTACTTACATGAACAGCTGGTAGGCTTAGCTCTTTTTGATTCGGATGTAACACGAGAACAAAAGTTAAAAATAATAAATTCAATTAAATGCAAGGAATCTTTTAATATTAAAGAAAAACGCTTAAATATTAAAGAAAACAAATTTGATACTTTTGCTACGACAGAAATCTGTGATTTTGCCAGCAATAAATCAATTTTCATCTTTGAAGCTTTCGAATTGCCCTATACATTTATTTACAGCGATCCTGATCATTGGGAATCTGATGGCGATTATTGGAAATGCTTCAATACGCTCTCATGTCTGAAAGTTGTAAATGATGTTGCCGAAAGAGGAGTAGCTCTAATCGAAAAATATAATGAATGTTTAACATACGACGAAGATGAAAAGCAAGATATTTTAAAAATTGTTCACGATCACAGAAAGAACTACCCGACTTGTAAAAAAAGCGCATTATGTAATGATGGTGAAAAATTATACGAAATCTAACGTGATAATAAATATTAGTTACATTTTTATCACTATGACATCATTTTGAGCTGTTGTTGAAAAACGATTGTAAATATTAAATACTAAAATCATGTAATTTAACTATTAGTTGTAACTCATGAGCTAAATATAGATTTCTTAAGTATTCAAGTACGAAATAATCAATTTTCTTCAATCTTTCCTATTATTGTTGAAATTTTTCTCTTATAATTTTCTCACATTTCTCTACAGGCCTAAAGTGAATTTAAGACAGTAAAACTCAAAAAAATTAATATTTTTTTGATTTTCAAATATTCAACTGTTCATATTTCCGAAACTATGCATTCGAGCGACATATTTATAGACATCATTTTTGTAGAAAATTTGATTTCCTACAATTTTTGTCTCTACATTTTTTCAGCCAGACAAGCCATTTTCTCAATATTTTCAAAAATATGTGAAAAAAATAAAAAAAATGACTAACAGGGCTAATAAAAATAATATGAAATAAGTTGGGTTGAAATTGTCCTAAGGTCTTCAAAAGAGCGTTAAATATACTACAAATATCAATGCTTATCAACATAATAGTTTAAAATCCAGCCAAGATATAGAAATTAAAAAAAAACGTGGTTTAAAATACATGTATTTTAAATGGGAAAAATTCAAAATAAAAAAGGAAGTACTTTAAATTAAAATTAAGGGCTCAAATTTTCAGGGAATTTTTTTTTCAGTGTTGAGAACAATATTTCACAGTGTCGGAGTAAAAAAAAAATATTCGTTTCAAACGAAACACCCTAGTACGTATGTATATGTTATGAATTTGTATTTCCTTTTTTTTTTCTTTGACTTGTTCTATTTTATGAATAAATATTTTTCTATTCTATTCTATTAAAAAGTATGTTCTTAATTTATTTTAAGATGCCTATAGTCATAAATCTATCATTCATGATAGGGATTTATTTTTATGGGCCCTCGAAGCTGCAAACGAAGTAAATCTCCAGAACTTTCGCGCATCACCTTCTTGGATTTTAAGTTTCAAAAAAAGGTATGGAATTGTATCTAGAAAAATAACAAATTTTATTTCTAGAAAACAATCTAACGAAGAAAAGCAAATAATTAACGATGCATATAATTTTACCAGCAAAGTAAATCCGTTTATTGGAAAATTTGGAGCTAGGAATATTTATAATGCCAATGAAAGGTGGTTTCAATCTTGAAATACGCTCTGGTCGTACATTGTCAGAAAAAGAGTTGAATCAGTAGTTTCATCTGTATTTGCTACCACACACAGTTATACAATTTTACCAATAGTTTCAGCAGCTGGAGAACTGTTATCGCCGTTATTTATTGTACTGAAAGAAAGTGGAGGGACGTTCGGACCGATGGTAAATAATAAATTATTTCTGCAAAAAATTTGTATACCCCACCTGTTCGTCTTCCGGAAAATTAACAGCAGAGCATATGGCAACGTGGTTAAAAGAAGTGTACGTAAAAAATACACCTTTTCAAAGTGTACTTCTGTTAGATTTTTGGACTGGACATTGCCCTGCTAGTTCACAGAAACATATTCCAAAAGACAAAAAAATAGAAATATTAACTATTCCTAAGAAAACAACGGGATTTGTTCAACCACTAGATGTCTATGGATTTAGGATATGGAAAAATGTTGTCAGAACTTTTAGCGATAGAATGATGTAGAATAGAATAAACGTTAATTTTCATGAAAGAAATAATATTTCAAAACTCCAATCTCTCATCCATAATCAGTTTTCATCCCCACGATTTATTAATTTATTTAAATACTCTTGGTATAAAAGTGGATATAATATTAATAGACCGGATAAATTAAAAAACCCTGTTGATTTTTGTTTCGGCAGACAAAATATTGAAGAAGAAAATTTTTGTTCGATTTGTGGAGAACGAGCTATTCCAAAGTGTTCCTGGTGTAAAAAGAAGTTTTGTTTTAAACATTTTTTTAACGACCATCTTTTTTGTGAAAGTTATAAAAACTAATTAAAAATAAACTATTGTTAATGTTGATATAAATGAAGAAAAATAATTTTTTACATTAACACATTTCTGTTTATTTTTTAATTATAAATAATAAGTTAATAAATGACTAAATGATGAAAAAATACATTTTATTCAACAAACTGTTTATACCTTCTAACAAAACCCAAAATTTATGTGTGTGTATTTAGGTAAATAAAATATATTTAAAATAATGTAGGTACTAATATATTTATCAACCAATCCCTTCAAATATTTTTTTTGGTCAACTTGAAAATTTTACACTTGTTACTTACTTTCAATTCAATGACCTTTTTCTTTTTTTCCCTGACTTTCTAAAAATAAATTCCCTGACTTTTCAGAATTTTAAATAAATTCCCTGACTTTCCAGAAAGTGGACACCCTGTGTACATTTAATGTCCTGGAAGTTGCACCAGCTAAATCAGCCCAATCAAATAAAAGTACTTGGGGTTTTTCTTACTTTTTTTTACTAATTTATTACCACTAAAGATATTTTATTACCAATTCCGGTATCGAGTTACGGCCGTGTGATCTAGATTCGTCCGTAAGCTACACCAGCCATAGTGTTTCATGTGTTCATTTTATGCGTTCAGAATGAAACCTATGTCATTTTTTATTACTTTTTTTTTACTCTCGAACGAATCCAAGAAAACAAAAAAAAAATTTTCAACCCATAAACCAAAATATTAACTTTTAAGACAAAAATCATTAGAAAGCGTTAAATAATAACTATATAATAACATAAATATATCAACTATCTAGAACAGTGGTTCCCAAACTTCTTTTGTCGCTGAACTCCTACAGGTGTTTTCATAATTTGAAGGACACTTATCCTAAAAATAATTTTTTTTACCGATTTTACTCATTTCAAATAAAAATAAAAATCTTTAAAAATTATAAAACAATTTATTACCCCAGCCCAATCAACTTAAATGTATCCATATATGTTGTTTTATATCTAGATAATAATATTATGATAGAAATAACAGTTTGGTGATGGCCAGTAATTTTTTTTGCCGATTTAAATTATTTCCACTAAAAAAAATCCTTAAAACGTCCAACACATGTAATTACCCCCATCCCAATCAACTAAAATGTATCCATACATGTTGTTTTATATCTAGATTATAATATTATAATAGAAATAACAATTTGCTAATGGCCAGTAATTTTTTTTTACCGATTTCATTTATTTCAGATAAAAAATCCTTAAAACGTCCAAATTATTTATTACTCACAGCCCAATCAACTAAAATGTATCCATGTATGTTGTTTTATACCTAGATAATAATATAATAACAGAAATAACAGTTTAGCGATGGCCAATAATTTTTTTTTACCGATTTAAATTATTTCAACTAAAAAAAATCCTTAAAACGTCCAACACAATTTATTACCCCCAGCCCAATCAACTAAAATGTATCCATACATGTTGTTTTATACCTAGATAACAATATTATAATAGAAATAACAGTTTGGTGATGGCCAATAATTTTTTTTTACCGATTTAAATTATTTCAACTAAAAAAAATCCTTAAAACGTCCAACACAATTTATTACCCCCAGCCCAATCAACTAAAATGTATCCATACATGTTGTTTTATATCTAGATAATAATATTATAATAGAAATAACAGTTTGCTGATGGCCAGTAATTTTTTTTTACCAATATCAATTATTTCAGATAAAAAAATCCTTTAAACGTCCAAATTATTTATTACCCCTAGCACAATCAACTAAAATGTATCCATGCATGTTTTTTTATATCTAGATAATAATATTATATTAGAAATAACAGTTTGCTGATGGCCAGTAATTTTTTTTTTACCAATATCAGTTATTTCAGATAAAAAAAATCCTTAAAACGTCCAAATTATTTATTACCCCTAGCACAATGAACTAAAATGTATCCATGCATGTTGTTTTATACCTAGATAATAATATAATAACAGAAATAACAGTTTAGCGATGGCCAATAATTTTTTTTACCGATTTTAAATTATTTCAACTAAAAAAAATCCTTAAAACGTCCAATACAATTTATTAACCCCAGCCCAATCAACTAAAATGTATCCATACATGTTGTTTTATATCTAGATAATAATATTATAATAGAAATAACAGTTTGGTGATAGCCAGTAATTTTTTTTACCGATTTAAATTATTTCAACTAAAAAAAATCCTTAAAACGTCCAAATTATTTATTACCCCCAGCCCAATCAACTAAAATGTATCCATTCATGTTGTTTTATACCTAGATAATAACACTATAATAGAAATAACCGTTTAGCGGTGGCCAATAATTTTTTTTACCGATTTTACTCCTTTCAAATAAAAATAAAAATCTTTAAAAATTCTAAAACAATTTATTACCCCAGCCCAATCAACTTAACTGTATCCATACATGTTGTATTTTATCTAGATAATAATATTATAATAGAAATAACAGTTTGGTGATGGCCAATAATTTTTTTTTACCGTTTTCAATTATTTCAAATAAAAATAATCCTTAAAACGTCCAAAAGAATTTATTACCCAAGCCCGATCAACTAAAATGTTTCCATACATGTTGTTTTATACCTAGATAATAATATTATAATAGAAAAAACAGTACGGTGATGACCAATAATTATTTTTAACCATTTTCAATTATTTCAAATCAAAAAAAAATCCTTAAAACGTCCAATACAATTTATTACTCCCAGCCCAATCGACTGAAATGTGTTCAGAAATGATTTACTATGTCCTCCTAATATGATTATAAAAGAACTTACATTATAGCGGTGGCCAATAATTTTTTTTACCGATTTCAATTATTTCAAATAAAAAAAATCCTTAAAACGTCCAAACCAATTTATTACCCCCTGCCAAATTAACTGAAATGTGCTCAGAAATGATTTACTATGTCCTCCTAATATTATGATAAAAGAACTTACAGTTTTTATTTTTATTTTACAGCTTAGCGATGGCCAATATTTTTTTTACCGATTTAAATTATTTCAACTAAGGATTTTATTTACTGGCCATCACCAAACTGTTATTTCTATTATAATATTATTATCTAGATATAAAACAACATGAATGGATACATTTTAGTTGACTGGGCTGGGGGTAATAAATTGTGTTGGACGTTTTAAGGATTTTTTTCAGTTGAAATAAATTAAAATCGGTAAAAAAAATTATTGGCCATCGCTAAACTGTTATTTCTCTTATTATATTATTATCTAGGTATAAAACAACATGTATGGATACATTTTAGTTGATTGGGCTGGGGGTAATAAATAATTTGGACGTTTTAAGGATTTTTTTTACTTGAAATAATTAAAATCGGTAAAAAAATTTACTGGCCATCACCAAACTGTTATTTCTATTGTAATATTATTATCTAGATATAAAACAACATGTATGGATACATTTTGGTTGATTGGGCTGGGGGTAATAAATTGTATTGGACGTTTTAAGGATTTTTTTTAGTTGAAATAATTTAAAATCGGTAAAAAAAAATTTTTGGCCATCGCTAAACTGTTATTTCTGTTATTATATTATTATCTAGGTATAAAACAACATACATGGATACATTTTAGTTGATTGGGCTGGGAGTAATAAATAATTTGGACGTTTCAAGATTTTTTCTTATCTGAAATAATTGAAATCGGTAAAAAAAAATTACTGGCCATCAGCAAACTTTTATTTCTATTATAATATTATAATCTAGATATAAAACAACATGTATGGATACATTTTAGTTGATTGGGCTGGGGTAATAAATTGTTTTGGACGTTTTAAGTATTTTTTTTTATTTGAAATAATTGAAATCGGTAAAAAAAATTATTTTTAGGATATGTGTCCTTCAAATTATGAAAAAACCTGTAGGAGTTCAGCGACAAAAGAAGTTTGGGAACCACTGTTCTAGATAGTTGATATATTTAATTTATTATATAGTTATTATTTAACGCTTTCTAATGATTTTTGTCTTAAAAGTTAATATTTTGGTTTATGGGTTGAAAAATTTTTTTTTTGTTTTCTTGGATTCGTTCGAGAGTAAAAAAAAAGTAATAAAAAATGACATAGGTTTCATTCTGAACGCATAAAATGAACACATGAAACACTATGGCTGGTGTAGCTTACGGACGAATCTAGATCACACGGCTGTAACTCGATACCGGAAATGGTAATAAAATATCTTTAGTGGTAATAAATTAATAAAAAAAAAGTAAGAAAAACCCCAAGTACTTTTATTTGATTGGGCTGATTTGGCTGGTGCAACTTCCAGGACATGTACATTTATGTATTGAGTGCTAAATAAACTTGTTACACTGAGCAGGTAACAAAGTCATCATCTGATCTTTTATTATCTGGTAAACGTCAGTCAATTGTGAAAAACGCGTATTCACCAATTTGTAAAACGCCAGATATTATTACAACAAATATTTTGATGATAATTATAACAAAGCTCTCAAATATAATATTTTTAAAACAAAAAATGTTTTAATGACAACAAACATATTAAGGTCATTAGAGCTGACAAAACTAATAAAACTATTTTAATTCATGAAGAAGAATATAACAGTAAAACGATGAATTTATTAAATGACAGAAACACATATCTTAAAATAAATTAAGATCCAACTAGTAGTTTCCAAACCAAAAATAATAATATAATTCAGAATTTTTTTTTGATAAAAGATATATTACACAAAATATCAGTTAAATTCACACTGGTTGCATTTATAAGGTCGTTCATTAGAATGTGTTAATTTATGTACAGGGTATTTCAACAAGGTGTCATTTTATATGTCCCACCTTTTTTCAGGTGTCAACATATAACTGTTATTCGATGACGTTTGACAAAGAAAACTAGGAGATTTTCAGATATGGATCGATACACACTCGTATAACGCATTGAAATAGTGAAAATTCACTACAAAAACGGTGAAAATATCGCGAATACGATTCGTAAAGTTCGTACTGTTTTTGGTCATCATCAAGCACCTTCTCGCACAACTATAGTGAAATTAATCGATAAATTCGAACGTCTCAGACAAGTTAGTGATGTAAAGACTCCAACTCGTGTTCGTTCGGCTAGGTCAGCTGAAAATATCGCAGCTGTAGCTGAGAGTGTGGCTGAAAACCCAGGTTTGTCCATTTCGAGACGATCACAGGAATTGGGCCTAACCACAGCCACTTTGCACCGTATTTTGCATAAAGATCTTGGCCTACATGCTTATAAGGTGCAGTTGACACAAGAATTGAAGCCTTTAGACCATGGAAAACGCCGTACATTCGCTGATTGGGTGCTGGAAATGCATGAACAAGATCATGATTTCTCAAACAAAATTATTCTGAGTGATGAGGCTCATTTTCATCTGTCTGGATACGTGAATAAGCAAAACTGTCGCATCTGGGGCTCCGAAAACCCAAGAGAAATAGTCGAACAACCTCTCTATCCACAACGAGTGACAGTTTGGTGCGGTTTTTGGAGTGGCGGTGTCATTGGGCCATATTTTTTTTAAAATGATGCTGGTGCGACCGTTTCAGTGAATGAATTGCGTTACCGAACGATGTTGACTGACTTTTTATGGCCTGAAATTGATGCTATGGACGTGGACGACGTTTATTTCCAGCAGGACGACGCCACATGCCATACAGCTGGTGAAACAATGGCTCTATTGCGTGAAAAATTTCCTGGACGTGTGATTTCTTGAAATGGAGACTATGATTGACCACCGAGATCGTGTGACTTAACACACTTTTTTCTTTGGGGCTACGTTAAAGATAAAGTCTACGCCAATGATGCAGCAAATATTCAAGCACTCAAAGACAATATTAGAGCTGTTATTCGCGAGATACAGTTGCAATTATGCGAAAATGTGATGACAAATTTCATCAAAAGAATGGCCATATGCAAGAAGAGCCGCGGCGGACATTTGGCAGATATTGTGTTCCATTACTAACCTCAGATTTGGTACTTTGGATTAAAATAAAATAATCAGCTTTTTTCACAAAAATAGTGCGTTTTTTTATATTTAAAATAACACCTCTTATTTTAAGACCCTGTATGTTCAGATCCCCTTTTCGTCTACAACTATATTCACATTGGTCGCATTCGAAATAGGGATGGCGATCTCAAATCGATTAATCGAAGAATCGATTCTTCGGACCAAATAAATCGATTTTTTAAATCGATATGTCGTACTGAATCGATATTTTACCCTTGAAAATCGACTTTCGATTTTTTCTGTTTTGGTAAAAAAAAAAATTATTTAGAATTAGCTGAATCTACTCACAATATTACGGCATTGCCAGTTAAAGGTTTAATTACTTAAAAACTCGCGAGATGGCGGTGTGCTTAGTTTTCGTCGCTTCTCTTTAGTAAAAAAAAGTTACGTTGGTAATCTTTGACTTTGTTGATTGATATTGCGTCATTGTTTTGTCTTGTTATTATTCATTCATTTGTTTATATATTAGGGTGGTCGTTAAAAATTAAATTTCTTGAGGCGCCCCCTAAAAAGCTTCTTTTTGATGAAAAAACACTATGAAAATTTTTTATTATTTTTTTTACTCAAGACAACACGTGCCTCAAACCGATTTAAGTTAATTTTTTGGTAATTTCCTGATTTTTAATAAAACTTCTTGTTAAGAGTAATGTAAAAATTATTTTAAGATTGGAAATGTTTTAACAATGAAACACTTTTAGTATTATTATTCTCAGTGATGAATTTCAAATTATAGTTTTACAAAAAGTTTTAAATTCTTCGTGATTTAAGCTTATTTTTTAATTTTTATTATATTTTTATAGTTTTTTAAACATCTGTAAGCATTTATATATGAGTTATTTTTGAGAAAATGTTTCTAAAAATTGCGGATGCACACATGCTGGGTAACTTAGATAAAAGCGTCAAATCCTTCTCTGTCGATAAGTTACTAGCAGTGGCATATACGTCTGTAGTTTTTGTATAGTTTACATTGCAAAATTTGTATCAGATGCTTTATATAAATCATTAACTCAATATTGTTATAACTAAAACATCTTATCTTTCACAAGTAATATCGTTTATTACTTATTGAGTTTACTTAGGAACTGAATGGTATGTTTTGTTAGAAGTTACTGAGTTATTCATTATTACTTGTAAAGTCTTACATGTGGTGCGAATGTAAGGTTAAACATTGAACATTTTAAACGATACTATTTTTGTAATGGAAAACAAAGTAGAAAACATATTTTTAATCGGAGAGACACATCATGAAATTGCGGGAAATCAACTTCCATCTAATTTACAAGTATTAAAATTTTTGTTTTACAACACCCGAATATTGAAACATAGTTTGAATGTCAGTGAAAGTTTAGTGTATGATGAATTAATTACTTTTTGGCAAAAAGTAAAAATTCCAATGCAACAAAAATCTCGGTGTATGAAAAAAATTGATGATTTATACAACGATTGGAGAAGTTTACAGAAAAACTCATCAAGACGAAATGATATTCAGGAAAACAATGAAACAGTATTTTTATCACACTTAAATAATTTGTTTGATATAGCACACAGTGATGTTTTAACAATGGTTGATGACAGTACAAAAAGATTTTTATTAAATCAACGTGAACCAAATCGTGTTGGATTTATTGACGACGTTGAAGATATATCTGGTAAGTGTTAATATAAGTCGGACATTTTTGATATTTATTCTTTAATTAAAAATTTTTTTTTCTATCAATATAGAAAAATCTGAGCCAACTTCACAGTATGAATCAACCCCGTCATCATTCAGTCAAGAAAGTCTTCACAGAGATCCTAGTTTCGTTATGAACTTAGATGAAGAATCGCCACCACCGAAAAGATCTCGTGGAATAATATACATTCTGACTCCAAAATTATGTACCATGTTAGATAAGTGCAAAATTAGTGATCGCGATGCAACAGGCTTATTAATTGCATTTCTTGAAGCTGTGGAACTTGATGCAACCCACTACATCGTTAATCGAACATCGATAAAACAAAAACGTGAAAATTTCAGAAAAAAAAAGCGGCTGAAATCCAAACAAGATTTGCAAATAAAGATCTTCGTAGATTGATTGTTCATTGGGACGGTAAACACTTACCTGATATTACTGGCAGAAATTTCGTAGAACGTCTTCCAATAATAGTTTCATTTGAAAATGAAACTAAAATTCTATCGATACCACCGTTAGAAAATGCTACAGGCCGAGCAATGGCAAATGCAGTTTCTGATGCTCTTCAAGAGTATGGAGTCAGTGATTTAGTAGTCGGTTTATGTTGTGATACTACTGCATCGAATACTGGAGAATATAATGGTGCAGCAGTTTTAATTGAGCATTTGTTAGAGAAAGATCTTCTTATTTTGCCATGCAGACATCATATATTTGAGGTTGTATTGAGAGCTGTATTTGACAGTAAGTTAACTAATGTTTCTGGACCAAATGTGCCTATATTTGCTCGATTCAAGAAAGAGTGGGATGAATTAGACCTAACTCAATTTAAAAGTGGAATAGCGGATCCCTTGATTGGTAAATTATTGGAAAATGATATTCAAGACATTCATGAATTCATTAAGCAACAACTTACTTTGAACCATGATAGAAAAGATTATTTAGAACTGCTAGAATTAAGCTTGCTATTTATTGGAATAATACCTGATAACATCACGTTTCATACTCCTGGAGCTATGCATCAGGCCAGGTGGATGGCTAAGGCAATATATTCGTTGAAAATATTTCTGTTACGATTTACTTTTAAACTAAAGTCTACGGAAGAAAAAAGCCTGGGCATGATTTGCGTGTTTGTTGTGAAAATTTATTTACGAATATGGTTCGCCGCCACATCATCGATTAAGGCACCAAACTGTGATTTTCAGTTGATCAAATCTATTTATAACTTTCAACCTATTGACAAAAAAATATACGAGAGTGCTTTAGGTAAAATTTTAAACCATTTGTGGTATTTGAATCCTGAAAATTGTTTATTGGCTTTATTCGATGATGATGTAGATACGGAAAAGAAACAGAAAATGGTTAAAAAAGTCATTGAATTCTCACAAAATGCAGATGAACCTGATTTATTAGACAATAATGAACAAGTTCTTAGGAAGGCTGTAGTATCTCGTGCGGATATCCCAAAATTATTTGACCAAGGATTAGAACAGTTTATTAATGCAACTTCTATTAATTTTTTCCATAAACTTGGACTAAATACGAGCTGGTTGACTGAAAATTGTGAAAAATGGTTAGAAGACTCTAATTATCAAGATTGTTTGACGGCTGTAACAAATTTATCAGTCGTTAACGATGTTGCAGAACGAGGTGTTAAACTAATGCAAGAGTACAACGATTTATTCACAAAAGATGAAAAACAAAAGCAATTCCTCATTCAAATTTTAGATGATTACAGAAGCAAAGGCATCAAGACAACGAAAGAAAGTTTACTTAAAGAATGGAATGATGAAAACTAAAGATTAAAATTAAATTTGTATAAATTTTGTCATAAAATAAAAATATTAATTAAAATATCATCAATTTTTTTGATAAACAGACCTTACAGTTCGGAATATTTATTGTAATTTTCATTAACTATCGTATTCTCATGAATTTGGGTTCTCTGATTGTTCGTATTTTGTATGAAATTGTATTTATTATTATAAATCCTCAAAAAACATTATTATACCCAAAAATTAACTTAAATCGGCTTGAGGCACGTGTTGCCTTGGATTAAAAAAATTATAAAAAATTTTCTCAGTCTTTTTTCATCAAAAGGAAGCTTTTTAGGGGGCGCCTCAAGAAATTTAATTTTTAACGACCACCCTATTATATATATGCCGTGATTGGTTGATTGTTGTAATATACGTACTGTGATTAGGGAAATAAATATTTATTTCTATGTAGTGTTTGTTAAGGAATAATAATCAATTGAGAGTAAGTAAAACGCTTTTTATTTTTTACTTTGATGCTATTTTTTTTAAGTTTGTTCTATCAGTTGCTATTGTTAAATCTAATCGTGTATGTAAGTCATTTAAATTAGTTTACATATGAATAATCACTTATGAGCATTGAAATAACTATGTGGAATTCTTAATTAATAAAGTGTTCATATTTTACTATTACTTTATGTCCATTCATCTGTATAACCTCAAATTGTTTATTTTGTTTACATACAAAATAATAAAGCTCTCGTTTTTTTTTTTAATCAACTGCCGATTTTACTCCAATTTTACCTTAATTAAGTGAAATCAGTTTAAGCAGAAAGAAACCTGCGTGCCGTAAATGTTAATTTTTTATGCATGAAATGTTAAACTATTCTTTTATATCGAAAGAATTGATGCTGATAGGATTTTAACTTTACTTTGAATATTAAAGACAGTAACTACTTGCTAAAAATTTTGTTGTTTAACAAGTTTAATGAGGAACAAATTTTTTTTTCAGCATGTCGGGTAAAAGTGATATATGGAATCATTTCATAAAAAAAGACTTCGGAGGCACATGCAAATATTGTCACCAGGAAGTAAAAACTAAGGGAAACACAACAAACTTGCGTAATCATTTATTAAGACGCCATCCAACAATTAAGACCGTAAGTCTCAAAAAGAAGAGTGAAAGTGGTGGTGGTAAATGTGATAATGCACAAAATGGTGATGGAAATGAACAAGTCAGTGAAACCTGTATTCTTTATGTCACATTCTTTGTTTTCCAATGTACTGAGTTTGAAAAAAATAAAAATCAATGTTCAATAAATCAAAATAACTATGTTTTCTTTTTTTAGGTTGTTGATGATATGACGTTAGATATTGTGCCAGTTCCAGATTTGCAAAATGTTGATAATTCGGATACTGAAAGTGTGGCTTCTTCTACTGCAGTCTTAATTTTTTAGAAATCGATTTTTTAGACCTCGATTTTTTAGACCTCGATTTTTTTATGAATCGATTTATCAGGTTACGATTCGAATCGATTTAAAAATCGATCTTTTTTGGAAAGAATCGCCATCCCTAATTCGAAAGGTCGAATATCCATATGAATACATAAATGTTGCATTAAACTATTCTTCGATTTAATGCACAGATAACATTTATACGTCTTTGAATTTTTACTCTGGTTAGTAATTCTTGAATTACAAATGTAGAATAGAAAGGAAGGCATCACATATTCGTTAGGTTACGCTTTTGAGACACGGCATGGATTGATTGACAAAACAGTACCTAATAACAACTTAACTAATGATTTTAAATATGTTTATTATGTCCTAGAAACTATTGAGCTTCATTTGAAATTTCTGACATTATTCAAATTTCAACAAAATTTTATCAACTTGCATTTGACGTTTTTGTTGGAGCTAAATCAAGAACTTTAATTATGGACGGTTTAAAGAAAAGATTTGGAAATATTGAACAAGTTCATTTGTTAGCTGCTGCGACAATTTTAGATCCTAGATTTAAAAAAATTCATTTTGCTGACCATGTAGCCTGTTCTCGAGCAATAAATAGAATAAATACTTCAATTTTAGATATTCAATCACAGCAACAACTTCCACAAAATAATAGTGAAGAATTCGACGCAATAGAAGGGATTGATTTAGAAAAAGGAATTTGGGATTTTCATAAGTTGCTTGTCAAAAAGCAACTCTCTACATGTAATACACTTGCACTGGAAAGTCAAGGCTTAAACGAAGAGTTTAAACACTATTTATCACAGGCAGTTGTGCACCTAAAGTATGATCCTATACTTTATTGGCAAGAACAAAAAAACTCTATTTATCACCATGTTCACTCAATAGCCGTGATGTATATGAGTATCGTAGGATCATCTGTTCCCTGTGAGCGCCTTTTTTCGATTGCCGGCAACATCGCAAGTGATGAGCGGAACCGCTTGGATCCCAGTAGACTTGACAGATTGTTGTTTTTAAAAAGCTTAGATATGAAGCATTGGGAACTATAAGCTATGTTATCTACTCTCTTAACTTTTTAATGTAACAAATTCATTTAGAAAATAAATGTCTTCTTTTATATCTGATCTGATATTTTGTTATGGTAATAAAAATAATTGTAATTATCGAATTCCCTGAGCTAAAAAATTCCTGATTTTACTGATAAGAGATCCCAGAGATTGTTTATTATGGTATCATTCTTGTTTTTCATAAAATGGATTTATATTTACATTGTAAATACAAATTTGAAAAAAATCGATTTTTTAGAAATCGATTTTTTAGACCTCGATTTTTTTATGAATCGATTTATCAGGTTACGATTCGAATCGATTTAAAAATCGATCTTTTTTGGAAAGAATCGCCATCCCTAATTCGAAAGGTCGAATATCCATATGAATACATAAATGTTGCATTAAACTATTCTTCGATTTAATGCACAGATAACATTTATACGTCTTTGAATTTTTACTCTGGTTAGTAATTCTTGAATTACAAATGTAGAATAGAAAGGAAGGCATCACATATTCGTTAGGTTACGCTTTTGAGACACGGCATGGATTGATTGACAAAACAGTACCTAATAACAACTTAACTAATGATTTTAAATATGTTTATTATGTCCTAGAAACTATTGAGCTTCATTTGAAATTTCTGACATTATTCAAATTTCAACAAAATTTTATCAACTTGCATTTGACGTTTTTGTTGACCTGGTAAAACATTTACCAACGAGCGGCTCATACTGTTACTTCGTTCACTTTATATGAATTAATATTTGGGAAAGAAACCGAATTATCAAAATCCATTATTCGAAAATCTGTATTTAAATATAGTTCCGAAGATTATCTGAACGAATTAAAACTTAAATTAAACAAATCACGAAAATGCAAAAAATAACATAATGAATTCAAAATTAATTAAACAAAACGTACTATGACAATAATTTTAAATTATTATTGTATACAATATACAAATGTTGTATTGAACTATTCTTCGATTTAAAGTATTTACACAGATAAATTTTACTCTGGTTAGTAATTTTTGACTTACAGTTGATTAGCAGATAAATGACAATGACATCACCCTCCACATGTAGAGAAGCGACAACGTCACCCTTAACTAGAGATATCAACCTCCAGTAATTTAGCAACCGTAAAAAGTACAACACAAAATATTATTGGTAAATGTTTAATTATTAGCACTGAAATTTGTTTAATTACATTTATTGAAATTATTAAAAATTTCGACTTAAAAGTAGTAGATAAAAATACACATACTTCAAAAATGTTTTATTCTAAACTTAAATCACCGATTGATAAAAGTAAATGCTCCAACGTAATATATAAAATTAACTGTATTGATTGTGATAGTACATATATAGGCCAAACAAAGCAATATATCTCTAACAGAATTAAAAGCCATAAATACGCCAAAGGAGAGAGTACAGCTCTAAAAACACACATCCAAAAAACTCAACATAATTTTGATTATGATAACTTTGAGTTACTTGATTTCCAAACCGTTTTAAAAAAAAGATTAATTAGTGAATCAATTCAAATATTAAGAGACAATAATAGTCTAAATTCGAGAGAAAATATTAACTACCTAAAACAATCTTATCAATTTCTTTTTAATTAAGAGGATGTATTTTTTTCCCAAATTAATTTCTTCTAATTTAAAATATTTTTTTCGTTTTTCTTCTTTTTTCTTGCCAATCTTTTGTATCAAAATGTATTTGTCTGTCGTCTATTAACTTTTAACTAGTGACGTGTAGTCTCACAGGCGTCGCGTTTTGCAAATTCTTAGAATTGACCACTTCCCCCCGCTTTCCTCGACCCTGCGTCTTAGTAGCTTTTGTGAGGCTACATGTCCCTAGTTGTCATACAAATATTTTTTCGAACTACTTTTTGTTTTTAGTGTAAAATGGCAAAAAACGAGAGCAAACGTCAACTCCAGCCCACGAGTTCATTAAAGAGAAAAATATTACGAGCAGACAGTCCATCGTTTGAAAAGGAATTCAATGCCCTCATGCTGGCATCAGACCAATCTGACAGTGAAGGTGATATTGACGAGTTCTTGGTTTCCGATCGTGAACTTTTACAGCTTCGTGAAAGTGATCAAGATGAAGATCTAGAGGACAACATTCTAGAAGAGGATAGCAGCAATGAGGGGAGCCAGATCACTCGAGAAGAAGTTAACACCGATAGTTCTGATGATGACGCGCCTCTTTCGGAATTACAAAGATCGAATTTTTATTACGAGCGAAATCGTTATAAATGGTCAAAGATGCCTCCTAATGCTAGGGTTCGCACACCTCAACATAATATAATTACTCATGCTTGTGCCTCGAAATTGAAAGGCGACGATGCTAAAGACCCTTTCAGCATTTGGCATAAATTATTTGACGAAGAAATGCTTCAACAAATTTTGACTTGGACAAACAAAAAAATCTCCATAACAGGATCAAGTTTGCTCGTCAGAATAAACCTGAACTGAAAGACATAGATATGACTGAGCTAAAGGCTTTTGTGGGGCTTTTACTATATTCAGCTGTCTTGAAATTCAACCACCAACGCACAAGTTACTTATTTGCTAGGGATGGTACAGGCTGTGAAATATTTAGATGCGCCATGTCAGAAAATAGATTTGTCATTTTGTTACTGTGTTTGCGATTCGATAATCCAGATGATCGCGCTGAAAGGCAAACAGATGATAAGTTGGCAGCTATATCTTTTATTTTCAACAAGTTTGTCAACAATTCTCAACAACTATATGAATTGAGTGAATGCGTCACCGTAGATGAGATGTTAGTAAAGTTTCGAGGAAGAAGTCACATGATTTCATATATGCCGAAGAAACCAGGTAAATACGGACTGGTCATACGAGCCTTATGTAATGCAAAAAATGCTTATTTTTATCATGCAAATGAGCTTTTGGGTAAGGACACCATGATCGTTTGAAAAGAATCCTTAGAACAGCTGCATAAACCGATAAATTGTCTTGTTAGAGACAATGAAATTGTTGCAAGTAACAAATACCGCAAGAACCATAAGGATACAGCTCTACTGTCAGAATTGACATATATACGTAAACACATTAAAGAAGCCAAGCGACTGTGTGATGTCCTTAAAAACGAAGATCCTTTTCGTAATATTGTATTTGCATGGGAGAGAAAGAAGACATTAATTATCTTTATATCATCATTGAGGTAGCTAATAATTTTTCGATTGTTAAAGAAAATATGAAATCTTCCATCAAAAAGAACGTTATTAAGGACATTATCCAATCTTAACATACGAACTGGCATTAACGAGTATTTGTTTGTTCATTTAAAATCAGTGTCTGAAAGCTTCCAGAAATGGATAGATATTGCATTTTAATGTTTGACGAAATCTCCCTGAAGCAGAATTTTCTTCGGGGCATTAACAAATATTGGAAGTAACTCATCTCGTTTTGTTTTCTCAATCGACTACTCCTACCGAACAGTTAAAATCTTTAATTATTGAAAAAGTCCAAGCCGTACATAAATATACTAATTTTACCTTTCTGTGCTCTGTTAGTGACCAGGCAACTACGAATTGTTTGGCAATTAGAGGTCTTAGCAAAAGTAATAATTATATTTATAAAGTTGTTGAACATGAAATAATACATATTTTTGATCCTCCTCATTTGTTCAAATGTATGAGAAATAATTACATGAAAAAATTTTTTTTAATAACAAATTAGCCAATTTATATGATAGACGCATTAAGCCCCGATACGAGAAATTGTTCAAAACTTACCGACAACCACATAAATCCAGAGGGAAAATCAAAAACGAAAGTAAAATATGCAGCACAAGTATTTAGTTATTCCGTAGCTGCCTTAATAAAATTATTATCAAGTGTAAATGTAATCGATGCTGCGGGAACTGGGATTTCATTTTATTTATAGACAAGGTTTTCGATTCATTAAACGGTGTAACAAAATCAAATAAACCATTGAAAAGAAAATTTAGGGTTTTAAATATTTATTAACTAGAACATTAAATCAAGATTCAATTGAGAATTTATTTGGTATAAATAGCGGGGATAATGTGGTCAAAATTTCAATCTCACATGTTCACAATTCATTGCATCGTTCAAAACATCACTAAGAAATAATTTGTCTTGTGTCTTGAATGTAAATTGTGAAAACGATGATACTATTTTCTTATCATCTCTTTCGTCCGCTAATGAACCTTCAAACATTTCCACCTCTGTCTCGAGTCATAATGTATCAGTACGAGATATGCCATCAATTACACAAACTGCCTCTATAGAGTTGGATAAATTTGCAAAAATCGCACGTTTGCAAACCAATGCATATATAGCCGGTTTTTTAATTAAAAAAATTTTAATCAACAAATGTGAAACTTGTAAACAAATTTTATCAGCTGAAAGTATTGACGACAGTTCTGAACTTTTTTATAAAATGTAAAGATTTCAGATATAAATTATGTTACCCTTCTAGTGTTTTAGTAAATATTGTAAGTTTAATTATTAGAAAACAGTTATTTATGTAATTTTTTGAAAAAAATAATGCACCTAATATAATAGAAACATTAGTTATATCGCCAATACAGGAAATGGTATATCAATAGTGAATTATCGACAGTCAATTCCTTGTTCACCAAAGATAGGCACGACAAAGAATCCTTTGTCCACCTTATCAGAAAAGGACACAACCCACATGACCGGACGCACGAGGCGCAAATAAAACTATATTTAGCATATTAATGAGATAAGAAATTAGTATGTATATAAATGATTGTAACATTTTTGTAAATAATAGTACTTGTAAATTGTAATTATTTTTAAAAACTGTTTCCTGGAGCCCAAACATAATAGTCGGAGAGGTGAGCGACAAAATATTGCAACTACTTTATTTATTTATTTATTGCAAGATTTTGAAGGCTGACTATGATAAAAGGGGTCTAATAACTATGATAAAAGGGGTCTATAAACTTTTACAATTTTTACAATATTGAATTGTTTATCAACAAAATTTTGTACATTTGCACATTTTGATAAAATAAACATTGAAAACAAATAAATTCGTACGATATTTTACAAAAGAACAATACATTTAAAAAAAGTCACTGTTTGCAATTAAAAATAAAAATAAAAATTAAAGAGCACACACTGGGAATCGAACCACGGACCCATCGGTTATCGATCTGTTATCATTACCGTATATATGCAGCATTAAAAAATATTTTGGGTCATATCTTCTAAACTATTACCCGTCTACGCCCAAAACCGGGTATAGATGTTATCAGCGGACCTCCCTCTACAACATATTTCAATATGAAGAAAATCGGAAAGAACCACTTGAAGGGTTGCCCTTGTTAGTATACTGTTTACAAGTAAATTTTCAGATTTTATAAAGCAGTTGTAAGTGTATCGATTTTTTACAAAAATAAAGCCGCCCCCGCGCCAAACGCTAACGAAACTAGCTGACTGACGGCAGGCTGTATCTCTACACCACAAATGTGACGTAATATAAAAAAATCAACCTTTATAAAGTAGTTGCAATATTTTGTCGCTCACCTCTCGGACTATAACTCATTATTAAATACGATAACTGCCCACATACCGAGATATTGTAAACATCATGACAACGATTTGTTTATTAAAAAAATTATTAATTATAATATCAGTAAAACATTTAATAATAAATATAAATAGAAAATTAGTAAACAAAGATCTAAGACAGGATAATGTTATTAATAATTATTTAAAACATTTTGGACCAAAATCTATTAAAAACGATAATATTCATTGTATTTTTTATCTGTTGGCTTTTAATTCATTTTTTATTTTTATAGTATTTAAAAAAAACATCTGCCAAGTAAACCATTTAATTTTTATACAATTTTACTAAAAAATATTAGTTCGAAATTTTTCTTAAAACGCACCTGATTATTTTTTCGTATATTTTTAATTTTTTAACAATTTCAATCTAAATCTGAATTTATGCAAACGTCAAAATGACATTTAATATGTCCAAGCAAATATCAATTTAAAAAAACAAAAATTTAATGCTCTACAAAATAGCTATTATCGATTATTTTATAAACATTTTTTATTAATGCCTATATCAAGTAAGTTATTACTAACCTGAGAAATTTATTAATCAACTTAATATTAATTCTACTTAGGCATTCAAAGCGGGCGATTATATCGCTTAACGTGAAGTTAAGTTAATATTAATTTACTTGTATAGTAAGTATCAATAAAAAATGTTTTAAAAATATATTTTGAAGATTATTTATATTTAAATGAAAATATATTTCACAAAATTAAATTTTGATTATGATCTAACTTCAATGAAATTTTCATAATATCATTATTTAAGTTATATCCATAAATATACTGAAATCAATTATGTATTAGAAAATAATCGATAATATAGCTATTTGCAGTAAATACTGAACGCTCTGGCAGAGTCGTGCGGTGTCACACCTAAGCCAGCGCTGATACTCGCGCATCGTCACTTAAAAAAATTAATATTTCGTAAAGTTTTCACATGTTCATAAATTTTTAAAGTGGTGTGTACTCAGGAATGACTAAGCTATAACATATATTTTTATTTTTAAAATTCAGAGTTGACATGTCCCCCAAATTTTCAATTTTAATTTTGTAAATAAATAAAAATTATTTAAACAAAAATTTTGTGCAGCGAAATATTAAAAAAAAAAAATTTATACATTTTCCCACAAAATTGGTCTCTTATAGTTTTACTCTATCTTTGATAGTTTTTGAGATATTTCGTTTTCAAAAAAAAGTACGTCAAATTTTCAAAAGTCGATATTTTTGGGGGGGGAGAACTTATTTTGATCTCTAAGTACCTTCTCTAAACTAGTACTAAAACATATGTAAAAATTAAAAAAAATCGGCGACTACAACCAAAAAAGTGTAGTTATTTATGGAATGACCGAACTATATTAAACAGTGGCGTAGAAACGGGGGGGGGGTGTCAAAACCCCCCCCGAAATTTTAAAAAATATGAAATTAGTATAACAATTTGGAATTTTTGTGACAATAACCCCCCCCCCGAAATTTTTTATGCTGTTAAAAATTTCGAACCAAATGACCTTTTTTTTTTTTGATCATATAATTAATTGTATTTAATTAAATAACTAAAAAAAAAAAGGTCTTCATAATAATAATAATTTTCAATCGTGTGACCTTTTTTTTTTTTTTTTAGTCTATAAAAGCCTTAATTCACTAAAATTTTTACTTTTTCAAACAAAAAAAATTTCGCATATTTTTGAAATATCAAAACTCCCTCCGAAAATTTTTCTTACTACGCCACTGATATTAAATTTTCAAAATGTTTATATATCGTTGAAGTGCTCCAAATTATCGTATGGAAAATTTATTTTGTTTTAATATCTAATGTTACTACTCTAGCTATAATCTGTGGATATTGACAAGAATAGAAATGATCAAAAAGTATTTTGACTAAAATAATTATAACAATCATAGTATCAAAAAAATGGTTACCTAGCTGTTCCATATGTTCATATTAAAAATAAATTGGTTTAAACAAGAAATATAAACATATTTTACTTTTCATTTAAGTGAAAAGACATTTTAACCAACTTTATAGCAACGATTCACTATTTCTGTGTGTATTTTATCCATACATTTAGATATAACAAAATAGATTTTTTATAAAATAATTTGTAGCACTAAAACGATAAAAAACAAACAAAATAACAGTATATAATATACTTACAATTAGACAGATTTATATTATACAATATATATAATGCATAATCTGATCAATCAACGGCCTTCTTATTAATCTTAATTTTTGTCGTTCTTATAATTAATTATAACGTAAGTCACAATGTAAAAAAAAAACACACTGGAAAACACCTCAATTGTCCAAACAATTTTCTTAAAAATTCAAAACGTACCACGATCAAAAAAATATTTGTGTAAATCTCTTCTCGCATATTTCAAGACGACGATTTATTCATTTTTGAGTGACAGCAAAGATCCAGTGAGCCGATGATGGTGGATAAACAATTTTCTCAAAAAAAAACATGGCTTCCACATGGTATTCACAATACACAACTACACTCTATAACGGCCAGATGTCATCTGGCGTTTGGGTGGGGGATACAGCGCGTGACGTCAGTCCAAGCTACGTCACTACTGAGAACTTGTTCTTTATCCGCTTTACGCGAATAAAGGCCGTAGCAGAATAAGTATTTAAAAAAATGCCCCGCGTTTTTTATACAAAATTTTAAGGACATGGTACAGGTGAAAGATACATTTTCTTATTTTTTACCGTATAACAAGAATATAAACTTATTTTGTTTAATTTAAAGCATTATAGTAGAGGGAATAGAGACAAAAAAAGTGATGAATAGTAATGCATTCGGGAAGTTGGATTTTCTCTTTATATGTTCGAAGATGAGTTGAAAATCAAAATAATTGTTAAAAATATAATATCCAATTTAATTTCAAGTTACAGAATCAATGCTTTTTTCTATGTTTAATAAATTTTTATTTTAATCAAAAAAGTAGTGTTTAGAGGAATAAATGTGAATTCGTAGCAATTTATTGTTATAAGAGTAGATTTTAATTTACAAATATGGTAAAAAAATGTGCTAATAATATGTAAAATTAAAATACAGTATCAGATTTTGTGCTTGGAATTTTAAACTCTTTAATTTGATTATTGTCATTATAAATATTAGTAACAATGAATTTAAATTTAGATAAAAATAATTTAAACAAATTGCTTCTGTACTCGTATTACATATTAGTATTAACTGATGTTTTATTAAATTTTATTTTTGATAAATATAACACACACACACACACACACAGGAAAAGAAGGGCATCACAGAGAGGCCAGAAAGGACCAAACCCTGAAGAACTGCTGGCGGAGTACAAAGAGGCCCGTCGAAAATTGAACAAAGCCATCAAAACTAGCAAACGGTACTGCTGGAGCGAGCTAATAGAAGAGGTAGAAAGTGACCCGTGGGGCAGACCGTATAAGGTGGTTATGACTCACCTCAGAAGCCAGCCAATGCCATCGCCTACGTGTCCTAAACTGTTGCAAAGGATTGTCACTGTTCTGTTTCCTCAACAAATGGAGCTCCACCATCTGACGGAGCAGTACGAGATTTTCGAAGAAGAATTTCCGCCAATTACCGAAGACCAACTAATGGAAGCGTGTAACAGGGTAGGGAATACCAAAACTTCAGGCCTAGATGGAATCCCAAATATCGCACTGAAACTAGCCATCAAAACAGTGCCTGCGCTGTTCTTGGACGTCTACAATGCATGCCTCAAAGAGGGTATCTTTCCTCTGAAGTGGAAGCAACAGAGATTAGTACTTCTTGCTAAAGGGAAGAAACCACCAGACGAACCAACATCCTATAGACCACTCTGTATGCTGGATACAGCTGGAAAAATACTGGAACGTATAATTCATAAAAGGATCGAGGCAGCAGTCGAACCGCTGCTTGCCAGCAACCAATATGGATTCCGAAAAGGCTACTCTACCCTCGATGCGATAGACCTTGTCGTCAATACTGCTAAGGGCGCCATCGCAGGAACCAGATGGAAAAGCCCGAGAAGATCAGTATCGGGATATTAGACGTAATAGCCTACAACAATGGCAGGTAGACTGGGATGAATCTGCGAAAGGGAGATGGACGCACCGTCTTATCCCTCAGGTGGATGGTTGGGTGAACCGTAGCCACGGGGAAACCAACTATTACCTGACGACGCAGATGCTCTCAGGGCATGGCTGCTATAGAGCTTACCTCTATAAATTCAAATACGAGGAGTCACCAGACTGTCCGGTGGGGTGTGGAGTACCGGAGGATGCAGCCCATGTATTCTTCAAGTGTCCACGCTTCTTACCTAATCGGGTAGAACTGGAAGAAGTGCTTGGCGAGGCACCAACACCAGATAATTTGGTTAAATATATGTTGAAGTCGGACGAATACTGGGCTGCCACCAACATCTATGCCTCTTCAATCTTAAAGGAGTTACGGAATGAGGAGCAGAAGAGGAGGAAAGGAAAATTGGCCACCTCCTAAGAGAAAGAAAACTAGCCGTTGGCTAGTGTAAACTTTGGAGAAGCTACGGCTATGACCACCTCCGCGATGAAATGCCTGACGGCGGTCCCGCGGAGGTAAGTTCAAGGTCAACGATATAAGAGGTAGGGGTTTAGTTGGTAAGGTCACAGATAAGATCAGTCCAACACACGGGAAGCATTCGTATGCTACCTATGGTGCTTAACGCATTCCCCCCCCTCTTCGGAAAACAACACACACACGCACGCTCGCATTTAAATTTAAATTTCCCTATAAAGCATCCTGAAATCTGTATCGAATGGTTGAAATTTGCTCAAATAGAGTTCAATACAAATACAGGATTTATCAAAATTTCAAAAATTTTCAGTAGATACGTTTTTAAAATTTAATAAAACATTAATGCAAAATGCAGTACCTTCTGTTTGCATACCTACTGTTTTTATATCTCCTGTGAATAATTCAGATAATAATGATTATTCTAATAATTTTGATTATCCTACAACATCGAGCTATATGAATTCTAGCAATATAAATAAATGTAAGTTAAAACAGTCGGTTATTAAGAAATTAAAGAGAAAATTATCAACATGTACAGATTATCTTAAAAAAGTTGCTGAAGTTCAGAATAGCAAAATATTTAAAAAGTTAGAGAATAATTTAAGTCCAGTTGGCATGCAATTTATTATTTCTCAAATAAAGAGTAATGGGTTAAACAGTCAAGGGAATCGTTGGAGTGAAGATAATAAATTATTTTCGTTGGCAATATACATAATATACAATATGTATTAAAGGGGACCGCGTTTTATAAGTTTTTGAGAAATTATTTTTGTTTGCCAAATAAACGAACCCTACAGCGTTTTCTAAATATATACTGGAATCAATGAAGAAATTTTTGGAGTTTTAAAAAGTAATGTGAGTAATTTATCAAAATTAGATCGGTATTGCGTTTTAATGTTTGATGAAATGGCACTTTCAGAAGGTATTCATTATAATTCTACTGGGGATAGCGCTGTAGGCTATGAGGACTTGGGCAGTATTGGTCAATCAGACTATATTGCCAACCATGCGTTGGTATTTATGGTGCGGGGTGTTCGACAAAAATGGAAACAACCGATATCATATTAATTTACGCATAATACGATTCTAACTCAGCACTTAAGGCACATTTTGATTGAAACCATACAAGCTCTGCAGGTTGTAAGTTTAAAAGTAATAGCAACTGTTTGCGATCAATGAGCTACCAATGTACCTGCTATTACTTCATTAACGTTAAATGAGCAGCCATATTATTTTGTTAACGAACAAAAAATCGTAACTTTATTTGATCCTCTCCATCTTCTGAAAATCACTAGAAACAACTTTATGAAGTATCTACCATGTTTTATTTGATAGTGACAAAATTGCTAAGTGGTCAGATATTTTAAAAAATTTCAAACAGGATCAGTTAAATAGAACTAAGTATAAATTGAAACCAGAACATTTTGAATTAAATAACAAGAGCAAAATGAAAGGTAAAATTGCTGCTTGGCAACTTAGTTATAAGGTACATTGCGGGATATTGGCTTATGCTTACAAGAATAATGATATACACAAGGCAATCAATACTGCAGAGTTTGTTGGAGACATCGACAAACTTTTTGACAGCATGAATGGTAAGAGTACAGCTTTTGACTGTGGCAAGGTTTTACGTAGTACTGTAACAAACCATTAACTTCATAAAGCTTTTTGGGAGGAAATGCTGGTAAAAGTTAGTGGATGAAGGTTTTTTTCATTCTAACGATCCCCATATGTTACCCCGTAATTCTCCTAGGTGTCGACACGGTTGGTTAACAAGCATACGAGGTATGTTAATATTATGGGATGTTTGTCAGAAAGCAGGTTTTAAATACATGCTTCCCCATAATTTTACCCAAGATACCATAGAAAATTAGTTTGGTGTAATACGGCAGCATGTAATTACCAATACCAAATTATGAACATGATGAGGGACCAGTAGCAGAAGAGTTTCGATTATGTAAAAATGCGACCGCTGTATTTCTTCATTTTATTCAACCCATATTAGAAAGCATTATTTATCAAAGTAACCTTTTTGCTACGCAGCGTTATAAGACATTGAATCTCAAAAAAGAAGAATTATTATCATTCATAGGAATAAACCAATTTATGGGGTATCATAAACTTCCATCTTGGAGGCATTATTGGTCTAACAGTAAAGATTTGGGAGTTCCTTTAGTTGCTCAAACAATGTCTAGGGATCGTTTCGATGTAATATTGTCAAATTTACATGTTAACGATAATGCATCTATTCCAACTAACAATAAAGACAAATTATTCAAGTTACGCCCTATGATTTTTGAACTGAATAAAACATTTGAAAGTCTAAATAGAGGAACTAGAATGTTAAGTGTGGATGAATTTATGATAGCGTTCAAAGGCCGAAGCTCTATAAAACAGTACAATCCCATGAAGCCGATCAAGCGCGGTTATAAAATATGGTGTCTGGCTGACCAGCATGGTTATATTATACGGTTTGATATTTATCAAGGGAAAGAAGACGTAGTTCCTGAACTACAACAACAGTATGGCTTAGGAGAAAGAGTCGTGTTGAAATTGACAAAAAAGGAATGGGGTAAAAATAGAATGATTTATTTTGATAATTTCTTTACTTCCATTCCATTATTAGAAAAACTAAAATCCGAAAATACTTTAGCTTATGGAACTATAAGGCAGAACAGAAAAGGAGGGCCTAAAAATTTAGCTAAAGATAAAGATTTGAATCGAGGTGAATTTGATTATAGATTTAGTTCTTTAGACATCAGTTATTTCAAATGGAGAGATAACAAAGTTGTGACATTTGCAAGCAACTTTCATGGCAATCAAACTACCCATGTTAAAAGAAAGCAAAAATATGGTACATCAATCTTCATTCCTTGTCCAGATATAGTCGCTGACTATAATAGGCATATGGGCGGTGTAGATCATGCTGATCAGTTACGATCCACTTATGGACTAGGTCGCAGATCTAAAAAGTGATGGCATCGTATATTTTTTGGGCTTCTGGATATTCATTTGTTAACGCTTATGTAGTTTATTGTCAATTGTTTGAAAAAGTGACCTTACTAGAATTTCGACGATCATTAGCTATGGGTCTGATGAATACCAAACCTTTGAGGACACCAGTAAAAAGAAGGAAGATTAATTATTCTGTGCCAATTGATGTAAGACTGTCTAACCGTGGTAATCACTGGTTGACATACTCGTATGTTGATGACCGAGGAAGATGCGAAGTTTGCAGTAAAAAAAAATCCAGTCGCGTCCTCACTCAAAGTGCTCAGTGTGTAACGTATTTTTATGTTGTAACGGAAAGAAAAATTGTATGGCAGAATACCATGACATTTCATAAAATAATATTGTTAATTAATATGTAATATATGAAAATTCTATCTGTTTTTGTAATAAAAAATTAATGTATCACTATAATTCACTTATTACCCGATTTAAGTTTTAAAATGTTTGACGGTACCTGAAAGTACCACATATTTTTTTAATTGAAAATATTGCTGAAATTTAATCAAAATTTATAGGCAACTTAATTTGCATGAGTTTTAAAAGAATTCCCCCCAAAAATATAATTTTTTTATTTTAATTATGTTCAGGTAACAAAGGGTTAATCCCAGAACCTTTATAGATCTAGGATGATCCTTAAGTATTTATGTATTTACTAATCTATATTTTGACTAACGTGTGTGATCGCATACCATGTTACATAAAATTCATACATTTTTGTTTATAATTGATAGTGTATATTGAATTGAATCAATGTTGTGTCTGTCCGTCTGTCTTGTCACAGCCTTCTAGTTACTGAACCGTTTGATCTATAAAGTTGAGATTTGATGGGAGTAGTAAAAATAAAAATTTTAATTTTTGGCGCTTTTCAAGGGGGCAAATGGGCTATCAATTTTTTTTTGTACTCAATCTCAGCTAGTGGGGTATCGAATGAAAGTTGACAATTAGATTAATTTTAATATGTTAATGGTTTGTTATTAAATTAAATAAGAATATCTTCTTCCTTTTATTACCTTGGAAGAGGACGAAGAAATTATTTTCCAGCAAGATAACACTCCAATCTATAAAGCTGCATCGACAAAATCATCGTTTAAGGACTATGGAATCAATGTAATGGATTGGCCAGCCCTTAGCCCTGATCTTAACCCCATGGAGAACCTGTGGGGAATATTAGCAAGGGATGTTTACAGTAAAGGCAACCCGGAATTGCAAACTATTCTAGAATTAAAGCTGAGAATTTTGGATTTCTGGCAAAAAATTACTGATCATGTTTTATTTAATTTAGTGCGCAGTGTTCCAAAGAGGTTAATCAAAGTGATTGCAAATAAAGGCAAGTGATTGTTGAGGAAAAACAAAATATCAACCTATATTTATTCACAGCTAAAATAGATGTTATTTTATATTTTTAATTATATTACTCTTATATTTTTTTATATGTAATAAAAAATGTGTACTATATCTTTAAAAACAATGTACATTATGTTTAATAAATCAGTTTTATTTATCACTCAGTTTTTAAAATGAATTTATGAAAAAATGTTTGAACCTATATTTATTCACAGTACTGTAGTTATAACAGTCAAGAGTGCAGTATGGAATTAAATTCCTCAAGTTTGACTGAAAACATATTAGGTTCAAAAGCAATCGAATTGGTTTTATCATATCTTAAAAACAGTATTGAAAAATCCAGATATTTCTCGATTTCTTCAGATGCCTCCAAAAGAGGTAATATTAAGTTATTTCAATTGATTGCAACTTATATTTTGTACCATTAAGAACATTAACTTTTTACAGTGATGATTTCTAATCATCTCAAGCAATATCTCAAACGGGGTTGAGGGATTAGAGTAGATAGTCAAACGGCTGTAATACGCTGCGCGACTAAAGAAACTCCAACACCGGGGGTACAGCTGAGCCTAGCACCCCAGCACAGCTGTACTCAAGACCGTTGGGTACCATCTTCAGAAAGATGGTGTGCGATCTAAGATTGCATCCTTCACGCGGTGGCTCTGTTGAAACTAAACTCAGCGGATCTAGACTGGGAAGTCGAAAAACATCTCCCAATCCAAGGTGTAAGCTATCGTGCTGAGGGATGAATGGCACTGGGTTATTGTGTCATGAACGATGCCCTTGGGAAACCTGGCGAAATCCCATTGTATTTAGCCTTGCCCCGTATGAGGCTGTCCGGGGAATGACACACACTTGCCTCACTACTCGTGGGAACAATATGATGACCCAAAAAGAAAAACCAACCGAGGGCTCCCCACCGGGAGACCTCAAACTCGATGCTGGAGGCCCCTCTGGGGAAACCAGCACCGCCACACCTCATCCTCAGGAGGCCCCTGAAAAGGGGCTACTTGAGGATGTCAGCAAGCTCAGCCTAGAAGGGCATCCCAAAAGGAAACCCATCTCTGGTGCTGAGAAGAAGAGACGGAGGAAGGCTAAAGCGGCTGCCTCCACCTCACAGGAGGAGGCTTCAACCTCTGGCGGCTCCAAACGGATGCGGTCACCAGGAGAGACTCCCCCTGACACCAAACAACTGGTGAAGAAACCGAAGGTTCCACAACTGAAACCTTCGAGCTACGCCCAGGCTGTGGACAGCTCCTTAAGGGTGGCCATTGTTAGCGATGGCTACCCCGAGACCAAAATCTCGGAGGAGCAATCTGCAGCACTGGACAAGGCTATCTGGGAGAAATTGGTAGGCTTGCCCCTCGAGGTGGCCATGCCAATCTTCCAGGATTCTCGACTCGTAAAGGGAGCCTTTTTGATTTCCTGCTCGAACGAGTCGTCAAAGGAGTGGCTGAAAGAGGCTATCAAAGACCTTAAGCCATGGGAGGGCGCAAAACTCCAACTAGTGGAGCAGAGTAACCTCCCTAAGCTTAAGAGAATGATGGTAAGGATCCCTGGTGAGTCCAGGGAACTTACAGAAATCTTCACCCTGCTGGAAAGGCAGAATCCAGGGCTTCGTACCGAGGACTGGAGGCTCTTCAGCAAGACGGCGGATCCCCCAAAAGGATTTCGCATGATCCTAGGTGTCGACGAAGCATCCTTAGACTTCTTGAAGTCTAAGGACTTCAGACCTTTCCTGGGCACAAAGAGAGTGACCTTTGTGCTGCTAGAGAAGCCACCCCCGAAGGAGAAGACGGATCGAGAAGCCGGGAAATAACCATTGGTTAATGACAGGTATCTCATGTATCCAGATTAACTTGCAACACTGCATCGCTGCCACTGATTCTTTGTGTCAGCTGATAACAGTACATGCAGACATTTGCCTAATACAGGAACCCTGGGTTTATGGGGGCCATGTAAAAGGCTTGCCCACCAATAAAGGCACTACTTGGTATTGTGCCTCAAATGAGAACCCACGAGCATGCATATATGCTTCCAACAGAATTAATTTCACCCCCATGCCATCTTTCTGTTTCAGAGACTTGGTAGCAGCCACCATCAGATTGGACAGCAATACAGGACAGAGAGATATTGTTATCTGCTCCGCCTATATGCCGTATGACTCACCAACTCCACCCCCCACGAGGGAACTAGAGGAGCTGATTACCTTTTGTAGGAACAATGGGAGGGACCTTCTAATTGGTTGTGATGCGAACTCTCACCATACTTTATGGGGAAGTAGTGGCGTCAACGAGAGAGGAAGGGCTCTCCTAGAATTCCTGCAAACAACAGACCTCGAAATTTTAAACCGAGGAAACTCTCCGACCTTCATTACGACTAGAAGGCAGGAAGTAATAGATATAACACTTGGGTCCATGTCTATTACCCAAGATGTAGAAAACTGGCATGTATCAACGGAGCCGTCTTTGTCGGACCACAGGTACATATGCTTCAGACTAACTTCGAACCCCCAAGTTCTGGAAACGTACAGAAACCCCAAGTCTACCAATTGGACCTCATATAAGGAGGACCTCCTAAGTAGACTTCACGGGATTCAGAATGAGCCCAAAAACCCGGGCGAAATAGAGCTGGCTGTAGACTCTCTACAGAGGGCCATAATAACGTCGTATGAGGACAACTGTCCCCTACGTGTTCAAAAGTCTAAACAGACCAACCCTTGGTGGAGCTCATCGCTAGACAAGCTTCGCAAAGAAAACCGTAGGCTATTCAACATAGCCAAACGTACCAGAAAACCTGAGGATTGGGAACACCACAAGATGTCCCAACAGAGATATAAAAACGCCATAAGGCAATCAAAGAGGACTACTTGGAAGGCATACTGCGAGGACATAGAAAGTATGCCTAAAGCAGCAAGGCTTTGCAAGGTTCTCGCAAAAAACCCTAGAAGCAGGTTGGGGGCCTTACAACTTCCCGATGGTGATTTTACCTCCACCAACGAGGAGGTTCTTAGGCTCCTTTTGAAGACACACTTCCCTGATTCCAGAGAACTTCCTACCAATAGGCCGACGATGGAGGCTCCCCAGACTAGAGCCTTATCTAATGACTGGAAGGTGGCCTCCAAAGTCGTAACCTATGAACGCACGAAATGGGCAATCTCAACGTTTGCCCCTTTCAAGGCAGCAGGACCTGATGGTATCTTCCCGGCTCTTCTTCAGGAGGGACAGGAAATACTAACCAGGCCACTGTATCATATATTACGAGGCTGTCTTGCTTTGGGATATGTTCCAGTCCCATGGCGAGCAGCCAGAGTAATATTCTTGCCAAAGCCTGGCAAGGACTCTTACTTCCAGGCCAAAGCATTTCGACCCATTAGTCTTACCTCCTTTTTACTAAAAGTGCAGGAAAGACTGATAGATCGATACATACGAGATGGATGCTTGGTGCAATATCCTCTGCATCGAAATCAACATGCCTACCAAAGAGGGAAATCCACAGAGACGGCCCTTCACCAAATCGTCCATAAGGTCGAGAAGGTGCTATCTTATGGGGAATTTGCTCTTGGTACGTTTTTAGATATTGAAGGCGCGTTTGACCGCACGACCTTTGAATCGATATATAATGCTGCTTTAGAGCGTGGAATAGAGCCCACTATAGTAAAGTGGATCGAGTACATGCTCAAAAACAGAAACATAAAAGCCATGCTAAAAGGGGACTCCGTGGAAGTTTCTGCCGGCCGTGGGTGCCCACAGGGAGGTGTACTTTCACCACTCCTGTGGTGCCTCGTGGTCGATGGACTTCTTCGGAGGCTCAATGAAGCAGGATTTTATACACAAGGCTATGCAGATGATTTAGTAATCATAATAGCCGGAAAATTCCTTGGAACAATATGTGAGGCAACTCAAAGTGCCTTGAATATTGTACAAGACTGGTGTAACGGGGCCCAGCTATCGGTCAATCCATCAAAGACCGAGCAGGTCCTGTTTACACGAAAACGGAAGATGGACGGTTTTAGAAAACCATCTATCTTCAACAAAACACTGGAACTGTCCGAGGAAGTCAAATATCTAGGGGTTATCCTGGATGCTAAACTTACTTGGAACAGTCATGTAAAAAGACAAGAACAAAGAGCCTGCGCGACCTTTTGGACGTGCAGACGCACTTTAGGCAAAACCTGGGGACTGAAGCCAAGAATCGTACAATGGTTCTACACGGCTGTCGTACGCCCCATGATAACATATGCAGCACTTGTATGGTGGCCAAGAACTGAATTGGCCACCACAAGGGCCACACTAGCTCGAGTGCAGAGACTAGCGTGCCTCAGCATTACGGGCGCAATGCGAACAACCCCGACGACGGCTATGGAGTTGCTGCTTGGACTCGTGCCTCTATACTTAGTGATAGAGGCTGAGGCCCAGGCGGCGGCGTACAGGCTGATCTGTACGGGGCAATGGAAACCCACTCAAGAAAATATGGGACATGCCAGAGTTGCCTCAAGGCTGAGGTCGACCATTCCCATTTCCCAAATGGGAAGTGACGGCATAGTCCCCTATATTTCCTTTAGTAAACACTATAAAGTGCACATCCCACAAAGGGAGGAATGGCTCCCTAACAACCGGTCCTTTCTAAAACCCCATGGCCTCGTCTGGTACACAGATGGGTCGCGGAACAAGCTAGGTACCGGTGCAGGAGTTTATGGAGAAAAGCCCAGGGTCAAACTCAAATATGCCCTAGGCAAATATCCCACAGTCTTCCAGGCAGAAATCTTCGCGATAATGGCCTGTGCAGAAGAAAACCTCAAAAGAGGATACAAATGGAGACACATCTACATTTGTTCCGACAGCCAAGCGGCCATTAAGGCCCTAATCTCTCCAGAGATAGGGTCACGATTGGTTGAGGAATGTCGGCAAACACTCACAAAACTCTCAACTGAGAACTATGTGAAGATCCTATGGGTACCAGGCCATAGTGGAATCAAGGGTAATGAAGAAGCTGACGCTCTAGCGGTAGCTGGAGCGAATGAACCTTTAACAGGTCCAGAACCAGCCTTCGGAATATCCCCAAAAAACGTGAGGCACGAGATCTGGAACAATGTAACCGAGCGGTTTCAGCAATCTTGGACCTCTAGACAAAGACCTAGACAAGCGAGATCCTTTATTAAGGGCCTCTCGTCTAAGTCAACTAAATATCTTCTGAACTTAAACAGAAGACAGCTTAAAATCGTTACGGGCCTCCTAACAGGTCACGGGCGAATGAACAGTCATCTCCACACTATAGGCATAGCGCCTAACCCACAGTGTAGGAAATGTCGATCACAGGAGGAAACTTCTGAACACGTCCTTTGCATTTGCACAGCACTTGCTGAGATAAGGAACAAACACCTTGGCTCCCCTTTTCTTGAGCCGAGAGACATTCAAGACATACCGTTGAACAGGATCCTTTCCTTCGCGGAAGCAACGGACCTGTTTAAAGAATGAAGTCTTGGTAACCTCAAGGGGGCACAATGGGCCCTAGCGGCCTAAGTGCAGGAGCCTCGCTCCACCCCCCCTTTATCTATCTATCTATCTATCTAATATCTCAAACATTTTGTCTTGCCTCGATGACAACGTCCTTAGACAACCTCACAGCATTATATGCAGACAATGCAGCCGTCAATTACGGTATATACAATTCTGTATTTGAAAAAATGATTTGCAAAAATCAGTATATTGTAAAAGCAAATTGCAACTGTCACGTGTTGCACTCTATGGCAATTGACTAATTCTACGTAAAAAAATCACAGAACAAAAATTGAAGAGTAGCAAATAATCTATAAGGTGTGTCATTCGAATATAATAAAAAAACATTTTTAATCAATTTTAATCACATTTAGTAGAACTACAAACATAGCAATGGAAAGAACCTTTTTTACCTAAGGAAGGGAATTTCGATCGAATGGTGCAGAAAGTTTGCATGCCGCAGGAGATTCCAAAAAGAGTACATGAAGAAAATGTACCATCATACCAAAGTACACCATTCAAAAGGGTATGTACTGTATTCGATATACACCAATACCTCGCTTTGCGTCGTTTCGTTTTGCGTTTTTTCGAAGTTGCGTCGCTGCTGAATTAGTACTAATTTTCACTGTGCGTCGTTAGATTTTCGAAGTTGCGTTGTTTTGGGTTCTAGTCTTTAATTTTGGCGCCATGCCATCAAAACTCGGGGATTCCCTTTCTAACTGAAAATCAACGCAATTTTAATACAGTTTTATTTTCACTTTGTTTTACTAATTTTAGAGTTCAGTTTCAATTAGTGTGTTTGTGCTTTTTTTAAAAAGAGAATAATAAATTTTTATAAATTTTTACGGGTTGTTTCTGGTTACAAAAAAGGTAAATATTTTTCCAATTTATTTATTGGCAGAGTTATATTATTTTTTTTACATACACTTGTAATTTTTTTAGTCCAATGAGTGGAAAGGCAGCTGCTGGTAGAATTACCAAAAAAAAAACTATCTGCTTAGAGACAAAATTAGATATTCTGCGACGATTTGATAAGGGAGAGAAGGCTGCGGAGATAGCAAAGGCTGTTGGTCTGGCTGCAACAACTGTCAGAACTATTAGAGATCGAGATGGGGATAAAATAAGAGAGGCTGCAAAATCTGCAACATCATTAGATGCTAAAACGATGGCCCGTACAAGGAGTGCTTTGATGATCAAAATGGAGTCCTTGCTTTCTATTTGGATTGAAAATCAAGTTGCGCAGAGAATACCATTAAGTAAAATGGTAATTCAGACGAAAGCAAAAAGCTTATTTGATGACATAAAAAGTGAAGCAGTATCCAACGATAAGGCTAGTGGCAGTAATACAGACAATAATGAAACATTTGAAGCTAGTCAGGGCTGGTTTGAGAGATTCAAGGTTCGAGCAAATCTGCACAGCATTGCTCTTAAAGGCGAAGCAGCTAGCGCTGATATAACTGCTGCAGAACGCTACCTGACAGAGTTAAAAGCGTTAATTCATGAAGGTGGCTATGATCCGAAACAAGTCTTTAATGTTGACGAGACTGGGTTATTTTGGAAACGTCTAAAACAGAAAAATCTGCGCCAGGATTTAAAGCTAGCAAGGATAGACTGACTCTTCTTCTTGGTGGTAATGCAAATGGTGATTTTAAATTTAAACCATTTCTCATTTATCAATCAGAAAATCCAAGAGCTATGAAAGGTTGTTCAAACGAACATTTAGTTCGTCGAAGGTAATAACTTTTAAAAGTCGATATTACTCTCTGATCCATCGGCTGAATGATGGATCAGAGAGTAATATCGACTTTTAAAAGTTATTACCTTCGACGAACATTTAAACTTCTTTTAAGTGCGACTGATGGACAAGATAAGCCTACCATGCTAGAGTTTTGGAAAAAGTTCAACATTATGAAAGCCATAGAAATTATTTCCGATTCGTGGGAGGAGGTCAAACAATCTTGCATGAATGGTGTTTGGCGCAAAATATGGCCTGAATGTGTTCACAGAATATGCGCTGCGGAAGTTGATGGTACACCAGCTGTTCGTCATGAAATTTCTAATTTAGCTAGAGAGTCTAGTTTTGAAGGTATGGAGGAGACTGACATAAATGAATTGCTAACCTCGCACAACCAAGAATTGTCTTATGAAGAACTATTGCAACTGGAATTGCAATTTGCTAATGAAGAAGATGACAGTGACCGTTCAATAGAAATCTCCGAAGAACAAAATTTAACCTCCAAACAAATTTCCAAAGCGATGTGTTTGATTGACGAAGCTATGGAGATTTTTTTTTAAAACGATCCTGACAGCGGAAGGAGTTTTAAAGTGTCCCAGGCGGTAGCTACGAATATCAATTGCTACAAGGAAATTTATTTTACGTTGAAAAAAAAGCTGTTCAGCAAACATTGGACCAATTTTTTGTGAAAGAAAGCCGACTTACGACAACAGCCACTCATCAGACAGTGATTAATTTTTATTTTATTTTTTATAAATTAATTGAATATTTTATTTTGTTTTAATTGAATTTGTTTATTGTATGTATGTAATTTTATAAATTAATTGAATTTTTTTATTTGTTTTAATCGAATTTGTTTTTTTTTTGTTTTTTGTATGTATGTAATAAAATTTTATATTATTTTTGTTTTTTAAATGTTTACTTTGTTCAATTTTCTTTTTAAACAGTAGTATTTTCGTAACCCTGGAACCTATCTTCGATCTCTACATGATTTGCTATAGAAAATCATAATTCACTTTGCGTCGTTTCAATTTGCGTCGTGTTTTATTGGAACGTAACCACGACGCAAAGTGAGGTATTGGTGTAATCTAATAAAAAAAATTGTTCTCATGTGGGGTAATGGTCACATGGCCATACATGTTAATATTATAATATGATAAATCTTAAATGTTTTTTTTTCATTTTTAGGGTATTTATAATGGAACCTAAAGAAATAAAAAGTTCTTCATTTTATGGTCAGCGATTTAAAACCTTAGGGGAAGCGATAAACAATATTAATTGTATGGGAGATGAAACTCCAGTAGATATAGTACTAATTCCGCCTGAAGTAAATACACTTACTGACGAAGACAATCTACTATCTTCGATACCAAATGATGTGCCGAGTGAAGTAGAAGTGGTTTTTACGGTAGTGATGACGAAGACGATATATCCATAAAACATCTGCAAGCTATATATAGCGTAGCGAAGAAATTGAAAGCAAAAAGAAAAAAAACAAAATATACACCTATTTGGAACGATGACATAGAAGATCGAGATGATATGAAACGAACGTTTTCACGAGAAAAAATTAATACTTTAGCTAATGATTATAAGAATTCAACACCCGTTGAAATATTTGAAAAATTGCTAGACGACGACATTGTAACTCATATTGTATACCAATCTGGTTTATACGCAACTCAAAAAAATAATCATACCTTTGCTGTAACACTGAAGGATATAAGAATATTTTTAGGTGTACTCTTGTTGACTGGGTATCACAAATTACCGAGGGAAAGGCTTTATTGGAGCCTCACAAAGACTTCAACGTCGCAATTGTTTATAATGTAATTTCAAAGAACAGATTCTGTTTACTGCACTTGATAAGAGCGATAAAATAGCTAAAGTTCACCCTCTTATGAATATGCTAAACAAAAATTTTCAACATTGGGGGATATTTTTAGAAAAATTATCAATCGACGAAGCCATGGTGAAATATTTTGAACACCACAGTGCGAAACAATTTTTAATCAAAAAACCAGTTAGGTTTGGATATAAAAATTGGATGCTGTGCAGTTCGACTGGCTATTGTTTCGCTTTTGATACTTACTGTGGTGCAAAAAGGCAACCGCAAGAAGCAAAAGAAAACAAGTTACCGCTAGGAACAACAGTTGTTCTGGATTTATTGAAAGTTGTCGAAAAACCCTCGGATCACATTGTGTTTTTCGACAACTTTTTTACAAGTTACGACTTAATGGTAAAACTCCGAGAAATGGGTTTTCGTACCACTGGAACAGTGCGAGAACTAGAGTAACCACAATGAGTCAGTCATGTTTCGAGATCAGAGTTATTGCAAAGTCAAAAAATATGTTTATTTTTTTGAAAATTTTTATAAAAATGACATTTTCCCCCAAAAATACCTACCTATAATATGTACTAGTTTAAAATAGATGGTGCGGTTCACAGTATGGACAATAATGGACATTCACAGTGTGGAATGTCTACTGTATTTTTTTTGCGTTGTCTCTCTTTACATATATATAAAACCCACATAAACAATTTAAATCATTCTTTTGACTACGACAACACCAAAAAAACAATTCTTGATTATCAAATTTCCTTAAAAAAAAAAAGAAGACTTATTAGTGAAAGTATCCACATCATAATAGATAATAATAGTATAAACACACGTACAAATTTAGATCATCTAGAACAGTGATGGCGAATCTATGGCACGCGTGCCACAAGTGGCACGCGTGATGATTTTGGTAGGCACGCAAAATTTCTGATTTGACGATTTCTTTTTTCAAGGGAAATTTAAAAATTCATACTAATTGTACATACACTATAACTTATACTAATACTGTGTTCCATATTAACTGCATGGAGAGATAATATTTCTATTTAACATATTTTTGTATGATGCACTTTTCTTCCACGATCTGTTTTTCTATTTTGTAACTCTAAATATATTGAGTTTTAATGTCTTTTTAAGATTTCTTTATGACAATAATTGAAATTCGCGGTAATTATACTGAAGTTCTTTTGTTTTTATGTTACAAACAAAACATAAAATATTTGGGTTCTGTTTACATGGACTTATGACCTGCAAAACATTGATCCTTATCAAAATAAATGATTTCATCGTCATAAGTACTTAATGTAGATATAATTTGCCATTTACAGCATCCAATTTGATCGTATAGTTTAGAAAATATCGAAATATACATATTAGAACATATTATTCGCGCGATTGTGAACGTGCGCGGGGAGCGGCGAGGGTACGTGCCAACACGCTGGGCAGAACAGGCCGGTATTCTATTGATTGTCAATTGTTTATTTTGTTTTCAATAATTAACTTTTAAATTTAAATAGAACAAAAATTATTTTTACTTTTTGTTCTGATTCGTTTTTGTTAGGTAGGTAATTTAAGTGTTATTTGGTTTTTATTACATTAATAACTAATTGTGTTTGTAATTAATTCAACTATATATTTTTTAAATCCTAAACAATAATTCCGTAGTCCACGCGAGCGAAGCCGCGTGGGCCCAGCTAGTTTAAAATAAAACGGTGTGTAGTTTTTTTAGCTCGTATTATTAAATAAAAATCAGGAAGTGTAGTTACTGTACATGTTTATTGTATTTTACGTGTCAAGTTCCCGTTTATTACTCATTGAGAATTAAAAGGTACGTACACATACATGGTGCAATACTTTCAATACTTTTTACATATCGTCCTGGATATTTTTTAAATTGTGTTTAGTTTGATTTTGATTTTAGAGTAACATAAAAAATGGCTGATACATCAAATAAGAAACTAAAACTTTGCCAAGCTGGTAGCAGTAGTTCCAACAGGCAATTTCAGAATTGGTGGACAAATATATACGCCGTAATCAAAAATGGTGATAAAGCTGAATGTGTCTTATGTTCTGGATTAGTGGTATGTAGAACTTCATCTGTAAAAAGACATTATGAAACAGTTCATAAGGGGATTTCTATAAAAAGCAAAGAGGAACAAAAAGAACACATTTTACGAGCAATCAAAAGCAAAAATATACAATCGGGTGCTTTAGCTAAATATGTTAGTACTAGCTCGAACATAGTTGGTGCTAGCTTTAAAGTCGCAAAAGTAATTGCTAAACGTGGAAAGCCATTCAGCGATGGAGACTACATCAAAGATGCATGGTTGGAATGTGTACCATTTCTTTTCGAAGATTTTGTAAACAAAGAAAAAATTATCCAACGAATTAAAGAATTGCCTATCTCTCGAAACACAATAAAAGATAGAATCTTGAAAATGGGTAAAAATGTAACACATCAACAAAAAATCGATATAAATCAATGTGATTCGATTTCTATTTGTCTTGATGAGAGCACTGATACCTCTCTCATGTCTCGATTAGCAATTTTTGTTCGATATTTTGTTGGCAATGAAATTCGGGAAGAATTAATAAAATTAGCATCTTTACCAGGAACTACCAAGGGTTCAGATATTTGCAAAGTTGTTGTGGAAGCTCTTTCTGAAGCCGAAATAGATCCATCGAAAGTTGTATCTGTAACTACCGATGGTGCACCCACTATGATTGGCAAGGAAGCGGGATTTGTTAATTTATTTACAAAGTTTGTGGGACATCCACTGCTGGGCTTTCATTGCATTATACACCAGGAAGCTTTGTGTGCAAAAGATGGTCTCAAATTCTTCGCAGATGTGATTAAACTTGTAACCAAAATAGTTAACTATATTGCTGCGCACGCTTTAAATAAACGAAAATTTGAATCCTTATTAAATGAGGTCGATTCTGTGTACAATGGTTTAGTTATGTACAACAATGTTCGTTGGTTAAGTCGTGGCAAAGTACTTCAACGTTTTGTTGAGTGTTTAAATGAAATTAGAATGTTTTTAGATGACCAAAAACAATATCAGTATAAAGAATTATCGGATGTTACATGGATATCAAGTTTAATGTTCATAACTGATTTTTGCTTACACTTGAATGAGCTAAATACAAAACTACAAGGTGTCGGTAAAACAATTGATGTCATGTTTGATATGATCAAAGCATTTGAAGCCAAGTTACAAATATTTAAGCGTGATATAATCAGCAGTAATTTTAAATATTTTCCCAACCTAAAAAAGTACATGACAGATCTAGAAATTCATGAAAAGCCGGATAAAGCAAATCTTACAAAACAGTTTGTGAGTATTTTAGAAGAAACAATAGAACAGTTTTCGACAAGATTTATACAGTTTCGGCAATTTGAACAAACTGCTAAATTTATTATTAATCCGGACATTTGTTCATTTGAAAATTTAAATATAATTACGTTTAAATGGATGGATTTGGAAGATTTTGAAATGCAATTGGTAGAATTTCAGTCCAGTTCGATATGGAGACAAAAATTTATAGATTTAAGAAAAATTTTGGAAGATATGGAGCGAGATCGATTATCTGGAGGAACCCAAAATAGTGCCGAAGCAGAATTATTAAAAACTTGGAAATCCATGCCAGACATTTTTTGTTCATTAAAAAAAATAGCAATGGCAATTTTAACCATTTTTTCATCCACATATACATGTGAAGCATTGTTTTCTTCAATGAATTTGATAAAATCGGATATAAGAAGTAGACTTACAGATGAAAGTAGTGCTGCTTGTATCCTGCTCAAAGCCACCAGTTATCAACCGGATGTAAAAAATTTGGCAGCTGCCATACAAATGCAAAAATCACATTAAATTTTATTTTTTGATCAATTAAAATGAATAATTTTTTGATTTTCTTTCATTGTTTTTTAATTTACATACTTATGTACATATATTATACCTAATAAAAGGAGTGTATTTTTTATTATATTTTATTTTTCATATTTTTTTTTAAACTACGCAAACAGGATACTTTAATATCCTTAATACATAACGATACATATCTTCTTCAAACACATAACCTTACTTATTTAATTCCCCTTTCCTTTTTTTCTCTACATTCTTTATAATAATATGGGTTCTTTTCTACTGTCATATCTTTCTTTATCCATTATATTACACTTTTTTCTTATTTTTATTTTTCATCTATAAATTTTAATATTTTTGTTATTTACTTAAGTCATTTGTATATATTTTTCATACGTCAAAATACATCAGTTTCCTGTATTACCTTCATCTGTCTGTATAACATTAATACCAACTTTTAACATATCATTCATATCTATTAGAATTTTTCTCTATTTTGTTTTTGTTTTTGTTTTTATCTAGTTACAGATCTTTTATATGGTTTCTAATTTCCTAGCTTTTATGTTTCCTGTTCCTTTAATATTATATAGCACATGTCTGTATTAAATATGTACAAACAATTATAAGTTTAATTGTTACAAAATGTTTATAACATAGTAATTTTATAATGTGATATTAGTTTTAAATTGTTTTTAATTAGTATATAAGTTTTAATATTTTATATTTTGAATACTTTTAACAATCTCACATTTTCTATGATTGTCAAACATATTTACACGTCTTTTCTAATGTTATTTGTAAGTATAATTTAATTAAAAATTTTTTTCTTCACTGTTTCATATATATAAACATATAAAATTGCTGTTTCTTTCATTATTTTTAGAACTTTCTTTCAATGTTAAAATAAAAACAATATTATTGTAACACTTTTATAAACGCACTGATGATGGAGTGCATAATCTCCGAAAAAATTAAAAGCGCTGGTTTTATGCAACGATAAAATACTTTTTTTTTATTGACCTATCACCCAGAAATATATAAAAGGAAATTATCCAATATGGTAATTTACATAAACAAGAAATATAAAAGGAAAAAAAAAAAATATATATATATATATATACTTCTGTATTTAGTTAGAAAAAAGAAGTTGTGAAAACAGTAGCAGCAAAGCAAGGCCAAACAGTAACTGCTGTGCGTGCAATGAATGCAGTAGGGAATTATGTTCCTCCTTACTTTTTATATGCGAGAAAAATAGAAAATCGCTAACTGCTTTGAGGTGGCCTTACTGGGTGTGACATGGCTGTCACAGATAAGGGATATATGAACACTGACGTTCATCAAGTGGTTGCAGCATTTTGAAAAGTACGCAATTCCTAGAGAGGAAAATCAAATTTTACTCATTTTAGATAACCATATATTCCACACAAGCCTAGAGGCCATTACTTTTGCGAAAAATCATCATATCCACCTCCTCATCTTACCACCACACAGCAGCCACAAGACCCAATCACTGAACCGCTATTTTCCATGGGATGTTTCTAATCCAGGTCAGACCTTTGACGTTTATAGTGTTGCTGCGACTTTCAAGGTGGCTTTTGAGAAAGCAGGAACCATTGCAACTGCAGTTCAAGGTTTCAAATCAACAGGCATTCATCCGTTTGATAAAAAAATCTTCGTGGAAGCTGACTTCCTGCCATCTAAAGTAACAGATCAACAGCTCCCAGAAATCGTTGACGTGGATGATGATCGAAGAGTCATCTTTTTAAACGATGAAGACAATGTTGACAACGATGAGGGTGTGGCAGCTGTTTCCGAATAAATGTCTTCTGTTCCACGGCACTCTAATTCTATTCCACCTGCTAACATACCACCACGAGATTGTATCTTGCAGCAAAACGGTAATAATCCTGACATGGTAACCCCCACAAAACAGGATAATCAACTCACCTTGCCCCACGATATAATTCCTCTCCCTAAAATAAGGACAATGAGGAAATGTACAGGTAGAGGGTTGAAATATGCGCTTCTAACGTCGACACCTAATAAAGAACGGCTGGAAAACGAATCCAGGGAAAAAGAAAAACTTGCCGTTGAGAAAGAAAAACGTGCCAAAGAAAAAAAAGATCGTGCAGAAGTAAAAAAAACGTAAGCTAGAATTCTGTGTGGCTAAGTCAAACAAGAGAAACAAAAAGGCGAGAGCAAGAAAGGGAAAAATGCCAAAGAACCAGATGTAGACTCTTCAGAAACAGATGAAGAATTCTCAGTACACGACAGCAGTTCGGACTGATAAATGAGAACTCGTAAACACTTTTGTATAAAGAAATTAAAATGGTATAATAAATGGTAGAATATTTATTAAATGATATTATTTATTTATCCATGTCGACCTCTTTGGGGCAAAGCTCTGCCAAAAATTATTTTTTTTATATATCAAATAGATATCAAAGATAGGTACAACAGAAGAATCCTTTGTCCACCTTATCAAGGATAGACACAGCCCACATGACCGGACGCACGAGGCGCAAATAAAAATTATATTTAGAAATTAATGTGATAAGGATTTAGTATATAAGTGATTGTAATATTTATGTAAGACACATTTGCTTTGAATATTAAACAATAAACATAGTACTTGTCAATCGGAATTGTTTTTAAAAACTCTGTTTCCTGGAGCCCAAACATAACTGGCGCAGTCGCAGTAGGATTTGACTAACGAAGAAATCGACAAAAATCGCGATAAATTCGTTCTGTTTTTACGGTTAATAGTAAAATTTGAACATATAAAAATAAAGTGGTACCAGAAGAAGAAACTGAGGGAGAAAACAATTACACCCATCGAGACCAAGGACAAAATCGCCAAAGTCACGATACCACCCACGGAGCTGATGACACAAATCGCTGAAGTTCCAACAACATACTCACCCCGAGAACGAGAACGAGGACACCGCCAAATTCTCAGAACCTGGTAACAGACACACATCGCTGAGACCAGCCTAGATTAAGATGAAACTGAACGAAATATTAATGTAAGTCCAATATTATTATCCCTATATATAATCCCTAAAGAAATATAATTTTCATTCAATACATGAAAAATAAAAATATATAATTATTGAATGTCAACCACCTACATAGACAAAGAAATAAACGAGATAATTAATAAGATAACTACGATAACATTAGTAGAAATGGCAACCACAAGTCCACCCACTTTAAATTATCAATTATTGAAACTATACGTAGACACCATTCCACAATACGATGGAAACCCCCATACATTGAATATAATTTTAGATAGTTGTGAAAGTTTAATTGGTACTTTCAATTATGAAGACCAAGCCATAAAGAATTTCATATTGAGAACTATAACTGGTAAATTATCAGGACGTGCACTAAGTTTAATTGGATCACGTTTAGAACTTAGAGCATGGACACAAATTAAAGATTTATTAAAATTGAGTTTTGGAGACCAACGAAATATCGATTGTTTAATTCAGGATCTGATTGCATTACATCCCACTAAAGGCGAAACACCTTATAATTTTGGTATGAGATGCCAGGACGCCAGAAGTTTAATATTATCTAAATTAAACCATTTAGAATTAACAGCAACAAAAAAAGAAGTCAGTCTAAAAAATTACGATAACCTAGCATTGAAAACATTTATTAGAGGTTTAACTGGTCAAATCCAAAATAATATAAGATTACGAAATCCGGAATATCTAGAAAAAGCCATGTCATACGTTATAGAAGAAGACAACTTCTTGTATAGTCAAAATCGCAGTAATTATTTAAATAACCAAAGTTCCTATAGACCAATACACAAAATACAACCGGCAGCTAAAAACACACATACACCCAATTATTCACACCCACACCAAAGACCACAATTTTCACAATTTAATAAACCTTTTCAAACGTTTCAAAGACCATTTTTTAACAATTTCCGAAGACCCCAAACTTTTAATCAAACACCCCAAACCTTCAATCATAATATAAATAATAATACTAGTCCATGGAGATCAAATACAAACAATTTTCCAGTACAAAGACACCCTTTTTTTAATCAAAGATTTATGAGACCTCAACAATACAGAAGCTTTTATAATTCACCTTCAATTCGGAATAGAAATATAAATCGACCCCAACAATTCACACAAAGTCAAAAACCATATGCCTCTGTACCAATGGATACATCGTCAAGTTAACGACAAGAGAAATAAAATCATCATTTATGTAACCCCTCACCCACAATTCCCATTAACACGGCCACCTTGTTCGTCTTCACCCTGCTATGATCGGCCCATTAGAATCCTCCCACTCCTTCTTGTGTCCCTGTGATCCTAACAAAAAACAAAATACACACACATACACAACACATAAGAGGACTAAATGAAGTAAGTGAATTAAAAGAAAGAAATAAGAGAATGGAATTTACAGGGTTAAAGAGAGGTGAGCATCCAATAGAGTTTATAAGGAGATTAGAGAAGCATGTGGAACTAAATTGCAAGTATATGAATGAAAATGAGAAGCTAGATGTGGCAGAACGGAGTCTATGGGGGGGGGGGCATCTGGATTTCTATAAAGCAAGTGAGGAACAGATACAAAACTTTGGGGAGTTTAAAGTTTGGTACAGAAAATGTTTCTGGTCTAGAAGCAAGCAATACGATTTCTTACAGAGATTGTATAATACAAAGAATTTTAGATATTCACGAGGTAGTAGGAGAGAGTATTTCGTTAAAATGTTTAATGAAGCAGGGTATATTGAACCACCAATGGAGAAGGGAGAGGTTATAAAGTTAAGAATAAAGTTTATTTTGTTTAAGATTAAATAAGTAAATATTTGATAGTTTAACAGTAGTCGTTCGAATACGTATTCAAGGCTAATAAAAATTTAATGTTTAAGGTAATTATTATTTGTATTGAGTTTTTTTTTATATATTTCCATATTTCAAAAGGGATATTGTATTGATTATCTATTAAAATATAATACATGTTTTTTTTTATCAATAAATTCAGTTTAGAAGGAAGTCCTATTATTATTGAAAATATCCCACATTTTTCAGATTATTATTATTATAATTTTATTTTGTACGGTACTGTCATCTCATACCCTGTAAGAAAGACAGGACCCTTACATAATGCAGACGCACTTTCAAGGATTAAAATTAATGCAATGGAAAATTAATCTATAATCAATAACCCAGGTGACATAAATCGAGAGACACTAGAATATTTGAGAAACTTAGCAGAAAACCCTACATTAGATAATGCCCCGATAACTGAAAGAAGAGTACCTCAAATATAAATTATATCAGACATACAAATTAGACCCCCTGATATACAACCCGACGACGACACTATTATAACCACACAACATTCCACATACAATGAAACAACCAACACTGGAATAAAAATACTAGACGAAATTATAAATAACAAAATAAACCCAATATTAGTATACCCCCGACTATATAATACAATAATAGTAAATCAAAAAACAGAAGAAGATAAAAAAATATAACAGTTGAATTACCTGAAACAAATAATGAAAACTTGATATTGACATTTCTAAAAGAACATACAATAAATAATAAAACTTATTTTATATACTTCCGCACAGATAATTTGTATAAAAGCTTTAACGAAACTTATCTTAAACACTTTTCTGAAAATGGCCATAAATTAATTAGATGTTTAAAACTAATAAACACAGTAACTGATAAAGAAGAACAATTGTTATTAATAAGAAACCATCATGAAGGAAAAACAAATCATCGAGGAATCACAGAAACATTCGAATATCTACATAAAAACTATTATTGGAAAAATATGAAAACTAATTATATTCATAATTGTCACAACTGTCAAAGAACAAAATACGCGAGGAAATTACCTTACACACCCCTGATGTTGACAGAAACGGCATCCAAACCATTCCAAATAATACATATTGACATTTTTACATATGATAATAGAAATTAGCTAACCTTAGTAGACGCATTCTCATTTGCACAAGCAATTCATATTACTGGAAAAACCGCCATACATATTAGTAACGCCCTAATAAAATATTTTACATCTTTTGGAGTACCTGAAAGTTTAATAATAGGTAATGGAAGTGAATTCAATAATGAAACCGTGAAAGAAATGTTAAACTTACATAAAGTAAACATACATTTCACAACCCCAAAACATCATGAATCAAATAGCATAGTCGAGCGATTCCACTCAACAATAATAGAACACTTAAGAATACTAAAAGAAATTTACCCAAAAGACGAAAATCTAATGAACTACGCAATACTTGGATACAATAATTCCATACATAGCTCAACGGATTATACCCCTTTTGAACTAACATTTGGACACACAAACTCAAGAAACCCAAACAAAATTTTCATACCAAAAACATTTTATACTGATTATGTAGAAAATCATAAACAAAAATAAACTCATGTTTATGAAAATATTAATAAGAAACTACAGGATAAAAAAGAAAAGGTGATCTCAAAAATAAATATCTTAGGCGATAAAAGTAATGAATTTTATTTAGGACAAATAGTATTCAAACAAAACCCCATGAAACGAAATAAAAAATTCAATAAATTCGTCGGACCATATACAATTATAAATCTCCTTGAACACAATTTAGTTGAATAAATATACGAAAAGACGCAAAAGAAAGAAATAGTTCACATTAAAGAATTAAGAAAACCTCCTATTGTTGCAGATTCTTCACCTGCTGCAACTACGGACTGACTTACCCCACCTTTCACAAATTAAACGACAACCCTGGACTACTACCTCTAAAATTGGGAAATGCCCAGAATAAAATAGACTACTGGTCCTTCATCCAGATATTTGACATTACCAACTTAACCATTGAATTTCAAACCTTACAAGAACAATCCAATAACCTTAAGAATGCTTTCAATAACAATAACACAAAAACACAAAGCTATAAAAGAGAATTTTTCAACTCCTAAGATCTTATGGACATGCTAGAAAATAAAATAACAACTCAAATAAACCAAATAAACCCTTTAAACAAAAATAAAAGAAATAAAAGATGACTTATTAAATGAAATTCAAACAATAACAAAACAACTTTCATCAAATAAACTACCCTTTGAACCAACACTAAGAAATATTTTGTTGTTCGAAAAAATAATTTAAATAAAAGCCTACAACAAAAATAATCAAATAATATTTATAATAGAAATACCTATAGTAGAGAATGAAAATTATAATTATTATCATTTATACCCACTACCTACTCCAAGTAAAATTGATTACAAAACCATCCTTCCACATTCTATCTTTTTAATATTGAATGAGCAAAAATACTCGTTCCTCGACTCATTATGTCAAGAAATTAGTCCCCAAGAGTTTATATGTAAAGTAAACAACCCTACAGAGTTACAAGAAGAAGAATTACCCTGCGAAGTGCAACTACTAAAGTATTCGAAAGAAATTAATAATTGTATACAAATAAAAACAAAAATAAACAATATAAAAGTGAAGAAAATAAATGGTTGATTATATCTCCTTAAAGGAACATATTTATTAGAGCTAGACTCAAAATGTGAAATAATTATTAATAATATGAAAATAAAAACATACCAAGACAGCAAAACAAAATATAGGATTATATAATTACCTATGTTAAATTTTGAAAACATTATTAACATATTAACATTATAAATGTTCTAGTAAAATTAAAGAAGAACAATGTTTCAGAATTTTCCGCAAGTATTGGTGCTATGGAGACATCAACAAATAACGTGATTTTATAAGCCTATATCTCAAGGAAATTAAACCAAGTACTCAGCGTCCTGAATTATTATGCAACCGTCGGACTTCTAATGTTGCGTGATAGAATTAGAATGGAGCTCGATAGAATATCTGGGCCAACACCATTTTCCGAGTTTGAAAGATTTTTGGATGATTATTTTGTGTACTTAAATAACTTTAATTTGCGAGTTTATTTGAATCAGATCCTTCATAGTTTAGAACTACCGGATAGAACAATGGAGAGGGGTGGAGAGTATTCTATAAATGATGCGAAGCGGTCATTTGATGTGGCTTTTGATAAACTTATTCAAGTATCATCAGAGACGAAGTATCCATTCTAGGTAGTAAGATATTAGGACTTCTAGATTCTGGGGCATCGCGTACCATTGTAGGTAAAGAAGGTTATAATTTTCTTATAAGTTTGAATTGTTCAGTTAATGTTTGTGATAAACCTTCTTGTACTGTAGCTAATCACGCTTGCGCGATACGTACGGCAAAACATGAAGCCACTAAACATACGCCCTACTATATAAATTTTGGACGGGAATGTACTGTAACGTTGTGAAGTTTCACACGTTCCATTTTGTGAAGGCGCACCAAATTAAACATATTTTGTCCAAAAACAAAAAGGACAAATTATGCATGTCGCTAGATTAAAGCACAAATTATTAGAAAACTTGAACGCAGCCAGTTTGCGAAGTGCACACGCACTGATATATATGTTTGAGTCACTAGCTGAGTGTACCGAAACAAAAAATTCTCGATTGCGCCGCCGAAGACGATATACTCTTTGGAACCAAAACTAAATCCAAGTATTTGAGATGTGATCCTTAAACATGGAACCCATCAGGACATCGAGGGACTATGTGATCATATCAAGTATCAATTTTACACATATATTTTTGAATCTTTAAAATTTATTTTTATTTTTGTATGTAACATGTGACTTAATTTTGCTTATACCTCTTTATCTCTATTATATTTCATTCCATAAGTAACGCATTTTCATATTTTAAAACTAAGACTGTATTTGATTATTTAAATTGTTTCAATAAAATATTGTGAGGTTATGTTTAACATTTCTTTCATCGTGAAGGACATTGTCGGATATTTTGTATAACATGTGCTTAGTATTTTTGGGTTATATTGCTTAGAATGGTTTATAGATGAGTTTTTTTTTCTTTGATTATCTCTTTTGTATCGGGAAAGGCCGAATTTTGATTTGTATAGATTGTAGATTTTTGATCTCCGTTGAACGTATGCGTTCCGGTGATTTTTTTTTGTATTTGTTCTATGCTGTACAAATATTTTTTTTTTTAGATATCATGTTTATATTAGGTTGTTGCAAAAATAATGCACGTTTTTTATTATGAACTTTAAACTTATATATTTCAAAATATAATTAAGCTACTTAATCGAAATAAAAACTATTGGATTCGATATACTTTTGATAATCTTAACCTTCCACTATAGCTTTCAACATGTCGTCATTAACAGCAGAAGGACGTCCACGACCCTCTTGGTCTTCCAAATTTACTTCACCTGCATGACATTTTTGAAACCAACGCCACACCGTGAATTCATCAATGGACCCCTGCCCCAAACTTTATTGATGTTTCTGACCGTTTACGCTGCACTACGGCTGAGTTTGAACTTATAAAAATATTTTTTTATAAAATCCTTTTTCGACATATTTTTTTAATCACCTTAAAATAACAATTTTATGAAAAATGTTCAAATAAATAAAGAAAGTCAGTAAAAAAATCTTTAAAATGATATACAACACTTAGTACTTTGGGCGACAACTTTAAGAGAAAATAGTACCTAAATTTAGGCATAGGAAAAACGTGCATTATTTTTGCAACAACGCATGGTAAACAAAAGATACAACAAAATTTACGATGAGCAACGAAGAAAAAAGCAGCAACTTCGAAATAACGTAAAACTCATTAAAGCAAAAAAAAAAATGATGAAAATTTTAAGAGGAAAGAAAACAAAATCGAGAAAAAACCAACATTTCCAGCTAAAAAGCGGGTAAATTGAAGTTCATTTTAATGACTATTCATTATATTTTTTAATGTTTATTATTTTTCAATAAATTATTTTGTACCATTGCAACTGAGTTATGAAGTATATTACACTTTCCACCCCCAATAAATTTGAAAAAAACATACAGTTTATAGATTGATTATATTTTATCGTTACATTCACATTTCGACTTACTGAAATACATATCAATTTGTTGAAGGAATTTGCAAGTTTTGGACATTTTTCAAAATGTATTATTATTTTGAAAATATTACATTTTAATCAAATTGTACAATAATTCATTTTTAATTCTTTGAAAAGTTATTGTAGTTATTTCTCCATTAAATTCGAAACAATAATTAATTTTAATGAATTAAATTAATGATCATTTTGAAAATAAAAATACTCGTATCGAAACATACTCGTATGTGGCAAAATGAAACATTTTGACGTTACAATATTTTGACACTAAAACATTTCGGCTAACCGAAATACACATCAATTCGCAACAGCATTTTGCAAGTTTTGGATATTGTTCAAAATCAATTAATATTTGAGAAAATGATAATTAATTTTCATCAGTTTGTAGAATAATTCATTTTGATTCTTTTTTAAAAGTTATTGAAATTATTTATTTCCATTCAATTAAGAATAATAATTATGTTAATTTTAATTAGTTTGTAGAATAAATTAATTCGATTTTTTTGAAAAATTACTGAAATTATTAATTTCCCATTCAATTCAAAGTAATAATTCATTTTGATGCATTTAATTAATGATTATTTTGAAAATAAAATTACTCGTGTCAAAACATACAGTATTAGGCACTTAGTGATTTGAGTCACTTAGCTTACATTAACAGGTTTTGGAGAATTAGGGATTAAAGGTATGTTTCTTAGACACTGTAATAACTTTTAGAAAGGTAGGATAATAATGCACTACGCTGGTGGGAAACTGGAGCGGGATTTAATGTAAGTTGGAATTTTCGTTCAATAACAATTATTTCTAATACACATCATCTTCCAGAGTGAATAAGAAAATAATAATAATAAAAGAATGCCGAAAAAAAGGGAATTAACAATTGGCGAGCGCGCCCAGATAGTTTTACAAAGTACGCAGGATGTCACTCAGTGTGATATTGCAAAAAAATTCAATGTTCGCGATGCGCAGTTCAAACTAAAATTAAACGATTTAACGAGACTGGATATTACGAAAATCGACCCAAAAGTGGCCGAAAACAAAGAACCAATGTGAGACAGGACGATATTTTGGAGCTAATCTCTCTACAAGATAGGAAGAAGATCTCTAAAGAACTCTCTTCTGAATTGATGCAGGTTCATGGAACAAATTTGGCAGCGAGGAGTGTTAGGAGAAGGCTTGTGGAACATAATTTGCATGGGAGAAAGGCGCGAAGAAAGATACTTCTGACAGACAGGCAGAAAAAATTACGTCTTTCCTGGACGAAAAAATACAAGAATTGGACTGAAGAAGATTGGGCTAAAGTAATATGGCTACGGGGTTTGGTAAATGAAGTTGCCTATCTATAATATCACCAAAAGAAAATTTATGGCGCATTTTAAAAAAACAAGATAGTAAAACATAAATGAAGATCAAAAAATATGCTTAAAGAAAAAATTATAGAAGAAATTATAGAACGCTACCCCACTACCCACTGAATGGGTATATAAGGCGGCCCGAACTAACAATAGCTAAGAATCTACGTTCACGATAGCTTGAGCAGTCTGGCTTGGATTACACTATCAACAATACTATTGTATACCTTCTTTATATATTATAGTTATTGTATTGTTTGTTATAAATATTAATATTGAATAAATAAAATACCAAAACTTATTCTACACTGGCGCCCAACTAGAGGCTCGAAGACGACCATTGTTGGAATTTTAGGAAAAAATATTTTTTCATTTGACGCAGCCTCGGGACGCACCACGAGATCACGTGCCGCCATGGCTCTACAAATGTCACAAGAACAACTCTTACAGCTAATAGGAAGTTTACAGCAGGTGAAAACGGGTAGCTTCGCCCAATGCTGCTCTAGATACAACAGCGAAAGGAACACCGAGGAGGTCGAAGAATTTATAACCGCAACAACAATATACAAGGATATTGAACAAATTCCAGATGTCGATGCAATAAGGGGATTACCACTGCTTTTAATAGACCACGCATCCACTTGGTGGCAGGGAGTAAAACATGAAGCGACAACATGGGTAGATGCATGCAAATTGATAAGAAATGAATTTTCGCCTGCAAAACATCCATATACAATATACATGGAAATATTTGCAACACATCAGACATCATCTACACCAATAGATGCGATCATATGTATGTGAGAAGCGTGCTCTGTTAGCACAACTCCCTCAAGGCTGGCATAATGAAATGGTACAGCTACTGGACTACTGCACCTTAGAATCCGCCAGAACATACCACGCGGTGATATTCGTACTTTCGCCGAACTATTAAACATGCAAGAGAAGTCGATTGCTGCACGAGGAAAGCCATCCTCCTCCTTCGAAAAAGGAAAAACGATGCAGTTTCTATGGTAACCTGAGACACCTGGTGACGGAATATCGAAAAAAAAATCTTCGGTCATTGAAGACCCACCAGAACGTCAATCGTCCACGATGACTCCACGTCTCCCTCAACTTGACCAGCAATTAAATGCTATGCTGTGGCGCGCCCGGAGTCTTTAGAAGTAATTAAGACGGAACCCGCCCATGAAGAAACACAATTTTATACCATCAATACTCTGATACCAACCAGTGCAGCGATACCGACAATCGCCGTAAAAATATTTGGTCAACCAGGATACGCACATATTGATACGGCAGCTCGAACTAGCATTGCAGGCGCACGACTCTACACAATTTTGAAGAAGTATAAATAGTGCTCGGTCCCGGCTTCAAATTTTGAAATATAAAATACTCCTCTGAAATTTCGTGAGTGGATTCATTTTGGCGTAACCTACAACTTTTTTATCTTCGAAAATTCTGAGAATTTATTATATGATTCAATCCTTTATCAAGTCTCAAACAACACATGAAGTAGTTTCATTCAAATGTTTTTTATTTCAGATCAGAGGCCTTGTAATATGCCACCAAAGAAAATGATTTTACGAATTCAAGAAATTATTGTCAACTATTTTTGAAGAAAGTCATTTAAACCTTTAGCTAATGACGATGGAAGTCCGCGAAAACTATACTGTACCGTTGCGACATTGTCACACGTCACATTTGCAGTGCGAACACCTGACCACAATGAGAAAACGCTGACGCTGTGTACACACTTATGGGACACCTTATATAAATGTAGAATATTTTCCAGTTGGTTTCAAAGAGATTGACTGAAAGCCATTTCCCTACCAAAAACTGCGAGGTCCTTTATGTTCTTTGGTGGAATTTTCTCGAATATAGATAAATGCAATTCTGCTAACAAACGGATATGTAGCAAACATTTTAAACAACCAAGAAAAGTTAAAACGGACGGTAAGAAGATATACAGTAAAAAAAAATTTTTTAATGTTTTTTGTTATTAAAGAATTCATTCAAGATTCATTTTTAATTTTTACAGCCTTTCCATCACTATTTTTATGTAGCAGAACGTGAAATATCTTAAAGATTTTGTAGGATACTGCAGAAGGAGAGAACAAAAATGGGCATACTAGTTTCAGACTACTGTTAACAACATTACAAATTATTGAAAACGAAAATGTCAAAGAAAATATTGATATAGATCAAATTCCATCTGGTAGAAAAGAAATAGACTCGGATATTTTTAAACAATAAATTGCAAATCTTGAAAGTAATGAGAACATTTTAAAGCTACACATTTCTGGATTAGAGCAACGAATAAAAAAGATCAGGATGGATTCTAGGATAAAGTGAAATAAATCAAAAGCTCGTTGGAAACGGAAAAGTCTTCAAGAGCTTTTATACTTTAGTAAACGCTCCATTGGAGATTTTCACCACATATAATCTTCACGTACTCTCTATTATACTACTTGAAAACATCTACAGGACACTTTAATCTGCAACAATATAAATCTACCAGTATCTGTTGACTCACTTTTTGCCACAGTTTTATAAATATTAAATACATTTTTTAGATGAAAATTCCCAAACATTAGGCATAATAATAGAATGAATAGAATTTATTTGAAAATGTATAACTGGCAACATTTTCATGACCATTCTATTAGAAAACTGTCAATGAGGTGACCCCTCAGATTTTGTATAATTTTCATATGTGATGTATGGCTCAGAATAAATACAACACTATAGGTCTAGCAAATGCTATTCGATGCATTCGGTAACATACCTTCAACGACCATCGTACATGTAATAGTACGTGGTGTGGCTTTCTCCAAGATAAAAAAAGTTATGACCACAAAATAATTCCCGGAGGTTTTCAGGATCAGCGTTTATTTGAAGAACTAAATACATCTTCAATAAATTTGTTTCAAATGCTTAAAAATTTTCAGCATGTGCCTCAAGAAACGCTAACAAGATTTTAAATGCTACAATGGCAAGCAAAGCACGAAACTCAAGATGTTACAGCAAGACGTCATCAGCTAATAATAGGGGAAGGGTATATGCAAGAGATTGCTAAAAAAATTGTTTGTCGCCAGGAAAACACCACACGCAACATGTATCCACAAGACAAAAAAAATTGTTAAAACGTCGTCAGCTAATAAAAACTGCTACGTACAAACGACGACGTATGGAGTTGAAAAGACTTTGCAGTGTTGTACGCCATAAAAAAGAAAATATGGAATGTACAACTTATGAGAGATACTGTTCTCTTGTAGAAGAATCAGCAATTCCACCAACAATAAATTAAGAAGAATAATTCAGTTCTGAAACTCCTATCATATTACTTGATTTAGAAACTTCTGGATTTGAGGTTACTTGTGATATTTTACAAATCTATTAATTTATTTTATTAATTTCTATTAAAGCTACTGAAGCAAATTGATTAGTAAACTGCTATGGTAGTCTTATGTGCAATAGGGAGAAAAACTCATCTGTCCCTATTAGAACTGCACTAGGGAACCTGCATGTTTGACTAAAATCATTTGAAAAAAACATTGCATTTGATGGGCCCAAGTTGTTCAGAGCAATACGTATAAACAATTTAATTAGTGATTTTTCCGAGATAATTCAAGGATTCGTCGACACATTAAAAGCCATAAGAAATAAAACAGGCGCAAAAGGCTAAAGAATGGCTTCATATGGTTTGACTACCAAAGAACATGATATCATACTCAACAAAATGGAGGATGTTACAATGAAAATGAGGGTTGGGAAACATAAATCAATGCTCCCCTTTCAGAAGAGCATACTTACAAGCATCAATGCATTGAGAATGATGTTCAATACTAATTTTGGGAGACAGATACTACCGTAAATGTATTGCTGCTCGACCAAACCCTAATATCAGAAAGATAAATACTGAATAACTTGCTGTAACCAGAACTCGTACGTGAAGTTATGTACAATAACTCTAATGTAAGTATTGAAATTGGATACTAGTTTCTTTAGAGAAAATACATATGGGATACTTACAATTGATTCAACTTCAGTTGCTATGCACCGCTTAAATTTCAAACGCGAAAATACTAGTTATTGGCTATTCGATTCACATTCTAGAGGCCCGAAAGGATGTAAAGTTCTCTTACGATATGTAGCTTGCTGCATGCGTTTTAATAACATTAACGATTTGCATGCAGTTTTGCATAGAAATTTATACGCTAAGTCTGGTGTCATATATTTACCAAATGTTTATTCACTGACACCACTAAGAATGTCTTCAGAGAATAGGCAAGTTCAGAGCGAACATACATATATAATTGATTGTCTTTATTACCAGAGAAATTCACTAATGGAAGTTCGTACTCATAACCAACAAGACGAGACTGACATACAAGTAATAAATACCACAAGCATGCTACGTTCCATTGACGATGGGATACCTAATTAAGTGAACGTTGTTTTTGTCACTGGTGGAGATCTAAAAAATAATCAGATAAGATTATTAGATATTCACAGAAAAACTGCGCCACCTTTAAACTTAGAGAGAGAACGAAGAATAGAATAGCTAGGCTGGTATTTTTCATTTCTAGATGGTAAAAATGGTTTTGGTGAGCAGCGGGAAATGCCTATAACCCCTCTTGATTATTTCCAAGCTCGTGTGATGAGCCACGATAAACGATTCCATAGAACAGATTATTTATTTTTCGCTCTCTCTGTTGTGGAATATTTTAGAGCCAAATTAAGCGTGTCCGTATCATGCAGAATGCGCCAGGGAGAACGTACGCCACAAAGCTTGGTGGACAATATGCATCTTACATTGCGCAACATTCGAGGATCTGCATCTTATTGGAAGCGTTACTGCTCTGAATTGATTGCCATTGTTAGAAGTTTGGGTCCTCAGACATGATTTGTTATATTTCCTTGTAATAACTCAACTGGATGGACATGTTAAAAGCATTACTTATCGCTGATAGACGGAACATAAACGGAGCCGAAAATTTACCATTCTCAGAACGGTTTAGCATAGTTCAGCGGTATCCAGTGATTGTCGCAAGGTAATTTACTCTTCGCGTCAATGCATTAATTAGTTTTTTTTTAACAATCCAGATTGCTTAGGAGGAAATATGGAAGATTTCTGATACAGGATTGAGTTCCAGAACAGAGGAAGTCCTCATTTACATACGTTAATTTGATATGATAATGTACCAGACTTCCTAACACGTGAAGGAAAAGAAACTATTGAAAGAGTGATCTCGTGTTCAACAAATCCTGAAAGTGACGATTTACGCTATATAATAAAGAAATTCCAAATTCACATGCACACGAATACGTGTTATAAAGACTGCAATAATGGTAGTTGCCGATTTGGATTTCCACGACATATGAGTGAAACAATTAAATGTCTAGGCCCAGACGAAACTTTGGCAAATAACGGACGCTTTTGTTTATTGAAAAGAACGTCAGATGAAATTATGGTCAATAATTACAATCCCACTCTGCTACGTATATTGCAAGGAAAATGAATATGCAACCTTACGGTAGCGTTACAACTATTGCTTATTACATTGCAAAATATGCCAGTAAATACGAGCCGCATGAATCTGGAGATGTCGTCAAGGAAGCAATATTATAGGCTGAGAAAGGTGGTGATCAGCATTGCCAACCGTATCATAATTTCCAGCTTGGTATAATATATTATTATGATACGCATAATACATTATATCATAATTTCATCAACATATGAATAAAAATAATTCAATGTAATTTTAACAATATTGACGGTTTCTGAATAAAACAAAAAGTACAATTTAACAATTGGTAGACTTGTTTCTAAAACCTGTCTGTAGAGGCAAAGGTGGTGGCAATTATTTGAATTTTCTATTTGTTGCTTTAATTGTAAGAATTAAAATTTAAGAATGCAAGTTTTGCAAGTCAATGTAAGTGTTGCAAGTGGACGTGTTTGTGCGACTCTTACATTAAATAATTATCTTTTTTTTTATTCTGAACGTTTTTTCTGTGTATTTTGTGATTTTGAGGTAAGTAACTTATATTCCAATTTATATTCAAAAGTGTTAGGTAGTTATTATACCTATTATTACCTATATTAAATTTTATAAGTTGAAAAGAACAGGAAAATCTAATCCTAATATTATGTGTTTATTATTTGTATGAACAAAAATTACAATACATATAATAATATATTAATTAAAGGCAAATATACTATAAATCAAATTAGTATATATAAAATATATTACATAAATTTTAAAATATATAGGTAATAATTATACATATTATATATGTATAATTGTAATTACTTTCATGCTTACTAGTTTTCAATTTAACAATAAGATTTACTTTAATCAGTCGAGTGATTTAATTACTGAATTAATTTCCTCAGTAGGGAAAAATTAATTAAAATTTACTATAATGGTGAAAGTGATGCCATAATATATATACAAGCCAATGTAACTTAAAGTAGAAATTTTATTTTACCAGATGAATGATTCAAGTGATGACGCTAGACTAACGACTCCTAAAAAAAAGGAGAATGCAACGAGATGGAGACTTCTCTAAACTTAATAGAACTCACCGAGACCAAAAATTTCGGGTGGAATGGCAAAAACAACAGGAGTTCAAAATGTGGTTAAAACCTGTAGAAGCCAACCCTTATCACGCACAATGTATACTTTGTGCGTCAAAATTTAAATCTATTATCTCCGTAATAAAAAGCCATGCAGCTGGCGCTAAACACAAATTAAAAGTAGCCAACTCTAGTCAAAAGAGTCGCCAAGTTTTCGAATCGTTTACTTCTACATCGGTCACTCCATTAAATAAAAAAATTAATGAAGCGTTGGCTATCCATGACTGCAGTGGTAGACCGGATCGAAGAACAATGGGATGCTCTTAGATTATTTTTTGATGACCAATGGTTAATTATGAGACTGAGATCATCTGAAGCAATCCATTCTGATTTGAATTATCCATTTATGAAAGCATATTTTCTCTTCCTTCAATGGGTTCTCCCTAAATTTTCAAATATTAATCAATATTTTCAAACTGAAAAAGTAATTATTATTAATTTACACAAGAAGATGACAGCCTCCTACAAAGATATTTTACAAATATATTTGAAAAATGATTATATAATAAAAACACCAATATAAAATGTAAATCCTTCTGAAGCCAAAGAATTTTTACCTTTAAAAAATGTAAGTATATTTATTATAGGTACATATAATATATCAAGTTATTATATCTTTAAATTTTGGTGCATTTATTTTCTTTTAGATTTACCTTGGAGTATCAGTATATAACCACTTGAATAAGCCAGCAGTACAACAACGACCGGATATGATTGAAACTTTCAAATTAAATTGCAGAAAATTTCTTATTAAAGCTTGTTTAGAAATAAAATCAAGATACAATTTTAAAGACAACATTTTCTCTAAATTACATTTATTTAACCCGGATACTGCATTATTATTCAAAGAAAGAGAAAATGTGCCTTCTTTATTACATATTTCTTCAAAATTAACTGCTTGCCTTGAAGAAAACAATCAAAAATATATTCAAAAAGTCGATGATCAATGGAGACTACTTCTAAATTGTATTAATGTACTTCCAGAAGAAATTAAAAATATAAAAGAGCTAGACGCTTTCTGGCATATGGTAAATTCTTAAAATTATTATGTACAATAACAATTTTATATCTGTCAAAAAACAGTGAATTTAATTTAATTTATAAAACAACTACAGATAATAAAAGAACACATTCACAAACTTTTAACAGTAACAAAATGTAATTTTTATTTTAAATACGTTTCTTTACAGCTTAAGAATTTTAACGACGACGATGATATGACTTTCGAAGCTTTGTCTAAATTTGTGCTATCCGTTCTTTCTTTACCGCATTCCAACGCAAGTTGTGAAAGAATATTTTCAAAAATGAATGCATTTTGGAGTGGCATGAAAATCACATTGAGCATTGTGAAGCAAATCATGAAGAAAGTTCCGGTAAAATGGAAGTTGGCGGTGTGATCGAAATGTTTCAGCGGTCTGTCGAATACTTTAAAGTAAAATATAGTAAATACATTGGAGATGGTGATAACATTTAAAAATTTACTGAATGCCGATCCTTACAACGGCGATCCTGTGGTAGAAAAAAAAGAGTGCGTCTTGCACGTCAAAAAAAGAATGTATAGACGAGTGAATGAAGCTAAAAAAACACATAACCAGTATTTAAAAGCTAAAAAAGGCTTGGAAGAAGCTGAAAAAAAGAAGGCCAAAAATAATCAAAAAGATGAAGCAGGTAAAGATGCTGTCACAAAACGTACATCGGAAAAAAAATCATCCACTAGTGCTGCAACAAAGAAGTCGACTCTTGCATTGACCAATGCCATGATGGTTAAGCTAAGTACATACTATGGTTTGGCTATTTTGAGAAATCCAGATTCTCAAGAAGAAATAAAGAAAGCAGTGTGGGCTACATACTATCATTACATTTCAACCGATGAAAACCCCCAGCACTCGTACTGTGCAATTGCATGGTGCAAGTATTTACAACATACGGCAGAGAATACAGAGGAAATCTACACACATCCTCCAGCATTTAATGAAGAAACAGCAAGTTTTTTTAAGCCAATTTACGAAGAATTATCATCTGATGATCTGATACAAAGGTGCTTGGGAAAAAACACTCAGAACAACGAGTCGTTAAATAGTTGCATCTGAAACTTGGTTCCAAAGCATCATTTTAATGGAAAAAAGACGCTGGAAATTGCTTCATGGACAGCTGCGTGTATGTTTAATGAAGGATTTTCACCTGAAGAAGCATTGGCCTTAATACACGGAGCGAAATTGAGTCAGCAAAGATACGATATTATTACAAAATCAGCCAAAGCAAAAGGGCTTAATATTTACTTAGCATATGAAAAAATAAAAAATGCCATGACATTATGTTATCCAGATTATCCACCCAATGAAGACTGAAAGAAACTGACCGTGAATATAACTAATATAAATAAATATATAAAGTATGATACATATTTTATGTAAATTATATATTTTTTTAATCTATTTTTATTTACAAATATATACTTAATGAAATTTAGTCGAATTGTTTGCATTAATAATTTTGTCCCGCTAGATTTTCAAAATCGCACTGTGGGGCGATGCAAAACTAATAGAAAATTTTGACAGCGAACCAACCAGATATATAAGATTAATAGATAATACGCGTATGCGAATAAGAAACAAACATGCTGTACTTCGTACTCGATATTATACTTTTAACAGTGACAGAGAAGGTTATTTTTACAATTTAATAGTTTGTCATATCCCATTCCGAAATAAAAATGAGCTCACGCTCGAGAATGAGTTAGCGAAAGCTTGTTCTTTGAGACGAAGATAAGAATTACGACCTTTACTGAGAAATGTAAGTACAGAAGAGTTTGCTCATGCAGAACAAGTTATTCAAGCTGCACTTACTCAAGCTGTGGCTTTAAACGCTGGTCGTTATCGTGAAATGGACAACGATAATCGTAGAGATCTTCATAGGTATTATTCAAGCTGATGAAGAAATATTTACTGATCAGGTTGATGATGGCGAAATACTAGAATACGGTCCATGTATGCAAGACGATATGTACATGAATGCTGTATAGAATCTTAATATACAACAAAAATACCTTTTTCAGAAAATTTCTGCAGCTATCGAAAAAGATCTAAACAACGAAGAACAGCAAATATTAATATTTTTTACTGGAGGAGCTGGCAGTGGAAAGTTGTTTCTTCTCAAACTTCTGGTCGAACATATTAAACGTTGTTATACACCTACTTTGGATGCTTTAATTAAACCCAATTTCGTTGAGATTGCCGCTCGTGAAATATTCGGCAAAACTCTGCACTCAGTGTTTTCATTGCCCATTGAAAAAGGTCGTACTATGACGTATCAACGTATGTATGTCAGGTCACAGGTTAAAACAAGAACGCCGAAAATGGCGGCATATAAATTGGTTCATTATAGATAAAATTTCAATGGTATCATGAGAATTTAAGAAATATTAATTTAAGATTGCAGGAATTTAAAAACAACGAGAAATTATATGGCGGTGTGAACATTTTATTATTTGGTGACATAATGCAGTTACCCCCAGTAAAAGGCCATTGCTGTTATATTCAGCCACATTGGTGTGCAGCAGAAATAAACTTATGGTATCCATTTTCCTTTTGTGAATTGACAATTAATATGAAACAAAAAAATGATTTAGAATTCATTGATTTGTTAAATAATTTAAGATTTGGCGAAATGACCACAAATCAATTGCAACTTCTTTGCGAAAGACGGAGAGTACCCTTATGTGGAGAGTTTGATGATGGTGTTGCTGTTAAAATCTTTCCAATACTGAAATTAGTCGATGACTATAACATTAAAATGACAGAAACAATATCATGTTCTCATAGAGTCTATAATATTAATGCAGTAGATGAATCTCGAGATACCACCAAGCAATATCATACCTGCAGATGTAAACAATTGCGGTGGACTTTTACACACAATAAAATTAGCAGATGGATCACGAGTCATGTTGCGTCGTAACATATCATCGAAATGAACAAGAAAACTTACAACTACAAGAGATAAATATGTCATCATAATTATTTTTATAAATTTCAATTCTTTTATAACAAATTAATTTTAAATATTATGTTGAAATTTATCGAGTTAAAATGGTATAAAATTTTCAGTTGTATACGGATGTTTTCTTTTTATTTTTAAAATTTATTTTAATTTTCCTACAAATTATTAAGTATATCAATCAATATATCATTGTTAAACAAACATCCATACATGTTTAAACACAAAATCTTTAATATCCAAAAATTACACATATGTCCGTCGGCTTTAGGTGAGGCGAGGTGGGGTGAAGCAGGGCGACCGCCCGCGGCGCACAATGGGGCATAGGTGACTTTTTGGTTCAAATCAGAGTCTGTAGGATCGCGCCAAGCTGAGATATTAACTATTCAACTTATTTGTTAATTTATCAATTTTAATTGACATTTTCGGTGATTTTCGAACATTTTTTTAAGAAGAGAGAGGGTGGAAAAATAAATCTCGCCCAAGGCGCCAGACTTGCTAAGACTGGCTCTGCATATGTGCTGAAATTATAGCAATTTAATTAAATTTTCAATTAACACAGGGTACCAAATTGTATTATGTTGTCTATAGATTTGGTCTGTGTAGGAAATTAATTGCTATATAACAAGATCCATAAAAAAACATTATACATCAATCGCACTGGAAAAATAATATTGTAGAATAATGCTTTATTGTTAAATCATTTTTAATGCTTTAATGTTAAAACTATTATTTATAATTAATTTTTTCAGATTGGTTTCGAGATGAAGATATCTTTATTATAGACTAAGGATATCGTGCCTCCACTCCTCCAACGCGAGCATAAACAACTTGACACAGAAAATGTTAATGATGCAAGACTTGTGACAAAATCGAGGTGGGTTGTCGAAGCTCGAAATGAACATTTAAAATCCATGTCCAAGATGTTCAAAAACTGTATCATATATGCACATGTTCCGAACATTCGAGACTACCGTTTAATCGCTGGATCAATTATAAATAAATATCATCCACCTCTATTGATTCCAGATGCTACAGAAGAGTTAGCTAGATAAATGCTTCAGAAATCTTGCGAAGCGAATACTGTTCAAGCTCTAGTGGTTCAACAAGGGTTACAAAGAAGACGAGGTGAATGAATACCGTTGGTAGATGATCTGATACCTAGATTCCCGCGCTTGACTCTAGAAGATTTGAGAGATTTCACATATAGCAGCTATCAAATAAGATTAGTCCCATCTTATATACAAGACAACACCGGTGAAGATAAGCAAGCAGAATTCCAGCTTGACCAGTTACATCAACCAGTGTTATTGAGGGCATGATTCAATTCTCGATACAGAAATGCATATTCATTAGTTGTGGATAGCTTACATTTAAAATCGAACCAACTGAGGTCCAAGTAAATTTGCAGGAGGTTGTAGAGGAAACTCCTAACAACGTCAATTCTCTGCGAAGAAGCAGTAGAATCGCAAAATTAAAAGAAAATATGTAATTTTTTCTTTTAATTTCCTCTAAGGGGAAGGTGTAATGTACCTACCTCAATTATAATTATCTTAATATAATACTAATCGTGTATGTACAAAGTAAGATATTTGATATTAACAACTAAGTCGTTTATTTGTTCATGACAACAAACAGCTATGCTTCGTCTGTTGTTTATTATTTACAAATTACAAACACAAATTACAAAGTAGTTCGTAATTAACAACACCAATGTTCAACATTTCTGTGGAGGCAAAGGTGGTGGCAATTATTTGAATTTTCTATTTGTTGCTTTGGACCGCTGAAAAATTACTATAATAAAGCTTTAACAGACTGGATGGTGAGCAATCCAGGTAAAACTGTAACGATTTATGATATCCTAAAACTAGCAGCTGTTACTATTCCTCAAGCTTTCAAGCAACAAAATATTCAAAAGGGATTCGAAAAATCTGGCATATGGCCTTTTAACTCGAATATATTCTCAGATGAAGATTTTCTCTGTTCTTTTGTCACCGATCGCTATTTACTTAATACAGATGGAGAGACATTGACAGAAAATGGCCCTACAAATCCAGTAACATCAAACCCAGTTCTCTCAGAACTGCCTATAAGAGATGATCAAAGTGAAGCAGGTCCTGTAAATTCAAACAACACGATTTTATTGTAAAATATCCTCAGTGGAAAAGGAAATCGAAAGTTTTTAACGAGTCGGGAAAAACAGTCAAGGTTACAAAGAATATAAAAGAAGACACAGAAAGTACAGTAAAGACTTTGATAGACAAGTTTGAAAAAATATTGAAAGATTTCAAGAGACACGTTTACAATATAAAGACACAATACAAGAATTACAGGGCATGCACAAATGGATTATCTATACAGGAAATAGCACTGCATGTTGATTTCAGCGAGAATTACAACTGTAAGTATTCTCAAGAGATACAATCTCATCATTTTGGAGGCTCACGAAAGCAAATATCTTTACACAACGGTATGATGTATAATCTGGTGCGGCAAAAAATCAAAATGTAGCCATGCTGTACTTTCTTTTGCAGTAACACTTCATTATTTTTCTCCAAAAGGATACAATTATGTCCGAGAAAAATTTCATAACTCTTTGCCGCACTCAAAAACAATAAGTAAGTGGTACTCGTCAATTAACGCAAAGCCTGGGTTTACCTCCGAAGCTTTTGACATTTTAAAATTAAAAACAACGACTGCAAAAGAAGAAATAATATGTTCGCTTGTTTTTGATGGAATTAAAATTCGTGAACATTTGGAATATGATGACCATAATTATTATGGATATGTCAATTTTGGAAACCAAGTAGAATGCGATACCACGGATTTGGCAAAAGAGGCGCTAGTTTTTATGTTGGTTTCCATTAATGAATCGTGGAAAATTCCATTAGGGTATTTCCTCCTTAAAGGATTAGACAGTTATAAAAAAAAGTTAATAGAACAATGTTTGATAAAGTTGCGTAGTGGTGGAGTTATTGCAAGTAATATAATATTTGACGGGTTCCCTGTAAATCTGGCCACTTTCAGGTTGTTCGGGTGTATATTTAGTGAACAAAATATAAAAACAAAATTATCAGTTGTTGGCAATGTGTACGGTTTCCAGATCCGTCACACATGATCAAGCTAGTAAGGAACACTTTTAGAGAAGAACAGTTTGTTCAAGACAACAATGGGGATATAATAGATTTTAATTTTATAAAGAAACTCAATATGTTACAAGAAGCTACACAACTATTAAGTAGATCAGTAGATGATGCCTTACTTTTTTTGTAAAAATATTTTAAAATTAAAAGAATTTGAAAATTGTGAAGCAACAGTAAATTTCATTTATATGTTTAATGATGCCTTTGATATTTTAAATTCGAGAAAATTGAATGCAATAGGATATAAAAGAGCAACATGTGAGGCAAACATAAACCTGACAAATGATTTCATTGAAAAATTTACAAATTATGTAAAAAATTTGAAAATTCTTAATGGTACATTAGTATTGAAATCGCAAAGATATATAGGATTTCTAGGTTTTTTGATATCATTTGCTAGTCTGCAAGTAATGTTCAGAGATTATATTTTAACTAAAAAACTGAAATTGATTTCTATGTACAAATGTAGCCAAGACCATTTAGAGCTTTTTTTGGCTCGATTAGGTCTCATGGTGGCCATAATAAAAATCCAACATGCAGATAATTTATATCTGCATATAAAAAAATCTTAATACACTCTGGTTCATATCGCACTTTAAAAAATGTTATGCAAACTGCTTACAGTACTTAGAATTATGGACAGAACAGTTTAGTGGAATTGAAACATTCACATGGCTAATTCTGAATAAATGTATATCATGGCCAGATGTTGAAAAATCATTAGAGTATATAAATAATAACTTTTCAGAAAATCACAGTATCGAAAAAAATGAGCTTTTTGATGAAGTTGTATGTGCAAAAGGATATGTGACAGATGATAAAGTTGAAGAATGGAACGCGAAAAAAATATTAACAGATATTAGATGAGTTGAAATATTTTTACATTTTGATAATCAAAAAGTACCATACAAAAATCTTCAAAAAATTGTAGAACTTTGCATGTGTTTACCTGGAACAAATGCCGTCACCGAGAGAATATTTTCATTGGTTAATAAAATTTGGACTACCGAAAAAACTCAACTATCTGTTGAGACCAAGGGAGTGTAGTTAGGGCAAGCGATAGCGGCAGTACTTCTGTTCATTTGCTGTGCAACTTGTGTATTTGCGATTCAGTCTGTTGTCAGCTTTCATGCAGTTTTTTTTATGTGGAAATATCCAATTGAAAATGGTTTTCTGTGTTATTTTAACATGCCGCAATAGAAGTGACAGTGTAAACAAAGCGAATAGTGGGATAACTTATCATGTGTAAGTATTAATATTTTCAAATATTTTGTACGGCATATTTATTATTCTTGTTTTCTGCGCATGCGCCTACAGAACCGTACTTACTGTTCTGTGATATTAAAGTGTAAATTATTTAGGTATTATTAAATTTTTTTTAAATAATTTTGTAATTAGTGAATGATATTTTTAACTGTTGTTTCAAAATCAAAAAATGAAAGTTAAATACGCAAGTCAATTGTTCAGTAACAGTGTTGCAGATGCATTAAATTTTTGTGAAAAAGATTTGAATTAAATTTTTTTTTAAATGTAGCAGCCACTAGTAACTTTATCCGAATCATCAATAATTTATTTGACATATTTAATTCCCGTACCCAATGCCAGTATGGCTACAAAAAACCAATTTGTGAAAATAACAAAGAAAATATTTTTACATTTTTAGATTATGCTACATTTTATATAAAAACTGCTGATAATGTTCCATTAAGGCCAGGTTCCTCTAAACAATTTTTTTTAAATCGAAATTTTTTTTTTCCCGTAATTTGCTAGAAAATACTCTTAGAAATAATATAGAATTAGTCCCGAAGGTCCGCACGACCGATAAGTAGGTATACAAGAGGGGAGAGCGGAGCGATCCAAGCGTAGTACCTATACCGTTGAATTTTCGTTGGTGACAGTTCGCACGCGTTGGTAAATTTTTCGTTCGTGTGTGCTCATAATTCATCATGGACAGAAAAAATTCACAAGCAGTACCGCGTAGATCGAGAAAAAGGAGTTTTCATGGTAATCGATTTACTTCAGATGATAACACTGAAAAAACAAGTTCTGCTGCTAAAAAACTGCAAAACGACGATTCTCAATTTGAAGTAACTATCCATCCGTCTCTGGCTTACGTGATCGTTCAGTGGTCTGTATTTATATTATTGCAGGAAAGAGTTGCTTGTGTAAACTGTGGTCAAAAAGTGGAGTTCGGGAAAAGTGATTTAAAAGGATTGGGTTTTCAATTAGAAATCATCTGTGATTGTGAAAAGAGTAAACCAATTCCTTCATCTCCAAAAATAAAAAATGGTTATGAAATAAACAGAAGGATAGTTTATGCAATGCGCTTGATAGGAGTTGGTTTTTATGGCTTATTCAATTTTTGTGGACTGATGGATATCTCAGCGAGTACATTAAGTTTAACTGGCTATTATAAATGCTTACAGCATATTTATATTGCCGTAAAGGCTGTTACTGAAACAGTTTTTAAAAAAGCGGCCAGAGAAGAGCAAGAAAAGAATAAAGAAAAAGGATTACCCGAAGATAGGCTTACTGTTTCGGGCGATGGTTCCTGGCCAAAAAGAGGATTCACAGCTTTACTTGGTATTGTTAGTTTAATCGGCAAGTATTCGAACAAAGTCATAGATGTAGCAGTAAAATCAAAAATTTGTCAAGCATGCAGTAATTATTCCCAAAAGTTTCGCGAAAATACGCCAGAGTTTGATGCTTGGTTTACGGAGCACTGTGAAGCAGGAAATTGTACAAGAGATCATAATGGTAGTGCCGGTCTTATAGAAGTTGAAGGAGTGGAAGAGATGTTTCTGAGGTCTGTGGAGCAGTACGGTGTTATGTATGAATATTATATCGGCGACGGTGACAGTAAAACTTTCAAGCGGCTCGAAGAAACTGAACCGTATGGTGAGGCTCTCAAAGTGAAGAAAAAAGCATGTGTTTTACACGTAGGCAAGAGTATATATAGACGTGGTAAAGAAGCAAAAAAAAACCTTGCGAAAATAAAGAGAGCTCTGAAAGCACGAGAAACAAAAGAGGCATTAGAAAGAGGTGAAAAAGTACCCAAAAACAAGAGGGCTAAAAAAAGTGACCAACCTGCAGTAAAACCTTTACAATTCACTGAAGCGCAACTGGCAAAATTATCTGGCTATTTTAAAAAAGCTGCTTGCTCACCCCGATTCTGTAGCAGACATGAAGAAAACAATTCTGGCCTCACTTTATCACAAGTGTTCCACCGACGCTAAGCCACAACAAGAGTACTGCTCAGCCGGAGCAGATTCATGGTGCGGTTATCAAAAGGCAGTAGCTACACATAAATTACATAACTTCAAACATCCCCCAGCTTTCGATGAAGAAGTGCAAGATCTTTTACAACCAATTTATGAAGAATTAACTGACGAAAAGTTGCTCGAGAGATGTTTAGGGGCTAATACTCAAAACAATAACGAAAGTTATAATTCGTGTGTCTGGAACATAGCTCCTAAACACAAATTTGTTGGAAAACAAACACTTGAAATTGCTGCTCTTAGTGCTGCTTGCATTTTTAATGAAGGGCTTTTACCGATATTGAAAGTTATGGAAGTCATGGGTGTCAAGCAAGGCAGTTTGCTGATAAAGTCAATGACAAGCGTGTTGGTCGAGCCGAGCTTGAAGCCACTGAAGCGTCTAAAGAGCACAGGACTGCAGCACGAAATGCAAAAATTCTTGAAAATGACGCCTATGAAGACCAGGAAGGAGTTGTGTACGCAGCCGGATTGGATATGTGAGTAAAATTCACTTTTTTACGATTTTTCACGAACAAAAACTTTAATCGCCTTTTTCTCGAAACCACGTTTTTTCAACTGGGTGACACTCTTATTTAGAAACTATTACACTTATCAACATGAACTAAACGGCATTTTACTCTTAAAATGTCTCTCTATGGTCGGAACTACAACCAAAAATATTCATTGTTATTTAAAAAAGTTATAAACAATTAAAAGTGAAAAAAAGAATCAAAAAATTAAAAAGTTCGCCATTTTGTTTTTTTTTGGGTGAAAATGTTTCATTGTAGTTCCGACCATAGCCAATGTGATACAGAATAAGAAACCGTTTCGATTTTTGCTTTCAGATGATTCGTTGTTGAGTTATCGTGTCACCCACCAACAAAAGGGACGTGTTTCAGCAGCCATTTTGGGAGCCGCCATCAAAAAAAAAAAATTAAAAAAAATTTTTCAATTAGTATTTGAATATGTCTTTCAACCTATAAAAACATTGATTTATAAATATTTTTAATAATATAAATAAAATTTGTTTGAAAAAAACACGTTTTTTGGAGGAACCTGGCCTTAATAAAAACTAGAACAAAAATGGGCTTTATTGGTTTTTTAGCTTGCATTACCAGCACTAAAATATTGTATGAAAATTTAATTACTGGAAAGGTATTAAAGTACATACCTTTGTACAAATGCAGCCAGAATCACCTGGAGATGTTTTTCGGTCTTGTAAGATTACATGGCAGTTGCAATAACAACCCGACTGCTCAGCAGTTCAAAGGAATTTATAAAAAAACTTTTAACTCATATGGAGTTGCGTACATCTTTCCGAGGAAATGCTATACCTCTTGAAACTATATCAATACTGAATAGTAATTCCGCGGTTGAAAAAATAAATAATAGCACAACAAGTTACAGTTCTATAGAGACGTCTGTGAACTTAGCATCTCATTTATTAGCATCTCAAAAATAAACTTCAGTTCTGCTCGTATCCAGCATAGTTCTATAGTTTTAACAATAGTTCCGTTAATTTTTCCAAAAAAAAGAGTTCCGAAAAAATGAAATGCTAACATTTCGTAGCATATCATAGCATCTCAGCGGAATTCAACGATTTGGCATCGAAATAGTATAATTCCGGAGAGTTCCACAGTCTGCACGTTCGTCCTCAATAGTTCTGTGGAAAAAACGTTCAAACAAAAAGTACAAAGTATTACAACATTTTTTTCCGATAACCTTCAGCATCTCATATCCGCGAAACATTAGATGCTGGCTGTTAAGATTTTTTTTCGATGAGTTCTGATCAGTTCTCGATGAGTTCTAGATGTTTTAAACATATGTAGTTCTGGAGTATAAAATATTCCAACAATTTTTTTCGATATCCATTAGCATCACATATCCGCGAAACATGAGATGCTGGCTGTTATGATTTTTTTTCGATTTCTGATCAGGTCTCGATTAGTTCTAGATGTTTCATAGTTCTTGAGTACAAAAATTGTTGGAATACTTTGTACTCAAGAACTATGTTTAAAACATCTAGAACTCATCGAGAACTCATCGAGAACTGATCAGAACTCATCGAAAAAAATCTTAACAGCCAGCATCTCATGTTTCGCGGATATGAGATGCTGAAGGTTATCGAAAAAAATTGATGTAATACTTTGTACTCAAGAACTATGTTTGAAACACATAGAACTCATCGAGAATTGATCAGAACTCTTCGAGAACTGTTCAGAACCTATTGAAAAAAAATCTAAACCGCCAGCATCTCATGATTCGCGAATATGAGATTCTGATGGATATTGAAAAAAATTGTTGGAATACTTTGTACTTTTTGTTTGAACGTTTTTTCCACAGAACTATATAATAACGAACGTGCAGACTGTGGAACTCTCCGGAATTATACTATTTCGATGCCAAATCGTTGAATTCCGCTGAGATGCTATGATATGCTACGAGAAGTTAGAATCTCATTTTTTCAGAACACTTTTCTTTTTTTTTGAAAAATTAACGGAACTATTGTTAAAACTTATCAGGAACTATAGAACTATGCTGGATGCGAGCAGAACCGAAGTTTATTTTTGAGATGCTAAGTTCACAGACGTTCTCTAGAGGTTGAAGATGATTTAAATGAATCAGATAATATATGTGAGTTAAATGTTGATTTTAATTCCTTTGAATTATCCGAAGTGAATCGTCAAATTGCGATATATGTTGCTGGATATATTGTTTCTACATAGTATAGCAAAAAAAAAAAAATGTTCACCTTGTTTATGTGCTTTGTCTTCCCCAGCTAAACAATTTACTCACAATCTTATAATTCTAAAAGATAAAGATGGTTTAATATATCCTGCAAATTGTGTAGTAAAAGTATGTTTAAAAGTAGAAGATGTTCTTAGAAAAACAATAAATGTAAGTAATGGTAAAATACTAAGCCCAAAATATAAAAAAAATTTTATCATATCCAAAGTGCTTAAAAAATTTTTGGGGACTGACATATTTCCATCATTGAAACAACACCAAAATGATGTAGAAAATCATACCATTTTATTAATTAAAGCAATTGCAGAAAAATATATCGACACACGGTCTCATTATTTGAGCAAACAGTTTAATGCAGGGTATGGTAACTCTATATGGAAGGGAAGAAGATTTTCACTGGCGTTACATAGCGCTAGTATCACTGTATTTTGAATTTACCGCTGTCTGTATGCGCATGCAAGTACACATTTGAAATTTTTTATTGTTTGACATTTTGTAAAACAATTAAAATGTGTTTGTAAAAGTAGTTTTCGTTCGTTTGATTAGAAAATGATTGATGAATGTTAATAAATAATGTTATTTTACTGTTGTGTACCGTTATGGCATATGCATTAATAACAAAAATACATAAATAATGTATTATAAACCGTTGGAGTATATAGGTACGAAGTTCTTAATATTTGGATTAAAATAAAAATAAAGCACATGAATCCCCATAAAATGTATGGAAATTATAAAATATGTGATGCTCATTGTGATAAATCGCACAAATTTCAGATAAAAATAAAACCATACTTAATTAAAGTTGAATCTTTAACCTAACTAATTGTCAACTTTTTTTATAGAGTGAAAGCAAACTATCAAAGTTGAATGCTGCAAAATCATATTATTGAAGACATTATGAATAGTTATTTTGCATTCATTGCACAATATCCAGAGCGATGCATGATTAGGTGTAAAAGACAAAAAGTCAGTATTGGATGTCAGGAGAAACCGGAGCATACTCTGGTTTTTTTCTGAACCGGACATTCTCCGAATGCTTATAATCATTGTCCAAAAAATCTATACAATTCTTATTGGTGAACTGCAACCGACTCAGATGCGAAGAAAATTTCTCTCCAAATTTACGGAAACCGAATGCTTTTAGTCTGAGTCTAAAAAAAGTATTTTTTTGTAATTGTCACATCTATTCATGTATCGATCCAAAGACACTATTTATTTTGTTATATGACTGAATATACATAAATTTTATTGTTTTATAAAGCAAAAAAGTAAATAAGCCTTCAGAGGAGACACATTAAAAAACTGATATTGAAAACATAGGATTGCTATGATATGCTACATGCTTTGGTTAACTAGGCATACATACATTACAAAATAAATAAGTTTTTATTGCTATGTTATTATTATTAACTATAATGGTGCATCTTGACTTAAATGTTTTACTACGAATGAGGTGAGCGTAGACAAATAAACAAACTGGATATTTGGAACCAAAGATTGTTATGCTCGCCATATCATTTTAGTTTAAAAATGGATTTGAGTGTGGCAACAGCTGCTTTCTTAGTATTATATAAATTGATTAGAAAAAAAAAATACTTTGACATTTTTGCAACAAACTGTTTCCGAATTTTAAATTTATTTCATAGTAAAGGATATTTATCATATTTAATGATTTATTTTGATCAAATACGATTTACTGCAAAATACGAATCTTCAAAAAAATAAATAGATTTCCTTTGAAAAAAAATTGTGGAAACGTCTAACCAGTGTAGTGAAGATCTTGTGAGAGTTGATAAGGGTTGGGTCTCTGCAAGGAGACGTGATAAAAGTGAAGGTGGTATTTTGCGTCGACCAAAAACCACCCCGGTTGTCTGTGTAGTATTAGGTTAGAGTTAAGGTGCATCATGGTGTTAATGTTAAGTTCGTTATTACTTCGGAATAAGGATTGCAAGAATTTAAAGTCAAGTATTGTTTTTTTGTTTTGATAAATAATCGGTGAATTATTTTTACCTTTTATTATTGTTAATGATTAATATTACTATTAAGTAAAGTGTGAACATTTCGCAATCATACAGGCCCCTTTTTTTTATCTCGCAATAGGCCAGGTTCATGGTATACCTCGGGGGCAAACCATGTGGCGCCCATAAAATTGTAACACTATATTAAAATAAATAATACCCAAATATTCTGTATCTTTTTTTTGTGACAGAACCCCACCGAAAACCGGTCCACAGTATACTATTGTGTTATAAGCGTTCTATTATATTTATGCCCGATTTCTGCAAAAGTACACGGTATCTATGTATGTGATACTGATACCGATATATAGATATAATAGACAGATTTCTCCAGCTGTTTGACAATTACATTATTCTATGTTTACTTCAGTTGGTACTAACTGTTTTCTAGTTATTTTTAAGTATATTTCCAATTTCGGGGTTGGACGCACTGGCACACACGTTTTTTGTGGTTATGAATATTATATTTTAAATACATATACAGGATGGGGCATTTATGCCCGATTTCTTCTGTGCACTTTATCAGTTTGTTGGCTGGTATCACATCCGTTAAGTAGAAAAATGCATTTTATTAGAGCTGTAGCAAACCGTATGTATTCGGTACTGAGTAACGGGTGCGCCATCTAGTACCGAGTAACGAAACGTTACACACAAATACATTTCGTTACTCGCATTTTTCGTACCTAGTATACTGTTCAAGTAAACGCAAGAACCCAGGGGGTCATCCACTAGTGGAAATCACTGTACATTGAGTTAGGAATACATGTAGCAATACTTAGGAATACATGGAAATATAGGAATACCAGGGAATCCCAGGGAATACCGTAGAAATACCTAGGAATACAGTGGGAATACATAGGAATACTCTAGAAATATATACAAGCAATACAGCAATACACAGAAAATTAATGACAGTTAACAGCGTTAACAGAAGTGAAGTTGTGGAATTTGGCTTCTTTTATTTTTTAAACAGGTATGTTATACAATTAGTAGTATATTCTGTGTTATACATTTTTTTAATAATACATATTACTGCATAGTTAATGATTATCGATTATCTTTCAAAAATTAGAAGGTATTATCTATTTATTAATCAACTAGTTACTAGATTAATATATGGTATTATGTTGATTTAAAACTTGGTTTATGATTTATATAAAAATAAAAATCAAAGAAAAATTATTATATTATATCATTATCCTGATCATTATTAATACAATATTTCTTATTAATAATTTATTTAGAAAAAAATATAGTATAATACAAGCTTCACATGTCTGTCCTGTTAACAATTAAAATTTCAAATATTACCTGGAATATTACTTTGTCTTATTTTACAATAATGTGAATAGGGTTATAATTGGTCAAAATCGAAGTAAAACGATTTTCCTCACTATTTTTTTATTAATAGCTTCCGTAATACTGTTCCGATTTCACGTTTTTTTTGTTCCAAAATACTATTCCGATTTGATGTTATTATTGTTTTTGATTAGAAAAAAATCAAATATCTTTAATAAAATGACTTTTAGAAAATGATAATTTAAGAGAAAACTTTTTATATAAAAAAATGTGTTTAACAATATAATTTATTTTCAATAATTCTTTATGTTGAATGCAAATCGGAACAGTATTTCGAAACAGAGGGAGTATTTTTTTTTATTCTGTGCTTCGACAATACCTATCAGAGATAGTTTATTTATTTACTTAATTTCTAATTTTTTGCAGATATTTTTCAAAATGAACTTTCTTGAAAATTTGCTAACAGAATTTGAATTACCAATTCCCAATTATTTGACACTATTATTAAATTATAATGGTTTTGACAATTATTTATCATTATCACAGTTGAATAGTGATGATATAAAATCAATGGAAGAATTTGCGCAAAAAACATTGCCTTCACTATTAAATGAAGAAGAAAGAAAAAAATTTTATAGAGTTTATAACAAAAATCCAGAATTATTTAAAATAAACGCAGTTCACCAAAAAATATTATTCCATTTAAAAAAAGAATGCGTAAATATACACAATAGAAAACGTAAAACATCAAATTGTGATAAAGTGAGAGAATCTACTACAAAAAAAAATTAAATGAAAGTGTCTTAAATACAGAGTTAAGCGATCATAGTATTCAAGAGGAATCATCAACAATTAGTACAGCAGAGGAAAAAGCAGAAGAACATCTAAATCTTCTTGCTACAAATTATATAAAACGAAAATTTATTTTTGATATGACAAATGAACTCGCAAATGAATATACCAAAAAATTAAATAACCTGAAAGTTTTTGTTGATATTAAAAATTCTTTTGCACAAATTCAGTGCCCTTTTTGCAACTTCAAATCGATGTGTTATCACGTAAAAAATTCAAAAATTGGAAAAAAATGGGTTATATCTAACTTTAATAAACATGTTAAAAAACATTTTAAAAACAAAGAGAAAGAAAATTGTAATCTTACCGATGAAAAAACTTTTGAACAATCAACATTGTATCAATATTTTTTAACAGAAGCTATGCAGCAAGAAGAAGATAGTAATCAAAATGAAATATTCGCAGACATATCAGAAACTTCCAAGGAAATTTCTGACTGTACACAGGAAGATTTCAGAACTTGTTTTGACAATAACGAAAACAGCTTGGAAGCGGACACTTGTTTTTTATCACAACACAGAAACATTAAAGAGGCAAATGTTTCTGCAACAAAACTAATGCCTTTAAGGGGAGGTTCTCATCTAGCGACCCAAAAATTACGTGATTTTCGCGATTTTTTTTCTTATGGAAGGAAGTAAATAAAGTAGTCAAGTTTTTTGGTACTTATTAAGTATGTTATTAACTACTTTTACAAATTTTTATGAACAAAAATACCGAATAGTTTATTAATGCATTCAAAGATAGTCATCGAAAAAAAAGACACCTCCACGGGCGGCAAGGTAACGCATCCAATTTTTGTCTGAAATCAAAAAATCAAAGTTTTTTATAAAATAGAAGACATTTGCTGGATCCTGCACTAAAATCACTAAGAAAAGTTAAAAATCAACAAAATGGCGGACTTGCAAAAAAAAAAAAAATTTCGCACTTTTTTTGGCTCTAAAAAGTGCTGTAACAATAAAAATAATGATTGTAAAATTATGATTTTAGTTCAAGATCCAGAAAATTTAATTATCTTTAAAATAAAAAAAAATTCATATCGATATCTATAGTAGTTTTTGAGAAATCTTGCCGCCCGTATCAGAAAACATGGTTTCGAGAAATACGCGTTTAAAGTTTTAGTACAACATGTATATATGTGTGTGTATGTGTGTATATATTGACTATAACTTAAAAAAAAATTGAATTCGGCAAAACGGGTTTCACTAGCGTATTCTACGAGACATTTGCCAACTTTTTAAGCAAAAAAAAAAATCGATTTTTTGGTCGTGCTTGATGAGAACCTCCCCTTAAAAATTAAAAAATCAAAATCTAGACATGAAAGAAAAATGAATAAATTAGAAGTATTTGATGCTAACCAGCTAAAAATAACAGACTATCTAACAGAATCTAACCAAGAGGTAACCTATTATTGCAAATATATAATAAATTTGTCGTCCATTGATATCAGTGTTCACTTTTTTACATTACAGGTGAGAAATAATTTTTCAAGATTTTTTCTGAAATGAGTACAACAGAAAATAAAATAAGTGGCTTATTGCAACATCTTATAAAGCATGCCGAAATAAATGTTCACAAAAATACTTGTGCAAATGCAAATACATATGAAGAATCATTTAAATTATTCAGCTTGTACTTGTTTCTAATAGGAGGACGCATGTTATATGAACAATTATATTTCAATTTAAAAAATATTTTACCATCCATTAGCACTTTGAACAGATGTCTACAAAAAAATTCTAATATATTAGAAGGAAAATTGAGATTCACGGAATTAAATGAATATCTTCTAGAACGTAAATACCCTTTCGATGTCTTCATTTCAGAAGATCAAACATCAATTTTAAAGATGGTAAAATATTGTCCCAAAACAAATAAAATGGTTGGATTTGTATCACCTGTTTGCAAAGAAAGTGGTTTTCCATTTAATAAAAATAAATTCAAAGTAAATTGTGTAAGTGACATTGAAATGGCATTCCGAAATGAAATAATTGGAAATAATGCTTATTTACATATGGCACAGCCTTTAGTAAATAATGCACCAGCATTTTGTTTAACAATTTTTGCTAGTGATAATCGTTTTCAATATAATGAAGTAATTAATCGTTGGAAAACTATCGAAAAACTTGCAAGTGATTATGACATCAATGTAATAGGATTTTCAAGTGATGGTGACACCAGATGCTTAAAAGCTATGAGAATTAAAAGTATGCTAGGAACTACACCTCAAAATACATGTCCTTATCTACCATATTTTCAAGTAATAACAATTTTTTTTAATTATGTGCGTGTAGGTATATAGTTTAATACTTTTCATATTTTTATTTTGTTTTAGATGAACTATGATCTTTATAAACATGTATATGTACAGGACACTGTGCATATCGCAACAAAAATGAAAACAAGGTTTTTAAAACCTGATATTTATTTACCGATGGGAGAAAAATGTGTGTCTGTTAAAGATATTACAAAATTAATCAATGAATATACCAAAGATAAACATTTTCTTTGCAATAGTTATTTACTAGGTATGTTAAAATCATTAAAAAATTATCTGTATGCATCTTAATTTTTTTTTTTTTTGGTGTTAAGGAACTGACAAGATGAATTTTGAAGCTATTGATAAAATTTCTTCAGAAGTTGTAATTAATTTACTAAAAAATATTCCTGAAAGTGCTGCAACACGTCAATACCGTAAAGTGCGCCAACTTTGTGCCAGTGACCCAACTATGTGCCACTGCTGATTTCGGACAGAAAGGACTCTCTAGCGGAATAGGTTGTTGAGATAAAGCTTCCAAAAAAATACGTAGGACAGTTCTGACATGCGAGATGTGAACTTCCACATTCCCAACCTTATCACTCTTATCTTGTGAATACGAAAAATATTTTGGTGATAGTGTTGTTTTTCCAGTTTTCCAAATTTTCGGGGAAGTCTCCTCTGGAATACATATTTCGGATTTTTTTTTATTCATTGTAAGTTTATGATTCTATTCCTATACTATTAAAGGTGAAATAGCCGAATCGGCGATTTCTCAAGTTGTTGTATTTACTTGTAGTACTAAGATTTTCAAAAAATGAAAGAAACGTGTGACAACTTTGTGCCATTTGTTCTCATCACTGAATCCGTATTATTTCAATAGTTTTCGTGGTTTTCGTTGTTTTTCTCGGACTAAGATACTGGCACCAGTCTTGTACACATTAAGAGCAAAGTATACTGTTTTTTTTTGGGGGGGGGGGGGATTGATGGGCTTCTTTTTTGTAATTCTCCGCAAATATAAGAATCGTAAAACAATGTAAATTAGATGCTATGAATATATAATAATTAATAAATATATTACATTAATAATTAGGACAGGGCCGTTGTATGTTTCTATAAATAAATATAATCTTTTTTTTAAATAAAAATTGTATGATAATGAATAGGTACTCGTACATATGTTAAACAACGACAGTTTTGATATTGATGTTAACTAATTAAACTAAAATTTAATCTTAAATAATTAGGTCAGGCACGTATTAGGGAGAATTTATAGTTAATATTTTCGAGTAAAAATTGTATGAAAATGAATATGATTTTTATTCATTATACAAAATTGTAAATATCTCGGTTTCTATGCAAGATAAGGGGTTGTTTTCCCCCCAAAAAAACCCTCTCCGTAGTATTTTTTCCGCCGGATCGAATGATTCTTATCACAACTCTTTATATGTAACAAGGGAAGAAATATTAAATTATAATATTTTTATTATTTTTATTCATTATACAAAATCGTAAATATCTCGGTTCCTATGCGAGATAGGGGGTTGTTTCCCCCCCTAATACCCCCCTCTCCTGTAGTATTTTTTCCGCCGGATCGAATGATATAAATCACAACCCTTTATATGTAACAGGGGATGAAATATTAAATTTTGATATATTTTTTACTTTTTATTATACGAAATCGTAAATACTCGTATCTATCATTAATTTTTCTTTTCTTTCTTTATATATTTTTGATAAGATCATTTCAAAATTTTCGATAATACGGGCCTGTCCAAATTACTATATATTATAATTTGGTTTAATTATATCAATTAAACATTTTTCTTGAATTATTCATAAATTAGATACGTTGTAAGACAGTTATTACAGTTCTGTATACAGATTAATAAAATTTTGATGTTCAAGTGAATTTTTTTATTTCACCAATAACTTGGGAAAAATAATTAAAACTTACTCTTTTGAATCGTGAATAACTGGAGTGTGACGACATTGAGCCAGCGCAAGTTTAACACGCATTTTAGATGATAAAAGATAATGGCACAAAGTTGGCGCACTTATGTATACAACTTTCTGCTACACGAAAAAAATTCTCCCCTCCTCCCCATGCTACCTGGATTTTTTTCAGTAACAGGATTATATTCCTGAGATGTGTAGTTATGCTGGGTAAAATGCCCATCCAATTATCTCAATAAATAAGGAAGATATGCTTAAAAAACCTCAAAAAGTGGCACAAAGTTGGCGCACTTTACGGTATTTGTTGTTAGTAAGATATATTCTTAATGCTTATTTAGACAAAAATATTTCAACCAGAAAAAGAATATATTATATGTGATATTGCACATTTTTTTGCGATTGTGGAGGCAATGGTTAATCACTAAAAAATATAGTATCGAATCAAATTTCATTACACTGAATACTTACGTATGCATAGAATTAAATGCCCATGCACTTCTATTACTTGTAGACAAATGTAGATTATGGTGACCCGGTGGTCTAGAATTTTCGAAAAATCGATTTTTTTTATATATATTTTGAAAGTATAGTATTTTAAAAATATACTGTTAAAAATTGGTGACGAAATTCCGAGTATTTCTGTATTTATAACCCATTACAAGGTCAGGTAGGTAGAAGATCGGTTAATGGTAAGTGCATATTTCAATAGAATTTCTTGAGAATATACTTACTTGAAACTTTAAACGCGTTTATCTCGAAACTACTTTTTTCGTCTAATGAAGCCAAAAAAAAAAAACTACTCGACCGATTTGTCTGAAATTTTAATAGGTCATTCTGAACAGTACTGGCTCTGGCTGTAACTAAAAGAAATAGTTTCTGTAAAGTATTTCTATTTTTTTTATTAAGAAAACATTGAAAAAAACGAGTCGTTTTCAGACTCGTACTTTAAACTACGCGCCATTTTGTCAATTTTTTTATTTTTTTTTTGATTCTACTCCCCGCTATAACTATACTTATACTAATTAAAAATCAGTCTTATTTTTTTATTTCAGATCAGAGGGAGAGATAATACAAGCTTCATCAGTCAGGTCCATTTCTTTGGAGTTCTTATTTATGTATATACAATATTTAATATTAATAAATTTTAATAAACATCTAATATTGACTTGTAACTTATGTTATTAACGTTTCAAACTGACTATTTTTACAAATTCATTTTTTAATTTTATAGAAGTATTATAATATAAAATATATATACATATAAAAAAATAATATAATTATAATACTAAGGATATTTACATGTATAGTTTTTATTTATGTAAATATAATACAATATTTAATAATAAGAGGGGAACTTCAGCGCCATTTTATTAATTAAAAAAAAATTGTTTTTGTTTTAATTTTCATTTTTGTATAGTTAATAAGTAATAAAATTAATGAAAGCAATGAGCGTCGAAGGAGGTCCTTTCAAACGTGGTGCTACTGAAAGTGTAGTATATAAATGGATCAGAGGAGTTATTTATACTCAAGATATTATTGAAGGCATAGAAAATTTTTGAGATATATCATTCAATAAAAGTCATCAACACAGTGATTCGACAGATGCTAGAATAGAAAAGGATGACATCGATGTAAAAAAATTGGTAGACTTTCAAACAACACAGCCCTTTTCCTGAAACGGATACTATCATGTCTATCGCTACCGGAATTACTGGAGATAAAGATATAAATTGTTACGATGCTTTCGAAGAAGGTTTGAAAGTGATGCGAAAAACAAAAGGACGAAATATACGCGACTTGAAATTATCAAGGAAAGATAAAATAAATCCTCTATTGGCGAAAAGTAACAAAATTAAAATTCATGACGATGTGATTCCTATTGATCCATTGCTGCTGTTTCAACGCATTTGTGTTCTGAAAAAAACCGATGACGAACTTAAAAATTATATGAATTACGAACTAGCACCATATCCGCTGGCTATATTTGACGATGGCGAACTTCGAAAGACAAAAAAATCTACTTTATACGAGTTATTCCCGGAAACTTCGATTAATTTGAAAAGTTTACAAAATGTTCATTATGTTATTGATGGAGGTATGTTATTACATCGTTGCAAATGGTAATTAAATGAAACCTTTAAAATGATATGTGAGCATTATGTAAGATATTTAAAAAATAATTATAATTGTAATACGTACGTGGTATTCGACGGATATAAGATAGATTCTATTAAATCAACCGAAAGAAATCGTCGCGCATTGAAAAATAAATGTGCAGATATTGAATTCAATGAAGATATGCCATTGAAAATTGCTCAAGATAAATTTTTATCAAATAACGAAAATAAAAGTCGCTTGATAGAAATGTTGAGGATTAAATTAGCTGACAACAATATTTTTGCATGTCAAGCGGAAAGTGATGCAGATAAATTAATTGTTGATACAGCAATTAATTTAGAAACGAAAAATGTTGTTATAGTTTCAGAAGATATTGACGTCTTGGTTATATTAACGGCATTAGTGGATGAGGATCGTGAAATATATTTTCTAAAACCAACCCGAGGCAAAGTCGAACAAAAAATATTTTCTTCGAAAAGTTTAGATAAATCTTTACCAAAATGTAAAGAACATATTATTTTTTACATTCTTTAACGGGTTGTGACACTACTTCTGCATTTTTCAATAAAGGAAAAATTAAGTTCGCCAAAAATTTCGAGACACGTCATGATTTACATGAATCAGCAAAAATATTTAAAAACGCAAATGAAGACTGCGATAATATATTTCGAGCAGGTGTAGCATGTATTTTGTCTTTATACGGAGCTCCGGCAAAAATTAAAGACTTGAATACATTGAGATACAATTTTTTCGTTAAAGCCACAACCAAAAATACAAGTATCAATTTGTCATCATTGCCACCTACAACTGATGCCGCATTTGAACACCTGAAAAGAGTGTACCTGCAAACCCAGATATGGTTAGGAAACGACATAAATATTGGAGATTGGGGGTGGAAGTATCTCAATAACATGTTTATCCCAATAACCATGAACCAAATACCAGCACCGGACAATCTACTGCAAATGTTATTCTGTAATTGCAAAAAAGGGTGTGGAGCTGCTTGTGGATGTCGGAAGAGTGGTCTATATTGCAGTGTAGCATGTTTACAGTGCAACGGTAATAGTTGTCTTAATACTTTACCTTCTATTAAGATAACAGAAGTGGAAGAAAATATTTGATGTAGATGAATAATGTCAAAAACCAAAATTTTATTTCAAATGTCACTTTTTTTTCGATTTTCCTTGAATTACTCCATTATCCCACTTATTATGTTTATAGAAAAATATACATTAACTTAATTTTGATATAAAAAACCATTTTACAGCCTAAAATACCTCATACTATTTGAATTATTATAATTATCCATTTTTCAAATTAAAAAATCAAAAACACAAATTTTCAATTGGTCAACTTTTTTATTTATGTTATTAATTTTTTTTTTTTTTTTTACACTACAACAAAAGTGCTACGTGTGTGTGATTTCAGGCGCTCCACTATAAGTGTAAAAAAATTTGAAAGCATTAGTCATTACTTTCATATAAAATTTTTTTTTTTTTAATAGTTTAAATTTTAGGGCGCTAGACCACCGGGTCCCCTTATCTAAAACTCCTCTAGTACCATGGTTGTACAGTAGTCAACCGTGTGAAAAAACTTTTCGTCAGACTAGATCAATGACCAGCACCTTTTCGACAGTCGTCAATTACAGCATGTTAGATATTTTAAGGCGTTTAAATAGAATTCAAGCCTTAAATGAAATTACTACTGACCTACGTTAGTATTGATTTAATTTGTACAAATTAAAATAAAAAATAGTTTTTATTTTCCAGAAGAAACATTTCATTTTCAAAGGGATACAAACAAGAAACTCGGACATAATACAACATATACTGTACATGAGACTCTGCCAGAAACTGAAGAAATCATACTTCTACTAAAAGTAGCCAGAATGGATGTTACAGACGATGCAAGATCCTTAGGAATTTTGTTTGAAGAATGTTTTAAAAAAATATATATTAAAAATATTAGTATAAATGTGAATACAGATGGAGAATGCATTGATGAAGAAAGTAATATCGAAATTGATAATATCAGAAATGATATAATCAATTTTTCTGATTCAGATGTAGATATCGAAGAGAGATCATTGCTTTCTTCACTTAAAGAAGTCAATTTAAAAGATTTTCCATCTACATCTACATCTAATTCCAATTCATATTTGCGTTTAAAGATTAAGAACAAAATAAAAAATGTCAAGAAATCAACCTTGTGCTGGTTTTTCAGCGACAAGGCTCGATTGTCGTGTGACAGAGTTATGAGGGTCCGCGGAATGAATGCAAAAAAAAGCAAAACGTGTATAAAAATAAAATAAAAATTGTTGCTACGTCGAGAAAAAATAATTTAAAATCAAAAAGAGCTAATAAAAAGTGAATGTTTAAAAAATATATATATTTTTTAAACTTTATGGTATTTCTTGGGAAGAAGCAAGGTCCACTATGTGTTAGAAAAAGGAAAAAATGTGGTTTAAAATCAAAATAACCTTGGTATAAAATAAAATAAAATTTGGCAGCTTAGAGCTTTTATTTCATATAATAATATTATAATTTTTATTTAATATAATAATATTGGGCTTAGATACCATCGATACTTTCGTGTCCAAATCGATGCAAAAGGGCACGGAGGGATTGTGCAATTAATACATGATTTAAATGAGGGGTAAAATAAAAAATGTTCATTGTAAATATACAGTCGACTCTCGTTAATTCAAACCTGCGATAATTCGAACCTCTCTATAATTCAAAGTTATCACGAGTTCCCTACAAAATCTCTTTATATTTCGAACTAAATCAATACATTTTTATACACTTGGTAATTCGAACGAAAAAAGATTGTAAGTACATTTTGCGACAAGTTCAAACTTGTATCAACGTACACGAGCCTTTGTTTTTGTTATGATTAGTTTGACTATTTGACACACACTTCTCACGAATTGGTTTGTTTAGTTATCATTCAGTTACTGTTACTCTTTCGTTGGTATACAGATTAAAAGTTTATGTTAGTCATGAGCCCTAGAAAGTATAAATGTTTGACGATTGCTGAAAAGAAGAAGTTAATCGAAAAAGTAGAGGAAGGTGAGAAGAAAAGTGATGTTGCAAAAGAATTTAAGATTCCTCTGAGTACTCTCTCAACCATAATAAAGCACAAGGAGAAAATTAATGCTGCTCAAACTGCTGGAGTACGGAAAAGAACTTCTAAAGGTGAATTTCCTCGTCTGGAAGAAAGCCTGGTCATTTGGCTAAGACAGTGTAGAGGACAAAAAGTGTCTATTAACGGAAACTTGTTGAAGGAAAAAGCATAAGAGTTCGCGTCTACTCTAAGCATCAAAAACTTTGCGGCAAGTGAAGGGTGGCTTACAAATTTCAAAAAGAGAAATGGAGTTGTGTTTAAAAAAGTTTGTGGGGAAAGTGGAAGTGTTGATGATGCAGTTTGCTTAGATTGGCACGGTAAATTGAAGACCTTGATTGAAAACTATGATGCCCGAGACATTTTTAATACTGATGAAACTGGCCTATTTTTCAAATGTTTACCGGACAAGACGCTTACTTTTAAAGATGAAAAATGTCATGAGGGAAAACATAGTAAAGAGAGGTTGACAGTTTTACTTGCAGTAAATATGAACGGATCGAAAAAACTTAAACCCTTAGTGATAGGAAAAGCAATGAAACCGCGATGTTTCAAAGGAGTGAAATCGTTTCCTACCGATTATCGTGCTAACAAAAAAGCTTGGATGACGACAGAACTTTTTAACAATTGGCTTTTAACAGTTAATGGGGACATGAAACGACAAAAGCGGAAAATTTTACTATTTTTAGACAATTGCACTGTCCACAACAGTCCTCCTACATTGTCCAACGTGGAACTCTACTTCTTTCCGCCAAATACAACTTCCAAATTGCAACCATTGGACCAAGGGATCATCCATAATTTTAAGACGTTCTATCGCAAAGAAATTGTTAAGCTCGTATTAGAATCTCTCGACAAGCAGCTAACTGCAAATATCACGGTTCTGACAGCTATTTTACTGATTGACAAGGCATGGAGAGCTGTAACACCCCTAACGATTCTCAACTGCTTCAAAAAATGTTGCTGTCTCAGGTTCACTAACCGATGGCGAAATTTTATCTGCGACAGATACGAATGAAAAAAGTAACGATGAAGATGAGGACGATACATCAGAACCTTTGGCAGAGGTGTCAGTTAAGGAAGCAAGATCCTCATTCGATACCTTACAAAGCTTCTGTCTACAAAACGAAAGTGATGAAAAAGCATTTCAGGCACTTTTTCTCTTAAAAAAAGTTATTGAGCAGTCTGAGCAGCAGCAATGTGCTTTGAAGCAAACCAGTATAACAGAGTTCTTTCGAAAGATTAATTAATTCACATTATGAATACATGTATGTACACGAATGTACCTCTAAACTTTTGTCATTGTTATAGAATAGTAGTTAATAAATAATAATTGATCAACACTTAATAATTCGAAGTTTTATTTATTTTCTCTCACAAATTTCGAACCATTTGATATTTCAAACACTCGATAATTCGTAATATTTTAAGAGTCCCTCGAGTTTCGAATTAACGAGAGTCGATTGTATATATAAAAATTAGGGTAAAAATATATAAATAGTAACAACTTTATTGTCTAATTAAATTAGGTATTCTATAGAATGCCTAGAAAATGTATATAATTAAATTCATTTCATACATTGCCTGGTGATTTTAGGCATTCTATAGACTACCTAGGAATTCTATAGAATGCCGTATTTCATACATTGCCGGTAACATATATATATCAAGGTATATAAAGACAAGGTAGTCTCAACAATTCCTTGACCAATCAGCGTTGGCGCGGGAATTGACGTCACCTGGGGGATATATTCAAATGTCATAAATTTTTAATAGAATATTAATTACAAAAAATTCCTTTATTTATTCTTGTTTTCGTATTTTTTGATATTTTAACAACACATACAATCAAATAAGTACAAATTCGACATAGCAAAATCATAAAGTGCTGTCAGAATCATATAACGTATTGCCAACTTAAGAATAGTAAAAATGATGCTTCCCGAATTGACCAAATTGTCTTTGACAGCTTTTTTATGATTTTACAATGTCGAATTTGTACTTATTTGATTGTATGTGTTGTTAAAATATCAAAAAATACGAAAACAAGAATAAATAAAGGAATTTTTTGTAATTAATATTCTATTAAAAATTTATGACATTTGAATAGATCCCCCAGGTGACGTCAATTCCCGCGCCAACGCTGATTGGTCAAGGAATTGTTGAGACTACCTTGTCTTTATATACCTTGTATATACATATATGATGTGATAACGTGTACTGTTATTTGCAGCTGAATTTGTTATATATTATAAGTTTATAATTAAGAAATAGTTTTTATTATTTTTATTATTCCTTGAAATTAAAAGAACAATATATTCAGCACGTACGATTTTTAAATACCGCGGCAATTGTCAATATTTTGCGGCGTTGTCATAGCTTGTACCGTCATATTTTTATCAGAAAATAAGTTTTTATTTTACTAGTACTACCGTTACCACAAGTGTCAAATGAGTGCTTTGTGTAATTTGGCTTCAGTAGTATTTTCATCTGACAACGTCGCGTAAAAACTAAAGAGATAGAGATATTTTCTGTTTCACTCAACATATGAGTTCATGCGCGGAAATCTATTGCGCATACCTTTATTTATTTTTACGCGAATTGTCAGTTGCGTGTGTCTATTTACAGAAATGTCAGAGTTAAATTTATTAAATTGCACAAAAAAAGTATTTAATTGGAAAGGTAAAGTAATTACAGAAAAGATGTATAAAAAAAATTTAAAACAAATCGCAGTGGCTAAGAAATTAAACGAAAAACACGGAAAATTCACGTCACCTAACCCTACCACAAACGATTATGGTCGTCGAATAATTGACTTGAAAACATTAGGCAAAAATATGTTTTGTAGTCATTGTGAATTTTTATTATCGTTAACTGATTTAGAATCTGAAAAACGAATTGGTATAGCATCAATATTATACATAAAGTGCAGGATGTGTCAGAAAATCACTGGAGTGTCAACTGATAAACAACACACAGTGTCTAATAGTAACAGTCATTATGATTCGAATACTCAGCTTGTAATAGGTAAGTATCAATAAAACAGTTTTAATTAAAATAATTCTCAGTATTGAACATTGATAATAATCAATTTTATCAACATTAACAACTCTTAAATTTATGTTTTTATTTTAGGTTCTATGAATAGTGGAGTCGGAAATACGCACATAAATAAAGTCTTTACTGCGTTGAATATCCCACAAGTTAACTGGAAAAATTTTAAAACACATGAAAATGAGGTCATTCAAGGAGTTGAAAGCATGGCTAAGAAGAGTTGCCTAGCTGCTGCTACAGAAGAGCGACTTTTAACTATTGAAAATAATGAACAATTGAAAACTATGTTGTAAGTCATAGTCTGATATTTAAATTTTTACAAGTTTTTAGAAGTATAATTTACCAGATCGAAAATTAAAAATCATGCAACGAATATTTTTTAGATTTTTTAAAAATGCAATTGTACATAATATTAATTTACATTTAAACAATTAATTATCGAAAAATACAATTAAAAATAAATTTTAAAAAAATGATTATTTGCCTGTTGAAGGTTACAATCAATATATACAATTCAATCAATATATACAATTTTTGGCATTCATTGAAAATGTTAATAAATCATTAAATACTATGAAAAAATGCTGTTATTTGTCATTCCTTTTCTTTTCAGATCTAATTACGACGAAGAATTCCTATTCCCTCCTATTTCCTCAAGTAAAATTGAAATTGAAAATAAGAATATTTCAGATGATCACATCGTGCGCGTCGCGGTGTCTTTTGACATGGGATGGTTTACAAGAGGCACAGGAAGGACATATGATAGTTTATCGGGAACAGGAGCATTGATAGGGTATTTTTCGAAAAAAGTTATCGCATACGTAACGCTAAACCGCAAATGCGCTAAATGCGATCGTGGTCACTCATCCGATGATCATGATTGCCGTATGAATTTCGTGGGCAGTGCCAAGGCCATGGAGCCTCATGCGGCCGTGGCTTTGACTAAGGACAATCCTATTTTACAAGCGTGCAATATAGAAGTAGGAATATTTATTGCTGACAACGACAGCAGCTCTATTTGTGCTGTCAGAGCCGCTAGTCACCATGAAGTATTAAAGCAGTCCGATAAAAATCATACATGTAAAGGTGTTGTAGGCGAATTATATAAAATAAGTAAAAATTTTAAAGAACTAACAAGTACTACGATACAATACTTAAAAAAATGTTTCAATTACTGCGTATCTCAAAATCAAGGGCATGTAATGAACATGGCAAAAGCCATTAAAAATATACCATATCACGCTTTCAATCATCATAATGACTGTGGGAACTGGTGCAGTTATCGATCTAACCCAGAAAATTACCAGCACACAAATATTGGTGATGGTTTCAAAGACGGTAATTTATTCGAAGCTTTAAAACATATTTTCGATAATTTAGCACAAAAGACTAGTCAGTTTGTGAGCGGGGCTTCCAGTAATCCAAATGAAAGCTTAAATGCAATGATAGTTAGTAAAGCTCCAAAATCTCGTCTCTACAGTAAATCACCTGCAGGAGATGGAAGAGTTGCGTGTGCAATTAGTAAAAAAAATTTAGGGGAAAAATATGTTAATGACTTAACAAAAAATTTGAAGATGTCATCTGGGATATATCGTGATAAATTTTGTAATGACATTGACCTCTTTAATAAAAAAAATACGCTAATTCTTTGACCCGAGCTGCCAAGTCAAGAAGAGTTGCATTGAAGAAAAGTAAAACAGCTTTGAAAAATAGACATGAAGCCAAAGAAGGTACTACATATGAGAGCAATATTGGACTGCGTGATTTCATTCATGAAAGCATTCCTATTGTATCAATTGAAGTTTGCAAGGCACTGATTATTGTGTTTTTTGATCTCGAAACGGGTAGTTTTTCTAAAACGTCAGATATTCTTCAAATTGCTGCAAAACACGAGCAGTATGAGTTTTCTATTTATGTCAAGCCTACCCAAACAATTTCTGAGGAAGCTAGTAAAGTCCACGGTTTACGGTTAGTTCTGGGTAAACTTGAACTTCATGGTAAACCAGTTATAACCGTAACTTTGTCGGAAGCATTGGTTGCGTTTTATGAATTTTTAATCTTGTTTGATCGAAGGTGCATTTTAGCAGCTCATAATTGCGCATTTGACTATCCTCGCCTGATGAATGCTTTGGATAAATGTTTTTTAAAACAGCATTTCCATAGTATAATTTCACGGTACTGTGATTCACTGCTTGTGATAAAAAAAAACTGGTAAAACTAAAAAAGGTGATAATAAATTATAAAATCTTGCAAGAGAGTTGGAGATAAACAATGATAAAGCACATGATGCTCTTTACGACGTTGGAATGTTGAGTAAAGTTCTAAAAAAATTGAATATTACTTCAGATGATTTAATCAGCTCTTCTTTTACTTGGGACGATGCATGTAATAAAATAAAATTTGCAGAAAATTTGCCACATGCTTTAAAAAATCTAGAATTATTAAAAGATTGTGTGTCAGTAGGTATGAGAAAAAAAATGATTGTGGCAAATGTAACCTTTGAACAGCTTGAAGATACTTACAAAATAAATAAATATGCTGGTATCGCACAACTTTTAGGCAAAGACGAGAATGGTGTAGTGAAAGTTACCAAAGCTAAAAAGATTTTGGACCAAATTTTTAATTACTTTGAAAGTAAAGAGAAAAAAATTTAATAATTTTTTATTTTGAAATTATTTATATTATGCTGTGTATTTTATAACATGTTGCTCAATTTAATTATGTAACTTTATTGATAATAAAAATTATCGTATGTTTTTTAAAAATCTGTATGACACTGATATTCCCGCACCGCATTGGTGTATGTTTGAATTTCGCGCGCATCCTAACCTTTTCTGCGGCGTTGCCACATTTAAATTGACTAGTACTTTTTTCTCAATTATTTATTAATTACTCTTATCACAAGCTTGATGTTTATGGTTTTATTTGCACACAATATTCAATAAATTTTTCTCTTTCTATTAATACCAATATCATAGAAATCTCAACGTCCAGTTTTGTGAAATAAAATAAAGTCTGTGATTTCTCATAAGGATCAATGGTAAAGGCAAAAATTTATAAATGTTAATATCTTTTTTTCAGGACTTGCTCAGGTTCCAAAAATTTTAGTGCTTAATTAAGATATTATAAAGTACCAATATGCCAAATTTCATTAAATTCTGAACGTCAATTCTAAAACCGGTAGTACTACCTTAAAAACGGGGTGGTGAAAATATTTAAGATTTTTAATATTAACTCCAAATACACTCACGGAAAAAATTAAAGGACCACTTTTATTTTTCGAAAAAATTGCTCATTTTCAAAGTAATGCCGATAGATCAAATATGATCCGTTTTTCTCTTATAGGGTACGAAAATTAAAGGAAATTTTATCATCTTTTCGAATTTAGGAGTATTTTTGTGTTATTAAACTTATTTTTGTGACCAAATCGCGGTTTAATAAAAAATAAAAAAATAGATTTTTTTTTGTAATTTTGAAAGATGCCCACGGGGATGTTAAATTTTTTTTCTAAAATTTCAAGATAACTGTTTTGTAGGAAATTTTTTCAGCTTTAAAACGCTTTTTCAAATTTCTTTTATAATTTTTTGGTGTCGCGATATTCGAGTTTGAATGAAAAAAGTACCAAAAAGTTTTAAACGACCATAAAGGGCCTAATGTTGGTCACACAGAAAAGATTAAAAAAGAATATCAAAGCTTAAATAATCACCTATTGTCTAGTAGCATTTAAAAAAAAATTAATTTTAACTTAACCCTTCAAATACGAAAAACAAAACAATGTTCAAATTGAAATAATCCTTTAAAAATAACCTTTTTTTAATCATAGATCTAATGTTTAAAATGTATCCAGAAATTAAGTTCTATCAAAGAATATGAAAACTAGACTTATTACCTTCTATGTGAACAAAGATTCCAGTAAAAATCTTTGAATTTGGCTGAGAAATTGCATTTTGAATTTTTTGTATACGTTTAGGACTTGGCCGTACTTTTTATTACAGGTTTTTCTTTGGGATTTTTTTTTTTTCGAAAAACAATCAATTTTTGAGAAAAATTGTAAGAGGGAAAACGTTTTTCTTTCTTGTTAAAGAATATTCATAATTTTTTTCAGATGTTTTATATCAATATTGTGGGATCAAGTTTATTTTTAATAGGGTACTTTTTCATTCAAACTTGAATATCTCGGCATCAAAAAATGTGACAATCGTTTTTTAAAAAGCATTTTGAAGCTGAGAAAATTTACTAAATGATGAATATCATGGAATATTGAATAAAAAATCATACATCCCCATGTGAAGTTTCTATAACTGCAAATAAATAATTAATTCTTTTTTTAGTCAACTACGTGTGGACAAAAAAAAATCAGTTACTTTCAACGAATAAACGGTGAAAATTCAATGAAAATTAATTTAACTGTCGAAATCAAGTGTCTTTCATATGTTGTTGAACGTTTTTTCATGACCACACGCAGTTGACTAAAAATTGAAAAATTGAAATTTTTTGCAATTATGGATATTTCACACGGAGATGTATGATTTTTTTTTTCAAAATTCCATGATATTCATCATTTAGAAAATTTTCTCAGCTTCAAAATGCTTTTTAAAAAATGATTGTCACATTTTTTGATGCCGAGATATTCAAGTTTGAATGAAAAAGTACCCTATTAAAAATAAACTTGATTCCACAATATTGATATAAAACATCTGAAAAAAATTATGAATATTCTTGAACAAGAAAGAAAAACTTTTTCCCTCTTACAATTTTTCTCAAAAATTGATTGTTTTTCGAAAAAAAAATCCCAAAGAAAAACTTATTATAATAAGTACGGTTAAGTCCTAAACTTATACAAAAAATTCAAAATGCAATTTCTCAGCCAAATTCAAAGATTTTTACTGGAATCTTTGTTCACATAGAAGGTAATAAGTCTAGTTTTCATATTCTTTGATAGAACTTAATTTCTGGATACATTTTAAACATTAGATCTATGATTAAAAAAAGGTTATTTTTATAGGATTATTTCAATTTGAACATTTGTTTGTGTTTCGTATTTTAAGAGTTAAGTTAAAATTATTTTTTTTTTAAATGCTACTAGACAATAGGTGATTATTTAAGCTTTGATATTCTTTTTTTTTCTTTTCTGTGTGACCAACATTAGGCCCTTTATGGTCGTTTAAAACTTTTTGGTACTTTTTTCATTCAAACTCGAATATCGCGACACCAAAAAATTATAAAAGAAATTTGAAAAAGCGTTTTAAAGCTGAAAAAATTTCCTACAAAACAGTTATCTTGAAATTTTAGAAAAAAAATTTAGCATCCCCGTGGGCATCTTTCAAAATTACAAAAAAAAATCAATTTTTTTATTTTTTATTAAACCGCGATTTGGTCACAAAAATAAGTTTAATAACACAAAAATACCCCTAAATTCGAGAAGATGATAAAATTTCCTTCAATTTTCGTACCCTATAAGTGGAAAACGGATCATATTTGACCTATCGGCATTACTTTGAAAATGAGCAATTTTTTCGAAAAATAAAAGTGGTCCTTTAATTTTTTCCGTGAGTGTATATTAATTTAGTTTTTCTCAAAATTTCATAAATTTCTTGATCTTCCTTCGCATAAAATTATTTACTTTTTCATTGGAAATCCGCTTAAAATATGGTAATCCCTATACTCGCAATGTTAATATCTTCGCTCACAGATGGTCAATCATTTTACGATTTTGAATGGAGCTTCTAATAACCTTTTTTTAGTTTTTTACAAAATTTGAGCTTACTCTTGAATCTTTTAATTTTTCCGATAAATACCTTAATATTATGTATTTTGATACTATTAACTTAACCGCTATTAAGGAATTGAAAAACAATGATTATTTATCAATAAAATGGTGCTTAAGATATTTTATAACCCCTAATTTCAGTGGTCACTAGTGCTTAAGATACTTTTACTTGGAGATATTTTAGTGGGTTCACAACTTGACAGCACTCAATATTATTATCTTAAACATCTTTTTTGATTAAAATAATATTTAATTTTGTACAACTATTCGCACAATGAAAATAATATTTATGAATTAAGAACACTGGAAATAAAAAATATAAACAAAAATTTTTAAATTGTTATTTTGAAAAATAATGACAATGTTTTTAACGATTACATTTCTGGACTTTGGTTCACAATTAACATAATGTATGCTATTTTGAAATATGATAAGTACCATTACGATGCAATATCATTGTCGAATACGATATTTGTGAAACAGAATTCGGTGCTTACGATATTTTATCTGGCGGTTACGATACTTTATAAAACAATGGTAGATACGATGGTCAAAATTTAAATAGATTTTTTAGTGAGAAAGAGAAGTTTATCACTTATGAAACTTTCAGAATCGATGGGCAGTATCAAGCGGATTATCATAACCAAAAAAACTCAATTTTGCAAAAAATGGCGCTTACGATACTTTGCCTTGCAGGGGACGATATGTTAATTATTTTATTTAATTTAGTTAAATATATTTTTTTTATTTTTAAAATAAATCTTATTAATTATGTTGCATTTGTTTTAATACATCTGTCTTAAGACAGCTTCTTAACTTCAAATAATAACTTGTTTGGTTCCGATTCAAATTCCTTAAGCATAAATTATCTTAAATTTATTTCAGACGAATTGAAAACTTGTTTATTTTTTAATGTAGTTTGTACTTTCATTATCACTGAAGGAACTCTTCAACAATTGACGATGATTTAATTATTTTTCCTATTAAAACTAAATTATACATATTTACCTATATTATAATTTTTCAAGCATTCATAAGTAATATGTTTATTTAATTGAAACAATGGCATTTGAAACTTACCCTTTCAAAAAATCATTTAAATATACAAAACGGGGCACAGGATCGTTTTCAACTTACTTCAAAATCAAAAAAACTCGACTATGTAGAAAACTGACATAAGAACATCTGTAAGCAGCCATATTTTATTCGTAATATGATGATAAATAAGTATTATGCGTATGTGTCAAATTTTATCAGCTAGATACCGGGTGAAATAGGTGCTGTTAGCGGTATTTGGTGATAACTTGTGTTAATTTCAGTCGTTTTTCGCTTCTTAACTAGCCTATCAGGAAAAAACGGGTGGTATCACTGGTTGATGACAGAACTTTTGCAACTTTTAGTTGGAATAACTGAGCCTGTTATGTTAATAAAATGCATTTTTCTACTTAACGGATGTGATACCAGCCAACAAACTGATAAAGTGCACAGAAGAAAGCGGGCATTAATGTTCTGTGGTTGAGACAATAAAAGCAATGATTATTGTTAAATATAATATCGTGAGCACTTGTGAAGACTTTTTGGAAAAAGTTTTAAAACATGATGATCTAAAAAAGATTCATTCAGCTGAAAAATACATATAGTTGATTTTTATAGTTATTTGTATTTACATTTCTTTGTTATATTATTTTAATTTACGTTTTTTTTTTTGTTTAGGCTATAATGTATATTATATACATGATGTACAATGTAGTATATACATTTTTATAGTGAAATACACAAACACTATTATTATAATAAAAATAAAAACTGCAATATATTCCAGTCGATTTTTTTTTTCAAATGTACAGCATTGAGCTTCTGAAAATATGGTCACTTTAAGATACTGTGTTTACCATCTAAGAAGTACACGGCACTACGTTAAATGATGTCAAGTAAAAATGTTAATATAAATCATATTTGTCATTCAGTATTAGCATCAGCGGTGTTTGTATGTATCACGCATACCTGACCCACACGTACACTTCCAACGTCTACGCCCTCGTTTGTCGCGGACACCAAGCCACAACAAACGACAACGTAAGAAACTGACACTCACTCCATTCACAAACACTTTAATTACATTGTTAATTGTAACACATTTATAATTTATTCATATCGGAGACACTCAAAACAATACATGACAAGTGACGTCATCGAGACGCTGTGTATCTCAAATAACCCAGACTGAGTAAGACAATCATTATAAAGCACATTTCTGCCTTTGTTAACGCAGATACTAATTCCTATGTTTCATTCACATTGTAAAAAAATATAACAGAAAAATCTCAAAAATATTAAATAAAATATTGATTTATGAACATTGGCTATAACGAACGTTACAACTAAAATAGACACTTGAGCGTTTAACACGTAACTAATATCATTTGTAAATCGAAAGGCGTCTATGTAAAACTATTATATATTTACCTTTCAAGATAGACTGTCATCTCGTTTCTCATTTATATTATTATACAATAACTATATTTTCCATCACTGGTCGTCCAATGCTGATACAATAATAAAGTATTTTGTCCAAATTAATGTGTTTCACAAATACAATCTGCAATTAATAGACAAATTAAACATTGGAATAAGAAATCAAAAAGAATCAACTTACATGTTTTGTAACAAATGTATTAACCCTATTTATTAATTGTCACTATTTAAATGATGTAGATTTGCAGTCATTCTTTGTTTTCAGATTCAGTTAACAATAAGTGAGTTGTTTCTCTATTTAATAATAATTTCTTGTACAAATCGAATTATTTATACATATTGTGTTTCAAATCACTCTTCTGAGAACACCAGAAACCGCACCAGAACATGTTGTTTACATAACCTCATTGTTAAAATTGGCGCCAAATCCCAAGGTATATAAAGTACATACATGTGTGATTTGTGAGCAAATAATTGTGAGTACATCTGCGATAAAAATTAAAGATATTGGCAGTTAAAAATAACACATTAGTGGCAGAGTTTTAATTAAAAGCGGGCTTGCTTTTCATAACTACAACACTTTTTACATTAGTAATACAAAAGTTAGGTTAATATTTGATGTACCTATTATTAAATTGCTGTACATTTTACAGAACATATCAGAAGTGAGCATTGACATATTGAATTATGATTGTTTGCTGCACATACTAAAACTATTGACTGCAAGAGAGAGTTAAACTTGAATTAGTTTGTAAACGCTGGCAGAGATTGTTTCGTCAGTTATGGAAATCTACTAAAACACTTGTTATAGGACCAAATGTACCCAAATACAATTCATTTGGTTACATATATAGAGAGTCTCTATTTATACCTCTTTTGAAGTTATGTGGTAAAAATCTCAGATCTCTGTTTCATATAGTCTTGAAAATAATGTATTTAAATTGATCAACCAGTATTGCAACTCTCTCAACAGTTTAACATTAAAACGTATGTATTAAATGGTTCACTCACTTACACAAATAAATGTATTATACCTGGTATTATAAAGAATTTGCTTCCAGCTAATGCTATCTACTGGTTCAAATTGTTGTGAAACTGCTTGATATTTTAAAGCAGTGGTAGTAAATGTATAATAATGTAAATATGTACTATGCATTTTATGAGATGCACTTGGTAGTACTTATTTTAAGTCGCTGATTTCTACTTAATATGCATGCGTCAAAGTCATATGTACGATTTTATTGGCTACATCTGTTAGTGGTTGTCATTTATATTTAATACCTAGCGGATAGCATTAGCTGGGAGCTAATTTGAATTTGCAGTCAAGCAAATTCTTTATAATACCGGCCATTAATGTTTCTATTGCAGATTGTGAAATATCAACAGACCTAAAAGTAGAAAATATCTATAAATTATCATTCTTTAACGGAAATAAAGTTACATCATGTAAAAATTTCTGAAAAACAACTAGAAAACATTTTTATGTCTCAACCAAAAGTAAAATGTCTAGATTTGGTTTTTTTGAACAATTCCAGCAATCCCAGTTTTGATAAACTTAATGAAGAAATGGAATCTATTTCAATAAGTTACTGTCGTAATATAAAGAATGATTATATAATTAGAAATTTAAACAAATTCAAATATTTAAAAAAATTAAATATTTTTACGAATAAAACTGTGAGAATAAATGAGCTTGTCAGAGAAATTCCTCAAATAGAAGATTTAACAATTTTTAGTAACCGGTGTATTAAATTAAACAAGATCTGTATAAACAGAGTGAAACAGGTAAGAGTTTTCCATTTGTTTTTCAAGTTAAATAAGAAACTTCTGAAGCTAATTTTACATATTAATATAATTATTTTTACAGTTAAATGATAAAGTATTAGAAATTTGGGCAAGCAAAGTAAAACTATCTCACCTAGATGTATGTTATTGTAATAATGTTACAGACAGAGGTTTCATAGCTGTGTTAGAACAATGTCCGCATTTACAAGAGCTTCATATAGGATATTATGATAATATATCACTTGCAACAGTGCTTACAGCAATGGAGGTAGCTAAAACTAGACCAGTAACTCCACCTTTACACATAATTATTGGCTCAATTAAGAAAAAAATTGGAATAGATGCATTCAAATAGGAAAATATTTGTCTGGAATTTTTATAAGTAATTTTTTTGAAAAAACAACTATATTTTCAGTAAGTGTATAATAAAATGGACTGTAATCTTTAACCAAAAACAAAATATATACCGGCTGATTTATAACTAGTGTAAAAAAAATGAACAGTAGATCAAGGATGTAATTCTAAGCAAAAAACTTTTTGTGAACCTATGTCCGTAAATTCTTTGTGAGGGAGTTACAACTTTCCAAAAATTTTGTCAAATTTAATATCTAGAGAATTCTTAATGAACTAGTTCGTTCTTCTAATTTTGATTATGTAGTTAACTTTTAATATTTTATAAATAAATCCTTACATTCCTTACATGTTAAGTACTCATTTTCATTAAGATCGAAAAGAAAATATTATTTAAGAATTAATTAATAGAAGAATATATAAATTGATCTTATTGTAAATAATTATTTACTTAAAAACTATTGCATTTAGTAGATGATATTAATTTTCTTTAAATATTATTTCATACTTTTTTGTGCTTTATTTTTGAAGTCGGTTCAACTTTTTTTTAATGTTAATTTTATTTTTCATTTTTTAGTTACAAGGAACTACATTAGATAAAACCGTAATTAATCATGGCAAAAAAGTGTTTGCCAAAGGCCAAGCATATGTCACTCTAATGTCCGGTATTATAAAGGAGCTCGCAAATTTGCTAGCTTGCAAGCACTCTCAAATGAGATATCAAACTTACCTATATGACAGTTCTTTTGGAGTTTGTTGAAGACTTTGACAAATTTCGCGCACGCGTTGTAGTAGGTAAATACCAACGGTATTAAAACAGTGGTAATATTATGAAAATTATTTTGTACGGTGAAAGATGCCAACTGTGTTACAATTAGTTGAAGTGTCACTGTTCTATAATCCATAAATAATAATACAGAATTAATACCCCATTTGAGAGTGCTTGCAAGCTAGCAAATTTTGCGAACTCATTTATAATACTGGACATAAGTCGGATAAAGAGTTTGAAAGGATTAGCGTTTTGTGATTTAGAGCCAAATAAATTTTTAAATAAACCACACGATGAAAAATCACTTTCCGAAATGCAAAGGTTAAAAGCTCTTTCATTAAATATAAAATAAAATTCAAAAAATATTTATATATAACTACTAAAACAAATATGAATAGACAGAGATTATTTTAAAATTTATTAATAATTATTTAAAACTGTATTTTACTAGATCTAAAACCTACCTGTTATATTTAATTTTAATTATTGTTTATCATCCTTTTAGTCATAATGTAATATATTCTTATTATGTATTGACTTATTAAATATATAAGGATATCATATAATCCAAGGAATTAATAAAATTATTATTATTAATATACAATTAGAGAATAATTATTAGAAAAAGTGTATTATTACATTAAATAAATAATCTCATATTCAAAAAAATAAAGAAACTGTCATTTGCCAAATACACAAAACACCTGTCAAAATTTAAATGTTATTTGTATTTATTATAATAATTACTCAACCGATTTTAATCGTTTATACTTTGATTGAAAGATCTTTCACTCCATATGTTATATCAGTAATAAAAATTCCACATTAGAAAGGTTTATCACTAAAAATTAGCAAGAGCTTTTGCTTTTTATTTTTCCATAGGTAACTAGAAATGTAAAATCGCGGAATTTTTGAGGTGTTTCGTTGTATATCTTCTGACTATATCATCAGATCCTGACAAAATTTTCAAAAGGACCACCTGGAGAGTATTCTCTTTCAAACCAATAAAAAATTATCAAAATCGGTCCACGTAATACGAAATTATTCGTGAACATCGCTAAAAATATGAACATATATATAATAAATATATATATATACGAGTTGAATTGAGAACCTCCTCCTTTTTTTTGAAGTCGGTTAATAAGTTTATATTATTGTTCTATATTTAAATTAATTTTTTTGCTTAGAATTACATCCTCGATCTACTGTTAAATTTTTGTACACTAGTTGTGAATCATCCTGTATATGAGCATTTCCAGTAGTTTTTTAAAATAAAATTTCATTAACATTTAACGAAACTAGAGCACTTTTAGTAAAACCCAAAAATTTGGAAACAAGTCGCCATATTTTCTAAACAATTGAATGTATGAAAAATTTTTTTTACAAAAGTTTCTTACTTTTTTATGATCTTTAAAATTATCTACTTTTGGATATACCGTTCTATTTGATTTTGCTGAGAAACGAGCATGTACCCCTCAAACTACCCCCCAAGCGGGAGTTTTAGGGGGTTGAAAATATTTTCCTGAAATTCTTTAGGATCGATATATATAGTAAATTTTTTATCATAAAACTCTATCTTCAATAGTTAAGGTGTAAAAAATAATGGACAGGTGGTCTGGTACACCTGGTATAGGTCACTATAACGTTTGTTGTAAAATATTTCCTTACAAAGTTTATCTCATTTTGCTTTAAAAAATCGCCATTAGTTTTTTATAACCGCGATTTACTTTAACATATTAAATGTTATTTTGACGTTTGCATAGCCAAAAAATTAGATTTAGATTGTAAGTAAAGATATAATTTGCCCTTTACAGCATCCAATTTGGTCGTGTAGATATTGAAATATATGTATATACGGGAACATATAATATATAAGGCAGTCAGATTAACAGTAATTCAAAAATATTTTTTTCTTTCAAGTACCTACAATAAAATGGAATGAAAAAGTAGATGAACTGGCGAAGGAGGGAGTCATGGAAAACTCCACAATAGACAGCATAATACCCTTCCATGATGCCATTCCAATATATAAAAATCTCATGACGGAACGATGGCAGATATTTTGGACAGAATCAGCTAAACTCAGAGGAGGGTCGTACTTTAGCATTCAACCAAAGATTCCCCAATCTCCATGGTTCAGTAAAGAAAATTACACAAAAAATATGATTGTTACAATCACAAGACTAAGATTCAACCACGCAAAAACGCGACAATATCTATATAAAATTGGAAAAAGCCCCTCAGAAACATGCGAATGTGACAACCTTTCAACAGCTGACATTAATCATATGATCTTCGCTTGTCATTGCTACGCAACAGAAACAAAATCTTTAATTAACCAACTCATTAACCAAGAAATCCTGCCGCCTTTCAACATCACTTCTCTTCTAAGCCTAAATAATTCAAAGATAAATTTTTTGTTATATAATTTTATAAAAACATGTAAGATTAATCTGTAACAGTCAGTAAGAATACGACAGCAAAAATTGTAATATTAAAGGGTAACTGAAAGATGTCACCTTTTGATAATGAGTAAATAACTAATCATCAATTATTTCAGAGCCTAAAATTAAACATAGTGAATCCCCCTTTTCCCCGGGCCTTGTGAATGTCGCCGCCTTGATCGCCCCAAGGCAACTCCCTTTCCTTCTAGTAATCCTAGTCAGGTGTGGGGTAGAATCTATTAAATAAATAGAACTTACTGGCTGTATTGACAAAAATGCCAATAAATAAAAAATTACCTACACATCATAAAAAAGACAAATCAAAATTAAATTCCAAAAATTTGTATACCTGTTTTTTAATACCAAACATTTACTCTCGGCCAATGCAGTCTTAGTTCTGGTTCACACACGCAGCCAAAGAACGTAGGACAGCACATGCACGGAACGTATAATTCCCATGAAACTCTTGACTGATCAAGATTTAGTCGAATATTGTATATTAATTTCTTACAAACCTATGTAATATCATATATTAAACATACTAATATGTCTCATCAGCAGTTTCAAATCCGCATCGTTCCAGGTGGCGACACGGGTTCAGCTTTATAATGTATTTAACTTTGAATACGCCTCTAAATACTAGATGGCATTATGTATGTTTACATGTTTTGGTGCCTATCCATGAATATCTCGTTTAAGGGGTACTGTCATCGTTACATATAGTGGGGGTACCATACCGTTCCTTCCTTTGCGCTAAAACATAACATATGTTTCCAGCAAATCAGATAAATAATGTGCGTTTTTAACCATTTTATACCTACATATGCAATATTTTGCTGGGAAAAAATCTACCCACAATTTCTGTAAAAACTGCAAGATGTCTAGAATTTGTATCTCCTATATATGTAATCATATATTAAACATACGTATGTTTAATATATGATGTAATATATATATGTCTTTCTTTAAAAAAAAAGGTATTTTAGTTTTCAGACATTTGTTTTACTAACAATAAGTTCTTTATAATTTGATGAACTGCTCAACGATAATTTTTTATTTATTAATTAACCTGAAGAAGTGTGTTTGTTTGTATTAATTAATTCAAATATCCCATCATTATATTAGATTTTGATATAAATTTTAAAAAAATTATAAACTAATTTAATTTTTTTGTAATTTCTGATCTCACAATCATAAATATAATAATTTTTTTATCTTTTTTTTATATTATAATATAATAATATAATAATATAAAAACCGTGATGGAAAATTTTTGAAATGCTCTAGAAGCTGATCTAATTGACCTAGAGAATTGGGCGGGGTGTCATTTTATAGTATATTTCACACCAATTCCAATTATATACAACATGAGTAGTAGGAAGACTCGATAGGCGGGTCATGACCTTGACCTTGCAGGTGTTAAATGTCAATGACCTTGACCTAAATGTAAATGACCTTGAGATAGCAGGTGTGATCTGAGAGGTGAATGAACTTTGCAGGTGCAAAGTTCACTTTGCAGGTGCAAAACTTTGCAGGTGCGTATGTCAATGACCTTTGCAGGTGCGAGGTCTTTGCAGGTGTGGAGAGGGGATGTATAAAAAGTGTAGGGGGGCGGATGCGGGGTGCGGGGGGCGGATCCCGGATTTTTGAAATCTGATGCTATTGTTGTTAATAATAATAATAACAATGCAATATCAATACATTGTTGTGACTATTTATGTTTGTAACAATACCGGTAAAAATTAATCTGATGCATTGTTGATGTTGTAACAATAATAATAATTATAATATAATTTTTTGTATTGTTGTGAATATTTATGATTGTAACAATACTAGTGAAATATATCTGAAAAATTACGTAAAAATAAGTGCTTTAATGAAAAGTCTGAGAATATAATATATTATTTTATTTATTTATTAACAATTACTCAAAAATCTTTAAACAATTAAATTAAAAAATATAGTAGTTAATAATAATAATTCGTAAAATTTATGTACATACACTGAACATAGAATAATTAAATATATAGAATGTAACTAAACAATAATTCAAAATCACTTAAACAATAACTCAAAACTATTTAAACAATTAAATTGAAAAATACACTAAACAATGAAATATATTTCTAGCACAAAACATACGATGCACTGAACAATATTTAACTTTAAAATAACAAAATACAAGAAAAATATATATGTAATTATTGTACTAAAAAAAAAAAATAACAAATACAACACAATATAATGCATAAATCAATAATTATTCAAAGATTTTAAAACTTACATGTTATATTTTGATTTTATTAATTGGTAAACATTTAAATAATCCTTAACATCGTTATATGGACAAAATCCTGAGTCTTTTTTATATTTACAAACACAGTCTCTGTTGTAATGCACACTGTTTTCAATATTATGTAATAACCAATCACATAGAGGTTTATCTTTTCCTAGAGGATCGAAGGATAATTCAACGTTATTCATTTCAGCTATCTCGAAAATAGTTTCTAATAATTCAGGTCGCTTGTAGTTAACAGCAAAATCGAAACACTTGTCTAATATTTTCAAAAGTTGTTTTGAATCTTCCAATTTCAACGACGTAAATACTGACATAAAAATATTTTTCGGGTTATCCCACTGAATACAATCCAATAGAAAACTGTCATCGATTATTTGTTGTTGTTGTTGTTGGTTATCTATAATATGTTGAATCGTTGTGTAGTCGTTACGCGCAATGGCTGTTTTCAATTTTTCTATCACTGATTCCATATTGTAGTTAAATAGAAAATTTCTTATTTTTTTAAATTTATATATATACATATATTATTACTAATATTGTTGTTATTTATTATATTAACGTCACTATAATGTTTATTATATTTATATATATGTTATATAGATATACGTTTATGTTGCTGAATATGCACTTAATGAAAAAAAATCTTAAGAATAATTAATATTTTATCTTCTCCCCCCCACCCATTATATTTTCCCCCACCTAATTAAGATAAAAATAGATTGTGACATCATATTTATCCCCTCCACGTTTTTCGTTTAATTTAATTGTAATCTAAAAATAGCTTGTGACATCATATTTATCCCTACTCTTTTAAACCGCCTCTACCTTTTTCGTTTAATTTAATTATTATTATTAAATTTTAAATTGATAAGATTTTCATACGTCATGCACATTATTTCAAACACTGCGATCTGATAAAATTTCCTTCACAGTATTGTAATCATTCCGACGAATACACATTTTCAAATCTTTATAGAATAACCGCACTTCATATTTTAAGATAGGTAATACGCTATATTCCGACAACAATGAACCAAGTGTCTGATCCATAATAACTACCTTACTTTACTTTATAATTATAAAATAAAATTTCATTATAGTTGAATTATATCAACAATCCCCCCCACTTATATAAAAACCAATATATCGAGGATCTGAAATAAAATAAAAAAAGCTTATAATAATAATAATTTATTTAAATTGAAAGACAAAACTCGATACTACGTTCTAGATACGATAATGTTACTATGTAGGCGGAGATAAATTTAATTCCGAGTATGATTATACATAACACAAACTCAATAATATTTTAGTTTAATTCGTACAACTTATAAAACCCAGTCAATATTTTATTATTATTATTATATAATTGGATATATACTTACTTTTGTATATCGAATATAATATCATATAATTGTGTTACGGAATACTAAAGTTTTTATATATGTGTGTGTGTGTGTGTATGTGTGTTTGAATGTGTGGATATATATGCATCTGTGATTAAAACATGGATGAAGTGATTAATTAATGATGATGCTGTAGAAAACTATTTCAAACAGTTGCAGTGTATATGTTGTTATGTGTTGTGTATATGTGTATGAATCAGTGAAGTTTAAATATGTTTTGTGTAAACCCAAAACTATGAATTGTTGGGGTAAGTCTAACCATTTAAATTATAATTAGAAACAAGGTACTAAATAAATTAAAAAATAATTTATTTTTATTATTATTTATTTATTTATACTAAAATACATAGGTATTAATATTATTATTATTTATATGTACATAAAGCAACTGTGGTGGTAGTGGTAATATCTATTGATTTACCTCTACCATACCGTCGTCGTCAAACTCCCAGTCACCACCACAATCGAAATCATCGTCAATTGTTAAAGGCGAATAACTGGGGTTATCGAACCGCTTATCTGGTTCTACCACCACAGTTTCTTGGAAAGGGGTAGTCAGCATAAGATCTTCAATGGTTACGGGGACGTCTTCTTCTTCGACATCGTGCCCCAAGAACTCCGCCAATGTCACCAAATGCGGAGTCTGGCATGTTGATATCGAAGAAGAATTGTCCCCGTAAACATCGAATAAGGCATTTAAAATTTCCTGCTGTGATGGCGGCAGCAGCACTGCTTCAGCTTCGGCTGAAACCACTGAATCTTCAACCAATGCTCCATGGCATCGGTTACACAAACCGATATCTTCCTCGGTTTGTGTACCGATGGTCACAGCTATTATCTGACAGTCCGCGCTGCTATCACTGCTATCCATTTTTATTCTGAAATAATAAAAATTGTATATAGTTAAAAACTGTACGTACATCGAAATTATTTATATTTGTAATTAATTTAGAAGATACAACTTCGAAAACTATCTAAAACACAACAGATCTTTAACAAATTATTAAAAAAATAATAATAATAATCCAATGTAATGAAATAAAAATAATAATAATAATGATAATATTTTCTAATTAAAATTTAACATCACAATTTTAATAATAAAAATTATTATTATAAAATAAAATAAAATATACTTACATAATTTCGATTGAAAAGTGAAATTAAATGAGATACAGCACGATATACGAATCCAACCCAGGCAATCAAATTTTAATTCTGAAATAATAAAAATTGTATATAGTTAAAAACTGTAGGTACATCGAAATTATTTATATTTGTAATTAATTTAGAAGATACAACATCGAAAACTAATAATCCAATGTAATGAAATAAAAATAATAATAATAATGATAATATTTTCTAATTAAAATTTAACATCACAATTTTAATAATAAAAATTATTATTATTATAAAATAAAATAAAATATTAATCTGAAGACCACGAGATGTTGATCGATTGCAAAGTGAAATTAAATGAGATACAGCACGATATACGAGTACAACCCAGGTAATCAAATTTTAATTCTGAAATAATAAAAATTGTATATAGTTAAAAACTATAGCTACACCGAAATTATTTATATTTGTAATTAATTTAGAAGATACAACACCGAAAACTAATAATCCATTGTAATGAAATAAAAATAATAATAATAATAATAATGATAATATTTTCTAATTAAAATTTAACATCACAATTTTAATAATAAAAATTATTATTATTATAAAATAAAATAAAATATACTTACATAATAATATTAGTCTGAATTCACTAATTTTTATCGTAGACTTCAATTGATAATAATAAATCACAGCACGACAATAAAATATTTATAAAATATGATAATTGTTAATGACAATAAAAGGATATGGTTTTAACACCAGGTATTTATACATTTTTATATGAACGTTTAGGGGTGGGATAAACACAAATGTAACGGACATTTCTTATCTAAATAATAATAATAATAAGAACGAAGAAGAGATAGTGTCAGGCACGGATTGAATTAAATATAAATTAAATTAAAATATTTTACTAACTTTATTTATTTGAAAATACAATCTCCGATGTCTTCAGTAATTCATTTTCACCGTTGTACACCATATATATTGGTGATGTATTGTTGATTTCGATTAACTCCTCATCTGATAGACTAGAAAATCGTGATGGTAGAAAAATAACAAAATCTTGAGTACCAACCAGTACCTTTTTCCCAAAACGTGTGGAGACTGATTTGATATTTTCAATAAGATATTTTTCGAAAGGTACTAATTCAGAAATTTTTTTCAATTGTTTATTTTTTATCTCACCAGCTTTGTTTAAAATATCCATTTTAATATTAATATTATTATTATATTAAGTAAATATGTAAGTAAGTTGTTTTACGCTGACTGACAATATATTAAATTCCGAGAGTTATTTATACTGGAAAATTGTAGAAATGTGGTGGGGGTAGATTATGTGTATATATTTGTGAACTCTATTGGTTCTATATGTTGATAGATTTACATATTTCACAGAAGAATATCGATTGTTGTTCATATCAGTGGTAATTATGAATAAATAAAGAATTAAACAAAAGATTGTTAGAGAAAATAAATGAGTATTTTTTAAATTTACAAGTACGTTCCATGTAAAGTTATAGATGCGCTGTAATTACATAAACCTGAATATATGTGAGACAATTTGTCGTTATTCTCACGTGTTGATGTGCTGGTCAGCAATTTCAAAGATGTCTCGAGTCTGAAATCTTAAGCGTTGAAGATCATATTTTTAACTTGACTACCTGTGAAACAATCTGTTATTATCACATGTTGAAGTATTGGTCAACGTTTTTCAAACATTATGGGAATTTTTACTGTAACCGTTAAAAACAGGGTTGGTCTGATGTGTGATGAGTTAATATACCTACTATATTTTCATTATTTTAAGCAAATTTATATAATTTTAGGTTTAGATCATCTTTTATAACTTTAAAAATATTTTTAAAGTATTGTATAGATCTATCATAGAAAACTATAATTAATTTCTTCTTTTACATATCATATTATTCTTCTTGATACATTTTTAATTAAAATGTATATATGTATAATTCAAAAAAAAAATTAAACGAACAAAAAATTTCGAAATAATCTCAGCACCAAAGACGAAAAAATATCGGGTTATGTTCTCAAAGCGTAGAATAATAGATAATTATGATTCAGTTCCCTTTGGTTATTCTTAATTTTGTACTTTATAATAAGAAATTTGATTAAATTCTAATTCAGTCGGGTAATATACACACGACAATGCAGTTCATACATCCCTTTTCAATGATAATAGGTGGGCCTACTAGTTCAGGTAAAACCACATTTGTTAAAAAGTTATTACAATATTCAGATACTTTAATAAACGTAAAATTTCGTAGCATAGTATGGTGTCTTTCCGAAGAAAATGCTAAACCTGTTATAAATATAGCTAATTTGTATTTTTATAAAGGTATACCTTCAGACGACGACATCAATAATTTTCATAAACCTAGTCTCATTATTTTAGATGATCTTATGAATGACGCGTATAATAAAAGTGTGTGTGACTTATTCACGAAAGGATCACATCATCGAGATATTTCGATAATATTGATTACTCAGAATATATTCCATCAGGGGCGACGTTGTCGTGATATATCGTTGAACGCAAAATATTATATAGTTTTTAAAAATCCACGTGATAAAAATCAATTTTTTTCATTGGCGCGGCAGGTATATCCTGAAAATCCTGGTGAGTTACACAAAGTATATAATGATGTGACGACTGTACCTCACAGTTATTTAGTGTTAGATTTTGCTCAGGACACGTGTGATCTATTACGTTTTAAAACTAATATTTTTCCTGAAGAAAGACATACCGTGTTCTGTCCATCAAAATATCTACCGTCATTATTGAATAATGAAGCACTTATGTGCGAATAAACATCTACTGCATGTGCTCACATCGTGCCCTACAGTTGTAAGAAAATCAATTTTAAAAAATTCAAAATTATCGTTGGTGAAAGCATTGTGTGAAATCTGTTTAAACACTCTGAACGGCAATCATATAATTTCCCGAAAATTAAAAAGTAAGTTAAAGAAACACCGGCAGGTGTTACGTAAAATATCAAATTCGGGTACAGCCGGAGAACGTGGGTTAAAACACTCGCGAGAGATATTAATTCAAAAAGGTGGTTTTTTACCTATGTTGATAGCTAGTGTTTTATCGAGTATTATAGGACACTATTTGAAATGAGTTCGTTGAAAAAAATGTTATTAATTTCCCCAGAAGTTCTTAATAATATAAAACACAGTCTGTTATCAATACCTGATAATAGGCTCTCGATGTTGGATAAAAAAATGGTTGAAATAATTAAAAAAACAGGTATGACTTCGGATCAAAAGTGGTATTTATATCGTAAATCTTTGGACGAATTTTTAAGATTAACAAAGAAATTGCGAAAACATAGTTTAGAAATACCTTTGACACTCAATGAACAGCCTATAGGTAAGATAAATAAATTTAAAAAGATTCAGTTAGCAGATATAGGTATAAACACAGATTCTGTGTCTAAAAATGTACACGACGTAGGTATAAACACAGATGACGGTGATTTCATGTCGTACAGCGGACAACAGAATCAATCAAGAAAAGTAGATAAAGTTGAAAAAACACATCTAGATGATATAGGTACAGGCGCAGGGCATGTAGATGATAATGTTTACGAAACCGAGACGAGTCTAGATGACAGCGTTTTTATGCTTAAACCTGATGAAAATAATCAAGACATATGTGAAAGAAAAGTAACTCCAACAGCTCGTGCAAATTTATTAAAACGAAAAGGTAAGATGTCGGATTCTGAGGGATACACCACTATCTATGACCCGAAAACCAATCAGGTTATAAACACCCCGCTCACGAGATCGCCAGCACTCTTGAAACGAAGGAAGACAAAATCATCTTCAGAACAGACTCTATTGAATTTTCACTTTAGAAAACCTATCACTCGAAGTAAAAGTAAAACTATAGCTACGACACCATCATGGAAAGAAATCAAATAGTAGATCAAGCACTGTCTAACATTTACTACAACATATCAAACCCTATGGCGTTTTCTTCAATCGCGAAGATATCGGAAGCTGCTAAATCAAAAAAAATTTCGAAAGGTGAGGTTATAAAATGGTTAAAATCGCAAGATACCTATACGTTACATAAACCTATTATTAAAAAATTCAAACGCAATCCTTATTTTGTAACAAATATTGATGATGTTTGGGAACTCGATCTTGTAGATATGAGATCTTTATCACGTTTTAATGACAACTTCAATTATTTATTAACTGTAATAGATGTATTTTCAAAATTCGCCTGGGGGCGTGCAATAAAATCAAAAAAATCCACTGATGTTAAAAAAGCGTTTGCTGATATAATAAATAGTAATAACCGACAACCTCAGGTTTTACAGTCGGATAAGGGAAAAGAATTTTTAAATAATGAATTTAACACATTTTTACGACAGAATAATATTAAGTATCAGTACACACGAAATCCTGAAATTAAAGCATCTATTGTAGAGAGGTTTAACCGTACGTTGAAATCAAAAATGTATAAATATTTTACGTTTACTAATACATCACGATATATAGATGTTTTACAAGATATTATAAATGGCTACAATAATACTAAACATTCGACAATACGAATGAAACCGGTTGACGTCACTGAAAAAGATGTACTAAAAATCGGGAAAATTTTTAGCGATAAAAAATTTGGTATATCACAACAGACTCCAAGAATTCGTATTAACTCCACAGTTCGCATTGTTAAGGGAGGAAATAAAGCGTTTTCGAAATCATACAAAGCCGGTTGGGCGGAAGAAATTTTTAAAGTAAATAAAGTAATAGAACGAAAACCCTTCCCTGTGTATGAAATTAAAGATTTATTAGGTAAAAAAGTTGAAGGGATATTTTATGAAAACGAATTACAAAGCATTAACATTAATAAAGATACCGAATTTATAATAGATAAAATCGTTAAAACACGTGGATATGGTGACAATCGTCAGTTTCTCGTGCGCTTTCGAGGTTTCAGGACTAAATTTAATAGTTGGGTTAAACCTTCAGTTATTATAAATCGTTAATAACAATGAATAGCGAGTTTTACATATCTTTGGTTAGTAATAGTTCTCATCGTTTTTATCCTAATAATACTCTAGCATGTTTTAACACTAAATTATCTAGTACAGTACATCTTGAAGATGATACATGGTATGTAGGTCTTTGTGAAATATTTTTTCCATCACAAATATTAACTCTCGGTGATGATGAAAATAAAACAACTTTAGAAAATATAGATAATCATTTAGGTGTATTTTTGTTTGGGAAAATTCCTGTAACTGTACCTACAATTCGATATGATTCTTTAGAAAATTTGATAACAACATTTGAAAAAAATATATCTGTACATTTTGTAGATTCTGTGCTTTCTCAATTCTCAGAGATAGTGGTGAAACTAGCTGACGATTTATCGATTATACCTGAGATTAAAAAATCAGAATACACTACAGAGATAAAAATAGATAATTCTTTTACTGTTTATATAGAATCAAAAATGTATAATTCCTTATCTGAATTAGTCAAGGCTATTTATTATCAGATACCTATTGGGCTCCGACTCGATGTACATCATAGGGTTAAAAAATTGCTCATAGCGTTAATGAACCCTACAAAATTCAGAAATTATCTCGAAAAATTTAAGCGTGAAATTGTATCAAACAATACAGTATATATTTATACAGATATTTTAGAACCGGTATATGTCGGTGACACACTAAGTCGCTGTCTTCGTATTATATCTACTGAAAGTGAAAAAGATTCTCTTCTAATTCATCATAGATATTCACCTATCTACTATCTACCTGTAGAAAAAAAATCATTTGACTCAATCGAAATAATTATTGCAAATGACAAAGGTGAATTATACCCTTTTAAAAATAACACACAGCCGGTTATTTTAATGTTACATTTCGTTAAAAAGTAATTTTACAATTATTTAACTATTTTCTAGATTATAAAAATATTATATGCGTATATATACTTTAAAAACATATCGAGACAATTATTACTAGACAAACTATGGACGCGTACACTACATACTATCTAAATCAATCAAATGGTATTGGCCCATTATACAGGGCGTCTTTTATTAATCAGAAAGGTCGTGGTTTTGGTTCATTTTTTAGTGGATTATGGCGTTTTATAAAACCTCTTGTACAGAGCGGTGCTAAAGCTGTCGGAAAAGAAGTTTTATCTACAGGTGCGAAAATTATAGGCGACATTGATTCTCAACCTTTAAAAAGTTCTGTGCGTGATAGAATTAAAGAAGCAGGAACGAATCTGAAGCGTAAAGCTGAAAGTTCAATTCAAAAAATGGCCGGTAGTGGAATAAATACATCTAAAAGAAAAAAAACGTGTCAGTTTTCCGTGAGGAACAGTGCTAAGAAGGTGTTACGTACGATAAATAAAAAAAATAAAAAAAATAAACGTGGGTTATCTGTCGTGCGAGCTAGCGATATATTTTCAAAATGAACTCGTGTATGAAATCCGAATTAGATATTTTTAATTCGTTACCCGTTCAGACAAATATAATAGGTTGTAATAACGTCTCTTACAAGCCCATTTCATCGTTAGATAATCAGTCTGTAATAGAATTTGTGAGCACAGGACATAGCGATAGTTATAGAGATTTGTCAAGTGTTTATCTGAAATTAAAAGTAAAAACTATAAAACGTGACGGTGGTGATTATAAACAAGAAGATGTAGATCAACCAGGAGTTGTTAATAATATTCTACACTCGATTTTTAAACAATGTAGTGTTTCATTTAACGGTAAAATTGTGACAGCTTCTGAAAACAATTATCAATACAAAGCATATATAGAAACACTAACAAATTATGGTGTTGACGCTGCAAATACACATCTGACATGTTCCGGTTGGTATTTAGATATAGGTGATAACACTTCAGGAGTGCATGAATCTAATTCAGGATTTAATAAACGTAAAAATATTTTCAAAAATAGTAATATAGTCGAGTTGTATGGACGTCTTCATGCAGATATTTTTAATCAACCGCTTCTGCTTTTAAATGGGGTCGATGTACGTGTCAAACTAACCACCGATAGACCTGAGTTTTATATGATGGAGGATAAATCCGAATCTAGTTTAAAAATTCTAGACGCAACACTTTACATTCGACATGTAAATGTAGCACCTCACATTTTACTGGCTCATAACAACGCTTTGGCAAAAACTAATGCAAAATATCATTTCAAACGTGTAGAATTAAAACCTTTCACAGTAGCTGGTCAAGAACACTCTATATCTATAGATAATGCTCTATTAGGACAAATTCCTTGTATGTTAATTTTCGGTATGGTTAAAAACAGCAGTTTTGCCGGTACACAGAAAGAAAATCCGTTTTATTTTGATCATTTTAGCATGGATAGCTTTTCATTGTATGTAAATGGGGTTCAGATCCCTAACGAGACGCTTACACCTGTAGATAATTCTAGTTTTTGTCGTTGGACTCGGGGGTATCATACTTTATTTTCCGGTACAGGCATAAATTTTAGAGATCAAGGTCATCAAATAACACAAGAAATGTTTGAAAAGGGGTATTTTCTCTTTGCATTTGATCTTACACCCGATGCGTCGGGACATGAAAATCATACAAGTTTAGGGAGTCAGGGAAATATACGCATAGAAGCTAGATTTAATAAAAAATTAGATACTCCTGTGACATGTATAGTTTATGTCATTTTTGATGATTTTATCGAAATCGATAAAAATCGAAATGTTTTAACAAATTTTTAATACTATACAGATTTATATTAAATTATGATACTGTATTGTACTCTGCTGTATACATCCCCACACCTACTGATTTGTTTAATGGTGGGGGTATCGGAATAATATATATATAAATATCATTGATATCGTTATATTTTCTGTCATAAACATGAATCATGTAGTAGGGTTTGTAGATATACAATTTATTTACGGGAACGGTCGTCATAGGATTGTGAAAGAAATCGCGTTTACATCGTCAGTAGCGTCAAAAATAAAACAATATATTTTCGAGCCTCCGTATAACGAGACCGAGTTAGATGACGCTGTAATTAGAAAAAATCTTTGGTTAACAAATAATCTGCATGGTTTAAGTTGGCGTGATGGTGTAATAAGTTATCTCGACTTAGATACAGTTATCGATGGTTTTATTTCCGATCATAATATCAACATTATATACGTTAAAGGCTTGGAGAAGACAAATTTTTTAAAAAGGTATGTAAAAAACATTCAAGTCGAAAATATTGAAATTTTAAATTGTCCATCTTTAAAAAAAAACTAAATTATTCATGTAATTTTAATTGTGAATTTCGTCCTCATACGATTAACAATAGTTTAAATTGTTCGTTCCGGAATGTATTTAACTTAGTCGAGTGGTATATAAAGTTTGTTGCTGACATACCGCATCAGTGTGATGTTAAATTAAATTTAAATAAATTTTTTGATAGACTAAAAACATTTTACTTTTGGCCTTACGTTCAAAATTCATGCACTTCTTTAGCGCTTAACGGATATTTTTATAGTAACTATTTTGATAGAATTCAGTGTTATTTCTGTGGACATACTGTTGACAACTGGCTAGACGAGAACAATTTGGAAAAAGTGTTACATTTTAATAGTAAATGTCCACTCAGTAAATAGTTGATATGAATTCTTTAGAAATATATCGTTTATTAAACTCAAATAAAAACACTGCAGATAAATTTGTTGGTGTATTTGCAGCAGATAAATTACCGCGAAAAATCACAAATAAACCATGTATAATTGTTGCTAACACTGACACATCTAAATACAGCGGTACACATTGGGTTGCATTTTTTCTAAATTCATCAGGTGTTTCCGAATATTTTGATTCGTACGGTTTGTTTCCGCTAAATAAGTATTTTATTGAATTTTTGAATAATAATTCCAAACACTGGTCTTATAATACACAAACAATACAAAGCGCGACATCTGATGTATGCGGACGATATTGTTGTGTTTATCTGTTACATCGATCTATGGGAAAAAGCAAAAAATCATTTCTTAACCGTTTTGATTCGAACGATTTGCACGCAAATGATCAGAAAATCATCAGACTCTTCATACGAGGCTTTGGAGAAAAACAATCACATAGACGGTCATACAATGGTGGGGGTACGAGGATACAGCATTGTTGTTCATCAATAAGGTATGTCATTTGTGTTTTAAAAGTGTATAGTTTTATAACTAAGTAGTTCGTGTGTTTTTACATTATAGTAATCATTCGTGTCGAGATGTCGCAAGTAGAACCTGTAAAAACGCCAGTAACAACAACAACAATAAAAACAACACCAACAATAACAAAAACAACCGTCGCGTTTCCTACGTGTAACATATTGTTACTCAACAATGTTTATTTTCTAAACGAAATTTGTAATAAATACATTTGTGTCGGATTCCATGCAGAAGAAGAGTTTGAAGCCCGTGTGCAGTTAGGTCAAGTTAGTAAAGACTCAATCTTCATAAACTATCTCGATTGGGGTGTGTTTCTCGCATTCGTAAACAATATCAACGAGTTTTTCAACAATGAAAACTGTAAACGTGAGTTATGTTTCAAAATCGTAGACAGATTATATATTTATTCTGTATTTTATTTTGGAAAAAAACATATAGTGTTACATGATCGGAAAAGTGAAAAAAAAGTGTCAATTAATTCCGATGAGTGGAAAATCATATTAAATTGTAGATTGTATATAACTAGATTATTGTTTAGGTGCTTCTCTATAGATGAATTGGTAATGCAATATTTCGTAGATGTCGCGAATAAAAAATTAAGTGGGGATTTTTTTGTTGAACCGACCATATTCTGTAAACTGATCGATTATGAAAGATTGTTTTTTGAATTTAATATTTACTGCGCGGATAAACTTAAAAATCATCCTATCGAACCTTCCTTCCTTCTGAAATAATTCATTTAAGGATCTATGGTGTGTGTATATATGTGTGTGTGTATGAAGTAACATTCGCGAGTATATAATTAAATTCTAAAATATTATCAGTTTACAAATAGAGTGTAATAAGAAAGTATAATTTAAACGCTATATCGCATTATCATATATTCTACATTTAATTTACCAATTCAGTGTATTTTTCAATTTAATTGTTTAAATAGTTTTGAGTTATTGTTTAAGTGATTTTGAATTATTGTTTAGTTACATTCTATATATTTAATTATTCTATGTTCAGTGTATGTACATAAATTTTACGAATTATTATTATTAACTACTATATTTTTTAATTTAATTGTTTAAAGATTTTTGAGTAATTGTTAATAAATAAATAAATAAAATAATATATTATATTCTCAGACTTTTCATTAAAGCACTTATTTTTACGTAATTTTTCAGATATATTTCACTAGTATTGTTACAATCATAAATATTCACAACAATACAAAAAATTATATTATAATTATTATTATTGTTACAACATCAACAATGCATCAGATTAATTTTTACCGGTATTGTTACAAACATAAATAGTCACAACAATGTATTGATATTGCATTGTTATTATTATTATTAACAACAATAGCATCAGATTTCAAAAATCCGGGATCCGCCCCCCGCACCCCGCATCCGCCCCCCTACACTTTTTATACATCCCCTCTCCACACCTGCAAAGACCTCGCACCTGCAAAGGTCATTGACATACGCACCTGCAAAGTTTTGCACCTGCAAAGTGAACTTTGCACCTGCAAAGTTCATTGACCTCTCAGATCACACCTGCTATCTCAAGGTCATTTACATTTAGGTCAAGGTCATTGACATTTAACACCTGCAAGGTCAAGGTCATGACCCGCCTATCGAGTCTTCCTACTACTAACATGATACAACACAATATGGGTTAAGAAAAAATTTTGACTTTGTCAATTATATCAGCATCTAGAACATTTAAAAAAATTTCCATCACGGTTTTTTGGCCAATTTTTCAAAAATGTTTAATATATATTATATATAATTTATATATTATGTAAACAGTATGTTTAATATATGATTAAATTGTGGTAGTTATTTATTTAAATAATAAAAAAGCAGCTACAAAATAAAAATCAATTATTCATCACTATGTCCAATAATGTATTGTACTTTTTTGAGAATATTGGTTCTAGCCAGCATTGTAATTGTTTTTAAAAGTCTGGTATCCAAACATCTGGTTCATGTAATACATTTTTCTAGTCTTTTTGCATTGTCTTTTTCCTAGAAATGCATTTTAAAGTTAAAAAAGGTTAAAAGTGTTAAATATAAATATAAGTCGTCTTATAAATTTCTAGTATCAAAAAATTCGAACTATTAACCGTCAAAATTAAATAAATAAATAAATTAAATAATTATTAATAATTTTCTATCTACGACCAACTTAAATTAAAAAAAAACAGGGCGCAGTGTCTCATAACTTCATTATTTAAATATTATTATTATTATTATTTTAATATTACTGACTTTGGCTTTTATTTTTTTTATAAGTTTTTTAATTAATCTAAAAAAATGTAACTTATGTAGATTTGTAGGGAATTTCATAATGAATTCAGTGGTATAATTTTTATTCGAATTTCAGAAGCCTCAACCATTTTTCAAAAAGATACAGCACTTCAAAAAACACCCAAAAAAATGTTTAATTTCTTGTTCCTTTAATAATTGTTTGAATGAGTATATAATATATATTAAACATAGTTTGTTTAATATATGATTAAAATTGTGGTAGTTATTTATTTAAATAATAAAAATGCAGCTACAAAATAAAAATCAATTATTCATCACTATGTCCAATAATGTATTGTATTTTTTCAAGAATATTGGTTTCTATTCGGGTAACCTGGTATCCAAACATCTGGTTCATGTAATACATTTTTCTAGTCTTGTTGCATTGTTCCCCTATCTCCCCTTTTGCACCGCTCCCTGTAATTGGCCCATACTTAGCGACAATTTTCTAGCCAATAGGAATTCTTGTGTCCCCACTATATATTGTCATTGAGTAAAAAATAACAAGAGAAACAACGTATACGGGAGAGTTGAAACGCAGTAGATATATGAACCATGCACTATTTGAGCCCCAGGAAGTGCTGGTATCTATTGAAAAAATTATTAATTATACATATGAAATATCTGGTTTTCGACTCTGCTAAATCGTCAGATTTTAAGCTCCGCCCTTCTGAAATGATTTACGAACGTCTTGTTTACATTATTTTAAGTCGGCTGATACGTGATACAAAGGCGGCAAGAACGTTGCAAGAAATATTCGTTACTTATTATCTTTTTCTTTTAAATAAAACAAAAAAAATATGTAATGTTAAAATTATTTGAGATAATTGCTGCTATCAATAATATAATAGATTTTTGCTTTAAAATAGGTTTTTATAAGTTGTAAGAAATTTAAATTTGTGACGCGATGTTACATTACTGATGATATAATAAGTAAAATTAGATTGATCGTTTTATTCATTTCAAATTAATATAAAAATATATCAAAACTAAAAATATGGTTCTGCGGTTTTTTGTATCTACATTGCTTTAAACATAGAATATGGATTGTGGACCGATACATATTACATATAATAATATATACAAAATAAGTTTTTTTATCTTCTTCAATGAAAATTAAAAATTCTTTTGTTTTTATTTCTCAAATATTATTTATTAAAATTACTTTTGACCAAATATCATCGAAATTTTTATTATTTATGTACATTTTTTTGATATTTTGAAGAAATAAAAATCCTTTTTTTAGGCCGACGCGACGGCCGGAATGTTTCTACATATAAAGAAAAACAGAAAAAATAATAATTTAATATTGCATCCCCTGTCGCGTATGGAGAGTCGTAATTATTTTCATTCGATCCGGCGGGAAAAATACTATGGGGAAGTACCCTCTCTCGCATAGGAGCCGAAATATTTACAATTTTTTAAGTTCAGTTAGGTAAATAATACATATAGATAATACAAATTTTTGTATGATAATCGATAAACAGGTAAAATTTTACACACCCATTTTTTTATGTAATACATTTTTCGGGATACAAAGTAGCATATGTCGTTCTTCAGGATGCAAGCTATCTTCCAGCCAAATTTCATGAAGATCGGTTCATCGGTTTAGTCGTGAAAAGGTAAAAAAAACAGACAAACACACTTTCGCATATGTAATATTAGTATGGATTTAAAGCAATGAAAAAAAATTGGAATAAAAGATTTCACGATTTCTATTACTAAACATTACATTCTAAAAGGTAAGCTGAAACGTCGAAAACCACACGTAAAATCTCGGCTTGAAACATTGAATGCTTGTTCAAATTGTCCAATAAGAACTAGAATATTGTGTAAGGAATGTGACGAGATTTTTCGATGTGTTTCAAAAACAAAGACTAAAATAAGTCAGCTATCAGAGAGAGGCAAGGGGACTCACAATAAAAAAGCACCCCAAAATTTACACAGTAATTTGAATATGACTGAAAGATATAAAACATGTAGTTTATAATGTTTTATCACTAAAAATTCCGAAAAAAATGATGATTTTTAAATTTTTACCCCCACCATATTGAATTAAAAACGGGGAATGAGTGAAAATATTTACTGTAATAGTGTATCTAACATAGAATTTCACTTTTATTATACGTAGCTCATAAAAGCATGATACAAAAAAAATCTTAATTTTAGAATTTTTTTTATTATTTTTACCATTTTGGTGAGTTTTAAATGGTTTAAGGTGACAAAAAAAAATGTTTTCTTAAACTCTGATACCTCCGATCACCGTTGATCATAGTTTCAATTCAATTCTGATACTCTTTCGACTTGAAAAAAGTGAAAATAAAAAATCTCTTATTTTTTGATACTTTTCGACTTAAAATCCGCCATATTTTTTTCAGAGCCATAAAAATGCAATTTTGAACCCGGAAATCGAAAGAGCACACTCGAAAATAGTAAAATACATTACTTTTATTTATATTAGTTTCATTATTCTTAATGAGTTTGGAGCTCAAAGATTGACGAAAAAATTGTTATTTTGGTCCTTAATGGGTTAAATTGCCGTTACCCAAAAAGTGGTATTTCATTAAGATCGGTTTAGCTGTAAAAAAGTAACAGACAGAAAGATAGACCCACATTCGCATTTATAATATAAGTACGGAATATTTCGGTGTTTTGGTTTTCATTCATTGTACAAAATTGTAAATATCTCGACTCCTATGTGAGATAGGGGACTGTTTTTCCCTCTAAACCTCCATTCCCGTAGAATTTTTCCCACCGAATCTAATAAAACTAATTACAACCCTCTATATGTGAATATATAGGAGGTAAAATATTTAAAAAAAAATTTTTTTTGGTTTTCATTCATTATACAAAATCGTAAATATCTCGAATCCTATGCAAGTTAGGGGGTTGATTTTCCCCCTAAAACCCCTACCCACGTAGTATTTTTCCCGCCGGATACAATGAAACCAATTACAACTCTTCATATGTGACAGGGGGTGAAATATTAATGACCAAAAAAATGTTCCCATACAAACTTTTCCACCTCCTTGCAATTCCTTAGGGGTTGTTTTTCGGGAATCGAAGTAGCTTTTATCCTTTCCCAGGATGCAAGCTATTCCCTGTCAAATTTCATCAAGATCGCTTCAGCGGTTTTGCCGTGAAAAGGTAACAAACAGACAGACACACTTTCGCATTTATAATATTAGTATAAAAAAAAAAAATTCTACTAATTGATATCTATATTTTGACACCCCACAAATTCTATGACGTCCCTCCCTATTATTCCAAAATTTAAAATTATATTGTTGACTTTAGTATTTTTCTTTGGTAGTCTCACCACAGCCTCATTACCAATTTTTTTTCAGATTTTTTGAGCCAGTAGTTACAAAGTTAGAGGGGGGGGGGGACAAAATAAAATTTTACTTTTAGCCTCCTACAGGCGCCATTTTTGAGTTAGAAAAAAAATAAAAAATATGGTCATATTCTACTAATTGAGATCTACTATATTTCGATAACCCACATGCCTAGATATGAAAATTAAACTTAAAAATTCTGACACCCGTCCCTATTATTCCAAAATTTAAAATGATATTATTGACTTTAGTATTTAACGTTGGTAGTCTCACTAAAGCCACTTTACCAAATTTTTGCAGATTTTTTGAACCAGTAGTTACCGAGGTAGAGGGGGGACAAAATTAAAAACTGCTTTTAGCCTCCTGCTGGCGCTATTTTTGAGTTAGAAAAAAAAAATATAAAAAAATAGGGTCAAATTTTACTTATTGAAATCTACATTTTGATACCCCACACGTCTTGATATACAATTTTTTATTTATTTTTATTTGCTTTAAAGCTCCCTGCTGGCGCAATTTTTGATTTAAAAAAAAATAAGAAAAAGCGTCAAATTCCACTGGTTTGGTTATACATTTTAACGTGCCACATGCCTTGATATAAAAAAAATATTTTGTTTACCTAGCTTCTCCTTAGCGTCAACCCTGAAAAATTATTTTTTCAACAAAGTACATCTTTTACTAGAAGGCATTATTTGACATGTTCAGTAAAAATTTCAAGTTACTAGCTTATATAGTTAACGAGATATTTTGCTTTGACTGAAAATGACGGACAGACGGGCGACAAAGTGAGATTAATAGGGTTTCTTCGGAACCCTAAAAAAGAGTTTGTTCATTATTTTAATTTTAATAACACATTTATTATACCAATAATTTTTCCAACTACTAACATAACTTTTTCAATTACATATAAATACATATTCATGTTAGAAATGTATTAAATAGATCAGTCGCACCCGACAGAAGGTTAAAAATAAAATAATAGTACGAATCACAAGTCACAACGTGTGAAATAGTTAAAGCCGCGTCAATGTTTACATCAGGGTATGGTAACTCCATATGGAAGGGGATGAACCTTTTCACTACACCGTTTATAGCGCTAGTGTGACTGTCACGTGACTGTATTTTGAATTTACCGCTGTCTGTATACATGCTTTGGTATTATTTTAATTGTTTGACAATTTGTGAAACAGTTAAAATGTGTTTGTAAAATTAATTTTCGTTCGTTTGATTAGAAAATGATTGATAAATATTAATAGATAATGCTATTTTACTGTTGTGTACCGTTATGTTATATGTATGAATAACAAAAATACATAAATAATGCAGTATAGACTGTTATAAAGTTTAAGCGAAGAAGTATATAATATTTGAATTAAAATAAAAAACAAGCACAAGGATTCCCAGAAAATGTACGGAAATTATAAAATAAAATATGTGATGCTCACTGTGATAAATCGTACAAATTTGAGGTGATTTATAAAAATAAAACCATACTAGTAGGAAGTTTAACCTAACTAATTAAAACATTTTTTTATAGAGTGAAAGCAAAATACTTAATGCTGCAAAATCGTATATTGAAGACATTATGTCTGTTAATTTTACATTCATCGTACAAGAACATCTGTAATATATCCAATCTATGGAAGAATATTGATTTTTACTATATTGCATGTTGCATTTCTTTTCTTTTACGTAAGTTTGTTTACATTTTTACATTATAATACCATATATTTATTTTGTTTTTGTAATATAGTCTTATATTTTTATAGATGTGAAAAGCAAAAGTATCAGAACAATGTATTGAAGACATCGGAGAACTATTTTACATTCGTCATATCACTTGAAGAAATAAATCAATCATAATTATGTATATATCAGTGACGGTGCGCGAGCTATATTCATGTGAGTCTAGTGACAGTTTATGTTTAGATCAGACACATTCGACATAGTCAGTACGGCAGAGAATTGCCCTTTCCGAAGACACGACAAAATCCAAATGTATTCGATCTATGATAGTAATTTGCATGGCATCACCTGAATACAGCTCGTGCACCGCTGCTGGTATGTATGTTGTGTCAACTGACCAATGACAACAGAAAAAACATTGATACATTTTTTTTATACTAAATTTCCAAGTATTTTTTATTGAAAAAAATTAATATTGTAAAAACCAACAATAAACAGACATGATTCAGTTATTTTTTTTAAATGAGTATTTCATTGTGAGACACAGAAATAGGGTGGCGCAAAAGAAACAAACTTTAAAGGTCTAGGGAATTAATAATGGAAAGATAAGAGATAAAATTCAGAGATTATTGAAATACTTTTTCACGCTAGTTTTTTCTGGTAAAAGATATAGCCAAGTAAAAGTGGACACGATTGCTCCGGCCAGTAGAATGAGGTTAACGGTTAAATGTAAAATCTAGTGCGGTGTTACATCCCAAAAGATTATTGGGCCATATTTTTTTTGAAGATGTTAACAGAAATGCCATAACTGTAACAGGTGAGTGATACCAACATATGATTCAAACTTTTCCGCGACCTGCTCTTACTAACAATCTAGTAATGTTCCAACAAAATGGTGCCACTGCACACACCGCCCGACTCAGTATGGAGCTTTTAAGGGAGATTTTTTGGCGAACAGATAATTTCAAAAAACTCGGCAGTCAACTGGCTTCCTTGTTCACCGGACTTAACAGCCTCAGATTATCATCTTTGGGGATATCTAAAGGGGAGGGTTTATGTTAATAAGCCAACGACTATCCAGCAGTTAAAACACAATATTTGAGCTGAAATTGAGGCGTCAACTCTCAGTATTTTAACTGATGTCATGGACATTTTGTAAGGCAGAAAATGGGGGTCATTTGCTCGACGTAGTGTTCCATAAGTAGCTTTAAAAAATCTCCATAAATTATAGTTTATCATATCTCATCAAAATAATTTAAGAATTTAAAAATATACTTAATGTAAATGTTTAAAAACCAATTGCTTCCTTTGCGCCACCCTGTATTAGCATATAGCTTAAAAAATAAATAGTTCATTAATTAAAATAATATTAATTATTATTCCTGTTCTTTATAATTTGTTGATCTTTTTATATTAAATATAATACGTATATTTAAACAAATAAATTTATTTTCTTGTAAACTATACTTTGTTTTTCAGTTAATACATAATATTGAATTTTTATATAGCATTGAACATAAAATTATGTTATTAAAATAAGTGTTCATAATTACTTGTTTTAATAATATATTTTTTATGTTCAAATATAAATATAAAATAATAGCTGTATTGAGGATATTTAAATTTAGCGGGATTTTAAAATGACGTCATGACTACACTCACAAAAGCGCTGATTAATTTTTGAATACATGAGAGTTGCCTATCTATAGTATTTACTTATCTATGGTTTACATTAACATGAACAGAAACTAGTAATATATATATTAAACTGGTTTGGGTAAAGGCGGAGCTTAAGCTTTGTGTGCTGTCAAGCGAGGGGCACGGGACGGATAATTTTGTATCTTGGATAATAAGTTAGTTCAAGTTCCGATTGTAAGATGGCTTGAGTGCTGCCACCTAGAGCTTGGAACATCGTCCCCGTTTCATCAAAATACATTGCGTTGTTTCTCTTGTTATTCTTTACTCAATGATATTGTATAGAAATAACAAAATTCGTCACAAAAATAGATCAAAACGATCTCTAGTGCCGATATCTAAAAATGGTTTGTACATTAGCTAATTACTAAATCTGGTGCTAATGTTGCCATCTATAGGGATGCCAAACAAAGTTATAAAATGCGAGATGGGTTATATTAGTATGTTTAATATATGGTAATATGTACTTAGTTGTAAGAATGTATTTATTAAGAGTAGTTATAAATTATATTTGTATACCATAATAGATACAAAACTTGTACATAAATAATTACACCAATAAACTTTTATATAATTTTTTATTTGATTTTTTTCACGAGTAGATTAAAGATTGAAATAATTATTGCATCAATTTACTCGATCCAAGGGGAGAAGTGCTCAGCCTCCATCCCCCTCCTTTCAGACTGCGAGTGCCCATGTCCAAAGCCATCTTTGGATGTTAAAATGTTGTAAAAAAATTAATTAAAATAAACATAATTAAGTAGGTAAGTGTTGTTATTTCACTTATCCTGCACTTAATTTTTTAAAGAATAATTAATCTATATACATATAATTACATGTCCTGAATGACTGATTCATCATCGCCGAGCTGAAACCCGTGGACCTAGAAACGTGAAATTTCAGGAGTGTCTTCCTTTTATGAGGTAAGCACCCACTAAGAAAGGATTTTTCGAAATTCAAAAGGGGGTGTAAAAGTTTGTATGGTAATTTTTTTTTTTTTTTATTTCATTTCCTGTCACGTATGGAGGGTTGCAATTAATTTTATTCGATGCGGCAGCAAAAATACTACGTAGACGGGGAGTTTAGGGGAAAAAAAGAACCTCCTATCTCATATAGGAACCGAAATTTATTATTATATATTATATTTATAATGAATAAAAAGCAAAAAAAAAAAGAATTACTTAATATTTAATCCCTTGTCATGTATGGAGGATTGTATTCGATCTGACGGAAAAAATACTATGGGGGAGGGGAAACAATCCCCTATCTCATAGGAACCGAGATATTTACGATTTTGTATAATGAATAAAAAGTAAAACAAGAAAAATTTCATATTTTATCCCCTGTCATTTATGGAGGGTTATAATTACGGGGGTGGGAGTTTAGAAATTCGCGCGAGCGAAGCCGCGGGTATCAGCTAGTTATTAATATAAAACGAAGGAAACAATATGAAAATGTTGAGTACCACTGCTCTAGTTCACAGACGCAGCCAGAGAACGAAGGACAGCGCATGCGCGGAATACGCAGCCATTAAATTTGCATAAATGTCATAATTATCAAAAATAATCAAAATAGTTCTTTAACATAGACATAATCGTATCTTATAAAAAGCTATATTAATCGATTAATGTAAGATTATACGTTTGTTTATGTCCTGTGTGCTATTATATTTATAAGCAAATTTGTAATAGTACTGTGTTGAAATGTTTCACGTTAAACAGGAATTTATAAAAGAAGAAATAGAATACGTCGAATGTCTTCAAGATATTGAAACCTTTGATGAATATTCTGAACACTACAAACAGGAATATGAGGTAAGAAACACAAAGTTAAAATTGAATTACATGTTAGTATGTACGGGTTAGGTTTCATTTCATATAGTATGTTTGACAAATTCTCAAACAGAAAACAGAGGCTTCGGAACAATAAAATTGTTTTATGAACTGTAATATAATTAACGTATTTTTTTAACTTAAGCATTTTTTAGATGTTTCGGAACTAAAACAAAAATATTAAAATTGAAAACTTTTAAAAAAAAATAAAGAAAAACAAAAAGTTAATTTTTCGTTTATAATTTGAAACGAAGTGCAGTTTTAGAATATGTTTCAAACAAAAGTTAAAATATCTTATATTTTATACAAAAAAAAATACCTAACCATTTTTTGTGTATTCCTAATAGGAAAGGTGTAAAACACGTTGCATTGCGCAACTTGTTATAAAAGAGGAACCGAGATGATAAGTATATCGCGTGCTCTGTTTGACTCGGTTCCACTTTGGTAGTGTGGTAAAAAAAAATGAAGCTAATCAAATAGGGGGTAGGGGTGAAAATAAAATTCAGTAATCAATATATGTTAAAAGTGTGTAGCATTAATAATTTAGTTTTAAAAAGAGCAGCTTGCTGATGATCCAAAAGTTATTTTTGTAATATTTTTAGCATTATCTGTAAAAAATTACAAAAAACAAATTCAATTTATTACTGTATTGAATTACGTTTTTCAGGAAAAGATGGTTGTTAAAGAAGAAAACATACCAGAATCTAGAAGCGAACAACAAGAAAACAAAGATCCTTTAAAAACAAATTGTGACATTAAAATAATGATGGGTTTTCAGGAAGACTTGGTTATTAAAGAAGAATATGTACCCAAAATTAAGAAGGAAGAATTAGAAAATGAAGATCTAATTATTTCTACAAATTATAAAAATGAAATAATGTACAATGAGTCAAGTTCAACTAAGCAACGTTCTCATAAAACTACTGTAAAATTAGAAAAACATAAATGTGATCAGTGCAAGTATAGTTGTAAAAAGAAACAAAATTTGTTAAGTCATAAATTAATACATATTAAAGAAAAACATCTTAAATGCAACCAATGTGAATATAGCTGTAATCAAAAAGCAAATTTAGTAACACATAAACTAAAGCATACTAATGAAAATCCTTTTAAATGCGACCACTGCGATTATAGTTGTAAAAGTAGCAAGTATTTAGCAAAGCATAAACTAACACATACTAATGAAAAACCTTTTAAATGCAAGCATTGCGATTATAGCTGTAAAAGTAGCAGTAATTTAGTAAGGCATAAACTAATACATACTAATGAAAAACCTTTTAAATGTAACCATTGCGAATATAACTGTAAAAGTAGCATGGATTTAGCAAAGCATTTATTAACACATACTAAAGAAAAACGTTTTAAATGTGACCTTTGCAATTATAGCTGTATACGTAGCGATAGTTTAGCAAAACATAAACAAACACATACTAATGAAAAACCTTTTAAATGCATTCATTGCAATTATAGCTTTAAAAGTAGCGACTATTTAGCAAAGCATAAACTAACACATACTAATGAAAGACCTTTTAAATGCAACCATTGCGATTATAGCTTTAAAAGTAACGGTAATTTAGCAAGGCATAAACTAACACATACCAATGAAAGAGCTTTTAAATGCAACAATTGTGATTATAGCTGTAAAAGTAGCACAGATTTAGCAAGACATAATCTAACACATACTAATGAAAGACCGTTTAAATGCGACCATTGTGATTATAGCTGTAAGCGTAGCACAGATTTAGCAGGGCATAAACTAACACATACAACTGAAAGACCTTTTAAATGCATCTATTGCGATTATAGCTGTAAAAGTAGCAATCATTTAGCAAAGCATAAACTAACACATACCAATGAAAAACCTTTTAAATGTAACCGTTGCGATTATAGCTGTAAAAGTAGTTGTAATTTAGCAAGGCATAAACTAACACATACTAATGAAAAACCTTTTAAATGCAACCATTGTGATAATAGCTTTAAAAGTAGTGGCTATTTAGCAAAGCATAAACTAACACATACTAATGAAAAACCTTTAAAATGCAACCATTGTGATTATAGTTGTAAAAGTAGCAGTAATTTAGCAAGGCATAAACTAACACATACTAATGAAAGACCTTTTAAATGCGACCAATGTGAATACAGCTGTAGACAAAAAGCAAGTTTATTAACACATAAATTAACACATACTGATAAAAAACCTTTTAAATGCGATCGATGTGAATACAGCTGTAGACAAAAAGCAAGTTTATTACGACATGATTTAATTCATACTAATGAAAGACCTTTTAAATGCGACATATGTGAATACAGCTGTAAACAAAAAGCAAATTTATCAACACATAAATTAACACATACTAGTAAAATACTTTTGAAATGTGACTAATGTGAATAGAGCTGTAGACAAAAAGCAAGTTTAGTAACAGATATTCATGAAAAACCATTTAAATACGACCGATGTAAATATAGCTGTAAACAAAAAGCAAGTTTATTAAGACATTTATCTCATACCAAAAAATACTACTTTTTAAAGCATAAATTAACACATTCTAAAAAACGACCTTTTAAATGCAATCGATGTAATTATAGCTGTAAACAAATACAACATTTAGCAAAACATAAACATAGTATTGAAAAACCTTTCTAATGTGACTAATATCATTGAGTAAAGAATAACAAGAGAAACAACGTATATGGGAGAGTTGAAACGCAGTAGATATATGAACCATGCACTATTTGAGCCCCAGGAAGTGCTGGTATCTATTGAAAAAATTATTAATTATTCATATGAAATATCTGGTTTTCGACTCTGCTAAATCGTCAGATTTTAAGCTCCGCCCTTCTAAAATGATTTACGAACGTCTTGTTTACATTATTTTAAGTCGGCTGATACGTGATACAAAGGCGGCAAGAACGTTGCAAGAAATATTCGTTACTTATTATCTTTTTCTTTTAAATAAAACAAAAAAAATATGTAATGTTAAAATTATTTGAGATAATTGCTGCTATCAATAATATAATAGATTTTTGCTTTAAAATAGGTTTTTATAAGTTGTAAGAAATTTAAATTTGTGACGCGATGTTACATTACTGATGATATAATAAGTAAAATTAGATTGATCGTTTTATTCATTTCAAATTAATATAAAAATATATCAAAACTAAAAATATGGTTCTGCGGTTTTTTGTATCTACATTGCTTTAAACATAGAATATGGATTGTGGACCGATACATATTACATATAATAATATATACAAAATAAGTTTTTTTATCTTCTTCAATAAAAATTAAAAATTCTTTTGTTTTTGTTTTTATTTCTCAAATATTATTTATTAAAATTACTTTTGACCAAATATCATCGAAATTTTTATTATTTATGTACATTTTTTTTGATATTTTGAAGAAATAAAAATCCTTTTTTTAGGCCGACGCGACGGCTGGAATGTTTCTACATATAAAGAAAAACAGAAAAAATAATAATTTAATATTGCATCCCCTGTCGCGTATGGTGAGTCGTAATTATTTTCATTCGATCCGGCGGGAAAAATACTATGGGGAAGTACCCTCTCTCGCATAGGAGCCGAAATATTTACAATTTTTTAAGTTCGGTTAGGTAAATAATACATATAGATAATACAAATTTTTGTATGATAATCGATAAACAGGTCAAATTTTACACACCCATTTTTTTATCTAATACATTTTTCGGGATACAAAGTAGCATATGTCGTTCTTCAGGATGCAAGCTATCTTCCAGCCAAATTTCATGAAGATCGGTTCATCGGCTTAGTCGTGAAAAGGTAAAAAAAAACAGACAAACACACTTTCGCATATGTAATATTAGTATGGATTTAAAGCAATGAAAAAAAATTGGAATAAAAGATTTCACGACATTACATTCTAAAAGGTAAGCTGAAACGTCGAAAACCACACGTAAAATCTCGGCTTGAAACATTGAAAGCTTGTTCAAATTGTCCAATAAGAACTAGAATATTGTGTAAGGAATGTGACGAGATTTTGCGATGTGTTTCAAAAACAAACACTAAAATAAGTCAGCTATCAGAGAGAGGCAAGGGGACTCACAATAAAAAAGCACCCCAAAATGTACACAGTAATTTGAATATGACTGAAAGATATAAAACATGTAGTTTATAATGTCTTATCACTAAAAATTCCGAAAAAAATTATGATTTTTTAATTTTTACCCCCACCATATTGAATTAAAAACGGGGAATGAGTGAAAATATTTACTGTAATAGTGTATCTAACATAGAATTTCACTTTTATTATAAGTAGCTCATAAAAGCATGATACAAAAAAAAATCTTAATTTTACAATTTTTTTTATTATTTTTAACATTTTGGTGAGTTTAAAATGGTTTAAGGTGAGAAAAAAAATGTTTTCTTAAACTCTGATACCTCCGATCACCGTTGATCATAGTTTCAATTCAATTCTGATACTCTTTCGACTCGAAAAAAAGGTGAAAATAAAAAATCTCTTATTTTTTGATACTTTTCGACTTAAAATTCGCCATATTTTTTTTTCAGAGCCATAAAAATGTAATTTTGAACCCGGAAATAGAAAGAGCACACTCGAAAATAGTAAAATACATTACTTTTATTTATATTACTTCCATTATTCTTAATGATTCAATGAGCTCAAAGATTGACGAAAAAAATTGTTATTTTGATCCTTAATGGGTTAAATAGCCGTTACCCAAAAAAGTGGTATTCCCCCCCCCCCCCCCCCCACCCGATCGAATGAAACAAATTAAAACTATCCATATATGAAAGGGGGTGAAATATTAAATTTGTTTCCTTTTATTCATTATAGAAAAACGTAAATATCACGGCTCATATGCGTGATAGGGGGTTGTTTTACCTCTAAAATCCTCAACCCCGTAGTATTTCTCCCGCCGGATCTAATAAAACTAATTAAAACTCTTCATATTTGAATAGGGGGTGAAATATTCCTTTTTTTTCATTCATTATACAAAATCGTAAATAACTCAATTCCTATGTGAGATAAGGTGTTTTTTTTCCTTCTAAAACCCCAACCCTCGTGGTATTTTTTCCGCCGGATAGAATGAAACCAATTACAACCCTGAATAAATAACAGGGGGTGAAATATTAATGACCAAACAATTTTTTTCCATACAAACTTTTCCACCCCCTTGCAATCCTTTAGGTGTTGTTTTTTCGGGAGACTATGTTGCCCATGTCCTTCTTCAGAATATAAGACACACTTTCGCATTTATAATATTAGTATAAATAAAAATAAATTCTACTAATTGTTATCTATATTTTGACACCCCACATGCCTATATATGAAAATAAAAATAAAAAATTCTATGACGTCCCTCCCTATTATTCCAAAATTTAAAATTATATTGTTGACTTTAGTATTTATCTTAGGTAGTCTCACCACAGCCTCATTACCAATTTTTTTTTCCAGTTTTTTTGAGCCAGTAGTTACAAAGTTAGAGGGGGGGGGGGATAAAATAAAATATTACTTTTAGTCTCCTATAGGCGCCATTTTTGAGTTAGAAAAAAAATAAAATATGGTCATATTCTACTAATTGAGATCTATATTTCGATAACCCACATGCCTAGATATGAAAATTAAAAATTCTGACACCCGTCACTATTATTCCAAAATTTAAAATGAAATTATTGACTTTAGTATTTGTCGTTGGTAGTCTCACTAAAGCCACGTTACCAAATTTTTGCAGATTTTTTGAACCAGTAGTTACCAAGGTAGAGGGGGGGGGGGGGGGCAAAATTAAAAACTGCTTTTAGCCTCCTGCTGGCGCTATTTTTGAGTTAGAAAAATAGGGTCAAATTTTACTTATTGAAATCTACATTTTGATACCCCACACGTCTTGATATAGAATTGTTTTTTTTTTTTTTATTTGCTTTAAAGCTCCCTGCTGGCGCAATTTTTGATTTAAAAAAAAATAAGAAAAAGCGTCAAATTCCACTGGTTTGGTTATACATTTTAACGTGCCACATGCCTTGATATAAAAAAAATATTTTGTTTACCTAACTTCTCCTTAGCGTCAACCCTGAAAAATTATTTTTTCAACAAAGTACATATTTTACTAGAAGGCATTATTTTACATGTTCAGTAAAAATTTCAAGTTATTAGCTTATATAGTTAACGAGATATTTTGCTTTGACTGAAAATGACGGACGGACGGACGACAAAGTGAGATTAATAGGGTTTCTTCGGAACCCTAAAAAAGAGTTTGTTCATTATTTTAATTTTAATAATACATTTATTATACCAATAATTTTTCAACTACTAACATAACTTTTTCAATTACATATAAATACATATTCATGTTAGAAATGTATCAAATAGATCAGTCGCGCCCGACGAAAGGTTAAAAAGAAAATAATAGTACGAATCACAAGTCACAATGTGTAAAATAGTTAAAGCCGCCGCTTCGATGTTTACATTAACATGAACAGAAACTAGTAGTACATATATTAAACTGGTTTGGGTATAGGCGGAGCTTAAGCTTAGTGTGCTGTCAAGCGAGGGGTACGGGACGGATAATTTTGTATCTTGGATAATAAGTTAGTTCAAGTTCCGATTGTAAGATGGCTTGAGTGCTGCCATCTAGAGCTTGGAACATCGTCCCCGTTTCATCAAAATACATTGCGTTGTTTCTCTTGTTATTCTTTACTCAATGCTAATATCTAATTAACACATAGTATGTAGATATGAAAAGAACGAGTCTTTTTAGTGACTCGGTACATTTTAGTTAATTCAGTAAAATCATTCGTCCAATGAGTTTCTATCTAAAGTAAAATATTTTGAAAATTTTAATGAGTCATACGATTAATGATAAAAATGACATTTTTTTAGAAAGAAGTGTTTCCAATTTTGAATTTTAATTTATACCCTTCTCTAAAAAAAACTATAAGATCAAAACTCAATTTTAAATCAAAAACTCTTGGGAATATGAATATTTTTACGTAATTAACTCAAGTAAGTCGAGTCTGTACTACTGACTCGAATAACATCGTTTACTTAAGGCAGTGACTGCCAAACTGTGTGCCGCTAAATATTTAAATATATGGCACAAAATCACGGAAGTGGCAAATTTCAAGTTTGAGGGGATTTTTCAGGGAAAGTGGGCGAAGCTATCGATTTACTCCCCGAGTTTCCCCCCCCCCCCCCCCCCCCCTAGCGACGCCGCTACCAAGGACCTCTATAACATTTGCTACGGGCCCCGTGCTTGCTTAATCCGGCACTGATTCTAGTACAGTAATAGCAAACAAAACAAAAGAAAATAAAGCTCCAATGCATTTTTTAACCTTTTTTTGGTGTTCTGATACAGTTGGCAATACTGACCATGTGAAAGTGCTTCTAAAAATAACATTTATTTTTTATACTATATTTTTTAATGTCAAAATTCGTTTTAAAACATTATTATAATTATGCGTTATTAGTTTAGATATTACAAAAAAGATCAAATAAGTTTATATAAAAAATTATCTTCAAAATATACTCACGGACTCACGCACGAGAAAAATGTGCTCACGGCACGCCCGCTCACGATTTAAGATTTGAAAATCGCTCACGCGGGTCACGGTCGTGACCCGAAAAATTCACGGCCCGCGCCCAGCTCTAATGGTATGAGGATTTCAGTCAGTTTTTGGGATGTGAAACTAGATTTAAAAATTCTAATGTGGATGCACAGCGTTTTTTCGTGCTAAATTCACCAAAGGTAATTAATTATCGAACAATTTCAATAAATACCGACAAAGTAGTATTCTGTTGAACTGCCATTGGTTACCATTTAATTTCTATTAAATTTTATTAGAAAATATTAATTCGAAATTTTTCTTTATTTTTTCGTTTTTTGTTTTTTTAACAATTTCAAACATAATCAAAAATTTTCTGCTATGCAAACGTCAAAATGACATTTAATTTTATTTTGACCTGGCACAATGCTGAGTAACTTTTGTCTGTTAAGTTTTTCTGTAAGTAAGCAGCTCAATTTTCGAAATATAAATTCGAAACGTTTTCTTTTGAACACTCGGAGTACTTATTTACGACGTATAATCAATGCAAATATTGCTATGAAGATTTTATTTGGAAAACATAGACAAGGATTTTTATGATATTAAATTTGTATATTAATTTCTTACAAAACCTATGTAATATGTACTTAGTTATAAGATTTTACTTATTAAGAATAGTTATAAAGTATATTTGTATACTATAACAGATACAAAACTTGTATAGAAATAATTACATCAATAAACTTTTATATAATTTTTTATTTGATTTTTTTCACAAGTAGGGGAGTGCTTCGCCTCGATCCCCTCCTTTTGTTTGCAGATGCCCATGTCAATAGCCAATTATTAATACAAAATTGTAAAATTGCAATCATTATCAGTTTAGGAAAAATCAATCGGACCAAAACAAATGAAAGGATTTTAAAATGTTGAGTATCACTGCTCTAGTTCTAGACCAAGAGTTGGCTTCACCCTCTTTCTTATTTTTTCTAAATCAAAAATGGCGCCATCAAGGGTTTTCAAACAGAATTTTATTTTGCCCAATAATTTTTTTCAATATTTTTGGGTATTTAGTTTTAAAACTTGAATGTTGTAGTTTTTGAGTCACTTGTTGAAAATTTTAATATCCTTAAGGATAACCTCTTTTTAGGGTTCCGAAGAAACCCTATTAATCTCACTTTGTCGTCCGTCCGTCCTTTTCACTCAAAGCTAAATATCTCATAAACTATATAAGCTAGAAACTTGAAATTTTTACTGAATATGTCAAATGATTCCCCTCTAATAAAAGATGTACAAAGTTGAAAAAATAATTTTTCAAGGGAGGCACTAAGGAGCTAAAGCTAGGCAAAAAAATATTTTTTTTTGTACCAAGGCATGTGGCACGATATAATGTATAACCAAACCAGCGGAATTTGACCCTCTCTTATTTTGTTCTAAATCAAAAATAGCGCCTGCAGGGGGCTATAAAGCAAATCCAAAAAAATGTATACCAAAACGTGTGGGGTATCAAATTGTAAGCCCCAATCAGTAGAATTTGACCATATTTTTTTCTATCTCAAAAATGGCGACTATAGGGGGCTAAAAGCAGTATTTTACCCACCCACCCCCCCCCGTCTCTAACTCTGTAACTACTAGCTCAAAAAATGGGGGCCACCTTAGGCGTCATAGAATTTCTTATTTTTATTTTCATATCTAGGCATGTGGAGTGTCAAAATTTAAATCTCAATTAGTATAATATGACCTTATTTTTATATTATTTTCTAACTCCAAATACTCCACGTAGCACGTACTTCGTGCTTATGGCATACACTCGTGTATGTTTTCTCGAATTATTTTGAAGATGAAACACCGAAAAACAATTTTCAAAAATGTATATCAGTTTTGAGAAGCTCTGCAGGACTTGAGAAAGTTTTTTGGTCAAAATAAATAAAAGATGTTTGTAGAACAGACTTTTTTCTTTACTGCACGACCACTTTTGACTAAGTTATTTGCAATCAAAACAAAAATGGAAAGTTTTTTCTTTAACGCCCTTTAGTTGTTCATTTGATAAAAATATTTAATTGTAAAAATTCTATTTGAAAGTGACATAAACAATTACATATTTTTCATAAAACGTGGGGGAACTTTGGGAGGAATTATGGGACCATCAAGGTGTCTATGTTTTTTTTATTTATTTAAAGTATCCCTAACATATCTGAATCGCTCAGATCTTTTTTACTTTGTACTCTAAGCGATCAAACATGCCATATTGCTATGAGAGAGTTAAAGGGTCACTCAAATTTATTTTATCTTTTTAAAGGTATTTTTGAAAGTCTGTTTCTCCACGAAAAATGTCCATAAAACAGTTTTCAAAAAAAAGTTTTAAAGCTAATTGTTCTTGTTTTCCAATCATGAGTTGAAATGTTTTTGTCGTTCAGGATAACCACTTTTTTGATGAAGCGCCGAAAAAAAATTTGCAAAATTTTAAAACAATTTTGAGAGCCTCCATGCGGGCTGTGGTACATTTTTTTGTTTAAATCTAATGAATTAGTTTTGTAGATCAGGCTTTTCTCTTCAATTTAATTTTTTTTGTATTACTTTACGACCATTTTTGATCGAGTTGTTTGCGTCTAAACATTTGTTGTTACTTTTTCGTTGATCTACATTGAAATTAAAAAATGTTCATTTTCATCAGAAAAAGACATGGTCATTTAGAACAAAATTATTTAAATTTTCAAAAAAAATAATAAAAAAATATCTATAAAGTAAAAAAAATCTGAGCGATTTAGGATTTCGCATATTGTATGTTAGGGATACTTGAAACTTAAAAAAACAGACACTTTGATGATCACATTATTTTCCCCAAAGTTCCCCCATGTTTTATGAAAAATGAAAAATATGCAATTGTCACTTTCAAGTGGATTTTTTAGAAAGAAATTTTTTTATTAAATGAACAACTAAAGGGCGTTAATGGCAAAAAAGGAAAAAAGTCTGTTCTACAAACATCTTTTATTTAATTTGACTAAAAAAATTTTTTAAGTCCTATAGAGCTTCTCAAAATTGGCGTTTCATCTTCAAGAAAGAGGTTATCCTTAAGGATATTAAAATTTTCAACAAGTGATTCGAAAACTAGAACGATTTAGCTTTAAAAAATGTTTTTAAACGACCATTTTTCAGATTCAGCCATTCAAAAATACCTAAAAATATTGAGAATTATTAGTGATCCCTTAATTTTGCAGTTTAGTGTATTTTATAGTTATTTTTCACACATGAAACAATAGGCTATTGAGCAGTAACCATCATGAAGGACGCCTGTAAAATGCATATATCTACAGTTTTGGTTAACTCCAGCGGGTTGACCTTTATCCCATTTTGCATAACCAGAATCACTCAACAGTGAACAGACCACCTGAAAACAATACCAAATATATTTTTGTATTGATATATTTTTTCGATAGTTTCGAATCTTTTAATTTTACATACAGAGTGTGCCAAGACTGTGTCAAAGTTAAATATTTCATTTATTATAACAAATGAAAGAAAACTTTAAATACAAAAGTTGTCAGGTTAGACAAGGCGCATATTTTAAAAATAGTAACATTTATATAGGGTGTCCCATAAGTGCGTTACAAATCAAAGTTACATTTTTTTAAATACAATGTATATTTCTTTGATTGATAATCTAAAAGCATTTTGTATATTTTGATACAAGCATGTGTGGGATTGTACTGAGCGGTTTAGAAATTATGACCATTTTTATAAGAAAATTGACATATTTTTTTCAACACCTTATTTTCTAATTACAACAAAAAAAAATTTTCTGCTAAAAATAGTTTTGGCATATGCTCTATAATTGCGATATTATTCAATATGGCAGAACAAGATAAAGTTCGAACCAGAAGTGCTCTGAAAAAAAGTGATTGTGACGAGACTGAAGTCTCAAAAATCTTAAAAAAAATAGTGCAATATCTGAAGAATGGTTTGATGTTATCAAAAATATCATAAACGAAGCTGTAAAACCAATAATAACGGAATTAAATGAAGTAAAATTAATTAACTTAAAACTAATGAATCAAATAAGTGACCTTGCGACGAAGCAAATCTCAAACAATGCAAGTACAGTGGTGCCAAAAGCAAATGCAAACGTGAAACCCAAGTATGCTGAAATAGTAAAATCACCATTAAATGAAGAAACTAAAATCAAGACTTCTCCTCAAGAAAAATAAATAAATAAATCTTTAAATCAGGAAAAAAACAGTCTAAATAGTAACGACAAAAACAATGCTATTCAAAATAAAGAAGATGAAGAAGAATTTATTGAAGTTAAAAGGAAAAGGAAAACTAGACAAGGATTTGTAGGAACGGATAATTCTGATCCTGAATTCACAGCAATATCGAAAAAAGCATGGCTGTTTGTTGGGCGAGTAAATGAAAATGTTACAAAAGACACTGTCATAAAATATATTAAAAACAAATGTCCCATTGACATTGAAATTGAAGAAATGGAAACAAAAAGCACCTATAAATGTTTTAAAGTGGGTGTAGATATGCCACATTATGAAAAACTAAATTGTGCCGGCTTCTGGCCGATCGGCATAATAGTAAGAAGATTCAAGTTTTTTCGGCAATCAAATTTCTAACAGCAAAGTATCACCCCTAAAAAATAACTTACAAAACAACAGTCAAATGAATAATATAAAGAAAAAAAGACTACAAGATGCTTTATCAATAAAAAACAACGAAGCTGACATCAACAAAACAAACATAGACCGTATAGAAATCCTACATATGTATAAACTGACAATAGTGGAGTCATTTAACCGAAATTTTTTATTGAATAAAACAATCTCTCCCTCCAGCGATTTTATGATTTTAAAATGTTCTAGGGATCAAGAGAAGTTCATAACTGAGTTTGTGGATTAATCCGTTTTCCGCGCGGTACTTTTTTCACAACTTTTCCGGAAATTCATCGATTTTTCCTGTTTGCAGTTCGATTTTTCTCGAATATCTCCGCTTCTACTTGATCAATATCGACCAAAAAAAATAGGATCACTCGTAAGGAACCCCTCTATCGATCTGTGTTAGGCGGAATACTATAACTTAATTTCTAACCTCAAAATAATTACAAACTGCGCATATAACAGATTTTTCATTTGTTCTCAATTACTTTGCAACAAGTATTAATATTTTAATGAAAATAAGGAAAAATGTACCTCTTATGATCCTTAATAAACCTACCAAGTTTGATTTCAAAATATTCAAAATTGCCGCCAAAATTTTTATTTAAAAAAAAAATTGATTGACACAGTCGCGCAGTGATACGTCCAAGCATGCGCGCTAAGACTCGCGCGTCGTTACCTAAAAATTAATATTTCATAAAGTTTTCATATGTTCATAAATTTTCAAAGTGCTACATACTCAGGAATGATTAAGCTACAACATATATTTTTATTTTTAAAATTCAGAGATGACATGTGCCCCAAATGTTCAGTTAAATTTTATAAATAGAAAAAATGTATTTAAACATTAGTTTTGTGCAGCAAAATATTTTTAAAAATAAATTATATACATTTTCCTACAAAATTGATTCCTTGTATTTTTACGCTATCTTTGATAGTTTTTGAGATATTTCGATTTTTTTGGGGGGAATTTTTTTCTTCGATTTTTAAGTACCATTAAAAATCTTCTTTTAACTAATACTAAAACATATGTAAAAATTAAAAAAATCGGCAACAACAACAAAAAAAGTGTGTAGTTATTTATGGAATGACCGATACCATACCTACATTATGAAACAAAAAAGTTATTAAGATTTTTCTGAACTGATTTTTGCTTTTTCGGATTGTTGCCGTAAATACATTTTTCCCGCTTAACTTTCATTATTGTTCAAAACCAATTACAAAATTTAAAATCTACACTCATCCAAACAATTAAAGGAACAAGAATTTAAACATTTTTTTTGGGTGTTTTTTGAAGTGCTGTATCTTTGTGAAAAATAGTCGTATCGAAATAAAACAAAAAGCATTTTAAAGCGTCAAGTTTCTAGTTTTGAGATTTTTTAGCATAATTTTTTTTGAGTTACGGTTATCGCGCAATCAAAAGAAATAGTGGGACACAAAAATTTTCAAATTTTTAAAAAAAATTTTAAGGGTCCTCGGGCTTGGTAAATTTTTTTTCAGTTAAACCAATGCATTGGTCAGTTAACTTGTTTATTCAGCTTTAATTTGCTTTTTTTTTGGTCTCTCTCAATTTTTTTTCGCCGAGATATCTGCCTTTAAATGAAAAATGATTCTTTTATCTTCGATCATCAATATATCAGCAACTAATGATTAAACAGTAAATTTAAGGGCAGTTTTAAAAACTTGAATAAATTTCCTACAAGACCCTTTCATGACTTTATTAGAAAAAATTTTTGTCACAAGAAAACTGGACAGAATTTTTTTTTTCTCTTTTTTGGCTTTACTATAATTAGATGCAGCCAGTTATAACCGGACGAACACAAACTTCTCCCAACGTGGATGATATATAGGAAGGGAATGTGCCCTGGGGTAATCAGGGCAGGTGACACTTATGAGACCCTTCGATTCACGGGGAGTTTTTTTTTAAGGATCACACAATAGGAGCTTATACTATACCGACTAGGGGGGGGGGGGGGGGGCGGTTCCATTCCCGCATACTATCTGGTTGATTGTATGTGGAACTTTCCATTCCCCACCCGGACGGTATTACAACTTAAACTGGCTGGTTACAATTGTATTTGACTATTTCTAATGAACTTATATATGATGTTGTACAACTCTATGTCTAACGAGGCCTGTATAGGGATCAGACTCAAAGGTGGATAAACACCTTTTTCTTTTAATTCATCTACCATGACTGTTCTATTTGAGTGATGAAGAGTACATTGAAATATTAAATGTTCTATGTCCTGCGTATATATGTTATCGCATGTGCATTTGTCTGTATTTACTTTTCTAATTTTGTGAAGATATTTGTTTGCCTTGGCGTGGTTAAACTTCATTCTGGATATGCATATCATCATTCCCTTGGATACATTTTCAACTTCATACCATTGTTTTCTGGGGATGCTAGGGTGAATCCATCCGTATCTTTGTCCTTTTAATTTTAAACTATCAGCCCATTCCATATTCCATTCTATTCTAGCTTCTTCTTTAATTGAACTTGCAATATCACCTGGAATCTTCATAGGCGAAATGGTTTCCGTTGTTGCAGTTCGTGCTTGTGAATCTACCTTCACATTTCCCTCAATTCCGCAGTGGCTTTTCACCCATAGGAACGTGATTTTGTTCAATTGTAAGGAAAGTTTGTATAGCTTATTTAGTATTTCGTAGAGGATATAGTTTGTTTTAGTAGTTTTTCTTAGATTGAAGTGCTTGTAGTATTGATTGCGCGTCCGAGCAAATGATGATGTCTATGTTTACAAAATTCTCTTCTCTGAGAAATTCAAGAGCTTTTAGAATGGCAACCGCCTCTGCTGTGAAGATGCTGGCTTCTTTATGAAGCCTGTATCTTTCTATGTGGTGAGAATTTGGAACATAGAAGGCTGCTCCAACTCCAGAATCAGTTTTGGACCCGTCTGTAAATATTTGTAGTGGCCAGTTATGTTCTTCTAGGAATTCATTAAACACTATACTATTTTCCATCTCGTTTCCTGTGAACCTTAGCATATTGTGTACTTTGACATTTACAAAGATAGTTTCGTATTCATGCTGATAAACTGGGAAGATGTCATATTTGTGTATTATATTCCGGAAGCTCTCCAATTTAGTTTGGGCTGATATTAGATTAGGGATATTTTTTTTGCGCCAATATTTCTCATTGTTTTGTATGGTTCTGCCCAATTTTTCGATTTCTCTTATTACTGAGCTGTTGTTGCACTGAATTTGTTTGAGAGAGAATCTTGACGCTAGCATTTTTCTTTTTATGCACAGGGGTGGTTCGTTGACTTCCATCAGCAACGCGTTAGTCGGCATAGATTTTAGGGCTCCAATTGCAATTCTAATAGCTTTAAATTGGCATCGATCTAGTTTTATAAGATTTGATTTCGCCGCTGTATCATAGAATATGCTCCCATAGTCAATTCGTGATCTAATTAGTCCAATTTTGGGATTCGATCCCCATGTTACTCCATTGATTGCTCTCAAAATATTTGTTGTCATTTCACAGTTCTTTTCTATATGTTTAATATGATCTTTCCATCGTAGTTTCCTGTCTAGGATAAGGCCCAAATATTTGAACTCGTTTACTATTTCGAAGTTGGAGCTTCCTAGATTAATTTCTTATTAATGGTGGTCTGCATTGTCTTCTCTTTTGCACATTTGTGGTTTGTCTACTCATGGAGGAGCTATTTTCGAAATAAGTTCTTGAATGGCCTCGCTGTTATTTGATACATTTGTCGGAGCTACCACTCTTTTAAATGCTTTAATATTGCGCCATATGTCTTTTATATCTGTTGTTCGGGTCAGGAGTCTTTTTTGGTCTTGCGGATTTGTTTATTATATTCTGTCAGGGAGAGGTAGTATTCTTCCCATCTTCCTGTTCTTTTCGCCTTGTTAAACAACTTGCGTGTTTTCTTTCTTTGTTCTGCCAGATTTGTGTTCCACCAGCAGACTTCTCTATTTGTGGATCTACTCACAACCCGGCAGTTGTTATGGTACGAATTTACAATAGCCTCCTGTAATTGAACAGAGGTTAATTCTATATCCATACTGTCCTTAATTTCATTTTTTACATTATCCAAGTTCAATTGTAGGTCCTGTTTGTATTTCTCCCAGTCCGTGTTTCTCGGGTTTCGATATTCCGAAGCTGGCTTATCAATATCTTTGATTTCCATTCGGATATATCTATGATCCGAGAGCGACGGTTCCTCGGACACATGCCATCGAGTTATCTGAGAGCTTATACGTGAGGTTGCTACTGTTATATCAATGATCTCTTTTCGAGTTCTTGTTATAAAGGTTGGTTTATTTCCTCGATTTAGAAGGTCCAAATCTTTAGAAATAATATAATCAAATAGATACTCACCCCTTCTATTGGTGTTGCTGCTTCTCCATGCTGCATGGTGTGTGTTGGAGTCTATTCCAGCTAGTAGCTGCAGGTTCGATTGCCTGCAGTGGACCACTAGCTGCTGCAGTTCTTCCGATGGTGGCGGATCTGGTGAGTCAAACGGAAGGTATACCGAGGCTATTATTATTTCCCTCAGGTTTCCTTCCGTTTGTATTTTTATACTTATGGCAGCTTGATCCCTGCAACAGAAATTTGTCAGTTTTAAAACTTGAAGTTCTTCCCTGACAAGTATACATGATCTTACATTTCCAAGGTTTCTGTTGTATATTAGTTTACCCTTGGTGGTTTCTAAGCCTGATACCTTTCCCCCGAACAGCCAGGGGTCCTGGATCAAGGCTATGTCTATACTTTTCGAGGAAAAGTATTTACAGAAGGCCGCCGAAGCTGCCTTATTGTGCTGCAGGTTTACTTGAAGTACCTGCAGCATCTTCTGTCTTCTCTTCAGGTTTCTTTGAGACTCTGAAGGTTAACTGAGACAAACCTAGATAGGCTTTAAATCCCACCTTGCTCAGCTCCTTCAGTGAGGTCTCGTTTATCGCAAGGACCAGGGTAGTACCTTGCGTTTCCTGTTTGGTGGATATGATCTGCCATTCCCCTGTTTCCAGGTTTTTATTTTGCGTCTTCAGCAGCTGGAGGATCTAAGATGGTTCTTTAGCCTCCACTAGGTCGGTGGGGATCCACACAACCACTTTGGAGGTTTTGACCACATCCTTGGCCTCTCCTACTCGGAGGTTGGTCCCCTCCCACAGCTGGAGTTGTGGAAGCTTTCCTTCCAGCCACTCTTTTGCTTCGTTATTTGCACAAGACGCAAACAGTACACCGCCATGTGCGTAGCTGTTTGTGAATTGTGGTCACATTTGAAAATTTCCTTTGTGAGAGTCTGCTGAATCTGCTTTGCCTGTTCTGGGGTTAGTTTGTCCTCAGGATAGGTTTGCAGAACTACTGCCATCTTTATGGCAGAGATAGTTTGGCTATAGGACTGCCCCTGTACCGAGGTACTGTGTTTTGTCCTATCGTCCCCTTCTCTGATCTTTTTAGGTGCCCTTTGTACTGATGGTGATGGTGTACTCCCATCAGTACGGGTTCTTTTCCTGGGATCAGTTTCAGTTTCCTCAGCTGGGTCTTTTGCTGTCCCCAGTGATTTCCTTTGGCGGTTTGCCCTAGGTTTCCTTGGCCTAATGGGCTCCCCTCTTGCTATTGCCGCCTCTATCGCCATCCTGCGGCGTTGTGCCCCTGAGATGTGTCCCTCAGGTTTTGGTTTTGGAGGGGATTTTACCTCGGTTTGTGTTTCCGAGGGGTTTGCCCCTATTTTTCCCATAATTTCCTGCTTGGAAGATACTGAGGTTTGACTTTTGTCTGCCTCAGATATCTCCATGGGGGATTGTTGTTTATTTGCTTTGTTTTTTTCCGTTTCCATGTTTGTTCCCACGAGTATGAAAAATAGTTAAGTTTATTGGCTGTATACAATGGGGTGCGCCCGGTGCCCCAAGGGATAACCAGTAGGTACTGATCTTCTAGACAGTCACGCGGGTGTTCAAAAGAAAACGTTTCGAATTTATATTTCAAAAATTGAGCTGCTAACAGAAAAACTTAACCGATAAAAGTTACTCAGTATTGTGCCAGGTCAAAATAAAACGAGCCTTGGGTTGGAGTCAGACCCTTTAGGTCCACACAATCAACTTCCCAACACGGTGTGATTATAAATACTGGAATACTGATCATTTTTTTGTTTACATATAGTTCATGTGAATATTTTTTAATATGTATATGAAAAATTTTAATGAAATTGGTCAGAAATAAAACTCACCTTTGTATTATGAATATTTGTTTTCTAATATCCTAATGTCAATAATATAACACACATTTTTAGAATAACTAATTTGACAATTTGAATCAATTGCATTTGTTTTTATAATAATTAGTCTGACAATTTAATTTAATTGCATTTGTTTCCAAGGCAACATGAATTGTAGACTTATTTATTAGTATTTAAAATTCAAATTTTGAGAGTGTTTTTCGCCTTTCACCCTTTCTATGGCTGTTTAGGCACGTATAACAAAAAAATACTGAAATTTTTTTTCATTATTTGTATTGTAGAATATTTATGCTAAGTTTCAAGTAAATCCGACCAAAAATAACTACTCCCCTTTTTACCCCCTTAGGGGTTGAATTTCGAAAAATCCTTTCTTTCAGATCATAATCACGTCAAGACGCTTTTTGCATTTATTGCTCCCGAAGTTACAGGGTTTATAAGAAACTCTACTTTAGGTGACTAGAAAAATAATTCAGTAAGTACTAAATTTGATTTGGCCTTCAAATAACCCCTACGGTCAAGGTCAAAATGAAATTCAAGATCATGGTCGTACGTCCCCCTCGTTGCCCAACAACTTTTGTATAAAACTTTTTTTATTATTTCACTTACCGGTCGAGTTATTCTCCATTAAAGGTTAAAATGGTCCAACCGGTATATTTAATATTTTTGGTAGCAAAAAATGTTATTTTCCCGGAAAATCAGTTCATAATTTTGCAAATTTCTATCGGATCAATTGATGTTTTTTTTTTATTTCCTCTATGAAATATGAACCATTATAGTATGTTTATTGTTTATATTATTTACTTTTCTAATAAAAAACTTATTGCACAAAAATCACAAGATAGATAGGTATACAAAAATATATCGGACAGAAATACTACCCTGAACTGTAATAAGCTACCAATCAGATTCTTAGAAAAAGAGATAGATATATTCCAAAGTACACTGCATCTCTCTCTCACTTTTTGAACAGATGTTATACCATTGTGTTAATACAGAATGCACTGTCCATTCTCTATGTCTATGTTATGATATATCATAATTTCACTGCCCTGATAAGTCATAAAATTGTGTACAATAAATCATGCTAATAAAATATACAGTATAATTTCAAAAAAATCATGTAAAAAGTACAATTTTAATATTAATTTTTAGCATTTGTTTCCTAAATTTTCTACAATAATAAACAGTAGTTTAAAATTTTTAAATAAAATTTTTCAATTAAAATTGTTTTTCTTATAATTTATAAGATATGTAGGTACCTATGTAATTAATTAAAGTAAGTTTGCAATTATTTTTGAAATGTGATACTAGTAAAAAGAAATATCAATCAATCAGAACAGTTTGAATAGTTACAACCCGAGGAATATCATAATTTTTTTGTAAACATCATAGTTTTTTTGTAAACATCATAATTTTTAAAGGATGACATCATAATTTCTCGTCGGACAGTTGGCAACGGTGTAAGCAGCCAAAGAACGCTTGCGCGGAACGTAATATATATTTCAATTGGGATAATAATGATACATTCTGTGTTGAAATGTTTCACGTCAAACAGGAAAATATAAAAGAAGAAATAGAAGACATCGATTGTCTACAGGATATTGAAATCAATGATGATTTTTCTAAATGTTATAAACAGGAATATGAGGTAAGGAAAACAAAGTTAAATTTGAATCACATATTAGTAAAAAGTAAAAACAGATTAGGTTTCACATAGTATGTTTGACAGATGCTCAAATGGAAAACAGAGGTTCCCAAACAATAAAATCTTTTTATAAACTGTAATGTTACATATTTAAGTATTTTTTGAAATTGAAACATTTTTTAAGATGTTTCGGGACTAAAACGAAATTATAAACATTTAAAACTTCCAGAAAAATAAAGAAAAACAAAAAGTGGTACTTGTTCATTATTTCCCATGCGTTTTGAAAAAACTAAAATCACTAGGAAAATAAAGTAAGTATAACTGTAGATAGAAAAGGCGAAGATTTAATCGTTTTGAAGGGGGATCGGGGTATAGTTGTCTCGCTAATTAAAGTATTTATACTTATACCTGTATATTATTTATACATTAATAAAACAAGAATTTTACATGAAACGTATTTATTATCGATCGGTAAATATTTAGGTATGAAACTCGAATTAAAAATTCTAATTGTCGTATTTCAGAACTGATAATAATATTTCACCTCTAGTATTTCGATGTGTTAACAGAAATTCATAAACCTAACCTAACCTACTGAAACGAACCAACCTATCTGGACTACTCTAACTTAAACTACATTTAAATAAACATGTATTGTTATACCTTCTATACAAATCAAAATGATTTAACTTTCATCTTATATAAAATTTAATTAGTGCTTCGTTTTCCAAAACTACAATGACATATACCTATATGTAATGTTTAAAATGTCATATCTAATATAAATGAATATTTCAACTAATAGTACACACTTTACTCACATTGGCGCTTATCAAATAAAATTATACATAAGACTTGCCTATCTACAGTTAGAATTACTTTATGTTCCTAGTGATTTTAGTTTTTTCAAAACGCATGGGATACAATTAACAAGTACCCGAAAAGTTAATTTTTCGCTTACAATTTAGAAACGAAGTGCAATTTAAGAATAAGATTCAAACAAAAGTTATAGTAACTAATATTTTACACAAAAAATACTTAACCATTTTTCCCGTATTCCTGATAGAAAAGGTGTTAAACGCGTTGCAATGCGTAACTTGTTGTCGATGTGGAACCGTGACAGATAACCCACACAACACACTTACGTTTAACATACGTATATTTTACGCAAACATTTTGCTGTATCTACGTATATTTTATGTAATTGTATGTATATTTTTGGTTGAAAAAAGAGCTTAATGTCCAGCTAAAATATGTCGTATGTATATAAATTTTACGTAAATATCTACGTAATATGTACGTATTATATACGTAATGAATACGTAAAAAATATAAATTTTGCTGTACAAGTCTTGCGGCTTCCGCGGTGATCTTGATATCTTGGCTTCTGGGTGTTAGCCGCGTCGTCGGTTTGGTCGTGTTTATCTCTCTCTCTTCTATGCTCTTCTTATTCTATACTTACTCTCGGAACCTAGAAATTCGCCACTGGAACACTGGGGGACCATATTTATTATTAATATTCATAATAAATCTAATTAATACCTATATTACAATACCTAAACTGCCGTATATATACTAATCTAAAGTGAAATCACGCCGTTAGTGAGAGTTATGGTTCGTAAAAAATAATCTTAATTTTTACGTAAATATTACCTACAAATTATTTACGTAAATTAAGAACCAATGATATACGTATTATGGACATATACGATAATACGTATATTTTACATTCTTTATACACATATTTAATACGTAACTCTCTATCTCTCGTAATTTTCGTATATACTGTATGTACCAAATATGTATAATAGCTGTATTAAATATACGTATTTTTTAAGATGTTTGTATATGTAATATGTACGTATATGTTAGGTATATCACAAGCCGTATACATAAAATCAACGTATCTACCTGAATTATACGTATCTTATACGTGAGTGTGTTGTGTGGGAAGTATGTCGCGAGCTCTGTTTATCTCGGTTTCACTTCGATAATGTAGGGGTTGAAAAAAAGTTAATTAAATAGGGGGCGGGGGGCAAAAATTAACTTCATTAATCAATATGTGTAAAAAGTGTGTAGCATTAAGTGAATTTTAAAAGGAGCAGTTGGCCCAAAGTTATTTTCATAATCTTTTTAGCATTATTTGTAAAACGTTACATCAAATTAATTTTATTACTGTATTGAGTTACGTATTTCAGGAAGAATTGGTTGTTAAAGAAGAAAACATACCAGAAACTAGAATCGAACAACAAGAAAACGAAGATCCTTTAAAAATAAATTGTGACAGTACGATAATGATCGGTTTTCAGGGAGACTTGGTTGTTAAAGAAGAAAACGAACCAGAAATTAAAAACGAGCAAGTAGAAAATGAAGATCTTATTATTATTACATATTTTAATAATGAAATAATTAACGAGTCTAGTTCAACTAAACAATGTTCTCATAAAACTAGTGAAAAATCAGAAAAACGTAAATGTGATCAGTGCGAGTCTAGTTGTAAAAAGAAACAAAATTTGTTAAGTCATAAATTAACACATTCTAATGAAATACCTTTTAAGTGCGACCAATGTAAATATAGCTGTAAACAAAAAGCAAATTTATTAAGACATAAATTAACACATACTAATCAAAAACCTTTTAAATGTGACCGATGTGAATATAGCTGTAAACAAAAAGTAACATTATTAAGACATAAATTAACACATACTAATCAAAGACCTTTTAAATGCGACAGATGTGAATATAGCTGTAAACGAAAAGTAAGTTTATTAAGACATAAATTAACACATACTAATGAAAAACCTTTTAAATGCAACCAATGCGAATATAGCTGTATAGAAAAGGCAACATTATTAAGACATACATTTTTACATACTAATGAAAGACCTTTTAAATGCGACATGTGTGAATATAGCTGTATACAAAAATCAACATTATTAAGACATAAATCAACACATACTAATGAAAGACCTTTTAAATGCGATATATGTGAATATACCTGTAAACATAAACAAAATTTGTTAAGGCATAAATTAATACATAATAATGAATGTCCTTTTAAATGCGACCAATGTAAATATAGTAGTAAACAGAAATTTCATTTATTAGCACATAAACTAACACATACTAATGAAAAACCTTTTAAATGCGACATATGTAAATATAGTAGTATACAGAAGCATAATTTATTAACCCATAAATTAACACATACTAATGAAAAACCCTTAAAATGCGATCAATGTGAATATAGCTGTAGACATAAAATTTCGTTAGTAAAACATAAATTATTAACACATAATTAACGGCCATTCTAATTGTGACTGCATAATAGTATTGTATTTTGGTTATACGTAATTAACATTGTTACTGCCATATACATAATGTTCCATCTTAATTTTCCTAAGCTAATATTTCAAAAACAAAACAAGATGGAGATAAATGTATGGAGAGTTTAAAGGGAGCATCAGTTTGCGTTTTCAGAATTATTTTTTGTGAATGTCTTGAAATCATGTAGGGGTCGTTTTCGTTTTTTTTAATGGGAACCCCTTAAAGATTTTTGAACAAAAATTCAAAATCAGCAACTTATGAAACTTATTTTAAAAAAATATTTAATCTAATAAAAATGAAAATGTTTACTACCTGGAATGTGTTTTTAAAACAATACAATTTTTTTTTTAAATAATTTAGTGAATTTATTTGGTTGTTGTAAACAGGGGCGTATCCAAAAGGGGTGTGAGATACTTTCATCCATAAATAAATGTAGTACCTACTATATTAAACTGTAGTTAGAAAAATTATATTTTTAAGAATGAATGAAAAAACTTTTGAGTATCACTGAATTAGAGGAATCTACGTACAAATTTTTACTGTCCCTGTTTACCATATTGTATTTTTACTGCTATATTTTTAATGATGATGTATGTATTTAAAATTGTAATTATTTTTTGTACTATGTATTAAAAACATTATTGGAATAAATTAACGAAGAAAATATATATGAAATTTAATTTATTTCTATAAAATAGATATCATATACAGGTGTTCCACAAGTAAGGATCCATAAATAATATTTTCTCTATTTTTCTAAATAATTCTTTAGATATTGTTTTAAACTGGTATTGGCCCTGGATGAATGGGAGGGGGGGGGGCTAATTCCAGACAGAAGACAAAAATTTTAGTAGAAAAAATGAACATTTTGGGAGCGTTAATTAATTTCATAAGGATGAATTTTGAAATTTTCGACTTCTCTTGTAAGGATTCGTAAGTATAAGGTAACCCCCTCCCTTCTTCCCCAAAGTCTTACGTAATAAATCTAAATTATAAAATCTAAAATTGATTTTTTATTAAAAATGATTACATTTTACATTATTTTTTTACGTAATTTTAATTAAATTTTTCTGTCACTCATGTCCGATATTATCAACTTCTTTGAAGTAGTTTGGTGTATAAGTGTATACCAAATGTTATATGATCAGTGGCGTACCCAGAAAAAAAATCGTGGGATATTCAATTTTTTTGTAATCTCTATACATAGAAATGCATGTATGAGGCTTATAAACTTGTAAATTATTGAACCAATGCAGTTTTTACCAATAGTAAGATAATATTTCTGTGCAGTATTGTGGCTATTAATATTTTATGAAAATCTAAGATTTAACATCAAAAGACTAAAAAAATCTTTATCAAGTCGTGTTTTGTTCCTTAATGTCACAGCATATAACTGTCATTTAGGTATATAAAAAGTAAAAACATAGTACTTAGCCATGGAATACAGAATTCTCTAATTTACGGTTTCAATATTGATCACGTCTCTTTCAAATATTTTTTCGAACAATTGGATGATTTTTGACAGTTAAATATTTTGAAATACAAAAATTATGACTGTTTCATTTAATTGTAGGTAACATTATGACACACCAAAATAATGATAAAAACTACCACATATTATAGGTACTTTTGTAAATTGTAATTTTCATAAAAATTTTCAAAAAAATAAACATATTTTTTTCTTTGATGAGCAATAACTCGGAACTGTAATCACGATTAGCAATAACGCTAATACTGAAAAATACGTTAGTTAATTACCTATGAAACTGACGCATTGTGGTTGCTCTAGTTATGTTACTTCGGAAGTTATGAGATAATCTTTGTTTGTAACTACTACTCTGAAGGAAGTTTTTAAACAGCCTGTAGCTCAGAGGGTGTTGAAGATAGACCCCACCTCCCTGTACAATGTTTTACTCACAATGAGCCAAGGAATCAGCTTTTAAAATATCTGCATTCCAAATCGGACCAGCCTGTATAATTTTAATTTTTTCATCAATCATAATAAAATGTATAATAATATACTATGTAAAAACATAATACAGAAAAAATAAAATCCCTTTAATTGAATAATATATTAATATTATATTAAATGTATTATACTCGATTCTGTTCTGTAATAATACGATACAACATTTAAATGTCGAGACCCTTGGTAATAAACTTCGAGCATTAAAGGGTGCTAGTCTATTGTATAAGTTAGATAGAGACCGAGATAAACAAAAAAAAAATGTTACACGCATACACGCACACACAGAGAGACAGACGCGCCCACCACATAGACGCGACTCTAAAAATAGCTGGGGCTTAGATTAGGAATGTATGTGTTTGGGAAACCAACAAATTTTGACAACTGATGAAAACTAATTTTTAATACAAACGTAATAAGTTTGAACACAGCTGATGAAGACATAGAGTACCTATATCGAAGAGGGACTTGTATTGAAGTAGTGGTTGATCGATTATGGCTGAAATTGAAGAAGGCGGATTTTTGGAGGCCATGTTAGATTATAGTACAGCTAGACAAGCCCCGGTTAGACAACAACGACAACAACAAATGTCGAGTAATTTTTGTAAGTTATTAATTGTTATAATTCATTTAAATTTATTATGTACAATCTGTAATTTATAGAAACATATTTTTAACGATAATATGGACGAAAATGATAGTAAATAAGAAGAATAGATAATTATTATTTTAATTATAATTTTTATGATATGCAATATTTTTTTGGTAATTTTTTGGTCTTTATATACCTTGGGTAAATTTTAAGGTACTACGTATTTTTGATAATACATTATGTAATTTTTGATTATCTAATTACTAATAGAAATATTAAAATCACTTTGTTATGTACTTTAGTTAATTATATAACGTATTTATTATTGAAAATTATTTATAGAAAAATATTATCTACTTTTTTTTGCAAATTTGTTTTATGATTTTTTAAATTGAATAATTAATTGTTATTAATTATACATAATTATAATTAATTATTTATATATATAATTAATAATATAATTATTAATTATAATTACATACTATGTGCTAACATATATTAAATGTGTAATAACACTAACTATAAAACAAGCTTGGGGTGGAATGTGACCTTTTAGGTCCACACAATCAACTTCCCAACACGGTATGATTATAAATACTGATTATTTAATGTTTCCGTATAGTTTATGTGAATATTTTTTTTAATATGTATATGAAAATTTTTAATGGAAATGGTTAGGAATAAAACTCATCTTTGTATTATGAATATTTGTTTTCTAATATCCTAATGTCAATAATATAACACATTTTTAGAATAACTAATTTGACAATTTGAATTAAATTGCATTTGTTTTTATAATAACTAATCTGACAGTTTAAATTTAATTGCATTTGTTTCCGAGGCAGCATGAATTATAGACTTATTTATAAGTATTTAAAATTCAAATTTTGAGGGTGGTTTTCGCTTTTCACCCCTATGGCTGTTTAGGCACTTATAACAACAAAAATACTGAAATACATTTTTCATTATTTGTATTGTAGAATACAAGTCTTGAGGCTTCTGGGTGTAAGCCGCGTCGGTTTGGTCGTGTTATCGGCCAACGTTTCGTCACACAATTCAGTGGACATCTTCAGGGCTCTTCTAAAAGTGCAACGGAGGCAAGGGTCCGCACTCGTTAAATACTAGTTCGGGCAGCGGTCAGTGGTGACTCGGACGCACCTGATTGGTGCGCGCTCGAGCCTGTGCCCTCGTGTCGTACACCGGTCTCAGCTGGAGGGGGTGGCCTGGTGAACAGATGTCGCCAGGCGCTGCTGAGTGGATATCCGTCGTCTCTGTTAATATTATTATTGTTTTTGAGAATCTCGATCGATTCTCGGACAATGCGGGGGTAATAGCGGGATGTTTTCGCTAGGACCTCGGTTTCGTCGAAACGGATACTATGGTTCTGCGTGTGCGCATGCTCTGCCAACGCAGATTTGTCTAATTGTTTTAGACGTGTCTGTCTGGCATGCTCTTGCACCCGTGTCCCTATAGTACGTCCAGTTTGGCCGATATACACGACCCCACAGCTACAAGGAATAGAGTATACTCCTTCAGTGTGTAGTGGTATGTAGTCCTTGGGGTTCCTGAGTCTCTCCAGCCATTAGAATACATTGCACCACAGTTTCGTTCGGCACTTCTAACAGGTCGACCTGGGGCCCATTTTGTATAACCAGACTCACTCAACAGACCACCTGAAAAACAAGTTATGGCCGTTATAAGAGCAAGTTTTCGTTGTTGTTTTTTATTAATGGGCTTGTTTTTTTTTAATTATCATGAACTCATGTTACTAATAAAACAAGTAACTATTTAATCAATTTAACTACAAAGATCCGCAAATATAGTTTGTTTTTTTAAATTATAGACTTTTATTTTGTTCATGTTTTATCTCCAGTAATGGTAAAGGTAAAACCAGTAATGAGCACGCAATGATAGACACTTGCTAATGATTACAAAATGATAATTACTACGATATAAAAGAAAGAATCGTCAAATTTGAAACAGTTTAAAGCAGTTGCTATGATAATATACTTTTTTTTTGGCTTTAATCTATATACATATGTATGTTATAATAACATGTCCTGACTGACTGATTCATCATCGCCCAGCCGAAACCCCTGGTCCTAGAAACGGGAAATTTTAAGGGTGTCTTCCTTTTATGACGTAACCACCCACTAAGAAAGGATTTTTTGATAATCAACCCCTAAGATGGTAAAAGAGGGTTAAAAGTTTGTATGGGAAAAAATATTTTTTGGTCGGATTTACTTGCAACTTAAAATAAATGCTCTTCAATACAAACAATGAAACATGTATTTCAGCATTTTCCAAAATTAAACCCTTAAGGGGATGCATGGGGGTGGATAAGTTTGTATAGGAAAAATATTTTTTGATTGGATTTACTTGAAACTTAAAATAAATACCCTACAATACAAACAATGAAACACGTGTTTCAGCGTTTCCCAAAATTCAACCCCTAAAAGGTTGCAAGAGGGTGGAAAAATTTCTTTGAGATTTTTGTTTGTATTCACTCGAATGAAACTTTGCACAAATAATCTACAAGAAAAATAACATTTTCGAAAAAGCAACCCCTAAGGGTTGGGGGGGGGAGGTGTTAACTTTTTTAAATTTTGATATATTTATCTATTTATCTACGTAACTGTTTATGATATTAAGGTAAATTTGGACAAGATAGTATTCAATTAAAATTATAATTTCGACATTTAACCCCTAATAGCGTAACGAGGGTGGGTTTTTATCTGCATAGCTGCTTAAGTGATAAAGGTGAATGCGAGCAAAACAGTCTTCAATAAAAATACAAATTTCGGCATTCAACCCCTAATGGCGGGGGCGACATGGGGTTGGGTTTCTGTAATTTTTAACTAAGTTCCGATATATTTACGATTTTGTGTAGGTAATGAATAAAAATAAATCATTATTTAATATTTCATCCCCTATCACGAATGGAGGGTTGTAATTAGCTTCATTCAATCCGGCGGGGAAAATACTTCAGGGGAGGAGGTTTTAGGGGGGAAAACAACCCTTGCATTGGAACCGAGATATTTACGATTTTGTATAGTCAATAAAAAACAAATAACGGAAAAATTAAATATTTCACCCCATGTCACGTATGCAAGTTTGTAATTAGTTTCAAAATCCACGCGAGCGAAGCCGCGGGTATCAGCTAGTTATTCATATACAGCCAGTTGTTTTGTATATTTGACATCACAGCCTACACCAAACGTGGATGACTGGTGGGATTGGGATATGCCCCGGGGCGATCAGGGCAGGTTACATTCACGAAGCCCAGAGGACCACAGGTTCTTTCCTAGGGGCTATACAATAGGTTCTACTCTATCTTAATCTATACCTCCTGTCCGAGCGCGTACGAGTTCTACCCCGCCCCGTCCCGAGACTGGGTACGGCCAAACCCTCGCACAGGATAGTATTACACTATTTGAGCTGACTGTTATCATAAGTCGATCTTACAATTGTTTTTGAAATTGAATAGTGCTTTATACACTGTGAAATCATATGTGGCCAGAATACTTGTTATGCTGTAGGGTGGGAATATTTCGCTTTGCATAAGTTCTGCCCATAACGTGCTTCTTTCGAGGTAGTATTTGTTACACTGAAGTATGACGTGTTCTACGTTCTCTGTTGTTTCATTATCGCAACTACATTTGTCCGTGGGACTCTGTTCAATTTTGAAAAGATATTCTTTAGTTTTCATGTGGTTAAATTTTAATCTGGCTGTGTACATTACCATTTTCTTTGTAGCTGAGTCTTCGGATTCATATCACACTTGGTCATTATTTTTGGGTGAAGGAGGTAGTACTTTTGGCCTTTAATTGTTGCGCTTTGTTTCCAAGACTCATTCCAGCTGTGAATTTTTTGTAGTCTAAAGTGGGGATTTTGACTTCAATTGGTTCATTTTCTGTGCAGTCCTCTTTAGCTAGTCGGTCGACTTGTTCGTTTCCATCTATTCCGCAATGGTTCTTCACCCACAGGAACGATATTCTTTTTTTCTGTGCTTGTAGTTGATTAATTTGTTTGAGGATGTTTAGTATATTGTAGTTCTTGCCTAAGTTTGTGTTTTTTATGGCTTTTAAAAGAGATAGTGAATCTGTACAGATGGCTATGTTGGTATATGTTGTAGTTTGAATATGTTCTAAGGCTTTTAAGACTGTTGTTGTTTCTGCCGTGAAGATGCTGCTTTCTGATGGGAGTCTATATTTTTCAGAGTAATTGGATGCCTGTAAGTAAAAAGCCGCTCCTACTCCTTCTGTTTTTTTCGATCCATCTGTGAATATTCTTGTTGGGTAGTCTTGTTTAGCTAATGTTTGGTTTATCTGGTCTTGATTTTGGAAATAGTATTCGGAAATAAGTAACACTTATTGACCGATTATCATCAAGTCACGCTGTAAGACAGTTGAATGTATATATGTAGATTAATATTCAGAAATTGTAGTAACCAAATATCAACACATATTTCTAATTCGGCATATTTAATTAAAAATTTGCCATTACTGGAGTCCTTGCCAAGACTAGTGCCACTACCGTATTTTTTTGAGAATTTTGAATCTTTTAATTATACTTTAAATAAATATTTAGTGAAACTTCTCAAAATTGACCTAGTTTGGTTACAAATAAAAACAAAGCACGTTATATAAATAATAAAGATGTATATAAAAAAATATCTGCCATGGGAGCCACGAGACTTTCTTATACGTAATACTGACAGTGAACAGTGCACGTGATTCTTATTTTATTAAAACATATTTCTATCGAACTAATAAAAGATAAAATGAAAAAATATTCTTTACAATATGTATCAAATAAATTTTTTTGGACGTAATTACTAAACCGGAAATGGATGTTTACTCTTGTCAATTTTTGAATTATTTTTGAAATAAGAAAAAAATGTTTTTCGATAAAAATTGTCGAGTATATTATTATCTATAATTTATGTTCCATACATTTTTTCCAACTTCTATGATTAAGCCAGAAATAATTATTTTACATAATTAATTAGAACTACTCACACTGTTCACTCCCAGTATTACACTGGTTATTTACCTAAAACAGTTTACACATATCTGACATTAAATTAAATTAGGTATTATACTTAATTTATGTTTGTTATAGTACAAGATACAAGAGCAAGTAGCGACGATCATATTTGTGGACACATTGTTGCCTTCCTAATATGGATTCTAGTCATCATCACCATGCCTTTCTCATTTATTTTTTGTATCAAAGTTAGTACCTATTCTAAACATTTAATTTCTCAAGAAAAAACGAAAATTATAAAATATCCTTTTTTTTCAATAAAATTTTTTATTTCAAAAATTTTGTGTTTAATTTATATGCAGAACATTAAATGGAAAAATATCGTTTTGAGAAAAATGCTTATAAAATTGTTCAAGCGCCGCGCGCGCACAAAGAGCGTCACTGTTTTGGCGTATTGTACTAAGTTAAATCTCTAGAAATGGACTGTACCGAGTTGGATATGATTTCTGTAGATACATTCTGTTGAAAGAAGAAGAAAAAATTCTTACCTGAAAAAGTAGAATAGCCCCTTAATAATAAATAACGTTTAACTTGTTTTATCCAGGTTGTGCAAGAATATGAACGGGCCGTTATATTCAGACTTGGGAGACTCCTTTCAGGGGGAGCTAAAGGCCCAGGTGAGTCATATCAAATAAGGATATTAAGGAGCATTGTATCTGTAACCGAAACTATGAAGCATTAATAAAATAATTTAATTTTTATTTTGTATTTCAGGTATATTTTTCATCCTACCGTGTATTGACGCATATGAGCGAGTTGACCTACGTACGAAGACTTACGATATACCCCCGCAAGAGGTCAGTCAATTTTACATACTAAAATCCTAATTCTAGAAGAAAAAATAAATAACGATTATTTATAGTTTTTTTTTTGTAAAGCATTAAATTGTCTATAAGAAAGATCATTACAGTTTTTGTATTAAAATATTCCCTTACAAAGATATCAACCAAATTAATGTTTCCAGGTGTTGACAAAGGACAGTGTAACAGTAATTTTTAAATATCTCAAGAATGGTGCATGTTACGTGAAAATTGTATACAACCTTTTTTATAAAGAATTAAATTGTCTATAAGAAACGTTATTACAGTTTTTGCAGTAAAATACTCTCTTACGAAGATATTAATGTTTCTAGGTGTTGACAAAAGACAGTGTAACAGTAGCTGTAGACGCTGTGGTTTACTACCGCGTATCTAACGCTGTCATTTCGATAGCCAACGTGCAGAATTCTCACCAATCTACGTGGCTTCTAGCGCAGACAATGCTTCGCAACACGATGGGCAAACGACCACTCCACGAGATACTCAGCGAGCGCCAGACTATCTCCGGAGATATGCAGGCGTCCTTAGATGAAGCCACCGATGCCTGGGGGATCAAAGTCGAGCGTGTCGAAATGTGAGTCGCTAAATATGAATTTTTCCAAGATAATAATACAATTAAACTGATAGAAAGGATGTGCGTCTCCCTTTGCAACTACAGCGAGCGATGGCAGCTGAAGCAGAAGCGTGTCGTGAAGCTAGAGCTAAGGTTATTGCAGCTGAAGGAGAGCAGAAAGCTGCTAGGGCTCTTCGTGAGGCTTCTGAGATCATGGGAGATTCACCGGCCGCTTTGCAGCTGAGATATCTTCAGGTAAGTTTTCCCAGAATAAAGCCTAGTTCATACGACGATAGATTTGCAACTATTTTGCTTGCGATATTTCAATGCTAGTTTTCGAGTGTGTTGCAGCTCTGGATTGTTGTTATGGGTTTGTTGGCTTCATACGATACTTGAATTTGTAGATCGTTTTGATGCGTGCGAAGTGACAGTTCTAATATCAACATAATATTGTAGTGGATAAGGTTTATGAAAAATAACAAAATCCTTTGGGTGAACAATACATTATGTTTATTTATTTCAAAAGTTTATTTATGACGTTTATTCTTACGTGACAATATACTATTTTCTGATTAGTTTTTGCTCAAATCTAGCACGAAAAATAGGACATGAACTATCACAGAATTGTAGCAAGCGTCCACGCAACGAAGCCAGCAATGACGTTATTTTCCATCACAGCAACCATCGTAGTTGCTATCACAGCGCCCCGCAAGCAAACTAGCAGCAAATCTATCGTCGTGTGAGCTAGATTTAACATGTGACGTTTTAAATAAAAACGAATTGATTTTTTACAGACTTTGAATACGATTTCGGCAGAAAAGAACTCAACTATAGTGTTCCCTGTGCCTATTGATATAATGACGTATTTCATGAAAGCTAATGAAGCTGTAAAAGATCGTCAGATATATTAAAAAAAAACAAACATAACCTTTACTTCGTATTACGGAACATATATATTTTTTGTCATTATCTCTTTAAAATTACAAAATATGCTGTGTTTATCATCTTATTCAGTTAGTTTTTCAAAATGGCGGATTCAAGATGGCGGCTATTTTAACCTCAAATTAAACGTGCCTTTTTTATTTCTAGGGATATTTTTATTATTATGTGCATTTTGTTCTTAATTCTTATTCAGTCTTGACATTCTACATATATAATTTATGTAAGTTGGTAATACTGATTGAGCCAAAGAGGTTACTTAACAGAGATTTAATTTAAATTAATACTCACCAGTGTCTTTAAGACTCAAATGATGGTAGCATTGCTATTGAATTTGAAACACATGTAATGTATGGTTAATAAGTTATATGTATTATTTGATAAGTTATATATAGATTTATTTTTTTTGTTCTTATTTTTTTAATATTTACGTTAAGTATATTTTTTCATACACTTTTTATAATTTCTATATAAAAATTGGTAAGTGTTAAATGTTAAAATAAATATATATAGAATAATACAAAGAACGAGAGGTTCTAAAGCCAGAACGATTAACTTGACACAGTCGTAATCAACGAGGGGCTAAATGTTTATAACATTCTTAATCTTTAATATATGTATATTAAGCTCATTTTGCAGTACGCTGCTTAAACTGTTCAATATTGAACAAAATAATGTATTAAAGAACTGTGTAGAATCAAAAGATCTACAATAAAGTCAGCGACATTATATGTCTTACTTTTATATTTAAGCCACAATGACTGCTTTTATGTTACAAAGAAAATTTAAAATATTCGGGTTTTGTTAACGTGGACTTATGACCTGCAAAAAATTGATCCTTATCGTCATAAGTACTTATTGTAGATATAATTTGCCCTTTACAGTATCCAATTTGGTCTTATAGTTTAGAAAATATCGAAATATACATACGGGAACATATTATTCGCGCGATGGTGACCCGTGTCGTGGCGTATGGCAAGAAGGGAGCGTTCTAAGTAGACGCAGGGCAGAGGGAATGATCACAGACCGGTATTCTTTTGATTGTCAATTGTTTATTTTGTTTTCAATAATTTACTTTTAAATTTAAATAGAATAAAAATTATTTTTACTTTTTGTTCTGATTCGTTTTTATTAGGTAGGTAATTTAAGTGTTGTTTGGTTTTTATTACAATAATAACCAATCGTGTTTGTAGTTAATTCAACTATATATTTTTTAAATCCTAAACCAGAATTCCGTAGTCCACGCGAGAATTAAGTTTCTCGAAGGCCAAAAGATATTAAAAAAAATAATCTTTATTTAAAATTCAACAGAGTAACTTCTTACAACAATGTTTACAAGAACTAACTGGCTAAAACTATTGCAGAATCTTATTTATAAGGTTTGTTATCTCCTATTCGTCATGTTCAAAATACATTTAAGTTAAAACTTTGGTTTGTTTACAAATATGAATAATACATATACATGAAATATCGAAAACAACTTATGACTAATCTCTAGGTAAATAGTGTCCCTTGAACTTATTGTAGTTTGTATTTATTTTATCTATTGGTGTTATGGGCGTCCCGTAACTCCTCCCTCCTTTAGATTGCACATGCCCCATGTGAATTTAGGTGTCGCTCTCGTTTGGCTATCTTCAGGTTGTGACGGTGGATCTTCTTTTTTCTTGCACTTGTTTTTAATCTTGAGTATGATGATTATCAGTATGGCTACACTGATGATGACAATGACTGGATATTCAATGTATTGATCGTTCCTGTTCTTTACTTCTATTAACTTGATTTTATTATAGTTTTCCAGGTTCATGTCGTTGAGTTTTTCGAAACTTAATTTCTTCTGGATGCTGGTTATATTTATTTCATCGAAGATAATAGAGTTGAATTTTACGTTGTCCCAGGCGATGGTGATTTTGCTTGTATACGTAACTTGATTGACAGTAATAGTGCAATTATAAAAATGTATTAACATTGTGCCTTTGATAGTTTTGTTCTTAATGCCACAGGTAGAATCCACTTGCAATGGGTATCCACTTGAGATCAGCAGGTAGTTTGGTTCTATCATTTCAATGAAGTCTGGTTCTATCAGCTCAGTGGCTTCACAATGTGCTAATTCATTTTGTACTAAATTTGTTAAACAGTTTTCATTTTTTATATTCCTTAAATCATTAGTTTTACAATAATATATTTTTTCCACTAATCTACATGGTTGGTCATATAAATGATATGTTTCGTTATTTATTAACATGTAGGGTTTAGGTACTGGAATTATTAAGGTTTTATTAATGGGAATATTTCTTATATGATATAGGTCACTAACGTGAGGGAATGTGTTAGGAATAAGAACGTTAAATATTACATTGGTTTTGTTGTAATATGCCTGTAATTCGAGTAATTCATATATGTGTTCTGAGGATAGAATTTCAATTGATTGATTTTTAAATGACTCCTCAATAAATTTAAGTTCATTTGGGTGTAAAATATGTTTTGAAATAATATTAAACTTTGCCAAAATTATTGCTTCTCCGATATCCTTGAGATGGTCTCTCATCATGTCTATGCTATATATTAGTTCATTACAAAATTGATTGTAAGAAAATGTGAGTTGTTGTTTATCTACTTTATTTAATAATGTAATCTGTAATTTATTCATAAAATCAGCTAAATTATTTTGCTGGTCGTTTATATAGGTAGTAATGTTGTTAAAACGCTCTATCATTTCGTGATTTAATTTAATTTGATTATCAAATGAATTACTTAAGTCATGTACATTATATTTGATAGATTCAATTTGTTTATTAATTTCATATGCATCATTACTATCCATATTACCAGATATTGCTTTTATTACTGTTCCTAAGCCGTTAATTAATCCTCTTTTGATTTTATAATTCGGTTTTAATGTTAAATATTTACTATAAAGATCATTATATTTATTATTAATCAATCTTAAACTATTACCTAAATTGCTAATTTTTTCCTTTCTAACCTGTTTTTCTAACCTAATTATATTATTCTTTATATTACTAATATTTTCTTCATAACTACTTAAATTAATAATATGCAATATTTTAGTATAATCCTTAATTACTCTCGCTTTTCCTAAGTGAAGCGATACAAGTCCTAGGCTTCTGGTTAGATCCTGAACTTCTAGTCTTTGTCCGTGGGTTTGGCTGAACATGGTCCATACCCTGAAATTTTCGTTTTCGTTTTAATTTTTGTTTGTGAACGTTTCGTTTGCCTGTTTTTACTGTTACTTTGTTATTTTTCTGTACTACATGTTTTTTGTAAAGTGGAGCTACTTTAGTAAATCTGTTATCGCGTTCGTAAATTATTTCGTCTTGAGTAAAATTAACGGGATCTTCGCGATTTTGATTTAGTTTAGCTATTACGTTTTGTTGTTTTGTAGTTAGCCTATTTTTTACTACTTCTTTAAGTTGCTTAAAGTTTTCGCGGTGTTTATTCACGTAATCTTGTAAATCGGTTGTAGAATCGTCTGATATATTAAATAAATTCGTTTTAGAAATGTGTCCGTTGATTACTTCGAAAGGTGTCATTTGTGTAACGCTATGTATAGAATTGTTATAGGTTATTATTGAATCTTGAAGAATCGATGAACTTGTTCTATGAGGGAACGAGTTCTTTATAATTCTATATGTTTCAGTCAATGTAGAGTGAAACCTTTCCACGGGTGAATTACCTGTAGATGATTTAGGAGTTGTCGTATGATGTACTACATTATAAAGTTTGCAAAATTCCTTAAAAGTATTATTGTCGAACTCCATCGCGTTGTCAGTTACTATTTTTCCTGGCAATCCGTGATGTGACATGTATTGTTTTATGTTCTCTAAAATTTGTATGCTATTTCTACTATTTAAAATATAAGCAGCAGCAAATTTTGAAAATTTGTCTAATATTGTGAGAATATTTAATTTTTCTATATGGTAAATATCAATATGTAAAATTTCAAATGGTTTACAAGGAATTTCTGTCAATTCAAATTTTTGTCTAACCGGGTGTCTTTCATATTTATTTATATGACATGTTTCGCAGTTGTTAATTGTAAGAGTGACTTTAGATTTCATGTTTTCAAAATAATAATCGCGGGATAAATGTGCAAGAGTTTCATTTATGCCTCTGTGATTAGAATTATTGTGATATGTCTTAATAATCGTGTCTTGTTCGTCCGAGTTTTCTATGTCAACAGAAAGTTGTGTAGATCTAATTAATTTGTATTTGGAGAAAAATTTATCGTACAAGTTTTGAATTATTTTAAACGTTGTGTCATCAGTTAAAATACACGTTAATTTATTCGGATTAATAAATTGTTTAGAAATATTTATGAGATTTTGTTCCTCAAACTTACGACTTTCGATTTCGCGTCTCCTTTTCGTTTTAAATAGAATTTTTAGTGAATTACTTTCTCTATTTGATAATTTCAAAATTAGTTGTTCGTTAAACGCGTTAATTGGTTTTTCGGAGATCGGGATACCTGTATTAAGATTTTCCTGATTTGAATGTGCAGTTGAACTTGATGCGTTGTTACTTATAGAATTATGATTGTTTAACTCTACTCTACTTAATGCATCGGCGTTCGTATTAATTTTACCTTTTTTATAAAATATCTCGTAATCAAACTCTTCGAGCTTAAGTCGCCATCTCACTAATTTGCTATTGGGTTCTTTTAATGAGAAAAGCCAAGTAAGTGGTTTATGATCAGTTAATATTTTAAATTTCCGTCCGAACAAATATGGCCTGAAATACTTTGTCGCCCAAACTATCGCCAGTAACTCTTTCTCGATCGTACTATAATTTTGCTCTGTTTGTGTTAGAGTTCTAGATGCGTAGCAAATTGGTTTGTCAGCTCCTATAGAACCTTGGGAAAGAACGGCGCCTAAGGCTACATTACTCGCGTCCGTGGTTAATATAAATGGTTTGGAAAAATCGGGGTATTGCAAAATGGGATCATTGCATAATAATTTTTTACAAGTTTCAAAGCATTCTATATAACGTTCGTTAATATGTATTTCTTTATCTTTTCTTAGACATTCAGTAAGTGGTTTGGTCAATTTCGCAAAATCTTTTATAAATTTACGATAATAACCGAGTAATCCTAGAAATGATTTTATCTGTTTTATAGTTTTCGGAATTGGATAATTTAGTATAGCTTTAACCTTATCGGGATTAGGTTTAACGCCTTTATCCGTGACTAAATGTCCTAAAAATGCAATTTCTTTATGTAGGAATTCAGATTTGTCTAATTGGATTTTAAAGTTAGATTCCCTAAGCTTATCAAATACTTTTCGTAGATTTTCAACGTGCTCTTGTAATGAAGTGCTGTAAATAATTATATCGTCCATGTAGACTAAGCAACATTTACCTTGCAAATCTTTTAATACGTTGTCCATTACGCGTTGAAAGGTGCTGGGGGCATTTTTTAAACCGAAAGGCATCCTAACATACTCATAATGACCGTTGTTTACCGTAAATGCTGTTTTAGGTATATCTGATTCTTTAACCTCTATTTGGTGAAACCCTGAAGCTAAATCTAATGTCGTAAAGTACATGCATTTTCCTAGCTTGTCTAAAATTTCTGTTATATTGGGTAGGGGGTACCTGTCATCTATCGTTTTTTCGTTTAACTTCCTGTAATCAATAACTAATCGCCATTTACGTTTTCCGCTAGCATCGATTTTTTTTGGAACTATCCATACCGGAGAGGACCAAGGTGAATAACTAGGTCGTATAATGTTTTGACTAAGAAGTTGGTCGATTTGTTTTTGAATTTCCTGTTTGTGTATTTCCGGATACCTATATGATTTGGTATAAATAGGAAGGTCGTCTTTTGTCTTAATTTCGTGTTTAACCTGGTTTGTAAAAGATAAGTTTTGCCCTTCTTTAAAAAATATGTCCTCATATTGACTACATAATTTAACTACTTGTTTTCTTTCTTCTATATTTAAATGGTCTAATCTAATTAATTTTGCTATGTCTGAATTGGTTAAATAGTGATCTGGAGGCTTTACATTAAAATTGTTACATTCTATATAATTAGAATATAGAGTACATTTTATCGGTTGTTCAATTAAAAATTTCTTTTCTATATTTGATTTATTCAAAACTGTGATATTACTATGATATTCTTTAGCTACATAAATACCTTCTTCTATAATTAAATCTTTTTCAATTACTGTTTCCGGTACTAATATATCGCCATTTTGAATATCTACTGGAAGCCTAGCAATTAATTTAGTTTTAGGTTTAATAACGTAAAGACGTGACATATAATTCGGTTTATAAAAAAGATTAATGTTCGAATTTTTAGTTTCCAAAGTATGTGTTTTAAAATTAATCTTTCCTTCTAATTGTTCTAAATTATCTAGCCCTATCAAACCGTCGAAATATGCGTGAAATTTAAACAATATAAACTTTAACGGTATTTCATTATTGAATTCTACAAAATATGGATATGTAACCTGTTTATCTAATTCGTGTTTTGAAAATACTGTACTGATTTCTATTGGTTTGATTGTTTCAATATCGTGTTCATTTACAAATTTAGGATTTATAAATGAAACAGATGAGCCGGTATCTATTAAAAATTTTAATGGGGGTCCGTTTTGATTCGTTATGTGGACATACGGTAATTTATTTCCGCTATGGTTATTTAAGTCTATGTATCCGATAGATCGTTTGAGGCTATTGACTGAAAATTTGAATCGTCAATTACATCTTCGGTACAATAATCTAACTGGTTCTCATAATTAGGTGTTTCTTTATCTATTTCATAAGGTTCAAATTGATCCTGATAGAAATTTTGATGAGAATTTTGATTGTCAGATTCGTCAGTATAGTCTGATTGAGGTATAGGGGGTTCTACATTAAAGAGTTCTTTGCTAACAAAATTAGGTGGTCCTGTGGATCTAAAAAAGTTGTTATTTACGTGTGATCGTTTTGTATGGCCACTCGAGGTGTCCATAGATGTCGGCCTATATGGTGGTTGATTAAATTGTCTATTTACAGAATTATTGGGTTTTGATGTATTGGGTTGTGAATTATTAAAATTTTGTCTGTTAAATGTCGGTCTGTCAAATGTAGATGTTTGTCTAAATGGTGGTTGATTTTTTGAGACGTTCTGAATCGGTAATGTTTGTCTATGTGTTTGTACATTATATTGATTATACGTTGGTCTTTGATGATAATAATTAGAAGTTTGTGGTCTAATTTGAGAAGTATGTTGATGTATATTTGTTACTTTACGTGTAGGTTGTGTTTGTCTATTCCGTACATAATATGTATTTTGTTCCATTAAACAAAATGTTAACGCTTCTGTAAGTGTATTAGGTCGCATAGCCCTAACAGTAGACCCTATTGGCTCTTTTAATCCTACTAAAAATGTATTTAAACTCATTTCTGCATAAAGATTTCTTTTTGATTCTATAATTAAACTATGTCTTTCGTGTACAGCTATATGATTACAAAGTGTTGAAAATATTTCAATTACTTTAGCATAAAACGTTTCTATTGAATCCTGCCCTTGCTGTAATAAATGTAAGTCCCTAATTAATGACGTTTCGTTTCTTTTATCCGAATAGTGCGTTATAAGATTATTTTTTATTTGGGTCCAGTTAAGCTGGGTACCATAATGATTTAAAATTTCGTTCGCTTGACCTACAATTTTGTTTCTAACAGCCCTAATTAAAAATCTCGCGTGCGGTTGTGTCTCGTCTAATGAAATAAATGAAAATATTTCCTCTACATTACTAATAAAATCGTATAATAAACGTGGGTTTCCGTCAAAATGCGGCAAATCTTTAATCGCGTCTGGTATTCTTAAACTATCATAATATCCTACACTAGCTACTTGGTTACTTTGATTTTGACTCGTAGACATGTTGAAAGATTTTAATTTATTTTCTTTAGTATTAATATTACAATTTAAATTATTATTTTTTATAATTTCGCTATCTAATTTTTCAGAACTTAAATTTAATGAGTTATTCCCTGTTGTGAACGATGAACCTTCGTTCTTTAACAATAAACCGTTGTTAATTTTATTGTTGCTCGAATTACTTATGAATTTTAGTCGGGAAGGACGTAGTTTAAAGGACATCCGAAACAATATCAAAATATACGACTCACCAGTATGTTGCGAATATCGCGATTTTCATATTGTTGATGTAGCACGACTGTTCCACCACTTTCCAATGAACCGTTGGAATTGATTGTTGCAGCAATCCGAAACAGCGACAATGCTTTGGAATTCCCGTTGCCTTCGTTTGTTGTTGGTTCGTGAGTCTTGAGGAGTTGATACTCGCCTTCTTCGATATGCTCTCGACTGAAGTAGACTCTCCCAATTTGTAGGTGTTTTGATTTTATCACTCGATAAACCGTCGAATATTTTTTTAAATCGTAACACTTTTACTGGATAACCGTTTATTGGCTATCCTACCGACTGCGCCAATTAAGTTTCTCGAAGGCCAAAAGATATTAAAAAAAATAATCTTTATTTAAAATTCAACAGAGTAACTTCTTACAACAATGTTTACAAGAACTAACTGGCTAAAACTATTGCAGAATCTTATTTATAAGGTTTGTTATCTCCTATTCGTCATGTTCAAAATACATTTAAGTTAAAACTTTGGTTTGTTTACAAATATGAATAATACATATACATGAAATATCGAAAACAACTTATGACTAATCTCTAGGTAAATAGTGTCCCTTGAACTTATTGTAGTTTGTATTTATTTTATCTATTGGTGTTATGGGCGTCCCGTAACTCGAGCTAAGCCGCGCGGGCCCAGCTAGTATAATATAATTATAAAATATATGTTAATGTCAATCACCCCTCTTAAAAAAATTCTATTACGCCTTTGGACACAGCTTTTTTTAAATTGAAAATACAAAATTATAAAAAAGTTTAATTTTTTTTATTTTAAAAAAATTGTAAAAAAAGTTATTTGATCGTTTTAGCGATTGAACCTCTCAAATATTTAATTTATTAATATTATGGTTTCCACATTATCAAATGGTCAAATGGTCAACAAGTTTACGCTACATTAGGTATTATATAAACGTTGTAATAATTGTTAATATTAAATATGTATTTTGTATTTTTGTAAACGTTCCCATGTATTTAATATACCTGAAAGTTGATATTTGCTAAAATCTAAAATTTATTTGATTTTGTGACCAAAAAATAAGGTAACCGCAAACTCAGCGTTGACAATTAATTTAACTTGTATTTTAAATAGCAATTTTCCCGTTTTTCTCAAAATACTGCTTTTCTCTCAATTTTTTTCTGTATATTATGACTTTTTTTGGAACTGACAAATTTTAAAGACGACAATAGTTTTTTTATATTAATATGTCTCCGATGAAATTTAACAAATTTTTATGTTTTAATCGATTTTCTAAGTCGAGGGAATTTACAAATTTAACAAAAAAAATTGTTGAATCTTCTTTAAAATTTTTCCAGCTACCCAAAAAAGTAATAATATACAGGATAAAACGGAAAAAATTGAGAGAAAAGTAGTACTTAAAAAAAAACGCGAAACTTGTTATTCACGTTAAATGTAAAATGCCTTGAGCATGAATTTAGCGATTATCTTATTTTTTGGTCACAAAGAACAGAATGAGGGGGTGTCCTGTTAATATTTCAACTTATACAGACACCCTAATGTATACGTAAATAAAATATCTCGGACATTAAATATTTTCAGAAAGATATATTTTTTAAGATAAAACGTATTCACGCAATCTTTCTGAATTTTTGTACTATCTGGAATGTTTTTTTAAAACAATACAATTGTTTAAAAAAAAATTTCAATGAATTTACTTTATTGTTATAAACAGGGCCGTATCTAAAAGGTTTGTGAGATACTTTCACCCATAAATAAATGTTTAATTAAAATATTGCACTATATAAAACTGTTATGATATTATAAATAATATATCTACATATGTATGTACAATTTATATAACCAGGTCCGGCTACTAAAAGTATTCTTGGAGGGTTACATGAGATTTTAGATCTTAATAACTTTTAAGAACCACTGATTAGAGGGACCCACGTAAAAATGTAAGCTAATTCTGGCTTTAATATTAAATGTATAATGTATTTAAAATTATATTTATTTTTTGTACTTTATATCAAACATTATTTTAATAAATTAAAGAAAAATATAAATGTAATTTATTTATTAAGTATAATAATAATAATTAAGTTAATTTTTTATCATTTTTACCTAATAATACAGTAATATGGGGAAAAATATTTTGTATATTTTTTTTAATTTAACACGAAAAAAATTTCGTCGCTATAACAAAAATGAAGATTTTTTTAAATGGAATACCCTGTAACATTTTAGGTCTTCCGATGTCGTTTCTTAACCTCTACATTAATGTCTGTTCATTTTTTGATTTAGTGACAGTGTTGCCAAATTATAATTTTTTTTTCCGAAAAATAATCCATATGCAGGCTCAACCTTAAAAAATCGTAACGACCTCGTTTCTTTTGAAGCGATGAATTTTTTTAGCAATAATGTTAGTCCTGGTAAAGACTAACATTTTGATAATAAACAATTTTAATTTAGTTGTACATGTGTTAATAAAAAAATGCCAAACTTTGCAATTTTCAAAATGATAAAACTCATTTTTTTCAAATGTGACTACCCTTTTTTTATTTCACTATTCGATGAGTTTTTTTCTCCTTTTTAATTTGTATAGGGAATATCCTATGTCTAAACCCCATACTTTCTGAGATATTCAATAATTTTCACAAAAGTAACCATTTCATCACATTTTTATGCACCGAAGTAGGACATGTTTCTACCCTTTAAAAATTTGTAACTAGTAAAATACATTTTAAGTTTGTGAGGTGTATAGTTGTATGTTGTTTTTAAATATCAGCACTTACTCATAACGGCTGAAGGAAGTAGAGATATCTCCGCAGATTCTGTCGACGCAGCCGAACGCTACACTTCCCTGGGGCATACCAACTTTGGTAGCACACGGAATACCCAGCCAATCTGACAAGTAACCTACCCAAGTGCCACTCACCGATATTCTTGAAACTTTGTACACACGTAGTACATCGAAAAACATTAAACGCGTGTTTTTTTTATTTTTGCTAACAAGACGTTTTAAGGTTAGAAAACGCATTCGAAAGTTTAACGTCATTTAACACAATGCTAACTAACGCTTAATTCTCTCACAGCTTTTACGACATTTCTCTATCATAATTTCATTGTCTGCGTGTTTTTGAGATCGCTAATGACGATTTTGACATTAACAAGATTCAGAATGGCAAATATAAAATGAGAGACAAAATCGCAGAAGTTTCAAAAACTTTATTTGACGCCATTTGCGAAGTTTATTACAAAACTAATTATTGAAAAAAATTGTTATTTCGTCTGGGTCATCTTGGTTTTTTAATGGAAATGAAGAGCTTTTGTTATTTTTATGGGTTTTATTGATGATTTCCCAGGTTGATTTTGATTTATTTTCAGAATTTAGTATTATGTTGTTGAAATATTGTTTTTTTGTACAAATAACTATTTTTTTTCAAGTATTTACAAAAAAATTATAATTATTTTTTAAGGAAACAGTATTTAACATATATTATGGACTTCCAGATCTTAAAAAAAGGTATGTTTCTTTTTTATAATGTGAAAGGATCTTTATTTCATCAGTAATCCATGGCTTTTCTTGTTTATATGGATATATTTTGTGTTTACGTAGAGAAAAACTAATATTAAAGTAGTACGAGAATGTTTCATGAAAACTATCAAAAGCCTCATTTACTGTTTTGGCATCATAAACTTCTGTCCAGTTTTCTTGTGACAAAAACCAAAGAAAATTGAACATATTATTTTTTGAAAACGATCGTTTATATGTATATATAAAATATATATATAATAGAAAATATTCCTATTAATAGTAAGGTTTAAATTCAAATGCATTAATTGACTTATGTGATCAGAGAAATTGTTATTAATAATATCGTACGAATATTCACAGCAGTTTGTAAAGAAATTGTCTATACAAGTTGCTGAGTTGTGTGATATACATAGGTGTAGGGACATTTATCACAGTATTTAAATTAAAATTGTTTAAAATATGTTGGAGCGTGCTTACAGAGTTGTTGTTTTTCTCTAGAACGTTTATGTTGAAGTCACCACAAATGATATGTTTATAATACGGTTCTAATTTGAACATTTTATCTAAACATTCATACCTACATTAAATCAAAGAAGTTTTTTAAGTTTCCCAATGGCGATCTTTAAACACATAATATAATAATTTTTAAGTCAGGTAATTTAACAGCACTGCACTCAAAGTCTTGCTCTTTGCAGAGTAAATGGACATTATTATTATTATTACGGTTGTTTTGTGTATGTTTTTTGTGAATATACAAGTACCACCCCTTTGTGATTTGTTTCATACCAAAGAAACATCGTATTAAAGTTTTTTGTTTAATAAACACTCTACTGGCAGTCTCAGAGTTACCCCAAGATAGAATGCATTGTTTTAAAAAAGGATAGGCATATGCGTAGTAGATTGTATAAAAAAGATCCACATTTTGGTAGAATTGTTTGATACGCCTAAAAATGTAAAAACATTTTGACAATTTGTTGCATATGTGATCTATATACATATTCCATTTTAAATTCGACTCAAATATGATTCCTAAAAGCTTGCAGTTTTCGACTGCTTTCAATTTAGAATTTTTGAGAGTTATAGATTCGTCTAAGGACCTTTTGTTATTATTTGATTAAAGATCATGACTTTTGTTTTGTTGAGATTTAAAAATAAGTAATTACTTGGATACCATTTTGACAGTTTAGTAATGGAATTTGTGATGTTATATTTTATTTCATTTATAGTTTTATTGGAAATTAGAATATTAGTATCGTCTGCATATAAAATAGTTTTATTATTATGAAATATATCTGGTAATTCGTTTATGTAAAGAATAAATAATAACGGTCCTAATATTGACCCTTGTGGTACTCTGTTTTAGTTCTTTTACTGTCATGGGATATAAGTAAATACTATTGCTGTTTTTCTTGGATATAGAGAGTTTCAAGCCTTAGTTTTTTATATTCAAATTTTTGGTATAATTAATAAAAAATTCATTAAAAATATTGGAAATTCTATGCGGTTCTTCTATGAGACTGCCATCATATAGTAGAGTAGTAGTTATAGTTTTTTTTGTTTTTAAATTAAATTCAGAATTTAACATATTCCATATTTCTTTACTTTTGTTAGTAGAGCAGTTTATTTTTTGTTTAAAATAATTACTTTTGACCTCGTTAATTTTATTTTTATATATTTTCTTTTTGTCAGAATAAACGTTTCTTAGAACAGTATATTTTTGAGATAAAACATAAAGACATTGGACATTGTTTTTGAATTGAAGTAGTTCATTGGTCATCCAGTTATTATTTTTAACAGTTTTAGTGTTTTTACATCGTATAGTTTTAGAAGGAAATGATACACCTTTTGCCAATGTTCACTTATGCATATAATATCTATGTCTTTGTCTATTTCATTTATTAATATTTCTAAGTTATCAATGTTATTTTTTAAGCCTTGACAGTTTATACATATGTATGTATTTAGGATTTCTATACAGTCTATGTGTGTTGTGTTCAGAGCTGTTCCGAGTACAAACAAAAAGTACTCGAGTACCGAGTACAAGTACACTGCCTAAAATGTACTCGAGTACCAAGTACAAGTACACAATTAGAAGTACTCGAGTACAGAGTACCGAGTACATTTTCAATATTGAATGATGAGGGAGTGGGGTGGCTAAGGGACCTAACTAAGGGTTGTGCTTATAATAAAACACTAAATTGTTTATAATCCTATTTTATTTGCTTTAAGAATGACGAATTTTTCAAAATTCTCGTATGTGAGAGCATGGCGACGAAGATTGTTTACAATTGTCGCAAATGAAAAAATATATATATATATGTATAAGTATATATTTAGACTTAATTGTAATTATGGACATAACACATAAGTATGCATAACGCATATGGATATTAGGTACCTACATATACATAAATATCTGCTGAAATCACTCACTATTAGCTCTAGCTCATACGACATACCTACACTATTGATATACTTGTAAGATTACTAACAAAAAATAAATAAAAATGTTAACATTTGAATTGCAATTCAAACTCGGCTATTATACTGCTACAATGAAACCGACATATTTGGCGCCAAGGCAGTGAATAACTAATATGTTTTGTGCAAGACTGAACTCGCATAAAATTGTACTTAATGTGTAGTTCAATGTACTCGAGTACACGGAAATGTACTCGAGTACATCAAAATGTACTCGAGTACACGGAAATGTACTCGAGTACTTTTTCGCCGTTTAAAATGGGTTAAGTACAAGTACAAGTACATTAAAAGTAAAGTACTCGTGGACTGAGTACCGAGTACACTAAAAGTACTTAGAGTAAAGTACTCGAGTACTTGTACTCGAGTACCGCACAGCTCTGGTTGTGTTGATGGCAGCTTCGTTGTTTTTCTATTGATAAAGCATCTTGTACTCCTTTTTTCTTTATATTATACATTTGACTGTTGTTTTATAAGTTATTTTTTAGGGGTGATACTTCGCTGTTAGAAATTTGATTGCCGAAAAAACTTGAATCTTCTTACTTTTATGCCCATCGGCCCGAAGTCGGCACAATTTAGTTTTTCATAATGTGGCATATCTATACCCACTTTAAAACATTTATAGGTGCTTTTTGTTTCAATTTCTTCAATTTTAATGTCAATGGGACATTTGTTTTTAATATATTTTATGACAGTGTCTTTTGTAACGTTTTCATTTACTCGCCCAACAAACAGCCATGCTTTTTTCGATATTGCTGTGAATTCAGGATCAGAATTATCCGTTCCAACAAATCTTTGTCTAGTTTTCCTTTTAACTTCAATGAATTCTTCTTCATCTACTTTATTTTGAATAGCATTGTTTTTGTCGTTACTATTTAGTTTATGTTTTTTTCCTGATTTAAAAATTTATTTATTTCTTTTTCTTGAGAAAAAGTATTGATTTTAGTTTCATCATTTAATGGTGATTTTACTGTTTCAGCATACTTGGGTTTCACGTTTGCATTTGCTTTTGGCAAAATTAATTATATCTTTAGAAAAAGGATGTTAAGTTTATTTTTTATTTTGTTTTGCTCGCCACGCCAGGCCTCCCTTAGCCCCAAGCCCCAGGAACAGAGTCCTGTCAGCCTCCTCTCCATGTGAGGGCCATGTTCCTAGGTATCAAAAAGTAGTTTCTTGCTTATGAGATATTTTGCTGTCATAGACGGATACAAACGGAAATTAATAGGGTTTTAGTCATAGACCAACAGAGCCCTAAAAATAAGTAATATTTTGAATTTGTATTGTATAAAGATATGATGGTAAAAAAAAATATATTAAATATTTTTATAACAATAAATGCTAACCATGTAAAGGATTATATTTATTACAAAATTATGAGACTACATACCAACGTAACATATAAAAATAAATGCTAAATCAAACGGCATTAACCTAGTAACAAAACAATATTTACAATAAAATTACACAACCCGAAAAATAGTTAATAATTTGGCAAACCACAATTCAAATAAAAAACACTTAAAATTACTGAACTGGTCCGAATAACACTAATTAAGAATAATAAAACAAAACTTGACACGATGAACAATCACTTTCACGACGATTGGTGAGGAATATGGCAAATAGGATCCTCCTTCTTTCGTCGCCTTTTTAAAACAATGTGTATCGATAAACTACGATCTTCACTGAACGATTGTCGTCAGCGCAGCACCCACTTCGGTTCTCGATGCCACAAGTTTTGAAATTAATAAATTACCAAATCTGCACTTACACAGAGCGAACACCATCACTTTACCGCGTAACAAGGAAAATTAAATAAAATTATTAATTTATTTGTAACGGTTATATAGTCGAAATGTTACTTCCTCCCCCCTTAGACTGGAAGCTCTGGGTTTCTAGGATAATACTCGCGCAACTGGTCAATATGAACACGTGATCGTTTACCTTCTCCATTCAATGGTTCTAGCACCACATTACCTGCGTTTACGAACTCGGCTATTCGCATGGGTGGAGACCATTTCCAGCGGAATTTAGAGCCTTCTGTGTTCCCAGGTGTAGGATATATATTTTTCATAACCAACTGTCCCACCACAAATGGATTCTGTCGACGACCTCTATTGTAGAGACGCTCCATGTGAATGCGGGCTTTAGTTATGGCATCTCTTACTTCTTCCTGGGTAGGTCTAGTATTCTGGCTGGTGATTTGGTTGAGATTCCAATGGTTCATCAATGCTTGTGGCAGCTCACGGCCTAGAAACAGCATAGCAGGGGAGTGCTTAGTAATCTCGCTATGCGCTGAATTGTGGGACAACGCGACGTAGGGAACCTTAGTATCCCACTGCCTGTAACTATTTCCTAGTTGATTGAGTATAATAGTAAAGGTAGTCTTCATGTCCCTGTGCACTCTCTCAACTTGGTTACCCTGTGGTCTGTACGACGAAGTAGTTACGTGTTTGATACCCCATGCTACACACATCTGTTTAAACTTTTGAGATACAAAACACTTCGCATTATCGGTAACTACTACCTCAGGTGGACCATACCTAGACCACACGCTAGGGATCAATTTCCCGACAGTCGCTTCAGCGGTAGCTCTACGAAGTGGTATCAGTTCTACCCACTTAGTATACGCATCAACCAAGGTGAGCACATAACAATTACCTCCGCTAGATCTTGATAGCGGTCCGACATGATCGATGTACACTCTCTGCCAAGGCTGCTGTGGAGACTCCGAGTGCATTAAACCCGCTGGAGCTTGATTCAAGGGTTTAGCTCTTTGACACTCTACGCAAGAGCGAACATATGCACTCACCTCTTTGAAGAGACCTGGCCACCAAAAGGTTTTAGCAATTCGACGGTACGTTTTTGTCACTCCTTGGTGTCCAGAGGTTTCCGCGTCGTGGACGTAGAAGAGCACCATGCGACGTAGATTTGGAGGAACAATTGCTCTCTTAAGTCGATGTTTCCCAACAGATCGCATCAACAACCCCTGTCCTTTAACGTACCCTTTCACATCTTCGCCGGCGTTAAGACGATCTAAGATGAGGCGTGTTTCTGGACAGGTGCGCTGATGCTCTCTGATGTTCACAAATGACTCGGGGAACGTTTGCAAGACATTGCATTCCTCCATCTGTATTGTCTCTTCAGGATATGGAATCCGACTGAGACAATCTGCCACCGGGTTGTTACATCCTCGGATATGTTCGACTGTAAATTGATAGCGTGATAGCTTGAGAACCCATCTTCCGATTTTCCCTAGCTGTTTTAGGTGCTGAAACATCCAGGTAATCGCCGAGTTGTCCGTTTGTAAGGTGAACGGTTTAATCTCTAAATAGACCGAAAACTTGTCTATGGCCCAAACCGCAGCAAGTGCTTCCTTTTCATAGGTAGGGTAGTTCAATTCTGCTTTGTTCAGCTTACGACTGGCATATTGGATCGGTCGCACCATTCACTTTTTGTAACAATACGGCTCCGAGAGCGACGTTGGAAGTATCTGTTTGTAATACGAATGGCTGGTCGAAATCTGGATATGCCAGGACTGACGGACTCAACAACAGCATTTTCAATTTTTCTACAGCTCCAATCTGTGTTGCTCCCATAGTGAACCGTGTATGTTTCTTTTTCAGCGCATGTAGCGGGGCGGCGATTTTGGCGTACTCGGGGATGAAACGTGAGAAATACCCTACCATGCCTAGGAAACGTTCCACTTGTTTTAACGTTCTCGGTATAGGAAACTCGCGAATAATTTCAGCTTTCGTAGGATCTACATGAATTCCATCGTTAGATAATACGTGCCCTAAAAACTGAATCCTGCTCTTGCACACTTTTATATTCTGCGGGTTTACTGTGAATCCTACCCTTCGAAGCCTAATTAAGACTTCTCTCAAATGCTGCAGGTGTGAAGAGATGTCTTTACTATATACTAGGATGTCATCAAAATAAGGATATACGCACAGTCCAAATGGTGTGAACTTGAATTGGTACGAGTCATTTGGTACCAGAAAGGTGGTGTATCCCTTAGACTCTTCGCTCGGGGGTATCTGATAAAACGCAGAGTTAAGATCGATCACAGAAAATATCGAAGCACCCTTAATTATTTGAAAAACTGAGTCTACAGACGGCGTCGGAAACGAGTCGTAGATTATTTTCTTGTTGAGTTCTCTATAATCAACGCACAACCTTCTGCTATCATCCTTTTTTGGAATTAAAAATGCTGGAGCACCGTATGGCGATTTAGATGGTTCTATCACTCCCTTTTCAAGAAGATGGTGTATATGTTCGTTCATCTCTTCGGCCTTCGGCGGGGTTAGTGGATATGGTGACCTTCTCACAGGTATTCGATCTTTTAGTAATATTTGATACGTATAATACGTCCTATATTTAAGGAAATGACGTCTTCGAATTCCTTCAGAAGCTTACCGAGTTCATCCTGTTCATTGACGTTCAAACTATGATCTTCTTCAGGGTAAGCCGATAGACAAACGTGCATCGACGTCAAGCTTTCTGCTATCAGTGGTATATGTGCCTTATTGTTGAATAGGAAGGACATCGTTTGATTGCTTAAATTCAAAAATACTTGAGCAGAGCACAAAAAATCCACACCCAAAATCATTTCTGAAGCTAAACGTGATGCAACAAGAAAGGTTATTGTCCAAAAGTATTTTCCAATATTCATCTTGAGAGAAGCCTTTTGAAAGATATTAACGATGGTCCCATCCGCTATGCGAGTAGAGATGCGACATGCTTGCGTCGTAAATTTTTGAAGTTTGACAAGTGTATTTGACATTGTAGATCCAGTATCCGCTAAGGCAGCAATCGTTGTATTATTGATATTGACATGGACGAATGGAGGGCGATAATGCTTGACGTTTATCCCCCTCAATCTATTTAGTTTTTTGACGACGAAACTTGTATTACTTTCGTAGCCGCACATCTTCCATCAGAACGACTAGTAACTGGTAGCGAATTAGATGAAGCTGGATAATTAGTGCGTGTGGCAGATGTTTCTTGCGCGGCAGCATACAATGTCTTTCGTCGCTTCGCAGCCTGCACTTGTTGCCCTAATGAATGCAATTCATTGATGTTACCGGGCGGTTGATGAAATCTCATTAAACTAAATGTTTCATCGTTTTCGTGGTTAAATATGATGCTGCACAAACTAGATTCAGACATGTTTAATTGAAGCGCTTTTTCCTTTTGAATGACGTCGTATGTGAATTCTCTGAAATCTTCCTCTTGTCGCTGCCACCGATTAATGAATGTAGATTTCAAAGCTTCGATGTCTAAATCGGTCAACTCACGAAGCATGGCTGTTTTGAGTTGCGGCCACGTAGAATATCGATGAATGTTGTCACTCCACCACCTCGCAAGATAACCATCACATCTTCACTGAACGATTGTCGTCAGCGCACCCGCTTCGGCTCTCGATGCCACAAGTTTTGAAATTAATAAATTACCAAATCTGCACTTACATAACACAGAGCGAACACCATCACTTTACCGCGTAACAAGTAAAATTAAATAAAATTAAATAAAGTGTTACATTTTAAATGGTGCAAGCCTTCAGGTAAAGATTTTGTGGTATTATTTTTAGTGCTATGTAAAACTCTTTTTTGATATAAATGCGGCTCTTATGAGCCTTGTTGGTGAAATCGAACTCTTTAAAAAAAGTTAGCGATCATTTCTTTTTTCGTTGGCTTCTTGGTTGAATTCTTCATCTACAACATCTTCTTCATCGATATTGAATTCTTCATCTTCAAAATGAACATCATTTTGATTTATGATAAAATTATGCAAGATGCAACAGGCTGTAATCATCTTATTGCCTAATTGAAAATCAGCAATGTCAAGGCACTTCAGTCTACGAAACTTTACTTTCAGTAGACCAAATGCCCTTTCAATGGTTGATCTAATAGAATTAAATTTTGTGCTGGTGTCAGATGGCCATTATCACGAAATGGTGTCAATACATTTTTCTGTAGTGGATACGCAGAGTCACCAATTATGTGCATGTTTCCTGGCAAGAGTGGAATTTCCTCATTATTCAATCGATGAAAAATGGGACTGTTCCGAAAAACCCTTGCATAATGCATTCGCCCTGGCATCCCAATAAAAACATCGATAAAACGTGCTCGATGATCACAAACACCTTCAATAAAATGAGTTTATTAATATGTTATATAAAGTTACATAAAATAAGAATATAATGAAATCCTTTTCTATTATAATAATCAACGGGATTTTTTTGTTGCTGCTTACACTGAATATGGCAACAATCAATTGCTTCTACTGTGCCAGGGAACCCATTAGAACGCATTTGGAAAATCTGTATTAAAAAAATTAACATTATAAAAATAATTTAACTTACATTACAAATTCCTTGGTAACTCTCTTGTTCGGGCCATCTAATTAATTGTGGAATTAGTTCGATTAAAACATTGACAATCTCCATAAATATGCCATGCCCGGTGCTTGTTGCAATTCCAAATCTGTCACCGATGGAAAGGAAAGATTCCTGCTTAGCAAGAACCCAAATAGAAAAAAGAAATTTTTTCTGAAGAGTGATAGGAATATCTCGTCGGCGCTTCATCCTATTACCCACAAGAATTGAAAGCTCCTATAGTTAAAATAAAAGTACATAAATTTCACGGCTATAAAACTAAAAGTATTATATTATCTGTACAGTTTGTAAAAAAAATCATTACCTCATTACGAAAATGCATTTTGAACATGTCGTCAGTGAAAAGAGGGATTGTAGTTTCGAAATAATCTTCATTTCGAACTCTTTCTACCCTCTCGTTTAAGAATTCATCAGCCAGTTGATCGTCAAACTCATCTATAAATATCTTATGAGGTTATTACATATATTATATTAACTTTTAATCTTATTTTTAATCATAAAACAAGAATATAAACTTATTTTGTGTAAATTGAAGCATCCGTATTAAAGTAAAATTCTGTAGTGCTTTCTTTTTTTGATATTTTTCGAAAACGGTTGATCTTATGACAAATGAACAAAGTATTTTTTGTGTATTTTGTATCATATAAACTTCTATAAGAACCCAACTCAGGAAAAAAATCAAGAACAAAAAAATACTTGATAAAAATCGGCGGGCCCACTGGCCCCATATAACCCTGCTCGAATTAATTATTATTTGATACTGGAAATCAATAACACTTATTAATACCAATCCCTTTATCAAAATTTCATAACTATAGCATGTAACGCAAAATTTCGGTCTGCGTTCAGAAAAGGGTGTTCCTGGCCGGCTACAGTGAAGATGGGGGTGGTTCAAAAAAAATTAAACAAATTAAATATGATAATCTGGAAACATAAATACCAATGTAAATATTATGATAAATCAAATTAATTTATTGATAGGGCGCCACGTGGTTTTTATATTTATGCTACCCCTGGTAAACCACGAAACCCGCCGTTGGTTGTTGCATAAAGAAATATTAAAATAATATACAGTGTCGGCTTATCTAAAGTATAATTATATTAAATAAGTGTTGTACATAGTACATGGGGTACAGCACATTAAAGAAAATACAAAAAAAGGAACATGTATACTTAGAACTAGATTCAGTAATAAATTTACACTCTTGATAATAGTGTTACCCCTAAGTCAGCTGACAATTTTTTGACTGTTAATTAATATTTATATATGAGCATTTCCAGTAGTTTTTTTTTAAACATGTCACCGATTTTGCTCCCAATTTTTTTTCTCAAAATACATATAAAAAACATTTTTCCCAAAACCTTTTCTCCCCGCCCTATTTTTTGGCCGAATTACGATTTTTTAAACTTTTGAAATCGAGCGAAATTAGACTTTTTTCGATAGTACCTTATTTTTCAAAATGTCCCTTATTATGCATTTTCTTCCTTTTTTGTTGATCTTTCATTTGAAATCGGTTTCAGAGCCGAATATTCAATTTTTGCCGAATGCGGTACCAAAACATTAAGTTTGATTTTTTGTAAAAATAGTCGCTTTTGAAATTGCCGCCAAATATTTTGATTTCAACCAAAATACTTCCGATATAGGTCATTTTATTCTATTTTTTATGTAGTTTCCAAATAGATTTTTTAATTTGGTCAAAAAATTTTAAAGTTACACTTGTTTTAAGATGTCTTATTTTCCAAAAAACGCTATATTCACACCATTAAAACTTTTTTCTCTATACTCTAAATTGCACCAAATTTTGGCAAAAGTTTCCTTTCTTTATCCTTAAAACAAACCTCAAAAACATTTTTTCATATTGAGCTCCTAAGTGAGATATAATTTTTTTTTTTTCTTATCAAAAGTTGTTAATTTGAATATATTTTTTAAGATAAAGTACTAATTGATATATCATTCCAATTAAAAAATTTTTGAATTATCCCCAATTGAAATTTTGCATTTTTGATATATCGCGTATGACACTTTAAACTATCCAAATCTCAAATAATCATACATCATTAAAAAGTTAATTATTTCTACTTTCAAATAAAAATTTAAAAATAATATTTCATTAACATTTAACGAAACTAGAGCACTTTTAGTAAAACCCAAAAATTTGGGAACAAGTCGCCATATTTTCTAAACAATTGAATGTAAGAAAATTATTTTTTTACAAAAGTTTCTTACTTTTTTATGATCTTTAAAATTATCTACTTTTGGATATACCGTTCCATTTGATTTTGCTGAGAAACGGGCATGTTCTCCTCAAACTACCCCCCAAGGGAAAGTTTTAGGGAGTTGAAAATATTTTCCTGAAATTCTTTAGGGTCAATATATATAGTAAATTTTTTATCATAAAACTCTATCTTCAATAGTTTGGGCGTAAAACATAGTGGACGGGTGGTCTGGAACACCCGGTATTTTTATGTAGATAATTTTTATCTATGTATTTTTGATAATACATTATGTAATTTTTGATTATCTAACAGAAATATTTAAATTACTTTGTTATGTACTTTAGTTAATTAATAATCGGATTTATTACTGAAAATTATTTATAGAAAAATATTATCTACTTTTTTGCAAATTTGTTTTATGATTTTTAAAAATTGAATAATTAATTATTTAATAAATTACATACTATGTGCTAATTTATATTAAATGTGTAATAACACTAACTACAGAACAATGATGAAAAGGGAAATTTACACAATGTTTACCTTTAAATGTACTCTTCTCAAAAACATCCTGTATAACAATACAAAATCAAACAATACAATCAATCAAAATGATACACAAAATCAAGTGAACATATTTTCAATTCATAATGAAGATAATTTTTACTTCAATGTTCTGAAAGAAATGGAAGTATTATAATACCGTCGAAAAATCGTGTCTGAGATAAGAGCAGATTCTGATTGTACTATCTTCAAAACTTAAAGAAAAGTTAATTTCCGCATGGTGGCTGTGCGTGTGCCTGGATGTATAATTTTCTTTCGTTCACGATAACTACTGTAAAAATTCACCGATCTGAATTATTTTTGGGGAAAATGTTTGTCTCAGTAAGTACTCCAGAACTGTCGATTTTGATGCTAATCGGATTAGGGGTTTTGGAAATATTCAAAATTTTGTAGCTTTTATCGTCAAAAAAGTGAACGTTGCGTGTATTATCTCAATATATTTGATAAGACTTTGTACATTTGTAGTTTAATTGAACCTAAGGCACATTTATTATTTGTACATGCCTAAACAGTTATTGAAGAGGTGAAAACCAACCTCAAAATTTGAATTTGAAATACTAATTAATACGTCACTAATTCATGTTGCCTTGGAAACAAATGCAACTAAATTCAAATTGTCAAATTAGTTATTCTACGAATGTGTATTATGTTTTTGACATTAGGACATTAGAAAACTAATATTTATAATACAAAGGTGAGTTTTATTTCTGACAAATCCCATTGAAATTTTTCATATATTAAAAATTATTTAAAAATATATTGAAGAACATGGAAGTCATATATGGTTCTTCATACCGATATTTTTATAAATATTTATAAATGTGTGTGTGTGTGTGTGACAACAAACTACAATCTATGGATTAAAATATGTATTTAGTATTTGTAAAAATACAAAAATGCATTAAACAGTTTTAAAAAGCAAATAAAATATAGTAGTGTCCGGTATTATAAAGGAGCTCGCAACTCTCAAATGGGGTATTAATTCCGTACCAATAACAGATTAGCTATAGAATTTAGAGCTGTGATAATTCAACTAATTGTAACACAGTTGGCGACTTTGGTTTGACCGTACAAAATAATTTTCATAATATCATTACTGTTTTAATACTGTTGGTGTTTAACTACAACGCGTGCGTGAAACTTGTCAAAGTCTTAAAAAAACTCCAAGAGAACTGTCTTGAGGCTTCCGCGGTGGTCTTGATATGGATTTTGGCTTCTGGGTGTAAGCCGCGTCGGTTTGGTCGTGTTATTGGTCAACGTTTCGTCACACATTGCAGTGGACATCTTCAGGGCTCTTCTAAAAGACGAAACGTTGGCCGATAACACGACCAAACCGACGCGGCTTACACCCAGAAGCCAAGATCCATCCAAGAGAACTGTCATATAAGTTTGATATCTCATTTGAGAGTGCTTGCAAGCTAACAAAGCGATCTCCTTTATAATACCGGACATTAGTATTTTTAAAAATACAGAAATGGATTAAACAATTTTAAAAACAAATAAAGTATAGTAAATGTATTTTATAATTCTTTTTCACACACGAATCTCCGGGCGGGTGTGCAGCGGGCATCAAAAAGATAGCCATTAGAATACATTGCACCACAGTTTCGTTCGGCACTTCTAATAGGTCGACCTGGGACCCAGTTTGTATATCCAGATTTACTCACCAGACCACCTGAAAAAGAATACCAAATATTTTTTTTATATTGATATATCTTTTTGAGAATTTTGAATCTTTTAATTATATATACTTTAAGTGAATCTTTAGTGAAACCTCTCAAAATTGACCTAGGCTGGTTACAAATAAAAACAAAACACGGGACTTTCTTATACGTAATACTGACAGTGAACAGTGCACGTGATTCTTATTTTATTAAAACATATTTCTGAAGAACTAATAGAAGATGGAATAAAATGAGTGGGGCATAAATTATAAATAATAATATTGTTTACAACGTGTATCAAACGGATGTTTACTATTCTCAATTTTTTTATTTTCGAATTATTTTAGGAAATAAATATTTTAGATAAAAATTATCGAGTATATTATTATCTATAATTTATGTCCCATACATTTTTTTCCAACGTTTATGATTAAGTCAGAAAGAATTTTTTTTACATTATTAATTAGAACCACTCACACTGTCCCATGGTTCCTATGACATACACGTACACTGTTGAATATCTGTAATACGTATATGAAAGTTCCATGACAATCATGGCAGATATTTCTTCTCAGTTATGAACCATTTTAAATGTAATAATAAAAAAAAAATTTTTTACACATACAATACACACACTACACATTCTCCAAAGTAAAAACCAACCACGAAGGAGCTGGCTGTAAAGGCCAAGCCAGCAGACATAAATGGATGAAAAGAAGAAGAAAATTTTTTTTCCAATTTTTTTTTAAATGAATGGGACATAAATTATAGACAATAATATTACCTACAATTTTTAACTTGACCATTATTCTTTAATTCGCACTGTTTCAAAGTAATTCGAAAAATGTACAAATCGACGTCAGTAAACATCCGTATCCGGTTGAAAGATCATTTTCAAAAATAGGAGATTTTCTTCCCAGACAAAAATGAATCTTAAATATGAAATTTCACCCTTCTACGATTTGTCGCATTTGAGTTACAGTGTCTACAGACAGACAGACACACAGACTTCATGGCGAAAATACAATAGTAAAATTCCATCAAAATCTGGATTTCGAAAAAAAACGGCTTAACAATACTTACTTATACTGTATGTATATTTCATATACAGTATAAGTAAGTATGTATTATTAAAACAACGTAAATATCATGAAATTCTGGTCGTTTTTGAGAAGTTTCACTGTATTTGGTTATTTACCTAAAACAGTTACATATTTGCCTTCCTTGTGCAAGTAATGGAAGCCTATATAAGATAAGGTAGTATAATTGTTATATTTTTGGATGATCCTAGAGATAAAATCCGCCTCGGCTTTTGAATTGATCACAGCTAAATGGGCCTCTTCATTTAAACAGATGTATTTTGCATTCTGCCATGTGACCAAATTGTTGTGGTATTTGTAATAACCATGGCCAGGGTACAGAGTGTAATCGTCACGGAATGTTAACACCTTATCTGTTGAAGAAATAATTACAAAACAGTTATTTATTTAGAAAAAATAAACTGCCCTGGTCGGCACAAGACTTACTTAAGTTATCATTTTTCTGTTAAGAAATTGAATATAAACTACATTCATTATTGTGGAAATAATCCGCTGGAAACTCTTTAAAAAAACACCCGGTAGGTATAGTACATTTGTATGTTTATTTGTATGAGATTTATAGAGCCGGGAATTACTGAACCGATTTCAATGCGGTTTTCAACAAAAGTTAGATCATTTTTCTGTGCAGTATCGTGGCTATTAATATTTTATGAAAATCTAAGATTTAACATCAAAAGACTAAAAACAATCTTTATCAAGTCGTGTTTTGTTTCCATGATGTCACAGCATACAACTGTCATTTAGGTATACATATAAAAACATTGTACCTAGCCATGGAATGAAATACAAATTTATTAATTTAGATCACTATGATCACGTCTCTTTCAAATATTTTGTTGAACAAATAGATGATTTTTAACACTTGCTAACAAAACAATTAAATATTTGGTAATACATATTATATTGATTGAAAATTGAAATATAAAGAAACATCACTTCCAAGAAAGGTAAAATATCGAATTTAATTATTATGATTTATTTATTTATTTTTGATTTTAATACATATTCTAAGACAAGACCTGGTGTTTCCTGGGAATTAGAAAATATAATTTTACACGATATTCTCTGAACGGATTTTATTCCGGTTTTCACTAATGGGTTGGTAAAGTTTGGGTGTATATTTTGTGTAAATTTCATAAAGTCGGAAAAAAAACAATTCGCGGCGAATCGTGTGTTGTGGGCATGTTGGGTGGGCATTATTTAATTTATGTTTAATTGAATTAATATCCTCGGGTAACACCGGGTCCAAATTAGATTTATTAAAAAAACTTACCTTCGTTAGGAATTGAAGTTTTGCCCACTTCATTTTGTGTATCATTATGGTCGGAAGTATCATTTAGTTTTGTGTTATTCTATAATATTATATGTAATATTAAACATCAGTATAGTTATAACGATAATAAATGAATACTTACATTCAAGACAGGGTCCAGAGTATTATCGTCACTGAATTTTAATACCTTCTTTATATGATTTATATCTACTTCCTTTTCTGCTGAAAAAATGATTACGAAACATTATTTTATTTATAAGCGAATAATTTATAAGGTACTGGCACCAGTTATGGTCGCTATAAGAGCAAGGTTTACTGCTGTTTTTGTGATTGACGGGCTTCTATTTTGTAATTCTCATGAACTCATGTTACTAATAAAACAAGTAACTCTTTATTAATTATTAAATTTGCTTTATTTAACTCACCGCGATATTTATTTATTTATTTATATGTTTGTGGCAACAAATGGATACCAATACAATTTGAAAACACAGTGTCAGCGAGAGTTAAGTTACAACCGAAATATTACGTTTCCATAGATACATTTCTTAATAAATACCTTACTTGTCTTTACAGTTAATTAAGAATATTTTAAATTCTTATACTTTAGAAAACGAAAGAAATTGAACGAAATCTATTAAAATTAATAAATATTAATTATACTGGGTGGGGCATTTAAAGTGTTTTAGATTATTATCTCAGAACCATCACATATTTGAAAAAAATGTTTCAACCCAACAATATTTAGTTGTGAGGGGGTAATCGAATGGTAATATTTATTTGTTATTTTATTGTAGTCTTCAATGATATTTGAAGGTCAACATCATTTTTTTAAATAGGAACATATAGTTTTTATTTAGTAATCTTATTCTACATGAAAAAACACGAATCTTTCATAGAAAACTTTTTTTTTGAATGACCTAAGCTAGATTTTATGAGAAAATAATTTCGAGATTTAGAACATAGATCTAGATTTTTTTACTCAGAAGTCATCAACTTTAGAGAAAAAATACAGGATAAAAAAAATGTTTATTTTGGTCTAATGAAACTTGTATAATTATTTATAAAAACTATAGGTTCCTATTAAAAAAAATGATGTAGACCTTCAAATATCCTTGAAGGTCACGTTAAAATAGCAAATAAATATTACTATTCGATTACCCCTTTACAACCAAACATTTTTTCGAAATATACGATGATTCTGAGATAATAATCAGTAATACGTAACACTTTAAATGCCCCACCTGTATATACGTGATGTGTTTTAGTGATAATTAATTTACAGCAAAAAATATATTTGTAATGATCATTACTTGACATACAAACGAAATTAAAAATAGTTATATATTCAGGACAACATGAACTATTTTGAATTTTTTCTTTGTATATGTATAACTTAAATCTCGAAAATAAAAAATATATATTTTTTTTAAATAATTTGCCTTTTAAAAACCGACTAAAAAGCAGAAAATAAAATTCAGTTAGACTCTTTTCGTACTAAATTTGCATTTTAAAAAAAATTGATTTTGTTCATACTAGAAGAGTTTTAAAAATGTCTCTTCTACACTTATCCAAAGAATTAAAGGAACAAACAACTTTTTTTTTTTTTAAGAGCTGTATCTGTGAAAAATGGTCGTATCGAAATTTAAAGCAAAAAAAAATTTAAAGCAAATTAAAAGCATTTTAAAGCTTCAAGTTTCTAGTTTTGAGATTTTTTAGCATAATTTTTTTTGAGTTACGGTTATCGCGCAATCATAAGAAATAGTGAGATACAAAAACTTTCCTATTTTTTAATTTTTTTTTAAGGGTCCTTGGGCTCGGGAAATTTTTTTTCAGTTAAACCAATGCATTGGTCAGTTAACCTGTTTATTCAGCTTTAATTTGTTTTTTTTTTGGTCCCTCTCAATTTTTTTTTGTCGAGATATCTGACTTTAAATGAAAAATGATTCTTTGGTCTTCGATCATCAATATATCAGCAACTAATGATTAAACAGTAAATTTAAGGGCAGTTTTAAAAACTTGAATAAATTTCCTACAAGACCCTTTCATGACTATTAGAAAAAAAAATTTTTTACCCTCACCATTAGTTTGAAAAAGTACCAAAAAATGACTATTTATGGTCTTTTAGTAAATCTATCGCTACTTTACAAATATTGATGGGAAGACTAATGTTGCCAGGTGTTTTTACAGCTTAATGTACCCCCAACAGTTCTGTAAATTTTGAAATTGATCCATCGAACCGTTTTTCCGGTCCGATTGATCAAATTTTGCTTGCGTATTAATTCGATTCCAGCATACGAGACACAAAATTATTTTACAATTTCGTACGGTTCCCGCTACGAAAGAATTAATTAATGCAATTAATTCATGAAAGGGTCTTGTAGTTTTTAAAACTGCCCTTAAATTTACTGTTTAATCATTAGTTGCTAATGTATTGATGATCGAAGACAAAAGAATCATTTTTCATTTAAAGTCAGTTATCTCAACAAAAAAAAATTGAGCGGGACCAAAAAACAAAACAAATTAAAGCTGAATAAACAAGTTAATTGACCAATGCATTGGTTTAACTGAAAATAAATTTCCCGAGCCTGTGGACCCTTAAAAAAAATTAAAAAATAGGAAAATTTTGTGTCCCACTATTTCTTATGATTGCGCGATAACCGTAACTCAAAAAAAAATATGCTAAAAAATCTCAAAACTAGAAACTTGAAGATTTAAAATGCTTTTTTTTATTTCGATACGACCATTTTTCACAGAGAGACAGCTCTTCAAAAAACACTAAAAAAAAGTTGTAATTGTTTGTTCCTTTAATTTTTTGGATAAGTGTAGTAAGAATAAAAACAACTTTTTTTAAATGCAATATTTAGTACGAAAAGAATCTAACTGAATTTCATTTTCTGCTTATTAGTCGGTTTTTAAAAGGCGAATCATTAAAAAAAAAAATGTATATACATATTTTTTTAATCAATTTAATTACCAAATTCCGCAAACATACCTAGTTTGTTTTTTTAATTATAGCCTTTTATTTTATTTTTTTTCCAGTAATGGATAAAGTAAAACCAGTAATGAACACGTAGTGATGGACACTTACGAATGATTACAAAATGATAAGTACTACGACATAAAAGATATAAAAGAAAGAATCGTCAAATTTGAAACAATGTAAAGCAGTTGCTATTGTAATACATATAATAATTAATAAATAAATTATACTAATAATTAGTTTAAATGTCCACCATTTTAACACCTAAGGACCGATTATCATCAAATCACGCTGTAAGGCAGTTAAATGTATATAGATTAATATTCAGAAATGGTAATAATCAAATATCAACAAATATTTCTTTCTAATTCAGTAAATTTAATTTAAAAATAGCCATTACTAGGGTCATATCCAAGACTGGTGCCAGTACCGTATTTATGTTTATAAAAAAACTCACGTTCGTTACAAAATACAAACACATTCACTGGATTCTGCAGATCGTTTTCATCTTGATAAAAGGTATCGTTGGATTTTGAATTAATCTATAAAATATTACAAATGCAAATTTAATATAAAGCGTTATTATTTTTCTAATAATAATAAATTAATACTTACATAGAAGGCAGCGTGAGAATAACAATTATAAATATTAAGAAATATCAGGAACCAAGATAAAAATACTTTAGATAACATTTTCAGATATTGGCAGGAATAAATTAAGTTGCAACATATTTATACATATAGTTTATCTTATTAGTCATTTGCTGTTTTTTTACCAAAATTTTAATTAATTTTTAAATTAATATATTAATTAATTAATTACATAAATGTTTACTAGGTAAATAAAAAAATCTATCTAGTTTTTGATAAAAAAAAATTAATAAGGACTTCCTTGTGAAGTCGAAACACGTGTCATTGTCTTATTGCGGTTAAGGTGTATATTTTTAGTTTAAGTGACTAAGAAACCACAGTTTCTCCGTTTTCCCAACACTAACTAAATTCATATCACGTTTAAAATTTTTTTAAAACTTTGATGAATTATAAATAAATAATAAATAAGTAATAATAAATAAGTAATTATTCAGAGCAAGTTCTTGGATATATTTTTTGTTGGTTCTATGAAACAATTGAATTGGTTTATAATAAAAAAAAATAATACGATTTTAGTGCTATAATTTTTCAAAGAATTGAAAAATTGACTTTTTATGACTGCAATCGATTATATAAGTCTTTGGGAGCACATACAAACAGTTTTACAAAAACTTTTATTGTTAATCAAAGACAAGCAAAATTCCATTAATAACAATTTAATAAAACAAAAACAGATATCAGTAGTGTCCGACCGAACATTCGGCTTCGGCTTCGGCTTCGGCCACCTTCGGCCAAAATTTCACCTTCGGCTGAATAATCGGCTTCGGCCAAAATTAAGCCGAAGGTTTTGCCGAAGCCGAAGGTTGAAATATATAGTATAATATTGTACAGTTAAGTATTATTCTATGCGATATATATACGTTCCACAGAAAACCGCATATAAAAAATCGCACGAAAAAATACATATATAGCTTACATTATAAAATAAGGAATAGATAGATAGATAAACTTTATTTTGGCGTTGTAAAAAGGATTAATAGCGTCAATGATACATTCTCTAATTTTCTAAAACCACGTACCTAAAATCAAATAAAAAAAAAGCAATGAGTTTAAATAAACAAAAATCGCATACATCTGGTTGCCCCGGGGCAAGTTCCCTTCCTAACAGTAATCCCTGTTCGGTGAGGGGTGTGGTGTAACTGGCTGTATATAAAAAATGAGGTCAAAAAATATATATATAAAAAAAAATATTATACATAATCCCATTCTTTTTAAATCTTTTACTTTCGAAGATATAACCTATGAGCAGGGGGGGAAATATTTTTTCAATTTTTTTTTCAATTTTAATAACAACTAAACGTTTACATATTTAATTTTTTAAATGAAAAGTTAAAAACAGGTCATTACACATTGATTCTTTCATTGGTGAAAATTTTTAAAAATAAAAGACGAAAACAAAAACCTTCGGCTTCGGCTTCGGCTTCGGCCGAAGGTAACAAGAAAAGCCGAAGATCGGCTTCGGCTTCTGCTTCGGCCAAAAACTGACCTTCGGTCGGACACTAGATATCAGGTCCTAATTTTCAGTGAATGTTCTGTACTATAAAATGTTGATTTTCAACTTAAAAAACGTTAAACTTAGAGAAAATAATATTATTGTGTTATAAAACCAGGGCTGGCCACCCACGGGCCGCATGCGGCCCGCGACGCTCTTATGTGCAATCCGCGGCCACATTTGAACAAATTATGTTTTTATAATGTTTATTTTAAGTATGTAAGGAAGTGAGACATAAGTAACCATAAAGAGATAGAAACTAGTGTTCTGATAGAAACGCTCAACACGAAGTGAACATAAAAGTTCTTTGGTTAGCCTGGTCACTAGTTTCTATCTCTTTCTAGTTACTTCTTTCTCACTTCCTTACACGCTTAAAAAGTGACATTCTTTAAATTTCTGGTACATTTCATCAGAAATTCCATGAATCAACCAATCAAAGCTCTTTGTTCACTGTTTTTGGTCAGTCGTGAACGTGACCATTTTAACTGATAATTTTGATTTATAATACCTATAATACAAAATTGGAATTTGAAATTTTTTGTGAATAAATAAAAGCATTATTTATTAGTATTTTAAATACTTGATACCATACAGATATATTTTGTTGTTAATTAAATATTTTTTTTAAATTTACTATGATTGAACACTTGCTTGTTTTTTCCCTCGGATCGAATGAGACAAATTACAACCCTTTATTATTATTAATAAACTACTAGTACTTTGAAAATGAGCATTTTTTTCGATAAAATGAGGTGTTCCTTTAATTTTTTGTATGAGTGTATAAAGGGCGGTAAAAATCCTTTTAGTCCGGAGCGGCGGAAAAGCTAAATCAGGCCTTCCCATCTGTGAGAAAAGTTATCGTCAAAATAAAATCAATAAATTTACCATTGCAAACTTACTTCCTTTACTATACTGTGTTCACGGTCTGAATAGCACCAGTTAGACACGCCTAGCCCATAGCTATTTTTACTAATGTGAAATAGTATTCAGTACTATTCAGCAGCACAAACTTAACATATATTTGCCACATCTATACATCACCAATACGCATCACCAAGTGCCTTTTGTCAAGTGCTCTTTTTTTAGCTATTTAGAAAATTAGGGCTTACTCTTGGTTTTTTATCAATTTTCCGAGAAATTGCACGAGTCGCGCAATATTTATCTTTTTCTAGTTCAGGGTTGGCCAACCAGCGGCCCGTGGCTAGATACAAAAAATGAAGTTTTATAATGTTGCTTCCTCGCAATATCGAAGATACGAGAAGCTTTGTGATCGTTTCAGATTAAGACAAAAAAAATGTTCTCCGATTTCAAAATTTTAAATTGATCTTTCCGTTTTACGTCAAGACTAACACTTTTCGTTCCGTGTTTGTCTGTCTGTCCGTTCGTCCGTCTCTCCCCTGAATCCTTGTCACACGCATAACTCATGAACCACTGAACCGATATTGTTAAAACTTGATCAGATGGTTGGGTCTGGCTTGAGGACGGCCTCATTTCAAAATCATCAAAATCATGCGTAAGGGGGAAGGGTGACACCCCAAAATATTTATTTTTTCAAGATATCTCAAGAACGACAAATGTTACGTGAAAATTTTATAGAATATTTTTTGTAGAGCATTAAATTTCCTATAATATGGGTCTACAACGTTTCTTGTAAAATATAAAATAAATTGAGATTTATCTCAATTTATTTTAAATAATCGTGTTTTGTTTTTCTAAATTGATATTTGCTTGGACATATTAAATGTCATTTTGAAGTTTTAAATGTCATTTTGACGTTTGCATAAATTTAGATTTAGATTGAAATTGTCAAAAAATTAAAAATATACGAAAAAATAATCAAATGCGTTTTAAGAAAAATTTCAAACTAATATTTTTTAGTAAAATTGTATAAAAATTAAATGGTTAACCAACTCCAGGCAATTTATCTAAACACTATCGGTTTTTATTTAAATTGTTCAATAATTAACAACCTTTGGTGAATTTAGCACGAGGAAGCACTGTGCATTTACTTGACAGATGTTTTTTTAAGTATCAAGTGTTTCAGGATGTCCGAAACTGATTTTAATTTCCTGTTGTTTTTTTTAGAATAGCATTTAAAATCAAACAACTAATAATTTTATTTGTTAAAACTATTTTTATAACACAAAACAAGAATTTGAAGTATTTTTGATCGAATGAGACAATTGGTCTCCCTTCATCTGTGAGAAGGAACGAAATATTATATTTTTTCCGCTATTTATTTATTATACAAAATCGTTAATATCATGGCTATTATACGAGATGTGGGATACATTTTTTTTTATCCTACACCCACATATGATTTTTCTCGTTGAATTGAATGAGACCAATTACAATCCTTCATCTATGACAGACGGTGAAATACTGTAGGTTCAAAATCCTATGAAAATTGACTTTACTTTTTTATGCTAATCTATTTTAGGGTTGAAGGATGAAATATTTAAACTTTTATCAGGGCCCCCAATTAGGGGGGTCTGATAGGACTCTAGTCCTGTGGTCCGGGGTTAGGGGGGTCCGGCATGGCGGTCAAAAAAAACTAATTGATTAAAATTAAAATTGTGTTCCTTAAAGTTTCTAAGGCAATCTATTGGGGCGAAATCGAGTTGAATAGTTTTGGATTGGTTAGTTTTCATTAGGTTAGGGTAGGTTGTCTATTCTAACACATCAACTCGTGATATTTGATTGTATTTGATAGTTATGATGTCGGTAACGCCATATTCTGTACACTAAATGAATTTAAATTTTGCCGCGCCGTACAAATTGTGGTATGTAGTATATAGTAGACTGCGCACTACTACGTGAGTCAAAACTTTCCAGCAATATGTCGTCTATTTAACGTCAAACACTTGACATTTTCTGTGAAAGTAAGGGATTTTCCGACAATGACACTAATTTTTGTCATTAGTAATAACTGTTGAAACATTTATATTCTATATCTACTTTATAGTCTCCTCTTAGTGATAAATTTGCAAAGTGGAAATTTCTCTAAATGCCACGGAGTACTAAATTACCATTTTATGTCTTTTTTAACAGTTTTAGTATAAAATATATACTTACACATAAAATTTAATTCCTCTCTGCTTGGATTCAACAGATTTTGTTCTTTTACACACAACACAACTCACCATTTTAAAAAGTTTTTTCACAAACAATTTAAATAAAAAGTCGACTAAAAAATGTTCAAATAACTATAAAATGCCAATTAAAATAAATAAATACCTATACACCAATACACAAAACTTGCACAAATATATTTTATATAAAATATTACTCGATATAAGAGAAGGAGTGCCCCGTTTGGCCCCCCTCCTTTCTGACTGCGTGCGCCTATGTCCAAAACCATCCTTGGGTGATATAATATTGTAATAAATAAATGAAAATACTATATTTAAATTAAAACAAACATAATTAAGTGTTGTCATTTCACTTATCTTGCACCAATTTTCTTTAAAGAATAATTAATTATTAATATAAAACAAAGGCAACAACATAAAAATGTTGAGTATCACTGCTCTAGCAGCTAGAGGACGGAAGACAACGCATGCGCGGAAGAATTATTGTAATAATCATAGACATAGAGAATGGACCAGGCATCTGACTCGAACACAGAACCGTGTCAAAAGAAAGAGATAGAAACAGGTTTGGAATAACTGTGTAACTCTATGTCTATGTTCCAAACTACACTGCATCTCTCTCTCCTTTTTTGAACAGATGTTACACCATTGAGTTAATACAGAATGCACTGTCCATTCTCTATGTCTATGGTAATAATTATCAATAATTGTATCTAATATTATATTAAACCATTGAGTTTTTACTCAATGATTAAACATAGTTCTTTAATACATGATCGTATCATATTATATTTATATTAATCGAGTAATATAGATTAATATAAGATTGTACGTTTGTTTATGTTCTGTCTGCTATTATAATTATAAGCAAGTTTGTATTGTAATATCACTGTGTTGAAATGTTTCACGTTAAACAGGAATTTATAAAAGAAGAAATAGAAGACATCGATTGTCTACAGGATTTTGAAACCTATGATGATTTTTCTAAATACTACAAACAGGAATATAAGGTAAGAGACACAAAGTTAAAATTGAATTACATGTTAGTAAATACAGGTTAGGTTTCATGTAGTATGTTTGACAGATTCTCAAATAGAAAACAGAGGTTCCGAAATAATAAAATTGTTTTATAAACTGTAATATAATTAACGTTACATATTTACATATTTTTGAAATTAAGCTTTTTGAAGATATTTCGGGACTAAAACGAAAATATTAAAATTTAAAACTTCCAGAAAAAAAGAAAGACAAAGAGTTAATTTTTAGATTATAATTTAGAAACGTCTTATTTATAAATAAGTTTCAAACAAAAGTTATAACAATTAATATTTTACACAAAAAATACCTAACTACCTAAACGCATTGCAATGTGCAACTTGTTTAGATGCGGAACCGAGACAGATAAATATATCGCGCGCTATTTTTTCTCGGTTTCACTTCGGTAGTGTAGGGATAATAAAATGAAGTTAATTAAATAGGAAGGAGGGGGGCAGTGAAAATAACCTCAATTAATCAATATGTGTAAAAAGTGTGTAGCAACTAGACTTGTGTAGTTCACGAACGAACTAGTTCAAAAGAGCGCTCCGCTCTTTTAGTTCAATAGTTCCGATACACTTCAAATACACTGTTCTAAAAATGAGATTGTACGATTTTTATGTTCAATAATTTACGTTTTCAATACTTTATTACTAATTTGGATTTATTTTACTAAATATATATTATATTGAATTTTTTTAGTTCACATGAATGCAATATGTCTGTCAAAAGGACGTGATTTTTATATTATTTTATGACAATCAACAAAAAGGAATGTCACAGATTTTAATGAAATTTAAATATATTGCTTATATTACTCTACAGTAAATAATGTTTCAAAATTTTCATATATATCGAGGGTTCGATTTAAAAAAAAAGATTAATGCAAATATGTATACATTTAAAAATAATATAATAGTAGTGACGTTAAATATAAATAAAAACAAACTTGTTTGTTTAAACGTCAAAATTTATTAAAGAAGAGGAAACCGCAAGCTTTCGATAGGTATATTTCTGAATTTTTATTTTAAAATATCAATATTTTGCATTATATTTATTGTATTTAATTGTTACTTCTTATATTTTAGCCTGACGATGATTCTGTGAATCGAAAGCTTGCGGTTTCCTCTTCTTTAATAAATTTTGACGTTTAAACAAACAAGTTTGTTTTCATTTAAAAATATCGATCTTGTCTATAAATTAATAACGAATTCAAAATTGCAGCAGTTTGAATTTCTATAGTTTGATGAAAAAAATAGTAATACAAAATTACTAATTAAACAATTTAATTATACATTAAAAATCCAACAATCCAATATATCTAAATCAATTAATTTTGTCATCATATAGTTCGGAAAAAAATTCTATGAACTAAAAGAACTAGAAGAACGAACTAGTTCATTAAAGACTACTGAACTATAGGGAGCGCTCTCTGTCATGAACTAAAATGCCCAACTCTAGTAGCAACAAATTAGTTTTAAAAAGAACAGCTGGCCCAAAGTTACTTTTGTAATCTGTTTAGCATTATCTGTAAAACATTACATCATATTCAATTTATGACTATATTGAGTTACGTATTTCAGGAAGATTTGTTTCTTAAAGAAGAAAACGTGTCAGAATCTAGAAGCGAACAACAAGAAAACGAAGATCCTTTAAAAACAAATTGTGACATTGAAATAATGAAGGGTTTTCAGGAAGACTTGGTTGTTAAAGAAGAATATGTACCAGAAATTAAAAACGGACAGTTAGAAAATGAAGATCTTCTTATTGCTACTCATTGTAATAATGAAATAATTAACGAGTCCAGTTTAACTAAACAACGTTCTTATAAAACTAGTGTAAAATTAGAAAAACATACATGTAATCAGTGCGAGTATGGTAGTAAAAAGAAAACACATTTGTTAAGACATAAATTAACACATACTAAAAAAAGTCATCTTAAATGCGACCGATGTAAATTTATCTGTAGATACAAAGCACATTTATTAAGACATAATTTAAAACATACTAATGAAAGACCTTTTAAATGCGATCGATGTGAATATAGCTGTAAAAGAAAAGCAAGTTTATTAAAACATAAATTAACACATACTAATGAAAGACCTTTTAAATGCGACCGATGTGAATATAGCTGTAAACAAAAAGCAAGTTTATTAAGACATAAATTAACACATACTAATGAAAGACCTTTTAAATGCAACCAATGTGAATATAACTGTATTCAAAAAGCAAATTTAGTAACCCATAAACTAACACACACTAATGAAAATCCTTTTACATGCAATAATTGCGATTATAGCTGTAAAAGTAGCAGCTATTTAGCAAGGCATAAACTAACACATACTAATGGAAATTCTTTTAAATGCGACAACTGCGATTATAGCTGTAAAAATAATGCATATTTAGCAAGGCATAAACTATCACATACTAATGAAAAACCTTTTAAATGCGACCATTGCGATTATAGCTGTAAAAGTAACAAGTATTTAGCAAAGCATAAACTAACACACACTAATGAAAGACCATTTAGATGCAACCATTGCGATTATAGTTGTAAAAGTAGCGGTAATTTAGCAAGGCATAAACTAACACATACTAATGAAAGACCTTTCAAATGCAACCATTGCGATTATAGCTGTAAAATTAGCAGTAATTTAGCAAGGCATAAACTAACACATACTAATGAAAGACCTTTTAATTGCAACCATTGCGATTATAGCTGTAAAAGCAGCACGGACTTAGCAAAACATAAACTAACACATACTAGTGAAAAACCTTTTAAATGCGACCATTGCGATTATAGCTGTATACGTAGCGATAGTTTAGCAAAACATAAACAAACACATACTGATAAAAAACTTTTTAAATGCATTTATTGCGATTCTATCTTTAAAAGTAGCGACTATTTGGCAGAGCATAAACTAATACATACTAATGAAAGACCTTTTAAATGCAACCATTGTGATTATAGCTTTAAAAGTAACGGTAATTTAGCAAGGCATAAACTAACACATACTAATGAAAGAGCTTTTAAATGCAACCATTGTGATTATAGCTGTAAAAGAAGCACGGATTTAGCAAGGCATAAACTAATACATACTAATGAAAGACCTTTTAAATGCGACCATTGCGATTATAGCTCTAAACGTAGCATGGATTTAGCAAGGCATAAACTTACACATACTAATAAAACACCTTTTAATTGCAACCATTGCGAATATAGCTGTAAAAGTAGCTGTAATTTAGCAAAGCATAAACTAACACATACTAATTAAAATCCTTTTAAATAGGAGGATTGCGATTATAGCTCTAAAAGTTGTTCTCATCTAGTAAGACATAAATTATCACGTACTAATAAGAACTTTTTAAATGCAACCATTATCATTATAGCTGTAAAAGTAGCAATCATTTAACATGGCACAAACTATTACATTAAATGTGACCAATTTTTATTAAGGCATATATTAAAACATCCTAATAAAATAACTTCATAATGTGATTTATATGAAAACTGCAGTAAATAATATTGTATTTTGGTTAAACGTAGTTAACATAATATTATAGTAGAGATGAAATGAACGATTCTTTTTAGTGACTTGAGATATTTTATTAATTCAGTAAAATCATTCGTTTAGTCAGTCCTTCCTTTAGTTAATTATTTTTAAATCTTTAATAATTTATGTATTTCTTTAATGACTATTATAAATTTATATTTTTTTCTTATAAAAAAATATGAAGTGTGATGGACAGTTGCGATGATTTAAATAATATTGAAGACAAGAAATGTAGATTTTTATTATTATAAACTTTTCGTTACAATATTTAATGACAGCTCTATTATTATATATACTGCGCATGTCCACCTGCCGTAGAACGTTGTTGCAAACCTTTAACAATTATTGTTAATAGGGCTTCACAAAGTGTAATAATGATTTTATTTTATTAATAAAAAAAAAATGTTTGAACATTTTAATTAACGGGGAAAGAAATCGCCTCGGATAAAATTTTTTTTGGAATATTAAGTTTCTTAATTTTTCTTATTTAAAATCAGATCTTTAAAACAAGCATATAGGTTTTCATTTTAAAAATCATGGTTACCATGAAAAACTGAGCAACTTTTGTCTGTTAATTAGGAAAGCTTACCGTCCACAATTTACCGCCCACAGTTCACTGTCTGGAAAGTTCACCGCTAAGAAAGTTCATCGCTGGTAAATTCACCGCCGAATAAAAATACAAAAATATATTATTAATTTAATTTATTTATTAGATTAAATTGGTATCAACAATGTGCAATATATATATTTCAGGATATTTTATAAAAAATTATAGCCTTTTGTTTTCAGATTGAATTATTTATTTGTTTTACAATTCACATTAAAAAGTATATTGCTTCAGAAAAAAAATCGAGGGGGGGTAATTTTTACTCACATTACCTAACCTAACCTAACCAGAACTAACCAACCTCCCTTCACATCAACTCTATTCTGAATAACTATGTATATACCATTATATACGTGATTTTTGACAATTGTGACGTCATATATTCTTCAGATTAGCGAAATTTTTTACAAAAATAAAAATTTGAAATTGCAAGTTTTTATTATTTTTTGAGGGGAAGGAGGCATAGTACAAAACTAATAAATACATACCCCCCCTCCCAGAGTTGGGCGAAGTTAAATCGTAAAAGCAAATAAAAGTTAACAAATAAATTGCATTTCGTAACTATAACTAACGATTCATAATATAGTTATTTGTAATTGCGAGTTATCACTTAATTGTTAATTGTTAACTGTAAAATCTTACAATTATAATGATTCAATTGTTAGTTGTAAAATCTTACAATTATAATTAATCAATTGTTAATTTCAGATTTAATTAAAATAAGTAGTTACTTATTCATTACAGAAAATCGTTTATATCTCGACTCCTGTGCAAGATAGAGGTTGTTTTGCCCACCCACACCTCTAAAATCTCGAAGTATTTTTCCCGCCGGATAGAATGAGATCAATTACAATCCTTCATCTGTAATAGGGGGCGAATTGTGAATTTATTAATTTAATACACGGGCCTCAAATATCTGTACAATTTTTTAAATTGATTTAATTACAAACAAGGTTTCTATATAGTATATGTGAATTTGTTATTTTAACAATACGGTCTTAAAATATCACTTAACACGTGTCTGAACTTTTTAAAAATTAATTTAATATATCATAGTTATATTACTTTGTTAAAGTACAGGTAGACAAAAGTTTAATTGTATTTTTTTTTAAGGGGCTATGCTAGTTTATCGGCCAAAAAGGTGTTTTTCACGATTTTTTTTTCCAACAATCTATGACAGATATCGTTCTAAATCTTTTTGGGTTTAATAAATGCACTATTGAAGTACACAAAAAAATGTTTTTTATTAATTTTACTATACATATATATGTGTATAATGCAGCCATGTATGCAGGTATGAAAAAAAACAGGTGCGCAGTGTCCCAGTGTTTTAGCAGGAACGAAACACCTGAAACACAAAACAAGATATGTCTTTTATTCTTCAGTAGGTGGTTGGCTATGGCCTGAACTAGAATTTTAATTTTTGGGGCAAAAATAACAAAATGGCGGCTGTTTGAACAAACGGAATCGAAAAAGACCCTTTTTTTTCTTGGTTTTTCCTTGTAAAAAAATAGAAAAAATTTGAATTTTGACATAATCCTAGTTCCAGCCATGCCTATATATGTAACAAACATGTGGTTAAAATTTCAGACCGATCGACCGAGTAGTTTTCGAGTAATCATTGGGACAGTATCGAAAAACATCATTTCGAGAAAAACGCGTTTAAAGTTTTTTTTTTTTGAAATTGTTATAAAGTTGATACTTACAACTAATCAGCGATTAGGCTCAGATCACTCTAAAATTTTAACACAATATTTTCTAAGGTATTTACTTTCGAAAAATGAAAAAAAAAATCAATTTTTTTAAATGCATAAACTAGCATAGCCCCTTAATTAGATCTGATATTAACAATTGAATAACTGTAATTGTAAGATTTTACAAATAACTATTAATCAATTGTTAGTTGTGATAATTCGCAATTACAAATAACTATTATTAATCGTTAGTTGCAAATAAGAAATGCAATTTATTTGTTAATTGTCAATTTCTCAATCAAATAAAAAAATTAACTAAATAATGTCCAATTCTGCCCCTCCTTTAGAACTCTTGAACATATGTGGCTTTATTTTTGACAAAATATCCTCAAATATATAGAGGATGGGACATTTAAAGTGTTACAGATTTTTATCTAAATATTCATATTTGAAAAAACTGTTTCAACCAAAAAATGTTTGGTTGTGAGGGGGTAATCGAATAGTAATAATTATTTGTTATTTTCACTTAAACTAAAATATACACCTTAACCACAATAAACCAATGTCACTCAGTGGTTAAGGTGTATATTTTAGTTTAAGTGACTAGAAACCACAGTTTCTCCGTTTTTCCAGTAGTATTTGTTATTTTAACGATATTTTCAACGATATTGAGGTCAACATCATTTTTTTAAATAGCAATCTATAGTTTTTATTTAGTATTATTCTACGTGTAAAAATCCAAATCTTTTACTAAAAATTTTTTTTTTGAACAACCTAAACTTTCCAAGATATCTAGCAAAATGATTTCGAAATTTTGAACATTCAAGAACTTTTTACTCAGAAATCAACTTTAGAGAAAAAGTAGAAGATATAAGAAATGTTTATTTTGGTCTAATAAAAAATTGGAGAATTATTCTAGAATTATATTTCGTATTTTTTGTTTGTTTTTTCTTAAATAAAATAAATAGAAAGAGTTCTAAAATTTTAAAAATAATTCTCCATGTTTAGACGAAAATAAACATTTTTTGTGTTTTGTAATTTTTTTCTAAAATTTATGGTTTCTGAGTCAAAATTTTTTAAAAGTTCAAAATTTCGAATTATTTTGTTAGATATCTTTGACAGCTTATTGTTAGGTTGTCCAAAAAAAAATTTTAATAAAAGATTTCTGTTTTTTTTTACGTAGAATTAGATGACTGATTAAAAACTATAGGTTGCTTTTTAAAAAAATGTTGCTGACTTTCAAGTAACCTTGAAGGCTACACTAAAATAACAAATAAATATTACTCTTCGATTACCCCCTCACAACTAATTGTTTTTGGTTTGAACTTCAAATATGCGATGGTTCTGAGATAATAATTTGTAATACTTTCAATATACATATATATAGCATATTGTTAAGACCAGTCTAATCTAATAAATAAATTAAATGAATAATATATTTTTGTATTTTTATTCGGCGGTGAATTTATCAGCGATGAATTTTTCTAGCGGTGAACTCTTCCAGGCAGTGAATTGTGGGCGGTGAACTGTGGACAGTGAATTGTAGACGGTGAACTTTCCGGACACCGTTTTTCTGTAAGCAGTTCAATTTTTAAAAACATAAATTCTTAATGTTTTCTTTTGAACACCCGGTATACTGATTTACGACCTTTAATCAATTACTGCTATAATTAATTAAATGAATGAATTTCTTACAAACCTATGTAATATGTACCTAGTTATAGGTATATTATTAAGAATAGTTATAAGTTTTATAACAAATACAAAAATTGTACACAAATAATTACATCAATAAACTTTTATATAATTTCATTTTATTTGATTTTTTCACAAGTAGACTCGGTTTAGGACATCTCGCCGCAGTCATTTCGCCGTGAGCCAACTCGCCGTAGTCCAAGTCGCCGCGATTTCAAGTCAAAAACCCTTTTCCCGTCCCTCCCCTCCGTCTGCACCCCTTTAAAACTCACTATTAGGTTCTTAGCAAGGTTAGTAAATTAATAGGTTGCCTCTAACTCTGTGCGGGGAGTGGCATGAGAGGGGAGATTACGTCACCGTGAGGAATTCTTTGACATTATAAATGGCTGTCAAACTATATTTACTCTTTATTTTAGTTAAGCTGATTTATTGTAAGTTGTTTTTAAATATTTTCATTTGATATTGATAGTGTTCTGAGTTTTAAATCTAAATTTTTATTATTTTATTATTATAAATTATAGTTTTAAATGAATGTTTTTTTTTAATGTCTAATTGGCAACAAATGTATTTTCTTAAAGCATTGATTTCTGACATCATTTTAAAATTTTTATGACGAAATATTATATGTAATAATTTGTGCTTCTGTAATAAACAATAATATTTACTTTTTTTTAAATACAAATATCCAAAAATTCGAAATAATTTGAAAACAACGTTTGAAAGGTTCCTCAGGGTGACGTCATCCCATGCGGCCGCTGATTGGTCAAAAAGTTATGAGGCAACCTATACATATACATATAATATATATAATAATACTATACATATAACCTTGGGTTCTTAGGAGCATTTTATTAGATCTTTTTGGGGATGGGGTCTCCGCCTCCCCAACCCCCCTTAAACGCCAGTAGTTATTTAGGTATATTTTATATCTATTGCGGGAGGCTCCATCCTCTTGCCATCCATTACATTAAAAGTATATTCGATCTAATGCGGGGGACTCCACCCCACTGCACTCCTAATGGTGCCAGTATTACTTAGGGACATTTTATTAGAACTAATGTGGTGGCATCCGCTCCTTTTGCCTCTCCTTTAACGATTAGTTAAATTATATTAGATCTAATGTGGGGGGCTCTAAACCCCTGTTAATACCAGTAGTAACTTGGGGACATTTTAGTAAAATTAATGCAGTGGTTTCCACCCCCTGCCCCTCCTTTAACGACCCATAGTAATAATATTTAATAATAATAATAATATATCTTTATTCTTTTGACTGTTTATAAATACAGTATAGAATGAGTCAACACAATAAAGAAAAAATATATAATAATTAAACAATACGATAACCTATAGTGAATATGAAAAAATAAAAAAATGTTCATTGAAAAAATTCAAGTTGATCAAAATAATTTTTTAGATGCAGATGAGATTTTAATTTATTTTTAAATTGTTTAATGTTTAGTTCTTTTATGTTATTTGGAATGTTATTGAATATTTTAATAATTGCGTTTAATGGTCCTTTCTTGATTACTGCGAGTGAATGCTGTGTTATTACTAACTTATTTTTATTTCTGGTGTTGTATTCATGTTGTAATATATTATCTTGAAATAGGTGAGGGTATTTTTTAGCAAACATTGAACTTTCGAATATGTATAAACCGTATACTGTGAGTATTTTTAGTTGCTTAAATAAGGGACGACAAGATATAGTAGGGCTGACATGGCTCTTAAACATTTTTTTTTTGCAATAACAATATGTTTTTAACTGAGGTAGAATTTCCCCAGAATATAATTCCGTATCTTAATTGAGGTTCTACGAGCGAGTAATAAATATTGGATAAAACAGATAGTGGAACGATGTTATGTAAAATTCTTAGGAAGTATACATATTTACTTATTTTCTTGGTGATGTGTTCGATATGTTTTTTCCAGTTTAGATTTTTATCAATGAGAATTCCTAAAAATTTTACATCATCAATTAAATTTATGTTCCCGTAATTATTTATCTCAAATTCATTTTGTAGATCTCCATAATTACCGAATTTTATAAATTGGGTTTTATCTAAATTTAGTTTAAGACTATTGTTTAAAAACCATAATGAAATGTCAGAGATAGTATTATTCATTGAATCTATTAATAATTTAGGGGTATTATGTTAAAAAAAAATTACTGTATCATCTGCAAATAGTGTAATGTTTTCTTTTATATTTGTTGGCAGGTCATTTATAAATAATATGAATAAAAGTGGGCCTAATATCGATCCCTGTGGGACGCCTCTCACAACTTTGTTTGTCTCTGAGTAAAAGGGTGTCATGATATTGTTTTCGTACTTGTGTAATTTCACTATTTGTTGTCTGTTAGTTAAATAAGAGTTAATTAATTTTAAAGCAATACCTCGAATTCCGTATTCATGCAATTTTGAGCAGAGTAAATTGATATGGACACAGTCAAAGGCTTTTGACAGGTCAAAGAAAGCAGCGACATTAGTTTTTTTTATCGTTCCAGGCATTGATAATAGAATTTATTAAGTTAAAGAGTGCTGAATTTGTTGAAATACCTCGTCTGAATCCGAACTGTAAGTTTGTGATCAAATTTTGTATTAATACGTAATCGTTTATTCTATTATATATAATTTTTTCGAAGATTTTTGATAAGTTAGTAAGAAGAGATATTGGTCGGTAATTTTCAATAGAATCTGTATTACCTTTTTTATACAAGGGTTTGACTATAGCAAGTTTTAGCTTTTCAGGAAATACACCTTGGGTTATACAATTATTAAAAATGAAAGTTAGGGGTTTGCTTATGTAATTAATGCAAGATTTTAGTAGTTTGGTTGGGATAGAGTCCCACCCCGATGATTTTTTATTTTTCATACTGATGCAGATACTGTGAAATTCGTATTCGTTCGTTGGATAGAAAAAGAAACTATTGCAATTGTTTTTAAGACAGAATTGAATATTTAATGATTTAAATGCATTTGTTATTTCATAAATATCAGATGAGTTTTTATTGTTTATTGTAATGTTGTTTGGAACATTCTGAATTTTTTTATTATCTTTATGAAGACCTTTTATAATATTCCAAATAGTTTTAGGTTTGTTAGTAGAATTATTTATAACATTGCTGTAGTAACCAGATTTAGCCATTTTAACGGCAATAGAAACTTTTTTGCAGATGTTTTTGTACAAGACAAGAGGGTGATGTCGTTGGAGTAGATATTTTTGCTTTTGAGATCTCTTATAAGCAAAAATAAATCATGTTTATGAGTTATTATTTCGGGAGTTAACCATGATTTATTTATTGTTTGTTTTTCTTTAGTTGAAATATTAATTAATTTTTCAGGGAATGCAATATTAAAATAATAAGACATAACGTTTTGAAAATGATCGTAGCATAGATTTTCATCTGTTGTTTCATGAACTCCGTCCCAGTTTTCATTTGATAATAGAGTTGTGCGTCACTAAATGCCCTGTTATATTTAAACATAATATCATCATTACTCAATTTATGATTTGAACAGTTATTAAAAGAAAACATTACAGCTAAATGATCAGATAGTGGAGATGTAATATTATCGTAAGAATACAAGTCAGAAATTGAATTTGTGATAACATTGTCGAAACAAGTCGAAGAACTGTGTGTAATTCTGGTAGGCTTAATAACAGCAAGATTTGCATTGAAGGTCAGTAGTAGAGTGTTTAATGATTTAAATTTATGATCGTTTTTATCCAAAATATTTATGTTTAGATCGCAACAAATAAAATACTTACAGTTGTATTTAGTAATATGAAATAAAAGTTCTTCGATTTTTTTTATTAATAAAGAAAAGTTTCCCTCTGAAGATCTATATAAGGACACAATTATTATATTATATTTAATTGATTTTATAGCACAGCATTCGAAGTGTTTTTCAACGTTTCGGTTATTTAACTCACTCAGTTCGTTGCAGGTTAAGTTTTTCTTAGCATATATGGCTACACCACCATGGATATAATTTTGTCTACAAAAGGAAGACACAAGATAATAGTTGTTTAAGAATTTGACATTAATTTCATAACTGTTCAACCAATGTTCACATAAGCATACAAATTCAGGATTTAAGTCATTTAAGAAAAGTTCTACTTCACTAAATTTATTACGTACACACGTATGTTGAAATGTAAGATGTTTAATGTATAAGTGTCAATCATTGAGTCTTCTTTTTGTTAATGTTATAATCTATATTGGGATGCTCCGGAGTTTGTATGTTTGTATCTCTATTGACTTTATTGCCCTCTAGTAAGGGTTCCTGATAGTCTTTGGAAAAACATTTTTTGTCTGTTGAAAGCTTAATAGTTTTAATCGAAGTTGGCGAGTTGTGAGGTGTTTTCTCGAAAAAATTTGAATTATTTGAAAATTGTGCCGTCAGGCCAAAACTTTTCATTGTAAACGTCTTCTTTCAGTTTGTAATTTGCTGAGACTTTAAAACATTTGTAATTTGTAGCTTTTGTAGGCACAGATTCAACTTCGAATTTTTCATTGGGAAGCCTTGTTTGGAGGTATTTCAGCATGTCGACTATTTCAGTTTTAGGGTATACTCTACTATAAAAAAAATCAGTTAAAATTTGTTTCATTTCTCACGAAGAATACGATTCTGAAATAAAAATAGGGATTCCTATTTAAAGAAAAAAAAACGAAAATGACCCACTAAGCTTTTCAACTTTTGTTCAAAATATTTACATCTATCTTGCTTTGATTTTGAAATATTAATCTGTGGCGCGATGATAGAACCTGTATATGGGACGTTCTTTGTCAAACGGAACAAGGCTCTCCCCAAATTCATGTTAATGGATTTTAGTGATCTTGGGCTTAAAATGTTCGTTATTGATCCCTCTTCATAGGGTAGTGTGGCCTTTTGGAAAATATACTTTTATTGATCCCTCTTCATAGGGTAATGTGGCCTTTTGGAAAATTTTAAAATGATGGCTCAATATGGCGGCCAGAAATAATAATAAAATAAAAATAAAAGAAAAAACCAATGAAATAAAAAAAATCTGGTTCTGACCAACGTCCCATATATTGAAATGAATACTGCCCTGCTAAGCACAAATGTGGTACGATTATCTGCATTTACATGAAAGCAGAGAAAAATCAGTTTGAATTTTTAAATTGTTGCCCTGCATTTAATATCTGTTATAAATAAAGTTTTCATTTGAAGCAATTTGTTTCGTTGAATTCATTTTTAAATTATAATTGTCATAGAATGAATATTTCATATTATAAAAGCAGTTAACATTTTACAGATTTGTAAACTCATTTGAATTTACTAAGCTACTTTAATGTAACTACTCTTTACTTAGGTAATAATTATACCTAATAAAGTACGTGAATAACGGCTTATTGTTAGTAAAGTTTAGTTGTTTAGCTTTGCTTTTTTATCGTATCTACACTAAATATTCGAAAAATAAAGTAACAGCGTTAAAACTGGTTTAAAATAGACATGGACCAATTTTTGTCACATTGTCAATAGGTTATTAAATAAAAATAGATAATTTTATACTCTGTTTCAGCAAGTGGTTACAAAAAAAATATATTAACGATAAAAATTACGATAATAATAATTATATTTTAATAAAACTAATAAAATAGGTAATGACAATGTAAAAGCATTTTGATCATATGTTAAATCTTCTTCATCTTCAGGATTGCAATAAAGATATTTTTCTTTGAATAGAGATTCCCCTTGGTTGCTCATAACAGGAAGGATAAGGAATTTTCCCTGTTTTTATTACTTTTACAAGTAGAAAATCTAATGTCTCCCACGTGTCAGCTTTATACTCATTCTTGTAATGTAGAAGTTGACTTCCACGTTTTGCTTGAATTGAAACAATGTCATGTAAATATTGTCGATCAGGTACATCTGTAACTTTTTTAATATACATGTGACTCCTCCATTTGTAAAAATCTTTGACCTGCATTGTTAGAATAGTTACTTTTTTTGAAGCCATTGATGTTGCATCTATGAAGTCACTAAAATCATAGATCTTCGATTGTTTGTTCGTCTTCATAGACTTTTCAACACTGTGGTGAAAAGAGTCCGCAGACATAAAAGTATGTCCAGGCTTAAAATATTTAAGAGCTATGTCATCAGCACATATTAGATTCGAGTTAACAATGTAGATAAAAAATGTGAATAGTGTCCAGTTCTGTGATGTTTGTTAGGTAGAGAATATAATAATATGCAGGCTGAACTTAAACTGTGTTTATTCTGTAAAATAGGTGAGAGGTATTGTTTCATGATATTTACTAATTGCTCATAGGTCTTATTTTCAGGCAAAACCGGGTGACATAGATCACACATTAATTCAAATGTCTCCTCACCCACCATCGTTATTAGTGTCGCCACATTGTCCGTGTTTTCTACTTTATTTACTTTAATATACTGATTAAGTCTTTGTATATATGTTCCCCCACTTTCCGCTCTTCAAATCAAACTCTTGAATCTTTCTTATAGGCATTTTTCACTCAACAATAGCACTTTAACAATTAACCACAATAACAATTAACAATCCTCGTCGCCACTGTGATGTTTGTTAGGTAGAGAATATAATAATATGCAGGCTGAACTTAAACTGTGTTTATTCTGTAAAATATGGATTTATATATACAATAATTGATACATGTTTCAGCATGTATAATATAACTATGTGTATATTACACCTCCCTTTTTAAATCTTTACATTTTAATTTATACATAATTAGTAATTACCTTAAATTAAAATACAATCTTTTTATAGTGATATATACAATTAAATAGATTTTATACTACAAATTCTTTATACATGTAAATACAATTATTTAATTTTTAGTTACAATTTATTTAATATGTAATGTAACATATTTTTAATCATTTAACTTTATATTAAATTTCAGGTGTGAATCTTTGTACTGTAGTACGATCAGTGGCGTAGTAAGAAAAAATTTCGGGGGGGGGGGGGGGTT